>CM046396.1:31417500-33817500 GCA_025413875.1 Rhododendron molle
GGTATAAATAATTAAGAAGGATTTTATATTAATCATTTTTGGACAACAATGGTTTTCTTTTCAGCCATTTCGGTTGGAGCTCAAACACGTTCAAGAATTATTTTTGAGAAAAAATACCAGACCAAAAAATTTCAGCCCCTCCCATAAAACTGCTCCGTTGAACATATTTTTTTGTTGGTAATGAATAAGCCGCAAAATGAGACTGGCCTGATTTTTAAAACTCGTGATTTTATTTATTGGGCCTTCTAAGAAGAAAGTCTCTCCTTTGTTAAGCTATTGGGCAGCAAAAGTTTTGGGCCTCTGTCATAGTGGAACAAATGCAACAACGTTATGTGAGAACAATCAATCTAGGATTAATAAACACTACAAGAAAAATTATATTGGGTGACGAATGAAAATCGGCACAAATTGCATGTTTTTCGTCACAAATAATATAGGTGACGAAAAAAAAAATTGTCGACTAAAGGTTGTTGAGGATTTCTACCTGGTGACGAAATCTATTTTTCGTCACCTATAGTGCCTTTTGATGACAAAATATTTCGTCACCAAAAAGTGAATAATTGGTGACGAAATTGTTTTCCTCATCTATTGTGCTTTTTGACGACGAAATTTTTTGTCATCAATTACTCCTTTTGGTGACGAAAAAATTCATCACCGATGGGTCACATCGGTGACGAAATTTTTCGTTGCAAAAGACGTTTTCATATGGGAAAAAAATCCTTCTATCTTGCTCCTGCTGGGTTTCGAACCCGAGTCTCTTTAGTTTTTCGCGTAAGCTCCGATCAACTGCACTACACACACTTTTCAATAAATATTTGAAATATCTAATATATAACATATATGTTTAACATGAAAATATATTTCGAATGTAATTTTGAACCTTTAAACATTAAAATTAGCAATTTTGATAAACATGAAAGTTGTAGGCAATTGAGTTATTATTCAAACCCAATTTGAATTATCTCAAACGGAGTTTTTAGTAAAGAGTTATGTCCGAAATATATTTAGTGACAAAGCGCAATTCATAAATTAAAGGTACCCATTTGACGACGAAATATATTTTTCGTCACTGAAAGCATTAAAATGGTGACGAAATTATTTTTTGTCATCAAAGTTAATCATTTGGTGACGAAAAAAATATTTTGTCACTAAATTGGTCTCATTTGGCGACGAAATATATTTTTCGTCACCAAATAATTATCTTTTGTGACGAAAAATAATTTCGTCACCTTTTTTAAGCTTTCGGCGACGAAAAATGTATTTTGTCACCAAATGAGTACCTTTGGTGACGAAAATATTTTTTTCGTCGCTAAACAGGTATAATTGGTGACGAAATTATTTCGTCACAGAAGTTGTCAAAATAGTGACGAATTTATTTTTTTGTCGCCAAATATACTCAATTAGTGACGAAATTAAATTTCGTCGCCACTTTTTCGTCATCAATCTTCATTTTTCTTGTAGTGAAATATGATAAAGCAGAGCCGAGTCCACTTGAGCCAATATAAGATGAAAGAAATAGTTTCATATATATGGATGGAAAATTAGCATCCCCTTGGCCCCTTGTATGCTAGATTTGGGGAGAGGGTTGTTGCTAATCTAGGCAGGTACTCTTTGAGTTTTAAGGTTGCATCCATTATTTGTAAGAATGTGCCCCATATGTTCCCCACCATATGCACACATCCTTATAATCAGTTTGCATTATTAGTATGATCAATGATGCAATGCAATGCAATGTTTGTCTCCCTATTGATGATGGTAGATAGGGAGGTGAAGAACTTAAGAGGAGTGGGTCCTCTCTCTGCCTATTAAAGAATATGTTCAGTATCTTCCTATCAATGTATGTGAGCAACGTACACTGAACATATTGTATAGAGGGGAAAGAGAGAGAAACCTATCTTCTTCCAAGAGCTTGTTTTGCTCTTGTATTACGGGTTGGATTTCTTATCTCTTCTATTATCTGCTTGGATCTCTTGTCTTATATATCTACATGAATCCAGGTTAGCAAAACCCTTTATGTTTTTCCGCAGTATGAATTTGATAGTGAAAATACATGACGTTCTAAATTCTGTAAATTTATAGTTTACATTATTAACCAAGGCGGTTGGTGCTAGCCTAGACTTTGGAATCCTGCTATTCAATCTATTATTGCTCAAACTCCTCGATTTGCACAAGGTGGTTTTGGGTGGAAATCATATCCCTAGATAGTCTTTCGTTTTTCGGTTAGTTGTTTCTGCAGAAATTAAGTACCTGCGGCTGTATGGCTGCTGAGATAAATTAAGGAGCTGGGATCGATATGCTTATTAAAGATTGTTGCTGCTAGCTTATGATCGAGCCAATGGCCAAAGACTAATCAACACCTGATCTATATGTCTTCTATGAATGTTCCTATTCTTAAAACGGTGTGGCAGATCATGGATAAGAACATGGATCAAGGGGTGCGTGCAATAGCCAATATGGACTGAATTCATGGCTGCTTTTTGAACCAATGTTAGAGGTAAGGACCTTAGTAGTATTAGTCTGAGATGTTCACTAGCTAGCAACGACGCTGTTGTGCACATATATGGCCTATCGACAGGGCCGGCCCCGGGGTAAGCCCCGCAAGCCTCCGGGCTTGGGCAACCTCCCGGGCTGGGGCAACCAAAAAAAAAAAAAAAAACCCCGCAAGTATGTAATAAAAATTTAATTTGGCGCTATAACTCCATGTTGTTTCTTTGTCCCAGTGGTAAGAAGGTCCAATTCCATAGGAGTTGCGTAGGTTCGACTCACAGGGCGGGCTGCGCAATACACTTTGCCTTTTTTATCCTCCCAAGGGCCCTTCTTTTTTTTTTTTTTTTATCAACGAGCAATAGAACACATCTCTTATTTTTATTTGCTTACGCCTCCTATAGTCCTACTACTCCTTTTCCTCCTCCTTTTTTCATGTGACCTCTACTATTAAAAGTTAAAGGGTTTTATTATTTGGTAAATAAATTTTGTTGTAATATACTCCCTCCGTCCTGATTTAATTGTCCCTAGTTCTATTCTAACCGGTTAAAAAACAGGTTATATCTTTGAATCCGTAATGAATTTCATATCGAATATGAATCTTATTTGATAGATCTCTATTAGTTCTATAATACAATATTTTTGAAATCACGTAAAACATTATAAATTGGAAGATATAATCGATTGAAAAATGGCACGAACTCCAAAAAAGGACTATTAAATCCGGACGGATGGAGTAGCTCCTTTTGTTCTGGTCAAACTATTTTACTTTTATATTTCTTTTGATTACAGTAACTGATATAGACTTAAAATATCTATATTGGTAAATATTACTTGCTTAATTTTAACCTTATATAGTAGGTTTTTTTGCTAAAAAGGATTTTTAAAAACAGTTGCTTCGGCGAATAATAGTTTTCCTTAGTTGAAGTCACATAAAAATTTACCTTCGAACTACTATGTCACACGAGAGATTAAGTGAATTGGCTATGTTACATTTTAATTTTAATTTTTTGAGGTAATTCAAGCTAAAATCACATTGTAACGTTGATTTTTTTTTTTTTTATACCTATATGCTTTTTTTTTTGGTTATTTTATAATTTAATAGTATGTGGGCAACCAAGCTTGGAGTCGGGCTTGGGCAACCGAAACATCGGGGCCGGCTCTGCCTATCGAGAGACAGGAATCATAGGGTTTCTCAGAGCAGGAGCACTGAGCAATCTCAGCTATTCAGACTCTTAAATGACGTTAGGGACTTCCTCAGTTCCACAAGAAAGATGAAACCATCAATGAGAAATAGGGCCCTTTGTTCTAGTTAGGGTATTTCTTAAATAAATTTGCCAGAGGGTGTAGGATTCAACAGTGGAGCAGTTGATGCAGGAGGGACCTCAGGGACAAAGACTGGGCCTGTATTGCTCGGGATTCGTGATAGGGCTAGAGTCGCTTTGGAGATGTTTTTGAATAAAAATGTTAGATTTTTGTATTCTTTTGAAATTGTAATTTTTGTATAAGTACAGATAACGCCTAGTAGTGCGTAAAATTTAGTGTATTTTAGGGTGAATGCTTCCGAAATTATGTGGAAAATAAGGGCGTTACGGAATGGTCTCAGCCCAGTGCCCCCCGCCCCCCTCCCGAAAAAAAAAAGAGATTAAAACCTTAACTATTAGTATTATGTGTTAACATGATTATGAATTATATAGTTAGTATAACAATACCTAAGAAATTAAATAATGTAGTTAGAAATTAGGTATAATTTGGATGTTGTGATATGGAAGGATTTGAGCTTACTAAATTTAAGTGAATGTGTAGTCATAAACAGAGCTCAATGGAAAAATAAGATTCATTAATTTAGCTTACCTTAATTGATTAGGACACAATACTCGGTTTGGTTTGGTTTGATTTTAGTTAGAAATTAAAGGTATTTTACATTGTCATGTAAAATTTTGCCAATAACTTTTGTCGACGAATATAAGCATACATAGACGTTGCAATTGTCCAAAAAAAAAACAAAAATTCATATAATATCATATAAAATATATTGTTGTACTACAATATATAGTTAAATGATATATCGAGTACATTGTTACATAAAGAAATATTCTCATAAATTGGCCCCGCTCAGTGAAAAACAGAACTAGTCAAAAAATCGATTGAAACGATTTAACTTGGAAATCTTAAACCGTCCTATACATGAAAAAATAGGTTTTTTTTTTTTTAATCGATAGAAGATATCATTTTACATCAGATATAAAGTACTCCCTCCGTCCCTTTTTAAGTGTCCTGTTTCGTAACTCCAACTTATTAAAAAGACATCATCATTATACCTTTCACATCAACTTTTTCCTCCACTTTCCCTACTTACCCATCATCATTACTCTTTTACTCACTTACTTTTCAAAAAGGAATCTACTTTTAGAGGCAAAGTATATAGTACAAACCCGGGACACTACATCAATTATGAGAGTTCACGAGACAACCAATCCCAACAATTCAACCAATACAATAAATAAGCTCATTATATGGTAGAAATAAAAAAAGAAACGAAAAGCGCTCTGAGGGAAAAACACCCACACGCAAGTAAGAAGACTCATACTTGTAACCTCCTAGTGAGATACAATAGTCCTGACAAAGTAAATTAGCTGCTTTTGATTGAAAAAATAGGTATTTGAAGCAAGCATCCCATGATAAAGCAAAGGACTGTCACGTTTTGCACATTCGTGGGCCTTATGGTATTGGAATACATCAAACCTCTGACGGAGGAGAGAGAATTTATTGTACGGTCCGAAGATTAATTTGGTATGCTTTTTGCGACAAAAATCGACCTGGATGTGCACTCATCAATAAAATCAATTGACTTTAACGTCCATTAGGGTAGAAGGAAATTCAACGGTTCATTTTCTACAACTTTAAGCTGATATTAGATTTAGGGAAATGATATTGCCACACCCTTTTTTGTTATTGCCACACCCTATAAGTGTATTTTTGCACCAAAAAATACACTTACAGGGGTGTGACAATAACAAAAAATGGTGTGGCAATATCACCAAAAAATACACTTACAGGGGTGTGACAATAGCAAAAAAGGGTGTGACAATATCACTAGTCTAGATTTATCAAGCTAATAGTGATAGAGCAACGCTACGATCGATCATGTAATATGTTATCAATGTATTGGTAGTACATACAAGTTGCGTAACTTTTTGTGGACTAATAATTGCAAAGAGAACTATAGGTATTGGCCATATCTTAGTTTCCGATCGAATTCATCCAATAATTGCCGCATTCAATCATACATCTTTTGATCCTTCATAGTTTGCAAACAATTTTTTCCCGAACAAGGGTTGTCAAAAGGGATCTACTTTTTTCAAACTATAAGTACTTTTTTTTTTTTAATAATCAGGTGTTTGAGCCAGCTTGCGCCCACCTAGTAGATGTAAATTTTTTTATGTGTTCTTAGGCTAGGAGTTAACGCTTCTGTGATCTTTTTATTACTTTGTAGTTTATAAACGTCTCAAGTCGGGAATGGAGAAAAATATTTTTTCATGGGCACAAAAAATCGAATGCATATTTCGCATCCTATGGCCGGTGATAAGGATATGTAACAACACAATAGGAAATTATAATCTCACTAGTCACTACCAACAAAGAATGACATAAATAATCAACGACCTCCAAAGTTCTGAAAATGACATTTTAATGCCTTCTTAATTTCCAGCTACAACCAATTAACAGTATTATTAGATTGAATTCAACACAAGTGAAAAGCCATTCAGGTTTTCTTATTTTACTTAATAATAAAATAGTCGGGCATCACTGTCGGTTTGTTATGGCACAGCACCCCCACCGCCCTCCCACCGTCCTACTATTTATTGCAAAATAAAACATTAAAAAATGTCGCAAATTGAATTATTTGGCTGATTCGTGATCCGGTATTAATTAAGTTGAATAAAAATAATGTCTTTTAATTTTTGTTCTAAGGGAAAAAATGAAATAGATTGTTGGGCGTAAAGGCAAGGTAAAGATTAGATTGTTTTTGGATATATAGATGGCCGGTTGTCAGATTAATTGATGAAGAGAAAAGAAAAGCACCATCTATATATGGTGTGCATAGACAATTCTACTAAATTTGTAGCAATGTTTAATGATATAAGGGTGACTCAACAGTCATGAACGGGTGTTTATCTGAACGCTCATACATTAGCAAATATTAGAAAAAAGAGAGAGAGTATAAAATGGGGATTTCTGGGATACATAAAAATAATATAGTATTTTGTAAACCCTTAAAGGAATAATGAATAGTTTAATATTACCCTTTAACCAACTTTGTTATATTTTAAATCTAAATAAAAAATTGTCATTTTTCAAACACCAAATAATTTGACCAACTCAATCAATTGCATTACAAAAACAAAAGCCCAGTCCACCATCTAATCATTTTCTTAATAGCTTGCCAATCTCGTACGTTCTTCTTGATGATCTTTCTATGGAGTTGGCTGAAATAGAGATAGAGATCGAACCATGTGATAGGGAGTATTTTTGCAGTTTTGGCATGTTCCCCTTCTTGGCATGTTTTTTATTTTTTATTTTTAGAAATTATAAACTTATCATAAATAGAATTGTTTTCGTTAGTATCAATGTGTTAGCTAGCTAGACTATGTATTTTAATTTCTAATCTTTAATAGAAGTTGAAAAAACAAATCATATACTTTTCAATAATTCTATGGACACACCCAAGCACACACCCAAACACACACCTACTATTCACATGAGTGGTGGGCCGACAATGCACGTAAGCATTTGTTGATGTGTGTGTTTGGGTGTGTGCTTGGGTGTGTCCCTAGCACCATTGTATACTTTTCAATGATAGTACTGGCAAAATTTCCTGAGCCCCCCCACTAGCTATATGCAACCTTGACAGTCTAGAAGGGAAATTTGTCTTCAAGGATAACGTGTTTTTGAGCCTAGCTATGTGGTACCTACGCCATGCATGTCTATCCTGTGGATCGCGTTGGCATGCCTTCCAATGGATGTCAACATGCAGGACCAGTAGCGAAATAAACGTGGTAAAAAAAAAAAAACACAGAGAAAGAGAATGCATGCCGTGTCATACCAACCTAACTAATATAGAATATGGTACATAAATTCTCTGATGTGGGGGGACCCTGCCACTGTCCCGATCGAGGGCACAACATTGGTGTTGGCCCCATCTGGGTCGTTCATACTCGGCAATGAACGACTCAAATTTTATTAGGCCGAAAGGATCTGAGTCGTCCAGTCGAGTTGAAATCTAAGTCGTCCATTGTCGATCATAGAGGACCCGGCCGGATCGGGCCAACACGGAGGAACAGAATGCACCCTTGGTTCAATTCTCCGATAGGAGTGTCGATCCAATTAAATAATCTTATCCGTTCGACAATGGATAAGGTTCTTAAGAGCATGCACACCAAGCAAGAGGTATTTTACTTATCCAACACTCCATTTTTTTTCATTTTACTTACTCAAATCTCTTCCAACTCCACACTAATTTTCTCTATAATCATCTCTATCTAATAATATATAAAGAAGGAGAGTATTTAATAATATATAAAGGAGCATTTTCTATAAAAGGGAAAATAGCCTACTAGTTTACCTAGGCTGATGCAAGGTAGTTTTGGTGTCCAAAATTGGTAAAATATCTATATAGTAACATTTTGCTAGTCTTGTGTACATGCTCTAATGGATCTTTTTTTGTTTTAGGAAGTTGTATCTCTTAATTATGCTTGATGTATTCATTTATCATGTAGTCTCGCTATTTTGTATTTCTGGACAATGGGCTGTAATGACCCTTTATTAATCTATGAAGTTCTTTTTTGATGCCAAAATAAAAAATAAAAAAAAATAACCTCTAGGTTGCCGTAATTGCAGGCCCCCTGCATCCCGGCCCCCACAAGAACAACACTTCCAATTAGTAAAAAACAAGGGCCTGAGTTGGTTGTTGTAGTTGTAAAGGAAAAAAAAAGAAAGAAGAAGAAGAAAAGTAGAAGAAGGAGGAAGAGAGAGTTGGTGGTTGTACATTATGAACAAGAATATCCTATTACATATTCTAGCATTAATACCGATATTTGTTGAAAAATATATTCAGGTATATATATATAATATAGATATTGTGGGGAGCCGGAGGTGTGTATAGGGGTTGTGTGGGGTCAGCCGCGGCTCCTACGTGTTTGTTCAACGGTGATAAAAGCATAAAGAAATTTTTTGTATACAAATCTCTATATAAAATAATATTTTATTTTATTTATTTTATATTTTGATTGAAAATAAGTTAGGCTTAATTTGTTTTGTTTTGTTGAGTTTTATTATCTACATACTCATAAATTTAAAAAAAAAAATTACTTTGACTACTCATAAACAATTCAAAGCCGACAATATGAAAAAGTACGAAAAAAAATCAAATAATATGTAACAAAAATACAAAAATTTAGTGCATTTTTCAAGTTCAGGGGTTCGCTTGAACCCCTCAAACATAGGTGCAGTTGCCCCTGGGTGGGGCGAGGGCCCCCACTTTTGAAAAGAATTTTCTTTTCTTTTTGAACTACTATGAATTCGTTGATTTTGTTGGGCCGCATTTACATATTCTGACATACGAAATTAAGAATTGGAGAATGTGTTTTTCAAATTTTTGAACATTCTTATGAAGGCTTTCGACTAATTAATTGAGGGTATATAAATTTTATTTTATTTTCACTTGGGGCCCTCTCAAATGTATATCTTAGCTCCACCATTGTATATGCATGGATACTCTTTTAACTATGTTTGGGTTCTTTGAATACAAGGTCATAGAACTAGATCAGGGATCTAATAGGAAGAAATATTCCACGTGATAGGCATGTGAAAAGAAAGAAATTTGTTCACACTAGACTCTTAATAGCAGAGATCGAACTATTCAACCCTAGATCGATTGAGGTGTAATATTCAATAGCAATTTAATTATAAGCAACCTCATATACTTGTCTTTATTATCGGAAGGCGGAAGGTTACTGCCGAGAAAGAAAATAGGTAGTAAAAAATTCTACTTGTGGAATATAACTCCAATGGTCAAAGAAGCACAAGGGGAATATACTCCACCGTATCTGTAATATACCAAATGTTGTTCATTCCGTAAACTGTACTTTATTCGTCCTATATTATTGTTAATTTTTAGAAAAATACAATTAATGAAAAATTCAATTAGATTTCTAACATAACTTTTGTTTGCTAGTTGTATAATTAGTTATTTTATAACATTTAGTTTTTTTTTTTTCCTTGACTCTTTGAAAGAGTATTAATGGTTCATAAAAACTCAGAACAAAATAGTGGATAAAGAATAGTTTAAAACATTAGCTTTAAACCTCGAACCTCAATTATACTCCAATAATGACACTTTTTCCAACTAATTGGACACTATTTTTCCCTTGACAAAGACCACAAAAACCCTAAACAATGACAAACGACACAAATACTTGCACTCGTTCTCACTATAAGTACGAATGGGTTCCGCGCTTGTTGTTAGTGTGTACACCAGTGTTTGCAGTGTGCACATTTGCATGAACTAAAACGATTGTTGCAATAGGATAGCGATAGAATATTCTGAAGCAAAAAGAAGAAGAGAATCTATCAAATGAGTCCAAATTAAGGGATTGTTTGATATCCCATATTCAACACTTAAAACTGAAACAATTAAGTAATAAGTGATTAAGTAAGTTTGATAATTATATTTTACATTACTTAACAGATTAAGTGCCACTTAAAATATAGTGTAAAAAGTTGATAAAAATTTAGTAGCTTTGAGCTACTTAATTGCGGCTGAATTCTTATATGCTTGCATTCAACCACCACGACCGTTGTCACTTAACCACCACTACACCACCACCACCACCACAACCACCACCACTCCCACCACCACTCCACCACCACCACCATCACTACTCCACTACCACTACCACCACCACAACCATCACTATTCCACTACCACCACCACAACCACCATCACTCTACCAATACCACCACCACCACCACTCCACCACCATCACTCCACCAACACCACCCCTACCACTATTACTCCACTACCACCACCACAATTACCGCCGCCACCACTCCCATCACCACCACCATCACTACTCCACTACCACCACCACAGCCATCACTATTCCACTACCACCACAACCACCATCACTCTACCAACACTACTACTCCACTACCACCACCACAATCGCCGCCACCATTCCACCACCATCACTACTCTACTACCACACTACCACCACCACAACCATCACTATTCCACTACCACGCTACCACCAGCATAACTATTACCATCACTCCACCACCACCACTCCACTACCACCACCACGACGTTACCATTATCACAACCATTACCACCACCACTACTCCACTCCAATCCACCCCCACCCCCACCACCATCACTTCACCACCACCACAACCATTACCACCCACCACTAGTCCACTCCACCCCTACCACCACCACGCCGCCACCACCACTCTGCCACGACCACCACTACCACACCACCCCTACCACTATTACCACGCTGCCGCCACCACCACCACCACCATCATTCTATCGTCACTATCACACTACTGCCACCATCCCACCACTACCATTCCATCATCACCACTGTAACGCCCCTGATTTTTGGGTACGTTAAATAAACATTTCATTGATAAAATCAAATGGAGTCTGGCTCGTTATTACAACATAACTCCCACTAGGGTTCAATATTTATACAAATGAAGGGTTCTAGGGTTCCTAACTATAGCTCTGCCTGTTGCTCCGTCCTAGCCAGCTCCTCAGCTCCAAAAACCTCTAAGGTGTACTGTTCATCTTAATCATCTACAAAATCTGACACATTATACCAGCGTCGCCACCGATATAATATGTCAAGGTCACCAAAGGTAACACTATGAGCCACAAGAGCTCAACAGAATAATCTTATACCCATTAACCCATAACTTACCAATATCAGAGTATAAGAGTAGCATACCAACTCTTGCACAAGCAGCGAAATAATACATACGTGTTTAACAAGGCATTTAACAATGACACATCTGCATTCCTTAGTTTAACGTTGGTGTCTGCATTGTATGTGTTTCTCCTACGTGACTCATCGTAGATTGTGTCACCATATTCATCAACGTTTCCGAAATCTTTTTCACTTTCTAAATCAACATTTTGAAAAATCACCTTTTACACACCCAACCTCGGTTCCGCCGTGCCGGGTTCCCGAGTATCCTCACAATGGTTCCGTCGCGCCGGGTTTCCATTGGCACACATTTGCATTGGCTCATCTCCACGGATAACCAAGCTACACACCCAACCTCGATTCCGCCGCGCCGGGTTCCCGAGTATCCTCACAATGGTTCCGCCGCGCCGGGTTCCTATTGGCACACAACACACCCACACTCACATAATGCACTCCACATTTGGTCATTATGTAGTTTCGAAAATATTTCATCATTTGTAACACGCATTCCCACAATGGGCAAGTTCGGCCACATTGCGTTTTCAAAACACACATTGTCTTAAACCCTTTTTATCCATATCAACCACACCCTAGGTGTCATGTTTCTATTTCTCGATTTTCGTGTCTCGTTCTCATGTATAGACTCCGCGGTTGGACTCTTCACTTGAATCATTCATTGTAATCTACCTAGCAAGATCATGCAAGCAGTCTTATAAACAAGTTCATCACCATCCTTATATAACCACAAGTAATGTAACAATATGTAAACAAACTCATAATCCTCTAAAAGATCAAAATATGAATACTTCGAATAAAGCTTCTGATTTCTCTTGTTTTGAAATCCGTTCTTTCTTTCTTTGTGAAAAGTTCAAAAAGACTACATATGTTTATTGACGTAGAAATTATTTGTTCAACATGTTCATACTTTCAATAGTAAGAAAGGTTTACTTCCAACATTCATTCGACGTCAAGTTTCGTACCATATTTTTAAAGTTCAAGACAATCTACGTTTAGTTTAACCACATAACTAGGGAAAATGAGTTGAGATTAATCTACATATACTTAGGATTAACAAGTAAAGGAGAATCTACGTAGAGTTAGAGGTATAAGAAGATTCTACTTTGATCCGAAACTAGTCAGGGCCGAATAAGCTAGTTGAAAAATTCTACGGGCGTTGAAACTCCCAAATCTGGACCAAACTTTGGATGACAGTAACTTGGTCAATATTTGGCCAAATGAGGTCGTTCTTGAGTCTAAAACGAAGATCTCGAAGTTTTCTACAACTTTTGTGGAGGACGTTGTTCCTAGAAACGACTTTCGCCCGGAGAAAAATGGTGATAAAGGAGTGACAGTTTGCTGTCTGGAAATCTGGAATCTGAGATTTCACTGAACTTCGGATGGCAATATCTTGGTCATTTCTTGACCGTTTGGGGTGGTTCTTAGGTCTAACTTGAAGGTTTCGAAGTACTCTACAACTTTGTCCAAAGGAGTTAGTCCTAAAAACTACCTTAAGCAGGAGAAAAATGGGGATTTACGAAGGGCAGTAAGCTGCCAGGAAAACAGAAAATAGTTTCTAGAGAGAAGTTGGACCAATGCTTTGAGGTATGAGTTGAATGAGAGCTTTGGGTGCTATTTATAGGCAAAACCTGACCTCTTCCTCTTCCCTCCAAGGCCTGCCCCCCCCCTCCCTCTTCTTCTCCCATGGATTTGCTCCATGACTTGTCATTTTCATGCTTGAAAGCATGCCAAGCTTCCATGACTTGTCTTGTTCAACCTTTTTAGGCTTAAGACTATGTAATCATGAGGGTTTTTGGTCTTGTCTAGTCTAGGAAAGTCTTCTTGCAAGAAAGAAGAATATAATTAGCTAGGATCATGCTTAAAGTTGGCTAGAATGGGTTGGTATGGTCATAAATAGGCTTAAGGCTATATGGTGACTTGTGTAAGTGGACAAAACACATGTATACACTTCATCTCTCTCCCTCCCCCAACCGGCCAGCCCTCTCTCTCTCCTTCCTCATGGATTTTACTCCTTTGTATTGTCCAATCATACCTTTAAACAAGCTAAAGCCTTGTCAATTCATCCTAGGTGTGATCATGGAGATTTTCTAAGGCTTGAAAGGCAATTCTAGGTATTTAAGGGCTAGGATTCTATGCTTGAGAAAGACTAGAAATGGGTTGTCCTCATGTGGAAGAATAATGATGAAAGAACACATGATTAGTCTTGTCATCCTATTTGGCAAGACTTAACATTTATCGACCAAGGGGCAAAGATTTCCCTAGCATCTATCGTCCAATGGATAAAGATTACCCTAGCACTTATTGTCCAATGGATAATGACAAAATGGTTTAAGTGGTCCAGCTAGGGTTAGGAAGAAGTGATTAGGCTAAATGGGCATTAGGCTATTCTAACTATTGGTTAAGACTAACGATACTTAATCTAGGCTTCCATTGCTTGAGTGGTATTTTGGTTGTATTTTGTAGGAAATCGCCTAATAACGGATTATTAAAGCCCGACGGTGCCAAATGCCAAGGCAAGGCGTGAGCGTGGCCAAGGCAGCCCGCTAGCAAAGCGGTGACCAAGCGGTGGCCAAGACGTAGCAAAGGCAAGGCGTAAGCGTGACCAAGGAAGCCCGCTAGCAAAGCGGTAGCAGGCGAGGCAAAGCGACCAACGCCAAGAGCAAAAGCAAGCGCGACCGACGCTGGCGAGAACCCGATGGCGACCAAGCGAGCCACCCGACAATGGCGACCAGCGCTGGCGGCGAGCTCGGCGGCGACCGATGCCAAGCGAGCAAGCTCGGCGACGACGGCGCCAAGCGCTAAGCCAAAGCAAAAGCAGTCAAGTCAATGGTCAAGGCAAAGACCAAAATTTTTCTACTAACCACTCCGGCATCGATGCATCACTAAGCCAAACGGTAGTTAGGGTTTGCTAACTAATCGGTTAAAACTAACTATACTTGCCATGTAAGATTTCTAGCCGAGAAATATAATTTAAAGATATTATTTACTTACTAGGAAAAATATACGAATACGTTTACAAGTATACTAGTCATGGAAGAAGGACTAAATTGTCCGAAGTAAAATGATTCAATTTTACAAGTTTCAAATCTAATCATGACGGATTATAAGAATTTAAACGAAAATTTTAAAGCAATCCAAGTAATTAAAAGAAAATTTAAATATTTAACGAAATTTTTATTTACCAAAAATCAGGATCGTTACAACCACCACCACCACAATCACCAAAATTAAAGAGAATTAGAACTAAAATTAATTCATTAATTTAAATTAGTGCTTAATATGTTTATCAAATAGCTCTTCAACTTAAAAAATTCAGCATTCAGTTTTCAGTACTTAACTTTTCAGCTTTCAGCTTCAGTTTTTCAATTTTATCAAACAGCCCCTAACTCATCGGAGATTATTTATCCAAGTTGTATTTCTAGACAATTTGGACGAATCATTACTAAGGGTTCAATCCCCTAAAGTTCTTAGGTACTCCTTTTTTAAGTACTTTATTTTTTGTTTTACGAGACAGGTTTCTCTCTCAGATTATATTATTTTTAATTTAAAAAATAAGTACTTAGCATATCAGAACCTTAGAAAATAACAAGCAAGAAAAGTAGGCCAGTCCAATATCTATTCCCGTGGCGTAACGTCCAATGTCCAGAACACAACCACCCCAAATTTGGACTGGTTACGCAAATAATTAATTCCACCTCCTTTCTTCAAAAGTAAATTAATTCACCACCATAAATATAAACGTCCAGGATAAGATAATCGCCGTCTCCCCCTGCTGACTCATCCTTTCCAATCTCGAAAAGGTTTCTCGTATTCTGACCTGGACCACACATCTTTCTCCCTCACCCAACGCGGCAACGCCCCTCGTCCAAACGATCTCGACCGTTCAAAACACTTTTAAATGGCCGAAATACGTGCTCTGTATCACGTGGCCCATATCCATCCGACACTGAAAAATTTCTCTCCAACTTCAAACAAAACTGTGCTCGGAACTGTCCGAGACATCTAAACTCACGTGCATCAAATAATTCTAGATAAAAATGTAATTAAAATTGTATTTTAAAATTGTGTTTGTAGCATTCCTCTTTAATCCACCCTCCGTTATAAAAACCCACGCTCTCCCACCAGACTAAGCCCCTCCTTTCAATCCACACCAATATCCGCATATTCCATTTCATTTCACTTCACCATAGTTATTTCAGTTTTTCTTCTTTGTCATCCAAAGTTTCATAAATAAGAATTGGACTCCGATTATGGAGATTCCAGAGCTGAACATGATCACCGATTTCGAAGTGCTGCAAAACCCATCTCTATTTTCTCGCGTCTTTCCCCTTTCCGGCGTCTTTTCCCTTTCCGGCATAGGAGAATTTCTTAAATTGTACAGCTTCTGGCAATGGGGTGCTTTGATCCTCGCACTAGTCGCTACTTTCACGGCCTTAATCACCACAATTCGATTATCATTCGTACGATTCGTTAAGTCCTTAGACTCCTCCGTACCTCCAATCGAACAGTTCCTCGACGATTCCGACTCCGACCCCGACTCCGTCGATTCCCCCTCCACGGCCTCCTCGGACGACGAAGGGTACAGCCGCTCGACGTCGTTTTGCTGGTCCGACAAACAAATCGACGAAGACTTCTCCGTCGCCGGTTCTAGTCCGAGGCTGCGACGCCTGCGTAGCTGCGTCAACGGGTTTTCGTGGTCGGACTTCGCCAAGGGGAAGAGCGTCGTGAAGCTGTGGGACAGCCTGGGGTTGGAGTTCGATTTCGAAGACGACTCCTCCGAAAGCGTGGTTTCGATTTGGGATTCGTCCACGTCATCTCCGGCGGTTGTTTTCTCAGCCGGAACGAGCAGTGGTAATAATAATGATGTTTTGTTTACGGCGTACGACGCGAGGATCGGAGGCGAGAAGCCGGCGATGCGCGCGGAGTGGCCGCTGCGGCGGCGGCGGGGGAAGGCGGTCGACGTGGGTTTTAAGGGCGGCGTCGAGAAGGTCTACGTGAGGGATGACGCCACGGGGGAGGTGACGGTGGGTGACCTAAGGAAAATTCGGTCGCCGTTGGAGGACGCGACGGAATCCGACGGGGATACTTGGTGGGATGCTGACGCCGTTATTGGGTCGGACGAGTTCGTTGACTATTGAAACGGAATGCGACTCGGTATTGACGCGGCGGTGTGACCCGGCGAGGTGGATCTGCTTTGGAAAGATCAAAACGATCGTTGTGAAACCTTGGAGGTTCTGTGGAGGGGTAAAATAGTAAATAAAGGTGGAGTTGATCTAGATGCTCGGGCTGTAAAGCTGTAAATACTTTTTTTTTTTTTCCTACCGAATTTACATAGTAATGGAAAAGGTTTGTAGAAATTTTTAATGGGAAATGTGAATTTCTCACTCCAGCCTTAGTGCGATGAACCACTCTTTAATGGGAAATGTGTTCGTTTGCCTAACTACTCTTCATTGGCCAAACGTGCTTACCAGCAAGTAGTCAATGGAAGGACAATATTGTCCTTTTATGTAATGAAAGGGCAAAAAAAAATGCACGGAGATAAATAGGGAACTTTAAAAACATTTTGTGCAAAATGAACTAATTTTCTTGACTTTGGCTTGCGTTCGTTTGCGTAACTAGTAAACTACTCTTCATTTCGAGAAGGAGTCTAAAAGATAAAAAATGACTATGATCGAAAAAAGATTTCACTAAAGACGATAAATACCAAATACAGTAGTTGGTATTTTTGTCTTTAGGTTCCTTTTTTACGATTTTTTTTTAAACTTTGTTTCGCAGTAATGTACTTTTTTGATTTCTCTTGTTGAGACGAATGATTAATTATAAAAATTAAATAAAAGTTAAAAATACTAAAATAAATATCACACCAAATAGTTAAGAGAGAATAGGGTACTTTAATTTTAGCTTCTCCAATTAGGGAAGAATACACTTCAACTTCTTACTGGCAGAAAAATCTGTGGCCACCAGAGATTTGTCTGGTTTTTAATTTTGATATTTAAAATTAACCGGTGTGTGTTGTAAGATGACACAATTAAATTATACAGTACTAAAAAGGAGACGTTCTAATTAATCTATGAAAGCTACGAAGTCACGTGAACAACGTGAAGGGCGACAATATCAAAACGGTTTATTTATGGTACTGTTGTTGATGGTTGGATTGGATCAACGGTGTCAATTTCAATTTGCTTTTGATAACATTAATCGTGTCAATCACGGAATCTATTAAACGGACAATTCGGATTAAGCCAGGTTTTTTTGTTCCTGAGCATGGCAATCATTCACCCATTACCCATTACCGGGGTCCGATCTTCTCATCCCAAAAATTATTGTGCCTCTTTGTTGAGGGGTTTTCTAACTGTTAAATTATCTAATTTTTTTATGTTTTCAAATTTAACGGTCGGAAAAACCCCTAATCCCTACGCGGAGTTTTCCGCAAAGAGATGTTGCCTTCCCTTTACCTACCTTATGTTATCATTTTAATAATACACGTGTTTGCCGTTCAAAAAAAACAATACAGGTGTTTGTCTTTTATTGTTAACAACGACTACCGGCCTTCAAGATTAAGACATTACTACATAGAAAACAAGTAACACAAGACTTACGAACGACTTCGAGTTGGAGCTGTATAGTGAGGTGCACAATACCATGTTGCAAATCTTCAAGTCGTCGAATCGTGCATCCGATTACTCAGATCTCATTTTGGCAATCAACGATCGAGAACCATTTATTGTTACAATCCGACAGTCCGAAAGTGTACAACACGATGCTGCGCACACTACTGTACGACACCCTTCCCTAATTCACTTAGGAAATATGAAACACGGTTGCCTTCCCACAATCAATCATTCATTTTAATCCACTGAACTAGTAGAAAGAATCAAAGCCAGGCCAAGGAGCCAATCAGAAAACTAATATGTTTTAGACTTTCAGTAACCCAAGGAGTAGCTAAGTGGCAACAAAGATGAATTGTGACCTGCGCATTTTGAGTTTGAAATTTGGCAACCTCTTTGAACCAGTTTGCAAGAGAAAAATCTTTCGTGAATTTTCTAGTTCGACCCGGCAAGGATGGCCTACTTTTAACCGGACTGGGGAGGCGGGAGGAAAATACTCGAGGTGCGCGTAGGCTGGTGTTTACCAATTTTTTCCTTCTCCGGAGCGAATCGACGGAGAACGAAAATAAAAACAACAAGCCAACAACAAAAAGAAAAGCAAATGCGGCTCGCCTCCACAAACGGATTTGAGGTTCCTTGCCGTGTTTCCGGACTTCATCGGAGATAAATGGCGAATGAATCAAATGATATTTTTGGTGGGCGGTGTGGATTGATGGTTTAGTGAAGTGGGATGGAGCGGAAGAAAAATAACAAATGGACTTTGTTATTTTTCCAAGGTAGAATTACAATCAAGAAGAACGGATCCTCATTGAAAGTAAGGGAGTCAATTTAATCCTACTCCTAGGAAGACAAAAATTAAGAACAAAGTTAAGACTTTGATTTGTTGAAGGAGTTTACAATGAAGCCAAAAGAGGCTATTTATAAAAAAATACAATGTGTAGGAAATAACTTCCTAACTTCTCATTACTCTTCATCATCTTCCAAATGTCTAAATAACTTCCCACAAACTCCAAAGTGTGTAGGAGCATGACACTTGTCCAAGTAACTCCTCTTCAACTTCAAAGTGTGTAGGACAATGACAAGTGTCTTTTTAACTTCCACATGTATAGGAGCATGCCAAATGTCCTGCACTTTATTAAAAGAAATAAAAACTAGTTATATTATTAATACGAAATAATAAAATAGGAAGCATTACCATAAACGCCACCTTTCGGTCGATTATCGACAAGCGGTGAATATATGGTACAAACAATGCCCCCCTTATTCATTTGGGTGAAGTGCTAACGTAACCCAAGTGAATAATTACACTAGTTTTTAAATCACCCCTTTGTCGATATCGACGGGTAATCTTTTACGGTGTAAACAATTATGCCTCCAACTCTAGAAGAGTTTTTAGATAAATTTTACACAATCTTTTCACTTTTCGACTGGACAAAACCTTGAAGGCTTTAATTGAAACCCGCCGTCGAGAGTAACATGCCTCCGTCGATTAGTTCCTTGAAGGAAACCTGGGCTATTTACCCACAAACTGTTCAAAACAGAGAGTATTGTCTTGAATTTCTTTTACCAATTGTGGATGACAACTATAAATCCACGTTGGGCATATTAATTTCAAACAAAGCCAATACAGAGAGGCTTTGAAAAAGTTATCCCTCTTGACATATGAACAACGTCGATCATAAATTCAACATATGGTTGTTCATGATTTCCAGTCATGATTAGTTTGAACTCATACTCCATGGGTAAGTTTTCACCATTCTTAACCCGTATAGATGGAGTGGAGGGATTATTTTCTATTTTGACCATTTATGGTCTAAATTAAAAACTCGAGTCGAATTCAACTACATTTGAGTTTCAATACCACAGCCACTTGCATAATTTGGCTTTCTAAAGATGAGTTTGCCCCCCAAGCAAAATTTGAAACCATAAGAGGGCTATTTCTCATTTCAATTCTCCATACCAAAATCTGGATGAAGGAGATGTAGATACCAACAAGACCTTTCAAAATTTTCCAATCGCCAATGATGAACTATGGCCTCTTTTAAAACAGTTGAAAACCATTCAACAATCATAAACTAGAAGGCCTTTTAAGATCATGAGTAGCGCCCAAAATCATAATCCATACTTTGTTTTCTGACATTCTTTTGAGTGTTCTGCCTTTCCAAACAAAGCCATGAAGGCCTTTAAAAGATAACCGTCTACCTCTTCCCGTGTACATAAGTGATTAAGAACTCTTTTTTTTTTTTTTTGTGTGTACAGATTTAAGGCCAAACATCCACATACCACACATGGCCTATTTTGGACGAATAATCTAAATTTCAATGCAATGTTTAAAATTCAACTCATTCCCATTGGACCTCTGTCGATTCCAAATTTGTTCAAACCCAGAAAGGTCCAATAAATGGCCAATGCATGGCCGACGTAACCCTTTTGTCTTTTATTCATATTAACAACAGATAGAAGGCAATCGATAGAACAGCCTCTTTTTTTTTTTTACATTTGATCCGGAACCTAATTGTTCCAATTGGCCAACAAATGGCCGTTTATCTATTACGTAAAATGTCAAAAACCTTGTAAGGTTTTCCTTTCACATATGATTTCACCATTACTTTCGACTTAGTAATGTCGCCCTCCTTCTAGCGCCAAAAATTGTTTACCAATTTTTTCCTTCTCCGGAGCGAATCGACGGAGAACTAAAATAAAAACAACAAGCCAACAACAAAAAGAAAAGCAAATGCGGCTCGTCTCCACAAACGGATTTGAGGTTCCTTGCCGTGTTTCAGGACTTCATCGGAGATAAATGGCGAATGAATCAAATGATATTTTTGGTGGGCGGTGTGGATTGATGGTTTAGTGAAGTGGGATAGAACAGAAGAGAAATAACAAATAGACTTTGTTATTTTTCCAAGGTAGAATTACAATCAAGAAGGACGGATCCTCATTGAAAGTAAGGGAGTTAATTTAATCCTACTCCTAGGAAGACAAAAATTAAGAACAAAGTTAAGACTTTGATTTGTTGAAGGAGTTTACAATGAAGCCAAAAGAGGCTATTTATAAAAAAATACAATGTGTAGGAAATAACTTCCTAACTTCTCATTACTCTTCATCATCTTCCAAGTGTCTAAATAACTTCCCACAAACTCCAAAGTGTGTAGGAGCATGCCACTTGTCCAAGTAACTCCTCTTCAACTTCAAAGTGTGTAGGACAATGACAAGTGTCTTTTTAACTTTCACATGTATAGGAGCATGCCAAGTGTCCTGCACTTTATTAAAAGAAATAAAAACTAGTTATATTATTAATACGAAATAATAAAATAGGAAGCATTACCATAAACGCCACCTTTCGGTCGATTATCGACAGGCGGTGAATATATGGTACAAACAGCTGGCCCACGCAGACACCCATGACCGTCCAAAAGAAATAATGATATGAAATTGTTACACTGGCATTCCAAAGGCCTCTTAAAGGGTTATTAAATTCCCATAGCGTTATGATTGTGCTAAATATGGGATAAGATTAATCTATAGCTAAATTTTTAGCAAAACTGTTTTGCTCTTTATCTCTTAAATTATTAGACACACAAACAACCTCAGATTTGATATCTCATGACTCATGGTAATAACATGGAGAAAATTACAATAATATTATTTGCACAATTAGAACAAACAACATTGTTGATGTATACTTGAATATTCGCGGATATGTGAGAATGGAATTGGACTTGAGCTAACCCCTTGTTTTAAGAGAGAGAGCTAACCCCTTGTTTTGAGAGAGAGAGAGAGAGAGAGAGAGTAATTGGACAACCTCATTGCAATGGTAGTTGGGAAAAATCTGGCTAATAGAATTGAAGTGAAGTACTACTCTTTCACTTGAAATGAGAAAATCACACTAGCATGCCAGTATCCCAGAAGCCGAAAGATTATTGGTACCCAGCTATTAGAATTAGGTAGAGAATTGATTATTTGAGCGAAGGAAAAAAATTTCAGTTGGTGGACCTAATAAAATGGTCCGGACTTAATTAATTAGGGTAACATCTACCTACCCCAATATTTTGTAGGTCCTCATTCACACATTCGCTGTTTTCTTTTCTTTAGTAGCCCCAATTACTAAATCCAATCTAAAACGTACGGATTTCATGGCATCTTTCTGTTTTCGGTGTTTCTAGCCAAGGTATTGATCGTATGTTAGTAGCTAGGGTCACCAACCAAAGGGTGGTTACGACGTGCACGGAGTTGTTCTCATCGGGCTCTCATCGGCGAGACAATTTTTCAAAATCAAATCTTACTTAAAGATGTATTTCAACTCATAGTGTGACTAAATAACACAAATTCTAGCTCACTTATCGCAGTCTAATCTCATACGTTATGGTAAAATAGAAAATGATTTGTTAACCAAGCCTATCTACATATTAATTTTTGCAGCCATATCATAGGAGAAACCCCTTAACTTGTTCTCAAGGGGTGGACATTGCGGCCGGATGGTCTTGAGCAATGTCAAGATCGATCGGCGAGGTTATTTGCACTCCTATTGCTCTCAGCGTTGGAAGAATGGCGCACTTCTGCGACCTCAGTAAGTCGCTACAGTCTCCAACAGGCTCCAGTGAGGAGAATTAAGGGATGTTCCTTGACCACCAACTTGACAATCAGTTCACGGTTAGATTCCACTTTAACATTTTTGAGGTCTTGATGCTTCTTATGCATGAGACCTGATCAGGATGTCCCACATTTTCGGGTTGAAAACAAGTGTAATTGAGAAGAAGACTAGTAAACTGTTGTCCAGGTCTTCAATTTATTGCTTAACAACTCTCCAATCCGGCTAGTCACGAGCATAGTTACCGCTAGGGGAACATTCACGAGCCTAACCAGTTTATATTAAGGGGCGTTTCCGGCCACTAAAATTTTTGGATTACAAGTTATTGCATTTTAGTAATTTTACGTACCATGTTGTTCACACTAACCCACGACTTCTTCCTTTTTTTCCCCCTCTATTTTTCGCTTTCATCCACCCATATACCATCTACAACTTATATGTTAGTAGAAACAAGTTAACATTTTTGGACAACGAGAAATTGTCCATACCTTATTGGCTAGCGAAAACACCAGTTCCCTAATTTTCAACTTCTCATTTTCTCTTTTTCCAATTTTGGGTGTTTGGTTGCCTATTTTAAAAATTCATTTCTTAGAATGAGTTCTTCATTTTGGGCTTTAGAGAGCAAAACGGAAAAGGAGGTCAAAAGGTGTTTTTTGCATCGAATGATCAATTACCATAATACCCTCCCTTTTATATCACAATTACCAAATCCATCTTCGCAAAATACATGTTTCTCCCCATGAAACCCTTCTTGGATAACAGAGAAAAAAATGAAGAGAGACACGAGAGAGAAGCAGCAATTAACTGCCAATTGGTAATATTTTTGGATGGTAATATTTCATTCTTTTTAAATAGCAAAAAAAAAAAATTAATCGGAGACTTTCTATTTTGGGATACATGTATTTGTTAGCACAATACCCAAAAAATATTTCACAATACAACTTTAAATAAATGGCTAAAAATATTATTCATACATCTTTTATTACAATAGTAAAACCTAAGGGCAACATGGTAAAAAATCTACTCATAATTCATTTTCATCATTCATCTCCCAAACACTACTCCTGTTCTAAAATACATTCTGCACATATCATCCAAACACTCTATCAAATTCAAAATACATTTTGAACATAATCTAAAAGTCAAAAAGCCAAAAAGCTGAAAATGAAAAGTCAAAAAGTAGGCTCCCAAATACCCCCTGATACGATCGATCACAGAATTTTCACAGGGAAATCTTTCCACAGCCTTTAATTATTTGCACTTGCAACTGTAACATTTATTCAAGCTAGCCCCAGCCTTACTCTGTGATCAATAAATACACTTCAATTAATAGAATCTAGTCTGTTATCCATACCCTAACCTCTTGTTAATTAAGCCACAAAATGAATGAAAATGTTAAAAAGAAAATAACATATGGCAAGAACAAGAGATGGCCTGAATTAATTGACGTGCGTATAAATTAATCCGAACATCCGGTTATCAAGAGAAAACACACACAAGATATGCATGATTAAAGTCAAGCACAATTCCAAACCAGTCCAACATGTAAAATCAAAACCATTCCAACTTGGACATATCAACCTTCACCTTCATGGCCACAGATTAAACTAAACAAGTATCAAGTTATTCACATCTAACTCCTGTCAGTCTCTGTAATTCCAATCTTTTGTACCAACAAAAAACACATAATCGAAAGAATAGGAATAAGAAAAATGAAGGAACCAAACTATAAACATGAAATAAATCAGGAAACCAAGTCAAATCACTAGAGAACAACTCTCTGTGCCCGAAACCCCGAATCCCTCCATCTTCATCAAAATTTAGGAAATTCCTTCTTGACAGCGAACAAAGAGGGCGATATCGAGCTACCCATGTTCGGCAGTGGGGAGAAAGAGACCGCATCCGAATATCGATACATAGGCAGAGGAGAGAACAACAAATTGGTCGAATTTGGGGTGAAAAGCGGCATATCAGCCAGATATTGATGAGAAGAGGACGAAATCTCTTCCGTTGTTATCGATGAAGAAGACCCATTACTATGCTCAACCTCAGCAGTAATTTCTTTCTCGTTCTCGATTGCTTCTTTAGGCCGCGAGAGACCAGTGAGGTTCTGAACCAGGGCCCTGAAATCCCGAGCCTTGGCGTGGATGATTTTGGGGGAATGGGCGTAAATGATCACTGGGTGATGATGATCCGAATTCCGGGCTTTACTGAAATGGGAAGACGATGGTTTCTTAACGGCTTTGGAGTCCATTTTTATCCTCAATGGAGTTGGACGAGGGCCATTGATTGCCCTTCTTTCTTGTTCTTGGCTCTGGCTTTTTACTGGACTCATATTGGTGTTTCAATCCACAGAACAAACAAAAATGAAACACAGGAAAACAGAGGATTTGCTGAAAAAAGTAAAAATTGATGGGTGTGCAGACATATGAGGAAAGGGCTGATTTTGGAAGAGGAGGGAGTGAGAGAAGAATTAATAAGGCTGTGGAGTATTAGGAGGGAAGGTAGCTGACATTGATGACCGTTGACAAATTTATTAGGGTTTATCAAGAGGCCATATGTGGGGGAGTTGACAAGAGGAAGATTCGGAGGAAGTTAACCGGTTGGAAGGAAGTGCGGTATTTGTCTATCGAGATGTTGCTTTTGTCAGCAGGAACCAGGAAGGGATGGATGCAGGTAGCGGCGGTCGTCGGCAGCTACCCAGCTGATTAAAAATTTACTGTAAAATATTACTACTACCTGCGTTCCGCGACGAAGGTGCTGTCCAGCGGCATTCTTGCAAAGCAGTTGCTAAGCAGTCGATTTTCCCAAAAAATTATCTAGATTTTGTTGTTTATAATGGTTTTGAGGATTTTAAAAACTTTGTTTAATGAAATTGAGAGAAATCTATCAAACAAAATTCATATTGCATATGCTAAACATTATAACTTTAAAAAATCTTGATAATTTTATGAGAAGTATGAATAGTGATTCGGGAAATCCATTTGGAAACGAAGTGAGTATCTTTAAGTAATAATTCTTTTAAGAGTCTGTTTGAAATACGAGTGTCGGGGACTATTTTTTCAGGTTAGCCAAATATCAAATGATGCTTTATTAAAATACTAGTTTTTCTGTGCCTACGGCACTATGCATCCTTGTTGGAATTGTCCGTGCCTACGACACTTGCTAGCT
This sequence comes from Rhododendron molle, assembly GCA_025413875.1. Classification (NCBI taxonomy): domain Eukaryota; kingdom Viridiplantae; phylum Streptophyta; class Magnoliopsida; order Ericales; family Ericaceae; genus Rhododendron; species Rhododendron molle. The sequence continues at coordinate 31,443,366 of CM046396.1, forward strand.
TGTGGCTCAAAATACTAAATTGCCATCGCTGAAATGAAGATAGAGTTTGACAACGGCCAACAAAAACAGAGAGAGAGAGAGAGAGAGAGAGAGAGAGACTTCATCGCCATCGCTGAAATGAGGACATGGTTTGAGTGATTCAAATTTTAAAGCCCTTGAAATCAAGAGACATGTTCTACGCACCATATTAATTTTATATTAATTTCATTCTCACTATTCATCCTGTAATTCTGAACACATACCAATAAAATGAGAGTCAAATAAATATTGTTACAACTGGAAGAAACTTGTTGAATAAAAAACTAACCATTTTTTCACTTTTCGAAAAATCAGACAGTATAGTCCATGGTCTCCGTACCAATGTTTTGATGGAAATATGTTTTGAAGAAAAGAGCATAAAAGTACCCCAAAAAAATTTATATACTTTTATGTATTGAATGCAACCAAAAATCTATTTTAGATGCAACCCTAATAGCTATATCCCATGTGATGAAAAATGTGTTTTTCATGCAAGTTTAAGCTAAAGCTTATGTGGCTACGGTAATGTGTGTTTTTTTATGCAAACTTAAGTTACGGCAATTGTCTATCACTTTAAAAAATAAATCCATCATTTTAACTGAAGCTAGAGCTTCAAAGTTTGAGAATCCAATCCAAAAAATAAATCTTACACTCGTGCAATATGGTTGTTGGAAGAATTTTTCGATTAACTCCAACTCCCAATTATAACCCAGCACTAAGAACTGACCGAAAAAAAAGAGAATTAACCATGAATAGAGGACGAAGAACTGATAGCCATACCTGTGGAAAGAGAAGGCGAGAGTCAAGGAGACATGAAAGAGAACTAGAAAGTAAATGTTTAAGGAGAGAGAAAAAAACCTGAAAAAAATAAACGCCAAATATTATATTGCTAAAAAATCGGCAATAAAAAATTATTTTAAAAAATCAAGCTTCCCGTAAAAATTAGTCGGTTTATTGTTTGTATTTAAACGCAAAACTTTCCAAAAATCAATAAATCACGCCATCGCCTATTAATCAATTGATGTATATTGTGTTGATTTTACAAATTTGTTGAAATTACCCTTTCTACTGGGAGACGTTTCTAATATAAGCCCCAGGATTTTAAGTCCTAGGATTACACGCTATTTACAAAACATGCCATTAGTTTGTATGTGAAGGGTAGAAAAATCTCGACCGTTGAATTTGTTTGTATGAGTAGATAAATTTTGTGTCAAGAAGAAATCTGAACCATTAAGAGAGAATATTCTGTAAGAATATTCCCAAAGACCCTGTTTTATTAGATAGATTTATGACTTGAATAAAATACTCCCTTCGCTTCAAAATGACAGCTTGGTTTGCAAAACGAGGAATTCAAAAATCATACAATCTTTTGAAGAAAAATTTTAAAACATTTTTCTCGACAGTGTACTACATGTCATTGAATTCTTTAAATTAATGAAAAAAGTTTGAATTCTTTCTTCAACAAACATGAAAAAAAGTTTGAATTTTCTTTTTAAAAAAAACATATTATTTTTAACTCCTCGTTTTATAAACCGAAGGACTATTATTTTGGGAGGGGGAATAAGAGACACTAGCCATATTAGCGGCAAGCAAGTCTATGATTCCATTCATGAATTATGGCGCGACAACCTGCACGTTGCTTTAGATTAGAAAGCATACAAGAGACGATGATTAACGATAAAGACGTGGGAAAGCAATAATCTTGTTGAATATTTGAGACTTGAGGGAAACTTTATTCACGGTTCAGCTGTGAACAAATTTTTTACAACAGCGATCAATTGCGATCGTCTAAAAGTGTTCTGGACGGTCCGGATTATAATGACTCTTCTCTGGAAAAGTTTTATTAACATCCGAACTACACTTTCGAATTGTCGCGATCGGCTCAGTAAATAACTATTCACGACTCCGCCGTTAAAAATATTTTCTCCTTAGACTTATATAACATGCAAAGCCTAAAGCGGCCGATGTTGTTGATACGCCAGTTTTTGATTACTAAACCAGAAGGGTTGATTTTTTACTTTTTAAATGAACTTAAACGATACCATATAAAAGTTGAAAACCCCACCAAGTAAGACTAGAAAAATACTCCAAGAAAAGCAAGTATCTATTCTTTACTCTGAATGCTGTCTTCGTCATTGTGCTGATCATCAGAACTCAGCAGTTGTGATAGCAATTATAGACGTATGAAATATTGTAAGAGCAACTTGATTGACTATAATATCAGATGAGAAAAAAATAGGCTTAATTGCAAAAACACTCCTTGAACTATCACTTTTTTGCAACATGATCCCCTCATGTACAAAACCCGACAACATCACCCCCTTAACTATCAAAAATCAAACAACATCACCCCCTCCCCTCATTTCCGTTAACTTTTGCCAGCACTTTGGATGGAAAAATGTTGAGACCGTCATTACACTACCCGGTTGACAGAGTGGTCGTCCGGTTCGTCATCCGGTTCGTCATCCGGTGCTATCCAGTTGATACACCTCTCTGTAAAGACAGTCGGCCTGTCAGCTGGTTTGTCAACCTGTGGCTAAAAAAAAAGACGGTAAAAAAAGGAAAAAGATAAAAACAAAAGGAGACACCCACCACACACTCTCTGTCGATGATATATATCTCTCTCTCTATCTCTCTTTCTGTCGATCTCTCTCTCTATCTATCTCTCTTTCGCTCGATGATCGATGCCCACCACGACCATTGAGACCCATCTCCACCCATCCCACCCATCTCTATCTCCCACCCATTTTCATCTCCAATCAATCGACAGAAGCATCCTCAGAAGCCGAAACCCTAGAGTGGCAAAATCTACGCCGAGTCTACTTCATTTGATTCTGTACACCGAGTTCTACATCGGTTTATGTATTCATGTGCTTTTCGGTTTTAAAAATTAGGGGATTTTGGGGTTTTTGAAGTTTTTAATGAATGTAACTCTAAAAGTCAATGATTGTGGCTTTTAAAAATAGGGGGGGTTTGGAAATTTCTGGATATTTGAAAATGTGTTTCTCTCAAAAGCCGAGATTAGGATTTAAATATGGGAGAATTTTTCATAAGTCCACTATAGCACTTTTCAAACCCATCTAGTCCACTTCTAAGTTTCATAACCCACTAAATCCACTAATAATTTTAATGACAAAAATACCCCACCTAAGAAACAAGAGCTTTGTTTGGCTAACACGAAAATATATTTTTTTTCTATTTTTTTTCGTTTTTGTTGCAATCAAGCAGCCGCTGCAGCCACCATTGCCGCCGCCACCGTCGCCGCCGCCATCACGCCACATATAATGTTATATGTGTAACAAAAAACATATTTTTTCATTTTTCTCGATTTTTTTTATTGAACCTGCTACACTTAACATTTAACGTTATATAAGTGACAAATTTCTCTTTTTGTTTTTTCCTATTTTTCTTGTATTGATTTTTTAACGTTATATGAGTGATAAAAATTTCCTAACATATAATATTATATGTGGCAAAAATTTTCTAACATGCAACATTTCTTTTTAATTTTTCTTGTTTTTAGTCTTTAACGTTATATGCTGGTCCATACAAAACATATAACATTATATGTGAGTTTTTGAATATCTAACTATTGCAAAAAAAAAAAAAACAAGAACATATAACATTATATTTGAGCTTCTGCAATTCTAAATCTCACAAAAAATAGAACAGAACATATAACATTACATGTAATCTTCTGTAGTTTAAAAAAAATAGAATATATAACATTATATCTGAGATTCTGTAGCTCTAAGTCTCACAAAACATGACATAAAATTATGTGTTCTCAATACAACATTATATCTTTCCAACAATATTATATATCTCAAAAAATAACATTATATGTTCACATATCATGCCACCATTATTCTTGTTTTCAGTCGCGCCTTGAATTCCAAGTTGAATGTTGATGAGGCCGCAGGGGGTCGAGCTTCATTTTTTCACCTTTTCTTCATCAAAACTTTCATCGAATCCTTCAAAATTTGTGATTTTCTGCGTCCAAATAGCATTTCCATAACCTCTATATCTACATATATACATATTCAAAACAATATAAATATATCTCAAAAACGAGATATAATATTATATGTCTAACCCTAGGAAAAACACATTACACATGCCAGAAGTTCACATATAACGTTATATGCTCTGTTGTCTATCACTTATTGAATTGGTCCGCGCAGCGGCCTCTTCGATTTGCTTCTGATAATATATGGATATATCCATATGTGTTTTTGAGAGGCCGCTACGCGGACCTATTCAATAAGAGAACATATAACGTAATTAGTTCTCTTTTTTTTTTTTTTTTGAGTTTTACAGGACAAAATCTTATATACAACATTATATGTTCTCTATGCAAATTGAAATATTTATTTTTATGTCAATACAAGCTCATATATAAATAATATATATATATATATATGTACATATGGTCACAAATATTCTCATATAACCATATATAATCATATATGGATATATCCATATGTGTTTTTGAAAGGCCGCTGTGCGGACCAATTCAATAAGAGAATATATAACGTTATTAGTTCCTTTGTTTTGGAGTTTTATAGGACAAAATTAGGTATCAAGGGCAAATTGTCACATATAACATATATGTCTCAGTAGAGAATGTCATCTACAACCAAACCACATCGCGAACCGAGCTTCAAATCACATATATTCACATATAAGTCGGAGAGGCCGCTACATGGACCAATTCAATAAGTGATCGACAACGGAGTATATACCGTTATATATGACAAAAGCTCATATATAATGTTACACGGTACAAAAGGTCATATATTACGTAATATGTTCTTTTTATTAAATAACATAGAATATTTTTAATCTAGAATGTTAAATATAACAATATAACGTTATATATAATTATATCTCTCTCTAACTAAGAATGTTTTAGAAAAATGACATTAAATATTAACAAAAATACACAAAAATATATTTTTTGTGACACGAAAAACACACATATAACCTTATATTTTTTTTCAAAAAACACAATCTGTTCTAACCTTATATGTCTAGCTCTAGAAAAAACACACATATAACCTTATATATTTATTCAAAAAACTCCACATATGTGAGAAGCAAGTTGGAGAGGCCGCTGCGCGGACCAAATCAATAAGCGATTGATGAAAAACACAAATATAACCTTATATATTTATTCAAAAAACTTCAGATCTCTAACCCTAGGAAAAACACACATATAACCTTATGTATTTATTCAAAAATCTCCAAATCTGATGATAACCGGACACGGGACAAACAAAAGAACAAGGAACAACAATAATCCAAGAGAAAGAGAAAAAAAATAATCCAAACAAACTGGCGCAGGCATTACCAATAAAAAATAATAATCCTCCAATAAGGAACAACAAAAGAAAGAGAAAATACCCTAAGAGCAAGCCGTCTGAAAGCCTTTTTGATCTCAGATTTCGAAGCACCAGGCTTAACCATGAGGGTCTTGTACGGGTCTCTCGTCGTGGTAGAAGAAGAAACGCAAAAAACCTGCCAAACCATGTCACTACCCCTCACCGCTTTGTTCTTCGATCGAATCCAAAAGGACCCATAAGCACCACCGCTAACAAACCCAACCTCCGCCATTCTTTAGGATCAAGAGATGTATTTTACGTGTTGTGTATATGAATATGAATATATGAACCGAATGGATTGAAAGAGAGAAACGAGAACCCAATTTGGGAATGGCGTGGATAATGGATAAGGAATTGTGTGTTACAAAAGAAGGCTCGTCCTTATTCTTCTCCAGGCGGACGGTTCACCAAGGGAGGGGAGGAGAGAGAGAGAGAGGGGGAGAGAGGAGGCTCAGATCTGTTTTGTGATCTAGAGTTTCTCTCTCTATATGTTATATAGGAGGGTTTTTTGGTCTTGAAAAATATCTCTTTTTAAATAAATTGGAGTTATTAGGTTATATAACTATATTAGTAGACTAGATGGGTTATGAAATTTAGAAGTGGACTTAGTAGGTTACAAACATGCTATAGTGGACCTCCCACCAATTTTTTATTTAAATATTGGGGATTTTCGAACTGTGAGATGGCTTAAAAATTGGAATTCCCAAACTTTTCATTTTTTTAACCCTGAAGTACGAGATTGGGGCATGAAAAATTGGGTATCATATTAGTGCTTTACAAAATTGGACTGGGATCCGAAAATAGAGTACAAAATAGTGTTTAAAATAGTGTTTCCAGGCACACACATATTTTTTAAATGATACCCACTGTATGGTTTTGTTGGTCCTGTTAATAATCAGATTATTTTTTTAAATGATATCCATTGTATGGTCTTGTTGGTCCTGTTATTAATCTAACTTTTTTGTTACACAAAAAAAATGGTTAATTTGAGGTGTACTTTGAATATCCATGTTGGTGGTAAAGTAGTCAGGGGGTCGCAGTCAGAATACTTGAATGGGCTCATTGCAGAAACGAAGGTAAATCCAAATTCCTTCACATTTTATGAGTTGATGGATAATATTAGACAGATAGAGTATGGAATAACAAATTTAATGGAGTAACAGAATACATAACTGTGTTTTATAGACTTCCAATGCATGACACGAACAATGGATTAGTTGAATTGACTTCTCATGATGATATGCTTCAAATGTTTGCAGCGCATTCTGGTAAGAAGTATATGATAATTGATGTGTATGTCCATTGTCCTAATGTGGTAGAATTCGACGAGGATTGTAGGATCAGGTGGAGGTGATATGTAAAGAGACAAAGACCCTAGCTCCTTAACTGAATTGGGAGATGACTTAGACGTAGGAGGACACGTAGTAGAACACCTTCATGGAGATGGAGTCGAACACATAGTTCAAGAAAGCTGTGATGAAGAGAAAGTTGAACATATAGTTCAAGAAGGTATAGATGTAGAAGAAATAGATAAGAGTAGTGATTCTGACTGTGAATGACAGCCCAATGATGATAGTGAAAGTTCATGTGGATCTTTTAGTGGGATAGACCTAGGAGTCTCTCCTCGAGCGTCTCTCCTCTTCCCCGCTTGTTGGTTTGTTGACAATGCACTTTCGAAGATCCATGCTTTGGTTGTGTTTCAAGGATGACAATTGCTATCTCTCATAACAAAAGTTTGGAAGGAATCGATAGATCATCAACCTAAGGATCGATGGAATCGAGGAATTGTATGGATCGTCAACCAAAGTGGGTTACCCCGAACCGCTTGCATCCGAAGGAATCGATCGATCGTCCTCAAGAGGAAAGTATTGAACTTTTTGTTTTTTTGTTTTTTATTTACAAAATTGTTTCTTTCTGATCCACTCATTAATTATTGATTTTTTTGGTTTGTTTGCTCGACTCAGCAAAGTTCATACACGGACCTTGGCCGATAGATTGCCTCTCAGGAGTGAGCCATTTAATCGTTTTGTCGATGAATTTCCTGCCTCCCGAGGAACCAATGCATCACCTCAGATGCAAGTTTTGAACTTGAGTTGTTTTGTCAATTTACCGGATTGTTTTTTCTTTTTGATTCTCCATTTTTAGTTTTATTTTTTTATTGCTCTGAACAGATCTCCAGCCTTTGCCCATAATTTTACCCAAATTTTAGTAAAAATGTGTGCAAAAAAAAAAACTAATTGGGTTGGGGCATCTCCAATGGCAAAACCCAATTTTTCCCCTATAAAAGCTTTCAATGGCAACATGGTAAATAGGATGGATAAGATTGAGCCTTGGAAAAAAGGTAAAGGAAATGGGTCCAGACTAGAGAAATGAGCGAAAATAATTGATTTTGGGGAGAGAAAGGAGTATGCCATTAGAGATGAGTTATTGCCCATACCTCCAGCATTTTACCTTTTTTCTTGCAATTTTGCTTTGATAGGAGTATTAGTTTTTCAGAATCTTGTTTATCATTGTCAGTAAACCCTAGCTTGGTTTATGTGGATGAGCTGTTAGATTGATTTGGGCTTAGGCGCATGTTCTAGTCTTTTTGTGTTCTAGTCTTTTTGGGCCCGTTAGTTAAACAACTCTTGGGCATTGGGATTCACATTACCCTAAGGCCATGATTTATAGCCTGTTTAGTGGTGGGTTTGGACTCTGTTTTTTGTTTACATTTTGGAAGGCCCAAATGATTTGGTAATTCAACAATGAGAAACTTTTTGGTATAACAAGTATATATATAAATAAAAAAATTGACACTTGGCAAAGTGTAATTTTAAGGACTTAAACTGTAATTTCCACACAATCTACTCCTTTTCCCGCACAAACTACTTTCAATTTGACGCTAAAACTAAATCTGGAGAGATTTTTCCCGCACAAACCACTCCTATTTCTGCACCAAAAATGCTACACACACAACATTTTCCACACAACATTTCAAAACGACGTCGTTTTGATAATTTAAAAAAAAAAAACCCACCAGGTCGCGGAACAGAGGAAACCCCCCCCTCCCCCCTTCCCTTTCCCCTTCCCCCTCTCGTTCCCTCCATTTTTGACGCTCAAAACATTCAGAGGGGCTCCCACGACCACCACTCACGACCACGGTACACTCCCCACGACCACCGGCGACCACCACAACCCAACCCCAGAGCTCCCCCACCTCCGGCGACCGCCACCATAACCGATTTCTGAGAATTCCAATGTTCTAACACCCACCTCGAAGGTTTCTCTCTCTCTCTCTCTCTCTCTCTCTCTCTCTCTCAATTAGTACCCTAAACTTAGTTGCTGGAAAAAAACCCCTAAACAATGAATGTTATATTGTTGCTGAGTTCAGAATGTTGGTCTGTCTCTGCTCTTAGTTTACTTAATTTTATCTGTAAAAATTATCTAGCACAATATAGTAGAACACCTACGCATTTTTGCAAAATATATACTCCACTCTCCCCCTGTAGTAAAAGTTCTTAGAAATCGGTGGTCTGTAATGTTAGGAAAAAAAATTAGTCTACTTGATACATTGACAATATGCAGACGTTTCATCTTTACCCTTTTTATTTACACAAATTTATGCTTAGGGTTACGGTTGCCCGGTATGTTTTTACTCAATTTTGATTTAAAGTACGAGTAAATGATGAAAATATTCTAAGGCCTGTGTTTTGGGGGCTCTTTATATTTGTGAAGTACCCATGTCCAGACATGGGCACTTGACATGAGTAATGGTATGGGATTTATGACTTCACATGGTTACTTATTTTTGCACCATCAGATATGCTTAAGCAGCTTAAGTAAGTGAGTGCAGTCTATGGTTATGCATGAAATCCCTTAAACATGAATGTTCAAATTGATTTGCAATTACGAATAATGTTATATTGTAAACAAAATTTCGGCATAGTCTTCTTGTATCTTGTATTGTTGTTCACTCTATTCATTGCATTGTAAGTTGATTATATCTCTATATAATTGTCTCATTTTCTTAACCAATAGATGATGTCGCCAGATTCTGTTCCATCAGCAATGCCTCCAAACAACGAGTGTGTAGAAGAAGAAGAGGTATGGAGTGGAGACCGTGAAGACGAACAAGAGGTATGGAGTAGTCCTTCAAACAAAAAGTGTGGTGAAATAGATACTAGCGGAGCTGGGAATGAGGCAATAGAAAATTGTGAAGATGAAGTTGAAGAACCGAAAGAGGGAATGACCTTTGACACATCAGAGGAAGCTTATTCATACTACTCAAGATATGCTAAAGAAAAAGGGTTTACTGTGGCAAAAAGAACATCAAGAAAGGGAAAAGATGGAAAGTTGAAGCATGTAACTATAGCATGCAGTTGTGCTGGAAAGGCAAGGGTGACATCAAGTAACCCGGTCAAACCACAGCCACAATCAAAAATTGATTGTCAAGCTCATGTTACCGTTGTGTTGCAGTCGAATGAAAAGTGGAGGTTAAACCGGGTTGCTTTAGTTCACAATCATGACCAGAGCCCGGGAAAGGCAAGGTATTTGAGGAGCAATAGAGTACTCGATGAACAAGTGAAAAGAAGACTTGAATTGAATGACAAAGCTGGGATCAATCTGAACCAAACTTATACCTCACTTCAGATTGAGGCTGGGGGACCTGGTAAGCTTCCATATATCCAGAAAGATTGTCAAAATCATGTGGATAAAGCGCGTCGTTCACTACTTGTGGAAGGAGATGCTCAGGCGATGCACAATTATTTTATGAAGATGAAAGCCGACAATTCTGACTTCTTTTTTGCAATGGATTTGGATGATGAAGGTCGACTAAGGAATGTATTTTGCGCGGATGCAAGGAGTAGGGCAGCTTGTAAGGAGTTCGGTGATGTTGTGACTTTTGACACAACTTACTTGGTAAACAGGCATGACATGCCTTTTGCTCCGTTTGTAGGCGTGAATCATCATGGGCAGTCTGTTTTATTGGGATGCGGGCTCATCTCTCATGAAGACACGAAGTCATTTTCGTGGTTATTTCAGACTTGGAAGACATGCATGTGGGGTTGTGCTCCGAAAGCAATTATTACCGACCAATGTATGGCCATGAAGAATGCTATAGAAGATATATTCCCTAACACCCGACATCGCTGGTGCATATGGCATATTATGAAAAAGATTCCGGAAAAGTTGAATGGGTACAACGCATATGAGAGTATTAGTTGGTGTATGCGTAGGGCAGTTTATGCTTCACTTACCATAGAGGATGCTTGGAATGTATTCATCAAGAAGTACGAGATTCAAAGTAACACATGGTTAGAGGGGTTGTATTTGGAGAGGAAACGGTGGGTGCCTACTTATTTGAACGATGTGTTTTGGGCGGGGATGTCATCCACACAAAGAAGCGAGAATATAAATGCGTATTTTGATGGTTACGTTCATTCAAAGACGACCCTGAAACAATTTGTAGGACAATATGAAAATGCATTGGGGAATAAGGTGGAAAGTGAAAATCAAGCAGATGTGAAAAATTGGAACACTTTCATCCCGTTAATGACTGAAGATGAGTTGGAGAAGCAATTTCAAAGAGTTTATACGCATGCAAAGGTTAAGGAGTTTCAGAAACAATTTTTCGATAAAATTCACTGTTTCTGTGATAAGCCGGCAAAAGTTGATGGTATCGTGTCTGAACATGAGATAAATGAGTGGGTTACATATGGCGAAGGAGAGAGAAAAAGAGGATTCAAGTGTTATTTACTGTTGATTTCAATGTTGAAACCAATGAAACACATTGTAATTGTCGATTGTTCAAGTCTAGAGGAATGGTGTGTAAACATCAATTATTTGTGTGGCATCAAAAGGGAATTGAAAGAGTGTCTGACAAGTATTTGTTGAGAAGATGGTGTAAAAATGTGAAAATGGTCCACACAAAAGTTCGAATCTGTTACGATAAGTCATCAACGTCAATTGAAGCATGTCGGCATGACAACATGTGTAATATCTTTAATGAAGTTGCTGATTTAGCGGAAGAATCTCAAGAGAAGTATGATATGGTGATGAAACGGGTACACGAGCTAAAACGAGAGTTGATGGAAGCTTCGGTTGTTTGTGAAAGTAATGTGGTTTCACTTGGTGATGACACGGGTACTCGTAAAAGTTCTTTTTCACTTGGAGATGGAGTTATACCTCCTAAACAAAGCACGAACATACTTGACCCGGAAGGTCTTCGACGAAAAGAGAGACCACCGTGCAAAAGAAAGATCGGTGCTGTGGAAAAAGCTGTTAAGAAGAAAAGACAAACATTTAAGAAGCCATTGTCCAACGAAAAATCCAAGGTATAAGTTTTTTACGACTTGTTGCTAACTAGTTAATATGGACATATAGATTTGTTCGATGAATGTGTAATAGTTATATTATTTGTTAATTTCAGGAGGTTGATGAGGTTGCGGTTAGCCACCATATCGGGACACAAGAGAGTATTGTAAATGTAAATGTAAATGTAGGAATGTTTTTTTTAATTGTATAATTTCATGTGTCATGCAATTGTTATTCAAAAAAATTCATTTTTTTAATGGGCAGGGCCACCCAAGCTACATGGGACACTCAATGTGGCCGAACATGATGATGCCACATCCTATGCAACCAAATATGGCACAAGGTGGAAGTATCTTCCCATTTTTTGGGAAAAAGCTTGAACCAATTTATGCCTTCTTTTCCAAGTTCACAAAGCTTATTAAATGGTCAAGTTTGGAGGGGTCAATCAACTATTGCAAGTAGTCAAGGTTGGGGAGGTGGACAATCAGGTATTTTGGAAGCTCAAGGTCAATATTGGGGAAGACCACAACCAAGTATGCTGGAAAGTCAATGGCAAGGATGCGGAGGACAACAAAGTTATACGCAAATGATGAATGCACCGGATAATGTTGAAGAGTAGTTCACTTGCTTGTACTGTTTTATATTGTGTCCATATCTTGTCTTGTGTCCATATCGTGTCATGTGTCCCCTTTTGTGTTCTTGAAAGTTGTCCATATCGTGTCCTGTGTCCCCTTTTGTGTCCTTCAAAGCTGTCCATATCGTGTCCTGTGTCCTGTGTCCCCTTTTGTGTCACATGGTTTGGAGAATTCTGTTTGAAGTTGACGTCTTTAATGAGACGCATTCTACTTTTTATCATGATCTGATTGGTTGTTGAATTCATAGTTCCATCAGATAAGATTTTGAAAGTTTTTTTTGTTTATGGAGAATGATTTGGTTAGTTCAAGGTGTTATTGATAGGTTAGAATAAAAGCAAAATAATACTAAGTTTTTATGGAGAATGATTTGAGAAAATTTCGACATAATCTCCCCTGTTTTTGATCCTAACCCGACGTTTCACGTCTCAGTCAATACAGCAATGACAACAATATAAACCAAACAAGGTTATGCACAAGTCCACGCCGGACCTTTCTCATTGTAAATCACCAATCACAAGTTACATTCATAGCCAAAATCTATTGCCAAATTATCATTTCACAACGAAATCATAATACAATAAATTTCAAACCCATGCCGGGCCATTCTCATCACAATTATCAATTACATACGAAGTTAGGTTTCGCAATACTACAACTTGATATTACAAAGCTTAGTACATATTGATATTCTAAACTACAACAAATTGATCATTTTTCTTGGCCTTCGATTCACTTGAATAGCTTCAATCTCTTTCACTGCATTTTCGAGTCTCCACTAGTCTTTGCAAAGCTATTGGTCTCATAGTTCTAGCCCATAAATCTTCTAAGCTCTCCCGTTCTTTTGCTTTTAAGTTAGCAGCCATATGTAATCAAGCTGCCCTGCCCTCCCAATCTTCCAACCATAACCTGAGAATAACAATGATCAATAAGGATAAAACCATAACCATGTACTCAATTAAATTCTATTTATAATGAGAATATCTTTTAGGCCATTGCTTCTTTTAAAATGCCAAATCTGCTAATAGGCTAGAACATGAATTTACAAAGACCTGTAACTTTAGCTCTCCACAAATAAAGTTCAGTCAGAACATGCACTAGTAGGTTGCTAATGGGTTAATGAATTGTGGAGAGTAAAGCTAAGTAGTAAATACTAAGTAGAAGCTTAGAGATAGTCAAACAAGGTATCCATCGGTTTCATTCCTTTGCAGGATGGGATTGACTGCTTCAATTATATTCCGTCTCATTACCTTTCCAAAAAAAAAAAAAAAACATTACCCAAAAAAATGTCCATGCCATCTGGAACATAACATCGTGGGTCGTTGATCGGATCTACTTTGTTGCTCGAAAAACTAATCTTCAAACAAATTGATGAGAACAGGAGAATGAAACAGTTTATGGTTTGAAGCACCTGCTTCTTAAGTTCTCCAGTTGAAAGAAATGGTGGTCTTGATCTAAATGGAATCACATTCCTTAAATTAAGTTCTCCAGCACCTTTGGCGGAAATCCTTTGTTTCAGTAAACTTCAGTTTTTAGCTTCCAATTATAATTTCTAGCATATACAAACATAATTTCTACCATCAAAGCACAGAATTCAGCATATTAGTTCGACTTTCAGCACTTAAGAACAACGATTCAACTTTCCCTAATCAGCTTTCGGCATAGAGGTGCACATGTTCAAGGTGTAAATAACTAATTGCAGCATTGACAGAAATAGTTCCTCTCATCAATCTCTTGCTAAGTGACAGTAAAACTAGAAAATTTTGACGAGTTCTCGTTTCCACAGCCGCACACATTTCTCAACATTTGTGAACACAATAAAAGTGAAATAAATCAACTATTCAGCTAAATTCACAACCCAAATGTGTGTGTGTTTGTGTCTAACATACAATGGATCATAAGCAAAGATACATATGATTTCCAGTTCAACTTCCTATGTGATTCAAATGCATGAAGTAAGCACATGTCTGGCTCCAAAACTGTAGTAAGCACTGACTTGGAACATCAACGTACGATGCTCAAGCGTTTGAGACAACTAATAGTGGATTCCACCCTATTTTAAGCTTAATAAAGATTGCAATGCCACCACAATGTAAACATGATACATAGCAACCAGAAAACTGACCATCGTATCTCCAATTCCAATTAGGTTTTTTTTTTCCTCGCTAGCACAACACTTTAGGGTTTTTCAAATTGAAACCCTCTAATTGATGAAGAGTAGAATCTGAAACAAGGGGAGAGAGAGAGAGAGAGAGAGAGAGAGAGAGAGACCTTTGTGGCGGGGTAACGTCGGATTTCCCAGAAGCTGGTGGTGGTGGCAGTCGCTGGCGGTGGGTAGCGCTGTGGTTGGGTTCTGGTGCAGTGGTGGTGGCGGCGGTTGCCGGCGATGGGGGGGCAACTGGGGTTGTGGTGAGACTCGTGGGAGCCGGTGGTGAGAGCCCCTTCCACTCCGCCACTGGTTTGTATTTTGAACGAGAAGGGGTAAAGGTAAAGAGGAGCTGGGGTTTTTTTTTTTTTTAAATTATCAAAAAGACTTCGTTTTGAAATGTTGTGTGGAAAATGTTATGTGTGTAGCATTTTTGTTTCTGCACAAAGCCACAAACTACTCCTCTGTACATCTCCACTAACATCTTTACTTTCTTCTCATCCATTATTTTTTTATCTCCAGATCCACTTCCAAAAAAAGAAAAGAAAACATCAGTTTACCAACGGGTAACAACATGGTTTATTTTTTTAAATACTCATTTAATGTTTTTTTGTTGAACACATTCAATTTATTTCATAACAAAGCCCGAAGGCAATACAAATTTTATCAAAATATACAAGAATGAGCCAAAACTATCTAGACTTCGACCCAGGCACCCTCTGTAGAAACAAGACCGGTGAAATCGTCAGATGAGAACCAATCTAGATCTAGATAGTAGAGAATCCTAAACGGACCGGACCCCAGCTCAAACTCGAGAAGCGCATATGAAATCTGGACGGCAAGAGCCGTTCACCGGCAGAAGTCGTTCACCGAAGCAGACCCTTTCACCTAAAAACACCCGCCGGACGAACTTCAAACCACCAACAACCGCGAAAACAAGGGCAAAGCCCTCATCCTTATTCTCCCACCACCGCACCCCACCGGATCTGGGGGAAACCCAGACCGGTAACAGACCGGACTAGGCCGGTAAACAAGCCGGACTGAAATCAACCGGAAAAGAATGAAACAAACAAAAAAACACTAGAACTCCAAGCCCAACCGCACACCTTATTAACTCACCGGAGGCCCAAAAAGACCAGATCTGAAGACGCCGGGCAGGAGGCAAGCCAAGGGAACCACCAGAAGCCAGCCACGCTGGCGCGGGGTCCTCGCCGTACTACCAAACCGCCGCCCCAAAGCTGGGGCTTGGAGGCATAGACGGTGAGAGGAAAGAGAGGCAAGGAGGGACGAGGGAGAAGAGGAGAAGGGGGGAGGAGGCGGCGGCCTCCCCCCCCCACCCAAACGGCAGATCTGGAAGGATTCTAGAGAGAGGTAGGAGTTTCTCTCTCTAAAAGGGATATACTGGAGTGCAAAGATTGAAAAATTCTCATTTAATCTATTGAATGTTCCTCACAATTTTTTTGATTTCCATTCATTAATCACTGAATTTTCTGGTTACTCAGGTTTAATGGATGCCCCTGATTATGAAAATGGGAATGAAGAAGTTACTTTAATGAGAAATTTCGATAATTGCAGTGGGGAACTCCCAGATTATGAAAAGGGGAGCGAAAAAACTACTTTAATGGAAGATTCCAATGATTGCAGTGGGGAACTCAAAGTGGGAATGAAAGTTTGTTCAGATGATGAAGTTTACAACCTCTACAATGAGTATGCCTTGAGGAAGGGTTTTAGCATTCGTCGAGGAAATAAGCGTCAAGATATGAATGGAATCTTACGACAACGCGAATACTTGTGCTCGAAAGTTGGATATCGTAAAATTGGGAGCATTAGTGAAGTGAAAGAATTTAATCATTTGGAGACAAGAACGGATTGTGAGGTTGGAATTCGATTTACGATTGATGATGGCATTTGGACAATTTCCCACTTAAATGATGATCACAATCACAAGCTTGCGAGTCCAGAAGAAAGGCGAAATTTAAGATCCGGAAGAAAAATGCTGAGAGCATATGGAGATGTTATCATGTCAATGGTCGCGACAGACCGGTATAAAACCAACCCAATCATAAAATTATTTGACTAAAGAAATTAGGCCAGATTATGTTGGTTTTTACTGAGGGGGATTGTTAAAAAAATAAACCCTTCAAACCTGTTGGTAAAATAAGGATATCCTTTGTTGCTGTGGATCTGTAAATGTGAAAAAATTGGATGAGAAGGAAAAAAAGGGAAAGTAGAGGAGTAATTTGGGGGGGTTGTTTAGCTTTTTGTGGCATTTAGCTTTTTGTGGCATTTGTGCGGGAAAAAAAAACAAAACAGATGTTTTAGCCCCAATAGAAGAATAATTACAGTTTAAGTTCTTAAAATTACACCGTCTAGTGTCAGTTTTTTTTGTAAAGGAGGGGTACCAAATGGTTTATATACCGGTTATATCAGTGTTATGAATACCGTACCGGCCGGTACGTACCGGTTTGAAAGGAAAACGGTACTCTAACCCTCTAATACCGTTCCGGCTCCAATACCGGGCCTTACCGGACTTTACCGGAAATACCGGCCGATACCAGCCGAGAAGACGTTACCGGAAAATTCGTCCGATATTTTGCAAAGTCTGGCCACATAGAGAGAGAGAGAGACAGGACGCAAGAGAGAGAGGGGGATAGAGAGAAGGGGAAGAAGACTAAAGCCACAACCGATTTCTGTTCAAATTTGGTTTTCTAGAGACATTCTGGTGCTCTTCCGTCGGTCGTCTTCTTCACGCCTCTTCAATCGGTTTCGGGCATTTTGTTCTTCATGTCTCTTCCAGATTTGAGAGATAAAGGAACACTGAAAGTAGAACAGTCTTATTGGGGTGTGCACCCGCTTTTTGGGAGATTATTCAGTGTATTGGTACATCATAGTAGTACATCCATTATCTTTATTTATTAGTTTTACTAGCCACACTACACTGTACACCAACCAGACTATACTAGTGTGTAGTACGAGCATCCACAATGTAATGGAGTAATCAAAACTAAAAAGTTACTAAAGTTAATAATATTTGTTCTAAAAAGTGTTCACATTGTAATAACCAAACTTAGCAGCCTTTTAACAACTAATCAAATTTTGACATTTGAATAATCAAAACTAGCAATCTTTTTACCAATAATCAAATCTAATGGTTTCTATATTTTCCCAATCAAGCACATCCATCATTACATAAAAACCTTCTCTCTCAACTATATTTCCAGAAAATTATTTTTAAAAACTATTTTTTTCCTGAAACTTTTTAAAAAATAGTATTTACAAATTTTTTTAAAGTGTTTTTACACAAAAAAAACTTTTTTCTTAAAATGGTTTCTAATAGTTTTTCAAAAAAAAAAAAAACTGTTTTTTTTAAACTGTTTTCTTTTTGAAAAAATTATTTTCAATTTTTTTACTAAACTATTTTCTTAAAAAAAACTGTTCCTTTTTTTTTCAGAAAAAAGTATTCAAATTATTGTCAAAAATTTTAGTTTTAAGAATTTTGTAGTTTAAAAAGGTGATGTGGCAAGTTTTGATTATTACATTATGAACCTCTACATTGCTAACCTTAACAATGTCTTAAATGAATAACCAAAAGATGATGTGACAACTAATTTTGATTATTATATTGCGGATGCTCTAATACAGTATATAGTAGGGAGTATAATATTCTTTATATACATATGTGTAAGAATTTTAGCAAATACTTATATTTGACGGGAAATCCGAAACGGTATCCGGTATCTCACCGATACCGGTACGTATCGTATCGGTAGCAAAACCGGTACCATGGCCGAAACGGTATTCAGTTGGGTTATACCCAAAAGTTTCTCCCTGCGAAGATAAAAAGCAACTTCAGCGTACTGCTGGGTAGAGCAAAAAAGTAGGAACTGGGTATTATGTTTCAATTTAATTTATCTATTATCTTATTCTTGGACTCTATTTCTCGTTCCAGAGGCTCCTTCCAAAAATCAATCCCGAGCCACGGAATATTGATTTCCTAAGTTGCTTGGTCTCTCTCATTCTCGATCATCAGCAGGACCGGTATGAATCTGTCTTTCCTTTTTAATTTTTTTTTTAAAATTTTGGTAAGTAATCTGTCTTTCCTTTGTTTTGACTTTTGATTGTCACTTGTCTATATATGATTTGTCTTAAATTCTTTTCTTCTCCTTGTATTTAGTTCTGAAAATGTTTGAGGAGTTCTACTTTTTCTGCCCTCTACAACCACCTTCCTGTTTTCGTCCCTTCTCCATTCCCGTTTAGCCTTTTAGCCCTTTTTTTTTGGTTTAACAGCGAGCCCTAATTGTTTGGAAATGGGTATTGGGTATTTGTGTTTCCTTGTAGAACTAGAGTTTAGCATTGGTATTGTTCTCTGAGAAAATTACCTCTAAGTACAGAAAAGTGACGCTTAATTCCCATTAAGGATAGATGAAATACTTAATTACCACTAAGCTCACTTTTACAAAAATACATTTACCATTAATGGAAGTGTCACCCTGGGGTTTTAGGGCATGCTAGGGTTTTATGGAGCATAAATTTTAGATGTAAAAAATCTAGCAAATATATTGAGGTTATTGTTGCAAGTTGTTGTAGGACTATTTTTTTTTTCCCGATTGCGTTTGTTTGTTAGAGAATGGCTTTTCCTCAATTTGGGAATTCTGATGTTGGGGAGGTTCAGGGTTTGCTTAAGAGGAAAGTAGCAAAGATGCCATACACTACTACAAGCACACTCTTATGATACACTTCAAGCATTCGACGGGAGTTGAATCTTCTACCATGCAAGGTGCGTCAGAGGAGGCATAAGACTCTTGTTGTATGCATTGAGCGACTATAGAGGGCCCTTTGTGGTTGAAGGGCTCTTTATTGATAGCTCCTCATTGATTTTAGAGAGGGTAGACTTGGGATGTAAATCACCATGAAATAGGAGCATGCTAGGTGGAGTGTTAATTATATATGGGATCAAAGTCTAGTGGCAGAGTCTTGGTGGGAGAGAAGTCATGGGATGTTTACGGCTATCACAAATAGTGTCTAAAAATAAATAACATTCCGTCGGTTTTGGAAATCCTCCACGCATAGCCTATGGCATTAGCGAGCTCTACGCACACCCCAACCTCTAACATTGTGTCGGCGATAGTGCTTATCTCATTCTAAGATATTCTCTCATGTCAAACAATTGTCATACAGTATTAGCAAACGTTAGATTACTTAAAATTGTTAAACAAATCAAATTCAAATGAACTCAACAGTATCTCGTGACCCTCGTACAGGTGACAATTGTAGTAGAATAAACAACCTCGGTAAATCCATACAATCTCAAAACTATTCCTCTTCCTTTCCTTATGTGTTGTGCCTCTTTGTTGTCAAGTAATTGGGAAAAATACCATGTATACTATTAAGTTATCTATCAAGCGATGTCGAAAAAAGTGTCTTGACACCGAACATCCTCTCTCAAAGCATGAAAATAAGTCTTGTCTTCAAAGTCAGCATCCAAAACACCGGATGGTCGAGCACCCACAATATATAAGCCTTTTCATTATGACCAAAAAAAAAAAAAAAGGTTGAGTAGGTGTTTTCTAATACAAGACTCTTACGACCCAACGACTAGTACTTACAAATGGGCAAAAATATTAAGCCGTTGATGGAAATCGAGAAGGTCTTTCCCTATATGCTGCGCCTAAAAGTACTGGGTATTTGATATGTGTCTCGGATTGACAAGGACAAATGAATACAATCATAAACAAACGATTTAAACCAGATTGCATGGTGTATTCAGTTGCCTTGTCAATCCGGTACGCATCAAATACCCGATACTATCAGGCGCACAGTATAGGGAAAGACTCCTTGATTTCCTTCAATGACTTAATACTTTGGCCCATTTGGAAGTAATAGTTTTGGGTCCTGAAAGTTTTGTATTAGAAAATCACGTACTGAACTTTTATTTTTTTTGTATCGTGGGTGCTATACCATCTGGTGTTTTGGACGCCGGCTTTGAAGAGACTTATTTTGAAACTTTAGGAGAGGATGTTCGGTGTCAGGACACTTTTTTCGGTATCACTTGGTTGATACCTTGAGAGAATATATTGTGTTTTTCCCAATTACTTGACAATGGATGTTTATGTAATTAAAGTGAGAATTCTGTGAAGCTAACAATGACGTACATCCTCACAAAACACATAAGAAGGAGATGAAGAGTGATAGTTTTGAGATTGTACAGATTTACTGAGGTTGTTTATTCCACTACAACCGCTACTGAGGGTCGCGAGGTACTTTTGAGTTTATTCGAATTTGATTTGTTTAATAGTCTTAAGTAATCTAACGTTTGTTAATATTTGACAATGGTTTGATAGGGGAGTATATCTTAGAATGAGATAAGCACTATTGCTGACACAATATTAGTGGTTGGTGTGTGCGCAGAGCTCACTAATGCCGTAGGCTACGTGTGGAGGATTTCCAAAGCCGATGGAATGTTATTTAGTTTTAGACACTTTTGATTTATTTATGATAGGTGTAAACATCCCTTTATTTCTCTCCCACCAAGATTCCATTTGGTTCCATGTATGATTAACACTCCACCTGGCATGCTCCTCCTTCATGGTGATTTCCACCCCAGGTCCTACCCTCTCCACAATCAATGAGGAATCATCAATGAAGAGACCCTCAACCACAAAGGACCCTCTACAGTCTCTCAATGCACACAACAGGAGTCTTGATGCCTCCTCTAGGGCACATTGTATAGAAGAAGATTGAACCCCCCATCTTTTGAAATGGTGTTGGGAGTCTTATTCTTTTACCGTGTCCGAGCAGCTTTTGGGGCAGAAAGCAGGCACTTGATTCCACACTGCAACCAGTATGCCTCTCTCTCTGTCTCTCTTACCCATATAAACAAACACAGAATATTACTCATGTCATTTGTGGTTGAAGAACTATCCAATGGTTTCTAGTGACCGACCACATACCAAAGCTTCCATATGTGGGTTCCAATTTTTTACCAGAACTCTCTAGGCTCTAGCGAACATCCAACTCCTGATTCTGAAGGCATTGCTTGCATGAGGGCTGCATGTGAGCTTGCTGCTTTGGTCTTGAATTCTGGCAGGAAATTGGTTTAGGTAAGAAACTAACAAAAGTATTTTTTGTAATTTACTACTGAATCTAATTTTGCTTGCATTTGCTTCATAATGTGTTTCTCTTCATTAATATTGTGTCTGCTACTTTGAATCCTGTATGTTATTTACTTATTATCAGATATTTTCATGGACTTTTATGCTTGCCTGCTTAGCTGTTGATATTTGAACATTGACCTTTATTTACCGAGTAACATTTTGGTTTTGATAAAACTGAGTTTAATCTTCTGCCTGAGTTTGCTTATCCTGTCATATGAAATGTTAGCGTACAAGTTATCAATTGGATTGGAATGCCAAATAGACCTTGGATTATTGAACCAGTATTGTATACTATCAGTCGACATAAGTATCTCCATTTCCTTTTCGTGTTCCTTGGGCTGATAGGGTAGGTTTTTTTAAGGAGAATTTGGTTTTAGTTTGGGTGGTTGTGATTCGGAAGTTGTGTTTTGTTGCCAGCTGTTTGATGTAGTTATGCCATTACGGCTGAGATCTTAATAGGAGTAGGTGCAGTAGGTTGTCTATGAATCAGAGTTTCCTTGACTTTTAGCTTTGTATCAAAGCATGCGATCCGGCTTTCTCTTGTGTCCTGGACTTTGAGCAAGAACCTCTGGTATTGAGATAAGAGATAGGCTTTAGCTAGGAAGTGTTAGTAGTTTGAAAGTTGCACTAGTGTCCAAGTAATACATGTATAATCTAAAGTTTTGGAAAGCCATGATGTAGAACATTTGGAGGCAATAACTTGATGCATCCTCATGCTTGTAATCGATTTAAGTCCCTAACCTTGTCTCACAAGGTTGTACATGTTGCTTCATCAGGGAAATGAATTTGTTGATTACAATATTTGGAAAGAAAGCTGAATTTTTTGCATTTTGAGTTTTCTTTGTACCATGGATTGAATGTTCCTAACCTTCTTATGGTCTTCATGAGCGAGGGCGGACTGCGAAGGATTTCCTCACGGGTAGTGCCTACTTACGTCCCCCCTCATGACCCCTTAATCTCCATCGTTTCCCTCCATCAACCTGAATATAGATTGCATCATTCTTTGATTGTTCGTATCACACAATCGATAGACCAATCATTCCATACCAATGTTGTTTGGGCAGTTTGAACTATAACCTTGGAAGCACGTACACTATCAACCAAACTTCGCATATCCGCGTCCCTCTCATGACAAAACAAATTTTGGATATGTGTCGGACACACTTAAATATGTGCTAGATGTTTCCTATATTTCATTCTTGTAATCTTGTTGGATTCTTTGGGGACATGTTAGGAAGATAAAACGACTTAATACAAACTCTTAATAAAATGCTCCCTTGAATCTGAATCTGGACATTTTTATTTTTATTTTTTATGTTTGTTATGGAATATACATACATTTTTGCGAAGGCGATATGTTCTCGCTGTTCTCGAGGATCCTTGGGCTTGGAAAATTGAAATTTTGCATGTTTGCAATTGCTCTGAATCCATCATCTCTGGTAATAGTGTATGGTTTGGTCATGTACCACGAAGACAGCTAAGTGCCCATTGAAGAAGAGTGACCCTATCCTGAAGGTTATATGCTACGGGATGGGATGACTAAAATTAACCTCGTTTTGAAACAGAAAACAAATGTCAGCTTACGGTTTAATTGATATAATGATAGTTGCCCTAGTCCCTAGATAGAATTCAGTGGTGAAAGTGATTGATGTTAGCCAATGCAAGTATTTGGGAAAAGGTCGTTGAGTTTTTATTGAATGTTTTTCCAGTACACGGTATGAATGCCTTTCTTTGGCACCTAGTTTTTCCAGTTTTACTTTTGCTTATCCTCAGATTTACTTTTTCTTGATAGGAACCAAGAAGATTTTAGTATTAGAAGACATGCCGAAGGGGCACAAGAAGACGAATGTACATAGAAAAGTATCATCACCCATACACCATGCCAAAGAGCCAAACCCAACTCTTTGTTAATGTGTTGAACTATGTTGAACTGTTTTTAATCTAATGCACAAATCTGTAGAAGGATCATGTTTTTCTTCATTTTTCTACAGTGCCGATCAAAAGCATTTCATACGATTTCCTTCTAAATGGTAAAAGTCGACTTCCTTGCAATATCGTTTACTTTGTTCATTAGGGTTATCATGGGGGCACGTCTAATCTAAGACTTCTCTTTGTGGCCGCAATGTTAGTGACTCAGCGAAATGGCTTGTCAAGGAATACTTCACTAAGTTCTTGTTGATTACTGTTTTGTTGTTTCACTTTCAATTTGTTATCCAGCTAATCAGAAATTCAGCAGACTATTTTGCTTATTTTCACTTTTCCATTTATGGCAGCTGGTACTGGGAGGGAGTGCTTGCACAGATGGATTTCTGTTAGCAAAGATGGCGCTTTGTTTTGGAAGATTGGAAAAAGGATTAGGTTTGTTTATTACTTAATTTTCTTTTTGAAGTGTTTCGTTGTGGGCTGCAGGAGCGGTACTAAGTCAAGGGAAAATAGCAGTTGTTGAGTTGCAGACACTCTTTAAAATTTCTCTTAGATTTGAACCCATAACTAAGGCTGGTGTCTTCTACGTAGATGGAAAAGAGCTGAGAAGACTTGTCGACAATTAGGGCCGTTGTATGAATCTGAGTGGCTAAATTAATATATTCTAGGCTTGAGAATAATGAAAGGAAGCTTCTAGGCCAATTGCGATGGAGGAACACTTTTTGTGAATGGAAAACTGTAACTATGGGTCACCCCAATAGCGTCAAATTTGCTTCGAAAGGCTAGGTTCGAGTGGATGTAGCTTAATCAGTCAACCCCACGGAACTGAGACATAAAGCTTCCTATGGGGCAATTTCCGCCATTTAGGCATCTGAATTAGCAATTTTGCCATTTTAAGAAAGTTTTCAATACTAACACTCACTATTTGCAAGGTGAAAGTGTTAGCACAGTTCTTATCTCTCCTATCCGATCATAGACTACCTTGGGAAAGAGTCAGCTAGGATAGATAGACACCTCAGAGAGCTGCCAAGCATGGAAAGGGATTTGTGGTACCATAAGACACTTTAAATGGGCGTTCTTGTAAAGAGTAAATGTCGTTTGGATTAATCTTTGGTGAGGGCCCGCATGGTTGAAGGTGGTTGGTGTTTTGTGCAAGCTACTCACTTGATTGGAATTTGTCAGAGCAATAGATGCAATTATCGTCACTCCCTCTGGAGAAATGGCATCATTGTTTTGTTGTTCACTTACTAGGCTATTCTTATCTGCTTGTAATTTGTTTCGCATCACAAGTTTATTGTTAGCTTCACTTGTTCTCATACCTGGTTATCAAAAGACATCACTTCTTCTCAACAATTTGTCTTGGTGACTCTCTCGGTGAACATCGGTGTCGTCGATCGTTTCGTTGGGCATGGTGTTGGGGCTGTATTTCATTCTGAACCAGTATATTTCCTCACCGTAAGGTAGCCATTTGCTTCTGGTTTTTTTTTTTTGGTATAGTAAAAAGGCATAATCTCACATTAATGTTGGTAGAATTGTACCTATTCCTGTATAACATCATTAATTGTTGCTTTGCAAAAAAAAGAAAAAAAAATCAGTAATTGTAATACGATGCTTTTACGAAATGATGAAGAGACTCTTTTTGAAATGTTTGTGTAGAAGACTTCTCTATCTCACATAACTTGATGGCATGAGTCTATTGGGTGATACGTTGGTTGTTATTCTGGTTTTATTAAGAGAGACTTGTTTCAGTAAGTGGAATACTATTTTCCTCCTCACTGTCCTTTCCTTTTTCGGTTTTTCCTTTCCTCTTTTCCTTTGTTAGTCTCTTTGAGATATTGCATGTTTGTCTGGGTCTTGATGTATGCTGGAGAAGTTGTCAAACATAGTCCTTTCGTCATGTTACGAAACATAGTCACTGCCTCCGGTTTTGAAGATAAGGGGTGTTTGGAAGGAAAAGTAATTATTTTCCTTTCTTCCTCTCTTTGGTTCCAAGTTTGGGAGAGAAGAGAACAAAAACCTAATAGAGAATAATGTGAATTATTTTCCTCACTTTCCTTTCTCTGTCTTAGCAAAACCAAACAGATCGAGGAAACTTACTGCTACGCCTAAAATCACACTTAACCTTCCTCTCCCTTTCCTTTCTCAACTACCGAAGTTTTCCTGGTTGTAATTCCAAGCGGATTGTATACATTGAACAACATTGGTTACTGAGATTGTGTATTTATCTTGAAAATGTCATACTCCATGTATTTGACCAAATTATCCAATGGTTTTATCCTTTGGCAAACTGAAAATGCTTTGACATCACACACCCATTCACACTTATAATTCCATGTTCCGATTCCATATGTAGCTTATGCCATCGATTACAATGCACTTAACCTTTAATTTTATCTCAGGCAATGACAAGTCTGGTTGCATGGTGGAAGGTCAAACAGTTGCCATTGGTAAGTGCCTTGTCATTGAAAAATTATTCAATGCCCCTAGGTCACTACCACGTGATGTCCTAAACTCTTCCTCCCCACACTTTGTGTGGTGGCTACACAAATGTTTGGTAGAGAAGAGTTTGAGGCACCGTCACGTGGTGCCCTAGGGCATAGAATAATAACTCCTTATAATTATACATACAGATGATGCATGTGTATGTTCTTTTTCTTTTTGTGTAGCCAATAGCCCCGTAGATCCTTCAGATGAAGATTGTTGAATAAGGCGTATTTGTGTCTGGTGTCTCTTCTAATTTGGGCTTCATGGATAAAATCCCGAGGCCAAAGGAGTATTATATTTGATCCCCGGCAACGGCGCCAAAAATGCTTCGTTCGTCGATATATCCAATAAGATCACCCCAAGCGTAGGGTATAAGCGTCCAATTGAAGCTTAATAATCCGGAAGACCGGGATCGTACCCAAGGGAATAATTAATATGGCTTTGCTGGATTTGTAGGAGTAAGCACGAGTTTTCGGCCTTTAGACAGCCAACTTAGTTTTTCGTTTGCGGTGGAAAGTAAAAAGGCTAAATTAAACGAGAATAAACTAGGAAAAAGACAGGTTAGGTCGAGGAATCACTAACACCCATGACTCAAGCAAAACTACACTCTTCACCCAAATACACGGTTTAAGATACTCAACTAAGGCTCCTAATCCGGAAGATAAGATGGTTCGAAAATCAAGCTAGCTATAGAATTCATTTAGCAAACAACTCGAGCGACAGAGCTCTAAGTATCATGTGTGGTAAGCAGGCGTTGTTCTTACCTACACATGATCAAGCAGGTTAACACCTTAGTAATTTGACAAACAAATCCAAGCCCCACATCAATTTCCGAACCAAAGATTCAAGTTTTGTGGTGAAAAATGCAATTTTACTCAAGCCATGAGGTGCTAATCACCCTATGACCCAACCTTGGAAAACTACTCACATATATCTGTGAAGCTAAGAGCAAGCAAAAATCTACTTAGCATAATTGTAAACACAACACTAGAAGAAAATTAGATAGAAAGATAGATCGGGAGACAATAAACAACTTTAATAAAGGCTAGAGTATTAAAAACTAACTAACAAATGCATAAAATAAAAAAGTAAAGCTGAAAATAAAAAACGCTACATGAGTAAGCAACAAGCTAAGAGAAATCTAATTTTGATCCAAAAACGCACTACAAATCTAATTCCTACTTGTTTGTAAAAAACTGACATCATTCTTATATATAGGCCCTGAATGTGCGCACAGAATATTCCCCATGAGATCCAAAAATCCCCTCCTAAAGCCCTCGGTACCGATGGAGAAGGCCTTAGGCTCTTGTCTTCATAAGGGGCTCGGTACCGATTGGATAAAACGCAAGCCATCGGCATCGAATGGCTTAAGGCTGGTGCTGGGAAAGGGCTCGGTACTGATGGGATGGTTGGCAAGGTAGCGGTACCGAAGGCTTTATGGCCGCCTTGGCCATGCTCGGGCGACGCTTGGCCACGCCTTGGCCATTCCTTGACTACTTGGGCCATGCCTTGGCTGGCTGGCTGCTTTGCTCGGGTAATGGCTTGGCTGGACTGTGCTTTGCCTGGCTGTCGGGTTGCTTTGCTCGCTGCCTGCCTTGGCCACGGTCGGGCTGTGCTCTGCCTTGGCCATGCCTTCGGGTCTTGCCTTAGTGTTGGCTTGGCTTGCTAGCGGGCTGCCTTTGCTGTGCTTTGGCTTTGCACACCAACGGGCTTCAAAACTCTGTTATTGGCGATTTCCTATCAAATAAAGCCAACATACCTCACGAGCAAAAAGCAATTAAAACAACTAAATTAAGCGATAAAATTAACTAAATCTAGATACTAGCGCACCCTTCATTACATTATCGGGTGCTTATCACACCCCCCAACTTGAGGTTTGCTAGTCCCTAGCAAATAAAGCACGAACACTACGAAAACTAGGAACTTGCAATTCATTCCGCTATCACAACTTAGAACATGCTCAACATTGTAAACTAGCAAGAGTTCAAACAATCCCGCTTTTTTTTTTCATTTCTACAATTCACAATTTCAGCATCCAACTAAACAGGTTAAGTATCAAGCAAGTCTAAGAGCAAGTTAAAAAGAGTTTGTGTCCTCGAACAAAAGGAGGATACGGGACACAAAACTCTGCGAGATCAAACTAAACCATATCCACTGAAGAGTGCTGGATAAACAGGCAATAGTGAATCAAGAAATACTACGCCTCAAACAACTACAGCACTTTATTCAACAGAATTAACAAACTAGCAGATGATCATTGGATAACGAAGGAAAGCATGCCATTCAACTAATTATGCAACTATCAAACAGTCAATCACAAAGGAATCCGAGCGCGCAAAGGATCAACTAAGGGCTTTATAAGCTTGTAATGACCTTGGTTTCAAAGAAAATGTTAGCCAAAAATGGGCGACGGTCTATTTTCTAGCTTCTTCATCTACCCGAATGACCGCCGTCAACAAATGAAATGAAATGAACCAAGTCAAAGGCCAAACCGGCCAAACCAACTACTAACTAATAAAGTGCAACATTAAACTACGAAATAAAAATGCAAAAGACAAACAAAAAGGATAGAATGGTCGGCATGTCAACCAACCTAGACCCCGACCAAGTAAGGGGATTTCTAGAACCACCGACTCTCTAATGCACCACCATACCACATCATCATCTCAAAATCAAACTCCCCGTCAGTCTGCCAACTCCTCGCTCTCATAACCAGCAAAGTCATCACTGATCTCTCCCTCTTCAACTGGCTCGGGGGTATACTTCACCCCATGCTGCTGCTCTAGAATCGAAGTCTGCCAGGCTATCTCTCTCCTCTGTCTCTCCTGCTCCCTCATTATCTGCCTCCTTTCCTTCTTCTCATTCTTTCTAGAATTGATCAGTGCTACCCCTTGACTAAACAACTTTTTGATCCAAGACCTCTGTTTCTCCTTCTTCGATGTTTCTCCTTCTTAGATGGCATTGTTGTCAAGTACTCTCCCCTTTTTGCTTGTTTACCCTTAGCAGCATAAGTCTGAGATTGACTCTTTTCATCAAACAGTCTTGGCGAAAGCTCCTCTAACTTCTCATAAGCCCAACCCCTAACTCCTTGGTCTCTACACAAACTGGTGATCATACAAGGAAAGGGCATATTTGCTGTAATCAAAGTGTTGGCCCTAAAATCACACAGCTGAGTAAAGATAAACATGGTCCAATCTACTACCAAAACATCAGTCATAAAAGCGAACAGAAGTTCACCACTCTTCCTATTTGGCTTATGCTCCGTGCCTCGAGGATAAAGATTGCAATGAATAACTTTGTTCAAAAATCTAACACTTGCTTTGAAATTTCTAGGCACATGGGGGTCCGAAGCCAATGCAGGATCACTATACAGCACATTGTTCACCACTTGCACATCCAATGACTCATCTTTTCTAGGGTAGTTCACTAAATCAGGAGGGGGCCTCTCGATTTTCAAATATCTAGCAATGTCATCGGGGGTGATTTCCACATCTATTCCCCCCACTTGAGATGTAATTCTAACAGTCGGGTCATTCTCCCAATCGCCTTCCGGAATTTGCATATACTTATAGAATTCAATCAATACCCAAGTAATCGCTCAGTCCAGAATGTCAAACCTTTTTGAATGATGCAACGGAGGCCTATATGATCGGGTCTGAATTTTCGAGCATCCACTTGCCGCTCGTTTGTGAACTTTCTGCTCTTGAAACTGCCCTCCCAAGTCTTCCTCTTGTCCGCTGCAATCTCAGCAGGAGTTCGCCTCCTTTTCCGAGCATGAGACCCGGACGTCGCCTCGGGTTGATTTTCTTCCTCCTCTGCCAAAAAGTTATCCTATTCCTCAATCTCCGGCTGAGAAGAGGGAGCCCTATGCGCTGTTTGCTTGATTTTTGGCATTGGAAAGCTAAAAGGGTTTGGGTTTTATTTTTGGGTTTATTTTCGAATTATTATGCTTCAATTGGACGCTTATACCCTACGCTTGGGGTGATCTTATTGGATATATCGACGAACTAGATATATTGACGAACTAGTTAACTGGTTCGGCATCGGTACTGTTATCTTATTTCCATCGGTACCTAAGCAATTTCAACAGCAAGCAGACTGGGCTTCCAATTGGATCGGCATCGATAGAGACTAAAATATTCCATTGGTACCAAAATGGTTACAGAGTGGCAATCAAAAGGGCTAATTGCTTCGGTATCGCTACCATGATCCAGTTTCCATCGGTACCAAGCCTTCTACGGCTCAAATCAATTCAGTAGCAGACCAGCCAGATTCAAACCAAAACCCACTTCATCTTCTGAAGCCGACTCTCTCTCTCTCTTTTCCTCCATTAACCCTCAAAACCCTAACCCTAAACCTTCAATCTCCAACCAAAATCTCCATACTCTTTCCTAAATCCACCAGATCCTTCAACCTTTTCAACAAACCTCAAGTTTTCTCCCCCAATTTCGGGATTTTCACACAAAAACAAGGTAAACCCATCCTTCCTCTTTCAAATCCGAAATCTCTTTGTTTTTCCCACAAAAATCCTTGTTTTCTCCCTATTCTCTACCCAGATATCCACCCCCACCATATTTCTACACTACACTGCCATTTTCCACCAAAAATCCAAACCCTAGAAAACCCTACCCCAAAAATCCGAAAATACCACAAAAAAATAAACCAAAAATCCCTTTTGCTTTCAATGCCAAAAATCAAGCAGACCGTTCATCGGGCTCCCTCCTCTCAGCCAAAGATTGAGGAAGAAGATGACTTTATTCCAGAGGAGGATGAAAATCAGCCCGAGGAGGCTTCGGGGTCTTGTGCTAGGAAAAGGCGTAGGACTCCGGCTGAGATTGCAGCGGATAAACGGAAGACTTGGGAGGGCAGTTTTGACAACAGAAAATTCAATAACAAGCATCAGGTGGAAGCCAGGAAGTTCAAACCCGATCATTTGGGCGTGCGTTGCATCATTCAGAAAGGTTTGCATTCTTGGACTGAGCAGTTACTTGGCTATAATAGAAATACAGTCATTGAGTTTTATAAGTATATGCGAATACCTGAAGGAGATTGGGAAAATGATCCAGCTGTTAGAATTACTTCTCATGTGGGGGGTGTTGATGTTGAGATCACCCCCGACGCCATTGCTAGATATTTGAAAATCGAGAGGCCCTCCCCTGATTTAGTGAATTATCCCAAAAAGGGTGAAAGTTTGGATGAGCAAGTGGTAAACAGTGTTTTATATAGTGACCCCTCGAAAGCCTCAATCCCCCATGTGCTTGGAAATTTCAAAGCAAGTGTTAGATTTCTGAACAAAGTAATTCATTACAACCTTTATCCTCGAGGCACGAAGCACAAGCCTATTAGAAAGAGTGGGGAACTTCTGTTTGCTTTTATGACTGATGTTTTGGTAGTAGATTGGGCCATGTTTATCTTTACTCAGCTGCATGATTTTAGGGCCAACACTTTGATGACAACAAATATGCCCTTTCCCTGTATGATCACAAGTTTGTGCAGAGACCAAGGAGTTAGGGGTTGGGCTTATGAGAAGTTAGAAGAGCTTTCACCAGGACCGTTTGATGATTCATTTGATGAAAAGAGTCTATCACAAACTCATGCCGCCAAGGATAAACAAGTGAAAAAGGGGGATTACTTGACAACAATGCCCTCTAAGAAGGAGAAACAAGGGTCTTGGATCAAAAAGTTATTTTGTCAAGGGGTGGCACTTATCAATTCCAGAAAGAAAAAGAAGAAGGAAAGGAGGCAGATGATAAGGGAGCAGGAGAGACAGAGGAGAGAGATAGCCTGGCAGACATTGATTTTAGAGCAGCAGCATGGGGTGAAGTATACCCCTGAGCCAGTTGAAGAGAGAGAGATCAATGATGATTTTGCAGGGTATGAGAGCGAGGAGTTGGCAGACTGACGGGGAGTTTGATTTTGAGATGATGATGTGGTATGGTGGTGCATTAGAGAGTCGATGGTTCTAGAAATCCCCTTACTTGGTCGGGGTCTAGGTTGGTTGACATGCCGACCATTCTATCCTTTTTGTTTGTCTTTTGCATTTTTATTTCGTAGTTTAATGTTGCACTTTATTAGTTAGTAGTTGGTTTGGCCGGTTTGGCCTTTGACTTGGTTCATTTCATTTCATTTGTTGACGGCGGTCATTCGGGTAGATGACCAAGCTAGAAAATAGACCGTCGCCCATTTTTGGCTAACCTTTTCTTTGAAACCAAGGTCATTACAAGCTTATAAAGCCCTTAGTTGATCCTTTGCGCGCTCGGATTCCCTTGTGATTGACTGTTTGATAGTTGAATGGCATGCTTTCCTTCGTTATCCAATGATCATCTGCTAGTTTGTTAATTCTGTTGAATAAAGTGCTGTAGTTGTTTGAGGCGTAGTATTTCTTGATTCACTATTGCCTGTTTATCCAGCACTCTTCGATGGATATGGTTTAGTCTAATCTCGCAGAGTTTTGTGTCCCGTATCGTCCTTTTGTTCAAGGACACAAACTCTTTTTAACTTGCTCTTAGACTTGCTTGATACTTAGCCTGTTTAGTTGGACGCTGAAATTGTGAATTGTAGAAATGAAATAAAAAGCGGGATTGTTTGAACTCTTGCTAGTTTACAATGTTGAGCATGTTCTAAGTTGTGATAGCGGAATGAATTGCAAGTTGCTAGTTTTCGTAGTGTTCGTGCTTTATTTGCTAGGGACTAGCAAACCTCAAGTTGGGGGGTGTGATAAGCACCCGATAATGTAATGAAG
This sequence comes from Rhododendron molle, assembly GCA_025413875.1. Classification (NCBI taxonomy): domain Eukaryota; kingdom Viridiplantae; phylum Streptophyta; class Magnoliopsida; order Ericales; family Ericaceae; genus Rhododendron; species Rhododendron molle. The sequence continues at coordinate 31,476,143 of CM046396.1, forward strand.
GGTGCGCTAGTATCTAGATTTAGTTAATTTTATCGCTTAATTTAGTTGTTTTAATTGCTTTTTGCTCGTGAGGTATGTTGGCTTTGTTTGATAGGAAATCGCCAATAACGGAGTTTTGAAGCCCGTTGGTGTGCAAAGCCAAAGCACAGCCAAGGCAGCCCGCTAGCAAGCCAACCCAACGCCAAGGCAAGACCCGAAGGCATGGCCAAGGCAGAGCACAGCCCGACCGTGGCCAAGGCAGGCAGCGAGCAAAGCAAACCGACGGCCAGGCAGAGAGCACAGTCCAGCCAAGCCATTGCCCGAGCAGAGCACAGTCCTGCCAAGGCATGACCCGAGCAGTCAAGGAGACGCTAAGGCAAGGCAAAGTGTGGCCAAAGCTGGCCATAAGGCCTTCGGTACCGCTACCTAGCCAACACATCCATCGGTACCGAGCAGTCTTCAGCAGCAGCCCATAAGCATCTCGGTATCGCTACCCTATGATTTAGTCCATCGGCACCGAGTCCCTTATGAAGACAGGAGCCTAAGGCCTTCTCCATCGGTACCGAGCTGCTTTCGAGGGGATTCTTTTGGGGAATATTCCGTGGGCGAACTTGAGGACTATAAATACCCATGAGGTCATTGTACCAAACAAGTAGGAATTAGATTTGTAGTGCGTTTTTGGATCAAAATTAGATTTCTCGTAGCTTGTTGCTTACTCATTTAGTGTTCTTGAGTGTTCTTCATTTCCAGCTTTACTTTTTTATTTTCTGCATTTATTAGTTAGTTTTTGATACTCTAGCCTTTATAAAGTTGTTTATTGTTGTCCGATCTATCTTTCTAGCTAATTTTCTTCTAGTGTTGTGTTCACAAATATGCTTCCTAGATTTTTGCTTGCTCTTATCTCCATAGATATGTGTGAGTAGTTTTCCAAGGTTGGGTCATGGGGTGATTAGCACCTCATGGTTTGAGTAAAATTGCATTTTTCACCATAAAGCTTGAATCTTTGGTTTGGAAATTGATGTGGGGCTTGGATTTGTTTGTCAAATTGCTAAGTTATTAACCTCCTTGATTATGTGTAGGTAAGAGCATCGCCTACTTACCACACATGATGCTTGGAGCTCTATCGCTCGAGGTGTTTGCTAAATGAATTCTATAGCTAGCTTGATTTTCGAACCATCTTATCTTCCGGATTAGGAGCCTTAGTTGAGCATCTTAAATCGTTTATTTGGATGAAGAATGTAGTTTCGCTTGAGTCATGGGTGTTAGTGATTCCTAGACCTTACCTGCCTTTTTCCTAGTTTATTCTCGTTTAATTTAGCCTTTTTACTTTCCACCGCAAACGAAAAACTAAGTTGGCTGTCTAAAGGCCGAAAACCCGTGCTTACTTCTACAAATCCAGTAAAGTCATATTAATTATTCCCTTGGGTACGATCCCGGTCTTCCGGATTATTAAGCTTCAATTGGACGCTTATACCCTACGCTTGGGTGATCTTATTGGATATATCGACGAAGGAAGCATTTTTAAGCCCAGTCTGCTGCTTCGTTCATCGATATATCCAATAAGATCACCCCAAGCGTAGGGTATAAGCGTCCAATTGAAGCATAATAATCCGGAAGACCAGGATTGTACCCAAGGGAATAATTAATACGGCTTTGCTAGATTTGTAGGAGTAAGCACGGGTTTTCGGCCTTTAGACAGCCAACTTAGTTTTGCTTTGCGGTGGAAATAAAAGGGCTAAATTAAAAGCGAATTAACTAGGAAAAAGGCAGGTTAGGTCTAGGAACAACTAACACTCACGACTTGAGCTAAATCACATTTTCCAACCAATTACGCCGTTTAAGATACTCAATTAAGGTTCTTAACCTGGAGGATAGGATGGTTCGACTATCAAGCTAGCTATAGAATTTATTTAGCAGACGCCTCGAGCGACAGAGCTCCAAGCATCATGTGTGGTAAGTAGGCGATGCTCTTACCTACACATAATCAAGGAGGTTAACACCTTAGCAATTTGACAAACAAATCCAAGCCCCACATCGATTTTCGAACCAAAGATTTAAACCTTATTGGTGAAAAATACAATTTAACTCAAGCCATGAGGTGCTAATCACCCCATGACCCAACCTTGAAAAACTACTCACACATATCTAAGCAGATAAGAGCAAGCAAAAATCTAGGAAGCATATTTGTGAACACAACACTAGAAGAAAAATAGCTAGAAAGATAGATCGGACAACAATAAACAACTTTAATGAAGGCTAGAGTACCAAAAACTAACTAATAAGAGCAGAAAATAAAAAAGTAGAGGCTGGAAATAAAGAACACTTAAGAATACTACATGAGTAAGCAACAAGCTAAGAGAAATCTAATTTTGATCAAAAAACGCACTACAAATCTAATTCCTACTTGTTTGTAAAAAACTGACATCATTCCTATATATAGGCCTTGAATGTGCGCACGGAATATTCCCCACGAGATCTAAAAATCCCATCCTAAAGCCCTCGGTACCCATGGAGAAGGCCTTAGGCTCCTGTCTTCATAAGGGGCTCGGTACCGATTGGATAAAACGCAAGCCATCGGTACCGAATGGCTTAAGGCTGGTGCTGGGAAAGGGCTCGGTACCGATGGGATGGTTGGCAAGGTAGCGGTACTGAAGGCTTTATGGCCAGCCTTGGCCATGCTCGGGCAACGCTTGGCCACGTCTTGGCCATTCCTTGACTGCTCGGGCCATGCCTTGGCTGGCTGGCTGCTTTGCTCGGGCAATGGCTTGGTTGGACTGTGCTCTGCTTGGCCGTCGGGTTGCTTTGCTCGCTGCCTGCCTTGGCCACGGTCGGGCTGTGCTTTGCCTTGGCCATGCCTTTGGGTCTTGCCTTGGTGTTGGCTTGGCTTGCTAGCGGGCTGCCTTGGCTGTGCTTTCGCTTTGCACACCAACGGGCTTCAAAACTCCGTTATTAGGCGATTTCCTATCAAACAAAGCAACATACCCCACGAGCAAAAATCAATTAAAACAACTAAATTAAGCGATAAAATTAACTAAATCTAGATACTAGCGCACCCTTCATTACATTATCGGGTGCTTATCAGGGACGATAGCAGTTTCATATTCCAATTACTTGTCATCCGGCTTTTCTTTAACCCCTAAAATTGTCTCTTGCAGAAAAATCCTAATTAGCCCTTGGAGAATGAGTATCAAATAAGAAGTCAAAAGAATTTGGAACATGTCTCTCTTTCTCTCTACTATCTCCTTCTCTCTTTGGCTGGGGTTCATTTCATCATAAGGATATGTGATATCTGGAGGCTCTCAAATTGTCATTTACGTAACCTTTAACTGAAGATTTGGAATCTGGTATATGAACCTTTTCCATGCATCTTTTTTGTATCTTTTACTGCAGAACCAATTCTTACACTAGGGAGCATAGAATGCATCACATGGGAAGATAACAGGTTCAGCATACCGTTTTGATTACCAGAACCGGTGCAGAAAAGTTCTGCTTACAAGTGAGGACTGCAGCTTCGAAGGGGTGTCCGCATTGGGTTCGTTTGGGAAGTTGGGTGGAAAATCTCAAGCTGTATGTGATGATCTAAGCCTAAAAAATTCTGCAGTTTTGGATTCCTCATGTATCTGGAACTCCTTATTTTCTGATTTGTTAATGCAATTTAAAAGCATTGTAGTAATGCATTTTGAAAGCATTGGAAGAACTAAGAACGATATTAGTTTAATGAGAAGTTCTTATGGTATTTGGTTTAGTTGGCCATTCTTGGTGTAATTTGCTTCATTTCCTCCTTGTTCTTCTCCTTCTCCTTTTTCTGTCTTTTGGTATAGAAGTAAGGAGTGCCCGGACTAGATTTCACGCACCTCGTCTAATCCCCTCCCTGGTTTAGTCTTAGGCAAACCATTCACTCCAAAACTAGGAAATTCGCGACAGACCCTTGTTACTCCACCAAACGAAATAACAAAGCTGTGGGCGAATGATTTGACAGGATCAACTTTTGAGAGATTTTAGTTGTTTTTAATTTTTCCAGTGTGCCAAGAAAAATGGTTGGATCTCAGATTCTCAATGGGTCGTTTATCAAAGTATAATTGCTAAAGAGATCAAGTATTGGACCTCAATAAGGGCCCGTTTTGTTGCGTTGCTTAACAATGAAGGATTTGGTCATCTATTCTACGTAATATATAAAAGGGGAGCACCAGTTTGATGTCACCCTTTATCAAGTCCAGTAATTTTTTTTTCTTTCCAAGTTTGACCACCTTAAGAAAAGTTTTTCCCAAATAAAAAGTTGAATTTGCAATAAATCCCAATGGGGTTATACGGAAATGTCACAAAACTAAAACTACTGTTCAATTTTACCCACTGCATCTCTTTGCCTCCAAGTGAAAAGAACCCAAATCAGGTTTCACATGCAAATGTCTTTTTAAAGTCTGTGACTTAAATTTTACGATATTGTTTGTTTGATATCGTGGATCTGTATGTATAATGTTTGGGGCTTCTATGGTCATCATGTTTTTAAATTTTGTGTGCTCATTCCATGCATCTTCAATTACAAAATTTTGGTATAATACTTGCGTATTTGGCTTCAAATTTATGCAATTGGGAAAACAACAATTAAAGTGAAATCACAAATGGAGTTTTGCATTCAATTGCACCAAATGCTGTGTTTAGATGAGTTTTTGAAAAAAAAATTATGAGAGTAATGATTGGAAGTATGGAAAATGAGTGGGGAGGAACAGAGAGAGAAATGAGAATAATGATTGGAGATAATGATAATTAGTGGAAAGTAATGATGAAAAGTAGGGGTAATGAGATTTTTCTGAGTTGGAAATTTTTTTTCAAAAAAGGAAACGAACAAGGCATTAGTCATTAAAAAAAAAAACGGATATGGGAAAAGAATAAAGACCCACACAAAAAACATTTGCTATGCCAAACCTGAAAAAGAAAACTCTAATAGAAATGATTCATCTACAATTCACAAAATGTCAGATAATGAAAAAAAAAACATCATTACTGTAACGCCCCGAATTTTGGGTACGTTAAATAAACATTTTTATTGAATAAACTTAAAGAGAGTCTAGCTCATTATTACAACATAATTCTCACAAGAGTACTTTTATTCAACAAAGGAGGGGATAAACTAAGGTTAACTACTGCTCCGCATCTTCTTCCATCCTTGCAAGCTCCTTGGCTCCGAAGGCCTCCAAAGTGTACTGTTCATCACTAAAGGATAAAGTCGTGGCATTATCACTAGCCTTAGTGATTCGATTCGGGGTCACCAAAAAGGTAACACAGTGAGCTACAAAAGCTCAATAGAATAATCCAACCCGCTACCCCATAACTTACAACAAATAGTCATATAAATAATCACATCTACTCATTTAACAACATAATTAACAATGATACATCCGCATTCACTATCATTGTTTACGTTGGTGTCATGCCTTTCTTGGTTTCTCCCTACGCGACTCATCGTATTGTGTCACCATTTCATTTAAGAAAAATCATTTGTCATTCAACGGGCTACCAAGCCGGTCACGTTACAAAATCTTGCATTGGCTCCTCTCGCGGATAACAAGCCCAATTACCAATGAAGCTACCACGTCCGGCTCCAATGGCAATCTACACAATGGGCTACCAAGTCTAGCCTCATTGCGGTTTTCGCAAGTCCACACAAAGGGCTACCAAGTCCGGCCACCTTGCGGGTTTTCACAACTCACATAAGGCTACCAAGTCCGGCCATTATGTAGTCTCAAAAATCCTTTTTATCCATATCAACCACTCCTTAAGTGTCATGTTTCTACTTTCCAGTTTTCGTGTCTCGTAATCATGCATAGACTCCGCGGCAGGACGAATCACTTTAAAGAAATCTTGAAATTAAACTAGCAAGATCATCCAACTCTATATTACCTAATCGTACTCAAATTATTACTTAAAGCCACTTATGTTTTATAACAAGTAATGCAACAAATATACATACATGTTCATAATCATCCTCAAGACAATAATATATTACAAAAAATCCGTTCTTTCTTCCTTTGTGGGAAAACAACATATGTTTATTGACGTAGAAATTCATTATTTGGCATGCTCATTCTTCTTTAGTACTTTAGTAAACAAGTTTTACTAACTAGCTTTGATACCTTAACCGTTTAACTCATGGTTGTATACTTAAAGTAAGTATAATCCAAGCAAGTACATAGCATGTCCATAATCATTACTTAAAGCATAACGCCACATGTGCGGACGCCCTTGGGGTGGTAATCCACCATATGCTTTGTTACTTTACCACAAGTAATACAAGCAAGTACATAGTAGGTCCATAATCATTACTTAAAGCATAACGCCACATGTGTGGACGCCCTTGGGGTGGTAATCCACCATATGCTTTGTTGTAATATCACAAGCAATGGAATATAAACTTATAGTTAAGTTAAAAGATCAACATGCGATTACTACTAAGTTATATCTTAAGTTGATTCTAATCATGCTTAATCATCCAATAGCAATATTAAGCTCACATGCATCCAACGTTTTAAGAAAATAAACTATCATTATCATGCTTTCCTTTTAACGACTTAGCTAGGTTAAAACTAAGACAAGAAGTAGTGTCTAACATATATTTAGGATTATGGATGATTACACTATATTCAATTCGACATGCATACAATTATAGTTAGGATAAGTAGGTTCGAAGAATTCTACCGTTCTTCTTGGCGGTAGGGTGGCTACGGGAATTTCGTCGGAGTAACGGCTTACGGTGGACTTCCGGTAGCTTCGAAAGAGAAAGGTTTCTCTCGAAACTAAATCTTGACTATACTACTAAACTCTTATGGATCGAAGGGTGGTGGAGTGGTGGTTTAGTGGCGGCTTAGGATGAGCTTCTTGAAGAACAAGGGAAGAACTTCAAGAACACTCAAGAACAAAGCAAGAACAAGCAAGAACACTAAGCTTTCTACAGAGAAGTTGAATGGTGAAGGTGTGAGTTGAAAGGCATGGAATGGATGCTATTTATAGGCAAAATGGAGCTTCCCCCTCACTCCACTTGGCCAGCCACTATCTCTATCTCTCTCCCCCATGGATTTGCTCCATGGACTAGTCTTATCAAGCAATAGTACTCCATCCAAGTGTATCTAGGTCAAATAGTGTTAAGTACAATCCACATGTCTAAATTCAACCAACATACACCTCACTCTCCCTCTCTCCCTATTCGGCCTCTCTCTCTCTCTCTCCTCTCCCATGGATTTGTCTCATAGTCTAGTCTTGTCAAGCCAAAGTACAGTACTCCATCCAATGCAACTTGGTCAAATAGTGTCAAAGTACTACAACTTGTCAAGGTACAACACACATGCACTTCACCTTCCCTCTCCCTCTCATTCGGCCATGTCTCTCTCTCTCTTCCCCATGGATTTGTTCTATGGTCTTGTCTTGTCAAGCCAAAGTACAACACAAGTGCAACTTGGTCAAATAGTATCAAAGTACAATGCACATGTCCAAGTACAACACACATGCACTCACTTTCCCTCTCCCCTCATTCGGCCCTCTCTCTTTCTCTCTCTTGGTCAAAGTATTCTCATGTGTATATATATATATATATATATATATGTATATCTATATGTACATTTATGGAAAGAACAAGGAAGGTAAGGACAAAACAACTTAAATGTACACATGGCTTATGATTATTCTCTTTGTATGATAAGGTACACATGACTAGTCTTGTCATTCTATAGTACTCCAACCAAGTGTATCTAGGTCAAATAGTGTCAAAGTACAACACACATGTCAAAATACAACTCACATACACTCACTCTTCCTCTCTCCCAACCGGCCTCTCTCTCCTTTCCCATGGATTTATTCCATGGACTGGTCAAATCAATTCCATAATCATGGCAAGCAACCTAAGTCTAGTCACATCAAGTCCTTTCTCTTTCAAATCAAATCTAGGTAATGATAAGGGTCCAAACAATGATGGAGGTGGTCATGGTGTAGTCTTGTCCTAGGATGGTCTACTTGGAAGAAAGACTAGAATCATTGGTTAGGTTTTGACTAGAAATGGGTTGGTAGGTAGCAAATAGGCTTAAGGCTATCAGGTGGCTTGGACAAGTGGCCAAAGATACATACACACACCTCACTCTCTCTCTCCTCACATTCGGCCTCCCTCTCCTCTCCCTCTAGCCGATTCTCTCTCTTGGTCAAGGTACCTATATGTATGTATGCATATATATATATATATGTGTACATTTGTGGAAGAACAAGGGGGATAAGGATAAGGCTACTTAAATGCACACATGGTTAATGATTATTCTTTTTGTAGGAGAAAGTACTATCATATCTTTCACCAAGAATCCCATGGGAATATTGGACAATGCTATTATCCAAGGGATAATGATTTCCCTAATGGTATTGTCCAAGGGTCTAACATTTTCCTAGCGGTTATTAACCAATGGGCGAAAAAGTAATGATGAGAGCACATGACTTGTCTTGTCATCCTATTTGGCAAATCCTAACATCTATTATCAATGGGTAAAGTTTTCCCTAAGCGGTTATTAACCAATGGGCGAAAAAGTAATGATGAGGAAGCATATGACTTGTCTTGTCATCCCTATTTGGCAAATCCTAACATCTATTATCCGATGGGTAAAGTTTTCCAAGCGGTTATTAACCAATGGTCGAAAGAAGTAATGATGAAGAAATACATGACTTGTTTTTTTAGACTATTATTTCTTAGTCGAACTTGGTCTTCTCTAACAACTATTGTCCAATGGTCAAAGGTCTTCCTAGCATGTAATAACCAATGGATAAAGACTACCCTAGTATCTGTGTCCAATGGATAAAGATTACCCTAGTATATATCGTCAATGGATAAAGATTACCCCTAGCCTTTATCGTCCAATGGATAAAGATAAAAAGTAAAATGGTCCATCTTCCAGGGTTAGGGCAACCTAATTAGACTAAATGGGCATTAGGTGGACATTCTAACTAATCGGTTAAAGACTAGTGATACTTAATCTAGGCTTTCATTGCTCAGTGGTATTTTGGTTTTATTTAGTAGGAAATTGCCTAGTAACGGAATATTAAAGCCCAGCGGTGCCAAATGCCGAGGCAAGGCGTGAGCATGGCCAAAGCGTAGCCAAGGCAAGGTGGCCAAAGCTGGCCAGCGGTAAGTGGTGGCCAAGCAATGCCAAGGCAACAAAAGCGGCGTGACCGTGCCAGCGAACAATGGCGACCAAAGGCGAGCAAGAGGCGACAACGCCAAGGCAAAGCGGCGCGACCGATGCCAAGCGACCCAATAGCACCAAAGCGAAAGCAAAGCGACCGGCAACGCCCAAAACCATGGCGCGATCCGATGCCAAGGCGAACCAATAAGCGACAGCGAGCAGGTAGCCCGACAACGCCATGGCCAGCGGCGATGCCGAAGCGGTAATGGCGACAAAGCGAGCAAAGCGACCAACGCCAAAACCAAAGCAGCGTGACCGATGCCAAGCGGAGCAATGGCGACAGCGAGCAAGAGCTAACCAACGCCAAAGGCAAAAGCAAAGCGCGACCCGATGCAAGCGAGAACCGATGGCGAAGCGGAGCAACTTCGGCAGTGTCGACGCACTGCGTAGCCAGGCCGGCGAGCGACCAGCGCTGAAGCGGCGGTAGCGCGGCAATGAGCCAACGCCAAAGGCAAAGCGGTATGCGGCAATGAGCCGGCGCCAAGGCAAAGCGGTAGCGACAAGAGCGATCTGACGAGGCCAGGCTGGACAGAGGCCGATGCTGAAGCGGCCAGGAGCTATGACTGACGATGCCTAAGCGACCTAAGCGGAGCCAAAGGCAAAGCGGTCGATCAAGGCAAAGACCAAAATTTTCTACTAACCACTCCGGCATCGATGCATCACTAAGCCAGCGGTAGTTAGGGTTTGCTAACTAATCGGTTAAAAGCTAACTATGCTTGCTAAGTAGGATTTCGAGTCAAGAAATATAATTTAAAGATTTTCGAATAAAAATGAGATTTTTATTAGTCAGTAACGACTAAATTGTCAGGAGTACAATGATTCAATTTTACAAGTTTCAAATCTAATTATGGGATTATTAGAATTTAAAAGAAAATTTTAAGAACAATCCAAGCAATTAAAATAAAATTTAAATATTTATCAAAATTTTCATAAGTCAATAACGACCCGATTTTTGGATGTTAAAAATGAAATCCAAGTATTAAAATAAAATTCAAATTTTTAACGAAATTTTTATTTACCAAAAATCGAAATCGTTACATTATTAACTTAGTAACCCCCTCCCCACCCCCAAAAAAAAATCTTTTATTGATTGAGTTGTTGGACTTAGTTATTTCATAGACTCTTACAATTGATGTAGTGTCCCGGACTTATACTCTATACTTCATATTTGATGTAAAATGATCTTTCTTATCGATTGATGGAAAAAAGAAAGAGTTTCATTTGGATGAAGATTATCCATGGGGAAAATGACGGACAATGATGTGTTTTGATAATTAATACCAGCCAAAAATATTTGTTAATGCTAAAAATATTATTGACGGGTGTTAATTATCAAAACACGTCAGTCATTTTCCTTTATCCAGGGACGCTCCAACAAAAGTATATAGACAAATTCATGGGCCTAGCAGCTGGTGGGCTTAGTACATAGCAGCAGGTAATTTTAGACCGAGGGTCAAGTTCGACCCTATTACCGAACCAGGGCAAAATGGGCCTTTCATTAAAACATAGTATCTACGGTCTGGTATGGTCATACCAATTTTACTCCAATGGATGCATGATTTGCTAGTTACAGAAAATAAAAATCTCATTGGATAAAGCATGAGGTACATAATCCGTATCCTATCCTATATTTAAAGGGGAAGAGCACGTCACGGTATGGACTCAAACTAAGGCTGGTTCACACATTTAATTCCGAAATTATCCCTAAGTTAATTTCACATGCGTATTGAGAGTTCGGGGATAGATCTATCAATTAGCTTTTCAGAAACCGAATTAACATCATCGTAACCGTCACTCCACTATTTTTTCTTGAGTGCTCCAATTTACCACTTTGTCTTAGTCAGTGGTGCTTTTTTGTCCTCACTTGCACACGCATGGTCGCGAGTATATAACCTATAGGAGATAGGGCGTTATTAATTAGTAATGTAAGACTCTAGTTGTAGAAACCAATGAAAGACCATGGCTTGGAAATGATGACTAACAATTCCAAAGTTAGCAATTAATCAGATAAAATTTAATCAAGCATGAGGAGAGACATAATTGAGACGTGAAGACCAAGTTTGAAGTTTCCATAGACAAATGTGGTCAAATTCAGTCAATACTAGTAGCCTCCTATTGGTCATGAACTAAATAGGAGTGGTTATAAAAGAGGGTTGCTACGTGCCGCTCAACATCTCACCATCCTTCTCGGCAATTAATGATTCGGATTAAAAAAAAAAAAAAAATACTTCTAGGAAAGAATTTACTTTTTCACTGGAAAAGTATTTTTTAAAACCCAGACTGTCCAAAAGTGAGAGCGGTGGCTGTAGATTTTCTGGTTATAGAATGGCATTTTTATTTGCTTACTACAAACCACCCCCCCATATACAATGCATTGTGCTCGTAAAAATGGTAGCAGAATTGCAATAAACTATTGGGGTATGGGAACAGCAACTGACCCAAATTAAATAGTGGCCGGTCCCTTGGAAAATGAACATCCTCATTTCCAAAGTCCAAACCACATATATAATGGAATGAAAAGGGTTGGGGCATGGCTTTTATATAGGATCCTGCGCAAAAGGAACCGCACGCGGACTGACTCACGCCCTGTTCCTTCTATTATTCCTTGGGCTGACAAATGTTTGGGCCGTTCTCTTCTCGATTCTGCCCAAATTAACCCATCATTTTCTGTACATTGGTTCTGTTGTTTATGCAAAATGACATATTTAATTGCGTATTTGATTACTTCCAATACACTCATTCCCCTCTCTCTCTCTCTCTCTCTCTCTCTCTTCGATGTTTTTGTCTTTCACTCTTTACATACTCCTTGGGATCTCTCATTCTTCCCTTAATCATTCTCTTACTATGTTGATTACCAATGTTAGAAACATCCATCATTACTTGACTATGTAGATTATCCATGTTTACAACATTCAAATATGTACGCATATGGGCCGGACAGCTCCAACAAAACCTTCATGTCCATGTTCAACTGTGGCTGAGTACTGGCTCAAACGTATGTGGCTAGGCACCCCCAATGGGGGGACCAAGTTTATGAAAACCTGGTATTCGGAGCAATTTGTGCACATCTCGACTAATTATGGATTCTCTGAAATTAACAACCGGATAAACTCTCTAGTGGCCCCAGAATTTGAAATGCTTGGGCTTCGTAAGATTCAAACATGTTACATCATGGAGAACAAAACTTATTTTCTTTCTCATGCCTGTTTCGCCACACTCCTTGTGGGACCTACTTACCACCATTTTCAGTGAGAGATGGTATAATGTTATTTATCGGTAAACGGACTATGTACATGTAGCTACACATCATATAGTATGCACGTACCACACTTTTCAATTGTCTCAAGAAAAATTACACAAAATTGGTTTTCAGTTTTTCGATGTCCCATGCCCTGAAGTCTGAACTCTCACGCTGCACCATTTTGGTTGTTATTTCGTTTATGGTTCATTGGACCTGTGGAACTACTCTGCCTTAACAAAGGCGCAACCCAGCAGAGCAGAAAAATAGAATTAATTGGCTGCTTAAAACCCCTTTAGTAGAAGAGATAATATGTGTTATTGATGTCAAAATCAGGACGGTTAATCCGAGCACTTCGATGAGACTCTTGCCAAGTCTGAATGTTCACATTAATTGAGAGCCTTTGGGAAGTATTCCTTGCAAAACAAGGTTAAGGACCGGAGGTGTTTCTGGTCGTGAACCCTCCGACGAACAAGTTAGTTGAGGAATGACGGAGAAAAAATAATGTAAAAGAGGAAAACAGAGTGTTTACCTTCTAATCGTGAATGTGAGTGATTTATAGAGGTATGGTGTAGGATGTGCACCAGTAGTGGAATAGTGGGCGACATTGGTGGTTGTCATGTTGTGTCACGGGAGAGTGATTTAGGGATCACAGAGTAATGGGGCGAAACAATAAGAGTAGGTACATATCATGGGGCAGTGGAGACCGCACTTGTTGGAAAGGTATAATGCGTGCAGTACCGGGCTGGCCGGTTCCATAGCTTGCCCACCGGTATAAGTCTTGCCAAGCACCCGGCCATGTGTCATACCCGTAGTGCTTGTCATCAGTGATAAAATTCATACTCATCATGTATAATGCATATATATTACAACCTTAATTAGCTATGTGTGAGCTTGTCAAATAAGTACTTAAAAAATAAAGATTTATTTTCAAGATTAAAAATAATGATTTATCAAAATAATTTTTTAATTGCAGGGTTTAATAGATCTCATTATTAAACAAGATCCATATTACATATTTTTTTATTTCAGTGAGCCTACTATTTTTAAATTTGGAAATTGCAAATAAGTACTTATTTTTTAAGGACTAAAAGCGGAACGGGGAGACTACAACTACACTTTGTCATCTTAGCACTTGTCCATATATATATATATACACATGTGGTGGTTGAAAGTTAACTCTTTCAATATACACAGGAGAGACTGCCCATCTCAAGTTTACAGGTCTTTATCAAGAGGCCCTCATCTCTCATGAGCTGGATAAACTAAATGAATACTTTGTTAGATGTAGGTATATATATAAATGGATGTGTTGGTGGGGACCGAGCTTCAATCCCCTATCCTCCAGGTTAATTTACTTTTGGGACAATGATACGAACGGTTTATATATATAAGGTCTCGTAGAGAATTGCAGTCATACAAAAATTACGTTGATCTGATATTAATAGCTATGTCAACAGTTTATATTTGCGAAAGACATATAGAAAAAAAAAGAAAAAAAAAGAAATGTCACCTCCAAACTTTCACCCTCTATTTTGTCTTTTACAAGTGTGCACTGTTAACGTAAATATCGTTGCCTAATCAAACTAATTTTTTTTAGGACATAGTTGTTTATGAAACATAAAAAATTAAAATTTTAAGATCATCATTGAAAAGGATAGGAAACTAGATGGGAGCCGACCTTGTCCATATTGGCCGTGCCTGCACGATTTGGCTTCAACGTATATAGCATCCCCACCCAGGCTCTATAGAGGCGCAAGCATCCTTGCACGTCACGCTCGATTCATGTAAGACTATATACAATTTGGTTCCCGTGGAACAATAACTATATACAAGTTTGAGTCTCGAAAAGTTTCAATATGGACGTTTGAGGAACTCCATTTACCTTTTGAAAGGTACGCCCACATTGTCAAAACCTAAAGCTAGCTAGCTAGCATCAGAAGCTAGCCATTAACTTCCCATTATTTGTTTCAGAAAGATGGGCCGGAAATTGTTGGTCCTTCTCCTCACCATTTTTGGCAATGTGACAATTTCTCCAACTGTGTTCCGAATTCTGCCAGCAGTACTGTACTATTATTAATTCACATCATTCTCACATAGCATCATAGCTATAGCTTCTCCTCCTCTTCATGACACGTACTTGTCAAGGATTTTCCAGGGTTCGGATCAGGTGAAAGGTTTCACATATATATGATCGGGTTTGGATTCGTTCATTTGAGTTGCGCCTGACCTCCCTGAGGTTCAGTCTGGCCGGGTTCATCTCGTCATTAAGCGTGTGTGGGCATGCCGTAGCGTAAAATATGACTAGGTGTCACGGGTTGCCTAGCAGACAACGTGCCAAGCGGCCAAATCAAAGCATGCTTGCAACTTCAACACCGAGCCAACCTGTAATCCGTGTACTTTTGTTGTGTCATCTAGGGTTCAAATAATTGTAACACACTGTAATATGTTGTTGTAGTACTTGGATACTACCTTAGGTATTACCGTATTATTGGTTTATGTTCTATGTATGTATTTTCTCAAGTAATTAAGGGTTAGTGTTTATTACACTTTTAATTCTTGTATTTCCATCATGCTCCTTCAAGCATACCCCTTTTCTTTCCTGTCGCATGGGGAAAAAATTCATTTTGCTATAGTATTATTGAAGGGACTTGATATGAGTTCGGAATATATCGACATCTTCAAAAAAAAATATTATTGAAGGGATGGTAACCGGGTTCGGCTCAGCTCCAGTATACTAACAGCCAGTTTGGTCCAGTGAACGGCTGGGATTAATTCTACTAAATCCAAAGCTCCACACCATGCCACCTTAGCTCTACCCTTTTGCTCTCAAAAAGACAGAGACTTGTTAACGGATGTCTTGCAAAATCTTTAACGGAAGTCCTACAACAGTAATATTTTCAAATGAGAATAAATTTTATCCGTCCGGATACCCAATTAAGTACTCCAATTTTTAATATATTTAAATCAAAACAAATATTTTATTTTATTTATCATTTATCTTAAAGAATCATAATTAATTTTTTGCTCTATGACTCGTTAGTTAAGAGACACAAATGTGAACGCAATCTTTAGAGCTCTCATATGAGAATCCTATGGCCAAAAATTAATTATGACCATTTATGATAAAATGATAAAAAAATAAGATTTTCGCACCGGTTTAAACGGATTGAAAATTAGAGCACTTCATTTTTTAAGATAGTTTATATGTTAAAAAATATGATTAAAAAATTAAGTGCTCTAATTTTTAAATTGAATTTAATCATGTTTTTTTAACATATGACCTATCTTAAAAAATGAAGTGTTCCAATTTTCAATACGTTTAAACCGGTGCGAAGATCTTATTTTTTTATCATTTTATCATAAATGGTCATAATTAATTTTTGGCCATAGGATTCTCATATGAGAGCTCTAAAGATTGCGTTCACATTTGTGTCTCTTAACTAACGAGTCATAGAGCAAAAAATTAATTATGATTCTTTAAGATAAATGATAAATAAAATAAAATATTTGCACTGATTTAAATATATTAAAAATTAGAGTACTTAATTGGGGTATCCGGCCGGATAACATTTATTCTCATTTGAAAATATTACTGTTGTAGGACTTCCGTTAACGATTTCGCAAGGCATCCGTTAACAAGTCTCTGTCTTTTTGAGAGCAAAAGGGTAGAGCTGAGGTGGCATGGTGTGGAACTTTGGATTTAGTAGAATTAATCCCAACCGTTCACTGGACCAAACTAGCTGTTAGTATACTGGAGTTGAGCCGAACCCATGGTAACCACATGTTGGAGCTCTCATCCCGTTAGCCGTGTCATATGGTGTCCTTGTCTTTTACTTTGTTAGCCGTTTGTTTGAAAAATCAATTTTCTTTTGGACCATTTTGCCGTCGTTTTTTGTTTGCTTGTTGTTGGTTAACATAAAATACTTGGCTACTTAAGAGTTTTTTGGACTATTTTGCCGTGGTTTGTTTACATGAAAAATCTATCACATGAGAAAATATTGTTTTTTTTTTTTTTTTTGGGTAAGTGAGAAAATATTGTTGCTAGCTCTTGGCGATTGATGAAATGAAAAGTTCAACAGTCTCGATCGAGTACAAAGCCACATGAAATTCCATGCTTAGTATATAACGATCAAACAACTTTGCCGTCTAATTGGTTTTCCACCCATTGTTTTTTTATGATATATATACGTATGGATATACGTACGTCCAGGTGGCTTGATCGATGAGTATATCTCATCCAATACATATATGTATTATAATTTGCCGTACGTTCTCCATTATTCCTATTGGTTACGTATTTTCAGCTATTTTTTATCTTTCATAATTTTTTTGTCATAGTCTTTTAGATTAATCATTTAGCTCGATGAGAGGAATCCGAATATATATAAATGTGGATCAAAGTTGAAAAAAGTTTATGCCAGTTGGCAGTTAGTTATTTGGTATTTTTTTCCGTCTTTAGTAAACTTTTTTTTTTTGCTCTTTGTCATAATTTTCTTACTTTTTTTTACTCATTTTGTCGATCGAGTTAAATGACTAATCCAAAAAAAGTTACATATATCTAAAAAAAAATCAGAAAAGACGCACGAAAATATATTTCATGTTAAAAAAATAAAATTTGACAAAATAAAGAGTATTTACTTGAACTGCGAGGAAAAAATTCATTAATTACAAAGAACAAAAGAACAAAATGAAAAGTATGCAAGGCTACATGTGTTTCATTTTCGGTGTTCGGTTGAAGTTGAATAAAAAGAGTGACACCACCCTGTCTAGACAGAATAAAGCTTCTCTTGCACGACATCTCGATCACAAGACCACTACTGCAACCGAGACTCCTTTAGCCGGGTGCATTCTTTTGGCCTTAACTCAAACGTAGACTGTGTTCCAAAAATGGAATAAGGGGTTATTTTTTGTCCAATAAGAATCACTGTTCCACAAAAATAAGAAGTACCCACTTAGAGCATCCGCAATGGGTTTGTTAACTAATGTGTTAAACTATGTGTGTTTAGACTTAACAAACAAAATTGTGTTTTTTGGTGCCACAATGCATGTGTGTTAAAGTGTGCTAGAGTGTGCTAAATCTAGTAGCCTGTTAGCATGATTATTAAGTTTAGCAACCAAGTTAACAAACAATAAGTGGGCCCTATCTTAATAAATCCAAACTTCAACCACAAAACATGTATAAATGCCCACACTACTTTTTTTTTATTATAGCCATTGTTTTTATATTATTTTAAAGAGTTAACACACTTTTATCAAACCCATTGAAGTACTCATATATTTACTAACACACTTATAAGTTAACATACACTTATGGGACTCATTTTTTATCCTAACACATATCTTAACAAACATTTTGATACTCAAATATAACAAACCCATTGCGGATGCTCTTATTTGTCTAGATTTCGTGGACTCCAATTGGCGCCGGGGAGGCAAATTGTACCGGCGGCTGCGCCGGGCCGTCTGCGGCCACCGGACGGCCGATCCGACCTGTCCAAAAATTCTATAAAAAAAAAAACCGAGGGGGCTAGCGCGGGAATCGACGGCATCCAAGGTGTATAGGGTGTTTGATCCGAGCACCCCTTTTCTGAGTATATATGACATATCATATGTACACGAAAAAGGGGTGCTCGGATCAAGCACCCTACACACCTCGGATGCCGTTGATTCCCGCATAGGCCCCTTTGGTTTTTTTTTTGGAATTTTTGGACGGCTCGGATCTGCCGTCTGGTGGCCGGAGACTGGCCGGCGCGGCCGCCAGAACGATTTGCCTCCGCCGGAGCCCAACACAATAGCAACAGTCTTTTTTTTGGTATACGGCAACTTCAAGCTCAAAAATCATGTGTTTACGCAAATAATTTTCTTGTCACTATGGATCTTATTTGATAGATCTCACTGAGATCTTTAATACGGTGCGAATTTTTTTTTCATTTACATTATTTTTGAGTTTGAAAGTGTGAAGTAAATTTTGTATTTGAATTTTGTGGGAACCCCTTATTATTTTTGAAAAAGAAAGTGTAAGAAATAAGCCTCTTATTTTTTAAGAAGGTTTCCGGAACGGAGCCTTAAAATGAGAATTTTGTTCTTATTTGAATTTTTTTCGTATTTGTTAGTTTTGCGTCAATTTTTTGTAGGTTATTGATTTGTCTTGAGAAGACAAATGAGAAAAGTAAAAAAATTTCACTTTTATCCAAATATTTTGAGAAATAATCACTTTTTAGCGCGAAAAGTCAAAAGTGGTTATTTCTCAAAATATTTGAGTAAAAGTAAAGAGATTTTACTTTTCCAATTCCTCTCGTCGAGACAAATCAATAGCCGACAAAAGTTTGGCGCAAAACTAACAAATGCGAAAAAAATTCAAATAAGGACAAAACTCTCATTTTAAGTTTATGTTAAGGCCAAAAGAATTAATCACTGGTTGTGGATATTATTAAGTTTAGGGTGGCGATGTGGATTAAAGTTAAATTCAATGTTAGGATGTGCACTATGGAGGATTTCAAACGATTTTTAGATGGCATTCGATCGCTTAATATGTTTTGACTGTTATCATTCAACTTCCTGCTGAATGATTATCGTCTTCCCTTTTCCGGTTGAGTTGAGCATGTGCGCTTCTCAACCTTCCCCCTTGATGTAACCTTTTGAGTTCTATGAAATTTCTTTTAGCCGAGCAACAAAAAAAGAAAAGAATTAATCACCATTTCATTGCGTGTAGCAAGCAAACCTTGCTAATGTCTTTATAGTTTATATCATGTTGAGATTTAATTTGGGAATTGATTTTGCCACTTTCTTTTTTGTTAATGTCACTCACCTTCTCTCACATAACAAATCATCTTATTAATAAAGACACAAATGAGAGTGACATTAACAAAAAGGAGAGTGACAAAATCACTCCCCAATCTTTTTGGATTACTTTGGCTTTCTTGGACTACGACTATAGATTCGAATATAAGACAGAAGAGTAGTTAATTAATTTGCAGTGTCTATGGTAGAGAAAGACACGTAAACTGGTTCAATGAAGCAAAAGTGCTTAAGATGTTCAAGAAAAGAAAATCATCATAAACATACATTACAACTATGAAGAAAGGGAAAAGGGTTATGTCACAGATTGAACTCATGGCCTTAGGGAACTATGGAGATGGCTTTGGGAGTTAAATAGCTAGATTGGACAACATATCTCTCAATTTAAACCCATGAAACAAAAGATTACAGAATTTTATTCCCATATAGATTTATGGAACCCTCAGCAGCAAATTTGTGATCTGAAACTCTCTTAGTCTCTTTCCTTTGAAAATTATTACTTGCTTTTGAAACACCGAGCACCGGTATTGGGTGTCTAAGGGCCTTCTTCTCATACATTTATGTGGACTCTGCCACCACAAAGTGCGCGAACTCTTACATAAATGTGTGGTGGAAAAAGTTTGTGAAAGCACCAAATAACGGTGCTCCAAGAGCAGTGCGTAATCTCTCCTGAAAATTGACCAGGTGTCACTCTCCCAAGATAGCTAAGGGCTGCAGTTACTCTGATAAGGACAAGAGAGAGGGCCTAGCCTTTTCATGGTACCAAAACGGAATGTAGGAATCCTCAACATCCTTGTCCTACAGGAAAGCAAACAGCCATTAGGATTTCATGATTTAGGAGGACCACCCTATTCCATACATCTCACAAGCACCAGATCGATCATAATTTAATCTATTACTCCTACATAGCCAGAAAGAATTGCTTGTGGGACCTAAAACCTTTAGAATTTCAGTCAAAGGTTTTCAGTGGGAAAGTCGTTGGCGCCTAGTAAAAAACAAATGTGTTGATTTGCTTGATTAAAAAAACAGAACCTTACTAATCCAAACCTGATACTAATTCGACAAAGATTTACCCGTTTCTACCGTTCCCCTTTTTCTGAGTGGGAAGATAAACACATTCGGATATTCACAAACAATTCAAGAGAGCCCGTTTAGATTTTGTGGGTTGGAAACTTTCCACCTAAGCAACTGGAAAGACATATAGGACATAAAAACGTATCAAAAACGCACTCGCAGAAATAAAAACGCACTCGCAGAAATAAAGACGAATGATCTGACTATCATTTGCAGACATCGACATATCATGCACATGTTGTGACTTATACTTTCTCGAGGGCGGGGGGACGCGGGGAATGTAACAATTTTCACGACTCGATGGACGTAATGTACAAAAGTACTGACTTCTCCATCCTACTCTGGTAAGAAAGAAATACTCCTACAAATGTAAGATTTGAATACACAAAAATGCTACGCCTTGAACATTTGAATACTTTTTTGTTCTGTATTTATAAGTTAGCCTACCCGGCTCTTAAAAAGCCAAATTTTCCCCCACAGTCAACAGTCAAGTGGCCTATGGCCCAAAATTGGTCGCCCTCAGGCCAAGCCACTCTACCCCCCTGGCTCAAGCCCAATTACTAACCCTCCCATGAATTATGAAAACATTTACACTAAATAAATAAAAAAAACAAACCAAAAAGAAATTAGAGAGAGAGAGAGAGAGAAGCAAAAGTAACAAACAGGAGAGAGAAGAGAGAGAGAGCCGAGAGCTGGAAATAGCTGGAAAACCTACTCCGCCAAGAACCGCTTCACAATCTTCACGCTTGGCTCCACCACTTGCCTCTCCCAGACACCTGACGCGCTACCCGAATCCGACCCGCTGCCCAACCCCCCCATCGCCGCCCTAAAGACCTCCGTGGCGTCCAGCCGGCGCAGGTCCCACCCGGCGCCCCTCAGCCGCTGGATCTTCCCCGCCTGCCTCTTCGCCAGCTGACACGTGTTCTCCTTGATCGCCCTAACCGCCTCCTCGTACGCCGCCCTCCGCATGGAATCCACCTCGTGATTCGTACCAATCGTGTGCGATGGGAACTTCCTGAAATACGGCTCGAACTCGGGCACCCCGATCGCCTGCCTCAGCCCTGTCGACTCGCCCGACTCGCGGAACTCGCCCGAGTGGAAGTACTCCTCCAGCTCCTCGAACATTCCCGAGTCGAGCATCTCGTCCACTCTCTTCTCCAGATACTGGTTCAGGACCGGGATTGCCACGTCGACCCAGAGAAAACAGCAGTCGTACCGGAGATCTTTCGACACGGGGTCGGGTTCCGTTTCGTGGAAGACGTCCGAATCCGGGTCGAACCGGTTCGCGACGAGGGCGTGGATGAAGGAGTTGGAGCCGCCGACGACCAAGGGGAGCTTGCGGCGGTCAGAGATGCTGGATACGGACCTGGCGGCGAAGGAGCGGTAATCGGAGGGGGTGAGGTGGCGGTCGACTATCTCGCCGAGGAGGTGGTGGGGGACGCCGCGTCGGTCGGGCATTGGGATCTTGTTGGTGGTGATGTCCAGGCCGCGGTAGACTTGGATTTTGTCGGAGTTTACGACTTCCGAAGGGAAGAATCTCGTGGCGAGGTCGATCGAGAGCCGGGACTTGCCGCACCCCGTGGGCCCCATGATGACGACGATTTTGCGGCGTTGGCGGCGGGGAGTGGTGGCGTGGAAGTGGCAGTACTCCATTTGGGCAGGAGAGAATAATTTGGTGCGGCAGCGGTGACGGTAAGTAGTAGTACTGCTACTGGGTGGGAAGAATGGCAGTCGCATTAAGGAAGAGTTTGTGGGGGGTGAGAATACTGTGGGGGCGTGTTGAGGTGATCAGCTAACAGCCAGATGAGCTGTCGATTAGTGATACGTAGGAGAGAGTATAGATTGAGTACTGGTAACCTCCCATTCCGTCACGCGGACATTGTTTTTTCAATTACTAGTACTCTGTTTCTGATTTTTATTGGTTCTGTCATCACTACGTATACTATGCCATTCATTCTCTTCATGCCTCTCTCTCTCTCTCTCTCTCTTGGGTGTGGGTGTGGGTGTGGGTTTCTCTCTCTTGCTCCAGTGGGTGATGATCTTGATATGGTGTTTTGAACTGCGAATGAAAAGAGTTGAGCACAATGGTTTCCGGAGAAGGGGGGGAGTGCTCTTTGTTTACTCCGTATATGGGTACTGAACTGAGGAATCCAAGCTTATATATTGCTGGCCGCTTAAACCCAATTTTTAATGGTGGTGGTAGCTATCCGCTATCAAAAAAAAAAAAAACCACGGAAAAATGGAGGTACCGATCTTGTACACCCGGGCCCACTATTTTAGTCTGAGTAGAGCTATGTGCACCAACCAAAACCATACAAACAGTATACCAACGGCCGCGCCGGGCCGTCTCCGGCCACCGGACGGTCGATCCGAGCTGTCCAAAAAATTCTATAAAAAAAAACAACGGGGTCTGTGTGGGAATCAACGGCATCCAATGTGTGCAGTGTGCTTGATCTAAATACTCTATTTTTCGTGTATATATATGTATATAGGCCCCTCGTTTTTTTTTTTAAAAATTTTTAGATGGCTCAGATCGGCCGTTCAATGGCCGGAGACGGCCCGGTGCGGCCGTCGGTACAATTTCCCTACATGGCCGTTGGTACCTATATCTTTATCGAATTACAAAATTCTTGTGACGTTAAATGGTTTATTTTCTTTTTCTTTTGCTTGTTTTGAATCTTACTTCATATCTATAGTATCGATACTACACGTTAATGCATAATAATTTTTTTGGACCTCTGGGAGCCCCAAGTAGTGAAGTAAATTGATTGGCCTACTAATAAAGTTTAACGTAAATCAACCCGCATATATCTTACTAAAGTAGCTGATAAGTTAATTTCTGATGTTTACATTATACCATCCGGGGCAGGTTCATTACTCTTGCACTCCTAATTGTGTGAGTTCTATTCTCTTATTCTACAATAATAATTGATTGACTGAGGCATCGGATGAGTGTCGGCCGGCACTAAATAGTGTCTAATTTTCTCTTGCAGTCCGTCGATGGACTCATTCCCCTGATTTGCGCAAAGCTGATTCAGCTCTCCCAACTAAATAGAACGTTGGAGGATCCGTTGTCGAAAATTCCATCGGTCGTTGGAACTTTTCTTGCCGGAATCTTAATTTGAAGCTCTCAGGCCATATAACCATGCAAATTTTGGCACCATCGAAACACATCGATGAACACAGTGCAGTTTCTTGCAAAGCTCGTGGTGAATTATTCGGTTACGAACTATTATATATAAAAAGTTTTTTACTTTTTATAATATCCAGTGTTAATCAACATACGTAATTACCAAAAGAAATTATTATATGTTACTATAGATGTATACATGCAAGCTTTTTCAAATGTATCTATTTCAAAAGACAAATTCTAAACACCCGTGTTGGATTCTATATTGATGATCAATACAATTAAGGAGGACTGCTACTAAACTTTTCAAAAAAAAAAAAAAAATTGGCGGATGAAAAATATTTTGGGTACAAACTTATATATAATTTTAAATTTTAATGGATAGGACTGTCGCCCGAGTTCATCCATATGTTGCCAATAACTTTTCACCAAGCTTTCCGTTCTTCGTTACGTGGTGGGTCAATAACACTCATCCATCAAAATCAATTTGGTGACTTTCAACCTTTGTTGGGATATACTTTCTTATTTACTATGATGGCTTTTTTCCCTCTACTTCCTACCATGTTCGATAACTCTTGTGTCCGGCCAGCTTATGCACACCACGACTAATCTTGAAAGTCCAATCTCACCGTCTATTTGTAGAAAGTTTGATTAAAATTGGAACAATGGCTCCTTATAAACTGGCCCCAACCCTTTCTTCAACTATCTTGTTGTAATCATAAGCAAGTTAATTCTTATTTTCACACTTTGATCTTCAAAAACTGTGGACGGAATTAGTCGATGACTTTGACAAATCAAAATGAATGGCAGAGAGATGATCCGGATTCAATTGGGTTGACTTTGTTTTCCCTACAAATTGAATTTCTGTTTTACAATCATTTCTTTTTTGAATGGAAATTCTTACTATCAGAGACTATATAGCATCAATCAAGCATCAATTAGCTAGCCTAGTCAATTATGGATACTTCCTATCAAGCCCAAATCAATCCTTGATAAATCCAAATCATTCCTAGGTTTTCCTTCCTTTCTTGATTCTATAAATTTGATTTTATTAGCTATGATTGTGCGATTGACTAGCTGCATAGAAGGGTCAATGTATTGTAACAGTTTGTTACATATATATCAGGGTGACGGATCAAGTGAGGGATTAAAATGAGGGACTAAAATGCGGGACTCTCATTTCCCGATCAAATTTTGAAAATCCGAACTGTTCAATGTGTGCAGAACGTGATTTTAAGGGTCCTCGCGAGAAATAAAAAAAAATGACGGGAAGGGCTTCATCCGAGCAGTTTTTTATTGAACAGTTCAGAAAAAACTGCCAGGATGAAGCCCTTCCCGTCATTTTTTTTGTTGATTCGGGTACCCTAAAATCACGTTCTGATCACTTTGAGCGGCTCGGATCATCGAAATTCAATCGGGAAGGGGGAGTCCCGCATTTTAACAAAATGAGGGATCCCTCACCGGAACTGGATCCTATATATCAGTAACAATGTAAGGTTATGTAATGTATGAAGAGAGAAACCATTGTAGTTTTCTTCTCATACTTTTCTTCTTATTATGGTATCAAAGCGGTGACTGATCTGCCTCTTTCAAACCATGACGGAGAAACAAAACGAAAAAGGTTCCGGTCAAGGACGGAACCAGGATGTTACCCTAGCAGTGGCGAAATATATACTAAAAAAATTTAGTGGTGGCGAGACTATATAAGTTGGGCATAATTTTTTTTTTTGAATATAATAATTGCATTTTCTAAAATTCTTGTCGTGGCGGTCACCGCTACTAGACCCCCATGGTCCTATCCTTGGTTCCGGTTCAAATGATGCCTTGAGATCAATCAACGATCCCTCCTTCATTCCTCATTTTGACAGTCCCACGGCTGTTTTAGTTTCCCCTATCCTCTAAGGAGATAACTATGGAACATGGCTTCGCGCAATGACTATGGCACTTCGCGCTAAAAATACGTTGGGCTTCATCGACAGAACAATCGAAATACCCACGGAGTCCAGCATGTAGTGTCAATGCGAGTGATGCAATGATCTAGTCAGTTCATGGATTCTCAACTCCACAGAAATTGCGACCCGTGGGAGCATTCTATACGCTGAAACAGCTAGAGAAGTGTGGCTGGATCTTCGTGATTGATTCACCCAAACCAATGCTCTAAAAGTCTATCAACTGAAGCAAGCCATTGGTAAAACAACACAAGAAGATACTACCGTCTCCACATATTTTACAAGGATGAAGGCACTATGGGATGAACTCAATTCCCTCTCTACTGTGCAGCCTTGCACTTATGGCCATGGAAAAGCAAATGCTGCTCTCCATTAACAAGAACGTGCCATGGAGTTCCTCCAAGGCCTCCATGTGCGCTATTCTAATTTTCGAAGTCAGATTCTTTTAATGGAGCCATTTCCAAGTGCCGCGAAGATTTATGCTCTCGTGCGACAAGCAGAGAAGCAATTGGAAATACACTCTTCAACCCCTTCTACAACCATGCCCGAATCTGCTGCACTAATAGTCAATGCATTTACTACCGAAGGCACAGAAAACCCGTCTACACATTCTCAAAATCATGCTAATCTCAGCACCAATTCTAGGGGTTCGGGTCATCACCCGAACAGATCATCCAATTGGTACAATAGAAATCCTAATCAGCGCAACATAGGTGGAGACCATCATCAAACCGGGAAACCAATTGAAATATTTC
Organism: Rhododendron molle; assembly: GCA_025413875.1. Lineage (NCBI taxonomy): Eukaryota > Viridiplantae > Streptophyta > Magnoliopsida > Ericales > Ericaceae > Rhododendron > Rhododendron molle. The sequence goes on from CM046396.1 coordinate 31,502,278, forward strand.
CTTGGTATTGAGGTTGCGCGTTCTCAACAAGGTATCTTCTTGTGTCAACGCAAATATACATTGGACATTCTTAAAGATTCAGGATTAGTTAGTGCAAAGCCTTCTACTTTCCCCATGGAACAAACCTTCATTTGACTTCTACTGATGGTGAATCTTTATCCGACCCTTCTACATATCGTCGACTTGTCGAATGCCTCATATACCTCACGGTTACTCAACCTGATATTGCTTATTTAGTACACATTTTGAGCCAGTTCATGTAAGATCCTCGCATTACTCATATGGATGCAGCCACTCGTGTACCCCAGTATCTCAAAGGTACCCCTGGGAAAGTCATATTGCTTTCTTCATCTACTTTGCTCACCTTAAGTGGCTTTTGTGATTTTGATTGGGCAGGGTGTCCTATGACTCGTCGCTCTACGACTGGTTTCTGTGTTCTCGTTGATTCTAATCCGATTTCATGGAAAGCGAAGAAACAAATTACTGTCTCTCAGTCCTCCACTGACGCAGAGTATCGCGCTATGGCAATGCTCACATTCAAACTTTAATAGCTGACATACTTTTTGAGTGATCTTGGTATTCCTCCTTCATCGCCAATCAATCTCTATTGTGATAACCAAGCAGCAATCCACATTGCTGAGAATCCTATGTTTCATGAGCGCACAAAACACATAGAGCTTGATTGTCATTTTGTTCGTGACAAAATCCAATCGAAGTTGATTTCACCCCACTATATCCGATCATCAAACCAAATTGCTGACATTTTTACTAAACCGTTGGGTAAGGATCCATTTCATCATCTCATCAACAAGTTGGGCGTTACTCACGTACACGCTCCACCTTAAGGGGGAGTATGAAAGACTATAGCATCAATTAGCTAGCCTAGTCAATTATGGATACTTCCTATCAAGCCCAAATCAATCCTTGATATATGCAAATCATTCATAGGCTTTCCTTCCTTTCTTGTATTCTAGATTTGATTTTATTAGTTGTGATTGTGGGATTGACTAGCTATATAGAAGGGTCAATGTATTGTTACAGTTTGTATATATATCAGTAACATTGTAAGGCTCCTGTAATTTATGAAGAGAGAAACCATTGTAGTTTTCTTCTCATTCCATTTTATTACTTACAATCATTGGACACATGCAAAGTTTTTGGACCAGCTTACGCACTCAAATAAAAGTACATGTAGCACCATTGTCTCAATAAGACTCCGTTCTGTTGTCGGGAATGAATTCTCAGAAAAGATGACGCGAAGAAAAATCAATTTATTTTCTCGTGTGTGTTCTCTTGACAAAAAATTTTGCAAAAAAACTAAAATTCCTTCATTTTTGAAGGATCAATTATGCAGGAAAGTGAAAGTTGATTTTCCATCATTTTTCATCCTTTCCCTCCATTTTTTTTGGTTAATCGATAGAAGAGACCATTTTACATCAGATATGAAGTACAGAGTACAAATCTGGGACACCACATTAATTTTAAAAATCCACGAGATAACCTAACCCAACAACTCAACTAATACCGGAAATAAGCCCATTATAGGGTAGAAACAAAGAAAGAAATGAAAAGCCCTCTAGGGATGAACACTCATACACAGGTGGAGAAATTCAAACTCCTGACTTTCTAATGAGATGCAAGAGTCTCTTCAATTAAACGAACCCTAAAAAGTCATTTGTACTGTGTTCCCCTACGCAGGTTTTAAATCACAGTTAGGCCCTTCACTGATCATTTTGATCAAAATTGGACTCAACCTACTACTTATCTTTACCTTGACTTTTTAAATGATTTTAATGGTATCCACAATATTTATTCTGTTTTCTCCTACACAGATTTTATATGACCCCCAATGCAGAGCTCAATATTGAGAACTGTGTAATAGTACTGAGACCAACAACATTTAACTTGATGATGTCTATAGAGAAATGACTTTAATAGATCCACAAATATGATGATAAATCTCAATCGACAATGACGACAACTGATATTGATGGAGAAGATGGATATTACCTATGGTGATACAGGAAATGGTGGATAGTGATGTCAAACCTAGATAATACAATTAAAGTTTATGATACAGAAATTGAAAAAAAAAATGCAAAAAATTTAAAAGGGTCAACTAAAGATGATAGTTAGTGACAATTTTTATAAGAATAATCGTACATTAAATGACCTTTGTGGACTTATAAATTATGAAGTTATAAGGACAATTTGGGGTACGTCCATACGGGTTTTGCCCCGCCTTTTGTTGTGCCTCTCATGAATAGCGGGTGAGATTGGTCTCTCAAGATTAATATCGAGGTGCACGTTCAAACACTTATGTTATGAAAATAAAGATAATTACTGAGAATTGAAGGTGATGAAGATATCCATAAAAAATACGAAAATCTTCATCTCTCTCTAACTTAACTAGCAATAAATTAGGCGATGTTAAAGATAAAAGTAGTAGAGAATATAGATGCTAATGCTTCGTTGATAATGCTAAAGGGGATTGCAGTGACAACAATCTCAAACATTGTGGGGTAAATAGAATTTGTATGATGATTCTGTTGCTGATTTAATTAAATACATATACATCTTGTTTCTTCTCCTCTCAAAAATATTCTTTCCAAAATTTTTGACTGTTTCATCCGTGCTTTTTTCGTATTTAGCAAAAATTTTACTTATTTGATGTATATAGCGTACCTCTATTCATAAAGTGAAAAAGTTTGTTAAAGTATTTAAAAAATTGACTACAAACAAAGAAAGTATGCAGACCTATAGAATTTCTTTTTATCTCAAAATTGACAACCAAATAAGGTGATAACAATCAATATTTAGCACGTGTAGAGCATGTGCTTGACACTGGTACTACAAATTAAATGTGTATTTGTTGAAGAGTGATTATACCAACTTATGTACACCTCAATTGATTCCTAATGGCGAATGACCACATCGATTCTTTGTGATGAAAGAGATTCAAATTAGTTGCAATCTTGAACAGTAAACTACTAACTTGTTGTCATTCTCTCACTCACAAGCCCTTTAAAAGATGCGAGGACTTTTGGGTATAATTAGTAGAATATTTTATGAAATGAGAAATATGTGTTTAAAAAGTTCTCTTTTCCTTCAAAAAAAATAAAAAAATAAAAGTGTATACGGTAGAAGATATCAAATCAAACCTTTCCGGTGTTAGAGCATCCGCATTGTAATAATCAAATGGATGTGAATAAGCAAACTTAACAATAATACTCAAAAAACATCTCACATTGTAATAAGCAAAGTTATAAGTTTTTTACCAAATAATCAAATTCCACCCATTCCATAACCAAACTTAACAACTTTTACCAATAACCAAAACTCAATAACCAAATCCAATAAGGAAACAAAAAACTCAATAACTCAAAAACACCACTCATTGGAATCGTCTCATCGAGACGAATAATTTGGTGTGATCGGATGCGTGATTGAAACTCGTTTGCGATTGGACTTAGGTGCATTGTGTATTTTGGGATTTTTTTTGGTTAGGGATGCAAAAATAACCAATGTGGAGATAGAGGTTGTTAAATTTGATTATAAACTAAATGGATAATCAAATGCTGACGTGACACATTTTGATTATTGATTTTGATTATTCCCATTGCGGATGCTCTTAGAAGACTCATTATTTAGGTGTCTTTTTTTGGGTGTAACTTTCCTTTTATTTTCCTTGTCATTTTAGGGTTGCGGTGAACTTTCTGATTCTCCCTTCCCTTTTACTCAATGTTCCCTCTTCAAATTTAATAAAAAATTTTTTTGCCAAGAAAATAAAAAATAAAGAACTTTAATTTTTTTTTAAAGGATCGAAAGAGAACTTTTCCATGTAGAACTCAAATTGACTTTTTCCCTCTTTGGTGTCTTTCCGAACGCAAATCAGTAATCGTCATCGTGCTGGGGTACATTAATTTGTTTCTTAGTGCTTTTTATTTTTTTAATTTTTCTTTGACCGAAGCTATGTAGTTCCAATGATTTTAATCTAAGCAATACAATGTTGGTTAGGTACACTCATAATTTAGACTTCAAAATCGTCCATTGGCGGGAGAAGCTTTTTATCTCCGGAATCCAATATTGAGGAAGGTTTTTTTTTTTTAAATTATTATTTTTTTGCAGCAATATTGAGGTAGTTAAACATCTTTAGTTTTTTATTCGAAGTAGTTAAACATCACAAAGCGTTCAACTTTTGGTACAAAAGAAGTGGCCTGGTACGACTCGATGAAAATAGTTTTCAAAATACTACTAATTAATAAGAGTGATGATCAGAAGGGAAAAAAAATTAACTGTTCCGCTAAGAGAATAAGTACTTATTTGTATTTATTTTTTTTAAATTAAAGGTGATGTATTATGAGAGAATAACTTGTCTTGTAAAACAAGAAATAAGTACTTAAAACAATAAACCTTAGCGAATTTTTTTTGGATTTATTTTACTTTATGGGAAAGCTTGCACTATCTACAAAGAAAAGTCCTCGTATGGACACAAGATTCATCATCGTATATGCTTCCCCCTCTCCAAAAAGAGAACTTAGAAAAATATGCATTTTTTTTAAAGAAAAATTCGAACATTTTTTGATAAATAAAAAGGAAGCTGTTAATTCCACGAGAGGAGTTGTTGGTGCCACGGGAATTAATTACACATCATCCTAATATGCCTCAATTGCCCTCCCTAACTATCAGCTTTGTTTTGACTTCTCCCTAGTCATTTAGGTTTCCTAAACTACCACCTCGGTAACTTTCTGTATAATCCAAATCCCACTTCGAATCTTTTTCATTGTTATCCCTACCAAAGTCCTTTCTTCTATGAAGAAGAATAACTTCCTAAAAGCGGATCAAAAAAAAAAAAAAAAACTTCCTAAAACTCCTTTCTCATTTAAAAATAAATAGTGTCTTGTCCGTTCTTTTGTCCTGTAAATCAGTAGATCACCACATATGGCTTTTGAAATTTACTCACTTTTCTCGTAAAATAATTAAAAAATTAACAATAATAAAAAATAAAAGAAATGAAGAAAAAAGATTGGTTTCCATAAAGATTGTCAAGGGCTAAGTGAAGGACGTATTACAAACTTTTCCTTAATCTTTTTTTTTTTTTCCTCTTGGAACTTCATAATACATGTTCTCGTTATTTTCTAATGCTTCTTGGAATGCATCTTTAATGACAGACGAGAATGTTAATTTTGATTTCTAATGTTTTGATTATGTCTTGTTAATGGTGATTTGCAATTAACCTGGAGAGCAAAAATATAATTATTATTTTATTCTTTTAATTCTTTGTAGGAGAAAGAATTTTGGTTGGGATCTTAGGAAAGCAATGGCTATGGAAAAGTCAAAACAAAGCTGATTCCTAGGGAGGGCAATTAAGACATATTAGGTTGATGTGTAATTAATTCTCGTGGCACTAACAAAACCTCCCGTGGAATTAACAATACCCAAATAAAAATAGGGAAAAATAATTCATCAATATCTAGTAACTAGCGGGAAAAAAGGTTCAATTTTTCTTACCAAAACTGTATTATTTTTAAGTTCTCGTTTTGCAGATGTGTTTTCTTTGTTGTTTATAGTTTGGCATTAGCTATTGATTCTTTTCTTTTTCCCACAGAGAAAATGTTATAGGGTTTTCTCCACGATTATTTTAAACATTTTCGTGGCCACTAATGTAAGGATTGCATTTTTTATTCGTGCAGTTTAATTTCTGAATATCAATTGTTATTCGTTTGTTATACGTAAATAGCTTATGTAGCATTCCGCTCGTGCCATCGCCGTCGGGAGTGCAGTTCATCAAGTAATAGGACTTGGAGAACATAATATAGGACCGAAACAGATAAGAAATTATGCGAGGGGCCATCACCTCTAACAGTGTCCAGAAATAATTACTGTATATATAACTTGGTTAGGCCAAAAGTTGGTCTAAAGATGGTCTAATGAAGCGTAATTAGACTCCTCAACTTTGACAGTTAAAAGGAACATGATAAGCATTGAGCTGATGGTATCCAAAATTTGGTGCATACATGTTGTTAATTAAAGTAACATTTTTTTTTTTTAATTTTTGGGTACTAATGTAGCGTGGTTAATATTGTAACATTGATAGCTCTTCAGACACATGGAATCTTATGTTCGGGAAACTCCGGCCTCATTATTCGAATAAATTTACGCTCGCGCGCACAGTCAAAAGTGTTACTAGACTCTTGTGAGTTTTGATCAGATTTTCACCGGGTCGTTAAGTTGAAAAGGTATTCAAATTAAAGTACGAGAATGTCGTGGACCAAATGATCCTTAACTATATCATTAGTCATTAGACTCATTACCAAGGTAGCTGGCTAGCAATAATATTAAACATCTCACAGACATGTAACATTCACTTGAAAGTTAATGATGACTCTAGTCACACGCCACTTCTTTTGGGGGGAATAGTTTAGCTTTCTTGCCGAACTCATCCCCCTAATTAGTCGGATTCAAATTCTTTTTGGTACGTCCAAGTTTTGAACAGGAGAAAAAAGTCACTACAAAAAAATCGGGATCTAGTAACGGTCAAAAGCATCACTAAATAACACAAAAAGTGTCGCTAAAAACTATACCAATGGTTCACCAACCGTCGGCCTGCAAGATATCTGTCACTGTAGAGGTATTGTGACAGTTTTGACGAGCATTGGTACAGATTTTTTTATTTATTTTTAGTAACGGTTTCTTTAGGACGCTTATAACCGTTGCTAAAGACAATTTTTTTTTTTGAAAAATTACCATTGTGGGACATAATGGCCACGTGTCCTCCACGTGGTGCTGACGTGGCACCCACATGTCACTCGCATGGCAGTGAATTTTGCTCCTCGTGGGAATCGAACACAGGACCTCACGTTCTCGCGTGCGCGCGCAAACCAAGTGAGCTAGCACAACACTTGTTTGAAATGAAGCACCTATAGTAATATTTATACTATAGTCTAGTTTATAGTAACAGTTATTGGAAACCGTTGCTGTAGTCTAATTTTTAGTAACAGTTATTAAAACCGTCGCTATAGTCTGGTTTATAGTAACGGTTATTGAAAACCGTCGCTATAGTCCATTTTTTAGTAACGGTTATTAAAAACCATCGATATAGTCTTGCAATCTAGTAACGGTTGCATGAAAACAGTCGCTGTAGTCCTGTTTCTAGTAACGTTTTGCAAACCGTCGCTATACACCATCTATACTGACGATTTTTCCAAGGGTTACTAAAAAAACCATTAGGAGATCCCAAATTTCTTGTAGTGAGTCGAATCTCGACCAAAGTATTATTGTTGATTATAAAATGGATGGTCATGGATCTGTCAATAATTTTAGAAGTACTAGAGTAGTCTCTTGAGGATGCGCGGAGGACCTTGGTTAAGAAAGCAATTAATTAGCCATTTTTACAAGTAACCTCTTTTTACTTATAACTCAGTATTCAATGAATGGAGATCAACTCAGTCTAGCTCAGTTTGCCACTCTTGTACACTTCTTAATTTGGAGATCAAGAGGTCGAATCTAGTTGAAGGCAAGAATCGATAATTTCTCTCTTACTTCAAAGGGGGCTCTTCCTTCCTTTATTTGTTTATAATGGATTTATTTCTTATGTTGGTTGAGTTTGTTGGGTTTGGATTTGTCGTGAACTCTCACACACTACTAGAAAAATAGATAAATATATCGGTCATCTAGTGTGGTCTTTTACTTTTAATCTAGCATTCAAAATTATGGTCTATCAAGGTGTAACTAAAAGTCCTCATCTTTTAACCATGGGATAGAACTGAGATTAAAACTCATAAAAATCACTACAAGAAAATCGAGATCTCCCAACGGTTTAGCTAGCAACGGTTCAAAAAACCGTTGGTATAGACGGTGTGTAGCAACGGTTTTTAAACCGTTACTAGAAACAGGACTATAGCAACGGTTTTCATGCAACCGTTACTAGATTATAAGACTATAGCAACGGTTTTCCATAACCGTTACTAAAAACCGGCCTCTAGCAACGGTTTTCCATAACCGTTACTAAAACCCGACCTATGGCAACGGTTTTCCATAACCGTTACTAAAAACCGGCCTATAGCAACGGTTTTCCATAACCGTTACTAAAAACCGGACTATAATCGAGACCATTGATTTTGTTTTCTGCCCGATCAAGTATGTAACGATACCCTATTAATTTCATTTTTCGTATGAAGGATGTACTCTTTACTATGTAAAAAATAGATGGTTCTAATCGGGAAAAAAAAAGTAGGTGTTTGTATAGAATAAACTGAATTTAAAAACTTGGGTTAAGAATAAATCGACAAAACTCAAATGACACAAACTAACCCAGCTGGTATGCATAGTATAAATATTAGTAATGCATTGATATTACACAAGTGTTGGGCTAGCCCAGTTGGTTTGCACTTGCGCGCGCATGCAGGAGGTCCTGGGTTCGATTCCCAGGAGGAGCAAAAAATTGTTGTGTTGCCATCCATGTGCCACGCGGGTGACACGTAGGCGCCACGCGGCGACAGGTGGAGGCCACATGGGCACGTCGACGATGCGCGAGGAGGCCACGTGGCTGCCATGTCATATTTTACCCCAGATTTTTAGAAAAAAAAAAACTTGCCTTTAGCAACAAGCGTTGCTAAAGAAACCGTTGCTAAAAAAAAATCTGTACCAACGCTTGCTAAAACCGTTGCTATAACCCTACAGCAACGGATATCTCGCAACGGTTTAACCAACGGTTCTATAACCGTTGGTATAGCCTATATTGGTCTTTAGCAACGCTTTTTTGCATCTCTAGCAACACTTTTGACCGTTGCTATTGAACGATTTTCTTGTAGTGAATCTTGGCTAAAAAGGTAAAAAAACCATGATTAAAATTGACAAATCGTGACCTTTAACAGCTTAACATCTCAATTTTATTGTAAAATTGTGATTGTTTACAGAGAAATAATCTCATTTTTTAGACAAACAGAGGTTAAAAGTGCAATTTTCCTATGAAAAAACCCACTTACTTTCTCTTGTTGGGTTTTGATCCCAAGTCAACCTGAGTTTTGCACAGAACTTTCAACCAACTACACCACACACACTTTTTAATATATAATTGAAATATCTAATATATAACATATGTGTTTAATATTAAAATATCTTTTGAACGTCATTTTGAACCCTTAAACATTAAATTAACAATTGTAATAAACATGAAAGTTGTAGCCCCTTGTATTATTGTTCAAACCCAATTTGAATTATCTCAATCAGAGTTCTGATCAAAGCGTTATGCTCAAAATACATTTGGCGATGAAACGTAACTTTAATAAATTTTGTCACCAAAGGTACCCATTTGGCAACGAAATACATTTTCATCACCGAAAGTGCCCCATTTGACGACGGATTTTTTTTTTTGTAGAATGGTTGAGGGTGAGAGAGACAAACGAAAATGGAGGATGAAATTTTAGAAGTCGATCAAGAAATTTATTTAGGGGTATCGTGTGCGGAATCGATTAAGGGGTAAGCGGTTTTCAACTTTTTCTATATAAGAGTTTTCATCTCATTCCAAATAAAAAAACGTGATGTATTCTCTAAATTACGATCTCAGTTTTTAAATGATTGAGATTAAATGTTCTTTTTATCTCGATTTTTCTAAAACAAGATACAATTCTTTAAGTTACAATCTCATTTTTTAATTTACTGAGATTAAAAAATCTTTCTATCTTAGTTTTTTTTCGTATAACTGAGATTAAAACTAATTATATACGGAAAAGTCTACAATACACACACCTTAAAAGGGTGTACCATATGCACCTATTTTATGGTTCAACTTTTACTCTAGAATTCATAACTTTTCAGTTGTACGATTCGTAACATTTTCATTATGATTTATAACATTTTGGTGTATCTCGTAACCTTTATGCGATTTGTAACTTTTTAGCAATACGATTCGTAACATTTTTTTCTATAATTCATAACATTTTGAGGAGTGCATATGATACACATCCAAATAAAAAGTGTGTATTGTGATCTTTCTCCATAACGTATAATAAGTTATCGAAACATGGAATGTAAATTGGTTCGTAAGTAGTATTCATAGGTGTCCTAATTACATTCGTAGAGAACATTGGAACTCACGCACAATGACAATGTCCTCTCTACGTGCTTTTTTTTTTTTTTTTTTAAACCATAATTTATCTTAGGAGTATTCAAATAAAACCCAACGAATGACAACAATCACGGTGACAACGTACGAGAATGACGTACCTAATCTTTCTACGACGTACGAAAGAAAATAACTTGCCCAATGAGAGAGGAACTCCAAAGAAATGTACAAAACAATAATAAGATTCACGCATGTAAGAAGATTCAAAAATTGACCGTAATTAATAACATGAAAGGGTATGTATGTAGCTCCGATCCAATGAAAAAATTGATGATAAAACTAGTACAAAACTATTAATTAAACCCATATAATATAGGCATCTACCACTACAATGACTTCAAACTAGCATGAATCAGGGAACCGCGATTTCATTGTGGGGTATGTTTGCCAACTTGGTAAAAGTCGAATCTCAAAATATACTCCCATTTTTTCAGAACTAAGATGATATATTCAACGATCGTTTTTATTACCATTTTATTTCACAACACGTGGAGCAAGATACGATTCTTCGTAAATTTTTTCATACACGGAATGATTAATAACCAACCAACTACAGTAGTAATTAGGATATGAAACGACATTTGCCATTTTGTTGTATATTAAATATATAAATGCCTTTGCTGCAATTGCATAACTTATCAGCCCATTGAAATTGACTAAAACGACATTTGCCTTTTTTTCTTTTAAACCAATCGAACTCATAACCAACTGTACATTAGTTAAGCCAAAACTAGAGATGTCATGGCAGTATGGCACCCTCACAAAAATTCTACTCCTGATGCATAAACAAATACACAAAAAGCACTCACAATTTACAAATGTGGTGGGTCCTACACTCACTGTATTGGGCACCCTCACGATTACCAAAAATTAGGCTGGTCCAATAGTTATGTAGCTATGCTTGGGGGGTGTTGTTTGCTCCGTTACTGTGATTTTCTTAGACCCGTCGATTGAACGACACCCAGAAAAATAGTTAACAGGTGTACTGTACGCAAGTCCACTAGCTAGCTAGTCCCACCAATCCGTCCAACCGAACCTAGTTTTTTAAGAATTTTAGATTACTGTAGTATTTACGTCCATGAGCCTGGGTTTCGTAGAATTTTTAAACCTGTTTAATAAGTGGGATGGACTAAGAATTTTTTTTTTTTTTTAAACCCAACTAGGCCCGCTCCTGCCACATAAGACGTATATATATTTTGTGTTTAAACATCCAACTAATTTAATACCGGAGAAACAAATAAATATCGTAGCTATTGTTCTAGGAACTACTCCCTCTGTCCCTTTTTAAGTGTCCTGCTTTGTAACTCCAACTTATTAAAAAAAACATCATTATTATACCTTTCACATCAACTTTTTCCTCCACTTTTCCTACTTACCCATCATCATTACTCTTTTACTCACTTACTTTTCAAAAAGGAATCTACTTTTAGGGACAAAATAGACAATACACCAACTTTTACCCACTAACTTTATAAAATGGACACTTATTAAGGGACAGCCCAAAATGGAATACTGGACAATAAAAAAGGGACGGAGGGAGTACTAGTTTATAGGATTTTGCTAACATAACGTAGAAGTTTTACTATACGAGTGTGATTGAGATTTTGAAACTTTATTTTAAAGAAATTTGCTCAAATTAAAAGGTTTGAGAGATAAATTGGTTAATTAAACGGATTTGGGAAAATAGAGTTTTAATTAGACGGGTTTGGAAATACTACCAAGCAAGGCCCAATTATTAATTGGACGAATTTTTTTTTTCAACAAAAAAGCATATTCATTAATTAAGCCATACGACATTTATAGAATAATCCCGAATACAGACCAGACCATACGGCAAATACAGATTTCCACCCTAAAACAGAAATATAAAGATACAATATATGAAAAGACTTAAGATAAGAAAGCCTATGCACGAGCCATCGCTCACTTCTTCACACCGTCAACATGGATCGACTAACGTGGATATATATAAGTTCCATTATCATGTAACTATAATCCCGATCCAAATACGATCAAGCCCAATTCATATACGCTGAGGGTGTAGGTTCAATATTTCTTGTGGAGACAGGAGAAAAGGTTGATACCTTGGAATGGATTAGGTAGACGTAGCAGTACAGATTATCCAGTTCTTCTATCGCTAATTGCCAGAACAAATCTAAATTAAGAATGTTCAAGTATTTTGGGGATGAATATTGTTTGAAACTTGGTATATATTGTTCAAATCAATTTTCAAAAGAGCAATAATGGTATTCATAGCGTTTCTTCTAGAAGCTAACAGGAAACTAGTTTTGTGAACCCCAAAGGGGTTTGGCCAAGTAATTGTGAGAGAATAATAAGTGTTTTTGCATGAGGTCACAGGTTCCATTCTCACGGAAACAGGGACGGATACAAGTGGAGCCCGCAGGACACGGGCCCCCGCTTGATTTTGTAAAATTATTTTAAATATTTCAATTATACCTAATAAATTTGTGATAGCGTTTCAATAAAATTACTCTAAATTTTCATTGTGAGGATATTTGTCTGATTTATTTGTTCAAGTGTTAAATTTTCACACCATTTTTTATTTTTTTGCAAACACATCCCTTATGGCTAATTATAAGATAAAAATAACAAATATACTCATCAATTTGTTATTTTACCGGCAAAATATGTATTAATCGAGAAATTACAAACGTATGGGTTAAGTTTACTAATTAATTTGTGTGTCCCCACTAAGTAAATTTCTGAATTCGTCCCTGCACGGAGGCCAAACATTCTAAATCTTGGAGCCACTGAGGGTTATGCCTAGTCGTTATCTTTAGGGTCACGGCTTTAATCGAGATGCGCGCAAGCTGGCTCGGACGTCCGGTTAAAAAAAGAAAACTACTTTTGTGAAATAGTCCTACGTGTACATAGGGTTATTTAAAGTGAAAATATTGTTTAATACTGTACAAGTGGGATCATACAACAGAAAACATTTTCGAGATATTGGGTTGGGGTTTCCCAAATCAGGCATGCCATTTTAGTGATAATGCAACCCCATGACACCCTGCCTCTGAAAACAGAGACTACTATTGTGGGTGTTGGTGGGTCCACATGGGGGGAGCGAGCGCCACCACCAACGCGTGGCCTTGACCCACACCTGATTGGCGGGTGCGACCTTCCGTAGTGGTGGTTGTGACAGTGGGCGTGATCGAGCCTCTCACATGGCCCCATAAATCTCCCTAGTGGTATTCATAATTTCGTATGCATTTACAGGTAAAACTCTGTTTCATGTTTTAGCTCATATCAAGTGGTACTCCTCAATTATTAATGCCTTGTTTGGTTAAAGTTAAACTATTAGGCAAACTTCACATACACTCCTTAGAGTCCTTGTGGTTTGGTCCATGTGGACCATGTGCATGCGGATGGACCCATGAATTTCATTTTGTACAACATGAGTCTCCTGTGAATTGTGTACTATGTGCGTAGCTAAATTTTCTGTTAAAGTTGGTAGAAAATTGGACCTCAATGGTTCATATTGGATTTGAATCTTTTTTGTTATAGAGTTTAACGAGTATTACATCCATATCAAGATTCAAGTGGATCGGATAATGGGATCCTTAGGGTCGAATATAATTTATTATGAAGGCAAATATTCAAATTTAAATTTGCCTTTTGTTTTAACATTTATATTGTTCGTCGATCATTGAGTTTATCAATGTTCGATCAACACAGTTTTTTTTTTTTTTTTTTATAGAAATGATGTACTCTTTGATTAATACATTATGAATGATTTAGATTAAAGTTTTATATATTGGTTAGATTCAAGGAAAAAAAAATGAAGACATTTATGTCAAAGTTTCTAAATTTGTATAATTAAATGGAATTGGGTGCAGATACAAGCTTCCATGAATCACATGGGTGTCATATGCTACAAAATGAAGTTCATGGGGTGTCTCCGAAGACAGGCCAAAGCACAGGAAGCGTGAAACTTTTATGTATAACGGGTATACCAACCCCGTGGCATCCCCTTCCGGTTCGTTTCTTATTTTTGGGCCATTTTCCAATCACATTTGGATGATCGGCTCCGTTCATTTTGTAGAGTTCGGTGAGAACTTTAATCATACCAAAAATCTTGTTCATCGAATTTTATTAGGTAGATGATCGGCACACGTGAAAATTGAAGAAATCAAAACTGAGTCCAAAAAACACACTGAATCGGAACCCAGTTTAGGTTTTTTTCCCATTTTCACTGTGCCGATCGTGTATCAAATAAAGTCCGATAAACACGATTTTTTGTATGATTAAGATTCTCGTCGAACTCGACAAAATGAACAGAGCCGATCATCCAAATGTGATCGGAAAATGGCTGAAAAATGAGAAACGGACCGGAAGCGGATACCAAGGGGTTGGTATACCCGGTATATATAAAAGTTTCTCACATGAAGTTTGCCCTAAATTATTCATCTCGAACGAAATGTACCTCTTGTTTCATAGGACTGGTTGTTAAAATAATATTTAGGGGGCGTTCCGGTTTCTAAAAAAAGGAACTTTTAGAAAAAGAAGGTAAATTCAAGCCAAAAAATTATGTGTTTACGCAAATAATTTTCCTACCAATATGGATCTTGTTTGATAGATTTCATTGAGATCTTTTATATGGTCCAAAGAAAATCAAAAAATTATTTTTCATTTCATTATATTTGAATTTGAAAATTGAAGAAAAAGAACTTTTTAAAAAGGAAGCAAAACTGGAACGGGGCCTTAGTTCATCCGTCAATTATTAATTTTAATGTCGTGAATAGGGATCGAATCATCTTCGGTCCAAGTTTTGAATTGAAGGAAAATCTTGGCCACACATTGAGAAAATCATTGATTCAGATTTGCTCGAAGACTCTTCCCAGAAAAAGTTGTGAAGAATCTTTGAGCAAATTCAAACGATTGATTGCATGCAGGAATAGACGGTCCGATTCCGGCTTAGATTGTCTCCTCAACTCCAAAACTTGGATTGGAAAGGATCCAATCCCCCGCAAATAACCTACTTTGTGATCTGATCAAACATGTAATCTGGTCAACCGAACACGCCCCTAGATCCGTTTGTTAGGATTTGAGTTTATTAACACGAATAATCTTAGCAAGTGCCAACAAAAATAAACATAAAAATAAAAAAGAGAAATACAAAACTCCCTTCCAGCTTGTGGTTTGTTTGGCTAAGCTCGTGACATTTATATCGATGCATTTATGGTACCCTTATAAATATACTAGGATCTTTGCTATTGTGCCTTTGTAATATTCGTTTTATTTGTTTTAATTAAGAATAAAAGACAATAAATATTTGAAAATTTTCTCATGCCTATTTTTGTGAGAGACATGTTTGGACTTGCTTTTGCTTGTCTACTACATGTCCAGACTTCACATTATTTGCATTAATGCCTATGTTTGGTTACAAGGGAGAAGGAAAGAAAACACACCTGTCTTGGATCTTACACTTGTTGCGCCCTATTTAATTGGTCCAAATTCTAGATATCATCTTAGTTGTCTTGTATGTAATTATTTATTCTGGATATCTCATGGTTGTGTTCTCAAATACATGGAATTTTGGGGAAACATACTAAAAACCAAAAAAGAAGGAATGTATCGAACAACGTCAGAGCCGGCCCATTTGTTAGCTGAACTAGTATTTTTCGGGATTAAATAAGAAGGGCGGATAAGAGGAAGATAGGGTCGAAGGGAAAACTAATTAAGAATGAAAAAGTTTATTTTGTACTTGATTTGCTTTGTAGTTTGTGTGAATGGACAAAATTGGGTGGATCATGAAGAATGTGACATGCTTGCCCTTCAAAGTTTCTTTTTGATACCCACGTTTGGGGGGTGGGAGGGGTAATTGGGCAATTGGGGAAAGGCGGGACTAGTTATGGACAAGATTGGAGGTGGCCATAACTCTAGTCCTATTGGAGATGGACTATTTTTACTCCTGAATGTGTGCTCTTAGCAATCACCGAATTAACTAGTCCGGATAAAAAAAAATTATCCAACCAAATAGTCCAACTATGCCCTCAAATTAAGCAGTATAGAAATGCGGTCATTCCAGTTTCAGTCTCTTGGGGGGTTTCCAATTTCTAAGATTAGGTTTAGTAACCAAGCTCAGGTTGTCTAGGTGAGCGATGCGGGATAAGTCTTAACACTTCTCTAGATGTGCAGGCCGGTATCATGTGAAGGTATGAACAAACAAGTTAAAACGTACAACAAAACTTTCTTATTTTCCAAACTCAAATTTTAAGGGCCCATGAATAAACTCAGATTGGGCTAGCTAGCGCTTCACGTACTCCGATTGCCAAAATACTCCAATATTTAAGTCATGGAGAAATTTAATTCATGGCTTTGTTTTCAAGATCTCGATCTCATGTCACGCCGAAAAGATAAACGGTTGAATATTGCACATTGATTATTCAGTTATTTTAACTAGGAGTATTAACTAACAACCGTTCCTTTGTTCGAAACATTGTTTCCACATTTTTTTTTTGGTACGTCGGAAATTCAATTAACTAAAAAAGCAAGGTCCATAGCAGAGTCATAGCAAAGATAAAGGACAGAACAGACCGAGATAAGGCCAAAGAGCACTAATTTAAAACCTGCCTAAGAAGAAGGCTATCTTTAATCAAGAACTCCCCGTAGGGAGATGGGGATAGTCACTGCAATAATCAACTCGTCGTTTTGTTCGGCTCCCAAGTGAGCAAGATGGTCAGCACATTGATTGGCATTGCGGTAAATGTGGGATAACTTGGTGCCCGTGCGATTTAGCAGCCCATGAACTTCAGTTGTGATGATACTTTGAGCATGATTACTTGGATTGCCTTCAGTGATGAGCTAAACAGCCACAAGAGAATCTGATTCGATAGTAACATTTGCCAAACTTTTCTCTACGATAATAGTAAGCCCTCTATAATTTCATCCTCCAAAGCCTACTTTACCATTTGATTCTCGTATTAATTATTTCCCTCAAAATCTCCCGCTTAAGCTTGCATGCAAGAAGGGTTTTTTTTTTTTTTTTTCACTCATCATTTACATTATGTATAAATTACAAAATACAAATCCGGGACACTATCGCAATTGTGAGAGTCCATGAGATAACCACGCCCAATAACTCAACCAATACAAGAAATTGTTGGGAAAATCTCGACAATCACGTAATATTTCAGAGAACAATTTCATTATCAATGATAAAATTACAAGACTAAATCGAATTACAAAATACAAAATACATAACAGTAAACAGATTATGAAGTATGAGATGCAAATAGAATTTTCGGATCAAGAACCGTGTCCTATGTGATACCACAGTCTCCTTAAGAAAGATTCGCCGTCTACCGTGGGTGTTGTAGGATCTTGTTTAGCATCTTGCTCTCAGGGTTGGCTCGGCTAAACTGCAAGCCGTCAAAACACCACCGTCGACCGCCTTGGCGAACTAACTACTGCCTGTCTCTCTCTCACACAAAGAACGAATTTCAGAGCTCTCAAAGTTGTGAATTTGCTGGTGCAGAATGAAGAGAGGATTGCCCATTATATACTGCTCAGGAGCCTTTGAAAACAGTCAGGAAATGAATACGGGAATTGATTTCTCAGCCTTGAATAGGGGAGAATAAATACACAAAACTGCCAGAATGAATGGCAAGTGCAAATGCCAACATTAACCTCTATTCATGGCTGGGGTATTATTCAGCCAAAAAACTGCTGGAAAATTGAATAGCCTCGTCCAGGTTCAACGAACCAACGGGAGCCCTTTCGATTGTCTCGGGAGACCCTCCGAACGTCCCAATTATCATTCACAAAATTTGGAAATTTTCCAACAGAAATAAATCCATCGTAGGAAAAAAAAGAATGAAATTAAAAGTCCATCTTCTAAGGGCAGAACACTCACACTGGGATGGAGAGATTTGAACTTCTGAAATCCAGTCTTGATCAACTAAACTAGCTCCCATGCAAGGAGTTCAGTCACCTTTTTCTTTCTGTGAATCTTCCACATCATGAATGAATACCTTCTTTTTCCAAATTTCCCACAATGATTCCTGGAAACTATTAATTATGTGTTATATATACTGTTATTATCATGCTCTTGAAACAATTGTTATATGGGTTAAATTACATTAAACGATACGAACATATCTACAGAATTGTGACCAGCCTAAGCAGCCATAGATGCCTAAAACAGTTAAACTATTATGCATGGTGATGTCTGCTTACAGTTAAAGATTGTCAATGGATCTAGTTTTTAACTTGAAAGTCTCTTGTGTTTAACTGGCACCTTCACTTAGCTGATACTTGTGTTTTGTGGATTGGTGCAGAGTTCGCTCGGGAGCACAGGCAGAGCCCACATATACATATACAATCCCCGCCCTTCTAGTTGTTGAGATGCTTAGTTATATTTTGAATGATATTGGACAAGAAAAGTAGGTTGTAAATAAAGGAAGGGATGGTTTATGCAAATAGTTCAAAGGAGTCAAGGCTTTGAGCTTTCATTCATTACATCAAAGTGAGTACAACAAGACTCTATTTATAGAGCACTTCCACCAACATAGAATTCTCTAAAATTGTCTAGCTATAGATAAGCACATGTGCTTTAATTACAAAGATCTCCTAACTTCTAGATTTTTTAGTTTTACCCATATGCTTAATTACAAAACATCTTTCATGCTCCTTCTAGAATCATCTAGTCATATTCCTTCTAGAATCATCAAGTCATACTCATACAAATATCTTCTAGTGTAATTATTACTTCTACATATTTCTAATTATTTTAAATTTAGATATTTAAATACTCATTTTACATTATTCTAGAAGATTACAAATTACTTATTCTAACACTCCTCCTTAATTTGTAATCTTCATGATCTCTTAAAACTGAGTGAATTGTTCTGATGCTGCCGATTTGGTCATGATATCTGCTAGCTGCTCCTTGGTGTTGATGAACTTAAGCAGGATTTCTCCTTTCTGCACTAAGTCTCTGATAAAGTGATGTTGGAGCGCAATGTGCTTTGTCCTGCCATGAAAGACTAGATTTTTGCTCAGTGCTATGGCTAACATATTATCGCAGTAGATGACTGTAGGGCCTTCTTCTTTATGCTCCATATCAGAAAGTATTCTTCTGAACCATACAACTTCACATGCTGCATCTGTTGCTGCAATATATTCTGCTTCTGCTGAGGATAAGGCAATTGTCCTTTGCTTTTTCGAACTCCAAGATATAATTTTAGTTTCCAAGCAAAATACTTGGCCAGATGTGCTCTTTCGATCACCGATTGATCTAGACCAATCACTATCGGTGTAGCCAATAAGTTTGCTGTCTTTCTCTTTTGTATACTTGATGCCAAGTTTCTTCGTCCCTTGGAGATAACGAAGGATCCGCTTAGCTGTTGTATAGCGTAACTTGCTCGGCTCATGCATAAATCTAGAAATGAGATTCATAGAGTACACGATATCTGGCCTTGTATGAGTGAGATAATTTAGGGAACCGATCAGCTTTCGATAGGCCGTAGCATCGATGTGGGCTCCCGCGCCCGAAAGCGCTAACTCGAAGAGTCGCCACCCGGATTTTTGAGATGGATGATCCGAGAAACCGAGAGTTTGATTTGAAAAAGAAAGGCTTTTGGTCTAGCGAAAACGTTGAGATTTTGGATCCGGGAGCCACGTTACGAACGGGAAAGGTTTTGTTGAAAAAGCACCCCGCTCGCCCGGTAAAACCGGTCTCTACTAAGCATTTTAAATGGGGGATTTAATACCATTTGAAAAACTTAACTTTAAAACATATACGGGGAAGGGACACGGGATAGAATATAACACATTGGTGTGCTTGTGGTGCGAACTGTACAGAATGATAAGAATGATGCAAGCAAATATAATGAAAAACATTTGACAAGCTGTCTGGACCGCGGCCATTTCTTACGCGGCACACTGTAATGCCCCGCACGGCTCTTCAGTATGCCGCGCGTGGTACCTGTTCTGCTGTCAGTCTGTTACAAGCATTCAGGACGTCACCCGACCTCGGGACAGTACCACTCCATCAAGCCATGAACACAAAATAATTTTTGTTACATTTGATCATCCGAGATGATCTAAGAAATCTTATTTATGAAATAAAATATGGCTTGTAGATATGGTCTTGTTTCGAAAATACTAATGTATCTCAACAACAACAATGGGCCCGATGAATGATGGCCATGATCCAGACAGCTCAGACAAGAAAACAATAGCTAATGAAGTGTCGTGCGCTTAAACATGATACGCCGTGCGATGCCCGGATGCATCGCACGGTGCAACCAACACACCGTGCGGTACACCTGTCTACACATTCCAGAATCAGCTTGCTTTTACATGACAAAACAAACCATAGGTCCGCAAAATAATTTGTTATATTTTCTGGATCTAAAAAAAAATGATTTACCGGACCCATTTGTTCATCTTATCATATAAAATAATATTAAAAACTTTTTTGGAATATTGAAAGATCTCATGAAGTAAAAAAAAAAAGGACTTTTAACATGAAACTTGAATCTAGAATTTACCCGCACGATCTTTAAGCAATATTAGTCGAAATATGAAAAGAAAAAGCAAAAAAAGAAAAGAAAAAGAAAAGAAAAGAAAGATTTTGAATGTAAAGCTCGTTTGAGACCCAAGCTCGGTATAGAAAGACCGAGAAGGGCCTCGATCGGCTCCCCTCAAGGCTAAATGTAGTTTAGCCCAAGGAAATGGATTTATACCTTTTGATCGAAGCTTGGATGTGCTTGAAGGTGGAGGAATGGAAGTTGATTTGGATTGAACTTGAGAGCAAATGAGTGTAAGAGAGAGAGAGATGTGTATAGTGGTGGTTGGTGTAAGAAGTTGTAGTGAGAGAATCACAAGGGAGTATTTTTAGAGAGAGAGAGAGTGAGAGCCAAAAAAATGGCAGAGTAACTTTACTTAGAGTTGAAGGGGTACTTTTCAACTAGAGAGGGGGTGTATTTATAGGCAAAAGAGCCAAGGACGATCACTAAAAGAGGGGAGGTGACTTTTGGGCCGAATAAAACTCATTTTCGGGCACAGACGCTCCTCCTGCAGGCGTGGCCGACAGCTTTCTGCGACTGTCAGAAATTTTTCTCAAGGTGCCGTGCGACGTAGTGGAGTCCCGTGCGAGAGAGTGATTTTTTGAATTTTCTAAGGTGCCGTGCGCCCTTTTAAAGTGCCGCGCGCTATGTGAATCAGCACAGCACACCGAACTTCGCGAGGGCGCCCCGGACACTCCCGAACTCAGATTTGGACGCGGTTGGAAGCGTTGGAAAGCTCGTCGAGTTCTCTTTCTAAGCCAATCGGTTTCACACAAAGTCATTTTATACATTGAAATGTGTGCCCATTTTAACCTCAATGTGTCATGAAAAAAGTTATTTTTGACAAGTTAAACACATTTTTCTCTTTTGCAATTGAACCGAGGGCCACCCTACATTGTTGAAAAGGAGTTTTCTTGAGGTTAGAGAAGGAGTAGCAAAGGAGTACCAAAGGAGCAACAATCCAAATCTCGAAGGTATTTTTTTCCTTATTTCATCATCGAGGAAACTTAAAGATTATTCAGGGGTCCAGATTGGGGTGTTTACAATCCACCTTCTCTACTCCATCATTTAGCTACAACTTTTCATTTAAAGAGAGTGGAGTGCAAATTGGTTTGCAGTTATCCATGCAGAATTTTTTTAATAAATCTTCGAGATATTTTCTTGAGAGATAAATATCTCTCCTTTGGACTGTCTTACTTGAATGCCGAGAAAATATCTCATAGGGTCTAGATCCGTCATCTCATACTCCTTCATCATAGCTTTTTTTAATTCTTCGAGCATTGCCGTATTGGTGCCTGTGTAGATTAAATCATCAACATAAAGGCAAACAATGTAACGCCCCGACTTTTCGGGTGCAAAATAAAATAATTTCTAAAGAAAATATTGCTAAATACATATAATTTTCCAAAATAAAGATTTTGCTAATACAATCTCAAGATAGATTTACGGAATCAAAATACACCAACTTCAGAGCTGACTCTAATCGTAATACGAATCCTAAGCATCCTCGATCCTCGTTACTGATATTCGTTCCGTGTCGAACTGCATCATCGTTGAATCTCCTCCATTGAATCCTGCGCCCTCTAGCAAATTGATCGCCGAAGCAATCGATTTGCCAGGATACGAACGTATCCGTGAGTGATAAATCACCCAATAAAATAATCCAACCCAACCACCCCTCTTACATTACAGCTAGCAAGCAAACAAGATAATTATGATGCGAATAAGTAAAACAGAGATTTTTCACGTAAACCAATTCATTACTATCCATTAACTTTGGCGTGTGATCTAAGATCTCCCCGCGAGATCTTTCCTCCCCAACCGTTAGCCATGCTCGGTCCCATGAGATCACTTCTCTTTGCTGTCTTAGATAACCTAAATTACGATACAACAACAAGGGGATAGCTTATCATGCCTGAATCACAACTAGGGTTCGCTTATCTTATACACCACATTACAATCATCACTGGACACACGCCAGGACATCAATTTGTTCCACTGGACACACGCCAGGACATCAATTTATTCCACTGGACTCTCGCCAGGACATCATCACAAAACATCACTGGACCATCCGCCAGGTTTTATCATCGAAATATCACTGGACCACCGCCAGGTTTTATCAACAGAAAACATCTCTGGACTATCGCCAGGTTTTAACATCACATAATATCGCTGAACCACCGCCAAGTTTTATCAACAGAAAATATCGCGGGATCAGCTCCAGGTTTTATCAAAATATCACTGGGCTTACTTTGCCAGGTTTTATCAAAATATCATCACAGACATCACTGGGCTTACTCTGCCAGTCTTAAATCATCTCCGGGCTTACTCTGCCGGTTTTAAATCATCACAACCATCACTGGGCTTACTCTGCCAGTCTTAAATCATTTCCGGGCTTACTCTGCCGGTTTTAAATCATCACAGACATCACTGGGCTTACTCTGCCAGTCTTAAATCATTACAAACATCACTGGGCTTACTCTGCCAGTCTTAAATCATCACTACAAATCTCATCAGATCTTAAATCACGCCTGTAGGCAACCTCTAAACAGAAATAAACTTCACAATTTATCCATTACTTAACATCGTCTACGTGATTTCTATTTCGCATACCACCCCATGTCCCTAGGGTCCAATCTATCATTCAAATGAAGCATCGATACAATATCAATCATAAAAATAATTAAAAACGAATAACAGACGGATCAAAATAATCATTACGCAATGCAATCACATAACTTTTTATGACTGGGCCGTTGCCCTTAATCTCATATGGTCACAAAGTCATTAAGAATGAAAGAATTAATTAATTAAGATTTAAAAATAATTTTCTGGACTTTCGTTAATTAATTATAAGTAATTAAGTTAATTAAATACGAATTAAATGCATTAATTAGTTAAAAATATTAGAATAATTATCGTAACCTTAATAAAGGTCCTAACAGTCCCCTATAATAAGTTTGAGTGCTAAAAGTTGGGTTTGAACGCTCACGGAATTATTTTGAATAAAAGATTCAAGTTAATAGGCAAAACAAGAATAAATAGACAATAAATGATTAAATATTTGATAATATTTTTATATTTACAGAATAACATTATGGGGCTGTAAAAGTATAAATAAAATTATTTGGAATTTTAAACCTTCTTTATAATATTTTACGGTATTATTATTAAGAAACAATACTTAAATAATAATAAATAGTTAATTAAATAAATAAAATTTTATTTTAACAAAATATCACTTTTGAACTGTCAGGAGTCTAAGAAAAATATTTTCGATATTAAAAATATTTTTTATAAGGTCATTATTAATTTTCGTTTATAACTTTAGTTAAAAATTAAATAAATAGCTAAATATATAAATTAACTACGAAATCAACAAGTTATGACCTTTAACATGTTGGGAGTCTAGGAAAATAGTTTGGGTAATTATAGATTAGTTTATAAAGTCGTATTGATTTTTCGTTTACAAACGATTACACAATTACAAACAGAAATTAATAAATATAAGATTAAATAAAAAAAATTATGAAACTAACAAGGTATGAACTTTAGAATGTGGGTAATCTAGGATAAAAATTTCGGGGTCAAATACAATGTTTAAAAGGTCGCAAAATTAATTCGAACGATAACCAAAATTGGCGCACGGCTGGAAGAGAAGGAGTTCGCGGCCGCGAACTCCAGTTCACTGGTTCTAGCGGCTGGGCCGCCCGAAGGTCGCGGCCGCAAGGTCGCGGCTGGAATGCGTTTTCTTGATTTTTTTGGTCCGGTTTCGATGCATGGGACTACGAGGCCTATTGGGTTATGTCTATAAATCATAAATATACTTAGAGGAGGCTTCGGATCGAAATATAATACCTCGAATTGGGTGGAATTGGTTTTCGATCGGAAACTTGACAATTTGGAAAGAAAACTTCGGTTTCTTCGATCGGGAGACCTTGGGGCCGAATTGGTTGATGTTCGTGGATGTTTGGGATTGTAGAATGAGATTGGAACGATCAATTTGGGTCTCGGACGAACGGATCTACAAAACCCACTTTTCTCTCTCTCTTTTCTCTCTCTAGAACTCCATAGCTTTGGAGCTTTGATTTTCTTTCGATTTTCTCTCTTTTCTGAACGATTGGAGTGTGAAAATTTTCGTACGTGCCCTAGGGTCGGAGTAGTGTATATATATAGGAGAATTGGATGAGTTTCGAATAAAATCGAGTCCTAATGGAATTGGGTTTTGGAACGGACGAATCGTGCTCGGTT
The DNA here is from genome assembly GCA_025413875.1 of Rhododendron molle. Classification (NCBI taxonomy): domain Eukaryota; kingdom Viridiplantae; phylum Streptophyta; class Magnoliopsida; order Ericales; family Ericaceae; genus Rhododendron; species Rhododendron molle. Next base: position 31,527,193 of record CM046396.1, read on the forward strand.
TTAGGGTTACGGAGGAGGTAAATATCGAGTAGGAGAGTGAGAGATAGAAGAGTTGTGCATGCATGCAAGTATTGTAGGAAAATTAAAAAGAAGTTGTGCATGCATATTTGTATCTAAAAGGAATAATAATAATAATTGTATTAAGAAAATAATTCTAATAACATTATTATTAAAAAAAAAAATTGGGTCAAAATTCCGGGTCGTTACAAACAATGAGAAAATCTCGCGTACCTTCTTTTTTAACATATAGGGATGGTTCGCTTTTGCTTCTTTCAAATCCGCTTTGACAAAAGTGGTTGTCAATATTGCTATTCCAAGCTCGCGGTGCTTGCTTCAAGCCGTAGAGGGCCTTCCGAAGTCGATACACCATGCCTTCTTTTCCTTTGATTGTATAGCCTTGTGGTTGCTCTACATAAACCTCTTCTTCTAGTTCTCCATTGAGAAAGGCAGATTTGACATCGAGCTGATATACGGGAAGCTCGTGCTGTGCTGCCAAGGCAAGAACTGTTCTGATGGTCTCCATGCGAGCGACAGGAGCAAATGTTTCATTGAAATCACTCCAGGCTGCTGTGAGTAGCCTTTTGCTACTAAGCGTGCTTTATGCTTCTGCATTGATCCATCTTCTTTGTATTTTGTCTTATAGACCCATTTGAGTCCGATTACGTCCTTCCCTTTTGGTAGCTCCACAAAATCCTACGTGTGATTTTTCTCGATAGTTGCAATTTTTTCAGCCATTCCTTTTAGCCAAATTTCTTCTTTTGCAACTTCCTCATAATTATGTGGTTCACAAGTGAAGAAGGCAAAATCACACGAGTCATATATATCTCATAAGGAACGTACCTTTCTTGTAAGATTGAGATCATCCGGTGGTGAGCTCTCTGGACTGGTTTGCGGGCATTGATATGGACTTGGGTCTGGAGTCAAAATTTCTCGCTCATGCCCTGCATCATCAGGCTCAAAAACCTTTGGCTCTTGGAAGGAATTGTCCTCCCACTTCCACACAGCTGTTTCATCAAATATCACATCTCGAGAAACCATGAATTTATTTGTGTTCGGATTATAGAGACGATAACCCTTGGACTCATCACTATATCCAATGAAAATATATTTCTCTCATTTTTCGTCAAATTTCTCTTTTTTTTTTTAGGGAACTAATGCATATGCAATGTATTCAAAAATCTTTAGAAAATGTACCTGTGGCTTCTCTTTGTTCCACGCCTCATATGGTGTCTTGTTTTGAACTGCCTTAGTAGGAGAACGGTTGAGGATGAAAACGGCAGTATTGACAGCTTCGGCCCAGAATGTGTTAGGAAGTCCTTTTCCTTTAAGTATGCTTTGTGCCAGCTCTGCAATTGTTCAGTTCTTCTGTTCTGCCACTCCATTTTGTTGAGGTGTTTTCCGAATTGTAAGTTGCCTCTTGATTCCTTTTTCCTTGCAATAGTCCATGAACGGAGTGTAAATGAATTCACCACCACGATCTGTCGGAAATGTCTTTATTTGTCTTCTGCTTTGTCTCTCCACCAAGGCTTGAAATTTGAGGAATACAGAGAAAACTTCTGATTTTTTGTCAAGGATGTATAGCCACATCATCCTTGTATAGTCATCAACAAAGAGGAGAAAATATCTTTTTCCGTCAAGAGATGGTGCTCTGGTATGGCCAAAAATATCAGAATGCACTAATTCCAAAGGCGCTTTAGCTCTCCAAGCGAACTTTGGAAATGAGACTCCATGCATTTTTTCATAGATACACCCCACACAAACGTTATTAATTTTATCAATATTTGGTAGCCCTTTCACCATATTTTTCTCCTTTAGTAATCTCATGCCTTTGTAATTTAAGTAGCCATATCTTAGATGCCACAACTATGAGTCATCAATTTTTTCTCCTTTAAGGGCAAAATTTTCATTAAATGGCATTATTAACGGAAAAACTTTATTTGGAGTCATTTTGACTTTTGCCACTTTAAAATTTTTCTTCTTGTCAATGATGGTGCACTCATCATTATCAAAGTTAAGTGCATAGCCTTTTTGCAATAATTGTCCCACACTTAATAAGTTTTGAGTAAGCCCAGGAACATAAAGGACATCTGAAATTAATTTTTTGTTACCTCCATTTGTGTAGACAGCAATAACTCCTTTTCCTTTCACATTTTGCAGCTTCCCGTCTCCCAACTTCACTTGTGAAAGAGATTTTATCATCAAGCTGCACAAACTTTTCGCGATCGCCAGTCATATAATTACTGCATCCACCATCCAAATACCAAATGCTATCTGACTCTTGTTGAGCATTCATGCAAGAGAATAGGTGTTCAGCTTCATTTTCTTCTGAAAAAGTAGTTTTATTTTTTTCTTGATTGAACCAACAATCTCGATCAGAATGATTAGAAACCTTGCATCTCTTGCATTTAAATCTGCAGTCTTTGGATGCATGATTAGATTTTTTGCAAATAATGCAAGAGGAGTTAGAGTTACCGCCATTAAGATTCCTCTGATTGTCGTATCATTTTCCTTTGTTCTGGGCTTGAAATGCATTTTGGCCTCCACGTCTATTTCCGTTCATGCCTCCTCCTCGAGATGAGCCCTTCTCTTGACCTTCTTGGATCTTTCCTCCAAAATTGATTTTGCTTTGAAATGCTTGCTCTAAGGATTGATTTGTGAACCTGCTCATTCTTTGTTCATGGGCCTCAAGAGAACTCATTAGTTCATGTCGAGTAAGTTTAGACAAATCCTTGAATTCTTCTATAGCGGCTACAACATGATCAAACTTTGGAGGCAAACTCTTAAGAACCTTTTCAACGATTCTTTTATCAGGAAGGGTATCTCCATAACTTCGAATTTGATTGATAATTCTACCAACTCGAGAAAAGAACGTTTGAACGGATTCATTTTCCTTGATTGCTAGATTATCAAAATCTCTCCATAGTGTTTGAAATTTAATGGAGATAACCTTATCATAACCTTGATATTTAATTTTTAATATCTCACATACTTCTTTTGAAGTTTTTGCACCCATAATTCTTGAAAAGATAGATTTGCTTACCCCACATTGAATGTTGAGGACCTTGAACTTCTTCTTCCTTACTTCCGTCCAAGTTGCTTCTTCTTCAGCATTTGTCGGTGCCTCGTATCCGCTTTCAACAAGATCCCACAATTCTTGTGAGACAAATCAAGTTTGCATTTGGATACTCCAATAGTCATAGTTCTCTCCCTCAAATACATGGATGAGATTTTGTGCATAGTTGAAAATAGAAGAGTTGGTTTCCATGGTGGATGAAAGAAGGACAAGGATGGATCAGTTATTGCTCTGATACCAAAATTGTTGGGGTGTTTAGTTATATTTTGAATGATATTGGACAAGAGAAGTAGGTTGTAAAGAAAGGAAGGGATGGTTGATGCAAATAGTTCAAAGGAGTCAAGGTTTTGAGCTTTCATTCATTACATCAAAGTGAGTACAACAAGACTCTATTTATAGAGCACTTCTACCAATATAGAATTCTCTAGAATTGTCTAGCTAGAGATAAGCACATGTGCTTTAATTACAAAGATCTCCTAACTTCTAGATGTTTTAGTTTTACCCATATGCTTAATTACAAAACATCTTTCATGTTCCTTCTAGAATCATCTAGTCATACTCATACAAATATCTTCTAGTGTAATTATTACTTCTACATACTTCTAATTATTTTAAACTTAGATATTTAAATACTCATTCTACATTATTCTAGAAGATTACAAATTACTTATTCTAACACTAGTAAGGACCTTAAAATCTCACACATTCAGCAACAATTAGGTCTCGTTTGGCAGTAACAAAGGACAAATATTGTACTCCAGTTTCTATTAGCTTTCAAGACAATTAATTTACTAGCTAATACTTGTGGGGTCAAATGTGTAAAGCTTACACCCCGAAAGGGATTGTGGTGGATCGATTTTAAAAAGGAAACTAAGAGGATTCCTCATCATCCATACAAATATATAAAACCCTTGCCTGCCTTTGAATATCGTGGTTTTGAATCATTAGCATATCTCACGTAACATTCATATCTGATTCGAAGGCCACTGGAGATCCATTTTTTTTAATTAATTTGACTATTTAGTCACTATCCCCACAATAATTGAATAGTGGGGTTCCAAAAAAGACGGTGAATAGACAATAATTCCATATGTAGTCAAAAGTTCATGGGCCTAGGTTTTACTAGTTCAAAACCATGATCTAATGATCAAAGGTGATCATCATCAGATGTTTAAAGTTCGTATAATCATCCTCTTACAATCAAAATCATCATAATTAGCTCTCTTTCTCTCTCATCGGCACCAGCTTTCAAATTTTAAGAAAATGGAAGAGTGGGCGCAGAGCACGTGGACGGTGTACCTAATTGCTGCCGTAATTTGCTGAGATTTATTCCAATATTGCTTTGATTCATAAAAAATGAAAATAAAGATATCTCAAGATTGTGGCACTCAGAGACGATGAGTAGATTATGGAGTGGTAACTCAGTGATAGACACGATGTACTCACATGTATTGGACTCACGTTCAAACCTAACTAATTACTATAATTAACAATAGGTGTTGGTTTTGATTTCTGTAGTAGGTAGGTTTGGGGCTTGGGGCTTCGCCCTTTTGGTTTAAGTTGTAGGTATTGGTGTGCTTAGGGTGTGCGATTTTTGGTCTTGTTTGTGGAGTTTCGGTTGGAATCTTGCCTTCCTCTAAGGTTGGTTTTCGGGTGGCTTTTTGTCAGTATACCCGAGATTCGTTTAATCCTTTTATTTTTCCAAAGACTAATAAAAAAATTGCTTCCAAAAAAAAAAAAAAAACTACAACTAACAATACTGACTTTAATTTCTCCGAGAAAAAAATTGAAAATTGAAAGAAAATAGTAGAACATAGATACGACAGTTTTGGAGTCCAAATGAGGAAATGAGGCATGTACAAAGGTTGAAAGGTAGATCGAGTTCTCTCCCTTATCTTTGAATCATTAGCTTTTTATCTCCCCTTGAAATGTTGTACCGGAAATCATTTGGATTGGGAGGTGCTCTTGGATTTGATGGATGGGATGACATTGGTAAAAAAGGGAGTGACATTATCATTCCTCAATCTCTTAATCATTAGCTTTTTATCTCCCCTTGAAATGTTGTACTGGAAATCATTTGAATTGGGAGACGATGAGTAGATTGTAGAGTGGTAATCTAGTGATAGACACCATGTACTCACATGTATTTGACTGACGTTCAAACCTAACTAACTATAACTAAACAATACGCGTTGGTTTTGATTTCAGTTGTAGGTAGGTTTTGGTTTGGGCTTGGCCCCTTTGGTTTCGGTTGTAGGTATTGGTGTGCTTAGGGTTTGCGATTTTCGGTCTTGTTTGTGGAGTTTTGGTTGGCATCTTGCCTTCCTCTAGGGTTGGTTCTCGAGTGGTTTTTTACTAGTGTACTCGAGATCCGTTTGATCTTTTTACTTTTCCAAAGACAAAAAAAAAATTGCTTACAACAAAAAAAAAAAGCTATAGCAACTAACAATACTGACTTTAATTTCTCCGAGGAAAAAATTGAAAGGATTTTGGCAATATAAAGAGTACTAGTAGAACATAGATACGACAGTTTTGGAGTGGAAATGAGGAAATGCATGTACAAAGGTGGAAAGAAAGATGGAGTTTTCTCCCTTATCTTTGACTCATTAGCTTTTTATCTCCCCTTCAAATGTTGTTTTTGAAAATCATTTGGATTGGGGGTGCTCTTGGATTTGATGGATGGGATGACATTGCTAAAAAAGAGAGTGACATTATCATTTTCGAATCTTTTAATCATTTGCTTTTTATCTCCCCCTTGAAATGTTGTACTGGAAATCATATGGATTGGGGGGTGCTCTTGGATTTGATGGATGGGATGACATTGGTAAAAAAGGGAGTGACATTATCATTCCCCAATCTTTTAATCATTAGCTTTTATCTCCCCCATGAAATGTTGTACTGGAAATCATTTGAATTGGGAGACGATGAGTAGATTGTAGAGTGTTAACTCAGTGATAGACACCATGTACTCACGTGTATTTGACTGACATTCAAACCTAACTAATTATAACTAAACAATACGCATTGGTTTTGATTTCAGTTGTAGGTAGATCTTGGTTTTGGTTTGGGCTTGGCCCTTTTGGTTTCGGTTGTAGGTATTGGTGTGCTTAAGGTTTGCAATTTTCGGTCTTGTTTGTGGAGTTTCGGTTGGCATCTTGCCTTCCTCTAGGGTTGGTTATTGAGTGACTTTTTGCCAATGTACTCGAGGTCCGTTTAATCTTTTTACTTTTCCAAAGACAAATAAAAAAAAAAAAAAAACTATAACTAACAATACTGACTTTAATTTCTCGGAGAAAAAAATTGAAAGGATTGTGGTACTAAATAGTACTAGTAGAACATAGATACGACAGTTTTGAAGTGGAAATGAGGAAATGCATGTACAAAGGTGGAAAGAAAGATCGAGTTTTCTCCCTTATCTTTGACTCATCAGCTTTTTATCTCCCCTTCAAATGTTGTACTGGAAATCATTTGGATTGGGGGTGCTCTTGAATTTGATGAATGGGATGACATTGGTAAAAAAGAGAGTGACATTATCATTCTCCAATCTTTTAATCATTAGCTTTTTATCTCCCCCTTGAAATGTTGTAATGGAAATCATTTGGATTGGGGGGTAGCTCGATCTTGGATTTGATGGATGGGTGCATGGCTTCTTTTTGGAGAATGATAATGCCACTCTTTTTTTTACTAATGTTACTTCCTTTTTTGTCTTGTAATGTATGAATTATACAATAATATGTATTTTGTGAAAAATTTATTGCATTAAGGGGAGTGGCATTTTCATTCGCCTTTGTTATTTATTTTTTTTTTTGGAAGATTGTAATGCCAATTATTCTTGGATCACTAGGTCGTGCACAAATATTCCACATGATAAGCACTGAAGTACTAGTACGCGTGCTTAGCGTTGAAAAGCATAATATTCCAATCATAAGTCAGGTTCTTCTTTTTATCTTTTTCTCAATTATGGTCATCTTTTCAATGAAGGGGGGTTGGTGAGGATCCCCGTTGAAGAATATTCAAAAGAAGAAACACTTTTTTGGGGTCGATTTTGAATGCAATCCCGACTCTTTGGTAGATTTATGACCATATCCGCCGTAGGTCTCAAATATTCTTCTTTGTTTGTATTCAGCTTCTTTAAAAAAAAACATTCAAAAAAAGATAGCGTTAATGACTGATTTTCTTATGAAACAATTCGTGATGTTCACATCGATCTATAACGGACCGCTGCATCAAATATTGGTTCAACCTCAAAGGCAGAGCCAATATTTTCATCTAGAAAATACACTCTCAATGGTATATATTCTTTCTTTTCATGTGTAATCCAGTGTAAAATTATTCTGTCCTTTTGTTTTCATGACTAGAATATTCACCTACTTATATTTGATTGTGATTTACTAGAATTGAAGAGAAATTTTAAAAGGCCAAGGTAATTAAAGTCGTTTCAAATATAGAAAATTCCATTTCTTTTACTAGTTCACAGATTGGTTTTCTATTTGCATAATAACATTTTGAATATATGTATATATGAATTTTACCCCCCAAAAAAATACAAAATACAAAATATGTGGTGCCAGGACCCGCCAGCATCGGCTACCTAACAAGCATTTCTACCCACTCATAATTTGTTCCTGTAAAGTACTATGGAGTGAACCCCTAAGGTTGGCAAACTGGGTATGAGAAATCAATAATTGCTTAACCATGAGGTTGTATGTTAGAATCTCAAAGAAGCCAATCATCCCAAATTTGGGATCACTGAGAGTTATGCTCGGTCATTACCTTCAAGGTTTTGGAATAGTCGAGGTGCGTGCAACCTAGCCCGGACATCCAGTTATCAAAGAAAAAGTACTATGGAGTGTGCACATTAGCTAGATATGGCTGACATCGCGACAACATGAATTTGGACCATACATACAGTCGACTTCATGCAAACTTAATCTACATATAGCACTTCTCTTTGGGGGCCTGCTAATTTTTATCTTAAGGTATATGTTAGTACAGAATATCATATTTCTATTTGAAAAACCTCACTAACAAAAATGTAAAAAAAAAAAATCCCAAAGATAGCAAATTTGTTAAGAGTGTGGCCTGGTGTAGTCGCGCAGATACAAATTTGGCGAGGTGTGGGTCATACCGTCGATACCTAGAGTGAATTTGGTTGTATCTTTCAATGACAAGTGATTTTTCTGGGTGCGTAGCAAAACTGCTGCAGAAAATCATGATCCAATTAAGCTCTAGAAAATTGTAATAGCCTAATAGGAGGTGACCAAACTAGCTGCATGTCATGGTGCTTCCAGACAAGAATCGCCAAAAACGTAGTTAACCAAATCCAAGTCAGCTAATTTCAGATGTCTTGCAACAACAGCTAGCCCCGTGTACAGTCAGAGGTGCTATCAGAAAAATGCGTGCGTGGCGGAGAATATATGCTGGTCAGCAAAGCATAGCATTGCCATCGAGACGAAGAGACTTCTCTGGGCACAATGCTTAGGGGAGACGCTAAACAGAGGATGCAAGGTGCTACTCATTGCCCTAGCTCTTTCTTCTGGCGATTGATCTACTGTTGTGAAAGGTGGTGCATGAAATGCTGCAAATTTCTCTGGATCCATTGTTAATTCCAGGGCTTATGGCTGCTGATGTCATCATTAATGGCAGTCAATGTGACCAGAATACTAAGCTGGTTGGATCCTTCTATATGTTTCACTAAAGCAGACCGGAATGATAGGAAATGGCACTGCCAAGACTTTCTCGAAGAAATCAGTAAGTTACCCGACAATTATGGTGTCAAATGGACGGGTTTGGACAAAAATAGACATGTCATAAGTGGGTTGGGTTTTAATGGGTCATTGACCCATTAATTATGAGTTCAATTATCCATACCCGACCTGGGCGGGTTTGGACAAAAATGGACAAGTTATAAGTGGGTTGGATTTTAATGAGTCATTGACCCATTAATTATGAGTTCAATTATCCATACCCGACATGACCCATTTATTCAAAATCAAACCTGACCCGCCCATTAACCCAATTACGTACTATATACTAAAATTTTATAATGACTAAACTATCTATATACACTGAAATGACCATATTATCCCTATACATTTATATGACTAGAATACCCATGTACAAAAAAATTACCATATTATCCATGTATACTAGAATGACCAAATTAAACAAAAAGTCTACCGCCGCTCTATTTCACCGCTCTCTCCATTGTTTTCAAATCTCTGGATTTTAAAAGACTCTTCTAGAATTGGAAGAGATTTTTCAAAATTTGTACCATTGATTGCCGAGACGGACGGGAGATATAGTGCTGCGGTGGGGGAGCGACACCGCTGAAAGGGGGAAGAAAAAAAACGTAGACTTTTTTTTACTTAAAAATGGTTATTTCTCAAAATATTTGGATAAAAGGTTTAAAAAATTTACTTTTTCGATTCGTCTCGTCGAGACGAATCAAATAGTCAAAAAAAAAAATAGCACAAAAAGTACTAAAAGACAAAGTTGTTAGCGAAACGGGGTCTAAGAGCATCCCCATTGTAATATGCAAATGGGTGTGGATAACCAAATTTTACAACAATGCTAAAAAAAACACCCCACATTGTAATAAATAAAGTTATAAGTCGTTTAGCAAATAACCGAATTCCATTCATTTCATAACCAAACTTAACAACTTTTACCAATAACGTAAACTCAATAACCAAATTCAAAACTCAATAACTCAAAAACACCCCACATTGAAATTGTCTCATCGAGACGAATAATTTCGTGTGGTCAGGTGCGTGATTGAAACTCGTTTACGATCGGACAAATGTGCATTGTCCATTGTGAGGTTTTTTTTTTTTTTAGAGATGCAAAAATAACTAATGTGGAGGTAGATGTTGTTAAGTTTAATTATGGACTAAATAGATAATCAAATGCTGACATGACACATTTTGGTTATTGATTTTGATTATTACCATTGTGGATGCTCTAATAACTTTTGACTTGTCTGGAAAAATGCATTTTGAGAACTTCGGTCAATTTGTTAATTAGTAGGCAGTGATTCTTTTTTAATTATTTGCATTTCTATTTCCATTATTGAGATGAGAGAGAGAGAGAGAGAGAGAACAACTCATGACCCAAATATTTATAGTTTGGATAAGGATTTGAAGTACCTTTTTTTAGTATTGAACAACGAATTATAAATGAATTAGCAGGTATTAACTTTGAAATTTAAACCCTTCGAAATCACTGCTATTTTCAAGGGATTTCACCGCTTTTGAAATGGGTTTGTTTTATGGAGGGAGAGAGAGAGAGAGAGAGATAGAGAGAGAGAGAGAATTTGGTTCAGAAATTTTTTTTATGCGAGAGAGGTACGGAGTACGGAGTCGTTCTACTGCTTTTTGTTAGTGGGTTGTATGCATGTCTTGATGGTTCATTTAAATTGACTCAATTGAGACCCATTAATAGATGAGTTAGATGGATTGAGACCCATTCTAGCCCAACTTATAAATGCGTTGAATTGGGTCTATTTTTTAATTGATAAATTTAAATTTGTTAATGAATTTGAATTCAATTTGCCACTTCTACCCACGATATATTGACTGATTTTGCCTAGGGTTCTTAAGCCTAGCACTCATCTTTGGAATTCTGTCAGATCCTTGAGGACTTGCTACAGGTCCCAATTAGACGTTTTTGAAGACCTTTTTATTGTCTTCTTGCCAAGGGCTCTTAAGCCTAGCACTTTTCTTTGGAATTCTGTCAGATCCTTGAGGACTTGCCACATGTCCCAATTTATCACCCCACCGACAATATATTGACTGATCTTGCATATGGTCCTAATGCCTAGCACTTTTCCAAAATTTGGAATTCTGGCAGATCCTTAAGATTTGCTATAATTAGGTGTCGTTCTGCTTTCTTTTTAAACTGTTTTTTTTTATTTGTCTTCTTGTCTAGGGTTCTTATGCCTAGCACTTTTCTTTGGAATTCTGTCAGATGCTTAAGAACTTGCAACATATCCCACTTTTGGACGTTTTTGAAGACCTTTTTATTGTCTTCTCTTCATTAGAAGAGTGTTATTCAAAGTCTCTTTGCCTGCAGATTATTGTTTTGTTGTCCCCTTTAGTTTAAAAGATCTCTGGTCTGTACTTGGGGTTTTTATGCATTTCTCTCGAAATCTGTCGGATCCTTGAGGAGTTATAACCTTGTCCAACGGTCATTTAGATATTTTAAAAGATATTTTATCACAAGATCCAGAAAATAGAAAGTAATTTCTATCAGATCTTTTCTAATTAACGAAACACTAAAATCTTATGAAAGTGCCTAAAACCTAAACACTAAAAGTGTCTCACCCATAAGACACCTTATGAGAGTGCCTAAATTCTAGGGTACCCTATAAAAATGCATAAACCCCTAGGGTATCCTATAAAAGTGTCTAAACCGCTAAAACCCTATAATAGGAAAGTGCACCCTAAAATCCCTATAAAAGTGTCTAAACCTAAACTCTAGGGCTCTATAGAAACGCATAAACCTGATTTAAGGTATCCTAAACCCTAAAATCCTAGGGTACCCTAAAACCCTAGGATATCCTAAAACTCTAAAATCCTAGGGTACTCTAAGATTTTAGAATATCCAAGGGTACCAAGGTACCTGGCATACCTAAAACCCTAGGATGACACTTCCATTAATGGTAAACGTATTTTTGTAAAAGTGAACCTAATACAATTAAGTATTTTATCTCTCCTTAATGGATTAAGTGTCACTTTTTTATACTTAGAAGTAAAAACTGTATTTCAAAAACCTTTTTATTGCCTTGACTTGTCCAGGAGTGTTATTCAAGGGCTTTCTGCACTTTTGGGAAGAAATTTATCTCGACAGCTGGTCTTCCTTCACGACATACTAGGTAATTTATGTATGTTTAGGGGAATAATCCCAGATATGTTTAGATGCAGGGGACTGCCCTTGTCAAAATACAGAACATAGCCGTTATTTAAACATCGCTGCTTATATCCGAAGTTTTACATGGATATATATTTCTTTCAATGGAGCAAATGAAAGGGTTTAGTGTAAAATTCCCAACCTATCCCCCAAGAGTCCGCAAAAGGAAAAAAAAAAAAAGGAATTTTGCTCACTTGTTACAATCCATTACCCTGCATCACATCTGGGTAGTAACCACAGATACTCCATGTTTTGGCCAAAAATTGATGACTTTGCTAAACATAATTTCACTCGCATGAAAAAGAAATCATATGAGTTCTTCTTAATAAGTGGTTCGGACTCATTCAATGTATAGCATATCTCTTAATTACATCTTTAATAAAAAGAAAACCCTTTGATTCCAACTATTCTTTATTGTCATCTCTTTTCGTGAGAAAGAGAAAGGGAAATTGAGTTTTATTTATTTTAGGAGCTAAACCAAGATAAAAATCTAGGCTGCCCTACGTACCCATGGTTTGGGATCAAGCCAAACGTAGTTCAAGTTTACATGATTTTATTTTTAGCGAGCCTCTGCGACTCATTTAATAATTTGGTGAATCTCGAAGATTCATTTATAAAATTTTAGGATTTGCGGCATCAATGTAAATATCTCAACTAGGTTGGCACCCGCTCCTTTACCAATCACATGCCAATCCTAAATCTTTTTAACTTCGTGACTGCACCCATTTGACTAGGTTGCCTACGTATTTGAATATTGGTCAAGTCCATCTTGAAGTGGGAATAGGTTTGAATCAAAATCAAGTTGTCTGTAGTTCTAAATCTTGAAATTTGGAATTTATTGGACATTTGGGGTTCACAATATTTGTGACTGTGCCCATTAAAATGGGTTGCCTACGTACCCGAATTCAATTCGGAATCAAGTCTAACGTAGTTCCAATTTAGGAATCTAACTTTTGTTGGTGAACATTTGAAGTTCCAAAAATGCGTAACTATGCCCATTTGAATGGGTTGCCTACGTATCTAAGTTTGATACGGAATCAAGTCAACGTAGTTTGGAAGCAAACATTTTAAGTATTGAATCCCTCACTTACAGAAATAACGAATTTAAACGAGGTTTTTAGCTCTCAGTTTCATTCTTATTTTTCTTTGTGGCGCATGAGGAACAAAAATAGTTTTGGCGTGCAATTAGAAAAGTGATTAGCGTTTGATCGAACACGTCTCAGCTTTCCAATTCACTGACTTAGCCATACAAAGAATCATTCTACAAGGCCAAAGTTGCCCATTGGCCACTGCTATATATGAATAAAGCTTAGTACTATAATTGATTTCAAATCATATTGGGCTTGGAATTCCTAAGTCCAGTAATGGCTAATTTCCTTACCAAAGGAGATAGACCACATGGGTCGATTTAAATCCCAGAAAAGGCTGTCATAGCAAAGTTCCAGGTTAATTTGGACTTCAATTTTTGTAGTCTTCAAAATGACCATTTATCATTTGAGTATTAAAAATTTCAGGTTTCAAGGAGCCTTTTGGGAGACCTTCAATTTAAGGTCATGAATAAGGCACCAAACCATGATCATTTATGTACGAATTCAACTCTATATATATAGAAAACGCGACCAATTCAACTCGAGTTCAAAAGATAAGTTAAAGAGCAAAATTATTTTGGCCGCTAAGGGCTGAATTTAGAGGTCACATGGGGCAAATTTTGAAGTCATTGAGTAGCAATTTTCTGAGGCCGCAAAACGCCGTCCGTTATATGGCCACATGGGGGTATAACAAACAATTTCTTTAGGACCACGACACACCGTTCATCATATATATGGCCACATGGGGCCGTAATGAACGGGTTCCTTAAAGCCACAAAATCTCATTCTATCTTATGGCCACATGGGAGCGTATTGAATGGGTTATTAAAATCACGACATCGATCCGTTCATCATATGGCCACATGGACCACATGGAGGCGTAATGAACGGATTCATAAAGCCACAACATCCCACTTTGTCCGGCTCAAACAAAGTGGGTTGTTTCCACTTTCCATGAGCAAGAAGTGGACGAATGTTGGGAGTTTCTTCGATGCATCGACCCGCCACTGCGTGTTCAATGCCTAATTTATATGGGACTAACGGCAGAGAATCCACCACATCACTTGGGCCTAATATATATTGAATGACCCACATCCATTTAAAAGACTAAATTTTGTAAGTGATGAGCCATCTAATTGTATCCGATATGGGACTCAACGTTCACACATGTTTTAACAAGTGGGTTGTTGATATTTTTCCCACTTTGTACGTGGATACCATATATCCTTGCATGACCGCTTTCTTTTTTGGCTTCAACAGATACATACACGTGGCTGTATAAGATTTTGCTAATCTTCACAACTCCATTTGTCTTTAGCATGCACCACCAAGAACATGTATGTTGACCCATTGTAAACATTTCAATTTGGGCCTTCCAATAATCTTTGGGTTTTTCGATGATGAAATAAAGAAAAATATACTTTCAAGGCTTGGATTGTTGCTCATTTGTTACTCCTACTCTAAATCTCAAGAAAAACCCTTTTCAAACATGTAGGGTGGCCCATGTTCAATTACAAAAGAAAAAGATGCGTTTGCTTTGTAAAAAAATAACTTTTTCCATGACATACCGAGGGTAAAATGGCACACATTTCAATTTATAAAACGTCTTTGATTGAAATCAATTGGGCTAGAAAAAGAGCTCAACAAGCTTTCCAACGCTTTGTGCTGCTACACAATACCGCGCGGCATTTCAAAAACGCCGCGTGGCATTCCAAAAATCACTCCACCGCACAAGATTTTACATACAGCACATCATTTCTCATTATGTCACACGACGTTTCGGAAAAAGTTCTGACAGTTGCAGAAAGTTGTCGGCCACGATTGCAGGTGCAATAATTGAAAACGGTTTGACCAGAAAATAAATTTTATTCGGCCTAGAGGCCACCTCCTCTCTTTGTATTGATCATCTTTAGCCCTTTTGCCTATAAATACACACCCCCTAGATTAGAGTACCCTTGAATCCTGAAAAATGTCATTCTGAAACTCTTTGGGATCGCTTTCTTTCTCTCTCTACATCAACCCACAAGCTAATCCATTTAAAAATCAATCTCAAACTGATTTTCTATCAAATCTTCACAAAACACACACAAATCTCCCTAAACCAATAAACCCAACTGATTTTAAGAGTTTTTAGTCCAAATCAACCTTCATTCCTCCATCTTCAAGCACATTCAAGTTTCGATGAAAATGTATGAACAAATTCATTGGCCTAAACCACGTTTAGCTTTGAGAGGAGCCGATCGGGACCATTCTCAATCTTTCTATTCTGAGTTTGGATTCCAAATGATCTTCGAAGCAGAAAATAGTTTAAACCAAAAACTGCACTGGGAGTGGTACACCGTGCGGTTTTCCCATACGTCCGTGCGGTTTCCCATACGTCGTATGGCATACTATTGTCCATTGTTCATGTCATTTTGAGCTTCTAATTTCTCCAGTGTGTTCTAACATGGGGAAGTCAGAAAAGTTTCTGACATGTCCAGAGTATTTTATTGCTAAGAAATCCCCCGTGACCTTTTCAAAACTTTCAAGGCATGGTTAGGTGGTTTTTAGCACCTCACTATATGGCAAAATGACCACTGAAGGGGTATTATGGCAAAATGACCACTAAAGGGGTATCAAAACTGAATATATTTTCCAAACAACAGGAATGTTAGCCTTCTGGTTTGTTTTGCAGTACAACAAGAATGCTGACTGAACCAATGGTCATCAGTGTGCCGCGCGGTGATTGAGTTAACACACCACCGCACAGAAAATTACCTCTAAGTACAGAAAAGTGACACTTAATTCCCATTAAGGATAGATGAAATACTTAATTACCACTAAGTCCACTTTTACAAAAATATATTTACCATTAATGGAAGTGTCACCCTGGGGTTTTAGGGCATGCTAGGGTTTTATGGTACCCTAATGGGTACCCTAGTACCCTTGGGTACTCTAAAATCTTAGGGTACCCTAGGATTTTAGGATTTTAGGGTACCCTAGAGTTTTAGGGTACCTTAAGATTTTAGATTTTAGAATACCCTAGGGTTTAAGGTACCTTAGGGTTTATGTTTAGTCACTTTCATAGAGCGCTAGAGTTTAGGTTTAGACACTTTCATAGGAGTTTTAGGGTGCACTTTCCTATTATAGGGTTTTAGCGGTTTAGGCACTTTCATAGGGTGCCCTAGGGGTTTAGGCATTTTTATAGGCTACCCTGAAGTTTAGGCACTTTTATAGGGTGCCCTAGGGGTTAGGCACTTTTAGTATTTAGGATTTTAGTCACTTTCATAGGGTTTTCGCGTTTTGTTAATTAGAGGAGACTTGATAGGAATTACTTTTTATTTTCTGGACCTAGAGGTAAATTGCCCCTAACCGCACGGCATTATGACTTTTATAGCCTGTTATTTTATATTCATACGTCATTGTGATCAACACACTCATCCATTTATACCGCATAGACAGCACAGCCCATGTCAACGAGTTAGATTATTCCCGCTTATTTGACTTGTTCCCTTTTTCGTACTTGTCTTTCAAAAGTTAAGTTTTCAGACGATATTAAATCCTCCATTTAAAATGGTTAGTCGAGACCGGTTTTCACCGGGCGAGCGGGGTTCTTTGTCGATAAAACATTTTGCCGTTCGTAACGTGGCTCCCAAACCCAAAATTTTCAAGGTTTTCGCTAGAATAAAAGCCTTATCATTTTTCTAGAACAAGCTCTCGGTTTCTCAGATTATCCATCTCAAAAATCCGGATGGCGACTCTTAAGCGCACCAGTCGGGAAGCCTACACCCATGCCATTTTTTTTTTTTGGTAAGTTCAAATTATCCACTACACACATTGGCTAATAATACCTTGGGCCAGGCAGCATAGTTAAAATTGATGGTTCAACACTCCCTTTTGTTGATTTTTTCCACTCCACCTGATTGATGCTGCTTTCTCTTGAAGAGAACCATATATAGCCATAGGGAATAGCTTGTCCCACGGGTACTCCAAGACAATCTCGGTACTTGATCCAGTAGGTAAGTGTGTGGATCTTTTGCGATAACATCCGAAATTCCTGGATCCGAGATAAACACATGTAATTTTTTTGCTGAATTAATGTAGATCTTAACTTATTGTCAGTTTCTTGGAATTTTGGTTGGTTACGTACCCAAAAGAGCCACGTACATCATTTTGTGAGCATTAAGTGTGGATTTGTTGGTCATTTTGGGACAATATCGATCGATCAGAATTGAATTCTGCTTATGTACTAGTTTTCATATCTAGGTTAGGTTGATCATAACCCTTCTTCGCTTTTCAACTTTCCCAACTTGAGACCACATGACACTGGAATCAGTTATCATCTCTAGAAGCTACAAATTTGTGAGTGTTCTGATTTTCTTCTTCTTTATTTTTTCCTTCCTTTTTTGTGGAATTGATTGGTTCATTTTTCATTTTGGAAACTAACGGCCTGTTTGGATGCTAGATTTGCAGCCGTATATGCCAAGCGCCCTGATTTCATCTCCCCCTCCTCCTCATCTCCGGTGTTTGGCTGCAAAAACCCCACCCGGATTTGCCCCCGGATTAGACTTGAGCTGGATTTGTAATCCACCCGAAGTTGGATCTGGTAACGATGGGGCTACCCCTGTCGTTGGCAAATCCGGGTGTTTTGGGATGATTTTGCCCTCACAAATCCAGGTGAGGTATCTTCCTCTCTTCATCTCGATCCCCATATGGATCTATAACAGCGAGAGAGAGAGAGAGATAGAGAGAGAGAGAGACTTACGGCCGGAAAACTAGGCAGAGGAATGATCGGCGGCGGCGGTCAGATGGAGAAGACGATGGGGTTGTAGAGGTCGGCGGCGGACGAGATCTAAGAAGGAGAGGAGTGGAAGTCGGTGGGACTGAGGGAGCTAGGGTTGGGTAATATACGCATATACGTTTTTAATGGTGGGACTGAGGGAGGTTGGGTACTATACACATATACGTTTTTAATGGCACTTGTACTCAACAAAACATTATACACATCTACTCCTTTACAATTACGTTATTAAATTTTTTTTTTGTTTGGAAAAGCATATTTTTTCTAATAAAAAACATGTTTTCAACATTTGTATACTAAAAAAAAATTATTTTATCATAAATTAATGGTAAATATCAATTTATTATAATTAATATGAAATAAATGAATTTTCAGCATTAAAAACTCAAAGTGGGGCAATTCGGTCATTTGACATCTAATCTCATCATATCCTCCTTCCCAAAAAATTATCCAAACACCTCATTACAAATCCATCCTCCTTAAGTGGTGGGCCACCCTTCTTAACATATCACCCCTCTTTACGGCGTGTTTGGATGGGGGAGATGAAGGGGGATTTGTAAATCCCCCTGATTTGTAGTCCGGGAGTACACCAAATCCGGTGTTTGGCTGAGATTTTTGGAAGCCGGAGATGATTACTGTAGTGGTTTGAAGTCCAGGAGAAGGTGGATTTGGGAACAGGACCTGACCCTCCGTCGTTGGCAAATCCGGGAGGATTTGGACGATTTTAACCCTCCAAATCCGGCTTTCATTTATACTGTCATCCCATTTTCTGGTTTCATCGTGTTCATTTACCCAGACCAACGAAGAGAGAGAAGAGAGAGAGAGAAGAGAGGAGGTCGCCGAAGATCTCTGGTGACTCCACCGCCTTGCCGACGGTTCAACTCTCCCTCGTCTTCCTCTTTACACAGGCTGAGGTATGGCTGTTCACTTCATTTGTGATCGTTTTTCTGGTTTTTGTGGACTGTTTGTGTTCCGTTGGGTTGAGTTTTTGATCGATTTGGGGGTTCTTGATGTTCGGTATGATTTTTCACCCACGGTACTCCATAGCTGATCTAAGTTGCCCTACAAATCTACAAACTCCATATATGTTGATTTTGCCCTAATTTTGTTGGACGGTGTGTAGATCTGAGTTGCCCTAAGTCGAAATAGTTGAAAAAAAAATTTGTTTACTCTCATTCTGTGCATTTTGAACCACGATTTGAGTTCCGACATGGGTTCGAACTACTGGCATCACATTTTTGTTGACTGTGATGTGATAACTCTAGCCTACGGTCTTCCTAACATATGAGCTACCAAGGACCATGGAAGTAAATAGTTATGCTCCACGAGAGCTCATTTATGGCTCTAAGCACGGTAGCTTCCACTAGAAAAAGATAAAAAAATCAGGTTGGTACCTAGTTAGCAGACTGCAATTACTCTCAAGCGGTTCACAAAACAAATCCATCCTTTTCAACTTTCTTTTGTGTGCTACATTTTCTCTGTCTACTTCCAACAAATGAAGGCTCTGCTATCCCATAGCACACTTTACAGATAGTAGAAGAAGAATACGGCATAATCTGCAAATCAGGTGTGGATACCTGTTTAGCAGGCTGCAATTACTCTCAAGGAGTTTAGAAAACAATTCCATCCTTCCCAACTTTCTTTAGTGCACTACATCTTTCTGTATTATTCCAAAAAATGAAGGCTTTGTTCTTACATAGCACACTTCAAGAACAAGAAGGCAGTCATCTGAGGATGACCATATTATTTTCCCTGACACGAGAAATATAATTTGCAATGTTGATTCTTTATTGCACTAAAACTAAAACACAGGCGGATCTGATAGTAAAACCAAACTTCATAGGGCTAGCAGCAAGGTTGATTGCATCTACTTTATATACTTGTATATGTGTGTATATGTATGTATCTAATACTATGCATGTATATATTGAAAGATAGATAACAGATATGTAGATATACAAATCCACACACGAGTAAATGTATATTTAACTCACCCATCAGTATCATTATTTGTGGTAATTAGCTTGACCGGAGATAATAGATGTGCCACAGTCACCCAAAATCTGTCATGGAGAAACATTTAGTACATCCGAGAACTACTGGTTCCTATAGGTAAAAACATGAAAATGAGTTCAAACAGATAACAATACACCACAAAAACATGAAAATGAGTTCAAACATTTAGTCCATGTTCTTCTGAAGTTCATCTTTTGTGTCACTGTAGTATGTATGAGTGATTGTCTAGCGTGGAGTGCGGTGCTATTGTTATGGTATTTGAATCAATGTAACAATTGATATTAGTATATGATAATTTAGTCTTCACTTTGTTATGTATTTGTTAATTAGGGGTATATTTGTACGTTTACGGATGGTACGGCGTACTAATTTGGTACGACGTAATGATTTGGCTCTAATTTGGGACACCCTACTAATTGTTTCATATTGATTTTGCAATATTGTATGTATAATGATTAAAATGCATTGAGTTGCCCTAATAGAATTGGAATTGCCTTAAAGTATTAGTTGGAGTAATTTAACTTTTGCCTTAAAACAGATGGCAAGACTAACGAATCGTAAACGAAGGAAGAAAACAAACCGTAAGGCATTGTTAGCAGCGTTATCTATGATGAGAGTACTGAATACCGTTATTCAACTTTACTTGTTAATTACGGAGTTGATTGCCGAGGGGCATCGACAAAGGCTTCGACAGAAGCCTCATCTTCGTGCCAATCCTAATGCTTACCAAAGTCAATTGGACGCACTTAATAGGTTGGTACGCGGGAGTGACAAAACTTGTCATAACAATCTGAGGGTAAACAGGCATACATTCTTCACGTTGTGCCAACTACTTATTGAAAATGGGCTCGAGCCATCTAGGAATGTTAGCGTTGTAGAGAAGGTGGCTATCTTCTTGTGGATCCTCTCACACCATACGAAGAATAGGCATACCATTTTACAATTTTGGAGATCGGGGGAAACAATTAGTAGGCATTTCAACGCAGTTTTGATTGCGGTCATTCGCCTTCACAATGTCCTCTGGTATCATCCTCAGCCTATTCCTGCCAATGAGCCGGATGCTAGGTGGAAATGGTTTGAGGTACATAATTTTTATGTCTTAAGTTCTAGTAATGCACTTATTCATTATAAATTAACTATTCTAATAAGAATACCCTTCTGTCTCGTAGAATTGTCTAGGGGCTTTAGACGGTACTTTCGTACCTGTCCTCCCCCCAACAGAACTTAAGGCACGATATAGGGCAAGGAAGGGTGAGTACGCGACAAATGTGTTAGGAGTTTGTAGTCGTAACCTACAGTTTGTTTACGCGTTGTTTGGTTGGGAAGGCTCTGCCAGAGACTCAAGAGTGCTCCGAAATGCATTGCTAAGGCCTCATGGGTTGAGAATTCCACAGGGTACGTGACTTCCAAACCAATCCACATTTAGTGAACATACCTTAGCATTATTGTAAACATACTCATGTAGGGCAACTATTCTGATTTGTAGGTCGTTACTACCTTGTCGATGCTGGTTACAGTAATGGGCCGGGATTATTAGCACCTTACAGAGGTCAACGATACCACATTAACATTTGGAGGCAAGGACACATGCCCCAGAGCCGGGAGGAGTACTTCAACATGAAGCACTCGAAGGCACGAAATGTGATTGAGAGATGCTTTGGGGTGCTGAAGATGAGATGGGAAATTTTGAGATCTTACTCTTTCTACCCCATTAGGACTCAATGTCGCATCGTCACTGCCTGTATCCTTCTCCATAATCTCATTAAGCGTACAATGGCGGTGGATCCCGTTGAGGCAGAATACACAGCGTGGGAGCAGGCGAACCTACATAATGTACCACATGAAGTGTACATTGCAAATGTCGATCCTACAAACGAATGGACCCAATTTCGGGAAAATTTGGCAACCGAAATGTACAATCATTGGTTAGCTAATCCAGGGGGTGACCATTAAGATACTTGCAACCGAATTTGAATGTAATAATTGGGATGTGTTACTTATTTCTATTATTGTTATGTATCTGTTGGACGTGTTAAACTTGTTGAACAATGGTCGTGTGAACTATTTGAATGTAATAATATGGTCTTTCATGAGTACAATACGTATGTCAAATTGTAATCATCATTTAAATCAGGTTAGCATACGTATGGAAAGTGAAGGAACTTCACAATCTGAACGAACGAGTCGTAAGAGAAAACATGATCGTAGGCTATGGACCTTCGCGGAAGAGCAGGCCCTACTTGCTGCCATGATGGAGTCTATCTGTGATAAATATAGAGCCCATAATGGTTTCAAGCCAGGCTACTTTAATGAAGTTGAAAAGGAGTTGAAGAAGATATTGCCTGGGACGACGCTTAAAGCGCAACCCAACATTGAGTCGAAGGTCAAAAATTGGAAGGTGCAGTATGCTGTCATTCTGGACATCACACGTCTTAGTGGGTTCGGTTGGAACCATACCACTAATTCCATTGTGGTGGATGATGAAAACGTGTGGAAAGAATATGAGAAGGTAACTTCTCCCCTCATACATTGAAACTAACTATTATTGTTGTGGCTTCCCATTTAATGTATGTCATTGTACATGTACAGTCCAATCCCAAAGCGAAAGGGCTCAATGGGAAGTCTTTCCCCATGTATGAGAGTTGGCAATTCCTATTTGGGAGGGATAGGGCCACCGGTGAATTGGCCGAGGATGCGGCGGAAGTTGAAGAAGTTGTCGAGACCTACCAAAATGATGCCAATAAAGAGGTCGATGACATGTTGAATGAATGCTACACTCCAACGTTTGCAAATGGTGACACGGTCTTTCCACGTGACACACCATTTGTTGACATGTCAACTTCTTCCGGAACTCCAACAAGCAATGCCATTCCCGCCGCTCCAAGAACCAATGCCAATACTCCAAGAAGCAATGCCAATACTCCCACAAGCAATGTCGTGCCGGGAAGGCCAAAGAAAAAGGCAAAGGTGGATGCAAATGAGGCGTCTATGCATGTGGCAATGGCGAATTTATTGGGTGAAAGCAATACGGCGTTCAACAAGATTGCCGATGCCGTTGGATATGAGGACCGACTCTCTGCCAAAAGAGAGAAGGTGTTTACTGAGTTAATGAAGCTTAACCTTGAGATGATTGATAGGTTTGCTTTGAACACCATGATTGTGTCCGCCGAAGAAAATGTGGATACATTCTACGGCATACCGGAGAACTATAAACAAGCTTGGGTCGAGGCCGTCTTATCGGGCCAAATCAAATTGAAGACCACGTAGGATGTCTTACTTCTTATGGCCCTTTTTGTTGGAATGGTGGAGATATCTTTATCTCCTTTTTGTAAAGAACTATGTAATAATAACTGAATGTGCCTAAAACGTACTTGCAACATTTGATCATGTATATTTTGTATTGGTTAGGGCAATGATGATGATTATGTATATTTTGTACTTGTTAGGGCAGCGATGATGATCATAACTATTTAGTATGAGAAATGTAAGGGCAACGATGATGATCATAACTATTTGCAAGGGCAATGATGATGCACTTTTCATTTATGTCATGCTGAATGAGTTGGTACTTGTATTGGTAACCATGAAGGCCTTAATGGCAACTTAGTTGCTTACTAGTGCTTGTTTGATTATATTGAGTACATCTGAGCCCAACATTATGTCTGCAAAGTACAATCCCATTTCTGAGTTTTGCTGGTTACTGGACAGTGCTGATTTCTGGGGTTATTAACAGGCTCTTATCTGGACAGTGCAGTTATATATGTCTCTGTGTGTGTGTGTATATGGGTGCAAGGTTGTATTTGATTTGAGACAGGTTTCTGGGTGGTATCAGGGTATAATGGTTGGTGTTTTAAGGTTGTTATTTGAGGCATGTTTGTGGCTGGTATATGGGCAGTTTTGTTTGGTGTATATGGGCTGTTTTGAGAAGGTTTTTGTGCAGGTTTGTGGGCTGTTTTCGTTTACTGTATATGGCCTGTTTTCAGCAGGTTCTTGTGCAGGTTTATAGCTGGTTTGTGGCCTATTTTTTTGAGTGTATAAGGCCTGTTTTCAGTAGGTTCTTGTGCAGGTTTATGGTTGGTTTGTGGCCTATTTTTTTGAGTGTTAAACGCCTGTTTTCAGCAGGTTTATGGCTGGTTTATGGGCTATTTTTTACAGTGTATATGGCCTGTTTTTTCCCTGTTTCTTGGCTGCATACTGTTCTGTTTCTTGGCAAGGTGTGCATGCCCTTTCTTGCCCTGTTTTGTTTTGGTAATTAACTATTTTACTACGTTTGGCCCTTTATTCGAGGATGTGATTCCTTGTTTTTGTAATTAACTATATTACTACGTTTGGCCCTTTAACTATATCGTTTTTGTAATGATGCACCTTATAACATGTTAAACTTTTGATAATGTATATTTTGTACTCGTTATGGCAACGATGATGATCATATTGGTAGGTGAAATTTAAGGGCAACGATGATGATCAATTGTATGAGATGGGCAATGATGATGCATTTTGTAATTTATGACGATGTGTATTAGTTGGTACTGATTTTGGCAACTATGATGGCTTTAATGGCAACTTAGTTACCGGTTAGTGCTACTTTGATTATGGTTATTACACCTGAGCCCAAATGATCATATTCTGGTACCTGTTACCTGTTAGCATGCAGGGCTATGTGTGTGTGTGTGTGTGTGTGTGTGTGTGTGCAGGGCTATATGTGTGTGTGTGTGGTACCTGTTACCTATTGGCAGGCCTGTTTGTTGGCTGGTTCTGCCTGCATTAGGTTCTGTTAGTTGGCAATGTGTTATGGCAAATTGTTGGGCTATATTGTTGCTGGTTTTTTGCCAGTTAGGTTGCTATAGCTTTGGTTGATGATGGGAGCATTAGGTTCTGTATTCTGAGCAGTGTTATTGATGGTTTATGGCTGTTTTTGGTCTGCTCTTGTGGCTGTTTTGATTATGGCCTGGCAGTTTAATTTCTGCTTTCTGTCATTACTATGGTGCAGTTTTAGTCCAGTTATTGGTTTACTTTGGCAAGCCTTGCATGCCTTTTTTTGGGCTGTTTTGGGTATCTGTGTGTGTGCAGTCCATTTTAATGTCCACAGTGTCGAACATACTATTTTAAGGATTTTGATGAGCACCCAATATTGTAGATCTTTGGTGCGACTAGTCCCGTTGTATGTCATTTTATCTTGCGTTTATTTAGCTTTTATAGTGATTTTGCGCGTAAGGTTATCTGTTGAGCGTTTCAGGTAATACGCGAATAAGAGAGTTTGTTTTGGTGTTTTGAACAACCCTTGAAGGCAAGCGAGTCGACGTAAGCATTTTTGGCGCCGTTGCCGGGGATTCTTATTATGGCTTATTTGGAGGTTTGACAAACCACTGTAAGTATTCCGTTTAATTTTTACTTTGTGCAATGAATACTTATTCTAGCGGATACCTCTGACCGATTCTCTTATCAAAATCGAGGTGTAACGAAGCTAGCGTAAGCGTCATTTGCCTTTTCTTTCATTGTTTATATAGCCGAGGTGGTGGTTTAACCCCTCGAGACTGTTTTGAGAAAGAGGTGGCGGCATGACCCCTCTAGCCTGTTTACTTTATGTCTTATCTATCTCATAGAATGGCGGTGGCAAATGGGGAAATAGCCCCCATGCCTTTGCGAGAGTACCTTTGTCCAACTCAAATTGTCACACGCCCCAAGACTTTGCGGGACTATCTTTGTCCCACTCCAGTTATCACACGACCCAAGACTTTGCGGGACTACCTTTGCCCTAATTAAATTTGCACACCACCTTGCATAACCACTCATGACTCCAATGTTTTTAAAAGTCGTATGACCATTTCCAATTGGTTTGATCTCAAGAACCAAATTCAAAATTTTGCTGAAAGAGTGAATGAGTCGTTTTATGCATGTTGGGGAAGATACAAGGATTTGCTCATAGCGGTCCCGAATCATGGCTTTGACAATTTCCAAATTGCTAACTATTTTTATGATGGACTTACTCCAACGAGTCAACGATTCTTAGACAAGATGTGTGATGGCAAACTTTTTGAAAAAGAACCCGCTCAAGCCTTAGATTTCTTTGATCGTTTGGCTGCAATTTTGCAATCTCGGATTTTTGTTAAAAATTATCAAGAGTCCAACTCAAATGCCATGGAAAAGGAAGTTGAGCCACATATATTTGTTGAAGATGTTAGCTTAGATTGTGACAGCTTCTCAGAGTCTGCATGGAGTGATGAGTTTATTGATGAAGTTGAGGTCGAGAGTTCTCCTCTTATGGATCCCCCTCTTAGTGATGATCCGGGAGAGAAATGCCTCACCGCTAAGGTTGTCTCTTCCGATCTCCCGTATCTTGATCCTTCCCCGGAGGAATTACTTCTTGCTCATGAGATGAATATGCTTGACTCATCGGGCATCTACTATGAAGATCCATTGGCAAAACCCCTCACCGCTAAGGAAATGGATGCCGAAGTGGATTACTTGTATTTTTTGTTGGCTAAACAGGATGCGTCTAAACCAATCTTTGAAGAGTTGGAGCCCACAGAAGCTACAATTGTCCCTTCGAATTCTCTGTGTCATGATCTTCATACCGCTAAGGACATGGATAGCGAGGTAGATTCCTTACACTCTTTGTTAGATAAACAAGATGCATGTGAACCTAATCTTGAGAAGTTACCAATCTTAGAGCTAATTGATTTTCTTGGTGTTGATGATTTTCTTGTAGCTTCTCATCCTTATATCGTAGATTTTGTCAACAATTTGAAAGTTGATCTAGTTTGGGCTATGCACTTGGTGGAACTTAGATTTTTGAAACGAATTCGACGATTGCTTTACTCAAAGTATCTTTTCTTGTGGCATGGTCGGATTCAATTTTTGAAGCAAAGTGTGGAGTGGAGTGTCATGTTCATTTTATTAGCTCTAGTTGGCATGTTACATGTTCGGAACCCGTGTTTGGCTGCATGTACATAAACTCTTTCTTTCTCTTTCTCTTTCTCTTTTCTTTTTTCTCTTTTGATGGTCCGTTATAGCCACCCGTTTCTCGCTTGGGAAATGGGGAGAAAAGTAGTACCCGTTTAATCGCGTGAAGATTTGGTTGTGTTTTACTTTTGGTTACTGTTGAGCCCGGATAACATGAGCCGGGCGGTTCTAATGTCATTTGCTTCTTAGTAGGTAGTTGGTTCTTAAGTCTTTTGCAGGGTAAGCATACTACCACACCAGCCTTGGTGGTTTAGGTCTAAAAGCTAGAGTGAGTGAGGCATTCATGAGCCCTAAGCATGGGTGCGGCTACGTGTCGCGGTTGTAAGACCAAGAAAGCCTCGGCGATGACATTGTGTGACTAGCTGTGGTTCCAATGGAGGAGCCGAAAGAGTGCGCCTTGGAAGCAGTTCCAATGACAAAGGGAAGCAATGACAAGAAAGCCTCCAACTTGGTCGAGGTATTCGGGGGTTGACATTCCCCCGGAGGCAAGCGAGTAGACAGGACCTTGAAGAATTCAGCCGTCGGGGTTTAAAGATGAAGAACCGTAGTGGCCGAAGCGTGCCATGGGCCGTCGGGTGTCAAAACAAAGCCCAAGAGCTGGAATGCCAGGAAGCAGAACCGTATTGATACGTTTCTCGGAGTATTGATACGGCTTCAAAACAGAGAGAAATCCAGCCTTCAGCGTATCGATACGGTTTTCGGAGTATTGATACGGCTTCGCTACGGGGAACTTTGGAATGCAGCCAAAACAGAACCGTATCGATATGGTTTTCGGAGTATCGATACTGAAGGCTTACCGACTTACTTTTTGACAGCTTTTCACTTTCCATAAGTAGCAAGTTACTACTTTTTGGATATTTTTTGGATATTTTCGTGGAGAGAGAGTGCCCTCTTATATAAATACTCTTCTCTCTCTCACTTGTAAGGAAGTAGTAGATAGTTAGTTTAGGTTAGTTTTCCTCCATTAAAGTCTTTCAAGCTTTCTAGGTTAATTTCTTCAAGAACACTTGTAAGTCTTTCTCGTTTGTTAATTTCTCGTTTATTAATGTTGTAGCTATGCTTTAGATTCTCCTTAATATCAAGTTTGTTTTCGTTTTCGTCGGTTAAATATGTTTGTCATTTCTAGCCTTATGCTTAATCTTTCTAGTATGGTTGAGTAGTTGTTTGGCTAAGTCGTGGGGTAATCTTTCCCGATGATTTAGGTTGTTATTTGGTTCTCAAACTTCGGGTTTAAAATCATGGTTTTCGGAATTGGATTAACCTAGCCATTTTTGGTCTAAGCGAGGGGTGTTAACTCCTTAATGTGAAGTTTAGTCAAGCGGTCTTGGCAAGCGACATATTGAGGGCTCGTGGCCTTCTACGTGTTAGATACATTAGCAAAAATAGGTTGGTTTAGTTTTGTTTATTCACATCTTTTGATAAACGTAGTCTTTAAAGGTAAATTCTCCGGGCGTGAGCACGCGGTCTTGACTCTCGCCTGAGTTATAATCGAGAACCGGTAACGGCCTTTGTCAAGGGTTAGATGATCCTTAGACTTGCCTCTTTTAGTTCATAAAGTTCATTTCTAGTCTTTCGTTTTAGTTTTTCCATTTTCAAAGCAAAACCAAGTTGGCCGTCTTAAACGCCGAAATCCTACCATAAAACCTACAATCCGATTAAGCTATATTCGATTCTCTGTGGGTACGATCCCGGACTTTCCGGTTATTATGCTATCGACGACCTAGCCCTACGCTTCGGGTTTCTATCAACCTTATATTTGAAGGCAAGGTTTCGACGTAAGCAGTTTTCTAACTGCAGGACTATATGTGTGTGTGTGTGTGTGTGTGTGTATGTGTGCAGGCCTGTTTTGGTTCTGCAATCTGGCCAATGTTTGGCTGGTTGTATAAGTGTTTTAAGTACTGCATTATATCCTTTTGTTGGACAGGTTTGGTACAGTCCAGTTTTTGGCAGTTTACTGGGCTATATGTGTTAGTGCTACTGGACAGTTTTCTGGGCTGTTTTGTGCAGTTTACTGGACAGTTTTGGTGCAGTTTACTGGACAGTTTTATGCAGTTTGGTGGATAGTTTTCTGGGCTGTTTTGGGGCAGTTTACTGGACACTTTTCTGGGCTGTTTTTTTGTTGTTTCTTTGGCAGTTTTTTGGCTTTTTGTTGGACTATTTTGGTGCTTGTTCTTTGCCTTAGTCTTATGGCTGGTTTGTGGCTGGATTTTGCCAAGTTTTTTTGGTGTTTGTTGGCTGCTATATGGCTGCATTAGGTTCAGTTTGTTGGCAAGGTGATCTGCCCATTTTTTGGGCTGGTCTTTTGGTGGTTTATGGACTGTTTTTTCTCCATTTTTTTGGGCTGGTTTTTTGGTGTTGTTTCTTTGCTTCTTTTATTGGGCAATGATGCAATGTTTACTTGTAATGGATTAGTTGGTATTGCCTTTGCCAATTATGACGGCCTTAATGGCAACTTAGTTGCAAATGGTAGTGCTACGTTGATAATGTTTTAATTGTCTGAGCCCAAGATATTTTTGTGTTCCTAGCTTGTATTGTGGCTGTTTTGTGGCTGTTGCTGGGCTGGTACTGCTGCTGTTCATCCAGCATTCTGGACTGTTTTTGTTCTGCATTCTGCCTATTGTTGAGGCTATTTGTTGGATGGTTTTGACTGTTCTGGGACAGTTTTTTTGTGGCTGCATTCTGGGCTTAGTTGACTGTTTGGACTGTTTTGGTGGTGCTATTTTTTTGTTCTGTTTTGAGGCTGTTTGTTGGTCTGTTTTGTGGCTAGTTCGTGGACATTTTTGTGGTAGGAATTGTGTATTAGTTGGGGTTGTTTTTTGCCCAGTTTTGTGGCTAATTCAGTTTGTTGGTCAGTGTTGGTGTTATTTGTTGGCTTGTCTTAGTGGCCAATGATGCATGCTGGGCAGTCCACTTTCTGTTCTGGTTTTCTTCTGCTACTTTGGTGTGGCTGCTACTGCTGCTGTTTCATGATGCATCCAGTTTTCTCTATGGCTGTCATGTTATGCTTTTGGGCTGAAATTTACTATGTTTCATAGGCTATGATGATATGACGAAATAATTTGAAGGCGAGGCACTTGTCTTGGCAGGACAACTTATGAGGGTCAATGGTTTAAACACCATTTGGCAACATAAGTTGTAGCCAAGTGGTGCACTATGTGCCGGACACAAAAATTTCTGAGCCAAATACATATAAACATAATATTAGTATTCATTATGGTATAAATGTGTTCATTCCTATTTTCTCGTAGATTTTGCAATGTCAAGTGAAGATAAACAATATTATTGGGTGGTTTTCGTTGGCCGTCGGCCGGGAATCTATACAAGTTGGGAGACCGCGGGACTGCAGGTGAATGGATACTCGGGAAACTTATTCAAAAGATACACCACGTTCGACGAAGCCGAAGGAGCATTGTTGCAGTTCCATGAGGAAAGATACCGGCTCCTTCAAATGCAATCGGTCCGAACCGCACATCAATCAAGTGACGATGCTTCCACATCGATAAGTTCTTTGCAAGTTCAACGTCAACAAAGTCTATCAACTACCTTTGTTCTAGGGATTTTTTTGGGTTTCGTAGCTTGTATTTTGTTCGCACTTCTATTAGATTCGGAATGAAGTTGTAAGTTTAATTTCTCCAATTTCGAAATGAAGACTGCATTATGTAGAAATACATTAGTAATCTCAAATAAATATAATTACTTGAGATACAAACCGGAATGGTGCAAATTTATTCCTCAAACATTTATTATCAAAAGTACAAACTTATTATTCGACCACCCTCTTACAACTTCAAACTTAGTTTTCTTGTCGAACAAAGCAATGGCCCCAACGATTAAAATTGGGAAATTCCTTGTCCCGGAAATTTCTCAATTGTGGCCGACCCTACATAAAATTAAGGCAAACAGTTAATACATTTACTAAACAAGATTTAATATGCAATTGGAAACAAATTCAAAATTACTTACCCGAACAAATTCATTCCAAACATCATTTTCCACCACCAGTTTATGTTCATTTGGATTCCACCCAAACCCCGGAATTTGAAGTATAGCATCGAGATCAAGTTAATCACGCTTCCATTTTTTTATCTTTCCTTCGATATGATTTTGTTTAATACCTGTGTCGGGGAATGAAACTCGCATTTGATTCTCAAGAACGTCTAAGTAGCCGGGATGAAACCCGTTGTCGGCTTGCCAAACACCCTGATCTACAAGAGTCGTAACTTTTTCTAGTAACGACTCCTCCTCCTCATCGCTCCAAGCTCGGCGTGCGGCGCGTGCCATTACGAGGCAAAATACAAAAATAGTTGGAAATTACTTTTAATGGACAAGAGGTATGAAATAGGATGAAGAAAATGGTACAAATGTGTGCCTTTTATAGAAAAAATTACCCAACAAATTTGGTGAACATGTGTTTTCATTTACCACACACCCAACAAATTTGTTGACCATGTGCTTTCAACTACCCAACTAATTTTAACAATAAATTTTTTTTTTGGGATATTTCGGATTTTACAATTTTTCCGAAAAAAACATTATTCTATTTGAATAACATTTTAAACATTTAACAGATTTACATTTTTCATTATTTATTTAAAAAAATGACATCTGTTTTTCTATATAATTTCATAATAATTCAAATATTTTACAAATATTATATAATTTAATCCATTTTTCTTTAACAAAAAAAAATTACTGTGGTTTAAACATTTTCAAGATAACACTGTTTCATTTTATCCAGTTTTTTTAAAAAAATAATGTATTTATTTTTTAAAAATTAAATTAACCTATATTACCCATTAAATAAAAAATATGAGGGCAATAAAGTCATTTCACTTCTTATCCCATCATATCCACCTTCCAAATCCCCCTTCTCAAAAATTCATCCAAAAACCTCATTACAAATTAAATCCACCCTTCTTAAAAGGTGGGGCCACCCTTCTTAACATATCCCCCCTCATTACAAATCCACCCAAAACAAATCCCCCATCCAAACGGGCCGTTACATATCCACCTTCAAATCCATCCTCATTTTATATCCACCGAAAACAAATCCTTCATTGTAACATGTCGTAAATGCTATACATGCTAGCAATGAAAGCTTTCCCCCGAACCATTGTCCCTTGGTTGGGAGGAAAAGTGGATTCAGGAGCTTTTTACTTTTCGAGCGCCTACTGGCAAGAACTGGGCTTCTTGTTGTACTCTTTGAACGCAGAAAGAGAACACATTTGGTTTTTTTTTTTAATTCGCAAAAGAGGCCGAAAAGGCTTACAAAGGTTCTTCATTACAAAGGATGGAAAACAACGACAACGGAGGGAAAATAAACGAATTACATGGGAGAATATTTCTCTTTGCTAGGGCTGCAATCTCGTGGGCCACCTTGTTAGCTCCTCTACGAATCCATCTGAGTTTGATATCCCCTTCCTTGGCAAAATGACGGATGTCCGAAACTTCATAACACACTTCCCATGGAGGCACCGACTCGGAGACACTAAGAAGAATTGCTTGTTTATTATCAGCTTCCACCTCAGCACCTCTGATTCCCAGGCTGGTCACCATTGCACAAGCTTGTCTGATTGCTCGAAGTTCATCGCTAAGCGAGGAGCTTGCTGTTAGCGTTTGGGTCAGAGCATCAAAAAATTTTCCTTTTCAGTCTCATATTACCATTGCTAATTTACCTTCCCCTCCTCCTTTGGGCATGGCAACATCACAATTAGCCTTGAAATGACCTCTGTCCGGAGCCCTCCAAGTAGAAGTATCCTCTTGGGTTGATGGGGTGTCCATATGGACATTAGGAATCTCTAAGATACCAGAAGTTTCCATACGAGCTTGATTAATTGCTGCCAAAGTGTTCTTGGGATCAACTTTGATTTTACGAAATACAAAGTTGTTTCTAGATTTCCAGATGTGCCACGCAATGAGGGCTGCAAATCCCATAAATTCTGTAGCTTCATTAGCAGTCATATTGTCCACCATATCAGCTGCCCATTTGAGGACCGAAGCATTACCACCTAAATCTCCACACACCTTGATATTGCAAGCAAACCAAATTGCTTTTGCCCAGCTACACCTGAAAAGCATGTGCTCCACAGATTCTATTTCTGATTCACATATGGAGCAGACACTAGAGTGAGCGCAATTCCTTCTAAAAAGATTCTCACAAGTAGCAAGACTGTTCTTACACGCCCTCCACCAAAAGCTTTTTATTTTCCCGTGCACTTTCATCTTCCACAAAACTTTCCACAACACCTCCTTTGGCTTGAACGAGGATTCAGCTTTCTCATTCCTTAGGCTCAGATTTGATTGTAACGCCCCAAAAATTCAACCTTGACACATGTCATAAAGGCATAAATGTCGCGTTGAAAAGTCAAATCTTCGTCAAACATTGAGCGCATTGACCAAAAAAAAAAATAACTTTCCTTCCTTTTTAAACCCTGATACAGCTTATCAAAAAATTTAAAATTAACATGACGAAGCTATTTTTCGTAATGGCTAACAAGTTCCTCTGCTTGAAATAAATTTCACCAATTATAACTCCATACAGTCAAACTAGTTAGCTACGTTTCCATAAGTCTCAAAACAACATTTTAATACATAAAACGTAAGTTCAGCAAGCCATGAGACAAAATACCCAAAAGATAATTACACAACTCCTAGTTTTACAGTTCCAAAATAATAACACAATTTTTCAGCTCTATAATCATGCTACAAAAGACATCGAACCCAAGACGGCCTTATGGCCTTACATGATTTACGACATAGGCTAAACAAGATGATATCACATAGAGGAACTCCATGTATCCACAATTCCACTAAGTTCACGACGCCTCATTACCACCTGAAATGGTTTAGACAACATGAGCCGGAGCCCGTAGGAAACAAGACTAAACCAAATAATATGTTCAAGTTTAACATAATTATTGTGAAACATGCACAAGTCGAAAGCCCACACATAATTATCAAGTGTCGACAAGTATCCCTTAATAATAACCTCATACGGTTCTCCGCCTAATCACCATTGCCCAACATTCCTAGATTAATCCGAAGTCACAATTCCATACGCCAACTCTAATATCTAACCGAGGGTAATCGGGTACACGTGCCACTCCATGAACCGGGGTAATCAGGTACAAGCACCACCCTCACAAACCAAGAGTAGTCGGGTACAAGTACCACTCCATGAGTTGGGGTAACCGGGTACAAGCACCACCCCTGCACCGGGGTAATCGGGTACGGTGTACCACCCCAATAATTTCCGGTCTTTCACCGAGGAGCTCGCCAAGCCCAGCTTATTTTTCCTAGGTGCACCAATTAAATCTAGACCAACATAAACCAAACACAATCATCTTAACCTATCTCACTGAACGGAATAATTCATACCCAAATATCATTTGCATATTTCCCATCAAGCATCCTAGCACCAAGTATTCACTAGGCTTCAAACGCACATGAACCACTTCAATATCGCATGTAACTCTTAAACATTTAGCTTCTCTACACTTCATTAACACATAAATCTCAAGAATTTAACAAGCATCAACAAAAACTCATACTTTCCATGTGAGACCTTGAAACCCTAACACAAATTTTACATAATCTAAAAAAAATACTCATGCTCTACAAACAATCCACAATACTTACACTAAAAATGAACATATTAAGAAAATTAGTCATGTATCCTACCTCAATGATGCAAATACCAAGCCCTAGCTTTCAATCTCCAACAAACCCACTTGTAGCTCCAAAACTCCTTGATTTCTAGGTATGAAATTAGGCTTTCCCCAACTTAGATCCTCCAAAATCTACTTGATTTATGAGTTTGGTTGTGTATGGAATGAGGGAGAGTGAAGGAATCAAGAGATAGAAGAAGAAGACGAAAAAAAAAAAAAAGAAAACCTCAAATCGGAAAATCTGGGAGCCGATCTCTCCTGTTAAAGTATCTCATTTTTTAAAAAAATCGCACTATAGGTCCTTGTAGTTCCATAGCTACTCTAATTAATCTCCTAGGTTCGTGAATTGATGGTTCGATCCCCAAAACTCAAATTTTGCCTCAAATACACACCTAATTATACAAAAAAAGTCCTAGGATACACACTTGGGTCCCACGTCACTCCGACACATGCACACGTGTCAATTGACAACCAATTAGAATAATAACAATTAAAATCGAGTCTTTACAACCTCCCCACGTTAGGAAATTTCGTCTCCGAAATTTGATACGTACCTTTAGGCATAAATAACTCTGGATGTTTTGAACGAATTTCTGACTCTAGCTCCCATGTCACCTCCCCAATGCCATGAAGCTGCTAAAGTACTTTTACCAAAGGGATAGTTTTTCCCCGAAGGACTTTCTCTTGAGAATCTATGACTTGGATAGGTCGCTCCTCGTATGTAACATCATCCTCAACACGAAGGTCTTTCCAATTAAGAACGTGAGATGGGTTTGGCTCGTATTTTCTCAACATTGAAACATGAAAAACATTATGAACTCCCGACAACGATGGCGGCAATGCAAGGCGGTACGCTACTTCCCCGATCCTCTCAAGGATCTCAAATGGTCCAATAAACCTTAGAGCTAACTTTCCACTGCGTCCGAATTGCATCGAACCCTTCTTCGGAGAAACCTTCAAGAACACATGGTCACCAACCTCAAAGGAAAGTGGTTTTCGTCTTTTATCAGCATAACTCTTTTGGCGGCTTTGAGCTGCCAGCAAACGTTTACGAATTATTGCGACATTCTTCGTAGTCTCCTGCACTAATTCTGGACCTAAAATTGTCATTTCTCCCACCTCCGTCCAACATACAAGTGATCTACATGGTCTTCCATACAAGGCCTCAAATGGAGCCATCCCAATACTCGCTTGGTAACTATTGTTGTAAGCAAACTCCGTTGTATCCAAATGGTCTACCCATGAACCTTGGAAGTCTAACACGCAAGCTCGCAACATATCCTCCAAATTTTGAATGGTGCGCTCTGATTGCCCATCTGTTTGCGGATGAAAAGCTGTACTGAATAGCAAATCTATGCCCAAGGCTGACTGTAAACTATGCCAAAATCGTGCTGTGAATCGAGGATCACGATCTGATGTAATGGATACGGGAACGCCGTGGAGTCTAACAACCTCCTTAACATATAATCTTCCAAGGTAGTCAACTGTAGTTGTTATGGAGATAGGAATAAAGTGTGCCGATTTTGTCAAACGATCAACTATGACCCAAACAGCATCGTGACCCTTTGGTGATCTCGGAAGTCCCGTAACGAAATCCATAGTCACATGTTCCCATTTCCACTCTGCCACAGGTAACGGTTGTAATAGCCCCGACGGTTTTTGGTGTTCAACTTTAACTTGTTGGCATGTGAAACACCGGGAGACAAATTGAGCCACATCCCTCTTCATTCCTTGCCACCAAAATTGACGACGCAAATCATGATACATTTTGGTGCCTCCAGGGTGCAAAGCAAGGCGAGAGTGGTGGAACTCTCGGAGAACATCTTCTCGACAAGGTTCCGGCACAAACACCTTGCCTAGATACCTCAAGCCTTGATCGGGGTGAAGAATCCACCCTTCTATGCTCTCACCATTAAGTATGTGACCTCGAATTTCAAGCGCTTCTTCGTCATGTTGTTGTGCTTCGATCACCTTGTTAAGAAGTGTCGGTTGCGTAATCATGGTAAATAAGGTTGCATGATCAGCTATCTCACTTAAGTGCAAATCGAACTCCCCAATGGCACCAAGCATTTCCCACTCGTGAATGGCTAAGCTCGCTAAATTTCCAAGGGATTTTCTACTTAAAGCATCGGCCACGACATTAGCCTTTCCAGGGTGGTATTGCAAATCAAAGTCATAATCTTCCATGTATTCCATCCATCTTCTCTGACGTAGGTTGAGATCTCTCTGTGTGAACAAGTACCTCAAGCTCTTATGGTCTGAAAACACTTCAAATCGTTCACCGTATAAATAATGCCTCCAGCTCTTCAAGGCAAAAATAACTGCTGCAAGCTCCAAGTCACGAGTTGGGTAATTCCGTTCATGATTTTTCAATTGACGAGATCCATAAGCCACTACCTTTTCTAGTTGCATTAATACGCATCCCAAACCATCTCGTGAAGCATCACAATACACTGTGTATCCCAGGCCTCTCTCGGGTATCACCAAAATTGGTGCAGTTGTCAACCTCCGTTTCAACTCTTGAAAAGCAAACTTACAAGCATCATTCCAAACGAACTTAACCCCTTTTCTCGTGAGACGCGTCATAGGTGCCACGAGTCGTGAGAAATCCTTTACAAACTGACGGTAATAACCCGCTAGGCCCAAAAAGCTTCGAATTTCGAACACATTCTTCGGTCACATCCAATTCATAACAGCCTCCACCTTTCATGGGTCAACTGACACACCATCCCTAGAGACCACATGTCCGAGAAATTTCACCTCTGATAGCCAAAATTCGCACTTTTCATACTTAGCATACAATTGTGCTCCCTTAAGAGCTGCAATACTATCCTCAAGTGTTCCCCATGCATTTCCTCTGATGGAGAATAAAAAAGAATGTCACCACAAGCACCACTACAAATTGATCTAAGTATCGATGAAAAATTCGATTCATTAAATCCATAAAAGCCGCGGGTGCATTTGTCAGGCCAAATGGCATTACTAGAAACTCGTAATGTCCATAACGTGTTCGAAAAGCTGTTTTTGCTATATCCTCCTCTTTGATCCTTAATTGATGGTAGCCAGATCTAAGATCTATCTTGGAAAAGCAAGTCGAACCCTTAAGCTGATCAAACAAGTCATCTATTCTTGGCAAAGGGTACTTATTCTTCACAGTCACTCGATTCAATTTCCGATAGTCTATACATAAACACAAGGAATCGTCTTTCTTTTTAGCAAATAATGCCGATGCACCCCATGGTGACGTACTAGGACGTATAAACCCCTTGTCAAGCAATTCTTGAAGTTGTACTTTCAACTCTTGCAACTCAGCAAGTGCAAATCGGTACGGTGTCATAGAGATTGGAGCTGTTCCCGGTACAAGATCGATGGAGAAGTCAATTTCACGACGTGGTGGCAACTAAAACAAGTCTTCTGGAAACACATCTGGAAATTCACAAACTACCAATGGCAATTCCCTGCGAACCACCCTACCCTCATCTGCTAGAGTGATCGTAAAGAGATGGCTCAATCCTCTGTGAGTTTGCAAGTCATACAAGGGTGGTATGAGGTAATCACCCTTATCGCCCAAAAAGAAAAAACAATCACCCTCAGGCATGCACACTGTTACCCTTCGTTTATGACAATCAATATTGGCTCGATAAGTAGTTAACCAATCCATCCCAAGGATGACATCAAATCCCGTCATATCCAAAACAATAAAATCAAACACCAAACGACGATCAGCAATCTCTATCTCACAAGATTTACAAACTTTCCTCAAGACGATCCTACCCCCTACCGGAGTTTCTATAAGCAACGGTGTATCTAATACATCTATGTTTAGGCCCAACATAGATGCGAACGAAAATGAGATAAATGAATGTGATGCACCAGTATCAATAAGAACACTAGCCCAAGAATTAAACACCAAGAAAGTACCTCTCACAACAGACGTATCGAGAGGCGCAAGATAGTCTGCCAATGCATTTGAAGTACCCGAAGTCACAACTGCATAGGCACGACCCTGAGAAGTCTGACCCTGATAGCCCTCTCTTTGAACTCCTTGTTGCCTCACTGATTGAGAAGACATAGCCCCTTGCTCAGTCCTAGAAGCCTATGCTGATTGGGTTTGCTGAGGTGATCTATATGGTAGCTGTCTCGGAGCTGCTTGAACCAGCTGAGTCTGTTGTGACCTCACCCACTTTGACCACTACCCCTCCTAGGGCAAAATCGTTGAATGTGTCCGGCCTCCCCACATTGATGGCAAATGATCATGCTCTTATCTTGAACTTGGTGTGACTCTTGAGTCTGCAATTGTCCTTGAAATCTCCCTTTTTGAGGACACTCTGACTTGCGATGCCCACGTTATCCACACTGATAACATATAATACCTCCTCCAAAAGACCGATTTGAAGTAACCATAGACTGTGCTGAAACTGAGTGAGACTGCTGAGTTGGTCCTTGGAAAGAAGAACTACCACCAGATATTTTCTGTTTCTTTGCTTGATGCCCCTCAAACTGAGTGCTTGAACCACCATGCTGAGACCGAGATTCCCTAATCCTCTTTGACTCTAACAACGTATCCTCAATTGCCGTGGCTGCCTCTACCAATGTTGAATACTGTCGTAGTCTCATTCCCACAACCCTTTCTTTAATGCCTAATCGAAGCCCATTCTCAAACCTTTTAGCCTTAAGTTCCTCGGTGCTCACTAACTCTGGTGCATAGCCGGATAGAGTTGTGAACCTAGCCTCGTATTGTGACACTGACATATTGCCCTGAATTAAGTTTTGAAACTCCCTCCTCAAAGCATCCTTTGCCGTCTCTGGAATATATTTTGCTAAAAATGCTTTCTTGAAGTCATCCCATTTTGCCTCAACCGTAGTCTTCGCATACTTCCACCACTGGCGAGCATTTTCTCGAAGTTGAAAAGCTGCAAGGTCCACCCTTAAGTCATCATCCTTGACATGAAGAGTATCAAGGAATCGAGTAATCTACTCTAACCATTCATTCGCAGCAATCGGATCTGGTTCACCACTATAAATTGGTGGGCCAAGCCGTTGAAACTCCCTCATTGCTATTGAAGCCTTAGTATCCTCTGCCGACACTTGGTTTTGAGCTATTCTTTGCATCGCACTCAACATCTCTTTCATGAAGTCGGGTCCAAGTACAATCTCGGGATGCGCATTAGCAACTCCCACTTGGGATGCATTAGCAGCCCCTCCATTTTCCTCTTGTTCTTCACCCCCCGCTTCCGCTTGGACTCCCAATGAATGATTTCCAACCTCATTTTGAGACTCAACATCAGCCCCTCTACCGGTAACTCGACCTCGACCACAGCCCCTGCCTTGGTCTTGACCCCGACCTCGGCCTCGGCCCCTACGCCCTTGAGCCATCAATCTAAATAAACGAATAACGATGAGCAATTAACAATAAAATTAACGAATTTACAGTATGCAAAATTCTCTTAGTAGTAAAAATATCACGCACACAACGTTTACAGCACCTCGCACGAGAAGATTTCACATATGTGATTAACAAACACCAACAAGCGAACAATCCAAATGTTACCAAAGAATTCCAATAAAAAGAAACGTTGATCAGGCGTTCTTTGAATTGGATCTCAAGGGTACTCACTCGATGTCCAAAAGTTGGATATTATCCCGCAACACAATTTATGATAACACACTTTGTAAATCATGTAAAATCATACAAATATATGAGATAAAGACATGTTGCTATCAAGCTACATCAGCTACTTATTGTATTCAATAACGAAGGCAAGACCATGTCCCACAATCACTAGGTGTTCGAACCTAGAGCTCTGATACCATTTTGTAATGCCCCAAAAATTCAACCTTGACACATGTCATAAAGGCATAAATATCGCGTTGAAAAGTCAAATCTTCGTCAAACATTGAGCGCATTGACCAAAAAAAAAAAAAGAAAAGAACTTTCCTTCCATTTTAAACCCTGATACAACTTATCAAAAAATTTAAAATTAACATGACGAATCTATTTTTCGTAATGGCTAACA
The DNA here is from genome assembly GCA_025413875.1 of Rhododendron molle. Taxonomy (NCBI): domain Eukaryota; kingdom Viridiplantae; phylum Streptophyta; class Magnoliopsida; order Ericales; family Ericaceae; genus Rhododendron; species Rhododendron molle. The sequence goes on from CM046396.1 coordinate 31,567,707, forward strand.
AGTTCCTCTGCTTGAAATAAATTTCACCAATTATAACTCCATACAGTCAAACTAGTTAGCTACGTTTCCATAAGTCTCAAAACAACATTTTAATACATAATCTGCAGTGCTAACGTAAGTTCAGCAAGCCATGAGACAAAATACCCAAAAGATAATTACACAACTCCTAGTTTTACAGTTCCAAAATAATAACACAATTTTTCAGCTCTATGATCATGCTACAAAAGACATCGAACCCAAGATGGCCTTATGGCCTTACATGATTTACGACATAGGCTAAACAAGATGATATCACATAGAGGAACTCCATGTATCCACAATTCCACTAAGTTCACGACGCCTCATTACCACCTGAAATGGTTTAGACAACATGAGCCGGAGCCCGTAGGAAACAAGACTAAACCAAATAATATGTTCAAGTTTAACATAATTATTGTGAAACATGCACAAGTCGAAAGCCCACACACAATTATCAAGTGTCGACAAGTATCCCTTAATAATAACCTCATACGGTTCTCCGCCTAATCACCACTGCCCACCATTCCTAGATTTAATCCGAAGTCACAATTCCATACGCCAACTCTATTATCTAACCGAGGGTAATCGGGTACACGTGCCACTCCATGAACCGGGGTAATCGGGTACAAGCACCACCCTTACAAAGCAAGAGTAGTTGGGTACAAGTACCACTCCATGAGTTGAGGTAACCGGGTACAAGCACCACCCTTGCACCGGGGTAATCGGGTACGATGTACCACCCCAATAATTTCCGGTCTTTCACCGAGGAGCTCGCCAAGCCCAGCTTATTTTTCCTAGGTGCACCAATTAAATCTAGACCAACATAAACCAAACACAATCATCTTAACCTATCTCACCGAATGGAATAATTCATACCCAAATATCATTTGCATATTTCCCATCAAGCATCCTAGCACCAAGTATTCACTAGGCTTCAAACGCACATGAACCACTTCAATATCGCATGTAACTCTTAAACATTTAGCATCTCTACACTTCAATAACACATAAATCTCAAGAATTTAACAAGCATCAACAAAAACTCATACTTTCCATGTGAGACCTTGAAACCCTAACACAAATTTTACATAATCTAAAAAAAATACTCATGCTCTACAAACAATCCACAATACTTACACTAAAAATGAACATATTAAGAAGATTAGTCATGTATCCTACCTCAATGATGCAAATACCAAGCCCTAGCTTTCAATCTCCAACAAACCCACTTGTAGCTCCAAAACTCCTTGATTTCTAGGTATGACATTAGGCTTTCCCCAACTTAGATCCTCCAAAATCTACTTGATTTATGAGTTTGGTTGTGTATGGAATGAGAGAGAGTGAAGGAATCAAGAGATAGAAAAAGAAGACGAAAAAAAAAAAGAAAACCCCAAATCGGAAAATCTGGGAGCCGATCTCTCCTATTAAAGTAGGGTGGTGTTATTCGCAGCTACGTATTTTCTCCCACAGCCCGCTATGTTTCGGTAGGTAGTTGTTGAAAATCATAAATAACATTTCGGTAAATAGCTGTTGAAAACAAAATTATATTTCGGCAACTGCATGTCGAAAATATGTTCAACCTTCGGTATGCAACTGCTAATACATACATTTCGGTAAATAGCTGTTGAAAAAAAGATTATATTTCGGTAATTGGGTGCTGAAAATGTATCTCAATTTCGGTAACTAACTGTCGAGTATAGTTGAAAATTTTTAGCGGGCTATGGGAGAAAATACGTAGCTGCGAATAACACCACCCTTAAAGTATCTCATTTTTAAAAAAAATCACACTATAGGTCCTTCTAGTTCCATAGCTACTCTAATTAATCTCCTAGGTTCGTGAATTGATGGTTCGATCCCCAAAACTCAAATTTTGCCTCAAATACACACCTAATTATACAAAAAAAAGTCCTAGGATACACACTTGGGTCCCACGTCACTCCGACACATGCACACGTGTCAATTGACAACCAATTAGAATAATAACAATTAAAGTCGGGTCTTTACATTGATTGCATCGCTACCTGGTATCCTGATTTAACCGAGTAAACTCCTTTTTGATTATAATGCCAAACCAGTTGATCTTGTCTATCCACCAACGGCAAAGGGATTTTTAGAATGGCCTCCACCACCTCTGGAGGGACCTCTCTATCAAGTTTCTGACGATTCCAAGACCCATTCCTCTTATCTATAACATCTGCTACCGGTCTAATGTCGCTTCCTTACGGTTGAAGGATTGGAATTCTGAAATTTGGGAGCGTCGGGATTCAAGGATCTTTCCAAAAATTAGTGTTCTTGCCATTCTGGACTTGCCCACCTCAACCCTTTTGTAAGAAGATTGCTGCCATGTAAGAGACTGGACCAAGCCCAAGATGCATGACTGCCTCTGGAAGCTTGGAGAAAGGTGGAATTAGAGAAATAGATCCCTTTCAAGAATCTTCCCCAGTAGGAATGAGGGTTCATCAAGAGTCTCCAGCCTTGCCTAAAGGTGTCAAACGTGCCGTGCCAACACGGCACGACACGGGCACGACACGGTTAAATGTGGCACGGCACGGGCACGGGCACGGTCGTGCCACGCACGACCTGGCAACGCGGTCTTAGTGAGCACGGCACGACACGACACGATTGGCCGGGCACGGCACAACACGACACGGTTTTAGTAGGCACGCGGATGGCACAGCACGGAAGTGGGCGGGCACGACAGGCACGGCATGAAAGTTGGCCTGGCACGGCACGCGACCGCGACCGCGCGGTTTAGCCGGGCACGGGCACGGGAACGACACGATAGTTGAGCGGGCACGGCCGCGACCGCGGGTTTAACGAGCACACGGCACGGCACGACACGGTCTTAGATGGGCACGGCACGGGCACGGCACGAAAGTTGGTCCGGCACGGCACAACACGACCACACGAAATGTGGGCCGAGCGGCACGACACGCACGGTTCTAGCCGCGACACGAACCTTTTAGTCGAACACGACACGACACGCAGTTCTAGCTCGAGCGACACGGGCATGGAAAAACAAATAAATAAATAAATAAGCCAAATTTTTTAGTTTATAAAAAAAAAACTACAATTTCTATTCGGTAAAAATATTTGATTACCTTTACAACTAAGATATTTAGTTTTAAAAAAACTATTTCTTAAAAAAATCATGTTTTTTAAAAATCATTTTTTTACCTTTAAAAAATTATCAATTTTTATTCGGTAAAAAATATTTGTTTTGTTTTTGTTAGTGAATAGGCTTTGGACAATTGGTTTGTAAATTTAACATTACAAGATAACAAGTAAAATTAAAAAACTTATGAAAATATTTATGGTGCAAGAGTAATTTAATACGAAAGAAAATGTGCAATAGTCGTATATCCCTAGATCTAACGAGAAATAAGAAAAAAAATCTGAAACTAAAAATAAGAAAGAAATACATAGTAAAAATAAGGGGAAAAAAACTAAAAAAAAAACCAAGAAGGAATTGGCCATACTAGGACTTGAACTCAAGTCCCTTGGTTCTATTATACACAATCAAACCACTATGCCACCAATTAACTTGTGTCATGAATTTGAAACATTAATATATAATATATAGCTCTATTATATAAAAACAAGACCATCAAGCAGTAGCCACACAATCGCAATGCAATCACGACGATCAATACTATTCAATGCGTTCATTTTATTGTGCTTAGTGTTTTAATCATGAGATCTAATTTTTTCCTGCGTTGGATTTTGAAATCTCTTTCATCGGCACGCTGTTTCATTGTTTGATTGAATTCTTTTTACGTCCAATCAATTATGTAACGATAAGCATTTTACTTGATTATTGGCATGAATGATCTAATCCCTCCCACATAAAAGTTAGATGGTTCCGATTTTTAAAAAATAACATAGGCGGCCCTTAAGTAGTGTATTATAGGACTTTAATGCATGTAGAAGCACCGAATGTGTTCCGATCATGTGGTTTCCGACATTCGATTATCATCTATTCAGGTGAGAATGATAAATTTGATAAGATGTTAAATCGTAACGGTTTAGATCGAACATTCGGAAAAAAGAGTATGCAGCTACCTTTCAAATCTATACATTGAATTTAGTTGGTTATGAACTAAGGTATTCTGCTATAGTCTAATGTACGTTAGCCACACGATTACAAAACAAATATGACGATCCATTCCGTTCATTTTGTTATTCTCTATGTTTTAATGACTCTCACCAATTTTTAGGTCTATCGGATTTTAAAAACTCCTTCATCGGGACGTATATTCATTAATAGAAAAACGAACGTTATGAACAATCAAGTATATAACAATAACCAAATTACTTCATTTTTTGCAAGAATGATATAATCACTCTCACATAAAAGATAGACGGTTCCGATTTTCAAAAAATAGATCGGGCGGTCCTCGAGTGATGCATTATAGGACTTTACGATAATTTTCCGCTATTTGGTGACATGGTGCACACAGATTGGGGTGTGACATATGTACACAATAACACCCACATCTGGGGTATATATAGAAAGCAACCGGCTGCTAGGGCAGCACAACTCTCTCTCTCACTCTCAGTTTCTCTCTCCGTCTCTCGCCTCTCACTCTCTGACTCTCTCTCTCTCTCTCTCACAACGGCTCTTTGCCTCTCTCTCTCTCTCTCTGGTCCTCAACGGCTCTCTGCTCTCTCTCTCTCTCTCTCAACGTCTCCGGCGGTGAGTCGGTGCGACGGTGACTGGTGTAGAGCTCCATAGCTCTCAATCACACGATTCACACTCGCATCGGATCTGAGCAGCCACACACACTGACACACACCACGGTCAATACCGATTACCGACCCGACTCATGTGAAACCTAGAATCTAGATCCAGAACTAGATCTGACTTCATCTGAGTTTGCTGTTGCCGTTGCCATTCAGTGGTCCAAACCCTAGATCTGACTCCGACCAGCGGTTCAAGCGTCTTTTTATCGGTATCTCTCTCTCTCTCTCTCTCTCTCTCTTAAACGATCACTTAGGCGTATAACATGTTTTTGCAGTACCGTCTGTAGTTGCTATCATCTTTTTGCAGTATCGTCTGTAGTATCGTCTTTTTGCAGTATCGTCTCTCTCTTAAACCCTAGATCTGACTCCGACCAGCTATCATCTTTTTGCAGTATCGTCTATAGTTGCTTGTGATGACACAATTTGGATAAGTGTTTTAAATGCGTGTGGGAGTGTTGAAAAAAGAAAAGAAATAGGAATAGAATGGACACTGGTGTGGGGTTAAGTTGGTTTTAAGAAGGAAACCATATAGACCTGTTTTTGCACATGTTGTGTTCTGTACAATGGCCAGTATTTTCTTATGTAAATTTTCATTTAGCTTTTAATCATGAAAGTATGGGGGTTACCTGCTGCCGATGTATTTTTCCAACAAATGTTTCTCATTTCTGTTGAAAATGAGAAGGATGCAATTGCAAAGAGTGTTTTTGTTTTTCTAAAACAGTTTCTGAAAAATGCTTTCAAAAGAATGATTTTTGAGTATTGCAGTACTTGTGTGTGTGTGTTCTGGCTTGGTTACATTTTTCTTGATCTTTGTGTGTTAGTAGCTCGTATTTAGCTTGGTGGATACCTCTAACCTGGTTTTGATGCCAAACCTGAGGTGTAACGAAACCAGGCTAAATATTGAGTTTCTTTTTAGTTAGCAGAGCTTATTGAATTGCTTAACCGAGGTGGTTTTTGCCCCTGCAGACAATTTGAAACATGACTGAAGTTGATATGCCATCTATGTGCAACACAATTGCATTTCTGTAGTTTCTTTGGTTTAGAATGCTATACTCTGCTGTTACCATGCTATTTTTTGCAGTTTCTGAGGTTTAGAAAGCCTTTTACTGCAGATTCTGAGGCTTAAACACACGTATTCTGCACGTGTCCCATTATCTTTCATATTTGTAAGTCACAGAAACTGCCTCCTTGGTATTCTCACTTGACTTGAGCTACTGGAAATGAAATCATATTTTTACAGAGAACAAATATTATTTGTTTGGTTTCGTATAACAGAGAACATTGACAGATGGATTTCTTTGTGTTTTTTACAGATGGATCCTGACCAGATACATTTAGGGGGACGTGATCACGCTGACTCTGAGTCATCTCATGATGAACATGGAGCAACTCCTTCAATTTCACCCCCGCAAACGGATTCCGTAGGTGTAGCTGCTTCAAACACTGTTGCAGCAGGTTCTACTTCTACAGGTACTGGTGGGGCAAAAAGGACTCGCCTCACTTCATATATATGGGAGCATTTCCATAAAGTTGAAAATTTCATAGATAAAAATGGTATTAATATAGGACAGAGAACTGTATGCAATTATTGTGGTAGTGATTTTAGCTGCAATAGTAACCATGGCACAGGGTCTACTGATAGACATTTTCAAAACAAGCATAAAAAAGATTTAGAAGAAGGCAGACTAGGCAGTAGTGGACCAAGTGGTGGTTTGTCAAAATTTCAATATTCGAAACCTAAAATGAGAGAGGGATTGGCCCGTTACGTAGCTGCAGCAGAACAACCATTTACTTTTGGTGATGATATTAGATTTGAATATTTTGTGAAGAATTATCTTAATCCTGAATTTTCTAAAGTTTCTAGAAATACAACTAGAAGTGATTGTTTGGGAGCTTTTGGAAAAAGTAGAAAAGAAATGATAACTGAAATTAAAAAGTTTGATAGTACAATCTCTTTTACTTCTGATATGTGGACTGGTGTAAATGATCTTGGTTATATTTGTGTGACTGCTCATTATATAGACTCTAGTTGGATTTTGAATAAAAGAATTATTGCTTTTCGTTTAATGGAGCACCCTCACAATGCTAATCAGATTTTTCAAAGTATAAGTGGTGTTTTTAGGGAGTTTGAAATTGTTGATAAAGTTTTCAGTATTACGTTTGATAATCATACTGCTAATACCGCTGCAATTGAATTGTTCAAGGTAAATATGCCAAACTTGCGTTCTAGTCAATTTTTTCATATGCGATGTGTATGCCATATTATTAACTTGGTTGTGCAAGATGGTTTGGAATCAATAGCACCACAGCTAAAAAAAATTAGAACTGCTCTTCTTTTTATTGCTACTTCCGGAGTTAGGCGACAAGATTTTGAGGCATTGTGTAAGATTTACAACGTCAAACCAAAAAGAATAAAACTTGATATGAAAATTCGTTGGAATTCAACCTATATTATGTTAAACTCTTGTAGGAAACACACTGCTGTGATTACTGCTTTTGTTAACGCCAGGTCTGATTGTGGTTTAACTGATTCTGATTGGAAAATTGCTTTTGAGTTCATGAAATTTTTGAAAGTATTTTATGTTGCTACCTGTGCTCTTTCGGGTGTTCGTTATCCTACTTCTTGTCTTGTGCTTAATCACTTGTATAATATCAGTTTCACTTTTAATTCTTATAGAACATAAACAAATTTCATGGCTGCTTGTATTGAAATGGAATCAAAATTCAGGAAATATTTTGAGAACATGCCAAAAATATTTATTGTAGCTGCAGTAATGGACCCAAGAATTAAGTTAGAAGCTGTTAATATGCTCTTAGAAGGAATTTCTGATAACTTAATGATTACATTACCTTCTCGTCTTGAAGTGGATTCGCTATTGACTGATTTATATGCTTCTTATGAGTCTAAGTTTGCAAGCACTACTACGACTACGAGTACTACTACTGTTCCTTTACCATCTACAAATAGTAAGGACCCATCCTGGTCTCTCATTTCCAAGAAAGGTAAAAGTGCAAGTTCACGCTCTGAACTTGTTAAATATTTAGAGATAGAGCATCTTACCGAAAATGACAACTTAGAAAATTTTGATATCTTACACTGGTGGAAAAAAAATGATAGGACATTTCCCATTCTTTCCATCATGGCACGTGATGTACTAACAGCTCCTGTCTCTTCAGTTGCATCGGAATCTGCTTTTAGTGCAGGTAAGAGAGTGTTGGATGAGAAGCGGAGTAGACTAGCTCCAGACATTTTGGATTGTCTCCTATGCTTAAAAGATTGGGAGGATGCACGTCTTGGAATTCAAAAAAAATCAGCCAAAGATGAATTAAGAGATTATTTTTCAGACTCTGATATAGATTGTGATGATTAGGGGAGATGCACTACTAATGTGATGTTGCTGGTAACTTATGACGGCCTTAATGGCAACTTAACGTTGCTGCAACTTCCAGGTGATGCTATTCTTTATACATCAGTCAGTGTGTGTGTGTACTGTTACCAAACGCCCAAGAAACTGTAACCATTTATCGGCTATGATGATAAAAAAAAAAAAAAACTAACATTTGAAAGGTACGGTTAGGCAACTTAACGTTGCCACTTGCCTCCATGTGGCATTCTTTATTCTGAGCCCAAGTGTGTTTAAATTATTACAGTTTTCTGGGCATGAGTTCTTTTGGCTATGATGTGTGAAAGCTGAGCCAAAATATATGAGTTCCTTCAAGTTTTCAGCTTAAGATAAAAGGTGACTGTTTAGGTTGGTTTTGGCCTTGTATCCGATTGCTATATACTGCTGCTGCTGCTTGCTTTTGCTATGATACTTGATTACCATCAGAGCAGCCTCCATTTGTGTTGTTCTGCTGTTGCTGTTTTTCTAACGTCTCCAGGTTGCTGCTGTTTAAAGGCTGCCTGATGTGGATGTAGCTCATTATGAGAACTTTCCTATTGCTGCTTATTGATATGCATTTGGTTCTTCAATTGTGGGCTCTGTTTAGTGCTATAAGGATAGCAAATGATAGCAAAATAGCTGCTTTCCACCACGTTTGCTGCTGTCTGCTTTACTTAGTTATGATGAGCATTTGCTTTGGGTAATGCTTTTGTAATGTTGAGTGACTGCTGCTGCTGTTGGAACCTACGGCTGCTGTGATCTGCAGCCACTATTTTCACTGTTATGCTGCTCTACTGTTCTGGGCCAGTGGGCTACATTCAACTTTTGTAAATCCCCTCTTTTGGCATGCATTTCCATAAAGTTGGAAATTTCAAAGATAAATATGGTATTGATAAAAAAAACAAACTAACATTTGAAAGGTACAATTAGGCAACTTATGAAGGCCTTAATGGCAACTTAACGTTGGCCTTAATGGCATCTTAACGTTGCCACTTGCCTCCATGTGGCATTCTTTATTCTTTATTGGCTTTGATGTGTGATAAAGCTGAGCCAAAATATGAGTTCCTTAATTCCTTTGGCTTTGATGTTATTCTGAGTCTGTTAGTCTGAGCCCACGTGTGTGTGAATGGCCTTGGCGGGGTAACTTTTATTGCAGCCAGCCATGAATACTTTTGGGCCTTTGGCTATGATGTTATTCTGAGCCTGTTATTCTGAGACCAAGTGTGTGTTTATATTTGTTGCAGCCAGCCATGAATACTTTTGGGCTTTTGGCTATGATGTGTGATAAGCTGAGCCAAAATATTTGAGTTCCTTCCAGTTTTCAGCTTAAGGCCTTGGCGGGGTAACTTTTGTTGCAGCCAGCCATGATTACTTTTGGCAATGATGTGTGATAAAGCTGAGCCAAAATATATGAGAAATCTATGGGTAGTATGCATCTGTTTTTCTGAAACTTCTGCCTATTACTTGGTAGTTCTGCCTGTTACTTTTGGCTATTACTTGGTAGTTCAATTGTTGCGGCCATTAGTTGTGTTGCTGTCATTCGTTCTTACTATTGTGTAGAAGGTTGTTACTGCTATGACTGCCGTTTGGGTCTGCCTACGCTTGCTGCTGCACAGCTGGTGGTTCATCCACTGTAATTGAGCCTTATGGTCTGTTTCGTATTGAAATATGTGATGGTGGTCTGTTTCTTATTGAAATAGTTGTTAATGGCCATGGCGGGGTAACTTTTGATTGCAGCCAGCCATGAATACGTTTGGCCATTTGGGCCTTTGGCTATGATGTTATTCTGAGCCCAAGTGTGAATATTATTATAAGCAGGCTATGGCATGGCTAGTTGGTGCAATTGGAAACATGACTAAAGTTGAACCAAGTGTGTGTGTGTGATAAGGTCAACCAGTCCAGAAAGTCCCAGATAAGTTGTTTTGGTCTTTGTCTCTCAATTTTAGGGCGAGTAATCAAGCCATTCCACTGTGTTAATTAGTTGGAATTTGGTATGGCAAGGCTCTGTGGTTGATGGCTTGATGCAAGGACAAATGGGGAGTGTTGTTTTTTGAAGAAGCTTGATCTGGAAATGGAACCAATTCATGAATGGATCCAGTGAAGATTCAAGAACTTGTTTTATATTTCAATGGTGTTGTATTTGAATGTTTAACTGTTTAAGTCAGGCTTATTTAGTATTGGAACTTATCTTTGTAAGACTCACATAGATCCAATTTTGCAATTTTTTAGATATTATTTGTATCAATGATCTGGCAAATTATGAATGATTTGTTTTGAGACCTTATAAAGGGAAATTATCTCTAAATAATCGAAATGATGAAGAGATCACAAAAAAATGCAGTTATTTCTATTCTGAAATGTTCATGTAGGATGTAGTAAGCCTTAAATGAACTGAGTAAGTGATGGTGGACGTGCTGATTGGAACTTATGTTTGTAAGGTAGTGGTGGACCTGTTGGTTGATTTGATTTTTCTAAGCTAGTGTAACACTGTAACGTCATCTTGTTAAACTAATCCAAACCCTTCGTAGACTAATCCAAACCCTTCGTAGATCTTGTACACAGGTGCTTCGTCTTCTTGTTAAATTATACTAGAAGTTGCTTCTCCTTATTATTTAAGCATCTGTCAGTGCCTGATATTACTGGATGAACCATAGGGTGTTTCTAGCATCTTAGAAAAACTTCTACGATCTGAAAATAAGGATGATGCTTTGCTCGCAATTCAAAATAGCTTTTGATCTGGTCGAGAATGAGCATGGCACGACATGACACGGCATGACACACGAATAAGGACCGGCACGGCACGACAAAAAAGGCACAGCACGACACAACCCGACAAGCACGTCCCGACCCGGCAAAAAAAAAAAGAGAAAGAAGAAGCACGGCACGGCACGACCCGACAAAAAAGGCACGGCACGACCCGACCCGACCAAAAAAGGCACGGCACGACGGGACACGATTAATTAATCGGGCACGGCACGACACGACACGACATGATTTAAAAAAGGCACGGCCCGACACGATTTAAGTAAATGGGCCCGGCACGGCCCGACACGATTGAAAAATGACACGGCACGACACGACACGATTTAAGTAAATGGGCACGGCACGACACGACACGATTGAAAATGGCACGGCACGACACGATTTAAGTAAATGGGCACGGCACGACACGACACGTAACACTGTTGGCACGGAAGTTGAATGGCACGGCACGGCACGGCACGACACGTTTGACACCCCTAGCCTTGCCTTGCCAACATTGCTTCATTAAAGCACTTGTAGTTTCTAAATCCCATTCCTCCTTGAGACTTGGAAGTAGTGAGACAGTCCCATGAATTCCAGCATATGCCTCTATCTTCAAGGTTTCCTTTCCACCAAAAGTTACGGGTAATGGAATCCAATTTGTCACATAACTTCTTGGGGAGGAGGAAGCAGAACACATTTGGTTCAAAATGGTGAATTATAGCAGCCTCATTTTTATTTGTATTTTGAAAGTTTAGATTCTTAGCAATTTTGTAAGAGATAAAAATTAACTACAGTAAACTAGGAGTTGCAAGTGGAGTGAAGTACAATAGATGCTTCATTTATACTCTCATACACATGAATAGAGTTCGATTCTCGTAAGCATTCATCCCCCTCCCTCTCCCCCAAATCCCCTAGGATAGAGTAGATTAGATTAAATTAGATTTAACCAATGAAAAAAAAAAAACTAGTGGTTGAGTGTCTTCTAGGAGTAGCTCATTGTTTTTGAAAATATGTGTACGTGTGTTTGGCTCAGATTTGGCTCAAGGACTGAGCGGGCGTGCCAGGACTTTTCGCGTACCAACGTAAAGGACTGGGCGTCCCTTTTTTGACTTCTAGATCTGTGCGGGCGATAGTGCTGCAACCTAAGGGCTGGATTGCAGTGAAGGTTCGTGGTTTGCCACAATAAAGTGGACTTAATAATTTCCTAACCGTGTAGGAAAAGAAGTAACAACGTAGAATTACTTTATTATGTTGGAATAATAAAGTAGGAGGTGCGAGAGAGATATGAATAACTTTATTATGTTTCGTAATAATAAAGTTGGGATACAAGAGAGATAGAAGCTCGAGTTTTTGGTGAAATAATCGAGTATAGGTGAGAAGAGAGATAATTGCTTCGCAGGGAAGGCTTTTGGTTGTAAGCGTTGAACTTGATTGGTGTGAAAACCCTTTCTAAGTCTTGCAAACTTGTATTTATAGGCAAATGGTGTGCTGGTCCAGCTCTGAATTCAGTTTTCCGCCTTCATCTTGTGTTGACAAGTGTCCCGAGGCAGCTCCAGATCTTGCCATGTGTCCATAATAACTGCCCACTAACATATTTAGTGGGAACATGGGCAGTTATTAGAGGTTAAATCAATTACTCATGTGTATTTTCCCCAGCGTGGGAAGTTACTGGAGATAATGGGGGAAAACATTTCCTATTTTCATGGGCAGTTGACAAGTCATGGGCCACCTCATGCCCTCTTTTTGTGGGTTACTAGCAACCACCAACCATTTGACTCGGTCAGATGGCTTCTTGCCTGCTAACATATTCAGCCCAACCCAACACTTAGCAAGCTTAAATAAGTTATGGGTCAACCGAATTCTTTTTCACAAACAGGCCCGAAGCCCGAACTAAAATTAACTGGGCCTAAGTAACATGGGTTTGGCCCAATAATTTTGGTCTAACAGATCTTCAATTCGTGGCCCATTCTAATTAAATACCCGTCCAACGCTTGTTTAGGACTGGGCGCCAAAAACGGGTGTAAACAACGTGTCCATCTGTTATTGACAGAGAGGACTCTAGAAATCCTGGCCGTTGATTGCTCTCTCACTCATCCAACGGTTTAACACAATAGCTCTCTCTTCCTCTGCATTCCATACCAGTGCAAACAGAGCTCTCTCCACTCCCAATACTCCACACCTCTCTCTCTCTCCATTCAAAATTCAAAACATAGAGCGAGCGCGCACTCTCTCTCTACTGTAGGTAAAACTGTGGTGGACAGTGGAGTAAGTGGACTGTGGTGGTGTTCCAGTTTCTATAAAAAGTAACTTTTAGAAAAAGAAGGTAATTTCAACTCAAAAATCATATATTTACACAAATAATTTTCCTACCAATATGGATCTTATTTGATATATCTCATTGAGATCTTTTATATGGTGCAAAAAAAATTAAAAAATTATTTTTCATTTTCATTATATTTGAGTTTGAAAATTGAAAAAAAAGAACTTTTAAAAAAAGAATAGAAACTGGAACACCTCCTCGCCCTCGATCTCCTCTGCCGCCTCCGCTGCGCTGAGCCACCTCCACAGCTTCCTCCACATGTCCGACGCCAGGCTGAGGGAGGCCGACGAGATCGACAAGAAGAGTTGGGCCCACGGGCTTGAGTTCTCGTTGCCGACGACGGCCGGGTCTAGGGTTCTGAAAGGGTATCGGCCGCCGTTCGACGCCACGGCGGTGAGTTTGGGATTGGGAGAACTACTGAAGGTTCTGCATACCAGGTTAGGGTTTTGGTTATTAGTTTTTTTGTTTTATGTTTTCAAGTGTGAGCAATTTGGAATTAGAGCCATTTGGAAAGGTTATAGTTTAGTAAATGGTGTGCTTAAGAAATTAAGTTGAATAGTGCAAAAAATACACTTTGAGTATGCTACATTCCTTGCTTTCACTTTCATGCTTTGTACACATTTAGTTAGCCAATGTCTTGGGCCAATTTAAAGCATGTTGTTCGATAAATGGTGAGGTTCAACTTCGCTGGAGCCACTTCAAGCAAGAGGGCCCATCTACCACATTTTGAAATCTCTCATATTGTAGAGAAAGCAATAGTGGCAGTAGCAGTAGGAAGAGAAACAAGAACAAGGATATGTAATGGTGAGCTTTATATCCCAAGTTTCCCAACAAATCCGGATAACAATTTTGATTTGAAGACTAGACTTTCAGTTCTATTGGATTGAGTGGAATTTGATCATTGATAGAAAACGCAATTGTGATATGACACTTCCATATCTTGGTGTTTTCAAGGTTTCTGATTGGATGATATTTTTAGCGTCCATTGATCAATATCCATTGCTCTATTTTTTAGCTTCACTTGCTGATACATGTTGTGGTAGGTTATATGTTGCAAAGAAGGGAAAGGGTATAACCTCATAAAAGAAAAATATGGCCAATTTTCGCCGATACCATTGTGATAATCACTCAATTCTTATTCTTATGTACGTGGTTGTCCAATTGATAAAACTAAGTATAGGGTGCATAGGTTCTAAGCACAAATATGGCCTACTGTTTATGTTTTCCTTAAACTTGGCATTTGTTAGTTTACCATTTTTTTGGCTTAGTATGTGTATCCCATGTTTTTTTTTTTTTTTTTGGTCAAATGGAAATTGTATCCTATGTTATTAAGTCTAAGGCCTGATGTGCATTTGGACTTGAGAACTGAAAGGCCAATCAACCCTATGCCGGTGCAATTAAGATGAAAAAGCAACTTTCACCTGATTGTTAGTTCTGCTTCGTACCCATCTATGTCTTAAGCACAACCATGACCTCTATTCTAAATCCACCGTGTTAAATACAAAGACTATAAAATGATAGGCCTAATGTGCAATTAAACTTGGAGCATAATTAAGCCTATCCTGGGCTGGTGCCAGTGAAGCGTGAATACATTCTTTCCAAATGCAAGCTTTCTTTATTCTCTCAAGTTGATTGTAATGATTTCTCAATCTTTGACTCCGGCATTCCCTCAATAAAGAAAATTGGTAAAGAAACCAGTATTTTCATCCCATTTTAAGCCTGGAATGTTGAAAAGTAAACTTGAATGACAAAAACGCGGTTCAACTGTCTTAATGGAGGCTTGGTGATAAGGCTTGGAAGGCAAGTGGAATTTTTAGTCAAAGATAAGTTTTGGAAGAAGAAGAAGGATAAAGATTGGAGTTACGTGTTTCATTTTGTGAGTATTTTCCATAAATGTAAGGTTATCTATGTTTTTCTAGCTTTGCCTATAAATGGGCTTTGTATATATCATAAACAGGATCCTTCAGTTCAGATGAATGGATTCCTCCTCAGATATTGGCAGTGGGATCATCACATCAACGTAGGGCTCGTTTACCTTTTTTGATGGAAAGTCCACTAAAAGAGAGGTCCTCAATTTCAAAAACTCATACGTATTGGAGAGTTGCTTTTCCCCTTCTCCCCTGACACACACACCCCTCCCGACCCCACCTCCTCTTTTCCCGTTTTCCCGTTTTACCCCCTCCCCCTCTTCTTTTCTTTCGTTCCAGTTTTTTTTTCCTCTCTTTATTTCCTTTTCTTTCTTTCCAGTTTGATTTTTTTTTAATTTTCAATTATTTTCTTTATTTGTTTCTTTTCCCATTTATCTTCCTTCTTTTTTTTTCTTGGTTAACTGAAATTCTATTTTCAATTAAAATTGACTTTATACTTAATCAATTTACATTATTTTAATTAGTTAATTAATTTGTCTTAACAATGAATAATAAAAATAACTTCTAATGAACAATAATAAATTTAAAAAAAATTCATTTTATTATAATTGAGTACATATTGTCAAAACATGAAAATAGATCAAAACACAAATTCTAATCAATATCTCCTCCAAATGCTGCTCCCGACGCGCTTATACCCATTACTTCGTACCACAATTTTGGTGGATTATGTTTGACATAGAAATAACCAGGAAAGTCCCAGGTCGGATGGTCGGATGAGTCCAGTTATAATCACCATTCCTTCCTTAATCGGCACGAAGCCAGACTTGTTGACAAACTTTCGACTTATTTTTCTAATGAATCCGACTGTTTGTTTTTTCTTTTTCTCCCCTATATATATTACAAAAAAAATAGTCAAAAAAAAAAGTGTTTCAATTTTCAATCCGTTTGGCTCCACGGCCTTTCAATAGACACCCTAGGAGGATCCAATAAGGCAAATTGCTGATCATTGTTATTTTTCTGATCATTTCATCCTAAATGGTAATAAATTTTTGGCTCCAAGGCCTTTTAATGGACACCCTAAGAGAGCCCTGAAACTAAATAATGAGTCTTAGGATGTTCGTTGAAAGACCTGAGAGCAAAAAAAAAATCATTATGACCATTTCGAATAAAATGATCAAAAAAATACGATCTTCACACTGGTTAAATTGAATTGAAATTGGGGCACTTAATTCTTGAATTATATTTTTTAATATAGAAAGGGTGTATTTATAGAAATTAAATAAATAAGATAAAAGTAAGTAAATAAATAAAGAAAGGGGTATAAGCGCGCCGGGAGCAGAATTTGGAGGAAATATTAATTAGAATTTGTGTTTTTATGTATGGGTAAATGGGAAAAGAAACAAATAAAGAAAATAATTGAAGATTAAAATAAAAAAAAAGATTCAAACTGGAAAGAAATAAAAGGAAAAAAATTCAAATGGGAAAGAAAGAAAACGAAATAAAGAGAAAAAAAATAGAAACTGAAAAGAAAGAAGGGGCGGGGGAAGGGGGGAGTGAAAATTTGATCACTAATTTTTTTAACAGTTTATATATTAGAAAGTTTATATATTAGAAAATGTGATTAAAAAATTAAGTGATCCAATTTTTAATCCGTTTGAACGGGTGTGAAGATCTTACTATTCTGATCATATTAATCTAAAGAGACATAATCAAATTTTGCCTCTAAGACTCTCATAATCACGTTTCTGCTCCATAGGATCGCAAATTGATGGTAAGGAATTTTTATTTAACCAAAACGGTGCCGTTTTTAAGGGGAGAGAGAGAGAGAGGAGGGGGGCCAGGAGTAGTTTGGGAAAAGGGCTGTGGGGTCGGCGGGGGGTGTGTAGGGGGGGTGGGAAAAGCATTTTACTTTGTATTGCAAAAGTATGGGAGTTGAGTGAGAGAAAGAAAGAGAGATGTGAGTGAGAACTTTATAATTGTTTGTGTGTTTTATCAATAAAAAGTGTGTTTACTATTGTGTGTGAAAAATCTTCTCCTCCCGTCAGTGATACCTATCACTTCCGCTTTCCAACATGGAACAAGTAATCCTTCTTGGACAATTGAAAGCCAGAGAAGCTACCTTGAATGATGTGAAGATAAACTTAATGGTTTTGTTGGATAGTTTATCAGTGTATGTTTCGCTCAGTAGTTTACAATAGGTAATCCCAGCAGTGATTAGTGTATGGGCAATGCTCAGTCCCATTTCTATGAAAACTGCATAGGTAGTGATTTTTCCCGGTAGAACAAGATAAAATTCGGAATGAATGATTAGTGTATGGGCAATGCTCAGTCCCATTTCTGTGAAAACTGCACAATAAGTGATTTTTTTCCGGTATAACAAGATAAAATTCGGAATGAAATCTCATTCGACTAAGTAAACTCTGTTTCTATCCTCATTTGAAAATAGAAGACTTTCAAGAAAAGTTAGCTTATTTGGCGGGAGTGGTCAATAATTTGATAATTCATTGTAGTCGTGTTCAAATTGTATTACGCCGTGCCTTCAGTAACTGTATTTATTATATTACACGAGACTTGAGTAGGATTACAGGAGACTTAAGGAGGATTACAGGAGACTTTAACGGGGAAGATGAGATGCTAATGTTCCGATCTTTGCAACTTCATGTACTATTTTTGGACTTCTTTTCTCATTTACCTATTTGTATCATTTCTCTGTTCGTGTTTTATGTCTCTTGATCATGCATAAAATGGTTTTTGCTTAGTCGATCATGTGATGCTTTATTAGTTTGTTAAAAAGAAAGGATGCTACTTTTCTCAATTGGTGTTGGCCTGTTGCTCACATGAGATTGGGTGACCCTTTTGTATTTGGACGTTATCTTTTGTGAAATAAAGAACAAGGATTAAACACACACACAAAAAGTGGCGAGCGATCTCTACTTTTATGAGAGATCGCCCCTCGCTCTTCTATTTCATTTTCAAGTAAGTTTCTCATCTATTTTCTCAAGTTCCAACAGTGAGAATACAACCATGGTCTATTTGTAGGGTCTTGGTGCTCTTTATGAAATTTGATTGGGAATCAGGAAATGAGTCGAATCCCTGAGTTGACTGATTGCTATTAAATGTGTTGGGTGTGTGGGTTGCTTTTACGCGTAGTTGATAAATTTTGGGCGGGAAAAAAATTGAAACTTTAAACTGTAGCCTGTAGGTGTATCGATGATGTAGTGGAATCAATAGTGTTCTTATTCCATGGGATGCATTAACATTTAATTTGCAGGATAAGCCGGATTTCTTTTTCCTATTTTGTTTTTTGTCAGAGAATATTTGTTTTCTGATGAGTTTTGGACATAGATTTTTGAGACAATATGTCACGCTCTCGATTTTCAACATAAATAAATAATCCATTTCGATGAAAGATCCTCACATATCATAAATTATACCTAAAAGAGTTTCCATATGTTTATCTTTACGAAACAAGTCCCCAAAATTAAACGTTATACAACTTTGGCACCACGACCCAAATTAACTTAGATAAAAGTATGAACAAGTTGTTAAGTTACAAACGGTTTAGTCAAAAGGAAATTTTAGAATAAATAGTTACAAACCCATCTTTATCAAAAGAAAGTCAATTACAAAAATGTTTAAGTAACTAATGAAGTAGCTTCCAAAAAGTCTTTCATTTCCAAACACGCAATGCATGCTAGCTATTGTCCAGTGTTTGAATCTGAAAAGAAAGATTAGGTTGAGCTACACTAGCCCAGTAGAAAAATCTTTACCAATTCTATATGCAAACATGATAATATGTGAAAAAGAACGAAGACAAGAGATGTGGCTCAATCGATGGATATTAGTCAACTCAAAGTATGCCAATTACTGGCAAAGATGATTCCGGGACTTGCCATTATCATAGACAACCACATTGTTCATAAGACCCATGCAACTTTATGATTTCGACACGACTCACAATCACCGATCTCCAACGTCTGTATTTTCACCCTTTGCGTTACAATATAATACCATGAGCGTTACCGCATTACCACCCCTTGCGTTACAGTGAACCCTAACAACCTGAGTCTTCGTATTATCACCCCTTGCATTACGAGACCCACTTGAGTTTCCGTATTACCACCACTTACGTTACGGGACTCCTAAACCCAACTTCTGACTCAATGAACCACTTTCTTACTCAATACGTAAACCAAGACTCTCTCATGACCATATTCATACATGAAACGTCAAACAATATGCCAACATTACCACAATTGCACCATAAGCATTCACAAGCATTCAAATCAGTCAATCACAAGTTGTATCTTATTGACATCTGAACCAAATAAACTATTATTCATTCCTTACTAACGAAAGGCCAATGGGTCAAGAATAACATCCACTAATCATAGAAAGTCATCACGATAGAACAAGAATCCTAAGAGTAGCCAACGGATGTTGGCAGACTAATACACCCCCACTCTAATGGTCATAACTTTCTGTGTACTCAGATTCTTAAGGCGATTTTGGTGGCAATGAAAAGCTAACTTCAAGACCTTCGAATCAATATAAAGTTTGCAAGAATCGGACATCAGACGAGGAAGTTATGGCCATTAGAAGTTAGGATGAAACCCAGAAGATGAGAAGAATTTTCAGAGAGGGGAGGGATCAATCCCTCCTCTCTTGGGGATCAATCCCCAAGGTGAAATATGTCCAGATTTGAAAGAGGGATTGATCCCTCTTGCTTAGGGATCGATTCCTAGGCAATTTCGGGCAATTTCTACAGTTTTCGAACAACTTTCAAATGAACAAAGGTAGACAATCAAGACTCGATTTTCACACCATATCAACATATAAACACATAAAAGAGGTAAAGAAGTCTCTACCACACGATGATAACCAAGATCTACGAGATTTGAACGAGCCCTAGCCTCTTTGAATTTCAAAACCTCGATTCAAGCTTGACCCAAGGATTTCCGATACTCAAGAACGCGAATGAAAGTCCAGAGGAAGGTTGATTCTTGGAGTTTTTAAGTGATTGAGTAGTGTTTTGAGTGAGAGGTGGAGAGAGTGAGAGAACCCGGTAGAGAGAGAGAGGGAACGGATGAGAGAGAGAGAGAGAGATTAGGAGATATTTTTATCTCCTACATACACACACCCACTATAGATGTATACACTCTCATATCCTTTAATCACACACACCCCCCCTCAATCTTTTATTTTCTCACTTCAATCCTTAATTCTAATAACCACCATTTAAATCATATTTTCCCTATTAGGCATTTAATAAATATTTCAATAATTAAAAAAAAATCTGGGTCTCTACGCAACAGGTAGGGCATGAAGTCATATTTTGGGTAGGGAAAAAATTGTTACTGTAAACTGTAGGTGCCCTCGATGATGTAGTGGAATGAAGAGTTTTCTTATTCCATGGGATGCATAAACATTTAATTTGCAGGATAAGCCCAATTTTTTTTTCCTATTTTATTTTTTGTCAGAGAATATTTGTTTTCTAATGAGTTTTGGACATGGATTTTTGAGACAATAGGTAGGGCATGAAGTCTTATTTTGGGTGGGGAAAAAATTGATACTTTAAACTGTAGGTGCCTCAATGATATTGTGGAATGAAGAGTATTCTTATTTCATGGGATGCCTACGCATCTAATTTGCATCTCTTAATATGGGGAGAGGTGTGAGAAGGCTCTTCGAGATCCAAGGGTAATTTTTATTGTTTCGGTTTATGTCATGCAATTCGTTAGTTGCTCTTTATTTGCTGAATCAAGTTGAACTGATTAATGAATATTTGCTCTTCGTCAATGAATATTGCAGGATTAATGTCTTCTTGATTGATAACAAAAGTGGAACTCACTAATTAAGCCTTACTCTTTGCAACACACATGAGCCCGACTTAGTTTATTTATTTTTATATTTGTGCAGAAATATCACTCAAGTACGTCGAATCGTGAGGCTTCAGATCCCTAAGTATTCACTTATTATGCAGAGCACTGGCTGGCGTGTTTAGATTTTTACTGATTCAGTTGATGCAGAGCACTGGCTGCTATGTTTGAATTTTAAATATTGGTTCTTATAATTTTTCCTAAATTTAACTTAGATTTGCCGAATTTTCAGGAGCTTGAATTTAACTTAGATTTGCCGAATTTAGAAATAGAATTCAGAATTGCCATAGTCTAGAAATAAATGATTGCATTCGGTTTGTACAGAGAAAGAGAACGATAGGGGTGCACTTTGGGGATGTGTTGACTGTTGACGTATGTAGGGGTTAGAGTTTAGGTTGTCTGAAATTTTGAATTTTGCTTCATGGTTAAGAAATTATGTAACAGGTTCTTTCAACAAAGTAAGACAATTGTCAATTAACTACATAATAGGGTGTAGACTCTCCCTTGCAGGGCATGTGTCTTGACTCGTCATTGTACTTATGTAAAGAAACAACCTACCAAGATTGTTTTTTGGGGGAGCTTTTGCTAAATGTAATGCATTTGTTACTCCATATGAAATGCCTTGGTTTATTGAACTGCATTGGTTTCATTTTGTGTATATTATCATTTTTTTTAATACACTTGCTTGAATTTATTTGATGGATTTGTCACTTCACTAAAAAGGTGGACTACGGGAGGAGTTCAGGTGTGCGGGTGAGTATGATTCTCAAAGAAGGATACTTTTTTAGTCTCAAATCAAAATATACTGCGCCATGCCCGGGCAATTCCTAGTGGTATTATAATAGACCTCTTGGTATTGTATTTTCTTTTTCTTGTTCCTACAATGTTAGTGGTGGAGATGGTAAGTATGTAAGTACAACGTTTACTATGTTCCTTGGAAAAACCCTTACCATCTGAAGTTTCCTCACATATGGTTGTTTAGTTTTTCAGCATGAGAGTCGTACTTTCTGCTAGTGAGAATGAGCTCTCATGCTCTATGATTGTTACGCAAAGAGTCTCATGGTATTGACCGACTTGGTGGAGGTCTTTTAGCTCTTCTAGTTTTGAAGTCAAACTTTTAGGGCCTTTTATGACACTGCATGCACACAAATATGTGCTGAAATTAGTGTGAATTTGGTAAACTGACTATCGAATGGTTTAAGTTTCATGGCACTGATATTGTTACACTTCGTGATTCTTCAGTTACAGAGCACCATGGA
Organism: Rhododendron molle; assembly: GCA_025413875.1. Taxonomy (NCBI): domain Eukaryota; kingdom Viridiplantae; phylum Streptophyta; class Magnoliopsida; order Ericales; family Ericaceae; genus Rhododendron; species Rhododendron molle. The sequence continues at coordinate 31,589,925 of CM046396.1, forward strand.
TTTGAAGCATTCTAGCGAGCTAAATTGTCATTTTACACGAATCTCAGACAAAGCAAGCTGTGGAGGCAATCTAATAGGAGAGGGCGAGCTTCATGAAATTAGACAGCATTCAATGGAGTACTCTCGTACTTTCGAATTCTGGATAAGTATAATAATTGAGTGACTTCTTATTGTTTTATTTATATAAGGTACCACTCTATACAAACACCTATGGGTGTTTAGGTACATTAAGTATCTCACAAGACAACAACATGGATATGCAGTCATTACTAGACGTTGAAGAATTGCATGACAAGGAGCTGTAGAAGGCACAAGAGCATCACCACATGTGTGAAATTGAAGAAAGAAATGCTCTTAAAGCTTATCGTAACGCCCAAAGGGCTTTGGTCGAGGCTAATGCTAGATGCTCCTATCTCTATCATAAAAGAGAGCTCTACTCCTCCCACTTCTGATGTCTAATGTTGGAGAATATTCCTAGTTTGTTTCGGTCCTCTAATATGCATAATCATGCTCGAACTGGGCTGGATTTCCCAAATGGCATATTGGAAGATCACATTCATCAATTGCCCACATCCAATTGCCGAATGCAAGTTGAATTCAATGATTATAATCAATAAGGTCATCAGTCAAATGTGAAAACCACTGATGGTGCTCTTCAAATTGTGTCAGATCAGTATAATATGGGGCAACATTTGGCTTCTGATCCTTGCAGTGAGCCTGATTCTAGTGCATCGATCAAAGCCGCATGAACATGAAAGGATGGCAGATGGAGTCAGCTCTCCGTCCAGTGATTTAAATGAATCAGCTGATGAAGATGAAGATGAAGAGACATTTCCATTGAACCACAAATCTCTTCACTCTGGCCTGAGGCCCCGTTTGATAACAGAGATAGATGGATGGAATTCGTAAGGAGATGGGATTAGAATTGGGATTCGTAAGGAGATGGGATTGGTAATGAGAAGGGATTGATAATGAGTATGTTTGTTTGGGATGGAATTAGATGATGGGATTATTAATATCATGTTTGTTTGAAATGGGATTAGATGATGGAATTGGAATTGATAGAAGAAATTGGTAATGAGAAGGGATTAGTAATGAGAATGGGTTGGGATGGGACTACGAATACCAAGTCCCACGGGGTATTGCTAATACCCCCTAAAGTCCGGATTGGACATCCCAACGGACTAATAGTCCGGACATTTTTTTGTTACCAAACAGAGTATTAGTAGTCCCATGGGATTATTACTCCAATCCCAACCCTCAAACCCGTTATCAAACGGGGCCTCAATTCTCAGGGAAAGGAGGAAAGTGATGGCCAATGGGCAAAGCACGGAAATGATGAAGCGAAAAGAAAGTTTCCTCATGATAGCTCTCAACATTCTTTACTTCTTGAAGAAACCTTAAGGTCACAATTGTTTGCAAAGTGAAGAACAAAAGCATTGTCAAAGAAGAGGGGACAGTCTCGTAACACTGAACCTGCTGTTGTATCTGGTGTTGAACATGATGGTGCTGTTAAGCAAGCTGAGATGAACTCTAAGGATGTACCATTCCCTGTGGTAGAGAAAAGTCAGCATTCTGGCTATGGAGGTAACTTTGTTTTTGGAAGTCTTCTTTCACGTAGTCCTTTGGTATATGGAACTTTACTAGTAAAGTCCGACATCAGCCTTGTATGCTTTTTTTTTTTTTTTTGGTAAGTAATTTCATTTCACCAAAAACAGGGCAACTACAAAAACAACGGGGCATCCCCTGAACAACAATACAATGAACAACAAGGCTATACAAGTCAGCCATTATTTATCCTAAAAACTCTAGAGCTAAGTAACCAATCATCACAAATTTGTCTATTAAGGCAAGAAAACTTTACAGAATTGAAAGAACAAAGCTTGGCTCGAATCGCATCAAGAATCGCTGCAACTAGGCCATCTACATCCCTGCTCTTGTTCTGAAATATCCGCATATTACGCTCCCCCCATAGGAAGTAAGAAGTTGCTGCCAAAGATAACTTGTAGACAGTGCTACAAAAACTTTTACCTTTCCTTTGAGCACTAGCCCAAATAAGCTCCTGATGCAAAGAAAAGGGCCCTCTAGAAATGTTATTTTTACGCAAAACACGGCTCCAGATTATTGCAGAAAATTGGCAGTCAAAAAACAAATAGGCATGAGACTCTTCACAAGCCATACACAACACACATACTGGATTAATGGATATCCCCCATTTGGCTATTCTATCCTTGGTGGAAAGACGCTCCAAAATTGCAAGCCAAAGTATAAAGCTCCACCGAGGCACATTCTGGCTAAACCATACTAACAAATGCCAATGTTGAAAAGAACACCTATGTCTGCATGCCTCCCATGCTGTCTTGATAGAGTAACAGCCATCTGGAGAAAGAGTCCATATTACTTTATCCTTAGTCAGTGGATTAGGAAGAAAATTTTCAGGGGTGTGACGCATAACCGCCATCATAACTTGACTCCTCTGTCTTGGCCATCGCCAATTCCCCTGAACAATAATGGAGGAAACTTTAGCCCTCAAAGCCCTGCCTCTATTTGTAACAATTGAATCATCGAACTGTTTGTACAATGCACCAAGGGGGTGCCAATTATCAATCCATAGAAACGTATCTTCGCCATCCCCAATGCAATACCTGATCCAACCTTGGCAAATATCCCTTAATTTGAGAAACTTCCTTATAACCCATGAAGCATCATTTGGTATAGGAATTCCCCAGAGACTATGCCCTTTCAGAATGTACATATGCACCCACTTTACCCATAGCGAATCAGTTTTAAAACTCAAAGTCCAAAGGTGCCTAATATTGGAAGCATTATTCCATTCTTTAAGGGACCTAAACCCCAGCCCACCTTCATTCTATGGAACACATAGATGCATCCAACTGACTTTAGCACCCGTATGTTTCATGTCAAGACCAGACCATAAGAAAGCCCCCAACACTCCTTCAATCTCATTAATAACTTTTTAAGGCAATATAAAGATAGAGCTCCAGTAGGTATGTATACTACAAAGAACAGATTGAATCAAGGGAGAATTTTTCATAAGTCCACTCTAGCACTTTTCAAACCCACTAAGTCCACTTTTAAATTCTAAAACCCCCTAAGTCCACTTCTAAATTCTAAAACCCCTTAAGTCCACTAACCTATTAGGAAGGATATAATAAACATGTTTTCTCTAATATACCCCTGCTCAGTGTGCCCCGTTTTTTCATCCATTTCAAAAAATCCCGATCCGAAAATTACTCCCCCCGTTATAAAACCCATCCCATCCCCCCCCCCCCCCTTCCCCCTTTCAGAACGCACTAACGAGAGAGAAAGAGAGAGAGAGAGAGAGAGAGAGAGAGAGAAGCCCGTTCTTCGACCGTTCGTCGTCAACAATCTTCGTCGTCGGCCGTTCGTCGTCAACAATCTTCGTCGTTGGCGGCAGTCGATCTCCGTCGTCCACCACCAACGATCGCGTCCGTTTTTCGACCGTTCGTCGCCCGTTCTAGTAGGATCCTAGTCGCCATTCTTCGCCGGTTCTTCACCCGATATTGTCGTCATTCTTCAGTCTCGTGGTCGTCGTCCAACACCAACACTGAACCAACAGTAGGTACGTTCCCATTCGTATATATGGTTATATGAACGATTTTGGTAATATAAGTCAGGGTTTTGAAAGTTCGAGTATATATATTGTTATATCATAAATTAGATGACTTTTGGTTCAGTGTTGAGTATATATATTGTTATATCATAAATTAGATGTCTTCTGGTTCAGTGTTTGTAGACCACTTTGATTCTTTGTTCAAACAAGTTGTTTACCTTCTGTTTGAGGGTTTTTGTACAGAGCATCCTAGGGAAATTTTATGAATCGTTTATGTTTATGTTTGAGCAATCCAGTTTCCACCTTATGTTTTTCTCTTCGTATATATGGTTATATAATCGATGGTTATATATGAACTCTCTACATGTTATAGAAGCCAGTCAATGAGGCCGCTGCGCAGACCAATTCAATATAGGTAATGGACAACGAAGTAGGGTTAACTGGATTTTTTCTGGATTTGGAATGTTCAGATCTGGTTTGGTTAGGGTTTTGGATGAACTTATGGGATCATATAAGGTTATATATGAGCTCCTGAAATTAATTTCATTAGAGTGAAAGAACATACCGACTGCAATATAATTAGTTTGGGTTCTATGGCTGAAATTACACCCCAAGTTCTTGAAAATATCGTTTTCGCTGTGGGGGCCCCGCCTCCACACCCCCGGATGTAAACATATAACATTAGGTTATAATATAAAACATTGTAATGTTATATATTATTGTGTAACATTATATAATGTTATATTCTCCTGTTGGTTGTTTATAAATGTCATTTTGTTCTATGAAGATGTATGGTATTTTATCATTTTGTTCGGTTGTCATTTTGTTTTGTTATAGCTTATGTCTCAACTCTCACCCATTGTGGTTGAAATTCAAAACTAATCAAATTTGCATATATAAGAAGGAAAACAAAAAAAACATATAAGGTTATATATGATCTGAATATATAACCAAATAACCATATTGTTCCTTACTCGTTATAACCATATAACCCTATAAAAGAATAATAAACCATAACCATATATAACCTTATATGAATTGGTCCGCGTAGCGGCCTAACAGACCTGAACATATAATGTTTTAAGGTATGGTTGAATTAAGTTAGGGATTCGATTGATGGTATATATGGTTATATCAATGTTGGTTATATACTAATTTTGTTAAAGGCTGTTATTTGTGCAGTTGTTCAAGGGGTGAAGAGTATTAAGTTACATGTGAAGTCGATTGTGAAGAAGGCGACGGCAACGAAGGAAAAGAAGTTACGAGATCTCCTCTTTTTATTTTTTTAGAGTTAGAAAGGACAAAATCTCATGTATAACGATTTTTTGTGTGTATTATTGTTACTAGAACCAAGTCATTGAGGCCGCTGCGCGGACCAATTCAATAAAGTGAAAATATAATGGAAAGAAGTTACGAGATCTCCTCTTTTTCTTTTTTTTAGAGTTAGAAAGGACAAAATCTCATGTATAACGTTATAAGGTTATATGATTATTTTTTGTCACATGTATTACGTTTTCTTGTGTGTATTATTGTTACTAGAAGCAAGTCATTGAGGCCGCTGCGCGGACCAATTCAATAAAGTGAAAATATAATGTTATATAAGAGTTTTTGTGCAGCGAAACTCAAAAAAAATTTCAACAAAGCAGAATATACAATGTTATATGACGATATAACGTTATATAAGTACAATAACGTTAGATAACGTAACTATTGTAAAGAGTACCACTCAGTCATATGTTTTCTATACATATAACGTTATATATAAAATTCTATTGTTACTAGAAGCAAGTCACTGAGGCCGCTGCGCGGACCAATTCAATAAAGTGAAAATATAATATTATATGAGAGTTTTTGTGAAGCGAAACTTAAAAAAAAATTCAACAAAATAGAATATACAATGTTATATAACGTTATATAAGTACAATAACGTTAGATACGAAACTGATCCAAAATAACTGTTGCAAAGAGGACCACCCAGTCATAAGTTTTCTATACATATAACGTTATATATAAAATTCTGTCCTTCTAAACTCTAAAAAAAAAAGGATCTCTCGTAACTTTTCCCCCTTTGCTGTCGTTGCCTTCTTCACAGAACGGCATAAACGGTGTGGAGCGTCGTAGCCGTGGTAATAGGCGACGTCCACTGCCTCGTCACAAGGCGTCGGCATCTTGGACAGCGTTGGCATCGTTGCACAAGGCGTGACTATGCTAACCGGCGATGGATCGACGATGGCATCGTGGCGACAACGGGAGGAATGATCGGTGGTGGAAGGGGGGACGATCGGCGGCGGGAGGAAGGATCAGCGAGGTGTGTGTGTGTGCGTGTGTGTGTGAGAGAGAGAGAGAGAGAGAGGCGAGTATGAGAGAGAGAGAGAGAGAGACGAGTATGAGATAGAGATAATGATTGAAACCCTAACTGAAGGGTATTTGAGTCATGATCTAATTCCCCTTTTAAGTGAATTGGACTTAAGACCTCACCAAAACCTAATTAGTGGACTAGGGGGTTATGGAATTTAGAAGTGGACTTAGTGGGTTACAAACATGCTATAGTGAACCTCCCACCAATTTTTTATTGAATCAATTGGGCCCTTCCCCCATAGGATAAATTGAGACCAACTTTGAATCCGAGCCAAAATTCTTTCTTTAAGGACAATACAATCAGCAGAGGTAAGCCTTGAGCTGATTAAAGGCACCCCTAAATACTTCACAGGGAGATGACCCTCCGAAATACCCATTAGATCGATAAAAGACAGCTTAAGAGCAGTGGGCACACCAGAAAAGTAAGAGGCACTCTTCATCATGTTGGGCTGCAAACCAGAATAGCTATGAAACTCCTTGAGGGTATTCATAATGATTCTCAGAGATTCTTCATGAGCGCCACAAAAAAACAATAAGATCATTTGCAAACATGGCATGGGAGATCCCTAACTCTTGGCAAAATGTCATTAGAGTCGTATCTTGTTCACTCATGCTTCTTTAGCTTTCCCATTTCTTTTCTTCCTATGTTGTCAGAGATATTCAATGCAACTATCAGAATAAGTTGGTATTCGGTGTAGTATACTTGCCAGACCTCATTTCCTGATTGAAAGAGATGAAGGTATGAATGCACCGCTTATCGCTTCTGTGAGTTGGATTCAATGGATTTTGTCGATCTCCACTTCTTTCACGACCTCTCCTTGATTTTTTTGCGAATTCTGCAAACTCTTTTGTGTGTGCGCGTGTGTGTGTGTGGGATTAACTGCTTAAGCTTAAAATGCTATATATCGTCGGAAAGAGTGATGGATCTAGGACCTTTTGTTTGAGTTCCACACCAAGTCTCTATGGTCACATTTCGTTATGTTTCTATGTTTATGCATTTGAACTTGACGACTAAATTTGTTTGTTGTTTTTATTTACTCGTTGGGTTTGAGGGATGGGGGTTTTACGTGCAACACCGTGAATGCTCGAGAGCCTGTGCTTGTTAGTGCTTCCTATTTTCTAAGGTTTTGGAGTGTGTCTCTAGCCTGTAGATCTTGATTATCTGTTCGAAGGGATGGTTAATTTGTGATGTGAACTCCTACTCGTGTGTTGGGTATTCGTAATGGTGACTCGTACTGTTTACCCGTTGGGATTAAAAGTAGTACTTCACAATTTCATAGCTATTGAAATATCATCCTTTTGATTGTTTTAATGCCAACATTATTCTTATTTATTTCTTATTCATTCTGTTCAAATTGGGTGCTCACGGCGAGGAGAAGATTATATCTGAGCTTTCTGTTCAGATGAACTTGGGCTATGTGGAGAACTTTTCTTCTAATTACGCATCTCCTGCTGCTGATCCTTTGGACAGCTATTTTTTCGCAGAAGGTGACCAATCATCAAGATCTGTTACCTCTTTCATGTCCCATTTTAAGGAGTACATATGGTCACCTGAAGGTCACAGGGCAAATCCGTTTAGTTGGTTTACAGAGTTGAAATCAACGGATTGGAAATTATGACATTTCAAATGAAGAGAGCAACCGTACGTATGGGCTCTACTGAAATCACGTCAAGCATTTTGAGTTCAAGCTCCGGAAAAGTTGGCTGTTACACCTCCACTTTAGCAATTGATCCATTTTGGTCTCTTTGCATGTTCGATCTCCGAGGAAAATGCAACAATGATGAGTATCCATGGCAACATGTAAAAGATTTCTCTTGCAAACTTGAGGGCTGTATTCAGTTGCAATTTCCGGCAATTTTCGGAAAACATTTCCGGAAAAAATGTAATCATTACCCCTATTCACTTTTCTCTCATTCCAATCATTACTCTTTCATCCAATCATTACCCCTATTCTCTTCCAATCATTATCCCTATTTCTCTCTCTATCTCTCTCCAATCATTACCCTATTTCCAATCATTATCCCTATTTTTCTATCAAATCATTACTCCAACAACCATTTCTAAAAACCAAACCAATCACTAACTCAAAATTTTTTTTCCGGATCATTACCCAGAAATTGCAACCGAACTTAGCCGAGAATTCTGATAATGCTGGTATGAGCACTTGTATAATCTGAATGGAATCTGGAACCTGAATTCCATTGCTTTGGAGTAACTTTGAATTCATTTTATTTTGAAGATTGTCAGGTTGGATCATCGACCCACAGAGGAAAACTTCATGGCTCAGCAAATACTTCCAAGGGCAATGCTTGTCAAGATTTGGCCGGAATCCGATTAGCTCCGGAAGACTACGACGTCACGCAGGCTCGAGCTCTGACCATCGCCGACCTAATCTCCAACAACGAGCGACCGCTCCATGGCGGCGGATTCATGGTCCATTAAGAGCGACTACGGCAGCACTATGAAAAATTTTCCATGAGGGAATTGGAGATGGCAAAACAAAAGAAAATAGAGTACAGTAGTAGCATAGTAGTACTACATACGCTGTTAGGGCAGCCACATCTGTCTCGCCACCTCTCCTTGGACACTACAGTAGCGAGCAAAACACGCATAAACCAGCTTCATCAGCCTCGGTGGACCATCGCTACTCTGCAAAATTGCTACAGTTCCTCGTGGAAGAAGACGAGCTACTGTTGAGTCACTTCTCCTTATTTTATTATTTCTCTCTCTCCCCCCTCTCTCTCTCTCTCTCCTCTTTTGGGATGGATATAAATATTTAATGGGGTAGGTTTGAATATTTAATTGAGTAGAGAATGAGAGTAAAGAGTCTGATTTTACGTAATTATGTAAAAGTGACTAGCTAAAGTAAAAAAGTGGGTTTTGAGGATTAATTTGGTCCAAAATTTGATGAGGCTGATGCGGATGCTCTTTAACATCCATCATATTTTGGTTAACCTACACCCGCACTTCCCTTCCCTCAAACCCTCTAAACCCATAAAACCAAGCCCTCAAAAACGAAGGTACCTAACGGTTCGTTTGGAAGAAGGATTTAATTTTGTGTGGATAAAAAAGAAGAGCAGATTTAAGCGTAGATATAGAATAGGGGGTGATATGTAAAAAAAAATAGACACACCTCATGAGAAAGATGGATTTATAATCTTTGGATAATTTTGTGAGAAGGGGATATATAAGGTGGATATAAAAAGATAAGTTATCAAATGACTCAATTGTCCATGGTTTATATTTTAATGAACAAATTAGATTAATTTTATTATAATTACCATAAATACATATTTATCATTAGTTGTGGGATAAATAAATTTGTTTTGTCTAATAAATGTTTAAACCTCGTTTTTATTACAATTTTTTTAAAAAAAATATAAAACAAAATTCAACAAATTATTTATGTCAAATTTTCAATAAATACCACTCATTTTTCTTCATCTCATCTCATCTCCATTTTAATTTGTAGTTTTATTTATCATTAAAAATACATATTTATCATTAATTGAGGGATAAAATAAACTCATTTTATCTTACAAATGTTTAAACCATATTATTTGTTTGAAGAATATTATTTTTTGAAAAAATTAAAACGTAATTAAAAGTGATTTTTTTATTTAAAAAAATTAATGTAAAAGAGATTTCAAAGGCAACCAGTGACCAATTATTAATTTTCCTATAAAGAGTGTACGGGACCAACTTAGGAATAAATACCAAACCTAGGGGTGCAAAGAATAATTTGCCTTTAAAAACTGATTTATGTCTTCACGTGAATGGCACGTGCTCACCCTTCTTCTTCTCGTTTCTTTCTTCTTCTTCTGGTAAACCCTAGGGCGGCAAGCAGGTTCTCTCTCTCTCTCTCTCTCTCTCTCTCCGGTCTCGAGGGCAAGACGACTTTCAGCAGGTGCGCCCTGTCGTTCACAAATCCACCCCCCGGAGGATTACGAGTCCGGAGTCCGCAAATCCGGGGCCAAATCAGGGTAGGGATTTTGGCTGTCAAAGACCGGAGAAGAGGAAGGGGCCGAGACCAAATCCGGCCGCGTCCCAAATCCACCAGCCAAACAGGCCGTAAGAGTGACAGACCGCAGTAGCTCGCTCTCTCTCTCATCAATCAACAGCTCTGTGGTTTGGTTCTGTTGGCGCACAGCACAGTGAACTCTTGGGTTGAAAGATGAATAATCTGAAGCAGTCTCGGGAGCTGACGTGGAAACTCCAGTTGCAGTCGGAGGACGAAGAAGCCCTTGGGTTTGCCGCATTCGACATCGAGCGAAACCGATTGTTCTTCGCTTCTTCCTCCAACTTCATTTACACTACTTACCTTCCTTCTTCCCAGGTAGCCTCGCTCATTCTATTGCGCTTCTATTTATCCCCTTGTACAGTCATGACTGCTTTGACATGAGTGTACCTTTTGATGCCTGTATATAATCAGCACATTTTACCTACTTATTATTAGACATTATGTCAATAATTTCCCAACCTCCTGATTTTATGTTCCTGCTCTTTTATGATTCCACTCTGTTTGGAACTTAGGGAAAGAAGAAGAAAGAAAAGAAGGGAAAATTATTATGGGATCCATTCACTCACCTCTAAAATAAATGATCGCCAAGCACATGTAGTATGAATACATGCTACGGTGGAGTTACTTTTCCAAAAAGCGACGTCATACTCCCAAACACCGTACAGACCTTAGTCTAGTCGCTACCTAGCGCCCAACCTGAGTTCTCAGATAGCAAGCCATCATGTCGCTATACGAATCCTCACATCTGGCTAACAAAGACAGGTTAATCTCAAGATAGGGGGAACTATCTGAAATTGGTCTCTTGCTAATAGACCTTATCTTGGTTCCAACCAAGGCGACATATGGTGGGTATGTCTAATTCTTCTTATCAGACTATATCACAGGTCCAACCTGTATATCTTACTACCCATCTGTCTCATCTTCGCTCGCTATCTCAAGCGCCGAAGGCGATTGCTCGTGTGAGTGAGCCAATCTAACCTGCTGACATCAATCTTTAAATTCTCTATGTGTTGTTCAACAAACAATTGTCCAAATTGCAACAATAATAAACTAATATTAAGTGCACAAATGGCATAAATATCCCACAAATTTGAAAGAAGTGATTAATAAATTAATAAATAAAACACACCTATCATCATCTACGCAGTCCTAAAGCCTTATCATAAGTCTCAAAAGCCCCCTTAGCAATGGGCTTAGACAAAGGGCATACAACAATGCGACTCGTAGCTATGTGTTTTATAATCACTTTCTTTTTGCGCAACAATATCTTTGACCCAACACGAGGAAAATGAGTCAGAGAAAAGTTGAACTTGGATTTGAAATTTTCCCCTCTTTTGTTAGAACCAAACAAGGGATTCTCTTCCTTTCCCCATCTTTTCCAAATATAGAATCTAAGAAAAAGTCCGATGTCTGGCCGTAGAAGGAAATTCGGGATTTGTATTTATGACAGATTCAGACAACCATATTAACCTTAATTAGTCGAACCTTTAGAAATTTGGTCAACACTCAACAGTCAGAGCTGACTTAGAGGAAGACTTTTGTTGCAATTTTTTAACCGTAAATTGTGAAGACAGGAGGAAAGATATGTTCTGATAATTTTTTTGAATTTCGTGGAATTTGTTTGAAAACATGTTTAGACTTCTTCAAATTTGATTCGAGTAGTTGGGGTCCCCAAAGGCTTGCGTCTGGGTCTCCAGTTGGGTTTAACCATCTTCATGGTAATCCAGACACATTTGACCTTGTTAAAATTTAGGATAGTTAATAGAAGTATTGGCAATATTTTTCAGTGGAGATTCAAGCACTTGTCTGAAAGGTTGCACATAAGTTTGTGAATATCCACTTATTAGTTCAAGATTTTCTCATGTGGTTATTTATTCTTTTGGTAAAAATTCACTTGGTTAGTTTAAAAATATGAGTATTTCACCAATGACTATAGGGTTTTTGTCCCTATTTAGGATATTTTTATTTCTTCCGAGAAAACGAAAACTCATGCAAGTTAATGAATGTGACAGGATGTCATAGCATGGAGGAGCACCTCTTTGACTCTGGCTACTGAGCCTATCGGTTTGGAACCTGGAGATACCATTACTTCCTTTGATTATTTGATGGAGAAAGAAGCACTTATAGTTGGAACCTCAAAAGGACTTCTACTGCTACATAATGTGGAAGATAATGTAACAGAAATAGTGGGTAGAGTGGAAGGTGGTGTCAAGTGCATCTCACCTAGTCCAGATGGAGATCTGCTTGGTGTAATTACTGGTTTTGGCCAGATATTAGTGATGACTCAAGATTGGGATTTGTTGTATGAGATGGCACTTGAGGAGCTTCCTGAAGGTGGTGACGTGAGTAAGGACTTCTTTCCATTGTTTTTTAACTCTTTTCCCTGTCACATATAATGTGCTTTGTTGATATGTGGTGTTTTTTTTTTTTTTTTTGCTATTTTGAAAACATTCACACGAAGTGTTGGTTATTGGAATTTTGCCTCATCATTGTATGAATAGTGAAGAAGAGAAGGCAAACTCTGGGAATTTTTCTCTTCCCCCCCCCGACTCCATGAAACCATTTACATATCTAATTTTATGACACAAAAACAAAATTCTCTGCAATAAGCAACCTATGTTACATGGCCTTTTAGTTGATGTATGAACTATGAAAACCTAGTTCCGACACTTGGTTAAGTGTACGGAATATTTGGCCAGCATTTTTAGACATCTCCTAGCATATATGAAATTGTGGTGTATGGTGAAGTTGTAAATAAGATTCTATGTTATGCCTGAAATGCTTCATGGGATCTCCTAAACGTCATTGTATCCAAGAAAGTATAAAACATAATGCACTAGGAAACTATAGTATTTTGCCATATGCCCTTCAATGAGAGTTGATGAATTTGACACATGGATACATACCTTCACTAGACAACCGTACCTAACCCCTTGTAACATAGAAGATAAAGGAACAATCGCTACACTGAAATTCTATCTTTAACCGATTATTGTTCTTTGCTGCAGGAATTGTTTTAACATTATTGACCTAAAGCAATATAAATATGCACGGTAAAGCAGTAAAAGCTAAAATGCTGTCGCTCATGGGTTACCATGTCATTCAGTGAAAGGAAAAAACTCTGGCGGGGGGGGGGGGGGGTGTGGTGGTTGTCCAAGTCTTAGTACGTACAAGACTCTGATTCCGCAATAGAATGTTTTCCTGTTGAATTGCCTTCAAGTTAAAATTTTGAGGCGTCTAGCAGATTGCAGCACATCAGAGACAAAATTCGGATCTATATAATCCAAAAGGAAATTATGATAGATGTTTGTTGTAATTTTGCTTGCAACTAGAAAAAGTATGTGGCGCTGTCTTTTCAACATGTTCTTTAATTTCTGTAATGGGAAACTGTGTCCAGGTCTGTGATACAGTTTATCGTTTTATTTGCTTAATCAACAAAAAATATTAGATGTGGTTGATAATTTTCGTCATGTATTTTTTCTAAGTAGTCTGGATTTTGGTTTTAGGTGAACCAACATCTAGTACCAATTTTTCATTTGAGTGTCCCATGTCATGGCGAGGTGATGGGAAGTACTTTGCGACACTGAGCATGGTTCACAATGCTGCTTCATTGGATAAGAAGATTAAAGTTTGGGAACGAGATTCGGGGGCGTCGCACTCTGTCTCAGAATCAAAGTCCTTCATGGGATCAGTTTTGGAATGGATGCAGAATGGAGCGAAAATTGCTTCAGTTTGTGACCGGGTGGCAGAAAAGAAGTGTCCATCAATAGTATTCTTTGAGAGGAATGGATTAGAAAGAAGCTCATTTAGCATCAATGAGGCGATGGACTCAACTGTAGAAATCCTGAAGTGGAACTGTCATTCGGATCTTCTTGCAGCTGTTGTCAGATGTGAAAGATATGACTCCCTTAAGATCTGGTCCTTCAGCAACAATCATTGGTACTTGAAACAAGAAATTAGGTGCCCCACACAGGATGGAGTAAGATTCATGTGGGACCCTACAAAACCGCTGCAGTTGATTTGCTGGACTCTGGGAGGCCAGATCACAATCTTCAGCTTTGTTTGGCTTACAGCTGTCATGGAGAACTCAATATCACTTGTAATTGATGGCTCCGAGATAAAAGTAACCCCTCTTTCCATAGCTCTAATTCCACCTCCTATGTTTCTATTCAATCTAAGATTTCCAAGCCCTGTTAGGGACATAGCGTTCTGGTCCAAGGGTCTGAAGAATCGTTTGGCTGCATCTTTGTCGAACTGCTGTTTGTGTGTTGTTGAGCTTCCTCAACTTGATTTTTGGGAAGAGCTAGAAGGAAAAGAATTCAACGTTGAGGTTTCATATTCAGAATCTTCAATCGGATCCTCTTTGCATCTTGTATGGTTGGACTCACATGTACTTCTTGGTGTTTCTCATTTTGGTTTTAGGCATAGTGATTGCTTGCCAGAAGCCTGTTCAGGAAAAAATGGGCTGCTTCCTGGGTATTATTTACAGGAAATTGAGCTCGTGTGTTCTGAGGATCATGTCCTGGGTCTGGTGACATGTTCAGGTTGGCATGCAAAAATATCCAGTCAAATCTCTCTTGAAGAGCAAGTAATTGGTATTGTACCTAATCCTTCTAGAAGATTTTCAGCATTTGTTCAGTTTGATGGTGGAAAAATTTCGGAGTATGCATCAAAGTTGTGTGTCACAGGAGGAGTTTCTGGGATTATTCAGGTACATGACAACCTGGGATTCTTATCATCCTGCCCCAGGATGTGTGTGGCTTCTATTGTTGACTCTGGGTCATCAAAGTCTTTGATTTTTGGGCTTGATGACAGCAGTAGGCTGCATGTTAATGGAAGGATATTAAGCAACAACTGTAGCAGTTTCTCATTTTACTCCAATTTTACTGATCAAGTGGTCACTCATGTTATTCTAGCAACTAAACAGGATCTGCTGTTTATTGTTGACATTGGGGATGTGTTGCATGAGCCATTAAATGCTAAGTATGACAACTTCGTGCCTGTTGTCAAGAAAAGAAATGAAGAGAAAAGGAATTGTATTAGCATATGGGAAAAAGGTGCCAAAATTGTAGGTGTCCTGCATGGAGATGAAGCTGCTGTTATACTACAAACATCTCGTGGAAATCTCGAATGTATATATCCACGTAAACTGGTCCTGTCCTCAATTGTTAATGCATTGATTCAACGACGTTTCAAAGATGCACTCCTTATGGTAAGGCGGCATCGGATAGATTTTAATGTTATCGTCGATCATTGTGGTTGGAAGGCGTTTCTTCAATTGGCTCCAGAGTTTGTCCGACAGGTAAACAATCTGAGCCATATTACTGAATTTGTTTGTTCCATGAAGGATGAAAATATCATGGAGGCGCTTTACAAAAACTATATATCTCTACCTTACCTAAAAGGGGCCGATGTTGTTGAAGCCAAAAAATTTGAGGGTTCTGATGCAATTAACAAGATATCCGCTGTCCTTATGGCCATAAGAAAAGCTCTTGAGGAGCAAGTCGTGGTAAGTCCAGCTAGAGAGCTTTGTATTTTGACCACCCTAGCACGAAGTGATCCCCCAACTCTTGAGGAAGCTTTGAAAAGGATAAAAGTGATTCGGGAAATGGAACTGTCAGATTCTGATGATCCAAAGAAAGTATCTTTTCCTTCTGCTGAGGAAGCTCTAAAGCACCTTTTATGGTTGTCTGACGGTGAAGCTGTTTATGAAGCTGCTTTAGGTCTTTACGACCTGAACCTTGCAGCCATTGTGGCACTGAACTCACAACGGGACCCAAAGGAATTTCTTCCGTTTCTCCAGGAACTGGAACGCATGCCAACTCTTTTAATGCAATATAGTATCGACCTCAAATTGCAAAAATACGAGAATGCACTCAGGCACGTAGTTATGGCAGGAGATGCTTATTATGCTGATTGTATGAATCTAATGAAGAATAATCCTGAACTTTTTCCGCTCGGACTCCAACTGATCAGTGACCCTTCCAAGAGGAGACAAGTCCTTGCGGCCTGGGGAGATTATCTCAGTAATAAAAAATGCTTTGAAGATGCTGCAGCAACTTATTTGTGTTGTACTAGTTTGGAGAAAGCACTGAAGGCTTATCGCGCTTGTGGTAATTGGAGGGGGGTGTTAACTGTTGCTGGTATCATTAGACTGGGGAAAGAGGAGGTCATGCAACTGGCACATGAACTCTGTGAAGAACTTCAGGCTGTTGGTAAACCAGGAGAAGCTGCCAAAATTGCCTTGGAATACTGTGGAGATGCGAATACTGGGATCAATTTATTAGTCAGCGCAAGGGATTGGGAGGAGGCGCTGAGGGTTGCTTTTATGCACCGGAGAGATGATTTAGTTTCAGAAGTGAAGAATGCATCTCTTGAATGTGCCAACGTACTGATTGGCGAATACGAGGAAGGGTTGGAGAAAGTAGGCAAGTACTTGACCCGTTACTTGGCCGTTAGACAGCGGAGATTGTTGCTTGCAGCAAAGCTCCAGTCAGATGAGCGATCAGTTAATGAAGTCAATGATGACACTGCTTCAGAATCTAGTAGCAATTTCAGTGGAATGAGTGCATACTCCAGAGGGTATGACTTCTACATTTGTAACTCGTATTTATTGCTGTTAATCATGTTTCGCTAAAGCTACTTTCCTTTGGCAAATAGTATGTTCATACTTATAGCTTAATAGTAGTGATTTCAGTGGCAGGGGTGCATATACCATACGAAAGGTTGACTTTTACATTTGTATACTTGGCAAAAAAAAAAACTTTTACATTTTTAGTTCAGATAACTTATTTTAATTAAACATGTCTCACTAGAGCCACTTTCCCTGGGAAAATATTCCGTGGATGAGTGAAACCATGTCGGTAGAGCTTCTGTTCATCATTTTTGTCTCTCTTTATGTTCTTTCAATCTGACCAAATTATCCTTATAAGTAGCCTTAGTTGCTTTGACTGTAGAAGCTCTAGTCTTATTCATGGTTTGTCATCTCACATGTAGCCAAGCTAGTTCATTATAACTCATATGGAGTGCTGGATTTGACGAAAATAGAATTCGGAGGGCTTTGTTGAGTCACAGTTGTTTTTCTTGAAGTTTTTCCTCTTTTTTTTTTTTTTTTTGTGTGTGTGTGTGTGTGTGTGTGGGTGGGTGAATGTGTACTTCCTAATTGTTTGTTCCAACTTTCTAAGTGCGTTTTAAAATATTCTTTGACACAAATTGGATGGCCTCAAGTGACTGTTTTTATGAGCAGGACAAGAAAGGGCTCTGCTGCTTCCATCAGCTTAAGTACTTCTAGTAAGGCAAGAGACATGAAGCGTCAACGGAATAAAGGGAAAATCCGTGCTGGCAGGTATGCCAGTTATTACTCTTTTTGTTTCCTTTTTCTCCCATAATCTCTTGATTTTCCTATCCTTCTCATAGTCAAGGGTGTTATAATGAACTGTCTTTCCAGCCCTGGTGAGGAGATGGCTTTGGTGGAGCATTTGAAGGGGATGTCCCTGACCACTGGAGCAAAGCATGAGCTTAGATCTTTATTGGTTTCCCTTCTTACACTTGGCAAGGAAGATATTGCAAGGAAATTGCAACGTATTGGAGAAAACTTTCAACTGTCTCAAATGGCAGCAGTTAAACTCACAGACGATGTATTGTCCAGTGATATTATTGATGAACAAGCACATTCCTTGAATTGTTACATCCAGAAAGTGGGTAAAGAGCTGCAGGATTCAGACACTTTCTCTTGGAGGTCTAGAGTGTTGCTTTCGCCAAAACAGGTAACAGTTGCCTAAACATGTAATTCACCCACTTGTTCCTATGCTGCGTCCCAGTTTTTGTTCTTGAGTGCTGTGATCCACGGTTGCCTGGATGATACCCCTGGACATCATGTCACCCATTTGGCTGCGTGAATATTTGCATTCCGTAGTTGCACATACTGAGAGATGTACGAGATCAGTACATGGGTGGTTAATGGCTTAAAGCTGGCGGCCAAAAATTGGTGGCGCAAAACGACCCAGAGTGTGACTTTTGGGTTATACTGTTGTCTTTTTCTGACCAAGAATCCCTAGAAAATGTATCCTTCTTTTTTAAAGTTTTCAACGACTTACCTACTCACCAGTGGTTGGATATGTGACTGGTTATTGGCTGAGGATATTATTGTTGTGTCTATGTAGTGAGCTTTTGGCTGTGGAATTTAAAAGGTGGTATTTGGTTTTTTGTCTCATGTCCTTTCATTTCTGTTCTAACTTTTAAGTATCATTTGAAACAGAAGTGTAGTAGCACTTAGAGCATCCGCTTTAGCGTCTTTAAATTTCAGACCAAATTACTCCTTAAAATATCACTTCATTACTCCTTTAGCTAGTCACTTTTAAAATGCATATTGTATCAAACTCTCTATTCTAACTTATTCTAACTTATGGTCTATTAATATATTATTTCATTCTTCTTTCAAAATAATATTGAAATGTTATTTTTTTATTTTTTCTCAAATGTAATACTCTATAGCGGTCTATTAAAAAATTAGAGCACTTAATTTTTTAACCATATTTTTTTATATATAAATAGTCTAAATAAATTAAGTGCTCCAATTAACAATCCATTTTTTTAAACGGTATGAAATCTTATTTTTTCTGATCATATTATACGCTCTTTTTGTTGGAGTGTTCGATCTGTGAATTCCCAACTTTCTCCATGGGTATCTTTTGATGAATACTACCTCTCAACCTGTGGCAATTTTTTTTTTTTTTTTTGTTTATGGGGCTTTCAAAATTAAGTATCTGCTCTTTATTTGAGACTCTATAGTGCAGAAACTTGATTAAGAAAGTCTTAAAGACAAAAATTAATGATGACCCTTCATGATAAAATGATTTAGAAAAATAAGATTTTCGCACAAGTTTAAACGGATTAAAAATTAGAGCTCTTAATTTTTTAACCATATTTTTTAATATATAAATAGTCTAAAAAAATTAAGTGCTCCTATTTTCAATTCATTTGAATCGATGCGAAAATCTTATTTTTCTGATCATATTATTTTAAAGGGTCATAATGAATTTTTATCTCTAGGACTTTAAAAATTAAGAATATGCTCTTTATTTGAAATTTTGTGGAGTAATTACTTGATTGTGAGATCAAGTGAGAACAAGTTAATAAGAAAAAGTGGGGACAAGATAACAATTAAAACAATAAAATATTGAAGTAGATTATAAATAGTTCCTAATGAGGGTTTCAGGCTCTTGCCCTAACCTTGCCAGGTTAAAGCAAGTGGAGTAGTACTATTTTTAGAGCCACAAAGCTATATGGACCGACCGGTGCCCTACCGAAATTGAACCGACGGTCACGCCGGGTCGTCATCCAAACACCCTATACACATCGGATGTCGTTGATTTCTGCGTTGGTCCCTTCATATTTTTTTTAGGAATTTTTGGACGACTCGAATCGTCCGTCCGGTGACCGGGGACGACCCGTCGTGACCGTCGATACATTTCGGTGGGGGACTCGTCGGTCCCTATAGCAGGACCATTTTAGAGCATCAATGGTACCTGATATTTCATTCGTGCATTTATTTTTACCAGTGCCCAAGGGCACGCAACACCTTGTTGGTCAGTATAAAATTTTGTCAATTACGCTATTCACACAGATAAATAGGTAACAGATTGTGCACATATTTTGTGTGGGGTCTACTACGTGTCATATACAAATAATCTGAGCTGTTCATTAAATGTAAAACACTTTTCCAAGGGCTTCCGCAAAAAAATTAACTCAATCCAATACCTATAGATACTCGATCCAATCACCAAACTTTTCATTCGGATTTCAAGGTAATGAAATGCTAGAATCAAGTACCTGTAGGTATCGGATTGAGTTGATTTTTTATAGACGCCCTTGAAAAAGTACTTTACATTTAATGAACGATTCGAATTATTTGTGTGAGACCCATAGTAGGCCCCATACAAAAATCTGTGTGCAATAAGTCTGTCAACAGACTTATTGTTTCAAACTAATATAATGGTCTCAGAAAATGAATTAGCAAGGCACTCTAGTTCTTTGAAAAGTAAAATCTTTGGCAAAAGTATCTACATGATTTTTCCATGTTCGTTGACAGGTTGGAGCAAAAATGATTTCATTCTTGTTAATTTGACGATATATAACCCTGCAATTTAATGTTGTTGTCACTGGTATTATGGTATAATATCCGGGCTGCCATAATGCATAGTACAGAGCCTTTAAGGCTTTTTTTGTTTTTTGAGGATAAAAAAAGGAAAATGACGGCTCAGGACGTATTTTAATAATTAATATCTGCCAAAAACAATTTAAGAATATTTGTTAATGCTGAAAATATCTTTGACGGGTATTAATTATCAAAATATGTCATTAACGTCATTTTTCCATAAAAAATAAAAAAAAGAAGAAGAAAAGAATGCATCGTACAGGACACCCAATAAAGCCAAACTCCAACATTTGGCCCGCTTTCACGTAATTATAACTAATTTTTCATCAAACAACCTTGCACGACCTAACATAAAAGTATAAAGTGGGCCAGCTCTGCTATGAGCAGAGACAATTTGTAGAGACCCGCGCAGAGAAAAACGCGTTTGACCCCATTTCGGGTCCCAAAAAAATCTAGAAAAATATTCATAAATTTTTGAATATTATTTTATGGAACCTTGTAAAAAATCAGCTCTTGCGGATATCGATAAGTATTACTTTAATACTTATCGATTAAAGTGGTGGATAATGGAATAATACAACAAATTACTTTATTGCATGTCCTTATGTAATTCTTGTAGTGCTCATATGTTCTTTTTGTTGTCTATTTAACTATTGTTGCGCTCCAATTTTTACCAGCGGTCGCCCAACCCACCTTTTAGGGCAATGAGGCAACGCTTTGAAAATCTTGACTTTTAAATGCGACGATTGTAAATTTCGAGTTTGATAGCTATGATTTGGACTGTTATTTGAAAAATGGAATCACCACCTAACATTGAGTTCGGGTGTGTTAGGTCACCTGCTAAAGCTATTTTTTCAAAAAAATGGCTTCAACTCTGCTTCTAAAGATAATTTCGTTTGAGAAGATTCTTCTTTCAAATGTTGCTTATAATTGACTCTCATTTAAGGGTTTGCGAAAACAGAGATGGATTCAAGAATTTACTGTTACGTGTGGGGTTGTGTGGGCAGGCTTTCGATAAAAATGGATATACAACCAAACAACCACTGACTTTTCGAACCTAAACCTGCCCCACCACCAACTTTCTCCCTGCATGAACGAATCATTTAAAATAGGGAAAATGACGGCCAATGACGTGTTTTGATAATTAATATCTGCCAATGATATTTTTCAGCATTAACAAATGTTTTTAGCTTCTCCTTGGCAGGTATTACTAACAAAACACGTCATGAGCTGTCATTTTCCCTCTAAAATACATAAGGTTTTTTTTTTGTCAAAAATAAATAGATTGTATTGATAAATTTCCAGCAGCACTTACAAAAATGAAGATCATTACAAAGAATTTGGACAAAGTCAAACTAATCGTCTAACAAATACAAAACAATTAAATCAGAAGGCAATCGATGCCTTTCATCCTAACCCAGACATGGCCTGACGCAATAGCAACACTTTTAAACTGTCTAACATCTAATTAAGTGTCTCAAACGAGAAAAGTGCAAAGTCTTCAAAAGACACCAAATACCCAAACGATCAAATGCACTTCACCCAAGTATGAACACACCAATAAACTCCAAAGAACTACAGATCTGTAACAACCCGTAAATTTTATAATTTATCATATCATTAAAAAGTATTAATCATAATAATAAAATTGTTTTCTTTAATAGATATATACAAATATAATTATAGTTTATCTTATTTTTATTTCTTTTATTCAAATTACATACAATTAATTGCATGCATGCATATACTTCCTATCTCTCGTACTCCTACTCGATCTCTACCTCCTCCGTAACCCTAAAATCGAGCTCAATTCGTCCGCTTTAAAACCCAATTTCATTAGGACTCAATTTAATCCTACTATAAAAGTGGGTTTTATAGTTTCGTTCCTCCGAGACCCGAATTGATCGATCCAATTGCTTCCTACAACTCCTAGCATCGACAAACATCAACCAATTCGAGCCCAAGGTTCCTCGATCACCCAAACCGAAGTCATCTTCCCCAAAAATTCAAGTTTCGATCGAGAATCAATCCGAACCAATTCGAGCTATTATAATTCGATTCGAACCCTCCTCTAAGTATATTAAATGTTTTTAGACATAACTCAATGGCCCCCATGATCCCATGCATCAAAAACATGCAAGAAAAACCAAAAAAACGATTTCTGACATGGAGTTTGAGGCCGCAAACTTTGGGCCGCAAGAACCAGACCGCGAGTTTGCGGCGGCGTTCCAGCCGCAAGGTCAAACCTTGCGGTTTGACCTGTTTTGCTTCGAAGCCTCGTTTCGACACCCCGAACCTCGTTTTTGACCCCCGGACTATTTTTCCTAAACTTCTAACACCCCAAAGATCATAACTTGTTAATTTCATATTTTTTTTATTTTATTATCTATTTATTAGATTTTTTTTATTCGTTTTCAAGCAAAGTTTACAAACGAAAAATAGTTACGACCTTCCGAACAATATTTCTAACACCCAAACTATTTTTCCTCGACTCCTTGAATCTCAAAGATGATATGTTGTTAAAATAATATTTTTTTATTTAATTAGCTATTTATTATTATTTACACATTATTTTTAAATAAAAATACTTTACGACATTATAAAATATATCATTAATGTCCGATTAATTTTTTTAAAATTCTTTACCGTCCAAATATGATACGTTGTTAATCTCAACATATTTTTCATTATTTAACTATTTATTATTTATTTATCCTCCTTTCGTCAATTATCTTAATCCTTTTATTTAAAATAATCCCACGGACCTCCAAACCTAACTTTTAGCACTCGAACTTGTTGTAGAGGACCTTTAGGACTCTTATTAAGGTTACGATAATTACTTTAATATTTTTACCTAATTAATGTATTTAATTAGTATTTAATCAATCTAATTACTTATTAATAATTAATAAAAGCCTAGAAAATTAATTCTAAATCTTTTATAAAAGTTCCTACTTTATTAATGATTTTGTGGTCATAAGATTAAGGGCAATGGCCATTCATAAAATATTACGTGATTGCATTGTTTATTATTTTGTTTTGTTTATTATTGAATTAATTGTATGATGTACCATTATTTGCTTCGAATGCTAGATTGGACCCTAGAGACATGGGGTGGTATGCGAATATAGTTCACATAGTCGATGCTAAGTTATTGGGAAATGGTAAAGTGTTGGAATTTTGAGATTGGTTTATGATGGCTATAGCAAGGGTGACCTGTTGGACCCTGTGTTGAAATGGGTTACCTGAGGGGTCCGGTGATGAGATTGTAGTGACCCTAACGTATGGTATGCCATGGGCAATTCCAAAGGGTAATTGTGCCTTGCAGGGCCAGCAAAGGGGATTGTTCCATGATACGATCATAGTTAGTGGCTTAGGAATGGTGCGACCCTAATGTATGGTACGCCATGGGAAGTTCCAAAGGGTAATCGTGGCCCCTGTTATGGTTATAAATGAATTCATACGAAGTACATAATTTAGGTGAATTCATTTAGGATCCCGTGTGCCGGACAAGTAAGGGGGAATTTTCCATGACACGGTCATAATTAGTGGTTATGGGAGGAAAGATCTGGTGGATGAGATCTTAGATCACACGTCAGGCTAATGAATAGTAATGAACTGGTTTATGTGAAAAATATCTGTTTTATTTATTCGTATCATTATTATCCTGTTGCTTGCTAGATGTAAAGTAAGAGGGGTAGTTGGGTTGGATTATACTACGAGGTAAACTCTATCACTCAGGTACGGATTGTCTGGCTTTCGTGCCAGATTTTGCAGAGAATCAGGGAGAGACACAGAATTCCGAGGGCGAATAGTTTTATGCAGAGGAGAATCCAGAGGTGGGAGCCGAGCCCGAGTACGCTTGGGATCTGTATCAAACTTAGAAGTCGGCTCTGTTAATTAGTTTATTTTATTTCCCTAAAGACAATTTTAGTATTTTCCAGTGGTTTGTAATAAATGAATCTCGATATTGAGAATTCTGTTTTGGGATTTTAAACTTTAGTTAGGTGAAGTTTTTTTGAAATTAATATTTAATGTTTTTGATTTTACCTCCGAAAATCGGGGCGTTGCAAGATCTACCAAGCCGCCACGGGTTGCCTCGCCAAAAATATCGTGTAGGAATATAACGCTAAAACATAGATATCATTGTGAAACAACCTCGATTTAGAGAACCCGGTCTACAGACAAAATTCGTCCAAAGGCGAAACTAATAACTTTTATTGAACGAGAGACAAAACTCTCACAGATCAGACGACAAGTCGTAGATCTGAAGAGACGGGAAGGGAAAAAAAATAAAAAACAAAGAAAGGGAGTCAGTAGTACCTGTTTGGGAATGAATTAGTTCAATCAAAGGAAAAGATTGTGTGCGGGCGTGCCAGAAAAGAACCAACTCCACAAATGAAATTATTCTTTTCAACGTGATTTGAAACAACTAATTTATATCAGGTAACTGTGTTATCTGTTCAATTACCTCAACTAAGAGGATTTTTCCTTAAAAATGTCGAACCAAGACTACGGGCTGGCTTTTCTCAAATCAAAAAAGATGAATGAACACAAACGAACCTGAATCTAATCGAAGGTAAGTTTGTATACAAACACTCTTAAGACCTTACTGAAACCAATGGGACAAATATAAGCACACTGAATTTA
Source organism: Rhododendron molle (assembly GCA_025413875.1). NCBI lineage: Eukaryota > Viridiplantae > Streptophyta > Magnoliopsida > Ericales > Ericaceae > Rhododendron > Rhododendron molle. Next base: position 31,614,706 of record CM046396.1, read on the forward strand.
ATCGAAGAGAGCCTACAACCAATTGAGATGATCGAGCACAAACAAACCTGAATCGAATCGAAGGCAAAATTGTGCACAAACACTCTTGGAATTTTTCTGAGACTAAGCAGAAATATAAGCACACTGAATTTAATCGAAGAGGGCTTATAAACGACTAATCTCTGGTAAGAGAAAGACTGAAAGGAATAAGAAACTTGAATTTAATCGAAAGTAGTCTTACATGCAAACAAGTCTTCAACTTACAAAGTAAATTAAACTACGTCCTAAACTAAGATAAATCCCTGAGCAATCATATTGAGTATGAGTTGTCAGTGGATGAGTTTTTTTGTCGGGGCCTCTATCTTCAACTTCTTCTCTTATTTATAGACGCCGAGTGTGCCTTCGAACCCCACGTCTTCAATTGATGCACATGTTCCTTTTCGAACTGCCCATGATTCCTTGAAATTCGGCTGAGTGGAGTTTTCGAATGGTTGCTGGACTGGTTCCTCTAGAGTTCTTCTCTCTCCACGTTTGCTAATCTTGATCATGGCTGTTTCCTGGATCGTGGGCTTCCTCTTTTATGCAACGTGAACACGATCACTCCTTCTGAATGATTCCCTACTTGATTCCCCATGAGACGGAGATTCAATCACCGTTGGATGAGTTTTAGTCAGTAATCCACGGCTAAACCTAATCACCGTCTTAATTACCCTTAATTGGGACTCAAACGCTGCCGTTTCCCATCAAAACGATACCGTTTAGTACTAAAATAATATCGCCATTAACCTTATGATTCCATGTATCTCGGGCCAAAATGGGATATGTTCTGATAGGCCAAAACATCGTTTGATGCCACGTGTAATTTTCTTATTGGGTGGCGTATCTTAGGATGTAAACACACCCCCCGCATTAACATCTTATTTAAGATAATTAAATAAGTGTTAATGGTGCACGTATCTACCCACGTCTCCTAAGAACACGGATGCATGGAGTCATGGGAAGAGTCTGCTTTCATGCACGTCCCTTGAGCTTCTCAAAGAAAGCTGCATTAATTCTTTCATAAATAGTGACTCGAGTTAGGGTTTAACGAATCACAAAACCCCTTAACCCTCTTCGAAGCATAATCTCTTCCTGTTTAAGAGATCTTCCAGTCATGGACTCTCTCCCAGAAATCAATCTCGTTCTTGATAACCTTGACCAACAATCTCCTTCGTCTCACACATCTCCTCCAAACTCTCCTCAACTGTTGGCAGGAAAGATCCTCTCTGACCGAGCCTTCAGCACTCCTGTCCCTTCGCTTACGGGTTGGGAATCTGCCCTGACCCGTTCGAACACGGCCAATGGCTCTGGCTGGAGTGCATGGGAGGACACACCTACCCATACCCGTCCGGATTCCATCCTGGTCAAGTTCGATCAGCCGACCCAACTCCTAACAGGTTTCATCACTTTCGAACCCTGTTCGCAAGTCAGTTCTTGCCTCTGACTAGCAATGACACCATTCACATGGGCATGCTAGAATCCATCTACTCCTCTCTCAAGTTTGCTCCTTACTTGAAACAAGAGGAGAACTACCTTGGGCCAGCTCCCTATTGTGACTTCAAACGTATGGCCCAATCTCAGAGAGCCTTCTGGCTTAATGAGGTGAAAACTCCTCACTTCCCTGCTGCTTCGAAGAGTCAACCAAATTGGCTCCCCTTCCAGAAGAAACTGATTGGTTTAATGAAGTGTCTAACCTTGCTATCAACCCTCCTCATTTCCAATGGTGTTATGGCTTCTCTATCTATCCATCTGATAAGGGACGAGCCCTTCAACTCCTTGCTGCTTTATCCTTCCTGGATGTCTCCATCCTAGAAGAACAAGTCCCATTGACCAATTTTAGATGGGCTTGTGAAACAATCCTCATGTGCACTATCTCTGCTTCTTCTCTGGGCTTGCTTCAGACAGGGAATGGTACAATCCTTTCCAGGCTCCAATTGGACCACCATGGCTTGTGGACATTTTGTCAGATAAACAAGGGAAATCCTCTCGAGCCCTTCAAGCATGGGGTAACATACTTACGGGCAGAGAGATCTTCATATCGTCATCAAATATTGCCAGATCAGTGGCACATGCCGAAGTGTACTGCCCTGCTCAATTTGCTAGGCAGCTTGGTTTGGTTGAGGGCATTCCTATTCCCTATTGTGGTTTTATCAATGTCTCCATGCCTGAGCGTTCAAACACCTCCACAGAACACTTCAGGACGTGGTTCAACAAATCCAGGGATCTGATAAGACGAACAATTGTTCAAGATTTTTGAGATCCAGCGGTGTACACTACCCCTGAATTTGACGATTGGTGGCATGCCAACTGCTCTTTTCTTGTGGGACGTCCCCCTTTCAAGAAGTTCCTTGCACACATTGGTTATGAGCAATCCGCATTTGGGCATGCAACTCATGACGATTCCTCTCCTTTCTCCTCGGAGGGGTTTGGAGAAATTGGGGGGATTGAAGATACCACTGGAGATGAGGTTGACCAGAAAGCAGTCCCCCTCGAAGCTTCTCCCATATCAATGGTCATCCCTTCTCCTCCTCCCAGGAGACAGTCCTCTAGAGTACCCCAGAAAAGAGGTAACTTCTTCAGCTATTTTTATTTCTGTTCTTTAAGAAACCCTTCTGATGTGGGTTATACATGAAGGTACTGTTTCTTCCCCTCCAACGACTTCGAAGAGGGGTAAGACGACTTCTCAACCTAAGGAAGTCTTCCCTACCAAGCACTACATCGGATCCTCGAACACACCCTCAGGTTTGTTCCTCACAGATACCTGATTTTATCTTTGTGTTTCCCTATTCACGGAACCAACATATTGCATTCCTCTTGTCTGCAGCCCCACAAGGAACTAGAGCTGCCAAGCAGCTCGAACCCACGCCTTCTCTAGATGATGAGGAGACTGAAGATAACACATTTAGTTCCCAGGGGTATAATCCGTTCTTTCCATTTCGATAGCAGGAAACCCCTCAAGCAGGTTTTCTTAGTCTAACTTGTCATTTCTTTCAGGCCAAGGAAAAGTCCCGTCGAAGGCCCTGGTATATGAAAGAAAGGAAAAAACTGTGAAGGGAAGTAAAGCCTCAGCAGAGCTCACTTTCCCTGACCAGGTGTACTACAAGCATTCCTTGCACGTCTTTTAATTTGCCAGTGCATGACTTCTAATTCTTTTTACAGCTTCAAGGGCCACCAATTAAGTTGCCCCTCATTACTCACCAGGAGGATTCAGACTCCTTACCTGACATTCCTCATGGAGAGACTCTGGACAGCATGCCTACCACTCCTCTTCGAGAGACTCCAGTCAGCATGCCTACTCAAGAGATCTCTACTCATCAAGATTCTGTCCAAGTGAGTTTTGATATAATAACTTTGCTGTTATCTCTTGCTGGATCCACCCCTCCCATTCCTACCCAGGCAAGAATGGACCTTTTCAATACTATCATACATTTAGCAGCTACCTTTAGGCCTGACCTTGGTATTGAATTCCCACAGGAATTTCCAATTACCACTGAGCTGCCTTCACCTAGGAATGTTGCGAGCAGCCAGTTGAAGGTTGCTGAATTATTAGAGGTTCAAGAAAAAGATCCCCTTCCAGACTCCTCAACGGTTTTGGAACAGGGCTCTTCCTCACTTTCCTCTACTCCTGTTTTGCCCATTTGCTTCGAGAAACCAGGTCCTGACGCCCCAATGTCTTCGAAGGATCAGGTACTTTAGCTCTAAGCACCCTTTTAGATATTTCTATTGTTAGTTCTGTTTATCCTTACCTCCTATTGTGATTCAGGCGGATAACCCTACTGATGATATGGGAGCAGCTCTGTCCTTAGATCTAAGTTCATCCACAACTCCTGATGAAGCTCCTCCCCATTTGACAGATCTCCCCTTAGTGGCTTTTGATGTTTCACTGTATAAACATCAGCTGGGACTATTCTGTGATGGGATTGCTGACCCCATTCCTACCATTTCTGCTAACCCACTAGAAAGCCTCCAGCAACTCCTTAATACATCCACACTCCCCAACTCTTCATCCTTTAAAATCAAGAGCATTCCTACGGGAGATGATGTTCTGACGTTAAAACATCATTTAGGAGCCTTGACCCGGCTAGGACTCCCATCTCTCCTTGAGCATGGTTTGGTTTATCATTTCGAAGTATGCCTTAAAGCCCTACTTCTCTCGAATAAGCTTCCTTCACCCATCAACTCTACTCTTCAAGAAAACTTTGGCCAGTTTAGTGAATTACTTGCTCACAATCAATTCCTATCCAAAAGCCTTGGGAAGACCACCCTTGAGGAGAAAACACCGGAAGCTAAGGCTTCAAAGATTGCTTCCCATCTTTCTTTGCACAATGCTCAAACAAGCAAGCTCGAAGAGCTGCAAAGGCAAAAGAGCTGGCTCGAAGGAGAATTGCAAAGGGTCACGGGTGAGATCAATAAGGTTGTTGCTGAATCTTGCGCGCTTAAGGATGTGGCCTCGAAGGGTGAGCAAACATTGCCACAGCTTATTCCCATGCTTCGAGCTGTGCGTCAGGAAAAGACTGCTCAAGTTTCATTATTAGATGCTAATCTCAATTCCCTTCGAGCAATACTGTCCAATATTGGCCATGTAATTGAGCAGTACTTGTAATATAATGCCCCCTTTTTTTTATACTTGATTACCGACGCATAGTAATACTTCAACCTAATTACTGGATCGCTATCAATGCATCAATAGATAAGTATCACAATGCATTAACTCGGGATAACTCGATAAGACTTCTTATCTACCTCCCCCGAGATCATTGAATGATCGACTTCCCCCTTTACCATTATAAATAGGGGCTTTTAAGCAGGGGAACTTACAAACCTTCTTAATTTCTGATGCCTTTTCTCTCGATCCCCAAAATTTCTCCAGCTTGATTTATTTGGTCGAGACCTCACCACTTCAATCCCAAGAATGGGAATCATGACACGCCCACCAGATCTAGTGAGATATGGCTTCGAAGTATAGTCACATCAGTTCTCATGACGCCTTCCTCTTGGGCTATGGCTCTTGGGTATAGACACATCAGCTCTCATGACGAAATCTCGTCGAGCTGTGACTTCGAAGACCAAAGAATCTAACGAGACGGTCTCGCAGTACGTCTACCTACCGATGGAGCTTTGCTCAAGTCTTTTGTATCTCAGCCTGTGGAGACCCACTCTGGGACGACTGGGATACTTCTATACTTAATTAGGGTTTTGTTTTCCATCTCTTAGATGGACACCATGGATGTAATTTTCCTCATGAATGTAATGATCAGAGAAAATTCTTATTATTGTGACCCTGTTCTAGTTTCATGGCATGACCACTGGGCCATTCATGCATTTGTTGTTTTGTTGGTCTCGAAGCCTGTATGTTCTAAGATCAAATGATATTAACTGAACCCATGACCGGTTGCCACAAACAGGAATCTTCCTAAAGAGTACTCTTTCCGTTGTTACGTTTGCACCGATTGGCATTCTCGTCACAAATTCACCATTTTGAACAGGAAAGCTCCCTTAATGTACCTAGTGACTGGCCTTAAGAATCCAAACGACACTTCGAGATATCATAACTTCAAATTTCGTGTACGGTTTACTCTCAGGGGATCTCCAATAGTCCCCTTGTTAGTCGTAACACTTATTACTAAGACTGATGGCGGCTACCCCCCTTTGGACGTTTCGTTCCTCAAGGGCTTTACACCTGGCCTCGACTTAATAACCGTAATAATTACAGGGGGATACGCTGATGCCTTTGGGACTATAAATAATCAACCAGAGCTGGTAATATTCATCCCATCTTCTCTCTTTATCCCCTTTACTGACATCCTCGAATTTGCCATGGCTTCCAACCCACAAGCCCCTCAGCCTGCCGAACTTTTGGAGGAGCTTGCCAGAAGAATGACCAGACTCATTGACGAGCTTAAGGAGGACCAGCAAACGGAGCTTCGAGCTCTTCGAAGCGAGATTGGCCGGCTTCGGGCTCAGCTAGTGGACGTGGAGACATCTTCACGTCTGTGTTTGGCCAGGAGTTGGGGCGATCTCACCAACGTCCTCACGGCTCATGAGGCCAAAAGTCCTCCGGAGGGTGGGTCCTCGTAGGACCTCACCTTTGGGACTATGAGGGTTACCAGAAGACCCTCATTTTGGTTTCTGGGCCATGGACTGGCCGTTTTTTTTTTTTTTAGAGATCATAGTAGGTCTCTCTTTCTTTTGCTTCAGATCCACTTGGGTCTGTTCTTTTTCTTTTGTAACGGCACCTCTTTAGGTGCTTTTTATGAATAAATAAAACTTTTGCTATCAGGGTGTCGTGTTTTACTTATCCTAACTGTTAATCCATACTTCGAAGTAATCGTGAGTCGAGATCGAAATAAGTAACTATGACGGAAATCTCTCCTCTTGACTTCCTCCCTTTTTATCGTGACCCATAGAAGGCTAACGGTTGCATCAAGTCAAACGCCTAGAGAAACTACCCCCCGAGCTGGGTTCATCTCTTCGAAGACAGTTGTCTTCTATGAAACGACTCCCATATGGAAGGGACATAAGACTTTAAATGTTTCCCGTTTATCTTTCTTCGATGGACATAACCATTTAAATTTCTCAAATGATAGGCTCCTCCTTTCAAGACCCTGTGAATTTGGAAAGGTCCATCCCAAGTTGGAGCCCATTTGCCTAATCCATCCAACCTGACCCTTCGATCTCTGATGGGTAAGATTACTTTCCAGACCAGGTCACCCTCATCGAAGCTTCGAAAAGCTACTCTTTTATTGTAACTTCTGGCCACTCTTGCCTTTTGTAACATGATTTGATTTAAAGCCTTTACCCTGGCTTCATCAATGTCTTCGAGTTCCATATGCATGGCTTGGTGGTATGACTGGGAATCCAAATCATTTTGGAATGCTACCCTTTGAGATCTCACCGTGATCTCCATGGGTCGGACTGCATCATGCCCATAAGTTAAAGCAAATGGGGTAGTGCCAGTGCTAGTCCTTTTCGTATTCCTATAAGCCCATAGTGTGTCCATTAACAACTCATGCCAAGTTTCTGGGTTTTTATCCACCATTCTTTGGATTCCCTTTTTGATAATCTTGTTGGTTGATTCTGCTTGGCCATTCGATTGGGCATAATATGTGCTAGTGTATATCAAAGAAATTCCATGGTTACTAGCAAAAGCTTTAACCAATTTCCCTTCGAATATGGAACCATTATCCACTGTTATTGTTTGAGGGCTGCCAAATCTATAAATGATCCCTTTTATAAACTCAATAACATGAGTTTGCTTAACTTCCTCATAAGCTTGAGCTTCCACCCACTTAGTGAAATAATCAGTTGCTACCAAAATGAATTTGTGATTTTCTGAAGAAGGTGGATAAATCATCCCAATCATATCCATGGCCCATCCTCTAAAAGGCCATGGTTTTATGACGTACTGCAAATCTGTAACTGGTAAATGTTTAAGTGGCCCTGTTCGCTGGCAGGCTTGACATCCCTGTGGGCAGCATGCCCTGGAATTTCCGGATTCCAAAGCGAGCCTTCGGGAATTTCGTTCCCCGAAGCAAGGGCCCGATAGATCGAGGGAGCGCGAGCGGAGAAGCAGCCGCAAACAGAGTCGCCACTGGCTCAAGGTCCGCCACCCAAGGAATCGAATTTGAAGCACCCGCCGCGCTATTTGATTTGAAAAAGTGAAGGAACCAAATCGTCCGTCATAACCATATCCGGGTTCGAGCCAGGTTACGAGAGGAAGGGTTTTAAGGCACTCTCTCGCCCAATCCGAGATCGGTCTCTACTTAGATATTTTGTGAAAACTTTGTGATTCTTCTTCTTCTTTAATCATTTTTTAGCCCAGTTAGGGCGGGGGAACAGTTAATCGGGGATTAAAACTGTAATAAGTTTGCAAGATGTGATCTAAACATGGCATGGATGGATGGCAAATATGAAACGAGATAAAACTTAACCCCCTGATTAGAATAAACCAAACTGCTCATGGAATAGGTGTATCACACATGACAGCCACCTTTGCACGCATGGATCAACGTGCATGCAAAAAGGACCATCGCGCGATACACCCATTCCATCTGCGCGAGTGTTCAAGTCTCACCACAGTTGAATTTTATCCCTTCTCGGGCTCTGGAAGGACCGGCACACCTGAAGGCAAACCAAGCGGTTTATATGTAACTAAAAGTAAATAATTATTACAAATTATTATAAACAGGAGCTAAACAAATTGAAATACAACCCCTAAACAGTGGGGGTATCAAAACAAAGGCCAAGGGCCAAGCTGCTCATGCAAGGGCAGTTACTGGACTCAGAGGACCATCGCGCGAGACAGTGAGTCCTCGCGAGTTGTCCTCTGGCCGATTTCGAGGAACCGCTTGCATGCTCGAGCTTTGGCATGCAGTCCAGATGCAACCCGAAGCATTCCAACAAAGTAAATAAGCAAGAAAAGCTAGTCTATGTGTTTTAACATGTTGAGCAGGGAGCTAAAAGGCCTATCATACTTCAAAACAATGAATAACATGATAAAACAAGAATAACCAGCACCCCCAAACCCCACGAGGACTGTCGCGCGAGACAGCGGACTGTCGCGCGCGTATGTGAATCTATCGCGCGAGAGAGTGCTTGGCATGGATTCTTGTATTTATTGCTGACTTTAGGCTGGGATCGGGTATTGATTACACTTGCCTCGCCTGCCGGCCTCCTCAGAGATCAGAACAGAGAGCAAAACAAAGGTAAGCTATACCTTCGGCTTTTGGTTTGAAAAGTGTTTGAACTTTGAGTTGAGTTGAGGTGAAAAGGGGGATTTGAGTGATGGAGGAGGAAGAACAACCTTTGTTCTTAAGGTGTAAGCCTGTGAATGCCAATTTTTGTTAACCCTTTGAAAGTGAACAAATGAGGGGTATTTATAGAGGAAGCCAGGGGCCAAAGGTGGTGGCAAACACCCCCTTAGGACCAAACTTGGTAACTAAGCTTGGTGAAAAGGTGATGGGAAGGGTTGTGTGAGGGTGTGTTCCCAAGGGCCTGCACTGTACAGTACCTATGGAGAAAAACGGGGTTCAGAAGCCCCAGAGCCCCCGGCAAGCAACCAAGTGGTCGGGCAAAGGTGAAAGTGGACAGCCGGGACCATCGCACGAGACAAATGAGACTCTCGCGAGGGTTCCACTGTCGACGTGGGTCAACAACAAATGTTTGACTTTGACCACACTGGCAGCAGACTCGCGAGGCAATCACCCTCGCGCGAGGATCATCTCCAGATCCAGTGTTGACCATCTTTAATTTCTTGGTTTAAGGGTTCAAAGGGTTCAAAGGGGGTTCCGCACACACCAAGCTCAAACCTTTCCAACCTCAAGACTGCTTTTCGATCTGGTTCATCATCGGGGAAACAAGAAACAGTAAGTAAAGTAATCTGGAAGCCCAGATTGGGGTGTCTACAGTAGCCCCTCTTTGACGGCACTTGAAGCACCATTGACTTGGTACAAGTAACGTCAAAGAATTCTAGACACCCCTCAAGGTAATCCAGAGCAGAACATACTAAAGTAGACAAACATACTTACAGACCCTGATCGGTTTGAAAGGACGGACGGACCGTCGCTGGGGATGGAATTAGAATTGGACAATTGCATTGCCGCTTGTTGATCGAATTTGGACAGGACAGGCTGTCGCTGCAGATTTGGACGGGACAGGCCGTCGTTGCTGGGGATCAAGCTATCCTCGGCACAAAGTATTCCAACAAACACGGGTAGGTCGTGTCAGGTAGGTTGAATTCCATCTGTTGGGAATCAGAGCCAATCTCCTTATCAAAGACCATCCGAGACAGAGCAATAAGCCTGCTGGAAGATGCACTTGCGGCTAGACTGAGGGTGATTGTCGTTAGGGACAGGCCAAGACGGACTCTCCTGGGGAACAACAATTGCGGATGAACAGACCATTGGACGATAATCTGATCGTCGTTGTGGCTGAATGCGGACGATACAATGATCGCCATCGATGGATTTGACAGGACTGGCTGCCATGAAGGCGGACGGGAAGATCAATGTGCTGATTGATCAAACCGCTGGGGAACTTTGACAGGATCGGCTGTCGTTGAAACGGCTCCGCAGGATAGCATCCTTTGGTTTACGAACCGAGAATTGGACAGGAGAGATTTCCATCGCATCCGCTGACCAATGATAACAAAACCGCAGGAGATCGCATCGCATCCTTCGGCAAACCAAATCGAGAGTTAGGGAGATTTCCATCGCATCCACTAACCAACGATAACAAAACTGCAGGAGATTGCATCGCATCCTTCGGCAAGCAAACTTGTCGAGTGTTTGTGAGATTTCCATCGCATCCTCTAACCAATTATAACAATACCGCAGGAGATTGCATCGCATCCTTCGGCAAACCAAATCAAGAGTTAGGGAGATTTCCATCGCATCCACTAACCAACGATAACAAAACCGCAGGAGATTGCATCGCATCCTTCGGCAAACCAAATCGAGAGTTAGGGAGATTTCCATCGCATCCACTAACCAACGATAACAAAACCGTAGGAGATTGCATCGCATCCTTCGGCAAACCAAATCGAGAGTTAGGGAGATTTTCATCACATCCACTAACCAACGATAACAAAACCGCAGGAGATTGCATCGCATCCTTCGGCAAACCAAATCTGTATGACGGCAACCATGCTGGACCATCTTCCTGCTTCAACATTTAATATACACAATATGCAATGATGTATACGAAATTGAAAATGCAGATGCAAGCTAAGGGCGGCTCCTAGGAGGACAACGACGCCTAAGGACTACCACTGAGCCCCATTACTGTACTGCCAGTTACTTCTGAGATGCGCACCCAGATAGATAGACGCTGAATGGACTGGCATGCCCCAGTTGACGAATTTGGGCTTGTGTGCCCTCTCTTCAATGCTTGGGCGGACGTGCCCTAGAAATGCTTTGTTTGGCCTTGGGCCGAGATACCCTTGCTGCTTATGAGATTTCCACAGCTTGTGGATTACAGGAGCTAGGGTAGCACATGTAAAAATTGCACTTTCTAGCCGCTAATATCTGATTTGCATTGACAGGTGACCTGAATTGACACAGACATGCGCACATGTACAGACTCGCCTAGCTCAAACGAAAAGGGAGAAAGAGTCCCAGGGTACAATGCGAACCCTTAGGCACATAGAACATGATGAAATTTTGGGCATTACTGGGCCAAAACTCACAACATTCCTTAGACAGGTGAAACTGACACTTACGAAAGCGCAAAAAGTACAAAGACCTGTACAAACAAAACCGAGAAAAGCATCCCGATATTACAATTGATTGAAAAACTAGAAAAATGCCGCAAAGATGGACATAAGACGCAAAAGATGACTCATATAGGCCCGGACTGAAACCGACACCCCCGTGTAGTCACATTAAGTCCATATGACTTGCATGGTATGACAAGACTAGGCAAAAGCCCTTGAAACGTCATTCGAGGGCAATAGCAGGCTACCGCTGGAGTTGAAAAAGCACGCACGCGAGGCTGCAGCTGCTCATACCAGACCTCACTGAACTTAGAATAAACTGTGAGCCATTAGGCTTCTAGCATTTCGTTCTGTTTTTGATGCTTCAAATATTTTAAGACTTATGCTCAGCCTGTAAATTTGAAGAAGCAGTTTGCAATAAAATTGAAAGGCAAAGGTTTTCCCCCTTCTGATTCCTTCATCGCAGCTTGATCTTCGATCTTCTTCGACCTTTGATGTGTACCCAGATGTCAACCATGGATCTAATCGATAGATTTGTGACCGAGTCTCAAAGAGAGACTGCCTACGTATCCCAAGCTAGGGAATCAGGTCAAAACGTAGTTCAGGCTAAGGTTCACTCGTGTGTTTACCTCTCCTTTTGTGCTCTAACTTTTGCCTAGTACCGCCCATTCGGGTTTTCGGTCTAGCGAGCTTTCGAATATTGCCTATCACTTTTGCCTAGACCCCCTTCATAGGTTTTCGGGCTAGCAAGCTGCTCTAACTTTTGCTTGGAACTGCCCACCCTCGGGGTTTTCAGCCCAACGAGCTTCTCTCAGGGAAAAGTTGCTTTTGAATTGATCCAGGTTGACCATGGTATTGAATTTGTTGCCGTCGAGGTCATCGATCTTTGGCCGCAGCCCCAGGTACAACGGCTTTAATGACATAGAGTCAAAAGTGCTTCAGTTGACATGCCTTACTCCGGGCCGTCTTGTGCATTTTCTCGTTTGTACTCGGCGGAACGCCACTGTTGTTGCTTTTGAACATGGTATGAGGCTCGGAGCCCTCTTGAGCTTCTGTTTTCTGGATTGGCACCCAGTAGCAGGGGTTTTGATGCTTTTTTATCTCAGGATCAACGCCAAGCGAGTCTTTGATGAGACCACGCCAAGACGTTGACGCTTGTCTGATTGGGTCTGATGCTCCTCTGGGAACAGTGCTTGGACCAACTTTGAACCTTTCAGGAGGTTATACTTGTCTTTCAAGTTTATTGAAAATTATTTCTTCTTTTAATAGGCTGAGCATGCCTTTTATCTTCCCTTTCGGCGAGGGAACACATTTCCTTGGGGATGATCCCATCGAAATCTATCCCTTCGTCGTCAGGGTCGACACAGTTTATATAAAAGCCAGCGAAGTACTAAGAAACAAGACAATGCATATCATAAAAACCCTCGGGGTTTGCCAAGTACAGCAGACTCAAGACTTGAAACAAAAGCTACGACGTGGAGGGCCAAGAGGCACGAACTCCGACTCAGAGCTAGTTTAGACAAACGCAAAAGACTATGTGTCAGACTCAGACATATCGCCAATGCAAACTAGACGCGGTTTTGAAAACGCAATATTTAAAAAGCTACCCATAGCTTTTACAAAAGAGGTAGGATCCAGCGGGCGTCAGGCCCAAGCAACAGCACTTCGGCTTCCTTTGGCTTCTCGACCAAACCTACTCGATGCTCCTTTGATCAATGGACCTCAGCTAGTCAATCTTCTCATTTGTAAGCCCCTCATCACTATCAAACCAGATGTCAGCAGTGAAAACCTCTATTGCCCAACTTACAGCCATCATGTTAACCTCCAGCTCGGACGGGATGGATATGATGGGTTTGGGTTGATTTACTGGGATGATATAGTGGCTAGGGTTGAATATGGTGGAGTTCGGGTTGATTCGAGTGGAGCTGATAGATACCTGACCAACCAGAGGGTCAGACCCGTGTTGAGGCAAGGAGTTGGAAATAATGTTGGGCTTTGGCGGAACTTGGACCGTGCCATCATCAATAAGATCTTGAATCTCATGTCGAAGACGATAGCACTTGTCAGTGTGATGGCCAGGCATTTGGTGGAAGGCACAGAAGAGGTTAGAATTATAACCAGCAGGTAAGACTTTGGGAGGGGAAGTTGGGGTCAAAGGTTTGAGATGCCCAGACTTGACAAGTTTCTCCATCACCGCGGATAGAGATGCCTCAAAAGCAGAGAAACTCCGAGGTTGGGTTCGGGCCCGGTAGCTTTGGGTGTTCTGAACCTGATTGACATCGGTTGTATGATTAGGGGAAGCAGCAGCGTTATCCCCACTTGTAGCCGTGCTGGCATAATTGCTACTGCCAAACAGTGTGCTACTGTTTCCAGAGTAAGCCTTCGACTTTGGTTTCTGAGGATTGGAAAAAAAGACTCCCCTCTTGGCAAAATCCCACTTTGCACAAGATCCTCGATGGCTGTGCCGATTCAAAGAAAGTCTCGGTTGGCAGATGCTTGAACCAACAGCACGAGATGCTTAGCATAGTCGAGATGCAGGTGCAGGAGATAATGCGGAGTTGATCCTTCTCGCTGGGCGCTCAATCATTAGAGCGGCTTTGGCTCTCCACCTTTAACAAAATCCGCAAAGGACTCTTTGGCTTCCATCTTCGTGGATTCTAACTCTCGAATAGTCATCTTGAGCTGGGAGTTGTAGTTGTATTGAGCAATGAAGGCAGCCCCAATGTCTTCCCAAGTCTTTCTCTTGGAAATGTCGAGCGACAGAAACCAGTGGAAGGCAGGCCCTGAGAGAGTTTGAGGGAAAAGCTGAGACATGGCCTCACTTTCTACTTTGAGTAGCTTCATGGCGGCATGATAGCCATAGAGATGAGTCTTGGGATCACCGCTCCCATCGAACTTGACCAAGTCAGGCATTTTGAATTTGTCTGGCAGTTTAGCATTAGGGTACAGGCAAAGACGATCCAAGTCTATTCCGCCCGTGCTGATCTTTACAGATTTGGTGACGGATTCCTCTAGCTTTGCTATCTTGGCCATAAGAGCAGCTATGTCAGGGTTTTGAACAAGTTCCCTACCCGCAAGATTCGGGTTTGCAGCAGGCGCACGAGCCTTCCTAGGGTTGGGCTGAACAATGAGACGCCCCTCGTGATTCGGATCTGGGACCAAGACAGGCTGCTCCTGGTCGTCCTCATCGTCCTCGCCTTCCTCTTCGAGTGGAGGTGGAAGACGAGTGTTGATAAGGTCATTGAGACGAGTGATGTTAGCATCGGTTTGGATGGCCTTTTGTTGCATCGCAGTGATACTGTTCTGGAGGTTCATGAGCATGTCTTCCAGAGAAAGTGGTTGAACCTCTGGCTGACCTGACATGGTAGGTGATTCAGAAGTGCTCGATGCAGAAGATGGGGATGCTGGTTGCCCTTCCTGTACAACCGGTGGTGACCCTGATTGTAGAGCAGCCAACAAAGAGCGCGGAGAGCCTTCCGTTGTGACTGATTGGGATTGTAACCTGACCAACCTTTGACTCAGATTCAAGACGTTCCCAAGTAGGTTTGGCTCTTCCTTTCGGTGAAATGGCCTAGAGTGCAATGGCTCGGAACTAGACAGTAAAATAAGTGAAAGCTCGGTGGTGTTCCCGCAGCAATTAGAATGCAATGCATGCGTCGTTGTCGGTGTCAACCATAGACTCTAGAACTAGAGACAAATCTGTCTCATGATGTTCGGACGCTGCCAAAATCCTCAGATTTCTTTCGAGGGTGTATCCTTTGAAAGGATCAAACTGATCCTAAGAGATGTCAAACAGACTAAGTCTTCGACTAGTCCCTTTTGAAGATTCAACTTTGAACTTGGAACAACTCGGTATTGATGGCGTGATACCTTTACCGGGGTGGCTTCAGTGACAACGCGCGTTAGCCGGGCGGTGTTCGTGCTTAGCACGATAACCAAAATGACATCAATATCACGACATCAATACTTTGTGGTTCCTTATCTTTGGTTGAATCTTCAACCGGGCATGAGCCAAGGATTTAATAAAGTTTGATTTCTCGAAGTCTCGCTGACCTAAGGACTTTAAGAATTAACAACATGCACCATCGAGATGCACGACTCTTCATTGGGTCTAGCAGCGTCCAAATTAGCATAAGACAGACTCGAAAGCGAGTGACAACCTAGAAGCCGCCCTAAACATGCTCTTATGCAAAATAACATGTATGTATGTACAATTTCAGAGACAAGTTTGCCTCACAAGTTTCAGACGTTGCCGGAATCCTCAGAATTCTTTTCGGCGATGTGTCCCCATGTAGATCAACAGATCCTAAAAGATGTCAAAATAGACTAAATCTTCGTCTAGTCCCTTTTGAAGATTCAACTTTGAATTAGAAACAATTTGGCATTGATGACATGACACCTTAACCTCGAACAACGTGGTGTATAGTGACAACGCACTTCAACCTGGGTGGCGCCAGTGACATAGCATCAATACTTTGTTATTCCTAATTGTCGGTTGAATCCTCAATTAGGCATGAGCTGAGGATTTAGCAAATTTTGATTTCTCAAAGTCTCATTGAACTAAGGACTTTGCGATTGATAACGAACATTCAAGAGAATGAACGACTCCTCATCGGGTCCAACTACGTCTTAGACAGCGTAAGACAAACTCGAAAGAAAGAACTGCCCTAAGCATGCTCCTATGCAAAACAGTGTATGTACAGTGCATGCGATAGGGAAAGCAGTAACACGTAGACAGTATATGGGGTTAGATGCAAGTAGATCCTACCCTGTAGGTACCTGTCCTAGTTTGGAGAGTTCTAATGCTTTGTATATGCAAAGGCCGGTTTTGGTTCGTAACGGGTTCCTCGGACTAGGGCCACAGATATACCTCCCGTTGCCCGCGATATCGCTGAGCAACAGTCAAACGGTAGCATGACCCATCATCGTCGAAGGTTGTTGGTCATTCGGGGTCCCCGGGCTCCGATAAACCGTGCCGGATTGCCAAAACGATCCAACGAGGCTTATCCCACATCGATGCAAATGAATGCTAGAAATTGATTAAGAAGAAGAAGAATCACAAAATCGCAAAATACCTTTTCAAGCTCGGCTCACTTTATTTAGTCCATCTTTTAAAGAAAACTACGAAAGTGAACAATCGAAAAAGTCCCAGATTAGATTGGCCGGACACGGGGTCCTGTTAAATCACCATTCCAACCTTCGGCCGAGCTCACCGCTTTGACAGACTTTTAAGGATTGTTCACAAACGGTATTAAACTCTAAGTACGGATTAATATTGGTTCGATTATCCCAGCAGAGTCGCCACTGTGGCAAATGCCTGGAATTTCCGGATTCCAAATGCAAGCCTTCGGAATTTCGTTCCTCGGCAAGGTGATAGATCGAGGAGGCGAGCGGAAGCGGCCGAAACACAGTCGCCACCTGGGTTTGAAGGTCCGTCACCGGGTTTGAAGGTCCGTCACCCAAGGAACCGTATTTGAAGCACCTGCGCTATTTGATTTGAAAAAGTGAAGGAACCAAATCGTCATAACCATATCTGGTTCGGGAGCCAGGTTACGAGGGAAGGGTTTTAAGGCACCCTCTCGCCCAATCCGAGATCGGTCTCTACTTAGATATTTTGTGAAAACTTTGTGATTCTTCTTCTTCTTTAATCATTTTTTAGCCAGTTAGGGTGGGGAACAGTTAATCGGGGATTAAAACTGGAACAAGTTTGCAAGATGTGATCTAAACATGGCATGGATGGATGGCAAATATGAAACGGGATAAAACTTAACCCTCGATTAGAATAAACCAAGCTGCTCATGGAATAGGTGTATCACACATGATAGAGCCACCTTTGCACTCATGGATCAACGTGCATGCAAAAGGACCATCGCGCGATACACCCATTCCTTCGCGCGAGTGTTCAAGTCTCACCACAGGTTGAATTAATCCTCTTCGGGCTCTGGAAGGACCAAGCACACCTGTGAGGCAAACCAAGCAGCTTTATAGGTATCAAAGTAAATAATTATTACAAATTATTATAAGCAGGAGCTAAACAAATTGAAATACAACCCCTAAACGGTGGGGTATCAAACAAAGGCTGGCGGCTGCTCGCCATGCAAGGGCAAGCATCGACTCGAGAGGACCATCGCGCGAGACAGTGAGTCCTCGCGAGTGTCCTGGGCCGATTTCCAGAATCGCTTTATGCTCTGAGCTCTGGTACAGGTCCAGATGCAACCCAGTAGCATTCCAACAAAGTAAATAAGCAAGAAAAGCTAGTCTATGTGTTTTAACATGCCGAGCAAAGTGAGCTAAAAGGCCTATCATACTTCAAAACAATGAATAACATGATAAAACAAGAATAACCAGCACTCCCAAACCCCACGCGCGAGACAGCGGACTGTCGCGCGCGTATGTGAATCTATCGCGCGAGAGAGTGCTTGGCATGGATTCTTGTATTTCTGCTGACTTTAGGGCCAGGACTGGTATTGATTACCAGCCTTGGCCCTGCCAGTTCCCCTCAGAGATCAGAACAGAGAGCAGAACAAAGGTAAGCTATACCTTCGGCTTTTGGTTTGAAAAGTGTTTGAACTTTGAGTTGAGTTGAGGTGAAAAGGGGGATTTGAGTGATGGAGGAGGAAGAACAACCTTTGTTCTTAACGTGTAAGCCTGTGAATGCCAATTTTTGTTAACCCTTTGAAAGTGAACAAATGGGGGGTATTTATAGAGTTAGCACCTTCCATAAATGGAGAGGGCCCCTTAGGACCAAACTTGGTGGCTAAGCTTGGTGAAAAGGTGATGGGAAGGGTTGTGAGGGTGGAAAGTCCAAGGCCTGCACTGCCACAGGCTTGAGGAGAAAAACGGGGTTAAGCAGCCCTGTAGCCCCCCTGGCAAGCAACCAAGTGGCTGGCAAAAGGTGAAAGGGACAGCCCAGGACCATCGCGCGAGACAGTGAGACTCTCGCGCGAGGGTTCCACCTGTCGCGCGTGGGTCAACAGTCAAATGTTTGACTTTGACCACACTTGGCAAAAGCAGACTCTCGCGCGAGGCAATCACTCCCTCGCGCGAGGGTCAACTCCAGACCCAGTGTTGACCATCTTTAATTTCTTGGTTTAAGGGTTCAAAGGGTTCAAAGGGTTTCAAACACTCAAAGCTCAAACACTCGACATTCCCGAGGTGTTCTTGATCCGTTTCATCATCGGGGAATCAAATATCATAAGTAAAGTAATCTGGAAGCCCAGATTGGGGTGTCTACAATCCCTTGGCATAATCGATGCAGTCTTTTAGAATCGTGGGCCAATAGTACCCATATCTCCTTATCAACCATCTCATCTTTATGCCAGCTTGGTGAGCTCCACAAATTCCTTCATGGACCTCGGCCATTACTTTAAAAGCATTTACCTTGTTCAAACATTTCAAAAGGAGACCATCCATCCCTCTTTTAAATAGCTCATTATTGTACATAATGTAATTCAGTGCTTTCAACCTAGTTGCTTTGTCTGTCTCAGCATCTGGTTTGGTTAGGTAATCGATGAGCACTTGCCTCCAATCCTCGTTCTGATTGGGAGGAAGATTTACCTCTAATACTTCGAAGTCAGTCAACCTGTCGCTTAACATAGGTAAAGATTTCCTTAGAGTTAGCTGACAGAACTCTTTTTCATTTTCTGACACAATTTTATACCCTGATGCCCTTTGAGCCACCTCATCAGCTTCTTCATTGAAGAATCTAGGGATATAAGTAAAAGTGATCATGAAAAATCGATCCATCAGCACTTTAGCATGCTGATAATAAAGCACTAAAGCTGGGCTGGTACATCGAAATTGTCCATTCAGCTGATTGATTACTAACTGAGAATCTCCAAAGACCTCCACAACATTTGCCCTTAATCTGAGTAGAATCTCTAACCCTATGATTAAAGCTTCGTATTCTGCTTGATTATTTGAACATTGCCCCTCACTGAGTCGAAATCCATATTTGGTTTTCAGACCTTGAGGGGACTCTACAATTATGCCTACTCCAGCCATTTGGGCAGTCTTCGATCCGTCAAACCATAGCTTCCATGGTTTGATATCAATCAGACTTGCTTCTAGCGTTTCAGGCACTTCGATTCCATTAGGGTGATCAGCCAAAAAGTTGGCCAACGCTTGTCCCTTTACTGATTTCTGGGGTAGGTACTCGAGACAAAACTCAATTAAAGATACTATCCATTTCCCAATCTTCCCACTAAGCACTGGCTTCGAAAGCATGTGCTTAATTACATCAGTTTGAGAAATGACATAAGTCACTCTAGGCAACATATAATGCCTGAGCTTCTTGGAAGCATAAAATAAAGCTAAACATAGTTTCTCTACTGCAGCATATCTACATTCACAGGAATTTAGAAACCTACTAAGATAATAGACTGCTCTCTCCTTGCCATCCTCATTGTCTTGTGCCAGCAATGCTCCTATTGAATCATGAGTCGCTGCTAAGTACAGCTTCACTGGTTTCCCTTCAATAGGTGGCATCAACACTGGTGGGTTGGCTAGGTATCTCTTGATGGCTTCGAAGGCATCATCATGCTCTCTAGACCACTTGAATTCTTCTCCCTCCTTTAATTTCAATAAAGAAGAGAAGATTTTAGTCTTTCCTGCAGTATTAGATATAAATCTACGAAGGAAATTTAATTGACCAAGAAACCTTTGCAATTCCTTCTTGTTCGAAGGAGGTTTGGCCTTAATAATGGCCTTTGCCTTGTTCTTATCAACCTGTATTCCCCTTTTGTGAACTAAGTAACCCAGAAATTTTCCAGCTGATACTCCAAAAGCACATTTTTCTGGATTTAACTTCAGTTGGTATAGTTTTAGTTGTTGAAATGTCCTTTCTAGATGTTGCAAGTGATCCTCATCAGAATCTGACTTCACAATGATATCATCTATGTAACATTCTAGAAAACCTCCTACCAAATCATGGAAAATGGTATTCATAGCCCTTTGGTAAGTGGCACCAGCATTCTTTAACCCAAATGGCATCTTGACCCATTCAAAAATGCCAATGTTCCAGGGCATGCAAATGCTGTTTTGTGCACATCTTTTTCTGCTATGCAAATTTGGTTGTATCCTGAATGCCCATCCAAGATGGATAACATCTTGTGTCCAGCTGACCCGTCCACAAGCATATCCACATTAGGCATAGGATACTCATCCTTAGGAGTGGCAGTATTTAGATTTCGAAAATCAATACAGATCCTAATACTCTCATTCTTTTTAGGAACTGGAACTACATTAGACAACCATTCGACATACCTGGCTGTCCTAATGAATCCAGCATCTAGAAGTCGCTGAATTTCTTTCTTGACTCCTGCAATAGTTTCTGGACTCATCTTCCTGGTTGGCTGCTTCACAGGTTTAAATTGTGGCTTGATAGGCAACCTATGCTCCACCAATTTCCTGTTCAATCCAGGTAGTTCCTTGTAACTCCATGCAAAACATTCTTTATTGGCTTTCAGTAGTGCTATCAACTTAGCCCTCATTTCTGAGTCGAGCTGTTTGTTGATAAACACCGGGTTGGGATTTCTTTCATCTCCCAATTTTACTTCCTCCAGAAGATCTTGGTCTTCGAAATGTTCTTGAGACGTTGGACTGTCTTCCTCCTTGTGAGGCTTGTGATCCTGCAGAACGTCTTCCCACATGTTGTCCTCCTGTATCTTCTGCTCAATCCCCAAAGCAACATATCTTATTAAAGCCAATGAGTTGGCCTCTCCTTCCCCATCTTCCTTGGATTCACATCCAAGCAGCATTATCCTTTGGGGTGTCTGATTCATAATCAACAGCTTGTTTCAGCTTCGATTTTAGCTCTGCCAATTCTCCCAATTCCATCTCGTTGGTTGGGCAAGTGGCTGCCTGGAGTAGTTCACTTAGTGGAACTACGTCTGACTTGTACATTCAGCAAAATTTGCTGTGGCACTAAATGGATGTGGATCAGCTTTAACTCCTTCAACACCCACTTCTTTGCCTTTGTCATACTTAACAATCATCAATTCCTGATGGAGAGAAGAAGGAATGCATCCATTAACATGAATCCAATCTCTTCCTAGTAAAGCATTATATTTAGCATATGTATCCACTACGAAGAAAGCAGTGTCTGTTTCTATTCCACCTACTGCCAATCTAATGGAGATTATACCCCTGGCATGTTGGCTTTCCCCTGTGAATCCTGCAATGGATGTGCTGGTTGGAATCAACTTTGCTTTTCCTTTACCCAACTTTTTTAGGGTTTGGAAAGGCAAAATGTTCACTGCAGCCCCATTATCCACCAGAATTCTGTTAAGCGGGATTCTATCAAAGTGTGCAGTAATATATAGTGGACGTAAATGTTGTCGCATAGCATTGGTAGGTAATTTAAATGGATATGAAAGTTCCACATAATTTAAATCTATTACCAATGGGTATTCGATGTCTAACATGGAATCTGGTACAAAACAAGCACTTTCTTTGGAACTTACCTCCAAACTCTCCTGATTCTGCTCAACTTCACGTACCAGAGTCTCATCCATCTCGATCTGGGCCACTTCCTCCAGATCACAGTCATTGCATATGATGTTTAGTTCTTCATCACTGTGTATCTCTTCAGAGGAGCTGGCTTTGACCAGCCAAGTATTGCTTTCATCTTTAGACGCCTGGCCAATTTTGAAGGAGTCCATCGAACACGGATAAACCATGTTAACTTGCACCTCTGGCTGGCTTCCAAACTGAATGCTTGCTGCTTCTTTGGTCTGGTTAATTGCCTCTGCTCTCACTTCCCCCTTGGATTCAGCCTCTTGTGCTGACACTTCCATGGGAGAAGAGCTTCCTTCTACCCCTTCTTGTTCCACCAACATGGCTTCTAGCAGCCCAGACTGGTAACTAGCCAATGAGTTGGGGGAAGGTGCATCGAAGTCCTCTTCAAGCATCGCTGAAGCTACTTTCTGCAAAGCTTCTCCCTCTCGATGCTGGGTTCGAAACTCCTCGGGGTCCCTTTGAGCCCTGTCGAACCTTGGATTGAGCCTTGCTCCCTTTCCAGATTCCTCTCCAGTTGAGGAGTCTCCCATTTGAAAGAGTGAATACTTCCTTTGGAGCTTCCTTTTCTGTGTTCTTGAGAGCAAGGGGACCATCTGTGGGATTTTGGACTTGGGATCCCTTATCAATACCCAATTTCCAGAGTTTGAGCTGGGTGGTTTGAAGGTCTTGGTCCCACCTTTGGCTGGACCCTTATATCCTTGAAATAGATCAGGCTTAACCTGTTTCAGAAACCAATCAGGGACGCCTTTTACCAAAGTAAACTCGTCTTGCTTGACTTCCTCTTGTACCCCTGAAGTCTGACCAATGTTGGCCCTCTTTAGAGGAGGTACTTCCCTTTTCTGAGCATAAGGGACTATATTCGAGGGCATATTCCTCTTCGAAGCCAACCAAGGCTTGCTCTCATTTGGTTTTGCTGGTGCTGGAGCAATTCGCTTCATCCCTTGCTCTTTAGGGAACAGGCTGACTCCCTTCCTGTCCAGATCCTTGAACACCAAATAGTTGGCTCTGCAACCCACGCATAAGCACTCCAAAAACGAGGCTTCGAGCATAGGCAGATGGTTTGTTCCAGCATCTTGTGAAGATAAGCCGGCATTGCTTGATTTGTAATGGCTTTGTCTTACTCCCATGCCTCGAGGATGACCAGCATATGGCTTCCACCTTGTGGGCTGGACTGAAGTCATATTCACTGGTGCTTCCTTGTCACGCCAATATTTTTTGACAGTTCGGGCCAACGAAGTGGGCACGTTGGTGTTTACTTCCTCGACCTTTGGAAAAGGAGTGGCATCGATTCCCATAGCCTTGTCAGGGAACTTGATCCTTCCTTTCTTGATTTGTTCCTGAATTCTGTTACGAAAAACATTGCAAGACTTAGTTGAATGAGACCAAGAATCATGCCATTTACAATATGTTTTCCCATGCTTTTCTTCTGCAGTTGGTAATTTAACTTCTGAGGGCAGCTTGATGATCTTTTTCCTTAACAGGTAATCAAAAATTTCATCAGCCTTTGTTACGTTGAAAGAATAAACTTTATGTATTTCTTTCTGTTTGAATTTCTGCCCTATAGTAACATTCTTCTGGACTAGAGGCTCACAAACACAAGGATCATGTTCAATGATTTCTGCAGCATCTATCTCATAGTTGGGATCTCTATAATACGTGGAATAAGAAGAGTTATGCCTATCTGTATCTTCTTCCAGCAATGACTCATATCTAGTGACTTTGTAGGTTAGATCTGCAAAGTCTCTAAACTCAGTGGAATCGAACCTTTCAAAGTTCTCCTTCCAACCCATCTTGGGCTAACCTCACAAACTCTGCCTCTGGCAATTGGAGTTTGCACTTGGTCCTGGCCCTTTTGAACCTAGATATGAAGTCTGCTACCTTTTCATCTGGTTTTTGCCTTAATCTAGCCAAGTCTGCCATTGAGACTTCAGGCTCCGCATGGAAGAATTGTGCATGAAACACCTCCTCCATCTGAAACCAATTGGTTATTGATCCTGGTGGTAAATTGGTATACCAAGCAAAAGTGGTCCCGACAAAGAATTTGGGAACAGCTTCATCTTCATGAAGCCATTTTGGGCCAAGTTCTTACATTGGGCAGAAAATCTAGCAATGTGTTCTACGGAAGACTGTCTTCCATCCCCATAGAACAAAGTAAAATCTGGGATTTGAATTCCCTAGGGATTTGAAATGTGGTGTCTATCCATTCTGGATATGGCTTTCGATAGATCTGAGGTTGTACCCCTGAGTTCGAGGTCCACAAACCTCTTGTATGAGACCCATAACTTGGTCTCTTAACACTGGGTTATCTACGAGGAGATTCTGTCCTTGATTTGCCACAGGCTGATCTTGCCTTTCTAAATCATCTTCCTGAACCCCATTAAAATCCCCTTGGTTTTCCCTAGGGGCCTCCCATATGGTGGTTGCTGCATCCTTTCAGGCGCAAGATGAGGCTGTGTATACCTAGGGTTTTTCTCTTGAACAGTGGGGAAGGGACCCCTAGCCATTGGCAACTCCTGACGAGAGTCTCGTGGATTGACATCCCTCCTTTCTGGTTTATACCCTTGTTCTAACTCTACGTCATCCCCCCATCTTCCCAGAACAGGTTCGAAGAGAGGATTAACACTTTGTCTATTCCCAGCATTCCTTGGGAGTCCAATTGTAATACCATGAGATTGCCTAGGAATCTCCAATGGCTTTGTTGGTTTCACTGGCTCATACCAAGATTGTGGTATGTCTTCAGGAAACATTTTCTCCTTTCCTGGTCTAGACTTCACCTTACCCTGTCCAATATCCTCTCCAAGCCTTCCTTCGAAGGGACTTTGGTGAGTGCTAGAGTTAGCTTGGTTGTTCAGTCCAATATCTGCTGGACTGTTCCTTGCTAACTCTGGATTGGGCAATCTAGTTTTTATGCTTTTGATCATGGCTCTTTGGGCTTGAGCCATCTCTCTGAAAGCTATCATCATTTCTCTAAACATGTCCTCCTTATCATAGTCTTTCCCACTAACCTGTCTCTCTTGGACATTTGAAGGGAAGCCTGTAGGCCCTTGATAAGGAGGCATTTCATAAGAAGGCTCCTCCTGTAGAGGCTCCTCCATTTCTAAAGCCAATGGCTGAAAAGCTAGGCTAGCAGGCGTACCTGGTTCTGCAACCTGCTCTGGCTCAATTTGTTCCCCTGGCTCCAAAGCACCAATAGGTGTACCTATTTGCTTCCTGAGCCTTGGCATTTCGGCACCTTCGGGTCCCACCGGGCGTGCCAAAAATTGTTTGGGAATGAATTAGTTCAATCAAAGGAAAAGATTGTGTGCGGGCGTGCCGAAAAGAACCAACTCCACAAATGAAATTATTCTTTTCAACGTGATTTGAAACAACTAATTTATATCAGGAACTGTGTTATCTGTTCAATTACCTCAACTAAGAGGATTTTTCTTTAAAAATGTCGAACCAAGACTACGGGTGGCTTTTCTCAAATCAAAAGATGAATGAACACAAACGAACTCGAATCTAATCAAGGTAAGTTTGTATACAAACACTCTTAAGACCTATGAAACCAATGGGACAAATATAAGCACACCGAATTTAATCGAAGAGAGCCTACAACCAATTGAGATGATCGAGCACAAACAAACTGAATCGAATCGAAGGCAAATTTGTGCACAAACACTCTTGGAATTTTTCTGAGACAATGCCGAAATATAAGCACACTGAATTTAATCGAAGAGGGCTTATAAACGACTAATCTCTGGTAAGAGAAAGACTGAAAGGAATAAGAAACTTGAATTTAATCGAAAGTAGTCTTACATGCAAACAAGTCTTCAACTTACAAAGTAAACTAAACTACGTCCTAAACTAAGACAAATCCCTGAGCAATCATATTGAGTATGAGTTGTCAGTGGATGAGTTTTTTTGTTGGGGTCTCTATCTTCAACTTCTTCTCTTATTTATAGACGCCGAGTGTGCCTTCGAACCCCACGTCTTCAATTGATGCACATGTTCCTTTTCGAACTGCCCATGATTCCTTGAAATTCGGCTGAGCGGAGTCTTCGAATGGTTGCTGGACTGGTTCCTCTAGAGTTCTTCTCTCTCCACGTTTGCTAATCTTGATCATGGCTGTTTCCTGGATCGTGGGCTTCCTCTTTTTATGCAACGTGAACACGATCACTCCTTCTGAATGATTCCCTGCTTGATTCCCCATGAGACGGAGATTCAATCACCGTTGGATGAGTTTTAGTCAGTAATCCACGGCTAAACCTAATCACCGTCTTAATTACCCTTAATTGGGACTCAAACGCTGCCGTTTCCCATCAAAACGATACCGTTTAGTACTAAAATAATATCGCCATTAACCTTATGATTCCATGTATCTCGGGCCAAAATGGGATATGTTCTGATAGGCCAAAGCATCGTTTGATGCCACGTGTAATTTTCTTATTGGGTGGCGTATCTTAGGATGTAAACAGTACCATGGCCTCCCCCCTTCCGCCGCCGCACACGAGGGGAGGGGAAGGGAGAAGATTGATCATACATTTTACCATTCATTATGTAAATAAAAATCCAATGAATTAATGTTTCTCGTGAAGGAGGGTTAGATAAAATTAGGCATGTCAATGGACCGAATCTGATAATGCCCAAATATGATCCGAATTCGATAACGCTCAATCCTATAGTGGTAATCCGAATCCGATAACTTTTTTACTTCAAAAATTTTAGCAAAAATAATATTTTTTTCAAAAATTACAAAAAAAAATAGAAAATTTTTTTCCCCCAAATATTACAACTTTTTAAACTTTTTTTTTCAAAATAAAAAATTTACAGTTTTTTTTAAATAAAGAAACAATTTTTAAAATAAAGTTCGGATCGGATTGATAACGGATTTAATCCAATCTGATCCGAATCCAATCCAATCCGATTTGTATTTGGATTACCGGATTCGGATTATCGGATCGGCGTTATCATATTCGGATCGGATTTTTTGAATCGGATTTGGTCCATTGATAAGCCTAGACAGAATATGAGTAGTGATAATTTATTTTGTTCACTTTGGTTTTCCAGAACGACCCCCTCTCTCTCTCTCTCTCTCAGCACAGTCTCCAATAAATTCTCTCTCTTTCAGCACAGTCTCTGATAAATTTTCTATTCAATTAGTATTACTCTAATTTCTCTATCCATTACCCCCAAAACCTCCCTCAAAATATAAACCAAACAAATATGTTTGCTGGTATTTTTATTTGACTCCGAAGATAGTGAACTAAAAGGGTAAACACCAACTAAGGGGAGGATGGCTTACATTTTCCAAACCTGGAGAGAAGTATTTGTAAAAAAACATCAGGGGAGGTCAGTGCAATATACCCAAATAAGAGATACTCGATAGGTGGATACTCCAACAGCAAGTCAAATTAAAGTAATCACATTCAGTTCCAAAAATAATAACAAAAGCGATCACATGGCCAATCTACAAATAAATGCACGGGTAGAATTAAAAATACAAAATCCCAATGGATCTCACTTGTTAATTAATTATAAAATCTCCTGCGATCTCATTTCTATCTCTCCATGGTGGATAAAGCTCTAAAACCACATCCCTTTGCACAAACAAACACACATGTTCTCGTGTAGGCTCCACACATGCTAGTGATGTAACGTGTCTATGTGTGTGTTTGTACATTTTCTGTGCAAAAATGTTTGTAGTTGTATAATGATTGTTCAGTACTAGTAACCACCTACATATCATTAACATTACAATATTTTTAACCCAAGGGATTGGCCAAGTAGTCTCTTGGCCTGAGATTTAGGTGTTTGTTTCATCCTAAAATTTAGATTTGATTCTTCTTGCCAACAACTCTTGAGGTAACCTCACCTCCACGCGTAAGCGTGTGAAATGGCTGTGAGAGGGGCTGAGGGATTAGTCCATAGTGCGCACAAGTTGACCTAGGACACCCTACATTACCACCAAAAAAAAAAAAAATTACAACATTTTAAATTAAATTTTAATAGGTGCATTGAATAAAAATATGTCAGCAAATAAAAAAGTTACTCTATCTTATTGAACTCCCAGGATAGATCTTCATTGTCAAAAAATGACTTGCATCTTCATTGTCAAAAAAATAACTTACTTGATCTATGCAGGTTTATCTGATAGTTAACTCGCATGATACATATACAAATACGTTAATTTGCATACTCGTCACTTTCATTAACAATTACTCCCTCCGTCTTCCGAAGCACACAAAAAAAATAATACAATTGTTCCAGCCGTCTCAAATTGCTCGTCTTCTATGGAAAGACATGCAATTCAAGATCAAGGAATAACTACATATTTTCGGGTCATAATAATTAGAATTCCTTTACACGAATTTAATGACTAGAGAAATTCAAAAAAAAAAAAAATTTACACGGAAGTATTAATTTTTTGACCTAAAAAAACTGCACGTTGTTTGTATAGGACAAGAGTAGTCAAGGGAAGCCCAACAGAGAAAAAGTTTATTGCGAACTTGGAAAGAGAATCGGATTTTAAAATTTCTGAATGGAGACCTGACTGCTGATGGCAACGTTATTATTAATCTCGAAAAAAATTATCTTTCATGTTTAACAATCTGTCCCGTCCTAAAAACGGCTCAATCAAAGGTAGAATCCACCCGTTGGAAGAGCATCACAAACCCTCAATAAAGTATTCCACTAGCAAAAAGCGCTGCTCTGCCCCATATGGTACACATGTAGTGGTCAAATAAAATAAAAAAAAACTTTTAAACAGACCTCCCATTTTTCACGTTTTTGACGTTTCCGTTGACAAAAAAAAAAAAAAAAAAAACACCCGAATCAAAACGTGAATGAATGAAAAGTTAAAAGATTAAATCGAACATTTACACTTATTAGATTGAGCTAGTTTTTTTTGGAGAAACTCAAAAACATGTTTTAAATTTTATGAACGATTTGGATCGTTTGAGTGGGACCTTAACGGACCCCACATTAAAATCTGTGAGAAATCAGTGCGGTAATGTCGAATCACAACAAACCCACCCACCAGACTCGACCGAAAATAGTCCATCGTTGTTCCACTCCGAACTCTGTTGCGTTTGGCACTATTAAAACCACTTTCTGGTCCACTGAGAGACAGCAAGAACCCACATGGACCTCCGTCTGACTCTCCCCTCCACTTTCCTCCCCCCGGAATCCCCTCTCCTCCGCCGGAAATGTCACCCGCCCACCGCTCTCCGCCGCTGGCCTGGCACCGACAGAGCTTTTCCGGCGCCGAGGAGCGCTCCTCGCCTTGCCGTCACGGCCAAGAAGAGGGCGGTGATCGAGGGCGTGAGCGACGAGATGAGCGCGATCGCGTCCCAGAACTTGGATTTCGCCCCGGCCCGGAGGCGCGTGCGATCGGCCTTCGCTCAAGTGCAGCAGCAGCTTGATCATTGCTTGTTCAAGGTTTCTTTTCCAAGTTTTGAATCTCTACTCTACTACCGTCTTTGAGTATTTCTCTTTGACTCGTGCCGTTGGAATTTATTGCCCACCGTGTCCCGTAGTTTTAGTTTGTAATGAAAAAACAATGTGTTTTTTTTTTTTTAAATTGAAAAAGTAAAATAATACGGGATGATTCATAACGTCTTAATTTTTTTTCACTAATTTGAAAATTACGTAATTGTGATTTTGAAATTGGTGAAAAAATTAACATAGTTACGTGGAAAATATATTATTTTTTAATTAAAATAAAAAATGAGGTCACTTTTTGTAAAGGCTGCCTCTAGCCCATATTTCTTCGGAAATTGATTTTAGGACTCCAAAAATTAATGGAGAGACTTCAAAATAATATCGTTTTGTGTATAAACAGTTCAGTTTTGTAACCCCTCCATCAATTTTTGGAATGCTAAAATCACAATCAATTTCATTATTATGCAGTTTTCCTGTCTTTTTTCAACTTCGTCCATGTTTTATACTTCTTCTCGTTGAGTCGAGACAGATGATTAATCTCAAAAAATTTGACAAAATGGAATTTGAAAATTCACCAGACGTCAAAACTAACAATTTTCTACTATAAGACTATGGTAGACTATATGGAACGGAGGATTACAATGTTTAGGGATTATAATATGCATGAAGATTGTTACCACATCTCAGTATTTGACTTTTTTCCGTTTTTGGTTTTTGTGCTGTGGATTGGTGTAGATGGCTCCTTCTGGGATCAGGGAAGAGGAGGTATGCAATGCTATTTATGAGGTCTTATCTATGAATATGTATTGCTGCGTTTATAGGGGGAAATAAGTTCACTCTATTTAGCCTAACGCAACTGCTTGCTGACTTTGGGCAGTGGTTTTCATTGACCTAATTGGTTCCGTTCAGTGATGAACCAAGAACCAAACCGGTACCTACAGATTGATAAACGGAGGAACCAAATCGAACCGTAGGCATTTAGAGCAGAACTAGATGTCCACAACCTAACCATAAACTAGTTTGGTTTGGCTTGGCTTGGCTTGGCTCCACGATTTCTTATGCTGAGAAACTGCTTTAAATCTTTACATATACAAACAAATCATTCGGGACATAAAACTTATCTTGTTTTTCACATTCTGGCTTGATAAAAATACGGTTCTGTTCGGTCCGTGCTTTGCAGTTCTTTTTGTGAGGATGCTTATTCTGAACTGACTTTTATTTGGTGAAAAATATAGCAAATGAAAGTATAAGTCAGGATTATATTTGATTCTGCTTCCCCTGGCTTCGTTGTAACTAAACAGAAGTTAAGGGTTTTGGAAATAATAAAGTTGTTTGCTTGTTTGAAATATCTGGTAATTGGGTACACGGGTTTTGTAGTGGTATGAGAGGAATTCAAGAGGTTTGGAAATTTTCTGCAAAAGCTGGTTGCCAAAACCAGGTGTTCGAATTAAAGGCGCTTTGTGTTTTTGTCATGGATACGGTGATACATGCACCTTCTTCTTCGAAGGTTTGTGATCAGGTTAAAAACGGGAGGGTCTTTGTTTGAGTAACACTGGCATTTTTTGTCCTTGAGACTTCAATTTCTGTGGGGAGACTATATAACCTACAGATATTTCGTATTTCAGGTATTGCTAAGCATATTGCGGCTTCTGGTTATGGCGTTTATGCTGTTGATCATCCAGGATTTGGCTTGTCAGAGGGCTTGCATGGTTACATCCCGAGCTTTGATCATATAGTTGACAATGTTATTGAACAGTATGCAAAAATCAAAGGTGCATCTCATAAAGCTTTTTCTCTTAGTGTGATTGCGCATGGTGAGACCATTTGTAACAGGATATACTTTTTATCATGATCCCAACTTCTGGAGTGTGTCTCACTATCTCTTTGAAGTTAGTTTTTTTTTTTCAAGATTTTATTAACTTCGGTCTCCAACAAAATGACCCTTGTTATTATAAGAAGCAACTCATATTGTATAATTATAAGATGAACTTCTGAGTTCTGGCCATAGGAGGAGGAATTTCATTTCCCATTTAACATTGGGAATTGATTTTTGAAGACCCCAAATTACTATCTGCAAAAGAGAGTGCAAAAATCAATTCCTATATGAACTCGATTTTCACACTACCCTTTTAGAGTGCAGTTAGTAATTTGGGGAGTGCAAAAATGACTACCCTTAATATTAAGCAGCAACTGCTGATTTATTTTCTTGCTGATTGTAGGAAGACCAGAAGTGAGAGGGTTGCCCTTCTTTTTATTGGGGCAGTCCATGGGAGGAGCTGTTGCTCTCAAAGCTAATCTAAAAGCACCGCAGGATTGGGATGGAGTTGTCCTTGTAGCCCCGATGTGTAAGGTAATCCAATGTTCGAGTTGAAGATGGATATTTGAAGTTCCAGCCTTTTCTGCACTCGTTTTCCTTGTTTTGGAACTAATCTTTCCAAGATTAGAATTGCTGATCGAGAACTTCACTTGAAACTTATTCTTTTTTTGGCTGGTAAGTAGGCGATTAGATATCAAACTCACCCCTAGGGGTCACAAAGCACGGCTAAGAATGCCACACCACAAATATAGCCCAAAGGATTCCTCTCACAGCCTGAAAGCGAATCAGCTAAAGAACTCATTCGCTCGTACCTTCAAGTGCTGAATTTTCTTCGAGAGTATGCTTTTATTTTTACCCCTCGAAGGATATGGTTTTCTCCATGGCCCAATGACATGTCTGCCGGAAAGAAGCTTTGGAGGCCTTCAGAGGCGGGCACCTTTTTGAGGGCCCTTCTCAGATGAGCTTGACCCCCATCCCTTCCGCTTGAAGTAGGGGAATGGAGATTGTTACTTTCCTGCAGGTCCTCATTATTCTTATGTTCTTGTATCCCTTTATGGGAGAGGGTCTCGGCTATGTTTTCAACTGGGTGACACAACACATGCCTTCACTTCAACAAGCCCCAAATCTCATTCTGCAACCATCTGTATCTGTGCAATCATTCCAAACTGACTCCTTGCGACTGGTGAACATGATGAGAGCATATTTACAAAAATTAAGGATGAGATGTTTGCCTCATCCTAATGCACATTACTCCCTTTCCCTTTCTTCCTCTTGGCTTCTACCCATTCTTCACTCTTTTTGTGCTTCAACCTTGTTTTGACAGTCCACAATTGGCATTGTGTGGGAAAGCAAGAGTCTTGATTCATTGTCCTTTTTTGGGCATGACTAGTTTGCCGGAAGATCATACACTCATCACAAACTTGGGGACCAATTAACCTCAACTTACCTCGTATGGTTGCCTATATCCCAACTCGAGAGTAAAGACCTTGGGAGTTTCTTTGGAAGCCTCAATCTCCATGCACACTCTAGCACATGCAAGGCGGCTATGCTCTTGGGTAAATTTATCGCGCAAAACTCTTAACCTGTATAACCATTGCAACTTATGGTATGGGCTAGCAGGACATTGATGTTTTATGATATTTGAACACCTGTGGGCTATGAGAAACTTTTTTTCTTCCATTCTAGGCTATGTAGGGTGGACTTTTCTATTGGTTCAAAAAAAAAAAATCCGAGCAAATCAATGCTGTTTTCCTATCCAACCCAAATACATTTTCTATAGGGTAGGCCCAACCACCACACTACATGTATAACAAATGCTTTGGGCATGTTCACTAGTCATCATATAACTCAGTCACTAAATAATCATCAGTACACCTCCCTCTTCATAAACAGACTAAAAGAGAAGTCTGGCTGCCTGTGCTCCCGCTTTAATCATGTGTATTTTCTATATGATGATCAAACTGTGGGCCCTCTGCATCTACTGAATATAAATGAATATTGTTATCATATGACTAGTATGTTCATTTAAAGTTTATAATAAAGAACCCCGGCAATCAAGTATGGCATTTGCAACTATTGTTATGAATTTGCTGACCTTGACTTGCTGCTAAGATTTCAGAGGATGTGACACCACCTGAACCAGCTGTAAAGGCCTTAACCCTTCTATCTAGAGTTTTGCCGAAAGCGAAGCTTGTACCCCAGAAAGATCTAGCTGAGCTTGTATTCAGAGAATTGAAGAAAAGGAAAATGGTATGTTCTTCATTTACTTTCTTGTATTTTATGACTGTAATTTACA
Source organism: Rhododendron molle (assembly GCA_025413875.1). Classification (NCBI taxonomy): domain Eukaryota; kingdom Viridiplantae; phylum Streptophyta; class Magnoliopsida; order Ericales; family Ericaceae; genus Rhododendron; species Rhododendron molle. The sequence goes on from CM046396.1 coordinate 31,647,988, forward strand.
TAATTTCTACTGTTCTATTTGTTCTTTTATTCTTGGCCATGGGTGGGATGTTGGTAGCGCTTATCGTGTACATTACTTGATAAGTCTTTTTCACTTAAGGAACAGCTATCACCTTTTAGTTCTGATATAGCATTTGCAACTCATAATCCATATTAGTTTTGCAACAGACCTATATAATGTTCAGATTATGGATGCTCCTTCAAAATGAATGCAGAACTTTGGTTTCAACTTTCAATGGAACTACATGATACAAGTTCTCTAATAATATTTCGCTCCTAGTTTATCAATCGTTTGAAAAGACTCATGGAACATAATACTTGTGCCCATTGTTTCTTAGGCTTCATACAATGTGATCTGTTACTCTGATCCAGTACGCCTAAAGACTGCAGTGGAACTTTTGAAGACTACAAAGTTCATCGAATCAAAGGTTGAGAAGGTTAGTTTTCATCGCTCCGTTGTTATCCCTGCATTTAGCCTTAGGGTGTGCTTGAAACTTGGTAGCAATGCCATACTAATTTTCCTTCCTCTGTTTACGTAGCTAAGAGGAAAAACACATCTAAGAACGTTTCCAACAAAATATTACATCTCTAACTTAGAAACCAAATCGTGTCCAATTGTACTCTATTGGGAATAGGCATCGAATGTAAATACTTGAACAGTAAACAAATGTGAATAAATTTTTGAGGAAAATGAAAGCCTGAAAAGAGTGTTCTAAATAAAGACAAAATAGAGATTTGTGATTGCAGATGAGATGAACCATTCAGTATAACTACTTTTTGATTAAGAAATAATTTTTAGAATCCATTTTCTAGGCTTGGAGATGCTCCTGGAGACCATAATAGAAACTAATTTTTTCACTTTTCATAATTTTTTGTTAAGTTTCAATTGCTTTATTGTTGTTATTATTATTATTATTATTATCAAATGTGGCAAATTATTCTCCTCATCACTATCCATTTTCTTCGCATAGCTATTACGATCACTTTCAAGAGTTCTAAACACACTCAAATTTGAAGAAATTAACATTTCTAGCCATGTTTCAGGTTTCATGTCCATTGCTTATTCTACATGGAGCTGATGATAAAGTGACAGATCCATTGGTGAGCCAGTTTCTTTACGAGAAGGCTTCTAGCAATGACAAAACCCTAAAGCTCTACGAAGGAGGGTATCACGGCATTCTGGAAGGAGAACCTGATGACGTAATACTTACTGTATTGGGTGATATTATCTCATGGCTTGATCATCGGTGCTCCCATAAATAAACTTCCACCCATCATGTGCCGTTCGCAATTTCCTTTTTATTGTTATTCTTTTCCTCCCTTTCCCCCTTCATCCTTCCATTTTTGTAGTCGCCTTTTCGGATTCAGTTACTTAGAATCTTAGCTGAAGTTGTTTTGTCTTCTTTTCTGGGTAAGCTATGCAATAGTAAGTTCAACTCTGAACATACAAGGAGTTATGTCTGCAAGCCATGGAGGGGAGCTGATGTTGTTTGGGTGATTGGTTCAACGTCTATGATGAAATAAAGTTTTAATTCGAGACTTCGTCAAGCATGATATGGATGCCTTCACATGAAATAAATTAGGGTTGGTCATATGCTCTTATGCGCGTTCCTTCTTCGACCTGGTGGTATGAATTGAACTTTGTTTTTAGAGAAATGCAAGAACATCCCAAATCTGCAAAACACGGTACTTTCTTCTGGTAGTAAATGCAATATTAAAAAAAAAAAAAAAAGAGAGAGAGAGGCTGTGGAAGCCACTCTTTACTTTAGAGCCAAGTTTGGATAACAAGTAAAAAAATTTTGAGGTAAGAGTCAGGAAATCATTCATTTACCCTTCAAAACTTTTTTTATTTTTTTATCGTAATTTTCTCCCACTTCTCTTCCAAAAGAAATAAACAAGGGACAATAAAACAAATTTTGCAAAGAGGATTTTCCTCCGGCCACACCCACAAGAGGATCGGTGGTCTCCAACATCGCAACTGTTAATTTTTGTGGCTTTTGTTTTGTTTTATTTTTGGTTCGGACTTTTTGGGTCCTCTGCTGTATCTGTTGTTTTTAGACCTATGGACTGCGCAATTTGCATATGATTTCGTCAATAAAAAAGTAGGAGAATCTGTAAAAAAAAAAAAATTCGTCAATAAAAAAGTAGGAGAATCTGTAAAAAAAAAATTTCGTCAATAAAAAAGTAGGAGAATCTGTAAAAAAAAAAATTCGTCAATAAAAAAGTAGGAGAATCTGTAAAAAAAAAATTGACATGGCTTTGGAAGCTACTCTTTTTATCAGAGCCAGGTTTCGATCCTGGGACCTGTGGGTTATGGGCCCACCACGCTTCCGCTGCGCCACTCTGATTTGTTGTTCAACACTTCCCTTCAAATTATATTTATAGAATCTATTGTCGGTGTAGCAAAAGTCGAGCCTCTATGTTCTATAGGTCAGACGGAAAAGTCACCTTTGGTTTTCCCCATTGTTCAATCGATCAAATTCACTCCTGCAAGTCCAACAATCACCCAGATCAAGAACTAGGGTTTTATCAGCTGATTACTATCCGTGGTCCTCAGTTTGGGCTTCGATGTCGCTACTGAATCAACTCTTCAGCAGAGGCCTCCTCGGCGCAAAATGGTCAGTTCAGTTTAATCCCCTTCGTTCAAATCTCGATTTTCAATTCCCCAAATGTAATCTCCTCCTTATATAAAAAGATTTCGTCTTTCGGTTTTAGTGGAAATACCCCCTTAGTCTGTATCTCATTTACCATTGGTCAACTAATCATATACCTAACCTTCAATCTCTCCATGTGATCGTAGCGCTAATTGTTTTAGTTCTAAAGTCTATGATGTGTCCAACAAGTCAATTTTAAAGATGAGCTGATTCACTGAGTTCAGTTCCTTTAACGTGATTCGATGTGGGAATTCGAAGAATCGTGACACGGGATTTAGGGGATACGGATGCAGAAAATAAAAGGAAATAATTGAAAGCTAGAACACGGCTGTTAAGTTGATTCGCCCGCTGTGCAGGGGAGGCTGTCGGATTTTTGTTCGGCTGCGACGAAAATGTATTAGAAGCATATTTTTGTATAAAATAAAGATATTTACTTTGATTGAAAGCTTATTGGGCCTAATTTATTTTGTTTTGTTGAGCTATATGAACTGCCTACACAAATTTAAGTGAATTTTCATTTACTCTAATTTTGTATGAATAATCCAGTGCAGACAATATTAAAGAAAAATAAAAATAAATGTGAAAAATCAGAAAGTTTAAGTACATCTTTTGAACCCAGGGGGTTGGCTTGAAACCTAATAAAGCCACCCATGCCGATGTGGGTTTGATCCCTTGTTGCAGCGATGGTTGTTTTACTATGAATAATACAAGAGACCTACACCGCAAGAAATAACTAGGATTAGAATTCTGTGAAAAGTACCAGAAAGTAACTTTAGGTACAAGAGACCAACTCCGCATTACCACTGGGGTTGTGCAGTTTCTATAGGTGCAGGATACTGTTGAATTTTTGTATGGCTGTTTCAATGTGGGACTAATGTTTAAAGTACTGAGTTATCGCTCGCCTTATCTTCATATTTTGGTAGAAAATGTTGATTCTGAACAGCATGTTTTTGTAGTAAAACATGCTTGACCTTGGCAATCTCCCGTATGAAGTTGCTGCAAAACAAGAGGGATATGCAGCTCAAACTTATGCGCAAGGAGATAGCTCAGTTTCTGCAGGCTGGTCAAGAACCTATAGCTCGAATAAGGGTGCACTTTTAACTTTAGTCTTTGTTGTTATCACTTTCTTAATTGTATAGTGGCTATCATCTATATTTAGAACTTGTACTTGTGTAGGTGGAGCATGTCATACGGGAACAAAACATATGGGCTGCATACGAAATCTTGGAGTTGTTCTGTGAGTTTATTCTTGCCCGTGTACCCATTCTTGACAGCCAGAGGTAAATCATCTATCATTAAATTTCATATAGTAAACTTTGTATAATATGTTTTATATTTGATCCCTCCTGGGCCTCAATATATCTGAGCTCATATGTTACAGAATCGTTGAAGTGCAGTTGTTCGCTTGCTTTTTCAAAATTTAATAAAAAGTCAACTTGCTCCATTTTCTACCATGCATAGTACATCTGCCTTCTGGTTTGAGGCTACAAGGAGTGAAAAGGATTTTGGTTTGTCAAGAGATGGTAAATGAAACGGATTAGCCCCACTCAAGGTTGAATTTACTTCGCCCTCTGTAAGGTCGCTCCATATTAAGGCGGCATTAGATCATTGATTCAATACGAAATTTGTCCACCATGGACTGAGTAGAACTTCTGTCACGACTTCCTGACTCAGTTCTTGGTCTTGCCATTTGTTCTAGGATTTGTTTGGCCGACAGAATGTTATGATAATATCTCTTTCTGCATAATAGGGAGTGCCCTTCAGAATTGCTTGAGGCTGTTGCAAGCATAATATTTGCGGCTCCCAGATGTTCAGATGTTCCAGATTTGTTGCATGTGAGGAACTTATTTGCTGCCAAATACGGGAAGGAGTTCATAGCAGGTGCTACTGAGCTTCGGCCAGATACCAGTGTCAACCGTACAGTTAATTTGCTCTACTATCTTCGTATTAGTAATATGTGTGGAGTTTTGTTTACTGTAGATAGTTTATGCTGATGATCCCATTGTTATAATGTTTTCTACTATTTCAGATAATCGAGAAACTATCAGTCCGTGCTCCATCTGCTGCAGTAAAGCTTAAGGTATTGAAGGATGTCGCCGAAGAGTACAGTGTGGAGTGGGATTCCTCCAAAACTGAAGCAGAATTCAGTAAAAAGCCCGAAGATCTATTGGTACTGGTCCTTTTGCATTTTATATCGCCCTTCTTTCTGATTTTTCCTATTGTGTTATTCGATTAATCTTGTAGATCGTAAACATACCTTGACTAAGGGGTGGGAGATCATTAGTGCCACCTAAATCGATATACTCAAGTGAATGTCTATTTACCACTGTGTATTTCCAAAATGAAGAATCTGTGACGCTAAAAACTATGAAGTAGCTAGTTTAGGTGGGATGTGAGCTACCGCACAAACTCTCGGTGAACTTGTTTGTAGTACAATGCATTAACTCTTCATCTCCAGTTGTCATTAACCTACTTTTTGGGGGGTTTGTCCCCATAATGCAGTGGAATTTCATGAGTTATTCAGTTGGACTAGCTAAAGTATATGCCCTTCGACATTGGAACAAATATCAACGAGGCATAAAAATGAAAAATAAAATCATGGTTTCTTGCCCAGCTCGGATATTTACTTACCTCATTGAGCCAATCGTTAGTTTTTTTTTTTTTTGTGTTTATCTGCAGAATGGACCCAAGCAAGTATACGGAGGCCCGGCACTTTCTCAAGCACCACCCAAACACGGTCGTCCTGAATATTCAACTTCTACCGAAGCAGCACATCCAACTATCTCTGCACAGAGGAAAGAAGACCCAGAATTTCATCAATCTCCAAGCCCCGGCAACATCACTTCCTCGTTGGGTCAGGATGGGGTAATTAAGTCAACAAACAGGAATGAGAATCCGACACCAGCTAATGATCTAACATGGGATACAAGGCCGCAATCATCTGAAATATTGGAGAAAGCTCGGACTGCTATTGCTGCTGCAGAGCGTGCAACAGCTACTGCCCGTGCAGCTGCGCAATTGGCCAACGTGAAATTCAGCACACCCAAACTTGAAGAACAGAAGAGCTAGAAGGGTGAGATAAAGTGATTTTGCGTTAACGATCCATCATAATTTTACTGCAACAGTATCTCCTGTCTCAAGAAAGCAGAAAATGTGAGTTGATGTCGGTAATATACTCGACTCTCTTGGTTTATGAAAAGTGTATATCCCATTGTGAATTATTGAACCTCGGGTTATTATGTCATTCCGGTGCCGTTCAAAAAAAGAATAAATTATGTCAGTCCGGTGCTGCTGTATCTTATTATGTTTCTTTTACAATATGAGAAGTCCTATACATGGACCACAATGTATACATGCGGAAATCTCTCAGGCAATCTTTTCCAACGTTAACTACTGGTATTACTCTTTTTTATTTGGTTGAACAGATATGTGACCATAGTAGCATATCATATGGGTTTCATTTATGGTCAAGAAAAATCTTATTTACTGGCCGAATTTAGGGTTTGTCAAATCGACGGACAATCATGTAGAGCACTAGGCAAGAACATACTGCTCTGGGAAAATCTGGCAATATATCGACCTTTAAGTTAAATGGATTTTAGTAACTCTTCTTCTTTTCGTTGTTGCTTGTAGTTGCTATGTTCTTGTTAAAGGTGACGACTGTCGTTTATTTCGGTGACTTCGAATATTGCAAAAGCAGAACAGTTTGGAGTAATAACACTTGCAACAGTTGACATCCTCCTTGGAGGCCCAAAGGTTTTCCTGCTTTCAAATCCAGGGAAAAAAACTACCAGTTGCAATAACACATTGCTATTGAACTTGTGACACAGGTATATTACATTAAGGTACGAGTACCATTCTAGTTAGCTTTTGAGTGAGGTGTCTTAGTTGTAGGAAATAATAAATCATGGTCCTGGATTTCCATGTTTTGTTTTGTGTGGAGCGCACCTTAAGGCCCTGGGATGGTATTCCCTAGTTGCTACATCTTTACAACCACAGCTGATAAATGAGTTGAGCCAAGCTCAAGCATATAGTCTTTTAAGTGTTAGAGGTCGGTTTGTTCAAAATAAATACTATCGAAATCTCAGGGTGACATACACTGTTAGCGTGTTGACATAAGAACATGTAGAATGTCATTTACCTTGTCCCTATAAGAACCTTTCCACATATACAACACATGTACATGTATCCTATATAATACGAGGATAATCAGGCGCGAGGAGGAGGGGGCAGGCGTGGACTGAAAAGCCTGTCCATTGAACGAACGGGCTTAGAGATTCAGCCCGATCTTACCCTACAATCTTAAATATTACAAAAACCAAACGAAACTTAGTATACCAACCATGGATTTACAAATTCCTGCTACTATAACATTGAAAATTTACAATATGAGCTTCTTTTTTGAAATTGTGGCCCCTAGATCCAACACTGCCTATTCAGTGTCAAGTGGCATTCCAACCAATGAACAGACCAAGGAAAACCCCAGTCCAGAGAGTCCATGACAAAATTTCATCTGATCAGTTAGAACCAAATGTTTGTTGTTCTTTTCTGATATACAGCCCACTCTACCTCTGATCACACACAGCTCTGTGCTCTAGGTTGTATATCAGAATAGGGTTACATGTTTGATACACATGATATATATATATATATATATATATATATATATATATATATATATACCAATAAAGTGTTTTATAGGTTATGGTAACCTTTTTACACAGGCATGCACAACCCCCCAGAGAGATGTTTGTACATCTGAATGCATATAATACACACACTTATCAGATCCTCAATTATCCATATCCCCATTCTCATGCAACTCCTTCCCCCGTCTGTTTCAAAAAATGGACACACTATTACATGCAACTTCAGCAAACAGTCGTCTAGGAAGCCAGCCGTGCACTTTCACAGGCAGGAGAGAGAGAGAGAAAGAGAGAGAGAGAGTTGCATTGCACTCATCTCTCTGTAAATGTGTATTCATTGGTGACAAAGATGGGTCGTTAGTTAGCAGGAGAACTAAAGCGGGGCACAAGTGAACAAAACCCAATAAAGGTGAATCTTTGATGATGACAATGTGCGTGTGTTTTTGTGTGGTTTGGGGCGTGGATTCTGTGAAGCTGGGCTGCACAGGGTGCAAGTTGCAATGGTGGGTATGGCCACCTTAATCAAGATCCTATTGTGATCTTAAATGAAACCCCCCACCAAGGTCTTAGTTGATGATCTGAGCCGTTCATTTTCAGGCTCAATACGTATTTCGGCCTAGTAAGGCTGTCCGTTTCTCTTACGACAAATATGTTGTGGCTGTCGATGTTCAATTGACATGGTTGCTCAGTATATGAAGCCCTCAAGGAACAACTGGAAAGTCTAGAATGGTCAAATGGCATTGGACTGTTGGATCATACTGTATGTCATCTACATGAGAATTTGTCACAGGAGAGAATACTTTTGCAAAAATGAAAGACTCAGATAGGACTTTTGTTGCGTCCCATGTGGTCTCACCCTAATGCTCCGTACCGGTATCCTCGTAGTTTGCCTTTTCTTTCTTTTTTTTTACTGAAAAGAACTTGATTTTTGGTGTGTGTGTATAATTTGCTCCATAGACTCTATAAAATGTTTTTTTGATAGGCAAAGAAAATTTTATTAAGAAAAGAACTCGATAGGGTACATCGAGGAGGAGTAAACCAGTATCAATGAGAGGGAGAACCCAATCTAATCATGTTGGGAGAACTCCCCAAAAAGAAGTCATCCAACAAATTGAGTTGAATGACAAGAGAACAAAAGTTGAGAAAAAAGATACTCCGTAAAGAACAGTCAAAATCGTAACATCTCAAGACATTACAAAATAAGTCTCCTAATCGCATCGAGGTGGCTTCCGAAATCATCAATAGAGTAGAGTGGTTATGAGTTGCATTTTCCTTTCGCCCAAATTGGCACACGAAACTTGATAATATCCACCACACCAATATCCAAGTCTGGTGTAGAATTCCTGAAAATTATATCGCCCTTGTTCGTTTTGATGTTTTACTTTGTTTTAACTTTATTTTTTAATTATTATTCTACATCTTTCTCCAATCATTACCCTATTTCTTCAATTATTAATTTCATTTCTCTCTCTTTGTCCACTCATTACCTCTCTTTTCAATCATTATCATATATCTCCCTCTACTCACTACCAAAATTAAAATATCCAAAATTACTAAGCCATCGTTCCTTGCTTTTCACAAAGACCTATACTAAATTCATGGTTGGGATTATCTGGGTGGGACCGGGGTAGGCTCACCAGTCACCATTGCCAAACTGGAAGAGGCAGGCCATAATCTGGAGTGCAGAGAGTCCATATCTTCTTCTTTTTATTATTTTGTTTCGTAAAATTCATTAGTTGTGTGATATCCACTTTGAAACCACATTGATTTTGTTGAGATGAAGAGTCGTTTTCTGTCTTGAATTGCGTTTTCTAACAAGGAGAGAGATTTCCAATTTGGATCTTCTGGTTTTTTTTTTTTTAATTTTTATGTGTGTGTTTTAATGTGTTTTGGATTAACTGTGAATATGGCTGCAAACGAGCCGAGCCGAATTTTATCGTGTTCAAGTTTATTTATTAAATTTTTAACGAACCCAGGCTCGAGAGCTCAGTGAAAACTTAACGAGTCGAGCTCGAGTAGAGCAGGCCTTGGCTTGACTCGAGCTCGAGTTTGTTCACGAGCCTTAACGGACCAATAAAAAATGTGTATATATATCCTCGTATAGGCCTAATACAACCAAAATTATTTTGATTGTGAAGGTATATATCTTTTATTTTCTTCTACCCTACAAGAAAATAATCTTAATTTTAGAATAATAATATGTAATATGTTTTTGTAAGAATTCTGCATCAGGGTATCAAAATGCTAATGCTAATTGAAGTAATTAACGTTAAAAGTCTACTAACCCCGGCTTGCAAGTCGAGCTTATCCTAGCTCGAGTTCGGCTCGTTTACAAAACGAGCTAAAAATATCGGCTTGAGCTCGTTCATTTAACTTCCGAGCTGAACTTTAACGAGCCACTAACGGGTCGAAATGTAAACCGCTCGCGAGCGGCTTGGTTTGTTTGTTGCCCTAACTGTGAATCTGCTTTCCGTAGTGCACTTATTATCTTGTTATATATTTTGGAGGTTGATTTTCACACCCCCCATTTCTCCATCTACACTCCCTTTTTGTCTCCATTAGGGTGAAGTTACTATATTACCCCTGTTTTTTACAATTTCATTTTTCCTCTTATTTTACATGACTGAACTAACCCTATGTGTTTGCCCGGGAAAATCCCAAAACTTTCACTTCCAGATCTTTCTTTGGAAGGAGGGAGAGAGAGAGAGAGAAAGTCCTTCTGCCCGCCATTTCTTTTGCATTTGGCGATCGACTACCAGGTTCCCCTCTATCCCAACCTTCCTTCTTCATCTTCTTCCATTTTTATTGTTAATTCTTTCCAAAACACTCTCTGATTTACAAGATAACCAATGGATGATGATGGTGGAGATGATAACTTGCAACAAACAATGGGATTTACGAGTGAAGATTTCTCAGAGCTGAATGATATAATAAATCTCACAACCAAGAGCAGCATTGAGGAAATTTCAGAGCTATACAAGTCATTCAACTCTACAAATGATTATGGTAATTTTTCTTCATTTATGCTTGGGATTTTAAATCTAGGGTTTTTTTTTTCTCTAAATATTTTCATGATTACCCAGAAGAAGCGAAACAACAACTTAACCATTAAGTACGGCACCCTAGAACGTGGAACAAAGAACAGAATATTACCGTCTTGCGGAACCTTATTACTGATTGGTTGTTGTATCTAGAATCAACTGACTTTAAACAAAGGGGATAAACCTCCCCATTGAATTGCTTGTTAACATCACCCTGGGAAATCAATTTCCTTGGTCACGCTTTGCCTATTTGAATACACATAGATGTTAACTGGATTTTAGTTCAATTTTTTATACCATCAAAACCCACATTGATATTATATTTTACTTCTTGGTGGCTGGCTTTTTTACATGATAGGATTAGTACTTTGCTATTTAATAAACACTTTGTGGATTGGTACTTAACAGGTGGTAATATAGAAAACGAAATGCCCAAAGTTGAGTCTACTGGATTAAAATCATTGTTAAAAGAGGAATTTTCAACTCGGCAAGAGCTCCTTGATAGGGTTCGTAGCACGGCATTAATAGAAGGCTATGTCACAGTGATCAAAAGATCAAAAGGGGATCGTAAAGTTGTTATTGGTTGTGATAGAGGTGGAAAATTTCGTGGCACCAGTGTTCCATTGGATGAAAGGAAAAAGCTATCAGCAACTCGCCTTATAAGTTGTCCCTTCGAGATGGTGGGTTTGAAAAGAGTTGGTGAGTGTTGGAAAGTGTTGATAAAAAATGCATTTCATAATCATCAACCGTCGAGTGATATATCCGGGCATCCTTATTGTCGTCGTTTTTCACAAGAAGAGATATTAAGCATAAGACAAATGACGTTGGCCGGTATACCACCTCGACAAATTCTTTCTTCATTGCGGCTGAGTAATCCAAAGTGTAATGCAATAGCAAGGACAGTGTACAATGCAAAAGCTACTATCACAAAAGAAGTTTTAGCGGGCCGTACAATGATTCAAGCATTATTTGACGAATTGGGTAAAGGGGATTTCATTTTCGATATAGAACGTGATGGAGATGGGCATTTGACTCATTTATTTTTTGCACATCCTTCTTCAATTGTGTTAACCAAGAGTTATCCATATGTCTTTGTGATGGATTGCACATATAAGACAAATAAATATAAGATGCCATTGCTTGATATAGTGGGAGTTTTAAGCTTTAATGGATCATTTTACTCTTGTTTTGCCTTCATGCAAAAAGAGGAAGAAGGAGACTATGTGTGGGCTTTGGAAAGATTTAGAAGAATCTTGGGCAATGATCAACAACCTTCATGCAAAAAGAGGAAGAAGGAAACTAGCACTAATGAATGCTATTCATCTTGTTTTCCCGGGAACTGCACATATTTTATGCGTGTGGCACATTGAGAAAAATGTTCTATCAAAATGTAAGTCTCAATTTGATAAAGGAGAAGATTGGGAGACTTTTCTATCGACTTGGACTAATTTGATTGAATCTCCAGATGGATTTTCCTTCAATGAAGCTTGGCGTCTAATTGAAGTTCAATACAAGGAAAAAGAATACGTTCTGAATTATTTCAAGAATATTTGGCTACCTTTCAAAGAGACGTTTGTCAATGCATGGACAGGGAAACACTCGCACTTCGGGAATCGGGTCACGTCAAGGGTTGAAGGTGCACATGCGATGCTCAAGAAATATTTGACAGTTTCGACGAGTAATTTTCGCGAGGTGAGGGAAAAAATTTGTCTTGCAATCGACAACCAGTACAATGAAATCAAAACTAAGATTGCTAGTGAAAAGCTTCGAGTTACACATAAATTTCGGATTCCCATGTTAAAGGAACTTGTTACCCATGTTTCTGTCTTTGCACTTGGACATCTTTTCAAGCAATCTGAGTTGGCCAAGTCAGATTATGTCTTGGGTCCGTGTACTGGCAATTTTTCAAGAACCATGGGTCTACCATGTGCACACATGATGAGAGAAAAGAAAGATGGAACTTTGCAACTTGGTGATATACATCCACAATGGAGAATTGATATAAGGTCATTTACCAATATGGATGGTGGAGTACAAAGAAATGGAAGTGAAATTGAATGTCTTCTCAGGAATGTCCATGATAAATACAAACACATGCCTCTTGTTCAAAAGGAAGATATCCACAAACAAATTGCTCAACTTGTTGACGTTGAAATTCCATCGACTCTTGAACCTAACATTCAATCCCACAAAGGACGTCCGTTGGGTTCAAAGAAAAGAAAGGGAGATTGCTCTACTACTCGTGATCCTTCGGCTTTTGAGATTGCGGAAAAGGGCCGAAAATGTGGTGTTTGCCACCGTGTTGGACATAATAGTCGCACTTGCCCACGAAAGGCTGAAAGCAATAGCTCGGACCCTCATTTTGTCTTGGCTAACCAAGATTTCAATTTTAATATGATCGAAACACCACGTAAGTTATCTTATTGTTTCAGTTCATGATATTTTCCCAAACTAATACTTGCTTGTAACTATTTTTACTTACTAACATACATGTCCAACTATTTTCATGCAGTTCAATGTGACATCAGTACATCGTTAGAGTTGTAAGTGTGGTGGAGTTTAATATCGTGGAGGCGCCAATGTTTTTTTGTTTTTTGCGGAGCTCAAATTAGACAAAAACGCTTCCAGTACTTTTTTGTAAGACCTGGTTAGAATGTGGAGAATTTGTATATGTGGAACTTGTGAAATTTTTTTGAGTGACTATATGTAGAACTAATGAAGCCATATGGAAATTGTTGAAGTACGTGGAAATGTATGAAAAACAATTGAAATTGCATGACTTTTTCTTTTTTTTTTTTGTGCTAAGCAAAATGACATGACTTTATACATTATAGACCCCAGATGATGTATGCTAGAATATGCAATTGAATTTGTCACAGTAGCGGAACTGTACAAATTTTTCATGTTATGCATTTGTTTCTATTTTTTTGGTACACCAGAAACATTTGTCCTTGTTACCTTCTTTCACTTGGAAACATATTTGTTAGGCAAAAAAGCTTAATTGATCATTTTAGGGATTTACAGTTTTATTGGATTTTGTTGGTTTGATGGAGTCTGGGAATGATTTTTTTTTTTTTTCGGTGGAGGAGTTTGCAGTTGAAAAGGATTTGGGATTTTCCCAGGAAAGAAACATGAGGGTTAGTTTAGTCATTTGAAAAATAAGAGGAAAAGTGAAATTGTAAAAAACAGAGGTAATATAGTAACTTCATCCTAATGGAGACAAAAAGGGAGTGTAGATGGAGAAATGGGGGGTGTGAAAATCAATCTCCATCACATGGCAAAAGGATTTGATACTTGTTTTCTTTTCTTTTTATTTTTATTTTTGAGACTAAGCCAAAAATGCTTTGTATTTACATTTTTTAAGCTTAAGAACAAACACCTTTTACAATCAAACATAAAAACAAATGTGTTGCATGATTACTAAAATACGCTTTTTGCAAAACTAGTGAAAATTCACTAATAACTGAAAGTTAGTGAAAGTGTTTAAAACTCTAGAATATCCTATGAAAGTATCTAAACCCTAGGTTACCCTATAAAAGTGCCTAAAACTCTATGGTACCATATAAAAGTGCCTAAAATCTTAGTTCTATGAAAATGCTTAAACTACTAAAACCCTATAATAAGAAAAGTACACCCTAAAATCCTATGAAAGTGCCTAAACCTTAGGATATCTCACCCTATAGTACCCTACGTCCCCACCCTACCCTAGGGTACTTATGGCTAATTTTTCCTTTCTTTATTGGCTAAGTAAAGGATTTGATTCATTACCGTACTTGCATAGATGGTTGATTGATTAGGGGTGTGAATAAGGCCCCGTTCCAGTTTTAAAAAAAAGAAGGTTTTAGAAAAAGAAGGTAATTTCAAGTCCAAAAAGTATGTGTTTACGTAAATAATTTTTCTACCAATATGGATCTTGTTTGATAGATTTCATTAAGATCTTTTATACGGTGCAAAAAAAATCAAAAAATTATTTTTCATTTTCATTATATTTGAGTTTGAAAATTGAAGAAAACTGAGGTTTAGAAAAAGAAGGGAAACTGGAACGGGGCCTAACTCGTGTAAGGACGGTAAATATAATTTTGAACTTAAGCCGTACGTCTATATTCTATAAATAAATATACGAGTCATTTACTTACCTGTCGATATTCGATCACAATGGATTTCTTCTGCAATCTACATCTTTGTGTGGAGTGCTCTCAGAGAGAGATCGAGGTATCCTGTAGGACAAATTCGACCTGTCCATTTCGGCGATGGTCGATTGGCTTCTGGAGGGGTCTTCTGACTGTCATTTTGCATGCTCATTCCAAGAAGTTCAGTTGATACAAAGGGGTAGTGGTAATATCATGGATCGTCTATAGCATCAAAAATTAAAATTGTGATTTTGGTTCATGATTCATTTTAGCCAAGTGATTTTTGCACTCATTTTTATAAGTGTAGTAGTAATGTAATACATCCTTGCCAAAACCAAATTCACAGTTTCTCCAAAAATCAAACCGGACCAAATTGGTCATCCCGAAAAACCATACCAAATCGCCGTTTTTTTTTTAACTTTCGATCCGGTTTAACTTGTTTTTCCTTCACCCCTAATTAATTGTATCCCATACTCCATACGAAGCTTCAAATGCTTTCATGTTACTTGTGCCATCATAGAGAAAGTGTATACCAATAAGAAACTCATTTGATTGTTCAGTTAAAGGATTAGTACTTGTGGGAAATGGACAGTCTTAATAGGGATAGTTCATTTGCTGCAATCAATGGTTTGGATGTATTTTTACGTTTTTACCAATAAGAGTGTATTATCATCAGTAAAAGTGTACGAGAAAATTCAAACCATTGAATCCACTAATAAACGGTCCCGATCTGTACAGTCTCGTCTAGTCCGGTCCAAACTATTGGATTACTGGAGATTAGCCGGACCCTTGTGTTGCCCCTATAGTTTTACTAATAGTATGATTACTAGCAGTATTTAAAGTGAGAGAGGGTGTCAAAGTTGCCCTAACCTAAAGCATGCGTAGCCCCTGCTGCCATGTCCTTCTGGCAATCCATCGATGCATGGCATCAATTTGTAACAAAGTACAAAATCAGGAATAAGAAAACAAAAACAAAAGGCTGCTGTCGATCGAGAAAAGATTAGGAAAATATGTCGAAAATTGATTTAAAAAATGTACTACTCCTCTGTACGTCTTTGTCTATATTTTTTGTTTTTATGTGAGATATAGGGTACTGGGAGTTGGCAACAGCCGTAGGGTGATAGTTAAAAGTAAGAGTAGTGTCGGATCTACTTGAACTTAGGGATGGTTAAAATTTAGTACGTAGCAATAAAAGAGAGAGAGAGAGAGAGAGAGAGAATTGAGCAACTCAACTCAAATGGTTAGTCCGATTGTTCAGTGGGTTTGCTCCCCAAATAACTGACCATGGTTCACTTGTTGGGGATATGCCGCAAGAAAATGATTTCTTGTGAATGACTGCCTTTGATTGACCAGATTAAAAAAAAAAAAAACTTTTTCAAGGCGCGCATAAATTAGCTTGAACATTAATCATCTTGATTGTTGAAAATAAAGAGAGAGAAAGGGGTGTTTGAATTGTTACTTATCTCATTTCACATTTTACCATTTTCGGTGTTTGGATGTCCATAGGCAAAATGCATTCCACCAGAATTCATTTTCCATTTTTGGGTTTAGAGAAGAGAAGTAAGTAGAGGAAGATGAACTTTTTGACTTCTCATTTTTCACTCTTTTCATTTTGGATAAAATGAAAGGACCTACAGAATGTATTCTATACATATCTCCCAAATACAAATCATATTACAAAAATTATTCTGCATATATCTCTCAAATATTCCATCATATTCAAAATACACTCTGACCAAAATTCAAAAAGTTGAAAAGTTAATAATCAAAATGCAAAAAATCAAATAGTAGGGTAACCAAACACCCCCGAAGACTGTTGCAAATCTTGGAATGATCAACACAAAAACAAAGATGCGATACTTATCTAGGTACTCCATCCGTCTCTATTCTTTAGTCCCTTTTGGGAATTTCAACTAATCAAGGAAACACAATTATTACACCTTTTTTTTTTGATCCGCAATTATTACACTTTTGAAAACTTGCTTTTCTTATTTTACCCTTCAATTGTATTACATTTTCTTATACTTTTAGTACTATTAATTACTAAAAAATGAAAGGGTACAAGAGGAAATTCTTTATCTATTACCCATTTAGTTTTCATATGAGACAATTTTTTTTGAACGAAAAAAGTGTTAATTGGGATTAAAAAAAATTGGGACAGATGGAGTAATTTTTTTTGCTTAAGAGTACTATACACTAGAACTGAACTGTAGCACACAGTGATTAGATGAGTAATTATATAATAAGTACAAAAACAACGAAGCAGCTTTATTCATTCATCTATTTTTGATTGCACATCTGTTTTAAGCTTTTATTATCAAGTCTACGTACGTAGGTATATGCCTAGTATGTAATGTAGCCGTCCACTTTTTCTGCGGCTTTTTTGTATTGTATTGCCCCCTAGCTATATATCTCTCAGATTTCCACAGTTATTACATATGCAACTTCCACCCCTCTCCCTCTCCCTCTCCCTCTCCCTCTTCATAACCGGATATTCAAATCAGATTATTCGTACATCAATTATGCCTTGTTCTCTTCTTTTTTTAAAAAGTATTTTTCAAAAAATTCCCCCTAGATTTTCCCTACTTCTAACATTTCTTTCTTTATCTATCTCCACTTATTAACCTTATTATTTTTCAAATATCAAACCAAACAAAATATTAATTTTAGGGTCTTGAAATTAACTAACGATCTCCGGTGACAGGTTTGAAATGTCTATTCGACCAAACCCCTTGTATGCTCTCTCACAGGTCTTTTTATTGGTTATCGGCCTAGATATAAAGAAAGTTACCAAAACAAAAAAAACAAAAAACAAAAAAAAGAAGAAGGAAAAAAAGCCTACATGTACAGTATCGACTGGTATTACTCAACTGCGTCTCGGAATCCACAGAGAGAGCGAGAGTCAACAGTTACTGCTTCATAGTTTGCAACCTAAATGGGTAGGTTCTTATTTTTTAAGTATTTATTTTTTATTTTACGAGATAAATTATTTTTTTATAATACATTACATTTAATTTACTAATTAATGTATTTATTTTAGTTAGTGGAATACACTCGCCAACTGTTGATTTAAACAATAGAATTTATTTTGACAAACATTTTTTAAATTCTAGTTTTCACATTGAGCCCTAAACCTTTACAATTTTGATAATTTTCTTATTTCTTTGCTTTAGGCCTTGATGAGCAAATCTGCAAATGTTCTCTTTTCTTTCTTGTTAACTTCCTACTAAGATTAATTAGGGTTTCGTAGCTAGAAGTGCAAAAATACACACTCTTCTTGGGTTTACGTACCCCTTCAATTACCCTTAAATTTATAATATTTGCATAGCAATATTCACAACATGTTTGTGTTTAAAAATTCATGTTGTCCGTCTAAAAATTCATAATATTTTCATAAGGACTCATAATATCAAGATAGAAATTCATAACATTTATTTGTATAGAAATATACTTTGCATGAACACTCATAACATCACGACAAAGACTCATAATATAAAATTATTATGAATTCAAGGTCGATATTATAAAATAAATTTACATGCAAATGGTACGAATTTGCACAAAGGTGCGGAACGCCGGTTGAAAACCCATGCAAATCCCAATAAACGTCAATGAACTCTTTTTTGTTAGTGCGTTGTACGTCTTGTAAATTCCACACCCCACCTTACGCTGATTAATGAGTTCAAGATTATTGTTACTATAATCCAAATGCTACGAATTTCTATTCTATTTTAAAAGCAAGTGCATGCCGTACATACCTAACTACACCGTACAACATTTCTCTCCGTGGCAATAAATAATGTTGTAAACCATTTTTAAAATTGTCAAATCGATTGATTATTATGTCGCTTTCTACGAAGAGAGTACTTATTCTTAATTTTCAATGCAATTCTGATACTCAGCGGACTAATAAGACTGTTTTTTTCAATTCTGATGATACGAATTGATTCTGCTATTGCTCATGCTCTACTCTACGTACGCTCTATGCTGCCGATCACAATGGTTTTCCGGTTTCCCAACTAAACTCTTTCTTTCTTCCTTAATTTTGCTTTCGAAAAAAATGAAAGAAGAAAAAAGAGAAAAACAAAAATTGGCAAACGAACCCCAATGGCTGGCCGGAGGTCAAGGCTTGATCAGACTTAAGAACTCACTCCTTAGTTCGTTAAACCCTTATGGGGCTAATTCATCCGGAATTTCGCTCCGACTTAAACAGCCACGCCACTAATGGGTAAAATTGTTCCCTCAAAAATTTATCGAAAGCTCTGGTGCAACCTGAGCTATCGATCAGCAAAAATGTATACACGGGTCGTGGTTCTTGCACTGCTTTTAGATATAGCTGGGTGAACCTGGACACCATTGAGGAGTGGACTAGTAGGGGCCAGGCATGTACTAGTATTTTTACAGTTGACCTGAGTAGCAGTCCAGCTTAACCTAGTGTTTCCATAGCCCGGTCTCATAAAATCTGTACTTATGTTGTAGGCCTAGTGTTAGGATTTACTTTAATCATATGCTCCTTTTCTGGCTTCCCAAGTTTTGACATGCCCAATCTCAACGCATTAGAATCTGAACTGTTTCAATCTCTCCTTGAATTTTGCATTTTAAAAGTACTTGAAACTGCGACCATATTCGGTTTTGGATTTTGAGTAAAATTTTCGAGTAATGAGCGTAAAAAAATAGATACGGAAAATTTATTGGAAATTTTGCATATAGAAACTTTATATCGGTCTCAAAACTAATTGGCAATAAGTGGAGAAGTCGCAAATGTTATTAATTGATTACTCATTCCACTCCTAAGCCCATTCAATGGTGCGTTTAGAGTTTTCTCATAATTCGTCAGTCATCGACTATGATACTACTTGTTGGGAGTTTGTTCGATATATCGACCCACCATTGCATACTTAAAACCTAATTTGTATGGGAGTAACAACAGAGAGTCCATCACATCACTTGGGCTCAATATACATTGAATGACCCATATCTACTTAAAAGGCTGGTGAGTCATCCAATTGTATATTAAGGTCCAACCATTTTTCTATTTATCCGTTATGAAACTTAACATTCACACATGTTCTAAAATAATAAAAAAATGAATTACAATATGAATAGTTATCGACTCTAAGAAAAATTAAAATAACATAATAAAACTTTATTAAATTATATTTGTCATATGCACGTAAACAGATCAAATTCTTTTAGTTCAACTCTAGGGCTTCAAGAGCAAATTTCAGGTTCAATTGTCAAACTTCCAATTGCACTTAATTAGTGAAGATTTTGTGTTTGTATTATATTCAACACTTTGAGGGCTACTTTTCTAAAATAATGAGTCAGTTGTTTTCTTGACTATAATTACCTACCACATTAGTTTACACAAATCAATGTACTCTATACTAGTGCAAATATCATCTATTGCTCAAGATAAACTTAAGAAGACCTTTTAGGTCTTAGATGGGCACATAATTGTACTTAGACATTGTTTAGAGATATGATGCCATTTAAAATCTCTGTTCTTTTTAGTCTTTGTACTTTTCAAATATTCAATGATAAAATTTTCTTTGCCCTTCAAAAAACAAAAAAGAAAGATAAACTCAACAAGAGATGCAACCCATTCAATTATTTCTCTAACTTCAATATATCGAACAAGACTAACCTTTGGCCACCCCTTAATGTCACCGACAACTGTTGTGTGTTGGAGTTGTGCACACCTTAGGTTTGTTTTCGGTTTTGTTTCTTTCCTTTTTGTCTTTTCTTGAAGAGTACTTTGCAAAAAAAAAATAGTGCGAAGTTTTTTTTCTTATTAATTTAGACCTCATCTTTTATAACATTTCACTTTGGCCAAATGAATTTAGTTCTGTAATACTTTTTTGGTCTCATTTCTTTAGAAAAAAAAAATGATTAAGGACTTCCTATATAACAAAAAATAAGAAAAAAAAAATCTAGTAGTGACAGGTCTATATAATCTATCTAATAAAACACAAGAATTGTCCTATATGACACATTTTGTTTTAGGTGAAATCTACTACGTACATGCACACACGTTTATATACGCCGGCACACACGTTCAAGTGCTCCATTTTTCAATCCGATTGAACTAGTGCATAGTGCCATAGGCACGGACATAGTCCATCCTTGCCAACAACATAGTCCCGTTGCAAGGAAAACACAAATTGCCAATTACACAAATTATTAAAAACAAAAGGGCAAATTTTCGTAGTCGTCCCTCTAGTTTTATGGTTGTCTCAATTTCATCCCTCCAGTTTCAATTGCAACCAAATAAACCCTATAGTTTGTTTTATGTTCTAAATTGGCAAAATGCGTTCACATCGTGAATGAAACTAACGGAAAAAATGGTTTTAATTTCATGGCTCTCGTAGGGTGCCCATTAAAAGACCTTAGAGCTAAAAATTCATTATTACCATTTAAGACAAAATGATCAAAAAAATAAGATCTTGATACTGGTTCAAACAGATCGAAAATTGGAACACTTAATTTTTTAACTATATTTTTTTAATATATAAACAGTATAAAAATCCATTATGACTATTTAAGATAAAATGATCGGAAAAATAAGATTTTTGCACTGGTTCAAACGGATTAAAAATTGGAATACTTAAATTTTAGCTATATTTTTTAATATATAAACAATGTAAAAATCCATTATGATTTTATGG
Organism: Rhododendron molle; assembly: GCA_025413875.1. Classification (NCBI taxonomy): domain Eukaryota; kingdom Viridiplantae; phylum Streptophyta; class Magnoliopsida; order Ericales; family Ericaceae; genus Rhododendron; species Rhododendron molle. The sequence continues at coordinate 31,669,126 of CM046396.1, forward strand.
AAGGATGATGAAAATTGGAAGGATCATGATTTTAAGATAAAACGCAAGCGCTTGCCAGTTTTTATGGAAGAATGATAATTTCTGCGATCCAATTTTCTCTGGAGGTGCTGCTCTCTTTGTCTCCATTAGGGCAAAGTTACTAAATTACATTTATTTTTTTACACCATTTATATATTAAAAAATATAGTTAAAAAAATTAAGTATTCCAATTTTCAATTTGTTTAAACCAGTACCAAGATCTTATTTTTCTGATCATTTGATTTTAAATGCTCATAATGAACTTTTAGCTCTAAAGCCTTTCAATGGGCACCTTAAGAGAGCCCTGAAACTAAAACTAATTTTTCTGTTAGTTTCTTTCATGATGTGAATGATTATACCAATTTAGAACATAAAACAACCTACCAGATTTTTTTGGTTGTAATTAAAACTGGAGGAACAAAATTGAGACAACGGTAAAATTAGAGGGACAACTACGAAAATTTGATCAAAATAAAATGAACAAAGGATGAGAAAAGAGCACAAGAGACAAAAAAGAAGCCAAAAAAAAAAAAAGGTGAAATTCCCATGCAAAAAAGTGGATCCAAAAAAGCACAAAGAGTTTGTGAACTTTCAGTTGAAATCTAACTTTCTAGTTCCCTTTTTTCGGTAGTACTCTTAACACACCCAAACAAGGCCCCACATCCTATCCCCCGCTCCAATTAACATCCAAACCAGCTAAGTATATTTTCCTGATCAATCTCAAAAGCTGCTCCCCAAACCCGTAGAAAAAACCAAAACTCCCCTTGCTAACCCCATTTTGTCACTTTGTTGCTACTCTCTCTCTCTCTCTCTCTCTCTCTCTCTCTCTACCATAGTAGCATCTTAGGATCACTTGCACTTTTTCTCAAAAAATATGTTTAGAACCCATCTTGAAACCGATTGTTCGATGCAGGATCCAAATGTTGCAGTGACACGTCCCTACCTCCACCTCTTCCTACGCTTGATGCCGCCACGTCCGACCCCTGTCCGCCACCGCCGGGTGGGAATGCATGTCCGACGGGAGCACCAATGCAAGTGTAACTACTGTCCCGTGGTGCAGCGGCGGCGTAGTTATGGTTTGGCGAGCCATATTGGTTGTTGCCGGAGAGGACGTGGCCCAGGAAGTAGTCGTTCGCCGGGTGGTGGCCGTGGGGAGAGTATTGCGAGGGGTAAGAGGGAGATGTGTACATATAAGATGCCTGATGTGGCGGCGGCGGCGGTGGTAAGATGGTGGACGGAGAACCGGGAAATAGCCTTGTCGTGGGGTAGACTGGTCGGAAAGGTAGTGCTGGATCACCTATGTTGCCTGCTTGATGGTATCCTCCATGTGGAATTGTTTGGCCACTGCTTGTGAAGTTCGCAAAAAAAAATTAAGACAATGAAATTTATTAAGTCTTTGTACATATGAATATGATGGGGATCATATAAATTTCAGCCATTATGAATAAGTCACAGCAAATTAATAATTTGTTCATATGCTTGTGCTAAAGCGGCATACTCTATGCTGCTTCAGATTCATTGATATATAATAATCCTATTTGTGTTAATTCCTTATACAGTCAGAGGAAATGGAAAGCGAAATCGCAGCAGCAGCCCATTTCCCTGTTGTAATGTCGTCGTGTTTATAGTCTTTTTAATCTTTGTAATCGCATTTTTTTAAGGTTAATAACCCATTTTTTTTGCGGATATGTACATAATTGTCATTCAGTTTATGAGCTAACGGTTAGTTTGAATTTGAAAGAACAAAAGTGGCCACATACTTATTCTTAGGGGTAAGCATGGTCTAGATTGGTTCGGTTTTATAGTAAACCAAGAACCAAATCAATACTTACGGATTATGAATTTAAAGAACCAAATCAACTCACAAAAGGCATAGAACCAAACCAATTAATCCAAACCATTAAAGCATGGTTTGGTTTCGGTTTTAAACCACGGTTTGCTTTGAATTAAGTTATTATTTTCAAAAAATATTTAAAGTACTTAAAGTTACAAAGATAAATTAAAAGAAAACTTCTATTAAAAACAATTTCATTCAAATTATCAAAACACACTAACATCAACCAACTAATTAAGAGTGGAATACCACAATTGCCTCAAGTCTTGGTAGTGAAGGAATTATATGAATTGAATTTAGAGAAATTTAGGAATTGGGCTGTGTAAGTTTAGTGATCTGGTGATCCCATGTGTTTTTTGTGTATGATAAATTAATAATCATAGGAAATTAGAAATGAGTTGTGATATATAGAAGTTTAGTCTAAATTAACTTGGCAGAGAAAGAATATTAAATATTGCGGTGAATTTAATAAAATCAATAAATTAGAAAAGTAGTTGACTAAGAGCATCCACAATGTAATAATCAAAATTAAAAGATTGTTAAAGTTAGCGATATGTGCTTAAAAAAGTGTTCACATTGTAATAATCAAAGTTAGCAACCTCCTAATCAATAATCAAATTTGGGCATATGAATAATCAAAAGTAACAATGTAGAACTTCACATTGCTAACTTTAGCAACTCTCGATGTATCCCTTCGAGTTGTGTTTTAAAAGTTTTGTTTGCTAAGCAAAAAAAAAACTTTAGCAACTCTCTAAATGAATAATCAAAAGCTGATGTGGCAAGTTTTGATTATTTACTTTTGATTATTACATTGCGGATCCTCTAAGGCTCCAATATTTATTTGGTGAATCATAATTAAATTATACATATATATATGTATGTATTATACGGTTCGGATCAGTTTGGAACCATAACCATGAACGCGAATCCACAAACCAAACCATATAACGCGGTTTCTAATTTTTTTAAACCATGACCAAACCATATTATTAAAAACCCGAACCAAACCTTTCGGTTTGGGTTGGTTTGGACTGAATTCGCGATTTGACGGATTTTTTGCTCACCTCTACTTATTATGATGCTGTCATGCCCTTAGTCCCTTCTTTGTAGTTTTATTTTCAAATATTAATAAGTTTTTTGGGTTGAGAAAAATATAATATGATCATGTTGTTGTCATTCAATTTTTGAGTTAAAAGTTTCAATTTGAAAGAACAAAAGAGGTCACATTATTTTGCACAATAATCTTGTCAAATTTTAAAATATAATTTCTGTCTTTTTTTCAATATGCAACATTACTCTCTTTTTTCATTCTTTTTTTAGTTCAAATTAATTTTAATCTACACTCAACAAGACAAGACCAGCAGGAGACCAGATCAGCATTAACAAGGAAAAGCAAAACATTCCAAAGGAATCGAAATCTTTCAAGATACTACGTACCAAATAAAAGCATCGCATACCTAGGCTAGGTCATTTAATTTGGTTGTTCTATGTTTGGTGCTAAACTTATTTTCAAGAAATTATGTTCACAAGAATAAGAACTTTTTTTGCTACATGCATGAAAAGTAGTATACCCCTAGATCTACTAGGCAGAGTGTCGACCTTTTTTAGAAAAGACTATGTAGGGCTAAAAGCCTAAAAAGACCTTGAAAAGAGTGGAAATGAAAGTGAAGATGAGCTAGGAGAGAGAGAGAGAGAGAGAGAGAGAGGTGTACGTACCCAAGATGATGAGGAAGCACATGAGCATGGGCGGCCAAGTTATCGTTACTGAAGACCAGTTGACGAGCTCGGTTCAGAGTTTCTGTCTCCCTCTCTGACCAAAATCCCCCACAGAAGCGCACACGCAAATCAAATCAAATCAAACAACGCTAACGAACCAAACCCCACACAAACACACACCCCCCACACCAAGGATTTCAGGGACAAACAAACTTTATATATCATGTTCATTCGGTTTGGGAATGACAAAGTTTGACATGACAAGGTTGACACATGACCACGCTTTATGCAAATCATTCACATACACATCAATATCTTAAACGAGAAGTCTACTCCCAACGATCTCATTCACTGCTTTTTAACCGTTCTCAATATTACCATCCAAAAGTATTTGGGACGGTCCGGAATTTTAAAAATTATTTCAACTCTTCTCTTTGAAAAAGTTTTTTAAAATTTGGATCATTAATTACTGAGATGGACACACTACGGCGTAACAGAGCGGTGGAGTAGCACTACTCCTTTGGTGTGATTGTAACATTTTCTTTTATTTTTACCGACAAAAGTAACATTTTATTGGGGAAGGGAAAAGGAGATTCAACAAAATATTAGAACAATTCAAGGGACAAAACCCAAAAACACTTGAGAGTCTAGAGTATCCAGATAAAAAAATATAGCTCAACACCTGTGCTTAATGACATTATAACAAGGATTGTGATTTAAGCACTCCAAAAATTGATGGAGGGACTCCAAAATTGAACGGTGTTGATATACAAAACGATACCTTTTTGGAGCCCCTCCATCAATTTTTGGAGTGTTAAAATCAATTTCCTTATAATAATGCCAAATAAAATCGAATTTCAATACATATCTCATGGATATTAATATAATTTTACAGATATTAATACATTTTTTTCGAATAACAATGCATCTTTTATATATTATCATTCATCCTTAAGGCTGAGGTTTTCCTTCTCAAATATAATACCCCTGCAATTTGTTCAGGAACATGTAAGGTTTTGCAATAAGAAATAAGGGTGAGGGGCCATCATCTCGTCAATCCGATTTTGCTGCTGCTATTCGTTTTCGTGTGTTGTTGGGACTGTTTTGTTGGGGTTAGGTGGTGGTGGTGGTGTGCTCCTCTTTACCCCATCTGTCTTTGGTGTTCCTTTCCGTAGGCCAGTTCCCGCCGTCTGTTTTTACATTTGGGAGAGACTAGCTCAGCTTAACGGCGAGGTTGGGTTCTGGTGGTTTGTGGATCGGTGGATGTTGAAGGTGGCTAGGGTTTGAGGGTTGGTTTGGGTGGGTCGGCCCAAGGTTTGGGCCGGGTTTGGGTGTACGGGCTTTCTTTGTTTATTTTGGGTGTAGGGTTGGGCTTTAGTGTTTATTCTGTGTGGATCCTTTTGAACCCTTGGGTGTTTCGGGTTTTGCCCTTATGGTGTATCTTCCAACTTTTGGTTGAATTCCCTTCCCTTTTTCCCATTTCTAATAAAATTTATTTTGCCGATAAAAAAATAAGAAATAAGGGTGGACTAGATGTGAAAATATTTATTAGGGAAAGTAGTTAAGACTTAAGAATGAGATATTAGGAATAGGATTATCTAAAAACGAGTGTAGTTTACAATAGATGGATAGGATTGGTGAGTAAAGAAATAATGTGAAGATTTACTTAATTGCCACTCGCAGTGAGAATACATATAGGGTTTGGAGAGATTTGAGGGACACCTTGGGAATTTTCTCAACTCGAATAAGGTTCTAATTGGGGGTTGGTTGGTTTCGCTAAGACCTTTAAAGCTTATCTGCCGAATAAGCAATCCGGGTGCAAAGGGAGAAACCACACACCTTTTAAGAGTGAAGTCGGATTGGGTTACCTTATATCCTTCAAGACCATTATCCCACTTCCTTCTCCACCCGCCAAATGGGCCGCTATAGTATGTAGAGGAAAGCATTTTGGAATTAGGGCCATTTTCTTGTTTTTCCTTTGAAAAGAGGGAGTTGTGCCTATTTGGAGCTGCAGTTTGCGTTCTTTTCGTACGTTTAACCGTTGAATGTTTGGCAGATGGTTTTGAAATTTACATTTTCGGAATTCATATGAAAACGGGAAAATGACGGCCCAGGACGTGTTTTGATAATTAATACCCACCAAGAATATGCTAAGAACATTTGTTAATGAACAACATATCATTGGTGGATATTAATTATCAAAACACGTCCTTAGCTGTCATTTTCCCATAAAAAAATGAGATGAACTCTTTGAAATCTACATTTTTTTTCTTGCAAAATTGATCTTGCACATGTTATACAAAGGGAAAATGATGGCCAATAACGTGTTTTGATAATTAATATCCATCAAGGACATTTTCAACATTAACAAATATTCTTAGAATGTTTTTGACGAGTATTAATTATCAAAACACTGTTATATACTCTGATTCTAATAGTCTATGATCTAGAACCTATCTATTAAAAAAAGGCTTCCAAGCACGACTGTAGTGTTTAGATATAACAGTGTTAAAATAGAACAAGAAGAACTAATCCTACGGCTTTGTTCGTTTTCCTTTTCTTTTTTTTTTTTTGATCGGCTTGTTCGTTTTCCATTTTAACTTTGTTTTATTTTTGTTTTCTAATCATTACTCTATTTTTCTCTTCAATTATTACCTTATTTCTTCAATTATTACTTTAATTGCTCTCTCTACTCATTATCCCCCCATCCAATCATTATGTTATTTCTCTTTCCACCCACTACCAAAACTAAAATACCCAAAGATAGAAACCAAACAAAGCCTTGACACAAAAAATGAAAATTTTCCATTTGGCAACATATTTTCCCAGCCATTGAATTAACAGGTTGTAACAAATCTGTTCAAAGTATATCTTTTGTTTGTACTTTGAAGTAGGTAATTAGAAAACACTACATCATGGAAGATGTTCCACTAAACCAATAAATCATTCATATGGAGAGAGAGAGAGAGAGAGAGAGAGAGAGAGAATCATGTAGTTACCTTGGCGATGGCGGTTCATGTGACCCCCAAGGGCTTGAGACTTGCAGAACTTGAGGGAACAAAACCTACACTCGTACACCTTCCCACTCTCCTCTTTCCCTTCTTTTCCCCCGCTCTTCTTTCTCCTATACCCTGCAAATAAACATCAAATATATAACAAGGGAAAAATATTCACTTACCCAATTAATAAAGCATTAATCAACTTTTGATTGATGAGTCTAATCTCTCAACAAAAGCCGATCGGCTAACTGCCCCGGATCATGTACCTTCCATTTTGAATCATCCCCACAGATTAAAAAAAAACAAATTTTGATTCATCTATATCAAGAAGTTTCCAAATAATACCGTAGTAAGAAAAAGGAAATGAACAACAGCTGCCAGAAATTTTCTCATCTTAATACTCTTCACTGATTTTCTTGATCTTTTTTTTATGATCGGCAAAAGAAGAATTTTATTAAATCTCCGAACCTAAGTTACGAAGATTAAAAAGGAACAGGGAGAACTGCCTAATTTTCTTGATCTTGAGAAATAAAAGTACTGTTTTACACAGTGAATAGTATTGAGAGAGAGAGAGAGAGAGAGGAATATACCAGCAGATGAAGAAGTGTCTTCAGTAGCAACCTGTTTGCCATCTCGGGTGGAATCCTCTGGAAAGTTATTGAGATCCAGTGGGTTTCCCTCGGGTCTCCTGATCAAAACAAAGTCACAGAGAGAGAGAGAGAGAGATAAAAGAGTTTAGAGAGAGAGAGAGGAAAAGGAGGAGGAGGAGGTTGTGGGGGGTGAGAGAGACATACATGTTACCCAGTACTCCACCGACAGAGAAAGACAGAAAAAAAAATATGAGAGTGGAACACTCTTTTGTAGTGATATTTGAGAGATAACTAGTAAGGACTTCAGTTTGGGACTGAATTATGGAGAGACTAGTTGCCAGTTGGAGTGATGGTGAAGAAAGGAGCTGCTTCAAACTTCTCTACCAGTTCTTCTGCCACATCTCTCTCTCTCTCTCTCTCTCTCAAACAAAGAAAGAAAAGGGGGCAGTGTGTCTCGTGACTTTAAAAAGAAGAGAAGGGAGAGAGAGAGGGGAGAGAAGAGCCTGGGGTTTATGCCCTTTGGTTAGTCTGAGACTTGAGAGGTGAGGGGAATGACAAGGACTTTGCGTCTCAAGGTTTTTAGTTTTTTTCCTGTTTTTGGCTTCATATTACAGGACTAGCTAGGACGTCTATTGCCCTAAAGACTAGTCATTATATTAAAACCACTGGATCCATCTACCCAGAAATTTATCCATGGGATATGAATTCACATGTATTTAAATTCAAAGGACAATTACAATAATTCCTACCATCTTAAAAATTTCTTTTCAGAAAATTAAACTAATTAATTAATGACAAGGTCGAACCCAACGTAGAAACCCAAGAACTTCTATACAAAATGTACTCCTTCGATTCTCGATTATTTTTTTTTTGAACGGCAAAAAAAATTCGTTAATTTTAGAGTTGTTACAAGACTAATGGAGCAAATATCTATCCAATCCGCAACCCAAATCTACAATTGGCAAGAAATCAATTAAAGACACTCATTCGAGGCAAAGCCCAAATACCCTAAATGAGTCTAAAAAAACCCAAATTAGAAAAAATTAAGCACATAGAAAACGGGCCAAACCTAGCCCAACACCACTGCCTAACCTTAAAACAAACACAGATCAAACCAGCCGCCGTCCAAACAAACCGCCGACCTCCAAACACTGGCGAAACAAAACCGCCATAACCAACCACCAATATATCTGGACCAGAACCTAACACCTGGACGTGAGCCAAAGACGAAGACCCACTGCTCTGTGAGTCCCAAATTCCCGGATCCCATCGAACAACCAACGACAGCCACTTTGATCCTCTTAAACAGCCTAGAAAAACCGGACAACCAAGGCGCGAATGCCACCACATGGAGTCTCCCCAATAAAACTGAGCACCATCGAGCCTAGGTTCACGGCCACACCACTTCGATTCTCAATTATTGGCCTTTTTTATACCTTTTACTATCAAAAAGAAAAAATGTTCGTTTACCAACTGAACGAATTAATCAAGCACTTACATAAAAATGATTTTTTGTTCAGCATGTTAAGAAATTAGTCTAAGAAAAATAAACATTTTGGATTATCTGTATGAAAATCGTGACGTTATCATGTATGTTTGGGATGATAATCAAATACTCTTTTCCATAGGAACCCGGGATTCATGCGGTCCCTCATATGTGTTGAGGCATTTGGGTCGTTCGTGTTCAGCAAGGTACAGTCCAGATGGACCCAACACACATGTTGTAAAACAAAAAAGGAGATCATCAACTACACAAGTCCGTTTGTGTAGTACAAGTATAATCAATGCAGTTCCTGATCTAGCAATGGGTAATGATAATTGAGAAAATCTTCTTTATTGATGTGCTATAAACACTTGTTGATTACGCGAATAGACGACTGAGATTGGTTGGTGCTGTAAACAGGCTATTTATAGCACATCTGTAAATATGACAGTCTCATGACGTACAATTACTCCATACTTCGAGATCTATCAAGACAAAAAATGATGATTATTATTTTCATTTATGAGTTGAGAAGGGCATGCCATACACACACATATATATGTATATGTATATATGTGCCAGAGATTATGATCCACACAGTAGTTTTGAGGCCTCCTGGTGTCATAGTACTACCATCCTGATCAGTCCCTGACCATGCTATATATATCAGGGTATTGTACCCATCACTATTTATCTACGAGCTCTAGCCACTGATTAAACTTTGATCAGGTAATTAATTAACCAAGATTCTTTCTACAGTTGATCCAGTTTGAGAAAATAACTCATCCACACTGAAATGTTGTTTTCTCTTTGCGAAGTTTCATGTCGATCTTATCACCCCTGTGAAACATGCAGTTGCGGATGTAGTTTAGAGATTACTCTACGTTGCACAAACAGACCCGAAACACCCGACTATACAGCGCCAAAAAAAAAAAAAAACAATTATTCAGGTCGATCTTATCAAAGTCTTGTATGTTTGTCACCAATAATGTTCCTGATACTGTTACGTAGCTACATATCGCTACATTGGAAACATCATGCTGAACAATTGATCATACGTACTTATTGTTCGCTCAAAGGTTTCTATCAAATACTTTATTGACTTTGATGGTAACAAAACATACTTTATGAGAAACTTTTACGTGTATACTGGGGATACTAAGAGTGATGGTATCCCCTCCGGTCCGTTTTTAATTTTTCGGTCATTTTTCGATCACATTTGGATAATTGGTTTCATTCATTTTGTAGAGTTCGGCGATAACTTTAATCATACCAAAAGTCATGTTTATCGGACTTTAGTAAATACATGATCGGCACACGTGAAAATTGAAAAAACAAAACAAAAGAAAATTAGGTTCCGATTCAATGTGTTTTTTGATCTAGTTTTGATTTTCTTCAATTTTCACGTGTGCCGGTCATATATCTACTAAAGTTCAATGAACATGATTTTTGGTACGATTAAATTTCTCGACGAACTCTACAAAATGAACAAAGCCGATCATACAAGTTTGATCGGGAAATAGCCAAAAAATTGGAAACGAACCGGAGGCGATACCAACACCATTGGTATCCCTGGTATACATAAAAGTTTCTCCATATTTTATTGGGATCGAAAAACAATTAATATTATGATATTCGGTATTGATTTGAATGAATGCATAGTTTGTTGGAATTGATTAAGGTACACAGCGGATCAAAAAAAATAAAAAATTAAGGTACACAAAGAAAGATTCTATATCAAATTTGTCAAGATCGAAATGGAAAAAGAGCAAGACTAAGGACAAGTACTCTTCTCTAAAGATTCTAACGACTAGAAAAGTCTCTTTTAAGGTAAGAATTGCAAGAAAAATCGCCCTCAATCTGGTAGAATTGAATTGGCAATCACGTGATTAATTAGATACAAGATTTACCTTTCTGACTGAGGCAGCTCGATCCAAACAAAGATTTGAGTCTAGTCTCAATTCTTGCAGATTTAATTACCTTATACTATCAACATTTGAATATCTTTGAAGGCAACGAATTAATTCTCGAAGTGTTATTCATTGGGAAAAGAACAAGAAATGCTGAAGGTTATATCAATGCACATTCTATTTTGGAAGGAGCTTCATTGAAGTCAACCCAGTTACCCAAGAAAGAAAATGGAAAGAATTGGAAAAGGCAAAACTAGTTGGGTTAGGTGTGGCTACCATCATAATCAAATTCGTCATAGCAATTGGGGATAGATTACTCGTTGTAAGAGCATCCGCATTGTAATAATCAAACGGATGTGAATAAGCAAACTTAACAATAATGCTCAAAAAACACCTCACATTGTAATAAGCAAAGTTACAAGTCTTTTAGCAAATAATCAAATTCCACCCATTCCATAACCAAACTTAACAACTTTTATCAATAACCAAAACTCAATAACCAAACCCAATAAGAAAACTCGAAACTCAATAACTCAAAAACACCCCTCATTGGAATCGTCTCATCGAGACGAATAATTTAGTGTGATCGGATGCGTGATTGAAACTCGTTTGCGATTGGATATAGGTGCATTGAGTATTTTGAGATTTTTTTTGGTTAGGGATGCAAAAATAAACAATGTGGAGATAGAGGTTGTTAAGTTTGATTATGAACTAAATGGATAATCAAATGCTGACGTGACACATTTTGGTTATTGATTTTGATTATTCCCATTGCGGATGCTCTAAATGTTATCTAGCTAGCACCCACAAAACTAGAAGAATTGTAACTACTATTAGAGATAGTGCAGCAAATTCTAAGTTGAACACTCGGAGAATGGATTAGGCCGTGAAGTTGCGGACTAAAACTTTATAAACTCTTGCCTTCAATTTTTCTCTACCCTACTCTCTTTATTTTCCGTTTGGCATATTTAGATTGCTTGACTAATCTAGTTAAATCACTTTAATATCTATAGTTAACCGGAGTAACTGATTGCCTAATCATTGCATTTGAATTCCGTGCCTTAGAATTGAAGAAATTCAATCATTATCTTATTGTGACTCTTAATCTCTGTCCTATCTGAGTTTCGCTCATATCTATTTGGAGCTTCCTCAATTTGTTGCTATTATTGTTCCTTTATTCTACCCTCGCAATTAATTTGTTTTCTAATTCCACATTGTATTTGAGATACTCAACACTTATCCAATCTAATGCTAGATTTTAAGCCAAAACTCGATCGATAATCGCAATTCAACTGCTCTAAAGTTCACGTCAATGGAGTGTTGAAACATTTCCAGTCGCAACGCGTTATTCCTTAATCCTGATGATATTTTCGATATCATTACACTTTGACGATATTAACGCGCCGGCATCTGGATATGGCGATTGAAAGCTCAAGTAGCAGAAACGAGCTCTGGGTAGTTGCAATTGTTTCCATATGTAAACAAGCTAAGTTCCATTGCTCAACACTCAAGTTGAGTGCTCTATCGTCTTTTTAAGCATTCAAATTATTATTTTTTTCCCACCACCACAGACATAGATTTACACCAAGAGCAATGCGCTTAGGTGACGCTTGCCTTCCTAATTTTTTTGGGTCTTTGGGTGGCTCTTGTCATTGTGTCGTTAGTCTCCGTTCAATCTTTATTTTCTTCTTTCGAAAATAATAAATTTCTTTTGCCGAGCAAAAACAGGGCAATGCTCTTAGGATACATGCAACAGCATATCCGAAGCCAAAAGGGTGTCGGCGATAAACCCATGACAAGCTAAACGAAGAGTCCTTTTAAGCTTTCATTGTCGATGGTTTCTGTTATTGTTGTTGTGATTGTCATCGTATTTAATTTGCACAACCAAGTTATTTTGTTATTTAAAAAATAATAATTCTTGCACAGTCATGCTCCTTTTGTTATTGGAAAATGATAATGTCAAAACCATTTTTGTTAGTGCCAAAACTCAAGTGTATAAAAGTCTTGTACATTGCAAATGGTACAAGTCTTTTGTGCACTAGAGTTTTGGCACTAACAAAAATGGTTTTGGCACAAACAAAAACGGTTTTGGCAGTATCATTTCCCTTGTTATTTTGTTTGTCATTTTCCTTTTGGTGGTAAATTTAGAGCTCATCATGAAGGCAGAAGGCTAGATTACTTTCACAAAATTGGCAGCCTGCTAGTTACTAGGGGTGGATGAACCCCACAAGGTTCTCGGCTGGGAAGGGTTGCAGTTTAATTAATATCAATAATCTGTGCCTATTTAACCCCCAAAAAAAATCTTATATGGAAAACCCTTTTTAATTATTTAATCACCCAATGCAATATAGTGATGAATCTTTTGTTATGGAAATGCTTCATTCTTCTGCAGAATTCGCAAAGTTTTCTCCAGGCCATCGAGTTCCGAGACAAGGCCCGATACGTAAATGAGTTTTTAAATTTTTCCCTTTGAAAAATGTAATATTTCAAAGACTATAGCAGAGGTAGAGTTTAGACTAACTTAAATTATTTTTTACCTGTGTAGATTTTTCTCAACAAGAGAAATAAAAGAAATACGAAATGTACATGAAACTTGCAAAGTTTAAAAAACACAAAAATAAATCAAAACTAATTTGCCTATTTTACGGATATTCTTTTGTTGGCGATTTGTTTTCATATTTCAGCTTCTTTTTTTTTTTTTTTTACTTTAAAAATCTCTTATCAAGATGAATGTTTAAATCCAAAAAAGTTGAAGCAAACCTTCTTTTATTATTTTAACAGAACCACATTGACAATTTAAAAAGGGCACTAAGAAATAGGGATGGCAATCTCTCCCAAACCGTTGATTACCTAAACCATATTGAACCACCGATTGGTGCGTTTTTTAACTGATTTTTTTACATTAGTTTTGATTTTGATTTCGAAAAGTTGGCTCGTTCGGTTCCGATTTGCGCTCTCTCTCTCTCCACACGGCAGTTAGTGTCTTCAACTATATTGAAATTTTTTTTTTTTTGGGTCCGCAAAAACGCCCAAAAGGCCAACTATATTGAAATGTTGATCACCGGTCTCGGTGAAAAACCGAACCGAACTGGGGCCGTCAGAAAGCCCATCCAGATGGAAGGCCGATAGGTTCAGGCCGGGTGGGATTCGGCTCCAGGCCCAAGCACGGCAGTCCGCCCAGAATTTAAATTGAGCCCATATCTTGATCCATCTCAAAGAGAAATATTTTCCCAAAACTATTGTATGTAGTCCATTCCACACTAAGACCGTGAGCCTCCATCCCTATCCCCTCCAGAAATTCTGTTGCGACAGTTGAGTGACACACAGAAAACCCCATCGCCCATGGCTTCTCTTCTCTCCTTCCCCTCAACCACACTAATCCCACCTCTCAAATTTACTACTTTTGTACATGGAAACCCAAGAAATATCAAGGAAAACACATTCTCCTTGCAACTACTCAGAATTCCTCCGAAAAGCAAGGTGGGTAATCGACCGCTGCTGGTTCTGAGCCGAGCTGTTGCGCCCACGCGGGTTATTACTACCGAGAGGCTTCGGCTGGACAACCTGGGGCCGCAGCCGGGGTCGAGAAAGAACAGGAAAAGAAAGGGCCGGGGTCACGCGGCGGGGCAAGGAGGGAGTTGTGGGTTTGGGATGAGGGGTCAGAAATCGAGGTCCGGTCCCGGCGCCCGAATCGGGTTCGAAGGCGGACAGACTGCGCTGTACCGTCGACTTCCCAAGTTGCGAGGGATCGCTGGAGGTAATTTATCAATTTCATGGGGGGTTGTATGTTATTATTATGCTTGTTTGAAGGGGATTGTAATGTAGTGGGTTTAATTGGGTCATGATTGTTCATGCAAGTAGGGGAGTTTTTCAATTGTGTGTGTTTGATTTTCCCAATGGTTATATAGGGCTGACTAACGAACCGAACAAGCCGAACAGATTGTTCAAGCTTTGTTTGAAAACTTAAAGTCAACTAGCTTTAAATATATGTTCAAGCTTGACCTTTTCAAGAGATGGAGCGATTTCAAATGAGCTTTAATTGAGCCAATTACAAACCGAGCCCCTTGGATTTCGTAAACTTTGTAAGTCAAACGAGCCAAGAGTTCAAGCTTGGTTTGAAAGCTTAACAAGCTCGGAAAAAAACAGCTTGGTATGCTTATGTAACAAACTGACCTCAAACTCGATCGGTTTGGTCCATTCGTCCTTTATCAGCCTATGGTTGTATTGATGATAAGTGTATTTATCTCACCAATATTATGTGTGCACCATTTGTTTGAAGAAATTCGTTAAGTTCTAACTCAAGCATATGGGTGGCAAGATTGATAACTAACATCATTCCTCACAATGACTAATAAGTAATAACTGCGAAATGAAAGGTATCCACCTCAAGCCTTTCCTCGTTTGAACCTCACCCTTCGCTTTATAGCTATGCCATCCTAAGGTGTTGCTAAATGTAACTGTGAAATGAAGTACTATGAAAAATAACTTGTGGGAACATGCATGATTTATGTGGTTTTGCAGAATCCTGCCTACATGCAGGGGAGTGATACCTATTCTTCAATATTTGAGAATGAATGACAAAACTTGAGTTAAATTTCATAACCCAAACCCCTTGTACACCAACTCTCACTCAATCCAAAGAAAAACCCCAAGTGAGATTATAATGATCCCATCATCCCTCACATTACCCTATAGCCAATGAGCTCTTGCCCACATGGCATTGCTCGACTCTCCCAACTGGGAGGTCTCGGATTCGACCCTCACATTAGGCGAGGTAGTGTTTCAGTGGTGGTTTATACCCCACTCTGCGGTGGTTTACACCCCACATCCCTTTCCCCTTCCCCCTAGATATCGAAATAGTTAACTTCTCCAAACGTTTTGACCTAGAAAAAATTGTCTTGTACACTCTCTCTCTCCGTTGTAAGCCTCGCGGGCACACTATTGAATAGGTGCTTAACATGCATCTAAACACTTCTAAGAGGAACTCCACCATGGAGCATCACCTGCTTTGATCAAATCAAAAACAACACTAACAAAGTGCTATCGAACGCAGAACCAAAATTCTAGGAGATATTTTCCACTCAGCTAAAGTAAGCCCATTACAGTCATTCCTTTGTACCCTTCTCTAACAGTAAAACAAGCCCTAACATCTCCTTCAACCTTAGAGATGATAAACATGCCTGTTATTCTGGAATGACGACGGAAGACAATATTTGTGTTGTCGTGTAAAAAGGACACACGTATGATGTAAGAATACTACTGCTTAAGCCCGGATCTATAAACAAGCAGACTAATTTTCAGGAGGCACAACCATGAATTTCAAATCTTGCCATTTCACAATCTTTGCTCCCCACCACTTGCTATGATTGTCCAAGTGTAAGTTGGTTTGATGTTATCTTACTCAGGGTGATATTCTGGTGGCAATAATGAAGGTTTTTCTTCCAATTTGATGTGCCGTATATCTGTTTGCATTTCTGTTTAGTCCTTTTTGTTATCCTTCTCTTCTGCGGTTCTGCCATTCACCCTCCAAAGGGGCGGTTCAGTTGAGTGTCCCCAATTCAGTCGGTCTGGTAGCATTTCTCGTATCAGCTCTTCTGATCTGCTAGATGCCGGTTCTCTTTATAAGATACGTGTTAATCAAATGCACTTTGTGGTTTTGTAGGTCTGAAATTACAGGACCTGGCTTTGTTTGGTTGGTAGTTTAGTTTTGGTAATGGGTAGAGAGAAAAATAGGATAATGATTGGAGAGAGGGGTATTGATTGGAGAGGGATAGAGAGAGAAATGAAATTAATAATTGGAGATATAAGGTAATGATTGGAGAGAGGGGTAATGATTGGAGAGGGATAGAGAGAGAAATGAAATTAATAATTGGAGATATAGGGTAATGATTAGAGAAAAATATAGGGTAATGATTGAAAAACAAAACTAAAACTAAAGATAAATGGCAACCGAACACAGCTATTTTTCTCTTACGCAAAACTACTATGGAATAATTCATGAATGAAGAGGCCAGGTGTTGACTGGGGTGCTCCAGATATGCCAACAAAAGATCTGAATAAGTTTTTGGCCGAACAAGGTTGCATGTCACAAGCACTATCGTATTTGCCATTCATTGACAATGCATAATGGTCTGTGCTTTTTTTCCTTTCATTTGTGGCACCTTTTGCGAGTTTGTTTCTCCTATGTTAATACACATGTAAACCATGTTTGCACAACCAAAAGACAGTTGGTAATTTGACGCAATACAAGTGTGTACTTCGGAGGTCAAATCAATTGATGAAACATACTGTTCATTTTTCCATGAACCTTGAAGGTTTTAAGCCCATGTATAGTTGTTGGTCTAGTTTAAGTGCTGCTAGTTTTAGGCATTTCAATTAAGTTGGAGGAATTATTTGCACCTCCTCTGAGGGGTAACTTTTTTCCGAGATCTGCTGTAGACAGTTTAGGTATACTCCTTCAGGATTTTTTCTCCACTATTGGCAATCTGACATACTAGGGGCACCCGCATTCCTCACATTGACTAATTAAGTATCAACTTCCTGCACAAATAGCTATTTTCGCAATCATCTGAAAGCAATAAATTGGAAAAGCAATGGACAACCATTATGGACATCCACATATGAGAACCCCGGGCTTATGCCTTTAGATAGTGTATAATTGTTTTCTTTGTCCATACAAAGGGTTGTTGGGGATTCTTGTAGTTGCAGGTTCCCTAGTCCCAATTCCGCAAAAATGAAAACTGGAGGTGAAAAGATGTGATAGATCAGAATAATTTCCTAAGCACATAAAACTGTGAATATGTAAAGATGAGTGGGTCCAATACATTGCACCCAAGAGGTAAATCTGTACATTATTTGAATTGTCAGCAACAATGTTGTTGCTTGGCACAAATTACTACATATACCTAATGTTTATTATTTCGGAGTTCAATTTCTTCGTGCTGAGTAATTCATATTTAGCTTTCTCAAATAGATATCCAGAGATACTTGGAGACATATAGAAGTGGCTCAGCTTTCATGCATATTATGTGTGCCTGTGTTATATGCACATTAATAAATTTAATTTCTTTCTATGCTTGCTTAAGGAATGCGTGCTGGTTTACCAAAGTATGTCCCGGTGAACTTGAAAGACATAGAAGCTGCAGGATTTCAAGAAGGTGAAGAGGTATCACTGGAGTCATTGAAGACGAAGGGTTTAATAAATCCATCGGGAAGAGAAAGGAGACTCCCTTTAAAGGTAATATGGAAGGAGTGGAATTTTTAGCACATGTTGCGGAATGAAACTTGTCACATTGTTCATAGTTTTGTCTTTTTCTGGAGGACCATGATATGGACTTACTTTTTGTGTGGCGCTGTCACTTGGTGAAAAGAACATCTTTTCCAACCACAAACACAAGTTCAACGCATTATTCTCGGAAAAACATCATTCAGATAGAGCATCAAAATAGTGATTTTAATTTCTGTTTTGAATATCCTCAAAACCTGTCAAAATGGTATAATCTGTGAAAATTTGTGACGTTTCCATTTGGTGCATCTTTTGGTCAGAGGTACGCTTAATGCTTGCTCGTGAACATGACACATTTGGAATAGGCTTTATGTCCATTCAAACCAACTATTACACCAGTGATTCCATTAGATTTTGAACATCCATTGTGTACTACTTTGTTGCTACGGCAAAAGTCCAACTTTCTGTCGGTCTCCAGCATCAGATGGGATAGAAGCATTGTAGAGTTGTGGTACTTGCAGGGAAACAATTGCTTTAAACTTGTACTCTGTTTAGTTTAGGAATGATAGCATGGTTGGATTCAGGTTCGAAACTATATTTTACTATGTGTGTGTGGTAATCAGATTTTTCTAATCCTCTCCTTGGAGTCTTGGACTCTGAATTCTGAAGCAATCTACATGTTCAAACCATCTCAATTTTCCATGTCCTGTTATTGTTTTCGTAAACTCCTGTCATTTCAACAAGCAAAGAGAAAGCCCTCACCGTGATGATTCATGGTTCACTGTCTGCTGATTAGTTTTTAGTTTTTCCCCCTTAATGCCAATATGTAAATAATAGGTAGCAAAACATAGGACCAGTATATGAAGAAAGTAGGGGGGGCATGGCCAAGCAGCACTTAATATCAAAGAAAATATAGTTATTTGATTATAAATATCTCTTGTTGCAGATTCTTGGTGACGGAGAACTAAGCGTGAAGCTGAACTTTAAGGCCCGTGCCTTCTCAGCATCAGCAAAGGAGAAGCTTGAGGCCTCTGGTTGTTCCTTGACCGTACTACCCGGGCGTAAGAAGTGGGTAAAACCATCAGTTGCTAAAAACCTTGCGCGTGCTGATGAGTACTTTGCCAAGAAAAGAGCTGCAGCTGAATCAGCTGGCCAATCCTCTGCTTGAGCTACCTGTATCGGCGACGCAATTGAATGTTGTTGTACTGGCATGTACTTTTTGGAGTTTTCGGGTTTCCAGAAGGTAAACTACTTATCTTCCATTAGATTCCAGTAGGTTATTCTGTTGATTCCTTTAAACTTCTGAAGTGGTCAAGGGGTTGATAATGCAATCTACGAGTCTCTGATTGGATAAAAGTGCTTCTGAGTATTCGT
Organism: Rhododendron molle; assembly: GCA_025413875.1. Lineage (NCBI taxonomy): Eukaryota > Viridiplantae > Streptophyta > Magnoliopsida > Ericales > Ericaceae > Rhododendron > Rhododendron molle. The sequence continues at coordinate 31,688,275 of CM046396.1, forward strand.
TTATTACGAACGCATCACATTCACTTATTCTACTGGATGGTTAAACTAATTGACATGCAATGCACCTTCATTTTTACTCGTAATCTCAAATGTTTGATTTCTTTGAAGTGGGTAACGCGCAATTGTTAGAAAGGGTGTGGCTGGGTGAAATGTAAGCAAAATAGTTTCGAAAGTAATATGAAAGTTGTCGATCGAAGGGGGAAAAAAAAAGAAAAAGTACTCCATAAAAAAGTTTGTTGGCGCGATGACAAGAGTTATTCATCGCTCCAGCTAGCCGATCATAAAAAATAAAGTGTTAAAAGTACTTCATTTTCTATCTTGCGGAAGCGCGGGTTTATTTTCCTTTTTCCTTTGACGTAAGAACAAAGTGAATCATGTCATTGTCAAATGCTAGATATTGTGGTTTCTTATTTGATTGTGCCTTTTGTTTTTTTAACTATTGGACGCAATACGGTTGGATTGTGCTAAAGCATTACTTTGCCTAGGCAAAGTTTCTTTATCCAAATAATTTCTTTTTTTAAGACGGTCAGTTCAGACCCAAGGCCAACTTTTGCTTGCCTCGGACTAATTTTCTTACCAGTCTGGTCAAATGCAAACCATTCACACTAGGACTAAGAAATTTGCAAGATCTTTCTCGCAGTCTGCACAAAATCGAATCCTGATCAATCATGTGAGGGAGCAAATCCATCAACGAATTGGACTAACCTTTGGACTTATTTTTCCATGTCATGCGTAGGGCCTAACTTTGACTACACAGCTAACTACTCAGTGTCTGCACATGGCTCAAAAGTGAATTAAAAGACTACTATATCAAGGAAAGACAGATGATTAATATAATAACACGGCGAATTCACGGGTAACAGCTGGAACCAACCTCGACCGCTTGATGATTGACCTTTCCCTTTAAGTCAATGTCTTGGGCTCTAAATTCTACTGCAACAGATTCCCATTGACTAATCTTTAACCTAACCGCAATCCCCTAATTATTAGTGGACGGTAACCTAACCGCAATCCCCTAATTATTAGTGGACAGTATGATTGATTGGTCTTCCAGCAATTTACTAGTCGGGATGCACAGAAGACTAGCCCGAACACTGGTAGTCTGGTACTTCTTCCGTTTCCATTCTTTTATCCCTCGTCCCGTCTTAATTGGATAAAAAAATTAATTATAATTCTTAATTGGTAATACTATTTATAGGTAATATGGATCTTGTTTGATAGATCTCAATAAGCTCTTTTAAACGATGTTTTCAAGACCACCTGAAAAATTATAGATTGCAAGATATAATCAATTAGAAAGTGGCACAGACTCCCAAAATGGACTAAAGAATGGGGACGGAAGAAGTATTTTTTTTAGACTTGTGAGAAAAATGAGTCTAATTTAATGGGGATGGAATTTAGCCCGGCATGGAACAAAAAGAAATAACCGAACTGTCGAAACTACTAGCTCTTTCACTTGCGGAAATATTTAGGCAAGTGGACATCTTCATTTTGCCAATTCACTATTTCGTGATTGTACTACGACGCTATTCTCTGTTTCAGTATTTTGGTTGTTCATCCAGACAAATATAATTGATGCTACGGTTGTCGAAGATGTTGCATTTTTTCATCAGGTAACCAAATTCGGATGAACAACTAAATAAGCTCTCGTTTTTCCTACAGCTCCAATTAATAACGCCCTTCACTCGCAATTAATCTACACTCGCTCACACTTAGACAAACTTTATCACATGGGTATATATGGGTCTCACTCTCTAGTATAGGGTCTATATACTCTGTATGAGAGCGTTTGTATAAAAGTGTGCGCAAATCTTTATAGGTTAATATATCCCGGATAGAAAGACTTGTGAAGTCACACAAAAAGAAGGCCTCTTTTTGTTGTTTGGGGATGAAATTTTGACCTAACCTAATTGTACTAGTGCTGGCATGTGGTTTCTGGGTGTTAGATTTCTTGAAAGGTTTCAACCTAAAGCCAATTGGCAATATGTGGAGTAACATCTACCTCTAGAATATATTAACCAAGTTTAGGTGGCTTAAACGAGCGATGGAGGATAAAGTCTAACACTCCTCCTCACGTGCATCCGAGGTACGAATTGAGAAGACCAGAAGCTTTGACTCCGGCAACGGGGACTCGACCACGTCATCCAAGACCTAACTCTGATACCATGTTAGATTTCTTGCAGAGTTTCAATCTAAAACCAATTGGCAGTTGATGGAGTATCTTGTAGAATCCATTAACCAAACTTTGGTAGCTTATATGAACGACGTGGGATAAAATCTAACACCGGGTCATATCTATGCCATACCTTTTCATTTCATTCTTTTTGTTGATATTCCAATTTCTACCTTTACATTGGATTCTCTCAATTCTCGTCCCAGAGTGAAGGTCACAATCACGTATTTCCACTTGTTCTGACAGTACATTGTTGAATCTTAATTGAACATTCTCGTGATCATATGCTATAGATGAGAATTTTTTGGATACTGGATGGGTACCAGATGGTGCCCGAATAGTCCATTCGGACCATTCAAAAGTGTGTGCCCAAATTGAAACCCTCTCTCTCCTCTCATCCCACTATTCTCTCCTCTCTTTCTCTCAAAATCCGAGCCGTCCAAAACCGAAATAGATGGTCCGAATGCACCGACCAGGCACCACGTGGTACCCACCCAGCATCCAAAAATTTCTCACTATAGCGAGTCCCTTTCAGTTCACAATGATGCGCATGTCCATACCTAGCCACTCCAACCCCCTTCACGAGTGTGATCGACAGGTCTGACTCCGGCATCTTAACTCCCGGCGGTTTTTCTTTTTGTTTTGTTTGTTTCTTGTATTTTGTTTGTTGTTTTCTGTATTTTTCGGACCGATAGTGTCCGCTTTTACTGTACTGTGTTTTTCTTATATATATATATATATATATATGGGATAATCTAGTTTGTTGGGAAAAAAAAAAAAAACAATGATCCGCGTAGGAATAACGTCATGCAATAATATAATTAAAAGAGAAAAACAATTCTTAAAAAAACTAACACAAAAAATTTCTCTAGCTATTATTGCTCCTAAAATATTCCATAGTATAACTTTGTGAGCAGAGGTGTTGTTTTAGAAATCAAGCTAGCTTCTCTATGTGAGCCAGAGGATACCATTACTTTCTAACTGATCATCCGAGATGAAACAGTTTATTACAGTATATCTTTCTGCATTCCTGAGATTAATCGTTCCTGAATTTTCTGCAGATTTCTAATCCTTTTCTATTGGGATTTTTATTATTATCATCTTCTTTTTTTCATATTTAATTGATTTTCGTACACTTTTTTACCATCTATACTTTCTTTGATTCATTTAATACTAACAAATTAATAACATCATATTAGTACACAAAAGTGTAGAAAATTGCTCCCACAAGCAAGGACGGATGCGAAATTTTGCGATTGGATCGATGGACGAACAGGTTAAAAAAATATATGAAAGGCTAAGTTTCTCGACATACATTGTGAAAAATACCTTTAAAAAGATTATCATATATATTTCTGATCAACCTTTAAATTATTAAAGTATGATCATATATGATCCCCGAGAAACTTTTTTAAAAAATAATTAGTTTATTTAACATTTTTAAACTCAAAAATAATATAAATAAAAAATATTTTTTCAAATTTTTTTGCATCGTATAAAAGATCTCGATGAGATCTTTCAAATAAGATCCATATTGCATATTTTTAAATTTTAATAAACTTATAAATTTTAAATTTGAAATTGCCTTCTTAAAAAATAAAGATTTTTTTTACAGAGCCTAATTGTAAATGCCTACAAATCTTGTCAATCCCTATCAACTTCAAAAAGCAAAAAATAATACTGCAAAGTACAAAACAACTAAAATGATGCTAGAAATAAATTTTTTTTTTATTTTCAAAAACCCATCACCTGGGCTGGAGTTAAAACTACGCACAACACCGTACAACAAAAGGGCTTGTCCGTTTGCGTGACTCATTAGCGGCATATCTACGTGACCCACTGGGTGGAGAAATTATTCAATGCCCCTGGGGCAGGGGTGACGTGGTGCCCCTCGGCACGATCCGAGCCGTCCGTTCGGGTACCGAACGGATGAGATTAAAACACCCTCTCTCCTCCTTTCTCTCTCTCCTTTCTCTCTCTGCTTTCTCTCACTAAATCCGAGCCGTCCGGGTACCGAACGGACGGCTCGGATGTGTTGTGGCACGGCCACGTGTTGCCCTTGGGGCAAGGAATAATTTCTCCACTGGGTGATAGAGAAGGTGGGCAATTGGCAAAGGCACAGAGGCAGTTAAAGAATTCGATTGGGTCCCACGGAAATGGAAAAGTAAAAACCAGAATGCAATGGGGAAGAACAGAAATGGCCGGTGAGGAATCTTAAGACACCATCGAGTGTGCGTGCTTTATTTTGCAGAGAGTCTTTTCGAGTTTTGAAAGCAAAACGCAAACAAAGAACATGTTCTTTGGGGACACGGGAATTTAATGAGTTGCAGGGAGTCCATGTCCCATGGTCCCACAAATGTTCCAACACAGACAGTATCACATTTTCAAGATCCGATCCGCAAGAAACAAAGACTTGTCATACGGTACTTTTTTTACTCCATGTTTTTTACTTCTTCTTCCGTTTTCATTCTTTTGTCCCTCGTCTTATTTCACCCAGATAAAAAATTAATTATAACTTTTAATTAGTAATACATTTGATATGTCATGTGGATCTTATTTAATAGATCTCAATGAGCTCTTTTAGACGATATTTTCAAAATTACCTAAAAGATTATAGATTGCAAGACATAACCAATTGAAAAGTGACACGGAATCCCAAAAGGGAAAGAATTGGGGCGGAGGGAGTAACAAGTTTCAATTAAGATTAAGATCCCCTTCCAGAACACCTTCTGAAAAAATGGAGTACTTATTTCACATTTTTAAACTATAAAAAAAATTTTGATTTTTTCTTTTGCACCGTATAAAAGATCTCCATAAAGATCTTTCAAAAAAGATTCATATTGCATATTTTTAGATTTTAGTAAACCCATTATTTTTAGAGAAAATTACCTCTAAGTACAGAAAAGTGACACTTAATTCCCATTAAGGATAGATGAAATACTTAATTACCACTAAGTCCACTTTTACAAACATACATTTACCATTAATGGAAGTGTCACCCTGGTTTTAAAGACGCTAGTTTTATGGTACAACTAAGACTGATGCTCTAAAATCTTAGAAAGACGCTAGATTTTGTAGGTTTAAGTACCAAAGATTTTAGGTTTTAGAATCCCCTTACCTTGGGGTTTAGGTTTAGTCACTTTCATGGAACTAGAGTTTAGGTTTAGGCACTTTCATGGAGTTTTAGGGTGCACTTTCCTATTATAGGGTTTAGCGGTTTAAACTTTCATAGGTGTGAGGTTTGTGATTTTATAACTTTCATAGGGTGCCCTAGGGGTTAGGCACTTTTAGTATTTAGGATTTTAGGCACTTTCATAGGGTTTTCGCGTTTTGTTAATTAGAGGAGACTTTGTGGGAATTACTTTTTATTTTCTGGACCTAGAGGTAAATTGCCCTTATTTGTAAGTTTGAAATTGCCTTCTAAATAATTAAGGACATTTTTCCCATTCTGGAACGGGGCTTAATTCCTAAAAGATACTCCATTTCATTCCACTTTGTTATGCCCTTATTCTTTTTTGGGATGTCTCAAAATGATGTGTTTATTTCAAAATTTTTTGTTTTTGGATGTTCATATTACCATTTACCTTTCATTTTCTCCCTCTCATATTCAAAATTTAAACTTTATTTGACATGATAGGACTACTACTTGTGGATGTGGCATCAATACCATAATTTGGGTTCAATTAATTTCTTTTTACGAAATAATAATATTTTGTTGTAGGGGTAAAATTAACAAAAATCCAATGTAATTATGACGTTTTCTTAAGTTTTGGAAAAGTCAATATAGGCACAACAAAGTGGAAATGGAGGGAGCAGTAATCCGATTGTCCTCTGGCAGATGGTCCGATTAAAATTGGAGCTAGTTAAGGCCTGTATGGACTAGCATTATAAGAATTAACAAAACTTAGAAAATTTTGAACCTAAATTATATAGTAGCACATATAGAAAGGAAAAAAACTACGAAATCTCATATCTTGACCACCTTGACCACCAGGTTAATAATTTCTAAGAATGTTAACTATATTAAGGCCGAGATCGGCCGATAGAGCTCCTGCATTTTTCTCGACCTTTTTTTAACTGCTCCAAGTCTCACAAACCAAAAAATTTAGGAAGCTCGGTATGATACCCCATTCTACTTAGCACGGGTACAAACACATACACGACAGGACAACACAAACGCAAATATGAAACACAGTAATTCTAAAAAACTAGAGACACGTACACTACATAGGGCTCTACTGTTTTTTTTTTTTTCAAAACAACTCTTCCAAAACGCAAATCCAAGTCCAGTACTTTCCCCGAAAAAGTTGTTCTAACACTTATAAAAATCATCTTGCGGTGTCCCTAGCGTGCCCTAACGTTAAAAATAGTAATTTAATGGACACGCCATGTGGCATATCCCCAACGTGTTCCCTTGTGCCCTTGGAGCGCACGGCACGAATATGGCAACAATATCTAGTAGTGTTGGTGCTTCATAGTCGGTGGACACGGGCGGAGCTAGGAAGATACAAGTGCACTTGCTTTAATCTCTCACAAGTTCGGATAAAAAAAAAAAAAATCTCTCACGAGTATATCTTATAGTTTGCAATCAAATTTTACCGCTTTGACCCCAAAAAAAAATTAGTACTATCAATTTGCCCCGACTTGTTTCAAGTGCAAACAAATGGCCTATGCGTCGTTCTCTTTAAGAGCCCGAAACTAACAAGAGTGAGTCAAGTGGGATAATTTTCTAGCGATTGTTATTGGATAGAAGAGTCCGTAACGTTACAACCTTGCTACTGGTACAGTAATTTGTGCACAAATTTTTTTGTGGGGTCCACTAAGGGTCTCATACAATTAATCCGATCCGTTAATATGTTTAAAACATTTTTTCAAGGGCCTCCGCGAAAAATTAGCTCAATCTGATACTTATAAGTGGTCGATCTAATCATCTAACTTTTCATTCGGATTTTTACAGAATGAAAAGTTAGACGATTAGATCAAGTATTTATAGGTGTCGAATTGAGCTGATTTCTCTCGGAGGCACTTGAAAAATGTTTTACACATAATTAATGGATCGGATTAGTTGTATGAGACCCTTAGTAAGCCCCAAAAAAAATTTGTGCACAAATGGCTGTACCAGTAGACTTTCTGGTAACGTTAATGCCCTGATTTCCTTTGGTGATGGGTTTACTCCAATCCCGAAATAGCAACCACCACCCTAACACCCCCCACCAGCCAGTGAGAGCTATAAACATGGGCCTTGTCCTCGTGTTTCTTTCACACTCCCACGTGATGTGATTAGATTGAAGCTCATGTGCCGGCCAGCTAACCTAAATTACATTCGAAAATGATAGTAGAATCCATCAAGTTGGATTCCGTCGAGATTTTGTCACGGACACTTTAACGAATCCAGTGTCATGAACACTATCGGGCCTCAATTACATTTTCGAAAAAAAAAAAAAAGAGAGAGAGTTCAACTATGGGTGCCGATGAGATTGCACCAATGATGCACAGATCGGCACGTGGGGCTCATTCTAAAATGATCCGATCAGTTCACTAATTTTACATTAATTTTTCGAGCTGTCTAGTGAAAAATCATCTTGGTAAAATAATTGTAAGTATTTCACCTAATTTTTTAATTGTTATTCAGAATTCAGGATAATACTTTCTAAATGAAAAACTGATACATTGGATTATGCATTTACATTTATTCGATTGAGCTGATTTTTCTCAAAACAAAACTCAAAAGGCATTATTTTAGAATTAATGAACGGGAATTATTGAACTTGGGACTCATAGGTGGGCCCACTTGCAGATCTGTGCACGATTGGTGCGCCCGTTATTGGTACCCAGGGGATAAATTTACAGTCCTGCTAACAGCAGGGACACTTTGTAGGGGTCCCTGCAGAGATAATCGCGTTTGGCCCAATTCCGAGTCCCAAAAAAATCTAGAAAAATATCCATAAATTTTTTAATATTATTTTTAGGTCCCTGTAAAAAATAAGCTCTTGCGGATATTTATTTGGAATCTGGAATGGGGCCAAACGCGATTGTCTCTGCAGGAATCCCTACAAAGTGTCCCGGTAGTAGTATTTTAGATAAATTTAATACTAGCTAGTTGATTAATTCTTCGCATGAGGTCTACCTATATATCTTCTTGTGCTGATTGGTTAACAAAAAGGCACATCAATTAAACTAGACACGTGCTAATCATGTTATAATTGACATTTTTCCTTACCCTGCCATATTTATATGGATTGTATCTTTGAATTTTTGCAATATCACCGATATTTTCCAGCATCCCGATATGTTCAATTATTTTCCGTATAAAATATCTCAATGAGATATATCAAACATGATTCATATTAGTAGAAAAATTATTTGCGTAAACATGTGATTTTTGAACTTGAAATTACCTTCTTTTTCAAAAAATACTTTTTTGAGAATCCGGAACACCTCCTAACATTTCTTGTGTTACGTGTATATTAATTTTTTTTTTTACAATTCATGGTGTTTGTTTGAGTTACAAGCTAGTTTATGCGCACCTTAACTAAATTAAAATTGAAAGACTACCAATGCTACCTTCTGCTAGCCGCAGTCCAATTAAAAGTTAAAAGCCCCATATGAACTGGCTCTACCAAAGTTGATGGCACTCAGGTTGTGTTCCAGAAATGGAATAACCTCTTCTTTTTTGTCCAATAAGAACCCCTGTTCCACAAAAATAAGAAGAATCCACTTATTTGTCCAGAATTTGGTAGGTTCCAATTGGCGCCGGGGAGGCAAATCGTACCGGCGGTCAAGCCGAGTCATCTCCGGCCACCGGACGGTCGATCCGAGCCATCCAAAAATTCCAAAAAAAAACCGAGAGGGCCAACGCGGGAATCAACGGTATCCGAGGTGTGTAGGGTGCTTGATCCGAGCACCCTTTTTCTGATTTTTTTTTTTTTGGAATTTTTGGACGGCTCAGATAGGCCGTCTGGTGGCCGGCGCGGCCGCCGATACGATTTGCCTCCGCCTGCGCCCAACACAATAGCAACAGTTTATTTTTTGTATATGGCAACTTCAAACTCAAAAATCATGTGTTTACGCAAATAATTTTCTTATCACTATAGATCTTATTTGATAGATCTCATTGAGATCTTTAATACGATGTGGGAAATTTTTTTTTTTTTTCATTTACATTGTTTTTGAGTTTGAAAGTGTGAAGTAAATTTTGTAGAAGACCCTTATTATTTTAAAAAAAAGTGTAAGAAATAAGCTCTTATTTTTTAAGAAGATTTCTAAAACGGAGCCTTGGGAGAATTCAAACTCTAGATCTAGGTAAAACTGAGCAAATACTGAAGTCCAGACTAATAATTTACATTAAAGGAAAAAAAATATTTTTTTCGCAGGACATACTAAAAACTAATTTTACTTAAATAAACTGTATTTGAAAATCACTTCCGCGACACGGTGTCACATGCTTTTGGAGATCTTATCCTACCTTCTTCTTTTTTTATTCGTAAAATGAGATAGATTTAGAGAGATTTTTTGTTCATAAGTCACATTTGTCCTTACTCCTTTCATCATTTAGTCCAGTTTTGACGTGGAACTTTTTCGTTAAATAAATTTTTTTTTTCTTTGGTAAGTACAGAAGTTTAATTACGGTTGTTTGTTCATATTTATTGATTTTTTTTTCATCTTTAATAAAGTGTAATAAGGAACTTGTAAATTTTAGGTGGAACGTATTTTGTTGTAAAAGAAAAAGTAGTAAAATGATTTCCCGACAATTTCGGTTATTATTATATTTGGCTTTTTTATATACCCAACAATTTCGGTTAATCTACCATCAACCCAGTGGGCGGACGGTAAAAGCGCCTTTCTCGTTCCCCAATGGAAGTCTTTTCACTCAAAAGCAAAAATTACACCTATCATACATTACTTCCTCTTTTAATTAATTATAAAATATCCAAATGACAATAACACCATTCACTTCTTTATTAGTACAACATAACAAAAACTAGTACTCCTATTGACAGTACAAGATGGCAAATAGGGGACCACTCCTTTTTCACCCCTGCGTTTATCGTTTGTATAGAAATATAACAGTCCCTTTTACAATCAAGATTATGCTTTGTAAGGCCTTAAATAACGAATAGATACTTAATTATATAAGTTTTAGAGACAAAATTCAATTATGAAGTTTTAGAATAAAATGATAAAAATAATAAGAACTTCAAACGGATTGAAAATTAGAACATTTACTTTTTTAACCATATTTTTTTATATGTAAACGGCCTCAAAAAAGGGTAGTGATAATGTCAAAACTCCACCGCGTAAAAATCATGTACACTGCACATGGTACAAATCTTTTGTGTACTAGAGGTTTGGCACCAACAAAAACAGTTTTGGCATTGTCATTGGAGTATTTTAATTTTTTGAGACTGTTCATATATTAGAAAATATAGTAAAAATTAAGTGCTCCAATTTTTAATCCGTTTAAACCGGTGCAAAGATCTTATTATTCTGATTATTTTATTTTAAATGCTCATAATTAAATTTAAATTTTGAGAGACAATTTAAATTTTAGATCTCTCATAATCAAGTTTTTGCTCTTTAAATTATCTCGTATTATGGCCGGTTATTATATTGAAATAGAACCAATTTTTATGCGCACGTCAACTAACTTCTGAGGGTTTAATCCCATCATCTACAAGTAGAGAGCCCGATTAAACTAAATTGAATGAAGACATCAACCCCTTACCGATTTCCAATTGAGTTAGCTTTAATATCACTCCTTAAAAAATATTTTAAATAAATTGAACGGCTTGAATTATTTATGTAGATACTCCTACGTACATTTTTTATATACTTTTTGTACTATCATTTTTTGGATTAAAAAAATAACGGTGTCTCTGGAGTAAATTTCTTTTTCTTTTTCTTTTTTTTTTTTTTGTGTGAAAAGCACTGCCATATTTGTTTGTGTACAAACATAAAGCGCAAGAGTGAAAATGAGTGGACCTCTATTTGCCGTCTTGTAGGAGCATTTGTTAGTTTTGTTTTGCGGTAAAGAAGTGAAGGATGTTATTGTCATTTGAATATAAATTAAAGGAGGGAAAAATGTACGGCAGGTGTAAATTTTGAAGTTTTGCTTTTGAGTGAAAGGACTTCCACCGGGAAACGAGAAAGAGTCCTTTTACCGTCCGGCCAATGGCTGATTGTAGATTAACCCTACAAATTTTCATTTAGAAAAAGTTGTAATCACTTTGCCTAAAATCTTTCTTGGTGCATACTTGACAATGACGATGAACAAGCTTAGACTCCGTTCCAGAAATTTTTTTAAAAAATAAACAGCTTATTTTATATTTTCAAACTTAAAAATAATGTAAATGAAAAATTATTTTTTTATTTTTTTTGCACCGTATTAAAGATCTCGATAAGATCTATCAAACAAGATCCATAGTGATAGGAAAATTATTTGCACAAGAGCATGATTTTTGAGCTTGAAATTACCTTCTTAAAAAATAAGTATTTATTTACGTTTGCGGAACGGGGCCTTAAACAAGTTTAATAGTCACCTATCTGTCCATCTAGAAGTCAAGAAAAATGGGAAATCTTCAAATGATTAATCAGCTTTTGATATTATTGCAATATGTAGATGAATATGAGGGTCATTATCGGGTCGGGCCAGTCTAGCCCATCAGGTCACTATCCAAGCCCGCCTACGGGGCGGGCTGATTGACTTTTTCTTTTTTCGGGCCGGGCAGGGCAAGCTATACCTGCCATAAATTGAAGCCTAATCCCAACCCACGGGTTAGCCCAATTGACGGGCTGGCGGGCTAGAAACCGGACGGGCCAATGGGCGGGCTTAAATTTCCTAGGGCAAAGGAAAAAGAAAGGATTTTGTGGGATTTCGGGCTAATGGGCGGGTACCACGGGCAGGCCGAGTAAAATTCATAGGCCCAAGCCTGCCCATTACAAACTATGGGCCAGGCCGGGCCGCTCGTTTCACGGGCTCGGGTTGGGTAAAAGTCCGATGGGCCAAGCAGGCCGCGGGCCTTCGGGTTAAATGATGACCCTAGATGAATAATAACCACTTGCAATAAACAACCCGACTACAGCCACACCCCCGCATGCGAATGTGTCCCGTACGGATGATTAGAGCCGTCCAATAATTCTTTACAAAAAACCAAGTGAACCCGCGAAAAATCAGCGTAATTGGATATGTGAAGGTGTTCAATCCAACTTTTCAATTTTTCGTTCAAATTACAAGATCTCAAAACTCAGAGTTGGCCCCTCGTGACAGTCGGTGCCCTTAGCATTTTCTCTTCTTTAATTGGAGATGTGCTGAAAAAATATTAGGCGAAAAAAAACAACAAAGCCTAATGCACTTGTTTTGAGGTATAGATTTGACAAACAAACTTAGAGGTTGTTTGATAAAATCAATACATTCTTATATTTGAAATTAGCGTACAACTCGTGCTATGCACTAACTCATAAATAACGCGAAGTAGAGTAGATATTTTGATGGAATGGCAACAAATTTTCCGTGTACCAGTTATTTTTGTGTTAGAGCATCTCCAATAGGAGATGTCAAAGCTAAAGTGGACAATCAAATGGCTAGTTTTTGCATTAAATCACCATCCGATCATGATGCCTTCTACCATGCCAAAAATGACATGACTTTAAAGGGAGGTGACGCGGCTTTGAAGAGAAATCCCAACATGTTAGCTTTAACATCAACCTTCTAGGCTACCAATTTTCAAAAATTGACCATAAACTTTCAAAATAATTTTACATAAGGGTTAGAGAGGGGGAATTTTGAAAGTAATTTGACATAATTTGAAAGTTTATGGTCAATTTTTGACCCTTATGTCAAATTGCCACGTAATCCTTCCAAAATAATTTGACACCTCCACTTTTGACTCTCTTGTTGGAGATGCTCTTAGAGTTCGGAGTCGGTTGAAGGCTTTGTGCTAGAATTACCGAGACTAGTCACCCAAATGGCTCAACTCGGAGCACTGGCTTTAGTTTAGTACTCCTTCAACTGCAAGTCATTGCCTTCCATTTGTGAAAGGTCTTGGTTTCGAACTCCACAAGGGGCAGACCCTTTAGGAAGCCAGGGCTATGGATAGCTTCTGGTCTATCCGTACTAACTCTAACACCCCGACTAACCCCCGCTGATGTATATCGCTGTGGCAAAAAAAAAAAAAAACTAACTATTTCCCCACTTGCATATCCTTAAGTATTAGTTTAGGATATGAGACTTGTGATCCGGAATCAAGATGATGATGACTTCTCGCATTTTGGAAATTAAATAAACACTCCAGAGAAACCAAGTTTAGACGGCCGATATCACCTTCATTCATTTGTAACATTATACGTATCTAATTAGAGAAATAACATTGTCAATTTATTGAACTTTTGGAAGGGGAAAAAAAAAAAATCATGTCTGAGGGATTAAAAAAAGGTGAAAATCTAATTGTGTTGTCATCTAAATTGTTTTCAAAAGCAGGAAATTATTTAAAATGTTCAACGGGAAGTTATGTTTTTAATTAATGTCAGGTTAATGTTTATATAGTGAAACAATAAAAATAAAAAATAAAAAAACTTTATTTTTTGGCAGTTATTTTTGTAAAGCAAAATTAACATGTCATTTTGAGATTAGGACCTGCCGACTTACGGCGTTCAATATTAACTGGAGCGTATAAATATTAACTGGAGCGTATAAACATGCCAAATGTCAGTTTCTGGAGGCGAGTACAATCTTCTTTTTAGGAGGTAAAAGCCTTTATGAGTTGATATTTAGGATTTGGACAAACTCCACTGACCTCCCCCGAAGTTTCTCCCCTGAGGTTCACAATTACAGGGTCCTCCCCTATTAATTTTTGAAAATGCACCATCCTATTTCTTTTAAAGTATGTGATTAACACCCAATAATTCATATTCTTGGTGCTTAAGTCCTTAATATTATTGTATTTACGTTTATAAAGTTAGTATTTTATGCGATATTACACGTAAGGTAGGTTTTTGTGTGTTTCAGGTAATTCGTATAAATAAGACGCGTTTGAAAACCAAGGAATGCTTCGGGTGTAACCAAGTGCCCAAGGCCACTTGCCACCCTGTTGTGGTTCCAGAAAAGTCATGAAAGAGATGGTTTGAAGGTTACTCGGGATGCCCAAGGGTCAAGGGAAGTGAGGGAGATGCGAGGATTTTACCAATGCAATTCATCTTTCGACCAACTAAGGGTATAATCGTCATATCCTTAGATGTATAAATTATTTCTGATCCAAATCACTTGGGTTAGAAAGTAGACTCAACAAACTTTTCAACGGTCCAAAGAACATCCAAATCCGATGTCGGGAGTGTCCGGAGCAAGTCCGCGAAATTGCCTAAAAATCTGTCAAGTAAGACCTGTATCAGTACTGAGGAAATGCCAGTACCAGTACAGCTAGTCCAGAGGCTGTCCAAATCGGCCAAGAACACCAGTACCGGTACAAGAAAAATGCCAATACCTGTACAACCTGGAAAAATCTGTAGATTTTTTGTTAACTTTTTCAACCTTCCATTTATGAAAAGTTTCCACTTATTGAATGTTTTTGGGATATTTTAGGAACCTTTCGTCTTTTGTAAAGTTGATTTACAAGCCATATAAATAGGCTTATATGCCATATATGGCTATATAGTTGGCTTTAGGCCTAAGTCTTTTTGCTTTTTAGGATTTTGATTGTTGTTCTTCCAAACTATTCAAGTTATTTCCTTCAAGAATACTAGTAAGTATTTGGTGTTTGATGTTGTTGGGCCCGGAGTGCCCCCATGGATTTGGTTACACATTGCCACTCCCTGCGACCGCTCTAAAAACAGACTTGCGGGTGCGATGTCGAATGCCATAAAAGACTTAATTGAAACCCTTGGTTTTAGGAGAGATGGTGGAAAAGCGGTCCGACAAGTGGTATCAGAGCCAGGATGTCATGGGTTCGAGTCACGGGAGCGTCATCGTGAGGGAGGGATTGTTGGGCCCGGAGTGCCCCCATGGATTTGGTTACACATTGCCACTCTCTGCGACCGCTCTAAAAACAGACTTGCGGGTGCGACGTCGAATGCCATAAAAGACTTAATTGAAACCCTTCCTACAACCAATTGGTTTTAGGAGAGATGGTGGAAAAACGGTCCGACAGATGTTTTCGCATTTACTAAAGTTGTAGCTATGCTTTGGATTTTCGTATAAATTAAGTTTATTTTCGTTTTTATTGGTTAAATCTCATGTCTCTTTCTAGCTTTATGCCTTGTTCTTTTAAGTACGTGTGAGTAGTCACTTAAGCTTGGTCATGGGATGATCTCTATTTTCCATGTCTTAGTTCTTTTAATGGTTTAACTATAACCTGATCAAAGTTTAGTGAGGAAAGACTTAATCTCTTATTTCTAGCCAAACCTTAAAGTTGTTACCCTTTTTGATTATCTGTTGCTCGGAGTTTTAACCTACTTATCGCACTCGGTGCTTGGAGCTTTAACGCTCCTTGTGTTTGAACTAAAAATTTACTAAACGAGATTAAGCTATTTCCGAACTAAATCCATGATTATGCTTGACTTTTAACGTTGAGCGCTTCGGGTTCAAGATTGTCTACGTCTTGACCTTGAGTTGTTAGAAAGAAACGGTTAAAATGACTAAGTCACGGGTGGTTTAATCCCCTCGACCTTGCCGGCTTTTTATTTTTATTTTTATTTTATCTAAATTTAAACTCCATTTCTAGTCTTTTTACAAGAGTATTTCACCTTTCAAAGCAAAACCAACAGTTGGTCATCTAAACACCGCAAACCTCACATAAAGCTTACGATCCGAATTAGCTATGTTCGAGCTCCCCATGGTATGATCTCAGTCTTATCGAGTTATTTTGCAAACGACTAGAAGTCCTACACTTCGGGCTATATATCCTGGAGTACTATCTTCCATCATAAGCGGTGTGGATAGAAGGGTATAAATGGTATACGTGTCGTTTTGGAAGCCTTTATGTTTGCATTTGACATTTTGGATTATGGCCATAATTGATTATGAATCTGATAGAGTGTTTGAGAGAATAATGCTTAAAATGGATTATGAATGGGTATTTTGAGGATAATGCTAAAAATAGATTATGTATTTAGGAAGATAATCCGAAGTGGATAATGATAAAGCTCCTCCATGGCTGATTATCAAGTTGTGCCTCGAAAGTGTAGTTTTGAGAATGCATTTATGAGATAATGCACTCATAATTCGGCTCCCAAACACCCCATTAGTAGGGATGTAAACGATTTGATTTTCAATTATTGGGTAATGAAATCGACCGATACTACCAACAAACCGCACCGAATTGCATGGTATTTAGGCGGTTTGGTTTGGTGCGGTTTATCGATTTGTACTTCACATAATTAGTTTAATTCCTCAAACAACTTAACACTTAAGTAGTAATAAATTCAAAACTCTACTACCTCAACTATTACATGGCAAATAAAAATCTTGTTCAAACCTTAACCGATAATACTATTTGAAATTGTCCAATCAATGCATGAGATGATTAAGTGATTAATCGATAATACATTTTGAAATTGTGCAATCAATTTTACATTATGCGTAGGATATAAGCGCTAATTTTTAATAAAAAATAAAATGAATCAATTTAATCCATTTTTAATTATTGAAAATCAAAACTGACTGATACTATCAACAAACCTATCTAAACACACTGGTTTGGTTCAATAACGTTAGTTTGAATGGTTAAATCTTTATTCCTTACCCGCCTAGTATTTAGGGCGTAAATTATGATGACATCACGAATTTCCATTAAGATAACAAACGGATGTAATGATAGGGTGGAATCTGGAGAATAGTTTCAAAATCAAGGGAGGTCCGTGCAGTTTCAAAAACCATTGGGAAGATCCCTGTAATTGTCAGAAACTTCAGGCGATGCCAGTGAAATTTGCCCTAAAAATCAACGAAATAAAAAATGTATTTATTTGAGGTAAAGTTTTTTTTTAATTATTTTTTATGCTCAAGTTTGGTGCGAAAAGCCATGGGATTTCTCGGCGGGCGGCACCGCCTGCGTGAGGACTAAAAAAACATTGGCCTTGTTCGTTTCCAAATTTTACTTTGTTTTAACTTTGTTTTCCAATTATTACCCTATATCTTTTTCCAATCATTACCCTATTTCTCCAATTATTAATTTCATTTCTCTCTATCTCTCTCCAATCATTACCCCTCTCTCCAATTATTATCCTATTTCTCTCTCTACCCACTACCAAAACTAAAATACCCAAAGTATGGAAACGAACAAGGCCATTTTTTTCGCAAGTAGTTCTTCCCTCCGTTTCAAATTAGAAGTCCTTATTTTATTTTGAACCGTTTTAAAATAATAGACTTTTTTTAAAAATAACAAAAAAAATTGATAATTTTTCAAAAGTCTCTCAAAGATTAAGAGTAGGTTTCAGAAAACAAAAAAGAGCTTCTTTTTTGTTGAAAATAAGAAGTGGCATTCCTGAAAAATAAGAAGGCTTGGAAGAATTAATATTAGTTCCTTGAAGGCCGGCGGACGAAAATCGTACCGACGGCCGGCCGGGCCGTCTCCGGCCATCGGACGGCCGATACGAGCCGTCCAAAAATTCTAAAAAAAAAAACCAAGGGGGCCAGCGCGGGAATCAATGGCATCCGAGGTGTGTAGGATGCTTGATCTGAGCACCCATTTTTCGTGTACATATGATATTTGATAAGTACACGGAATCAAGCATCCTACACCTCGGATGCCATTGATTCCGCGTTTTTTTTAGAATTTTTGACGGCTCGATCGCCTCCGGTCGGAGATGGTTGGCCGCCTTACGTCCGTCGGCGCCAATTATATAGGTTCCAGTCTTATTTTTTGTATAGGTAACTTCAAGCTCAAAAATTATGTGTTTATGCAAATAATTTTTCTATCACTATGGATCTTGTTTGATAGATCTCATTGAGATCTTTAATACGGTGCAAAAAAAACTTTTTTTTTTCTTTTATGTTATATTTGAGTTCGAAAATGTGAAAAAAAAATTTTGTTTGGGAAAAATGAGAAGGTTGAATAAGAAGTTTGAGAAATAAGTACTTATTTTTTAAGAAGGTTTCCGGGACGGATCCTAATATAAATATTATAAATTAGGTAGAATATAGAAATAATAGTAAAAACAATAGACATTATATGTATAATCATTCCATGTCTTCTTAAATACTCCCTCCGTCCCAAAATGATTGTCTGGTCCACAAAACGGAGTGTTAAAAAAAATATAATTTTTTCAAGAAAAAATTCAAACTTTTTTCACAAATTAAAACTACTCATTGATATCTAGTAAGTTGTTAAAAATTTTTTGATTTTTTCTTGCAAAAATTGTATTACTTTTAACACTCTGTTATGCGGACCGAACAATCATTTTGGGAAGGAAGGAATATTAATTTTAATCCTCAAAAGGGACTCGCAATGTAAAACGGAGGAAATAGTAATTTAAAAAAAAACATTTTAAAAATAGAAAAATCAAAGAGCTGTTCCCCTTTGCAGCCTTGTTGCAGGTCTTGCTCCCCCACACACTTTCCTTCTCTCTCCTCCGCATCCGCTCGGAAACGCTCCCCCCAACATCAACTTCATCTTTCTCTCTCTACACTTCCTTTTCTGATTCGTTCTCTCTCTCCACAATTCACTCACTCTATAAGAGTCAGCCTACCCCCTTCTCTATTGTCCTTCCTACCACTAACCATTTCCTCCGTAGATTTTTTTTTTCTCTGTTCCTTATTTGAATCCTCCTCCAGGAGGATAACAGCTACTTTCACTTCTCCCAACAGCTCGCATAGGTACGACTGCTCCATCCTTTTGAACTTTACTCCCCTCAAAAAAAAAAAATTTTTTGGCTCCAATTTCCAGTTATTTTTTAACTCACGTTGCAGTTTTCCCCCCAGAATTTCCAAAATTTTCTTCAGCTTGTGTATTTTTCATTGAAGATCTTGAACAATCTGAGCAAATCATTTTACTTTCCAAAGCTTTAAGATTCTTAAAATTTGTGGGCGAAATTGAATTTTTGGTTTGCGGGGAAACCCACTAAAAGAAACCCCCAGAAAAGTGTCCCGTGACTGGATTTTTAGTGTTTCCAGAGATCTGAAGTTTTGATGTTGATTTTTTTTGTTGTTGCGGAGAAACCCACGAAGAGAAGTGCCCAAAAAAGTCTCCCGTGACTGGATTTTTCACTATTTTAACTCCCAAAGGTCTAAAGTTTTGATCTTTATCACAGATCTGCACCGTTTCCCTGAACTCTGATTATTTCGAATTTTAGACTCGTGTGTTGGTTCATCGTCCGGTGATTCAAACCCAAAAATTTAAAATAAAATAGTTCACCCACCATCGGCCTGCAATTATTTACCCAATTTAATCCTTTACACTTGGCCCTTGTTTGGATCTCGATCCGTAACTGTTCACGTCCTTCAGATCTGGTCAACCAAGTTTATTACTTTCTTCAATTAAAATTAAATATCATTTTTCATAATTTTTTTTACGGATCGAGTCGATTGTTGTCGCACCCTTGTCTGAAGCTGAATTTTTTTGTGGGTTTTGAAATCAGGCGTTTGTTCGAGGTGCTAGATCAGAGCGGAAAATGAACCACCACTGCGCCGTCCAACAGCAGAACGCCGCCTTCGCAGCCTGTGAAGAGATAAGGACCACCGTTTACGTCTCGATGTCCGACAGGAGAGAGGCGGTGGTTTGCCCCAAGCCTCGCCGCCTCGGTCTCCTCAACCCCGGCGTTCCCGACCCAATCAGACCCCTGCGATGGCAAATTAGGTTAAAAAAAAAAAAAAATTGATCCTTTGAAGAAAGAAACCTTTTTTTTTTTGGGTTGGAAATTGGATTTGTGACTCTTTGTTGTTTGGTGTTTCAGTCATCAGTCAGAGCTGCTGTGCGAATCGAAAGCGGGAACAGATCTGCTGGACATCATCCTCCTAAGGGTATAATTCAATTATAGTATTTTCTTGTTGCATATTCTCTTGGGTTATTTAAAAGTGACTGATTAAGGCCTTGTTTGGAATGTCTAAAAAGCCTTGATTTTTCTTATTGGGTGGCTGATTTTCCCCCCAAATCCTGGGCTCTGTTTGGAACTTGGGGATGGAGGGAAAAATAATGAAGAGGAAAATTAAAGCGAAAGTTGGAAGAAATCGGGGAGAAAATTGAACTTATTTTTTGAACTTCCCTTCTCTTTCTTCAGAAATCAAACAAAGGAAAAACAATTTTTAAATTTTTTTTTCTGTCTTTTCCATTTCTTTCCCAAATTTTAAACGCACTACCGTTCTGCTAAGGGAATCAATTATTTGTTTTTCAAATAAGTACATATTTTAGAATTAAAGGTGATGATGTATTGTTAGAGACTTATTTTGATTTTCAAATTTATAAAAAAAAATAAAAAGATTTATTTTTATTTTCAAATTTTAGACCACTTTTGTTTAATTTTTTTTGGTTATTGTCCCCCACTTTCGTCTAGTTTTATTTTCATCCCCCTATTTTGTAGACAAACGTAAATTAATTTGTGGGTTATTTGTTTCAGTAATTGAACGGTTCGGACAATTTCTGTGGGGATAACCCATTTCTGTGGTGGATGTGTACATACATAAAAGTTTCTCTTATTGAATTTGGGGTTTCGGTTTTCGTGTGGCTTTGATTACAGGGTGGTTATGGTGCGGAGCAAACTAGTGCCCAGGTAGCCTCGTCGCCCCCTTTTTTTTGCGGGTCTCCGCCGAGCAGAGTATCTAACCCACTAATCCAGGACGACCGATTCGGGGACGAAAAATTCACCCCCGTCTCGCCACGCTCGATCCCCGTCCCGCCTCCGCCCGGGCCATCGCTCTCGCCGTCATCCTCCTCCAGGAAAGGAGGGTCCTGCGTGCGGGCGAGTTTTGGTAACAACCCGGCCGTGAGGATCGAGGGGTTCGACTGCCTGGACAGGGATAACAGGCGCAACTGCAGTATCCCTACCCTGGCGTAGCAAAACCCCAGACAGAACCCGACCGCGCGGATCAGTATATATAGAAGGAAAAAAAACCTGAAATCTGAGGACACGATTGCCACCACAACAACAACAATCTTTTGATCGGTAGCTGGAGATTGAGTTTTTTTTTTGAAGACAATATTTTGTTGGGTGTAAATATGTTTTTATTTAAAAAAGGGTCTCTCTGTATGTAATATGAGTCTGTAAGTAAAGAGTTGGTTAACCAAATAATGGAGAGGGGGACAGGAGTTAGGTTTTTATTTATTAAGTATGGTTATTATTAGTAGTAGTAAGAGAACAGCCCCCTCTATCTCTCTCTCTCTTTGAGTATGATGTAAAGTAGGTATTTTGAGGGGAGAGGGGAAATTTTAAAAAATTTGTTTAGCCACCATTTTAGGGGGGGGGGGATCTCGGAAGTCTTGTTTGGGCGCGGCTTCGAAAGTGGAATTTGTAAAAAAAAAAAAGCAAGTTGCGTGTAACGAGTCATCTTTTGTGTGGATATATGGAATGATGCTTTGGAGGATTTGATTCCTTATCGGACACCTGCCTGATTGCTTTGCTCTGCCTTTTTTTGACTTTTCTACAACTGGGAGATGGTTAAAGTGGTGTGTGATGATGTTTTGCTTATTTTTCAAGCGATGGCAATGAGCTTTCGAATTATAATTTGAACACTGTTGTAATTTGTTACTACTCTTTTCTTGCCCCGATGGAATGTCAATTTTCCAACTTTTGCTTTTATTAGTCAGACCGTCTCGCGAATTTTAATAGGTCGGGATGTGTTTCGAAGACGCTTTTACATTTGCGCTCGTACTCTTGTATCCGTTCGTGCACGCGAATTATGTGTACAGAATAGACTACAGCCCTTCGGTTTTTTCTTTACCCTTTTCCCACCTCTGCTAGCATGTTAGTACTATTTTCTTCTTTTGTCGTCTAACCAAACACGAGAAACCAGTTTTCCTTGCAATTCTCCTTTTGGTTTCTTTACAGAATCGAAGGAAACAAAATACTGTACTACTTATTTCACTACTGTTTCTCTCTGTTTTTTGTTTCCTTGCTTTTCCCTTTACCCATTCCTTCTTCGAGGAGGGTATCCAAACCATACCTGTTTCTCTCCGTTTAGTTGCATGGAAAGGAAAAGAAAGGGAAAGCACGGGCGTGTGTGCGTTGATAACAGTAACAGAGCAGTACGGATTTGGATATGGTTCGTTCAATAATCAAGATATGAATAAGAGAATGTGGCATTGTCCGAACCAGTGGCGGACCCAGAAATTATTTGCAGTGGGGGCACATAATAATTCGTAAGCTTAGAGAATTTCACCGTCAACTACAATTTTACATCATTTCAAAAAATTTTAAACATATCCACACGTATGTATCTCTGCTAAATTTTCTCATTTGAGTGGTGATACAACGAAATGCGTGTTTCAAAATTTTGTTTTAATGTTCTGTTCCTCTTAAGCACTTTATTTTTCTTTCCTAACTTAATAAAAGGACCCAGATTCCCTGCAAATACAATTTGTCCACAAGTTTATATCTCCTGGTCCATCCAAACCGTTCATATGATAGGGCTCGTTATATAAACTGGCCATTAATAACTCTCTGTTGATTAGACTTTAAATTGAAACAACTACATCGAAATATTATACTCATAAAACATACACGGTCTAACCATTTTTTTCATAAATGAAATGTTCTTATCAAGTTATTATTAGTGTCTGATCAATTTGATTTTTTGTGTAGACAAATTATTTGACAATCTCTACGTTACACACGTCTTGGATCATCGGGAAAAGATCCACAATTGTACAAAATATACTTTGCACCCCTTAATCAAACAAGAGAAAATCTTAATCGAAAAAAATAATATGCGAGGGTGTGGGGACACGTGACCCTTAGTAAGTCCGCCTATGGTCCGAACAGTCAATTCATTTTTGGGTGAGAAAGATGAATGGCCAAACGGTCTTCCATGTTTGCGTCCGGTTTCAATTTGGTGTGGTTGCACCAAACCGTGTTTGTGTTGGAGAGTAGCATTGATACATGAAATAGTTGTGCTTAAACTATCAGTTAGGTCACTAGGCTCATCACTTATTTAAGGTCCAGAACGAATATTTCCAGAAGTACTCCACGATGCCCTTTGGACTCTCATTTCTTGATCCACCAGTCTGTTCAAGGCAACTAATTTTTGATTGCTGTTCTTCGACAACTAGCCGAAAAAGCCACAAAGCTGAATCAAGAAGTCGTGAAGGCACAGTAATACCTCATGAGCGGTGGGGTTCAGGATTTGAGTTTGGATTAGCACGTGAACTGCTCGGCCATGTCCAGTGGGGAATGGACAATTTATGGGATGATTTGATCGGCTTAATTCGGATTGTGTCAAATCCCAAAGATCGCACAAGTTATAGGGATTCCATAAAGGATATCAATGAAGGACATACCCGGTTTAGGAATCCGAATTCCCCCAAATCTTTTCAATAAGGACGCCATAAAATGTCACATATTGCCACCTGAAATAGTATGCAATCTGAAATCCTAAATTTCTGAGTATTCATTATAGTAGTAATTAATTACTCCGAGTAACTTAATCGTCAGAATGTCTGCGGTTGAAAATACCATCGGTCAAAGGATTTGTTTTGCACGTTTGCATCATATCAATATCAATAACTTCTTAATGGTTATTCATTCTTGAGGTTTTGGATACAGTAATAATCTTCTCTAAGTTTTTGAAATTATCGCATTTTTTTTTATAACAAGGTGTCAATGCCAGCAAGCGCGCACGTCAACTAATTTAAGGGCTACCGAGTTAACAACCTGACAAACCTCTAGCAGTCCCAGAAGGAAAGTTTTAAACCTAAAATCTTAAGGGAGAGGCCGTGACCACTAGTGACCAGGCCAACCCATTGGGTTTTCTCGGAAGTATCCCAAAACTCGTCTTATATTCCACGATGATAAGGCATCCACTAGACACCTGTATTTTTCATTCGTTATCCAAGACAAAAACAAGAGAAAGAAAAGAGATACACGGCTGCCGAACCCATGCCTTGCTAAACGCTAATTGGAGTTCCGAGAAGATCACTTCATTCCAAAGTTCCTGCCTTAATCCAAACGCCAAGTCTTGCCTTCGCAAAGGTCCAAGCCGGAACGAGAATGCCCCTGTCATCTCACGAGCCTGTAGTGGGGCTGGACCTCACTGCATTGTTGCAGCGAACAGTTTAGCCGTCTATTTATATTTTAAACGACTCGGATTGAATCCAATAGCACCCAGCCACATTATCGGGACCCCGAATCCCTCTTCTCACCTCGATTTCATTGCATGATCACATCCCAACGGCCGCCACACCAGGTCTAATCTTTTGGCCGAACCTGATGAACCCCACAACTACTAGAGTAGTTCGCTACAAATCGCACCCATCAGGCCATCACCAACCGAACAGAAACTCCAATCACAGGACTGTCAAAGAACGAATCCGGAACGCCCCATAATGGACTTCCACGTGCCAACCAATCGACTTCCCGATTTTTAGACCAAACATTCTGACCAAATCTTTTTGTTTCGACTGTTACTGTGTCTTGGCTAATTTCTTACCCGGTCCCATCAAAGAGAAATAGGAAATTCATAAAAAAAAATTCCTTGCGATTTGACCTTAAGAATCAAGCCTTGGTCAAAGGTGGAATTATTCAGAGGTGAGTTATGTTGGCATTTGGGGGCCCCGGCCTCGAGTTTTAATTTTTTTATATACCTCATTAAGAATATTATCGATAATTATTCATGTATAGGTACTTTTAATCTTAATAATTTTGATTTTATTTGATAAAAAATTAGTTATTTTATATTCTCATTTCTCAATTTCTTGCAAAAATAAAAAACAACACGTGACTGTTGAAGTAACCTACAGAAAAAAACAAAATGATTAGTTAGGGGCGGAGCTATGTTGGGACCCAGGGGGCCCGGCTCCCCGAGCATCTGAGTTTTAAAATTTTATTTTGTATATACCTGATTTTAAATATTACTGATAATTATTCGTGTATAATTACTTATAATCTTAATAATTTTGATTTGATTTGACAAAAAAATGGTTATTTTACATTCTCATTTCTCAATTTCTGTCGTAAATAAAAAATAAGCATATGATACTTGATGTAGCCTAAAGAATCATTTCATTGTACAAATGTAATGAATTGGAAAGCAAAAATCTTATATGATATAATAAATATACGTTCCTAAAAAAACTCTTGCCGTCCCTAAATAAGTGTCTGGCGAGTAAACCTAGGCCTTACAAAAGATGTATTTGTTTAATTAAAAAAATTAATTTTTTTTTTACAAATGAATAGATAGCAATGAGTTCTATTAGATTGTGAAAAAGGATTAATTTTTTTAACGAAAAACATGCATCTTTTATAAGGTCTAAATTCGCATGCCGGACACTTATTTAGGGACGGAGGGAGTATATGTTTACTAAGCCGGCCACCCGGGGTTAAAATTCTGACTCCGCCACCGTGGTTAGTATACTTTATTTGCAGTAGACTATAATCATTTGTTCATTTCAATGTACAAATGTAACGTATTAAAAAGTAAAAATTTTATGATACAAGTATACGTTCTGATAATATATATATATATATATATTTATTAAACCGGCCCTCCGCAAATCAAAAATCTTGACTCCACCAGTGTGAGGAGTAAACCCAACCAACTGGCCAACTGGTCGACATACACCTACGTTGTGACCAAATCACGTGTCGAGTTTCGGGAAGTGCTTCGTAACCACCTTGTGTCCTGATAAGTGAGTATCCAATGAATTAGGTCAAGTACTAAAATAGATGGTCCCAACCCAAGTGACACTAGTGTGCGTCGTGTCCACTTATTAGCACTGGAAGCCGCAAATTGGTGCCGTATTTATCGTTAGGCCCGCAAACGAGGACAAGGAACCTCCCACGTGATAATGGAATTATTTAAGCGACTCATCACCGTTCAAACCCAATTTCCAAATCACCGCCCCAAGCCCTTTTAATATAAGCTAGCTAGCTAGCTCAAAAAGGTAGCTGTGTTTCTTGAGAAAATAGCCATGAAGAGGCGAAAGAATGCGGCCGGAAATGGACCGGTGATGGCGGCGAAGAGAAAAGCGAAAAGAGAGGTGGACAGAGAGGAGGAGGGAGGGAAATCGACGGCGGAGGAGAGGGGGGATGCTCAGGGGGAACGTGAGGCTGTGGCAGTGGAGGCGGAGAGGTTGGCGGATGGGGAGGAGGGGACGCGGTGGTGGAGTGTGGTGGACGAGCAAATGTCATGGGGGTCATTTTGGTGCCCGTCTTGGGACGTTGATGAGTATGTAGGGGAAGCTTATAACGATGCCTCGTACGGTGATGTTGTTTGGGATTATGATATATGGGATTTGGGAGGCATCAATGAGGTTCCATGATTGCGTGTTTGTGAGAGTGAAAGAAGCTTGGACACTTCTGGTTAATTTTGAAAGTTCTTTTTTCTTTCTTTTTTTGTTTATTGATCCATCAGCAATTTCATTCAAGAAAACCACACGGCATTTACGAAAGGAAATCCATACGGCATCTGGTTTTGAAGTTTGACGCATGAAATTCAATTTTGTTTGTTCACTGCATGCGCATCTCTTCAATTTTGGTTCCATAATCAACACATAGCACTTTTTTTTTTTTTTTATAAGTGGGTGTTCAAGTCAGTTTGCGTGTATCTCGACTAGTTTCAGCCTTTCAGAACCTTGAAGCTAACGATCGGACATAACCCCAGTGGCTCTAAGGTGTAGAATGTTTCGCCTTTGTGGGAACATAACACTGTTATTAGAAAACAGCAGTACTTCTCTTTTTGTGGGAACCACCAACTACTAACCTGAAACTCGTTAGGAAAATCTTCCTCTACATCTCTTCTTAACATGTAATTTCAAACTGCTACTTGAATTTTCTTCTTATTTTCTCTGTCACGGCTTTTGTCATCTGTTATCATCATAGGTGTAGTTAAAATTTATTACTGAAAGAGTTAGAGAGTTTTCCTTGTTGATCAAATCATAAACGGAATGAAGGTGAAGCTCTCTATACTAGACAAAGCTTGAAAAATGGAATTCTTGTTATGTAATTATTCACGTACTCCATCCGTTCTTAACAATCCGTTCTTAATTGTTAGTCTATTATTCTATTTTTTGTTCTTCCAAAATATTTGTCCTTTTCTAAAAAAATGGAAGGAGAAATTTGATAATTTTCCAAAAGTGTCCCTCACAAGTGAATATTTGTGCTATAAAATAGGTACAATATAGGAATAATGATGAAAATGGTTGTCATTAAATTTGAATGTAAGT
Source organism: Rhododendron molle (assembly GCA_025413875.1). Classification (NCBI taxonomy): domain Eukaryota; kingdom Viridiplantae; phylum Streptophyta; class Magnoliopsida; order Ericales; family Ericaceae; genus Rhododendron; species Rhododendron molle. The sequence continues at coordinate 31,715,743 of CM046396.1, forward strand.
GTAATCATTACATGTCTCCTCAAATAGTTAAAATTCTCAAAAAAGACCAACAATATGGAGCAAAGAGAGTAATATCTCAATTAGCGTTGGCTTCCGGGGTGTTCCGGTTTCTTAAAAAAAGAACTTTTAAAAAATAAAGGTAATTTCAAGTTCAAAAATTATGTGTTTATTTAAATAATTTTTCTATTAATATGAATCTTGTTTGATAGATTTTATTGAGATCTTTTAAACGGTGCAGAAAAAATCAAAAAATTATTTTTCCATCTTCATTATATTTGAGTTTGAAATTATATTTTACAAAAAAAAAAGAAGAAAGTTTAGAAAGAAAATAGAACGGGTCAAAGTCTGCTCTAGCTGCAGATGATTTGAGAAGACTTCATTCGTAAGCAGTTTCTTGTTGCGGTTTGCTCTTCTTGATAAGAAAATAAAGCCGCATAAGTTTTAAACCTTAAACTCTAGTCTCCTAAGTCGAAATAATAACATCTGCGCTTAGACTATCTCGATTTTATATTGAACTTAGATTACCTCGATTTTGTATAGGCTCCGCTAATGAATGATAGATTCAGAGTCTTATTAATTGAGATGTACGCATAACTTAGGCTGAATAACTTAATTATATAAAAATATAACAATTGAACCTAGGACTATATATAGTAAAAAACATATCCTGCACGATCATCAAACACGTGAACCTAACAAAATTCCATCATAATATGGTTCTTAAACTCTCCAACCAGCTCCATGTTTTCGCTGAAGTATGTTAAATCATCAAGACATAATCGTGCCACATAAAAATCAATATTCTTTTCTACACAAAGGGATATTGTGTGGTGTGCTTTTCTTTAAAATTTGTTTGTTTGTTTTTTTTTTTGTTTTTACCAAAAATAAACTCGATTTAAAGAAGAGAAAACCTGCCTGAAGCCAAGAATTAAATTTGTTTTAAAACAATGTAAACCATCAAATTAACTTCTTTTTTAGTCTTCTTAAGGCATATTTTGCCTAACAATTAAAGCTGATACAAGTATTTTGTAATCCTATTGATTGTGGTTCGATCAAAATTTTTGGCGTAATTGATGCTTGACGAGCTCTAAAAACATAAACAATTCCGGATCTCCAAATAGGCCAAACAACATTGTCTAGTCTCTATATATAGGGACTGGAGAGGTCTTTTACCATTTGATACGCATTGCCAACAAAACCTACAAATTGGTTCAGTGGCAATAATTGAACACTTCTAATTTTCGTTTGACCCAAAAAAAATAAAATAATTGAACACTTTTTCTTATAGTCGTACGTCATTCATTAGTTAAGTTCCTAATCATTCTTCCACATCCTCAGAGTCCGGCCAAACAACACAGTCCCATAGCAGCCTCCTATGGGCTCGTTTGAATGCAGGATTAAGTTTGGAGGTGTTATGTAAAAAGGAGGGGATTGGATAGTAGGGAGTATTGGTTAATATGGGACGACCCACATTGATATGATGTTTATAGAGGGGTATTAAATAGTAGGTTGTTTGAATGAGCTATTAGAGAATGGGATTATATAATACTTTGCTTGGATGGAGGATTAATAGGGGGTATTAGGAATGGTGGATGATGTAAAAATCTGTCAAATAACCCTTTTGCCCTTGTGCAGTCCCAAACTTAATTATGTATTTCATTATATATATAAATGCAAATAATTAATTTTTCACATTTAATCCATAGTAATTAGTTTACTAATAAATTAAAATTTTAAATAATATAAAAAATTAAAAAAATTCGTTTTTTATTATGGTTTTTTTGTCCACGCTTATTTTTTTTAAAATATGACTTGTCAAAAGTATTAAAATGTTCAGTTTCGGTTGTATATAATTTTTATACCTTTAATTACTAATATTTTTAAATAAAAATATAGTATTTTTTATGTTTAGTTTAGTTTCGGATTATTTTTTCCGATTTTATATATAATTACTAAATAAATTACTTAACTATGCATTTTTCATTCGTAGCTGTTCATTCCAAAGCACATCATGTGCTCCCCGTGCATCTCCCCACATCAGATAATTGTTCCCCCATATAACAACATTGCATCGTTCTTGTCCTCTTCGCTTTCGTCTCTCTCTGCAATACTCATCGGAGAACCCCTCTCTCTCATCATCTTCGACCACTTATTTCTCTCTTTCTCGCGCGCGAGTTCTTTCCTCACTATCTTCTCCACCAATTCTCTCCGTTCTTTTCTGCGATTTGTAGGGTTCCTACTCCCTCAGGTTTTTTGACAGCAGCGAAGGCGAGTCACGGCGGCGACCAGTAGCAACAGTGGAGGAAATGGGTACCTCGGGGTGGGAAAGGGATTAAGAGGGGTAGATTCGTCCGAAAAAAAGGGGAATATGGGGGAATTCCACAACAACTGGTCGAGGGTAGCCCATCGCTAACACCCTCTCGGTGGATGTTAGCTGGTGTAGTGGAATACAATACGGGCCTGTTTGGAAGCAGTAGTATGAAGGGGGATTAGGATATCCCCCTCCTAATACGTGGGGCCAAGGGTATGGCGTGGTTTGGCAAGTTCAAAACGAGGGTGTATATCTTTATACGGTCCATACTTAATCTCCCCTAATACCACCTAAGGGGGGATTACACATGGCTAAGGTGGGAGCCGGCTATGTGTAATCCCCCCTTATAATACACCCTCCCTCTTCCATTCAACTACAAAACAACATTATCCCTCCATTTTATACCTCATCCAAACTAAGTATTATTTAATCCCCTGTCACATCAATGTGGACCCATCCTTCTTACATAATACCCCTTACTATCCAATCCCCCCTTCTTACATAATACCTCCAAACCTAATACCTCATCCAAGCGAGCCCTACAGGGTAAAGATAATACCCCCTCCCTTTTGGGATCACAAACGGGGTATAAGGGTGGGTCCCAGGTGTTAAAAGGAGGGATAACACAACACCCCTTTACAATACTCCATCCAAACAGGCCTTATGGGACATGCCCAATGCCCATGCCCATAAAGGCTTCAGATCCATCATGACGGGTCTCATGAGACACCAACCACCCATATATTGTTACAGCTTTGCTATAACTATGATAAGCACTTAATAATGCATATTCTTAGTGCTTAAATCCTCTAGTATGTTGTGTTTGTACATATATGATGTCGTTTTATGCTATAGTGCACATAAGATAAGTTTTTGTGTGTTTCAAGTAATTCGTACAAATAAGGCGCGTTTGAATGCCAAGGAATGCTCCGGGTACAACCAACTACTCAAGGCCACGTGCCACCCCGTTGTGGTGCCCAAAGAGTCATGAAAAGATGGTTTGGAGGTTGTTCGGGTCACCCAAGGGTCAAGGGAATTGAAGGACATATGAGGATTTTACTAAAGTTACTCATCTTCTGACCAACTGAGGGTAGAATTGTCATAACTTTTGATGTACAAATTACTTTTGATCTAAACCACTTGGGTTAGAAAGTAGACTCGACAAGCTTTCTAACGGTTCAAAGAACGCCTAAATCTGAGTTCGGGAGTTTCCGGAGCGAGCCCGCGAAGTTGCCCCAAAATCTGTCTGTAAAGCGGGTATCGGTACTGGCCAACTCCCAGTACCGGTACTGGGTGTTCAGAGATCAATTTTTCCAGCCCGTTGAAGCCTTATACCGGTATTGGGGCATTTCCAGTACCGGTACTACATGGAAAAATCTGCAAATTTTTGTTATCCTTTTCAACCTTCCATTTATGGAAAGTTTTCACTTTTGGCAAGTTTTTTAGGATATTTTTGGGGGCCTTTTGGTCCTTTGTAACCCATCTTTTAGGCCCTATATATATGAGTGTATGCCATTTTTGGAAAGGATGGCCATTTCTAGCCTTTTTAAGGCCTAAGTCTTTTTCTTACTTTTTAAGAACTCCATTGTCTTCTTCAAGCTTTCTTAGTTATTTTCTTCATAAACTCAAGTAAGTACTTGTCTTCATTTATTAATGTTGTAGTTACGCTTTGGATTTTTGCATAAAACAAGTTTATTTTCATTTTCTTCGGTTAAATCTTTCGCTCCATTTTCTTACCATATCTAGTCTTTTAGTTATGTGTGAGTAGTCGATAAGGCTTGGCCATGGGGTGAATAACACCTCGTGACTTGGGTTAATCTTGCATTTCTCAACTAAATACTTGAGGTTTGGTATGAAAAATGTGAAGGGTTTGCCTTTTATGTAACAAAACTTGCCGATGTTAATCTCCTGTGATCATGTGCTTGCTCACATGGTTCCGGAGCGATGTCTCGCTTTGTGTTTGCCAAAAGAACGATAGAGCTCACTTGTTCTCCATACTACATTTTTAGTCTTTAAATGGTTTTCATAGCAAAATCTTCCGTTTGATAGCCTAAGCCGTGTGATTCAACCGTGTTTTCGTTGAGAATGGTTAGATAGCTTAAGTTACGGGCGTTAGTTACTCCAATGCCTTGCCGCTTGTTTAATCTAGTTAAAACTCATTTTCAAGCCCTTTTTATAAGTGTTTATCACCTTTCAAAACAAAATCAAAAGTTGGCTGTCTTAAACGCCGAAAACCTTACATAAAGCCTACCATCCGATTAAGCTATATTCGAGCTCCCTGTGGTTCGACTTGGACTTTCTCGCTATACTATGCAAATCGTTAGTTATAGTCCAGTTTATAAATAATTGAATTTGACGGCCGTTTGGTAAATTTCAACGACTACCGAATGGTTGCATCAAACTACATACAAATTATATATGCACTTACACAAAACGTATGGAGTCTTCGTGTTTATGTGTGATTATAGAATTATTGGTATGTCTATTGAATACTAATAAAGCTTAGGGAATCATAATTGCAATTCGCATGAGCGCAATATTGTAGGTGACATCGATTGCATGACTCAAACCTTGGACATCTTTGATCAGGGCAATCAGTACGGAGAAGTAAAGTAAAACCATTTAATTACACTAGGCTACAACCTTGGTGGTATAAAAATAACCAAGATATACTTATTCACGGAGTCACTGTAAAGTGGCTTTTCACGGAGCTGAACGATCTCAGCCGTCTGTTTCGGCATTGGACAACACAGATTAAAAATAATCTATTCGTGCGAATAGATTATCTATCCACGCGAATAGATTGTTCTTAATCCGGATTGTCCAAAATACTATTGGACAGTCGAGATTGAACTCCGTAAACTTTTATTTACCGGACCTCCGTAATAAAGATTTTGTTATAAACAACCATGGTTTAGTGATCCACTTGTGCCTGATTAGGAGGATTTGGATTATTTTAAGGGGAATCTTATCTCGTTTTAAGTTCCCAATCTTTGTTTCGCTGCCTAGCAAATTGCTTCAGCCAAAAAACATTGAATTGACTGCAACGACCCGGATGTTGACCACCGCGTGCTCTCGACGCTCCCTTTTTCGTCCGTCCCAATGGGCCCTCAGATTCCACCCTTTCCCAAACATTTTCCCACTCCTTTTTTCTTTCTTGCACCAAAGAGAGCAGATACCATTCCGCCCACACTTTTTACTCTGCTCAATCTCTCTCTCTCTCTCTCTCTCTCTAATCTCTCTCCAGCGTGTGAGATATGGGCGACGGAAAGGGCTCAACCCTAGTCCACCTGCTAGCCGTGGTCTTGTGCTTGGTCGCCTTCGGCTTCGCCATTGCTGCTGAGCGCCGTAGAAGCATTGTAACTCCTCTCTCTCTCTCTCTCTCTCTCTTACGATATGAGTGTATATACTGATATGTGAAAGTGTGTCTTACATCTGTGTACTGTTTGAAGTGAAATTGCCATTGCGGTTTTGTCGATCGCACTCCGTAGTTCTCAATTGTGTGGCGATTTTGTTTTTCTGAAGCAGCCTTTTCTATCAGTTGAGGGTAGTTGCATTTTATCAGTTATTTTGTGTGTTTGTTTTTTGGCTTCCTTTGAGACTGGGGATTTTAAGATCTGGTTGTCAAGTGTATGATCTTGATGTGCTAGTTTTGTGCTTTAGCGATACTTGGATCTGAGCGTGCAACAGAAAAATGCTTTTAGTTTTATTATGTCCTCAAAAGTTTAGACGTCGTTGGGCCCAAAATACCTTTCAGGGGGACTTTGTAAATTGCAATGCCAGAAAATGGTTGAATAAAACTTTCACAAATTAATAGAAAGGCCAACTTGACTGGGTTAATGTGTTAGAAATTCTTTCGCCTCTATGAAGAGGACTTTCCACCAAACGAGGGTTAACACTTAGCAGCGAGGCTTCGAGTAGAAGTTTTAATGAAAGATGGAACATAGTGCAGAAAGAAGAAATACAGAACTGATTGAGCAACTAAATTATCGAGAGATAGGGTTGCAAACGAACCGAGCTGCTCGCAAGCAACTCGTGGCTCGGCTCGGATCCACTTGTTTAGTAATCGGTGCGGGTTCGAGCTCGAGTTTTAGGCTTGCTTAGTAAACGAGCCGAGCTCAACATTCAATATCTCGGCTCGTTTGTATAGGCTCAGCTCGTTAAGTAAATTAACCTGACTTGGCTAGTTTAAAGAGGCTAGTTAAGTAGATTAACCTGGCTCGGATAGTTAAGGGCTCAGCTTGTTTACAAACGAGCCCAGCTCGAGCTCTAGGTTTTGGCTCGTTTAGTAAACGAGCCGAGCTCGAACACTATAGAGCTTGGCTTGGCTCGTTTGCACCCCTACGGAGAGAACACTATTTACACACCTACAATGATCTCAATTTCTACTCCTACTAGTGAATTGGCCAGATGGTTTGATGATGTTGTGTTTTGATTGAGGATCCCTTCTCCTTCAAATGGCTCCTCTTTTATGGACATCATAACTGTTGAGTTAATATGTCGTCACTTTCTCCCATTTTGTCCACGTATCTCGCTCTCTTCCTTCATCTTGGCCTCCTTATTCGCCACATGGCTTGTTCCTGTGAAGAGCGTAAAGTAAAATTGTTTCTTTTGGATTAAGGTCAAGCCACATGGCATAGTACAATTTGACTGGTCGTCATTGGTGTTAATAAATATAACTCCATTCGGGATTTCCGTTTGATATTAGTGGGTTCTTCTCATCAGCTTCTGGAACGCGATTATATTATGAAGTCAGAAGGAGAGACTGGCTAGTATTGGTCATCGTTGTTCTCCCATACATCGTGTTAAGGTAACTAACTGCATTTAGGGAGGGAAAGGAAAATGAGATTGGTGGAAATCTAATCTTCCTTTGTTGGGTTGGGATCGTGAATGAGTAAAAAAGGGTAGTCTTTGGAAATTGGTCTGCATAAGTCTCGACATTCATACTTTTCCTCCAAAGGGTAAGGCAGATTAGAAAAGTGGAACTATTGAAGGGAAAAAAAGTGGATTCCACCACCCAAGAGCTACTGCAGGCAACCAGTGTACGCTGTTGTGGTAGACTAGTAGGTGTTGTTTGTATGTGTTTTTTCGTTTTCTACCCTAAGCGTTATCTTTGGAGTTCTTTCTTTTAATAACACCAACACCTCTGCGCGCTGATTAAAATGTGCACAATTTATTGACGTCAGAATAGAACCCGTCAATTGCTGCCTGACTTAATGGGTGGGAATGAGGAAGGCCTAGGTGTTTGATGGAGTCTTAAAACCTGAGTTCAACTAGGGTAAAAAGATTGATTCAACGTTGATACCGAGTTGGTGTTACCATCATTAATCTACATAATGGTAGTCCTGAGGTTTCTCTTTGACATCATTTCTGGTGTTGTGCTGAAGTTTGAGACTGATTATTTATGCCTTTTCTCTAGTATTTCAGTGGGAGTATATCTTTCAATGCATAAAATATCCATATTGGCATATGCCATACAAGGAAAAAGGATACATCTGCAGACCCTCCAATCTCCTTGATTGAGGTAGATATTCCCTTGTGGAAAGAAGCACCTTGAAGGAAGGAGCCATACTGGATCATACTCATCTTCGTGGAGTATTAATAAAAGAGGAATTTGCACTTACACCCCTTGTACTATCACCGATTTGCACATACACCCCATGTACTCCAAATTTAGGCACTTACACCCCTTGTACTTTGGACTGAAGTGCAATTGTTAAAAATTCCGTTAAAATGAATGGAAAAGTTATTGGCGGGAGATTTCCCTCCAAAATGGGGAAAAAAATGCCCAAGCTAACCCTGATAGTCATTTATAAGCTCTGTCAACTCTCATTCTAAAAAACAGAGCATCCAAACCCCTCTTCCCCTAACCCACTCTCTCTCTAGTCTATTATTATCAACAGAAAACAGCAACGTCTAGCACTATATGTCATGTCTAATCAGCCCCAAAACATCTGCAAATGTAGCAACACAAACACCCAGTAGCACAGAAAAAACATGGACTTACACTGTCCAAATTCACAACATAAATGGCCAGCAATAGCAAAAAAAAAAAAAACTTCAAATGCAGATATTTAGTACCAAGTAGTTCAAACTGAGATCCTTTCTTAATCAAAAGTCACACAGAGGTACAAACTGACTTCAAACAGAGTTCCCAAAATAGAGTTCACAGCAGCATCGAACGATTGTTTTGCATATTTCTCTGGTTGACTTCTGTTTGTGAACTCTGTTTTGGGAACTCTGTTTGAAGTCAATTTGTAACTCTATGTGACTTTTGTTTAAGAAAAGAACTCAGTTTGTGCTACTTGGTGTTGAATATTTGCATTTGAAGTATGTTTTTTTGTTGTTGTTGTTGGTATTGCTGGCCATTTATGTTGTGGATTTGGACAGGGTAAGTCCATTTTTTTCTGTGCTGCTGGGTGTTTGTGTTGCTACATTTATAGATGTTTTGGGGCTGATTAGACATGAGATATAGTGCTAGATGTTGCTGTTTTCTATTGATAATAATAGACTAGAGAGAGGGGTTTGGATGCTCTGTTTTTGGGAATGAGAGTTTGACAGAGTTTATAAATGGCTATTAAGGTTAGTTTTGGCATTATTTTCCTCATTTTGGAGGGAAATCTCCCGCCAATAGCTTTTCCATCCATTTTAACGGAATTTTTAATAGTTGCACTTCAGTCCAAAGTACAAGGGGTGTAAGTGCCTAAATTTAGAGTACAGGGGGTGTATGTGCACATCGGTGATAGTACAAGGGGTGTAAGTGCAAATTCCCCAAAAAATTGAAAGCTTCTTTTGCAAAGTAATAATAAACATGAGTTGTTCTTTTGCATATTCTTACATGCTGGGACATTTCAATTTTAACTTGTAGTCCTTTAAAACCTAAAAATAAGAAGCAGAGCGCTACCATTCTCTAGTTGCGGCCATACGACAGTCCATGGTGAATTAGCAGGAATTGAGTTTGGCAGAATTTTTGTATTGGAATATCATATACATTTAATACACTCTACATGCTATTTTTCATACTTATTTGTTGTAGTGAAATTGCCTCTTTTCATGGCAGGGAACGTTACATAAAGACGAGACGTCCAATGCTACCTATTGTGTTTATAGCTCGGATGTGTCAACTGGATATGCGGTCGGCGCTTTCTTGTTTCTTCTCTCCAGTGAAACACTGCTTATGGGTGTGACAAAGTGCATGTGTTTTGGAAGACCTTTAGCCCCTGGTGGGAACCGTGCTTGGACCATTATATATTTTGTATCATCATGGTGAGAATTCTGATTTTTCTGTTATGATTCTTCCGCTGCTTTACAAAGCTAGAACACTCCATCTAGAAAACCTAGTCCTGTGGAATCACTCCATCAAGAAAACAGTAACAATTCTATTATCCCAATCCCAATGGGATTCCTGTTGATATTCACTAATTTCAAGGTAAAAACATAAGCATTTCCCTTTGGTTAAATAAACTCACATTTTTTATTTCCTCTTTTCGTATTTGTATTGTGTTGCTGGACTTGGCTCTTCTCAAAATTTGGCGCTTGCCCAACCAATTGCATTATGGCCTAACCATAAATTAAGAAGTAATAGACGAGCAACACACGGAACAATTCTAGGATTTTCGTGGATTTATGGGGTTCGGCATATAGGCTATATCCACAGTTGAAGATCAACAGGGGAGGCTTATTTCAGTGGGCAAACTTAAGGTAACCCACTGAGGTACAAAACGTTGCTACAAAAACATGTATACATTTACATGTTTACTGTGGATTGCAATTGGGCCACCTTGGAGGAATGAGAAACTTTATAAAGTCCAACTTAGTGTACCTCATAAGGTTGAAGAACGGTCGAAGTCTTATTTTAACTCTCCAAATTAGATCCATTGTAGCCCTTCCAATGAATTGATATATATATATATATATACACAGGGCTGTTCAAGAGACACCCAAAAAAACATCTAAAAAAACACCTCATAATTCTCGATCAAATTTTGATGATCCGCGCCGCTCAATGTGATCAGAACGTGATTTTAAGGGTACCCGGGAGAAATCAGCAAAAAAAAAAGACCGGTAAAGGCTTGATCTGAGCAGTTTTTATCTTAGATTTAATGAACGGTTCAATTAAAAACTGTTCAAAACGAGCACTTTTCGGTCATAATTTTTGCTAGTTTCTCGCGGGTACCCTTAAAATCACATTCTGCACACATTGAACGGTTCGGATCTTAAAAATTTGATCGAGAACTATGAGATTGAGATTTGGGGTCTTCTTTTAAGTGTTTTTTTGGGTGTTCATTGAACCGTCCCGATATAACTCTGTGTGTGTGTGTGTGTGTGTGTGTATATATATATATATATATATATATATACAGTACCCTTCCGTTGCGAACCTAAAATGCAGACCTAAATTGTGTACCACCCCATTTCTCCCCTTCCCTATTGAATTTTGATGATCCGAGCCGTTCAATGTGTTCAGAACGTGATTTTGAGGGTACCCGCAAGAAATCGGGGAAAAAAATGATCGGGAAGGACTTGATTTGAGCAGTTTTTATTTGAACCGTTCAATTAAAAATAAACAAAAACTGCTCCGATGAAGCCCTTTCCGGTCTTTTTTTTTGCTGATTTCTCGCGAGTACCCTACAAATCACGTTCTGAACACATTGAATGGCTCGGATCATTGAAATTCGATCGGAAAAGGCGAAGCCTGCATTTAACTTAGTTGCGGGCGTCCGCAATGGAAGCCCATTGTATATATATATATATATATATATATATATATATATATCTCACAGTCTGGTTCCTATCCACACCCGTCCGCACCTCTCCTTTTCCGATCGAATTTCGATGATCCGAGCTGCTCAATATGTTCAGAACGTGATTTTAAGGGTACCCGCGAGAAATCGGCAAAAAAAAAAAACTCCGGGAAGAGCTTGATTTGAGCAGTTTTTTATTGAACCGCTCAATAAATCATTTTTTTTGCCGATTTCTCGCGAGTATCCTTAAAATCACATTCTGATCATATTGAGCAGTTCGGATTATTGAAATTCGATCGGAAAAGAGGAGGTACGGACCATGTGGACGGGAAGAGGTTTGGCCTTGAACCGGACTGTATATATGTATTTATATTGGTAGTTTTTTTTTTGGTTTGCTTGTGTTTAGAAAAGTTTGTACACTTTTCAATTTGTTGGAAATAGCTGAAAGATATTAGACGTTGTGATGTTTTTCTGGTTAGAATTTGCAAGATTTGGGTTTTCAGGAAGATTCAACTTAGTTTTTTGAGGGTGGGTGTTGAACTTTTACTTTTCTTTCTTTCTTTCTTTCTCTTCTCTTCTTTTTCTTCTTTCCTTGGTTGTGCACCCTTGGCACTCTTTCTAACTAAATATATTTTGGTTAACGGATTAGGAAAAACTGTGTGTGTCACCACAAAGTGTAGCTTCTAAAGTTGTTCCTGAAGATCAACAGGTTCGATCTCACTGTGAAAAGAGGAGAAGCCTAAGTTAACCCTGTATATGAAATGATCTTGAATGGGTTCAAAATTTATGCCATACCAAATGCGGGGTTGGGCTGGCACCCTATGTCATTTTGTTCATTCGTCAAGTGTTTAAGATGCAATGTGTGTCGGATTGCAGACTGTCCTGACAAATTGCAACCAGTAACATCAATCCATGCGAAAACATACCAGTTCTGCAACAGTTTGATAATTATTCGGTTATAAAACCATTTCCATAGATTTGCAGACTTCATTGGTTTCTTAGGGTTGACACTGGATTGTACAAATGAAATACTCCATATGATACGGACATACGGTTCACTCAAATCTGAACAGGGGCTTGTTCTCCGGGTTCCGGTAGCGGCGGCAAAGCGTCCTCTTTGTTGGCGTCTGATTTGGGTGCAGTGGCAGTTTTGGGTGTTTTTTGGGTTTGGGGTTTGCCGCTTGGCCCTTTTTGTTGGCATCTTGCCAACGTTTGGGTCTCGGGTAGTCTTAGGTTTTGTAATTTTTCCTTTGGGTGCCCTTGTCCTTTTAATCTTTGTATTATTGCGGAGATTAGTTAAAAAAAATTTTGCCAATCAAAAAACAATTGTGACTTAGAACTTGCTTTTTACTCATCTGCAGGGCAACTTTTCTGGTAGCAGAAGCATGCCTTGTTGCTGGTGCGAAGAAGAATGCCTATCACACCAAGTACCGCGACATAATCTACGCTCACGACTTCTCTTGTGAAACTTTAAGGAAAGGAGTTTTCATTGCAGGAGCAGTGTTTGTGGTTGCGACGATGATTCTCAACGTATATTTCTACATGTACTTCACCAAGGCTACAGCTCAGGCTGCTAAGAAAGCAAATCGTGCAAGTTCTACTGTTGGAATGGCTGGGTATGCCTAGGTTTTTGAAGGATGAAACTAGGTAGGCTTTGGGTTTTACTTCTTTGGTTGTCTTAGCAGGGTTCATGCGTCTATGATTGTACTCATGCAATGACATGCCGAATGTACTGATATAAAGATTGCTTAAAACCTGTGGATACTGATATGCGCTTGTTAATTAGTATGCATAGTGATATCTTGTCTAGTTTTATGGTTTAGAAATTTCAGTGCAGGGGAGCTTATTGAAACCGGTGTATCCGTGAAAACTAGCTGGCAAGGGTATATGGTGCCAAGTTGGTGGGGCACCACATACCCCCATGCACAAGACCAAAGATCAAATCTCATTGATGGCAAGGTAGCAACTAACAATTAGAGTAACACTTCATGCATGTCCAAAGAAAAAAGTTGATAAAAAATAAGGAGAGGGTGAATTATGACCGAGCCTTATTTATCAACGTTGAGTTTTTTCCCAGATGAGAATGGGCAAACTCTTCAGTGTTATATGCAGCAGTTCGCAGTGTGCAAGGCCTGAGCGAAAAACCCGCGGATCCTGAACTGATCCGAAGCCAAACGGATGGTTTCGATCAAGGATTCGGTCGGCCATTGGATTGCTAGATGTAAAATTATCGGTTCCCGGTTTGGCCTCTGGATGTAGAGAATCTCTATCCGTCGAACCCGGACCGTTCGATTGAAAGCACAGGTACACTATGCACGTGGCATAATCCCAAAGGATGATGCACCTTATCGATTCTCTCTTTTATCACATGCCTTTTCAGATTTTTGCAGCGTAAAAAATGGATCAATAATGACAATTTTTAAAACTTGTTTTATTTTTTATCGCTTATATATTTTAATTTATAATATTTTTCATATATTTGAAATTTTGTATTATAAAACTAATCGAAAACTATTAAACAAGATCCATATTGTATATTTTTTGATATTCATATTGAAAGATATAAGGAATTGAAATTAGTTGCTGATTTTGCCACTTCCTTTTTCGTTAACGCTACTCTCTCGTAACTGCATTTTTGGTGCACTTGCAAAGAAGTAACGTTAACAAAAAAAAAAAGTGACAAAATCATTTCCCTTGAAATTGGAATATCAAAAATTGACAGGGACGGAGTACTACTTTTCTCTCCCTCTCTCCTGCAATTTCGATTTTGAAACCAAGTCTAAGGGCAGACGACTTCGGCTTTCTTTTGTTCGTAGTTAGTTTAGTTTTAGTAATGGGTAGAGTGAGAAATATGATAATGATTGAAGAGATTCGGAGAGATAGAGAGAGAAATAAAATTAATAATTAGAGATATACGATAATAATTAAAGAAAGATACAAGGTCAGGATTGAAAATTAAACCTAAAACAAAACTAAAATGACAACCAAATAGAGTGTTCATCTTTCTCATCACTCTTTCTTCTCCTCTGCAATTTTTCTTCTTCTCGTCTGCAATTTCTATCAAATGAAGACGATAATCGACGGCCAGAAAACATCACTCTCTCAAATTCAGACTCCCTCTCTCTCATATTTCACCGAGCTTCCACAATCAGTGAGATGGAAGAGATCGACGCCGGAAGTCATCGTCCTCTTTATTTGTTTCCTTTGCTTTTTTTTTCTCAGATACGTAATTTTTTTTTTTTTTTGAGGTCGAAACCGACACCCAACCGACGATCTGATGAAGTCGGATCGGTCGAGTTTAGCCCTGTAATCAGTCGGACAACGGGTACAAATTTTCCGACCCGATCTGTTGGGGTCGGGTAGTGGGTCCAGGCCAAACCCGACCGGTGCACACTCTTAGACTGTGTAGTGCTGAATTATCCAGCATGGGAATGCAGACTGAGAATTTTCCAGTGGGAAGTCTCTCTGGTTCTTTCTTTTTGTTACTCCATAACTAAAAGTGACCTAACATCTAGGTTCTCTTGTTCTTGAAGGTACAAAAAAACACCTTATTCAGTCCTATTGGACTAGCGGAGCCAAAAATAAAATAAAAATAAAGTCTTATTTTGGAGTAATAAAATCCAGAACAGCAAATTGGTCTAAAGTCCAAAAGAAGAGGTCCCAAATCAGATTTAGTCCAACTTAAGTTTCAATGATGTGTTAAGTCCATTTATGAAAATATTTTGGAGTTTAAGGTCCGTGAAAAGACCAAATTGCCTTTAATGAGACAAGGGCCTTGTTTGGCTAACACAAAAATATCTTTTTCATTTAAATTGACTTTAATGAGACAAGGGCCTTGTTTGGCTAACACAAAAAATATCTTTTTTCATTTAAATTGACTTTAATGAGACAAGGGTCTTATTTGCCTATCACAAAAATGTCCTTTTTTTTTTATTTTGACCGTTGATCACGCTGACCGCGCCGACTAGCCAGATTCTGCTCATTTCTCGTGATATCCTGCTGATTTTTTTATTTTTATTTTTTTGACCGCTCGCCAAAAAATGTCTTTTTTTATTTTGACCGTTAATCGATGTTGACCTACAAGTGGCCTGATATCATTTTTGGCATATCTGATTTGTTTATTTTTTTATTTTTTGATCCGCGCAAAAATGTCTTTTTTTTTTATTTTGACCGTTGATTGATGTTGACCGACGTCGATTCGTCATTTTTCAGTATATCCGCTGATTTTTTTATTTTTTATTTTTTGACCGTTTTCGAAAAAATGTCTTTTTTTTTTTTATTTTGACCGTTGATCGATGTTGACCGGCGTCAACTAGTGTTCATGTTTACTAGTATGATGTTCCATGATTTTTTTATTTTTTTATTTTTTATTTTTTTGATCGTTCGTAAAAATGTCTTTTCTTTTATTTTGACCGTTGATCGATGTTGACCGGTGTCGACTAGTGTATCTGCTCATTTTTTATATATCTATTGATTTTTTTATTTTTTATTTTTTTGACCGTTGACCGGCGTTGACTGACGTTGATGTTGACCAACGTGTGTATCTGTTGATTTTTTTATTTTTTTTACCGTTGACCAACGTTAATTGGCATTAACGTTGACCGGTGTATCTGTTCATTTTTAGTGTATCTATTGTCGATATATCTGTATATCTATATTTTAAGTGAAAGTTGTGACGGTAGAGATGGTGGTGGAAGTGGAGGTTGTGGATCTGTTTTGGTATATATGATGATATATCTGTATCTGTTTTGTGATGTATTGATGTATGTGTTTTGGTATATTTATATCTATTTTTTGTATCTATTGTTGGTATATTTTGGTACATCTGCTATTGATATAACTGTATCTGTTTTGTGTTGGTGTATTTGTTGCAGTATATCTATTATATCTGTTTTGTTTTAAGAAATAAAGAAAAAGAGACTTTGTTTTGGTAGATCTGCTGTTGATATATTTGAATGGAAAAATTTTATATTAGCACTTGACTTTTCTCACAAATCACACAGACACCTGACCATAACGAAATATTATATAAACACTTGACGTATTAAAAAACACTCATCAATTAAACTTCTACCGTCAACCTCCGTCTAAAAACAAACGGAAAACATGTTTTTCTCTCCAATTTTGCAAGAGAGAAGTCGGAGCAAACCCCAGCAGATATAGTTGGTATATTTGTATCTGTTTTGGTACATCTGCTGTTGATATATCCTGTATTTGTTTTGTGTTGTGTTGGTGTATCTGTTGTGGTATATCTATTGTATCTGCTGGTATATCTATATCCTGGTATATCCGTATTTGTTTTGTGTCAGGGTGGTATGGCTGGCTGGCGTGGGAGATGATCAGGGAACCAGAGTGGTGGTGGTGGAGTTGGTTATGGGTGGTGGTGGTGGTGGCAGGAGGTGGAGGCTTGGATGGGTAGGTGGTGGTGAAAGTGAGGTCAGGTGGTGGCATCGGTGGAAATAAGTGGTCGACAAAATTTTTTTTTGAAGGAGGTGGTGTTGCCTGGTATAAAGGAGGCGGTGATGGCGAGTCTAGTGGTGGTTTGGCGGTGATGGAGTGACTAGTGGTTGGGGTGACTTGGTGTGATGGTGGTGGAGGATTGGTTTTGGCTTACGTAGAAGAAGGGGGAGAACGGGGGAGAGAGAAAAGTAGAGGGAGAGAAAATGACAAACCAAAACGAGGGAATGGTGTTGCTGCAGGTGATGGAGGTGGTTATTGTGGCTGACAACGGTGGTGATGGAGGCTGGTGGTGGTGGTGGTGGTGGTTGAGTGCGAGATATTATTAGTTGTGTTGACAAATTATTCACGTTGTACATGACAAATATATCTATGTTTTTCTTCTAATTTCTCTTAATTTTGTTGGACATGCAGATAATCTACTTCACATATTTATCGGAAAAGTATTGCTCTTAAACACCATATAACCATCTCCAAAAATGAATAGATACACCAATTAATGCCACTCAACGATCAAATTAAAAAATTAAAAATCAATAGATACACCAAAAATGAACAGACATTACGTCAATGTCTGCGACTTCGGGTGATTTTCGGAGACCGGTGTATATTATCCTCGAGACTATAAGGAAAAGTAGATGAACTAATTGTTTCATTAACCCCTAGACCGATTGTCTACTTCCGAGGGTATAGGTGGCATGGTGGTAAAGTGGTGGTGGCAGTAGTGGTGCGGGCAGGTCGAGGTGGTGGTGGCTGGGTGGTGAGGTGATGGTGGCTTGGGTGGTGGTGGTAAGCAGGTTGAAGGCCGTGGTGGCATGGTGGTGGTGGTGGCGACGGTGGTGGAGGGTCGTGGTGGTGGTGGTGGACGTGATGGTGATGGTGATGGTGATGAGCAGTGGCAGTATGATGGTGAAAGGAGGTCAGGTGGCATGCGGCGGTGGTGGCGCTGCGTGGTGGAAGCAGGGTGGTCGAAAGCTGGTGGTGGTGGTGGCGGTGGTGATGGAGTTGGTGGTGGAAGCAGAGGTATGTAAAGTGGTGGTATGTGCGGTGGTGGTGGTAGCTGAGGTTATGGTTGACATGGTGTCGGGTGGTATGGTGGTTGGTGGTGGAGATAAAAATAAAAAAATCAATATATCAAAAATGAATAGATACACTAATTAATGCCGGTCAACGATCAAATTATTAAAAATTAAAAATCAATAGATACACTAAAATTAACAGACACGCTTGGCCAACGTCCGCGACTTCCGAGGTATTTTTCGCAGATCGAACAGTGATATTATCCTGAGACTATAAGTGAAAAAGTAGATGAACTAATTGTTTCATTAACCCTTAGACCGAGTGTCTACTTCCGAGGGTATTGGTGGCATGGTGGTAGTGTGGTGGCGCCATGGTGGTGATGGAGCAGTGGTGGAAGGAGGTCAGGGGTGGCATGGTGGTGGTGGTGATGAGGTGGGGTGGTGGTGGTGGCGTGGTGGTGATGGAGTGGTGGTGGAAGTGAGGTTGTGGTGACATGGTGGTGGTGGTGGTGGTAGAAGTGGTGGTGGTGGGGTAAAAATAAAAAATCAACAGATATACAAAAATGAATAGATATACCAATTATTGCCAATCATGGATCAAAATTAAAAATTAAAAATCAACAGATACACTAAAAATGAACAGATACACTAGTCGACGCCACAACTGGTCAAAATTAAAAATTAAAATGACTAAAATACTCACTAAACAAGGCCCTTGTTCCATTAAAGTTAATTTAAATGAAAAAGACATTTTTGTGTTAGTCAAACAATACCTGGTCTCATTAGCGTAATTTGAGTAAATTTGATGTAACGCCCTTAAGACTTTAAGGGAAAATATTTATGTCCTTATTATAGCAAAAAATCTTATAGTATGTCCTTGTACTCAATTTACCCAATCCAGAAATAAGAACTCAGTCACATAATTTTTCAAAAATTCCATATTCTAATGCTTTTAATTCTCAATCTGCGCTCGCGTTCTCAAGGACCTGCACTCATGAATTTTAGTTGTTTGGAAAGTTTTTAAAATGCGTTTTCACGCTCTTGCTCCTGCACGTGCGCTCACCCGCCGGTTATGTGACTTTCTCAAATGGCCGTGGCCAATTTTCTGTTAAATGGGTCAATTATAGGCCCACTTCTATAGAAGAAAAACTTTGGTAACGTTCGGACCGGACAATTGGGCCTGAATTTAAAGTTATAGTCCAAGAAGCCCAAAGACAAATAAGCCAACTTGGGTTCTGTAGTCTTCTTTTCTTTGATAATTGAAGAGGGCCGTAAGAAAACGGCATGCTCGGAAAGGGAAGCTTTACCTGCCCGGTTGCCCCTTGAAGTGGTTAACAGCTCATGACAAAACAAACAAACAAACTGAACTGTTTAAAAGACAAACACCCCGATTGGTTGAGCTTTTAGAAAGTTATTTTTGAGAGTTGAGTGGTAATGAGTGGAGAGAGATAGAGAGAGAAATTTATTGAAAATTGTGTCGAGAGTAAAAGTTTCTCTCACAATGTTCAACCAAACAAGGTGTTTCGCCACTTTGAGGTACCATACTCAGAAAACGATGTCCGGTGAGATAAGTTCGTTTGGTGTTAGTTATATTTTATACCTCTCTCGTAATCAATTTGTATTCATCTTGTTTTACTAGGGGCCTTGTGAATGTGATTCCATATTTCCATTCTAGCAATTGAAATATATGCAGCCAAAACGCAAATTACGGAAATGTCTTATATAGGTAGTAAAGAGACTTGGAAATATGAACTCAACTTCAATGTCATTCGTTGTATGAGCCACAACATGGTTAGTTTGGTCATTCCCGGGTGCGTAAATGTTTGCACACAATGTTATAAATTACATTATTATTAGTTGCTGATTGTGGAGTCTATTTTAGTGTGTGTATAAACTGTCAACTGACCAAGAATGTCTCAGATGAAGTTTCTTTTTTTTTCTTGGAAGAGTAAAAACTTCATTGATGAAAGAGATTACAACTTGTCGTGTGCATCTATTACAGCCAGTAAACGACATAATGCACAAGTTAAAGACAAATAACACAACCAAATCAAATGAATGATACATGCAACGATAAATTGATCGGACAATCAGATGTCAGAGAAACGCATGCGGATTGTTGATGAGTAGCTGTCGCGGTAGTTTTGCTATTGATGAGACTTCCTATAGAAACTGACCGACACCAACCAAGTGACTCTAGCACCGCAGGTGGTAGAGAGCACTGCGTGCATGAAAAACACCTCATGCAATTAGATGACCGAGAAACCAACTACGGTGCAAAATCGGTAGAGAAAATGCTGGAAAGAATCCGTAGTCGTTTGTTGGAGTTTTTTTTATTTAGGTAGAGGAAGTTTTTTTGACCAATCAGAAAATGCAGAAAGAGGCAAAGGAGTAGTAAATAAATCCATCCAAGGAGTAAAAGCCAAACAGAGCACTAGAGGACACTTCATTGGGAGTTATTATGGTCGCACAAAAGGGCAAACCAAGGAGTTAGGTCAAGGAGATAAAGGCAAATAAAAGAGTAGGAAAGGACATTAATGAGGATGAAGAAAAGGGCAAAATGGGATAGTAAAAGACACCAAGAGAAGAACAAATTCGAGGTAGTACTGTAAGCTAAAATGGTTGAACTTTTCTGCATCCAGAAGATTTTTCAGGGCAACACCCAAACAATCAAACAAATTCTTTAACACCCTTTTTCACAGGCAGTCCAAAATTTCCAAACACTGAGATGCAACATGAAGGACAAGTTTGGCGTTTGTTAGCTTCTTTATATAATCTGAGGTGAATTTCACATGTTTTTTTAAAAGAGTTTTTTCTCTTACAATTGAGATTGTCCGGGCCAATTTGTACTTGTAACGCACCTTGAGTAATCTCGAGAGACCAGTTTCACCATTCACTACCGAGAGCCCTATTCAAAGCCGCTCGGGACAAGACACTGACGCGGTAAGAGTTGATGATGGCTTGGAAGATTTTGAACTTCAGATCGATCGTAGAAGTACCTAAAATAATCTTAGAACTTGACCACGTCGGCCACGACAAATGAAGTACTATTTGAAGAAGCCCTAACAAAGGTTGATTTGGTATATGTCTTATTTCTTGGCCACATACAAGATAAAGGGTTTTAATCATCATTCATTATTAACATGTGATATCATTCTGTGCTCTGCACATATTATGCACTTGTATGGTATACTTTGCTTGTGACTAATGGGCATTTTTTTTGATCTGTATGTTGATTTCATATTGATTAGATATTCTTTTTTTTTTTTTCAATCTCTGCTAAAGATTGTTTGCATTCTCAATTCGAAGTTATATTATTAAGGCTCCGTTCCAGAAACCTTCTTAAAAAATAAGCAGCTTATTTCACATTTTCAAACTCAAAAATAATGTAAATGAAAAATAATTTTCTATTTTTTTTGCACCGTATTAAAGATCTCAATGAGATCTATCAAACAAGATCCATAGTGGTAGGAAAATTATTTGCGTAAGCACATGATTTTTGAACTTGAAATTGCCTTTTTAAAAAATAAGCTGCTTATTTACCATCGTACTTACCAAAAAAAAACAAAAAAACACAGACCATGGGCCTCTAGCTCTGTACTAACACTTCCTTTATTTCTGAGATTTGTCTTGTGATTGAACAAGGACATTAGAGGGATTGGACATGACGCTTCCTTCAGCATTTGTTCTTTAGCGATGACCCAAAAATAATGGAAGATGGCCAAAAAAAAAAAAAAAAAAAAAAAACCCTCTGTCATTCTATTATTAGGAAATGGAGCCTACCCCGAAGATAACATTCAAGGCTAACGTTTAAGAGGGCCGATTTATTATTTCAAACGCATACCAACTCCAACTCGGTCTCAATCATCTTCGTTATAATTCTTATGTTTTTCTTCACATGCAACTCAGGCGTCCGGGCCGACTAACGCGTAGCTCGATTAATTGTACCACAATGAATCATGCTATCCACTCCCGAGTTAGCATGATTTTTACGTAATAACAACACGCTTTCCTGGTAAGTCACCCTAATTCCCACCAGCACGGTGGCGAGATTCCCGGCCACATGTTTTTTCATCTCCATGTCCTGTCGTCGTTTAATCAAAATCATAAATTAAACGACATCTTTTAGTATGATTATATGGGGACTCTAATTAATTTGCCAATCAATAAGTCAGAATAATCCCCTATTTCATGTTTGAAACGTAGCACGCACTGGAACCAATTAATTAATTTGCTAATACGATACTTAAATTCCGATTTTTCCCGTACTAATTCAAAAGTCACCGACACCCACTGAATCTAGTGACGCATGATCAACCACGCCAGGCGTCACGGGAGGTCAAATTAATCTTCTGTATCGGAAAAACGTCTGTACCTCTATTTTCGTGTAATTTCAACAACATGAAGTGAGGTACGAATATTTTTAGGTACATGCAGGCAGAGGCGGATTTACTTTGAGGTACGTGGGGTCACATGCCCCCACGCCGTCCCATACTATTTTTTTCAACTAATGTTTTCTTTTGTTTGATTTAGAGGTGCAAAGTATATTTCGCACAATTATGGATATTTTCCTGATGATTCAAGACGTGTATAACGTAGAGATTGTCAAATAATTAATTTGTCCACACAAAAAATCAAGTTGATTGGACACTGATAACAACTTGATAAGAACAATTCATTTATACAAAAATGATTAGACCGTGTATTTTTTACGAGTGTAAGCATTTCGATGGAGTTGTTTCAATTTAAAGTCCAATCAACATAGATTTTTTAAGAGACAATTTATATGACAAGCCCTCTCATATGGACGGTTTGGATTGACAAGGGGAGATATACTTGTGGGCAAATTGCACTTGCAGGAAATTTAGGTCCTTTTATTAAATTAGGAAAGAAAAACATAGTGCTCAAGAAAGAACAAAACATTAAAACAAAATTTTGGAAAACGTATTTCGCCGCGTCACCGCTCAAATAAAAAAAAATCTAGCAGAGAATACATACATACGTGTGGATATGTTTAAAAACTTTTGGAATGGTGTATACAGTATAATTGTAATTGACGGTAAAATTTTTTAAGGTTATGAACGATTAAGTGCCCCCACTATAAATAATTCCTGAGTCCGTCACTACATGACGCAGGTGACCTGAGGTAGTGTCACGGGGAGCGGTTCTTCTTCAAATAGATAGTTGAGTGGCGCCCAAAAGATTGAAAATTAGAAGAATCAGCATACCTGAATGGCCGGGAACAATTTTTCTGCAATTGAATATATTAATTTTCTCATCAACTGGCTGATATTGTATGGAAAAACTAATTCCCTAGGTGGTAAATTTGTCTACCAAAAGCTTGTGGATTGATCTCATCAAATGGAATTATGGTAAGTTCTATTTTGAGTCACGTGAAAAATTTTCGGATTCTATTGCAATAAATACTTATCGTAAAGGAAAGTCTTAAGAAAAACATATGCAGCTATGCACAAAATAGAACTTCCATCGTCAAGCGTACGTTGTAAAGCAAGAGTCAAACGGTAGAGTGACTCATCACGATCAGGGTTACTGGGCGCTTTGGGAATGTGCGGTACGAAATAAAATATTTTCAGTCGGAAGTAGTGTCCTTTAATTTTTGTAAATTGGGACTTGGTTTTTTTTACTTAAAAATTAACATAAGTAGATATCAATCAATAATTAATCCAAGCATTCAATCTTACACTAAATCCTGCACTTGGATTTTTAACAAAAACAAGTACTCCATTATTTGACTCAAATTTATTCCTACATGACTGAGCTGTTTTATACAAAATTAATTAAAAAACTTAAAATTTTATTAGATGAACCCTTCTAAATTATCGAAACTTTAGTCGGTGTCAACTCACACAAAGTGAACAGAATAGCTTTCGTGGCTGTCACATTATTCTGAAATCTGTTCCTAAATAAATATCGGAACCGCAAATTTAAGTCTCTAAAAACATGTTTTCTATTTTAAAACAATTTAAATTTTTTCACAAATCAATAGATATCAATGAGTTCTTTTAAGTTGTGAAAAAATATTTAAATTTTTTAATAAAAAAATGCATATTTTGAAAGACTTATTGTTTGCGGATCGGACATTTATTTTGAGACGGAAGGAATAATTAATATTCATTAGAAAATTGACGATGAGAAGTTATTCTCCTACCACTCTTTTTTTTTTTTTTTTTGATCCGCCTCTCCTACTACTCTTTTTTTTTTAATCCTCACCTCTCCTACTACTCTTATCTATGATTTTTGTACTTCAAAGTTCAACCCAGTGAGAGAGAGAGAGAGAGAGAGAGAGAGAGAGAGGGGGGAGAGAGAATCATTGTGTCAAAGTCAAGAATCCCCAAAAAGCTCAAAAACTTTCTGCCACACAAGAAAGTTAGAGCTTTTCGAACAGGGTCCTCCTTACCGGAAAGAAAAAGTCAGATTTTTGGTAAAATATACATGTACGATAACCGGTGATGTGGCTTGCCGGCGGCCGGAGGCTCATATACTCGTCTCTGGTGGCGCTGTTGATGATCTCCGTCTTCTTCAACCGCAGCGCAGGCGCAATACGGACGCACCCACAAAGCAGAGCATTCAAACAGAGAGAACTCATCACTCACCCAATGAAGAAACCCAACCAGAATCAAAATGACTTGCTCCGAAAGTACTTCAATGGAAGAGCTTCTGATCTCAGCACTAATACAAGTTCCACTCAAATTGGTTTCCAAGAGAGCAAGCGAAGAATACCCAGTTGCCCAGATGCCCTTCACAATAAGTAGAATCGATCTTCAGCGGAAGGGGAAGGGCCCCTGCCTAGTTTTTGGCAGGGTTCGACTCCTCAACCCTACTGCGAATTACCTAGCGGTTAGAGACGGTGGTTTGCTTCGGGCAGTCCGGAGGTTTACGCTCTATGGTAGGGTTCAATTAGTGGCCCTTCTATGAGTGGTTCCTTCGTCTTAAAAAAAAAAAAATGTATCTTCAATCTCTTTTTCAAGTGGACGGTAGGTTTATGATCCCCAGATGTAGTTGAGGTGCGCGTAAGCTGATCCGAACACCTGGTTATCAAAAAATCTTCCTTTCTTTCTTTCTTTTGTATTTTTTTGGCATGTTTAATCCAGAATACCCACGTTTTTTTCTGGTTACTTAAGTGGTAATTTTCTGATGGGTTCTGCTTTAAGTCTTGAGAAAACCGTGGGTATTTTGGTATTTGAATATGCTTAATTTTCCTGCAGCTACCTAAGATGAAGAAATGATATGCATGTATAGAAGCTGAGTTCCTTTTTCTCTTGTTATTTGGGCTTTCAAGCTATTGATTCAGTGGAATTTGTATTTGGTTGAATCTCTGCATCTTCTTTCTTCTGCTGATGAGTTCATATGTTCAAGAAAAACTAGGAAAAATTAGATATAAAAAACTAGTGGCACAATTGTGATTCCAATTTACAAATCAATCTTTTCGTGTTTTTACATGATTAATTTTGCGTTCTAATTTTTGCATTAGGTCATGGCCTTGACCACATAATCCTTCGTAGAGTTGTCCACTTCCACTCTCAATCTTCGTTATGCGTTCACGCTCTCAAATGTTACTCTCACGAAATTTGAGTAGTGTGAAATGTTTCTGAAGGATGCTTTCACGCTCGTATTCGTACTTCCGCACCCGAGCGTTCATTATGTGGCCCATGTTGAGAAATTTTTTGAGTGCTAAACCTGAGCAGTGCATCCCAGCCGTCCATTCTGATTTTGGACGGCTCGGATTTGAATAGAAAAAAGGGAGAGAGCAAGTGGTCGGCAGAGACAACAGAGTCGCCCAATTGTGATTTGTGCCCCCTCTTGACGAAAAATACTTCTCATGTTCTCCGTGATTGTGGTAGGGCTTCTAGTATTTGGGCCTCCCTCCATTTTCCAGCTTTTCACCACTCGGATAATCCCTTTGATTGGGTGCGTAATAACTCAAAAATTGCGGGAACTCACCATTCGGGTTCTCCTTGGAATGTCATCTTTCTGTTTGCCCTTTGGCAAATTAATTTGGAATGATAGGAACAATCGTCTCTTTGATGGTAACTCCAACTTGAATTACCCAGACCCGGATTCAATTGCTAAAGTTATTATTAGCAAATCTATGGAGTGGCACTTCTTGGTTCAACAGCGTCCCCCTCGGCATAGGAGTGATACTCTTGTTGGTTGGCTGCCTCCAAAAGAAAATTTTATATAGCTCAATACTGATGGCTCTTTTGATCCGGCATTGGGTACAGCTTGTATGGGCGGTTTAGATACGTGATCACTTTGGTCGTTGGCTAGGGGGTTTTCATAGAAATATGACAGCTAATTCTAATTTGATGGCAGAGCTCTTGCGCGATGGACTTAGTTGTTTTTAATTCTAGTTTGATGGCAGAAAACGTCATGCATTTGGAAGTAGAGGTCACTAATGACTGAGTTTGAGACGGTTTCTATCAAGCATGTTGAACGTGAAGCAAATCACTGTGCGGATGTATTGACAAATGACACACGGATTGCGGTCGGAGATTTTTATATCTACCATAGTTTCCCAATTTGTATTTGCTAATCTCTTTTATGTGGATTTGATAGAGGTTATTTACCCCCGGCTTGTAAACTCTATTTAGTTGATTTTAATTCATCGAATTTTTACCAAAAAAAATGAGAGAGATTGTTTTAATTTAGCCCGTCCAATATAATTTTGGATGGTCCAGATGTGCTGCTCGGACACCACGTGGGTACGTAGCCACCTAGCACTGTCCCATGTCATGGAGAAATTATTCGGTGCCCTTGGGGCAACACGTGGCGCTGCCCCAGCACATCCGAGCCGTCCATTCAGCCCTTGGAAGCAGAGAGAAAAAGGGGAGAGAGAAAGGAGGAGAGAGGGTGTTTTAATCTCGTCCGTTCGGTACCCGAACGGACGGCTCGGATCGTGCCGAGGGGCACCACGTGTCCCTGCCCTTGGGGCAAGGAATAATTTCTCCATGTCATGACAATAACAATCATGTCCCATCAAAAGCAAAACCCCACCTCTTTTCACCATTGGTGAAATACTGAAGTTTTCTACATCTTTCCCTATGTCTTTAAACATTGGAATTTGTTGAAATTGAGTAAATATCATTCCTGCCTTTATTGATTGATCAGTGACAAGTTTGCCGCTTTTGGTATGCCTTGTTGGAGTTGTCCTTTTGTACAATTTGGTAAATTCATTTATGAAATTGATTTCTACACTCTTATTTTTACCACATACATTCTTATTTTTATCTTTATTTGGTGTGAATTTATTTGATTGCCCCTTTATGTGTAAAAAAGTGAACTTGTAAAAAGGTAAAAAGATAAATTCACATAAAGAAGAACAAAAAAAAGGGAATATATATGGTAAAAAGAAGAGTGTAGAAGTTAATTCCCATTTTTTTACTGTCCCAACCTGTGCGCCTCTGTTTGACTGTTTCCTATTAAGGAGCATAATTTTTCCTATGGATGAAAAGCAGAATTTGATTGTTTTCTGAAGTCTTTTCTTCCAAGTCTTCAAGCAATCTTTTTGAAGCAGCTAGCAGATTTTTTTCATCAAATAATCTTGGCCCGGCCCTATGATTAGGGGACTAGATGCGTTTCATTGTTCCATCATAGAGCAGTTACCTAGTCAGAAGTTAGAGAAAACAGGACAGGAAAGAAGAACAAAAAAATACTAGTAATGTTACTGGCACAATTTTAAAGCACAATTATAGATACAGAGTCGTTCGATGCACATGGTTTCACATGCGTCGAACGATTCTAGACTCAATTGTGTTTTAAAGATGTGTTCATTGACTTTTTGAGGGGGAAAAAGGCCATGATGAATGAGCTACAAATATATGAAGCACGAAAATTGAAAATCACGGTAAACCATCCCTCACGCGAGTTACAGAGGTCTTTTGAACCCTACTTTCAAGTGAAGGACTAATAACTTGATTCTTTATGACAGAGAAATGAGACTTAGATCTTACTTGAAAATGTTCTGCGCAGCTTATCTAGTAGCCTTTGATGTATATTATTCTTATTATTAAAATAAATAAGTACGTTAATCCATCATCGATAAAGACTTAGTTTAAATGTATTAATTTGTGGACAATAATATATCTTAACAGTTTGATTACATATTTCTCTTGTAACAAATACTCCATACTTCATTCGACTTGCAAGTTGATCCATTAGTCATGTGCTTGGCTAAGTTCATCAAGGATGAAGAGTTCAACTCTTGTCTACCGATATGATCTTCTAGTCTCCCCTATATGAATCGGTTCTATTGCATTTGTTGCTAACAGGGCACATTTTTTGTGTAGTAGGTAGGGATGGCAATGGGGACGGGTCGGGGACGGTGGGTACTACCTCCACCCCCTACCCATTACCTTCTACCCCATCTCCATCCCTGACCCGATCCCCAACGGGGAATTTTTTTTTTCCTCCATCCCCGACCCAAACGGAGAACGGGGATCCAAAACGGAGATTCGGGCAACTGTATTTCACAATTTCAGCATCTAACAACATATACTAGCATGTAAAAGCCGAAAGGACTTGGATTGTTTTGTATTTTTTTTCCGGGGAAAAGGGCTAAGGAAACAGTACTAGTAACGGTTGTCGGTTGGCCAAGAAGTTAGGAGCCAACAAAGCTCCACAAACAGAATTAGAAAAGCCAACAAGATAAAATAAAGTAAGGTATTAGGAACGGCCATATTTATCACTGAAAAGCTTCAGCAAAATTCGACAGCACACATTGGCATGCACCTGTATTTGCGGCACATAATAGCACCTCCATTTCCTACACCTGTATTTCACAATTTCAGCATATACTACCAATTTTCAGCACATAACATCACTTGTTATTCACTGTTTCAGCAAGTACTATCAATTTATAGCACATAATAACTAATTCCAGCACATAAGTTAATCTGCAGCACTAAGTTAATTCCAGCACTAATTTCATAGTTCCATAGTTCTAAACAGCTCATAACCGGAGCAAACATTAAGCAAATAAAGAAACAGTGCACAATTCCATAGGTTCAAACAAAAAACAGTCATGGACCAAAGTGGTGCAACCAAAAAAAAAAAATACTACTGAAGGGGTACATATAATATAGTATATATTTATTTATTTTTATATATAAATATATATATTTCGAGGATTCGGGGACGGGGCGGGGCAGGTAACGAACGGGGAACGGGGACGGGTAGGGTTCGGGGCGGGGACAGACCTATCCCCGCCTCCTACCCGATCCCCGAATTTTTAAAAAAAAAATCCCCATACCCTACCCAATCCCCAAACGAATCCCATAAGTTCGGGGATTTTTGGGGCGGGGAACGGGGAGGGTTCGAACGGGTCGGCCGAAATTGCCATCCCTAGTAGTAGGGGTATTTTATTGAGTCTAATTAAGTTGGGTAGTGGAGTGGTTTGCAATTCGGTCCTAGGTGACATAAGAATTGAAACCTAGCATAGGTCATTTGTTTCATTGTTTTGTGTCACTTCTTAGGTGCTGGTCCTTGGATTTTTATTCCTTTGATATTTTTTCTTAAAAAATGTATATTTTTTTTTGTTGCTAAGCTTAAAAAATCTATGTTGCTACGGTAATTCGAGTATTGTCTTATGGGTAAAAAATAGATATGCAAGTAGACTACTATACCTATCTATTAGGGACTATTGCTCTTACCACATAATCACTCGCATAAAATCCCACTATCTCTATCTATGTTGGGATCGAAGCTAATGTCTCATTGCATGCTGCTACGGGCACAAAAGAGTATGTTTACTCACACCAAATAATTTCTATGAATTATTGAACGAAGAGAACTCTATGTCCATTAAATTCAACCCGTTAAATGCCAGCAAGTGGATGACTGGATGGCATTATTTGGCACGTCCACACACATTCTTTTAAAGTTCCTATTAAAGATTCACCTGCAGAGATGTTTTGAAGCATTAATGGGCCATTCCTGCAGTGCACATCATTTGTGGTAGCTCTCCATCATTTTCTTCAAACCAAAATTCCCAAACATCAACAACCCATAAGCTGGCAGCCTAACATACAAGATCTTCTTCTCTCTGTTTTCTAAAATCTGGACCGTCCAGTTTGCCTAGTTTGTCTGTTTGAAAACTGTTTTTAGATCACTCACTTCAATGATGAAACGTTCAAATTTCAAACCTTGGCGACACCATCAACTATGTCAAAATAATTTCTATTTACTGAATACCTGCAGGTACGGAACTACCTTTACAGTACTATGGGGTGCCAATCTCTCACTTTACCCTTGAAGGCCTGGTGTTATTTCTACAGCTATAGCCGCTTCAAATCACTACTACACCCGGATCCCCTTAGCAGGATTTGGAAATTATCAAACATTGCCTATACATCCCATCCCTTCAAACCTCATCAAGACTCTCTGGTTTCTTTTTTCATTTTAGCAAAAAAAAAAAAAAAAAGAATCTTTGCTTTGGTTCAATTTCGATCTTTTTGAGAAAGATGAAGAAGCTAGGCAAAAGTAATTTGTTTTCTAAACCATAGAAACCTTGTGGAGTGTTACAGCTGGATCAAGGGTATATAAATATATATGCAAGTGAGATAAATTGGTTTTCTATTTATATCTTTAAATTGCACGAAGCTTTCAGCTGCAAGATCGATATGGGGATGATGACTACGATATTAGTTTCCTCTCGATAAACCTATTTGTTATGTTTACCTAAACAAGTGCATGGAGACAATTATTATATTTTATCACTGAGAAGGAAGGGAAAGGATTTTGTTCGGGGTACTAAACGCAAGTCATCAATGTGTTTTTTTTCGGTTGATCGGAGGATTTATTCAATCATTAGCTTCAGGTCATTTGAATTAGTCGAAGTGTGAATTGATCTGGATTCAAACTCTCTCTCTCTCTCTCTCTCTCACGTTAGCCGTCGCACTTCTTTGGCCATGTTCGTTTGGGTTATTTGGGTATTTTTGTTTTGGTAGTGGGTGGAGAGAGAAATAGGGTAATGATTGGAAAGAGGGGTAATGAGTGGAGAGAGATAGAGAGAGAAATGAAATTAATAATTGAAAAAATAGGGTAATGATTGGAGAAAGATGTAGGGTAATGATTGAAAAACAAAGTTAAAACAAAGTAAATATGGTAAACGAACAAGGCCTTCTCCCTCCCCCTCCGCCCCCCTAGGGTTTCCACCCTAAAATGGAGGGGGGATCTCCCCTATGGAGTTTTTCTCTCCATCTGCCTCTGATCGGATTAATCTCTTTTCCCTTCCTTCCATCACTCTCCGCCCTTATCCTCCCCTCACGCCTCCCGACCCCTTTGCCTCCTCGGTTCCTCTACTGCCGGACATCCTCCATCATATTCGTCGTTTGTTGGTGACTCGTCTCTGGTGGTGTAGTGCAGATGTGCGAGGTAGGTGCGGAGCTTTCGTGCATGATTGAGTCGCTGAAGTCATAGATCTATGTTGGTGCATGGATGATGATGGCGAGGTTTTTTTTTTTCCCATTTTCTTGTTAGTTTGTGATCCTTTGCTTCTTCTTCTCCCTTTTGTGGAGATTTTCTCTCTGGTTTCTTGCCGTGAGTTTATCTCCCGACTGGGTTGTTTTGGGTTGTTTCTTATTTCTGCAAGAAAATGTTTAGTTGGTTGGGATTAGTATGTGCGATGAATCCCCGCCGTCTTGGTTATTTGATCTTTTATCTAAAGACGAGTTTTCATCTTGATTTAATCTTTAGTTGGAGTTATAATATCATCTGTTATCAGTTGGCAAAAAAAAGAATTAGTCGAGGTGTGAATAAGTTAGCCCAGACATCCCCTTATAAAAAATATGCGGTTGATTAGTCTCGAGTCTTGCTATGGGTACATATCATGTACATATGAGATTTATGGGGCCCATCTCGGGTCCCACAGAGATGATTTGAACCCTCCGTTATTTTTAAAATATTTTTTTATAAAACCCTGTAAAAAATTACCTTAACCCGATATTGGTAAGAATTTTTCTTGAATTTGTAGGAGTGAAACTGAGCAGTTAGGTAGTTTCGCCCCTACAAATTTCCAAAAAATCCTTACTGATATCGGGTTGAGCTGATTTTTTACGGGATTCCGTAAAAAAATATTTTAAAAATAATGGGCGGTTCAAATCGTCTTTGTGGAACCCAAAGTGGACCCCACAAAAATCCATATATGCATGATATGTAAATACTTATATATACCCCTAGTTTTTTCCATTAGTCTCGGCTCCCTACCTCTCTAGTTTTTTGGGGTTTGGATTTACAAATTCTGCACTTTCCAAACAAAAAAGAAAAGAAAAAGGGAACTGGATACTAGAAATTCTCCAAAGAAGAGGCAGAGAAACCGATGTGAGAAAGCGCCACGTACGGTGCGGCGGAAAGGAGATAAAAATAAGGCTGGAGGCCCTGGGTTTTGTCTGCTAGCAATTTGGATTTGGAATCAAATTGACTATCTTTCTCTTCTCAATGTCTGACTCTCTCTCTCTCTCTCTCTCTCTCTCTCTCTCTCATTAACCACACAGATCAGCCCATCTTTTGATTCCCCACACAAACCAGAAGATAATTAAATCCAGAGCAACCTAATTCGGTGAACTGTGTTGACCTGCGTAAAAGAAATACTATTGTGCAAATCGATTTGGTCTGTGGTGAAAATTTGTCGACGGCATCTTTCATAAATTCCGAAACTGTGTTCGGTTCTTTTTTGACTCGAAGCTTAGAGTTTAACGTGTTGGTCTATCAAATGCGTGCGCCCATAATTGCTTTAATACTATTTATTTACATATATGAGTAACAAGTGTATTGCCCGTTCGATGCACGGGAAAAAAAAAATTACTTTGGTGTTTTTTCGGTCAAGTGTATGAACGGACATAATGTTAGTCGATACAAAATATTTTTATTTTTTATTTTTCAGTTTGATGCACGATAGCAGTGTTTTTGTTTTATGTACTAAAAAATATATTGTATGCTGGAGAATGTGTTCAAGACACCACGTGACAGTGCTCTATGGACGTAGAACAATATTTTCTCCATATCACATCCCCTCTCTTCCACTCCCGCCTCTCTCTCTCTCTCTCTCTCTCTCTCTTTTGGATAATGCTAGGGTATCCCCAACATCTCCTATTGTTTGGGGATACCGTAGCACCTCTATAAGACTATAACATAACCATTAGAAGACATAACATTAAATCATTCAAAAGTATAACACTTTTTTCACAAATGGTATGGCACTTTTATTATTATTATTATTATTATTATTATTATTATTATTAGATATAACACTTTTCAAAATGGAACAACATAACCACTCGAAAGCATAACACTTTTCAAAAAATAGCATAACATTTTTATTATTATTGTGTCTCTCCCTAAATAAGTGTTATGCCATTATTACGGTGTCCCCCCAAAATGACGTAACATAAGCACTCGAAAACATAATCATTAACCATTTAGAGGCATAACATGGGAACACCGTAAGAGGGGATACCTTAGGTGTTCCCCTATTTTTATAAACAAAAGAAATCCAAAAATCTAAAAAATTAGGAGGGAGGGTTTGGATTTTTTTGAAGGCAGAGCACATTTGCTCAGTATATTAATTGATTTGAGAGATAGATATAAGGGGTGCACGCCAAATCGGCAGGCTGCCCAACTAGGGATTCGGGGTGCGCGGGTTTAGTACGGACCTCTTAGTGAAATTCAATAGTTCTGACCAACTGAGTTAGCCCAATTGGATTACATTCTTCAGTATGCAATTTGAGTCTTCAGATTTGCTATTGGTTAATTACCAAAATAAAAATGAATTAGTTACCAAAAAAAAAAAAGAAGAAGTAGAATAATGATTCTCCTGTTACGTACATTGGTTTCAACATATAAATTGGTATTCCCACTTTCGAGATAATTGCATAAGAAACAAAATCCATTTGAGAAATCAATACAGTGAGAGCCATATATATGCGATCACGCTAACCAAAATCCTCCACGAGGTTATGAAACAAGACAAACAAATCATTCGGTTTTGTTTCCCGGCCACTCTAAATAAAATTGATTTTTAAGAAATTGTCGGTAGCTAATTAATGTTCTTGATTTGTTATCTTCCTTTTGGCATTTTCGTTTAGTCTTTGCCCTAACAGCTCGCAGAAAGAATAAGAAGGGCCGGCTCACAAAGCTGCATAAGAAATTTAGATGCACAAATATTCAAATTATCAGACATAGTAATATGCTTCTGACACAGATGTTCGCACACATGCATGGAGCTGTTTGAAGTGTGTGAATCTCACGTGCATTAGACGGCTCTTAGACTTAGTTACGGTAGCTTATAACGTGAGTAGTAGCTGAATCTTTTATCACGAACGTAGCGAAAGTGATTTATTTTAGGACCCATTGGAGTCGGGTTCTAATTAAGTGAATCCTAAAGTGTATGAATAAGTGGGGTTCAATTTTCGCTCCGAGAAGCTTGTAATTTAGAGAATATTTACGTCCGTTGTTCAAATAGAATTTTTTGCCTTATAGTTGCAATTCGCTACTCTCTTCATCCATTTTTTAAGTGTTCACTATGGTCTTGCGTGCCATTTTCAATTTTTTATATCTCTAAATGTATAATGTCAAAAATATGCAATGTGGATCTTGTTTGATACATCTCAATTATTTTTATAAGATAAGAATTTTAAAAACATAAAAAATAATATTCATTGAGAGATATAAGTCATTGAAAATAACACGAAAAACTGTAGTGGACACTTAAAAAAAGAACAGAAAGAGTATTGAGTTTTAATTTTTTGACGGAACCTTTTTTTGAACAAAATAGCTATCTTTTGGAACTTCGATAATACGAAAAATGTTTAAAGATTTGGGAATTCCACTTAAATTTAACGCACGGGATGAAGCCATGCTTATTAGGAGTTTGTTTGGAGAGCCTATTTAAGATCAAAATTAAACAAATAATTTCCTATATATTAGACGTAAGCTTACTTGGGAGCTACCACGAGGCAGGAGCCCATTTGAATTGCTCATAAGCCCAGTCATTAGTCAAAACTTATCCTACCACCAACTCAGGAATACTAATCCCAGACCACCAAGCGTGAACCAAACGAAGGAAAATGCGGGATTAGACGCGTTTAATCCAATTTCAGGCCCCTAATCCTTGAATCAGACGAGGCCATGAGAGATTAAGTTTTATACGGAGGGTCCGCTCACAATGGGATGTCTGGACAACTGGTTATAAACTGACACATCATCTAAAAACAAGATATCGGAGCTGGTCCGACATTAGGCCTGGATATTCCATTACAAATCTATCCGTTTATGGCCCATCTAAATTGGACCCATTTCTCACCTTATCAAGTGGGCTCCAAGGATATATCTGTTTAAATAAAACAAAAAGGGAATGGCCTCTCGGCAGTGTACCGGGTCTAATTCAATAATCAGTTCAGACCACATTGTAAATTTCGTCAAAACGCATATATGTGGTTCAAAATCATGTTTATTGGAGATCAATTAGTACGTGAACAGGCGGATCAGAAAAAAAAAATTATTATGTGAACAGAGTAAAAAAAATAAATTTACATAACGTCACTATAAGAAAAATTGCAATGGGTGAAGAATGAAAATTTTCACAGATTGCATGTTTTTCTTCACAAATAATATAGGTGACGAAAAAAATTTGTTGACTTAAAGTTGTCGAGGATTCCTACTTGGTGACAAAATCTATTTTTCGTTACTTATAGTGCCTTTTGGCAACAAAAAATTTCGTCACGGAAAAACGACTTGGTGACGAAATTTTCTTCATCACCTATTGTGCTTTTTGACGATGACAAATTTCATCACAAATTATTCCCTTTGGCTCGTCAGAGGTAACCCATTGGTAACAAAAAATTTCGTCGCTAATATAATAAATCGATGACAAAAATTTTCGTCACAAAAGACATTCTCTCATATGTGGAAAAAATCCCACTTTCTTGCTCCTACTGAGTTTTGAACCCAAGTCTCCTAAGTTTTGCGCGCAAGCTTTAACCTACTACACCACATACATATATAACACATACATTTAACATTAAAATACATTTCAAACCATTAAACATTAAATTAGCAATTTTGATAAACATGAAAGTTGTAGCCCTTTGTGTTATTATTCAAACCCAATTTAAATTATCTCAATCAGAGTTTTGAGTAAAGAGTTATGCCTGAAATATATTTGGTGAGAAAATGTAATTTATAAATTTTGTTACCAAAGGTATCCATTTGGCGAAGAAATAAATAATTCGTCACTGAAAACGTAAAAAAAAAAAAAGACTAAATTATTTTTCATCGCCAAAGATAACAATTTGGTGACGAAAAAAATATTTCGTCGTCAAATGGACCAAATTTCGTCACCCAATAATAGTTATCTTGGGCGACGAAAAATAATTTCGTCTCATTTGTTACTCTTTTGGCGAAATAGGTACTTTTGGTGATGAAAATATATTTTTCGTTGCTAAATAGTTATAATTGGTGATGAAATAATTTCATCGCGGAAGTTGTCAAAACAGTGACGAATTTATTTTTTCGTCACCAAATATATTCATTTAGCGACAAAATTAAATTTCGTGGCCACTTTTTCGTCACTAAACATACTTTTTCTTGTAGTGTTCTGCACACACTAGAATAGAACCAACAAAATTCAATTTTGATCTGTTTATTTTATTCCGTTCACATCCTAATCAGTATTCAAATAACATGATTTTAGATCACACTTGTGGATGTCGACGAGATCTACCATAGGGGGGAAAACCAACCATTGAATTACGTCCAGCAAGTGGCCAGGAAAAAAAAAAAAAAAAAAAAAATCTAACTACGCGGGTGCAGTTTTGTCGGCACACCTCCAAGAAGCGGTGTCCAAATATGAAAACAAAATTTTTAATGATTTAGGCTGTGTTTGTTTGGCGTAAAATATTTTACCTATTTTTTCTGTATTTGATTGTTTAAAAAATGAGGAAAATATTTTACAGGTAAAACATTTTCCATGAATTGAATGAAAATGATCGATTTACTCTTAAATATTTCGTGAGTCATTTTTCCAAATGAACCCGCTGCCTTCTATAGCAATTCTCACTGTTCAGTTTTCTCAATCGTCAGTCTTGACCCACGTTTAATTCCAATTTGCTCAGATCTCCACCGTTTAGCCTCCCTTTAGATTTTTCTCTACACTATTTTGTTGATTTCTGAAAATATTTTCAAATGCCAACCAAATATCAAAAAATAAAATTTTAAAATTTATTTTCTGAAAAAACATTTTACATTGTAAAATATTTTATATTATATCGAAACAAACGGAGTCTTTTGGGCTTGAATTCTTGGAGAGAGATTTTTAGTGGGATGATTATAAAGGCAGGGAATGTCAAAAACAATGAGGTCAATTTGTACTTGATTTCTTTCCTAGATTTCATTAAATAATTCCAAGATTCCCTGATTGGATCCCTATCCAATCTCGGTAGGGTTAGAAATGCCAATTGCACATCACAATGGCAGTTTGGATCTGACTTTTCAAAGTCCACAGCGAGTTAGTTTCAAACAAATGGGCTTAGCGAAGAACAAACAAATATATATATATATATATAGTTGTTCTGTATTATGACAAAATCACCATTGCCTTGACGATTATATCTGCTAAATGAAAACTCTTCGAGCGGTTAGCCTAGTAATCAAGGTCTGGAACTTACAACTTAGCCACTTAGGTAGTACTAGCTCTTTTGAGTCTAGTCCATATGCTTTAATTGAAACCTTCATGAGCAGTGTAATCGATCTTTATATCATAATTTATCGAGATATGCGCAAGCTTGTCTGAACGTCCCCGAGTTATCAAAAACATTTGCTAAATGAATTAAGATTCGCATCGGTACTATTCCAAGGTAATTAATTGTGGGATCCCACTGATTATGTCTGGTAGTATGCATTATTGTACGACTGACCACGAGATTTTGTACCACTTCGATTCCATTGCCTATATCCAACACAGTTTCAGTCTTGAAAATAACCTGAACAAAGAAAGATATGTTTCATTGCCAGTGGCCGGCAGATTATCACTCTCTCTCTCTCTCTCTCTCTCCCTTGTCAAAAAGGGGCACATCAACTGGAGAAGGCCAAGTTTGAAATTTAATGGAAGGGGCCACCAAAATTCCATCTCTCTGTATCAGTCTGTTCAATCTATTCTTATACCAACGCGTAGATAAAACACGACATATGTATAGCCTTATCTTCTGGGGAGGTCGGTTGAATTTTGTTTGGCAAGATCATCTGTATTAAACTGTCATGTTTGTGGGGGTTATGCATATCATAAACCTAGCTTGCTAGAAACTCTTCTTCTGCTTGCGCGTTGCGGTACAGATATCTCTATATGTCATGTGTGGGGTGGTGTTCAATTCGGGTCTCCCTTTTTCTCTGGATCCTTTGGAACTTGGGTGTATTAATAGATCGATAAGCTCCCCCATCTACCCAACTAGCTCTGCGAAATTAAGAGCATCCGCAATGGGAATAATCAAAATGTGTCACGTCAGCAATTAATTATCCATTTAGTTCATAATCAAACTTAACAACCTCTATCTCCACATTGGTTATTTTTGCATCCCTAATAAAAAAAAATCCCAAAATACACAATGCACCTATGTCCAATCACAACTGAGTTTCAATCACGCATCCGATCACACCAATTATTCGTCTCGATGAGACGATTCCAATGAGGGGTGTTTTTGAGTTATTGAGTTTTGAGTTTCGCTATTGGGCTTGGTTATTAAGTTTTGGTTATTGATAAAAGTTGTTAAGTTTGGTTATGGAATGAGTGAAATTTGATTATTTGTTAAAAGACTTGTAACTTTGCTTATTGCAATGTGAAGTGTTTTTTGAGCATTATTATTAAATTTACTTATTCACATCCGTTTGATTATTACAATGCGGATGCCTGTTAGTGCCAAAGCCAGCCGGAAGGCACTCTATCCGATACTTAAGTTAGTCCTGAGCTCGATCAAGAGTGAAGGCACATAACTTAGTTAGGAGAAGACAACATGCCTCTTAGGTCGGTTGGGAATAGAATGAGTGCTAATTTAAAATATTATTCGGACTTATTGATCACCTAATTATTAACTTAAACTTTTGGATTGATCCAAAGTTTTTTCAGATTAGAAAAGCATAATTTATAAGTAAGTTCTTTGGTGGTAGTACTTCCTCCGTCCCAATTTAATAGTCACTCGTTCAATTTTAACCAGATAAAAAATGAGTTATATCTTTAAATTGGTAATGAATTTTATACTAAGTACGGATCTTATTTAATAGATCTCAATTCATTCTAGAAGATAATGTTTTTAAAATTATATAAAACATTATAAATTACAAGATATAATCGTTTGAAAAATGACACAAACTCCAAAAAAATGACTATTAAATTCGGACGGAGGGAGTACTTTTTTTTTTTTTTTACAAATTAGAAGAGCATAATAAACTTAAACTTTTGGTTTGATCCAAAGCAAAAACTTTTGTTTAGTTCTGCTTTACGAAATTTACATCTCGTACAAGGGAATGACTTCGGTGTCCCCGGTCATTTTGGGGATATCGTAAGTTGGCATAACAAAACCATTATGAACATAACTAAAATCCATTACAAGCATAAAAAAACCATAACTTGTTTGTTATACCTTGGTTGGGTTTGGTTATGCCTTCGTTGGATTTTTGGATATTTCTTGGTTATGCTTTGTTTGGATTTTGTTTTACTTATAATGAATTTTAGTTATACTTATAATGGTGAAATTATACCAAAAATTACGGTGTCCCCAAAATGACCGGGGACACCATAACATTATCCGTAGTACAAACATGGAGCAATACCTTGTGAGATTTGCCTCTACAATCTATAAACAGTTACCCACCAAGCAAATTGACAAGTTCCTTCTTCATCATCTTCCACATACAGAGAGAGAGAGAGAGAGAGAGAGAGAGAGAGAGAGAGAGAGAGAGAGAGAGAGAGAGAGAGAGAGAGAGAGAGAGAGAGAGAGAGTGTGTGTCAAGTGGGCTTTTTCAACTAGCTTTTTATTCTATTTACTGCTTGGTATGTACATAGCCTCGCGAAGGTCCAACTTTACGCAACAAAAGTTAACATGCAAGTTAACTTAGCTAGCTAGGGTGGTTTTAACCAGTTTGCAAGGTAAAAGCAGCAGGTCCAGCAACTAAACCGACTCTCTTGACAAACCTCCCTTTCATTCTGGGCCTCTTCTCCGCATTCAATTTCCGAACCTCGTACCTTATTTTCTTTGAGAACAGCCTCGTACGCCGCTTTTCTCTGTACCGTGACACTCTTGCCTCTCTCCCTCCATCCTTCATTAATGCACTATATCCGACACCAATTCCTCCTCCTATTATACCTCCGAATGGGTCGTGGTGTATCGATCCGCAGCTACCCTGAAAAAAATCAAGCACAAATTTATTGATGTCATCCGTACGTAACTTGTTCTTCGATCAATATTCGAAAAAATGCATTGCATGTGTGCAAAACTAAAGGACATCAGGGCAGACGGAAGGAGATGACAGAACCTGCACAACTCTAAATATTTTCTTTAATTGTACTACTTTTTCAGGTTACTTCAGTAATCTTTTATAAGATTCCCCTCAAGCCTATGCAGCCTCTTGAATGAAGAAAATCTTAAAATAATTAATTGTATGTGTAGAAAAAACTCTATAATTCTAAGTTATCAACAAATATCACGTGTAACGTAAAATGATAGTCACGTGTATATGTACATACTCAATTAGATCTACCAAGTAACAATATATAGACATGAAATTCAACTTTTATAATTACCACTATACAATTACACCGATTTAATTGGGCCTCACTGTATACAAACTCTGAGTCCGCCACTAACAACAGTACAAGCGATTTCGTAGACTTGTGGCTTTAATCTACAAATTCCTTACACCCCATTGCTAACTTTTCTAACCTACTAGTCTAACATATTTGTTTTACCTTTCAACTAGCGACTATTAATTGACGGCCCAACTGGCTAATTCATGCCAAATTAAATTCGAGGAAATTTCCAAAGAGAACATACCATGCAATGAGGCCAACACTCGCTAGGGTCGAGCTCCGGCCGATCGCCGCCGGTCCACGGTGACTTTTGGCTGTCCCATGCCATCATAATTCCCTCATAATCAAGCCTCAACAATTTCATCTTCATATTCTTCTTCTTCGCATCACCAAACTCACCTCCTTCGCCCTCCATATTTCTCACCTTAATATTCGCTTCTTCTTCCTCGCACACCGCAGACGAATCATAATCAAAGTTGAACTCAAACGGTTCCATTGCCGTATCGAAATCATCTCCCTCTTCATCTTCAACCTTCACTCTATCAAAACAACCCTCCCCTAACTCCCTCTCTTTAGAATGTTCCGACAGCCCCAGCGCCTCCATATCAAACGACTCCTCTTCGAATCCCAACAAGTTCTCCACATCTGCGGCAAACTCCGCCAGCTCCATTTCGGAAGGAACAAACAACCCGTGTAAATTGTTACCATGATCGTCATGATCACCATATTCACTTCCGACACCATCGCCACTAGTCTCGAAAGGATCGAGCGTGGGAACCCTGCAAACAAGCTGTTCTTCGTAGTTTTCCTCGTTCGAATTCTCGCTGTCTCCCCTGCCCAACTCTGGCACCAACGGATCCGAAGAAATAACGCTTTCTTCGGATTTTATATTCTGGTTAGCAGTCCTCTTTCCATTTCGTGGCGTTCGAGCTTTTTTGGTGAACCCCTTGTGCCAAGTGGGAGCGAACTTCTCTGGAGAGGACGCGGTTTGGAGGCGAACCCTTTGGTGTCTACGCGCCAACGGATTAGCCGAGTGGACAGAAGAGTCGCAAGATTGGCACAAGAAAGCATCGTCTGCGGCGCAGTACCATCTGGCTCGCTTTCTTATGCAACTGTCACATGCTCTTGCTGTTTTTCCCCCGACGGCGTTGGCCAGCTTTTTGTTCGAAACCATGAGAAATAATCGAAATAAGCTAGCTATAGGTTGTTTTGAACAATTTGTTTTTCTACTTCCAATCAATAACGGGCAGATCTATACGACATACAAGAACACATGACCGACATGATTAAATCAAAGATACTGGGAAAGGTATTATCGGCTTTAGATGAAGAAAAGTAGGGTTTGGGTTGTATGCAGAGATGAGAAGTGAAATAATTGTATGTTGGGTGGGGGGGTGAGTACCCACAAAGTGTGCACTTTTGCAGTACATGTAGTGTTTCAGTAGGGAAGGATTGCGCTTTTGGGACCCACTGAGAGGGCCTTATCTGTTTCACTATTGGTTGGGTTTTTGACGTTCATCCTGAATTTTGTTGTGTGATTGGCTACCTTTCCAATCGAGGGATTTCTTGTAGGGCCCTTTTAGGTTTTAGCTCTGGATCTGATCAATGAGTTCATTGATCCAATCTCTCTCTCTCTCTCACTCATCAGTTTCCTCCCCACTAAATTGGGAAAGAGACTCTTTTGGTAGATTGTTTCTTTTTCCATGGGTATCTCTCACTCTTGCTCGAGTTCCTCTCTGCAATTGTGGTCTGGCTAAGCAAATATTCTGACACATTAACATTTTCTGGAGGGCCGAATAGACCCTTATTGAGCTAGAAACAAATTAACGGAACAAGCCCCCCAATCCAGCTCGTTACCAAGTGTTGGGTCTAAGTTGCGAGAGCCCAACTCAATCCATGACGAGAGCACGAGAGAAATCTATCACACGGTCGGGTAGTCTGTCTCAGGTCAAGCTCATTTGGACTATGTACGTGCTGAGCTAGCTTGCTACCGTGTGGTTCGTGTTGATGCCAGAGTGGCAATATGGCACGAGCTGACACAGCATTGAGCTGGTGTATTCAAAAGCTTTTGAGGTTACATGATGATCGATGCTATGGCCGAGAGGCCATGGAGGAGCACCAGTTGCTTGGGTGACTTA
Source organism: Rhododendron molle (assembly GCA_025413875.1). NCBI lineage: Eukaryota > Viridiplantae > Streptophyta > Magnoliopsida > Ericales > Ericaceae > Rhododendron > Rhododendron molle. Next base: position 31,758,222 of record CM046396.1, read on the forward strand.
ATTAGCATTAGAGTGTCCTCCCACCAACTTCTGAATTGAATAGTTGTCACTACTGTCATTTGTTTCAGTTAGTTGATTCGAAGAAAGAAGGCTATCGTTTGCTTGCACACGACGGAGTTATTATTATATATCTACGCCGCTAAAACAATTAAGAGCTACAATATACATGTGTGTTTTGATTGAAAACAAAAAAGAAAGGATCGATCTTGACACTGGGTCTTCGCTTGGTTCCTAACTAAGTTGAGGAATTATTTGTTTGGCTACATGCCAATTGAAACAAATATGTAGCAGGCCGAACACAGTTCGCACCGGCCTACTGGTCTTGCATTCCAGCCGCGCCCAGAGACACGTTCGGCACCTAGCCGACGACGCAACACGCACGGTGACCCTCACTGACGGTTCTAAACAAAATCATCTGCACATAGTCAACGCTGGGCTCGGCCCAGAGCGGGCTTGGCCGCTAGCTGGGCTCGGGCACCCGCGGGGACACGTCCGCCTTCCACGTGCTGAAACGGTTACGAAAGATAATGATGGATGCACATGGGAGATGCCAGCTCACGTTGAAACGGTTACAAAGATCTATCCAGTGACACCACAATGACGTCACTCAGCTCGTGCGGAGCACGTGTTAGTACTTGGAGAGCAAGCTAGGAAGGATCTATAAATACTAAAGGTTCACAGCCCTAAAGGTACGCAGCACTCCATACTCAAAACCCAAGCTCTTTCTCTCTTTCTCTGCACCATTCTCATCGACAATCCCTGAACCAGAGGAGGAAGGATTCGAACCAGAGATCCCGGGCCACACAATTGGTGAACCTGACGTGAATCGCTTCTGATTCAAACGGCTCATTCCTCTCTCCAATCAGCCTTCCTCATCCCTCAAAACAACCACGAACTTCACAACAATGGGCGGAGATCTTACGAACGTTACCATTTCGGGGGCTAAGGATGCCAGCGGAAACATCATCCTTCCACCCCAGGAGAGGCACATGTCCATCTCAATCTCAGCAAGCTCTGGGCTATCGCCAGCAGCGGAAGAAGTCACGGCGTCCTACATCCATTTACTCCAGCGTCGAGATGACGAGCGGGACTACGAGCTGGTCGTGCTAAGGGCGGAAGTGGCGCAGATGAAGCAGCACATGCAATAAACTGCAGTCCCAGCCACATCCAGATCCGGTGGAAGTGCGAGGCGGCGACAACAGAACACACCCCCACCACCTCCACCACCACCGCTGGAGCGTCCGCTCGACATAGGCCAGCGCGGCTCCGGTAAGGACCGCCTTGGCTTCACCCCAGCGCCTGGCGACGCCAGAGAAATCATTCTGTACAAGCAACCAACCGCATCTGGAACGCATCATCCCAGAAGCCACCAAGAGCGAACCAGGACGCGGGACACCGAGTCATTCACGAGCACGTACTCGACTGGTCGTGCGGAATTCTCTCGCACCACGGTTTCGCACCAAAGCCGAGATTCCGTACAGACCAGGCGCCACGTCTCTGAACGCCTCGGCGAGATTCCTCCCGAGAACAAGTATGCCGAGGACCGTCGCCGATGACACGGGAAATGCATTAGGAATGAAGGGGCGCATAACGATAACAAAACTCGGTATGAACGGGAGAAGTCCATCGACGGCCCACGCCGAACAACAACCGACTTGAGGGATAAACTCAGGCACAGAGACGATGGGAAGGCAACCACCAAGGAACCCAAAGGAAGGGATTCAAAGCGGATGAAGACGGATGAGTTCGGCAAGCCGCCTAGACCTGGGTTTGAGAGGCAGTTGAAGGACCTCGGCGTCTCACCCTTCACCTCTCATATTATCAACACCCCACCTGAATCTACCTTCCACCTACCAAAATTTACCAAGTTCGACCACCCATCCACATGCGAAGCCTATACCCACCTGATTCACTTCTGCCAAACCATTGAGCTCTGTACTCAGAAGGACGAAGTAAAATGCAAGGCATTCCCATCTAGCCTCGGCTCGCTTGGGTTCCAGTGGTTCAACAAATTGCTCGCTGGTTCCATTCGAAACCTTGCCGACCTTGAACGCGCGTTCAATACCCGTTTCATCACCAGTAACAAGACGGCCAAAGAACCTGAGTCCCTATCCCAGATGAGGAAGCTACCTTCGGAGACCCTCAGACAATATGCCGAACGTTACTGGCAGCTCTTCAATGAAATTCCTGGAATCGACGAGTATTGGGCCGCACGTACCTTCAAGAATGGCCTGGAAACAGGCAGCAAGATCCTCGACGAACTCGCCATCCGCCCGCCCCACGGCATGGGTGAATTAATGCGTGTTGTCGAACGTTTCTGCGCACTCGAAGAATTCTACGCAGACAGGGCCGCTCAAGGCATGCCGAGCGCCATCTCAACACTCCCTACTGCCACCCCACAGCTGCCTGCTCCAGTTATCACCCAGCAAGCTCAGACGAAGAAACATGTCAATAACATCAAGGATGGCAAGAAGTGTCAGCCGAAAGTGCATGACTACGTTGCCGAGACCACATATTTCAAGGAGTCTATCTGGTCCTTCTTGAAGGAGATCATGCGACAGCCATGGTTTGAATGGCCCACTGGCAAGCTCGGCACAAATACTGGTCAAACAGATCAAAATCCCAGAAAGAAGTGTTCCTACCACAACGAGCTCGGCCACTACACCACAGCATGCGCACCTTACAAAGCTTTCCTGGAGAGACTTGCCGCCCAAGGCCATCTCGATCAATACATCGATCGAGCAAAGACGCCTGCCCGACAACCAACAGGCAACCCAAACCCAAATGAACAGCGGCCGATGATACACGTTATCCACGGCCCAGTAACCAAGGAACTCGAAGGTACCCTCCGGGCCGACATCACTCAAGCATCATCCTCCAAACAGGTACTCTCTGTCGGATGCGGATCCAAGCGCCCGTATCCACAGGACGTACCCAAATGGACGATAACCTTTACCGAGCGCGACCTTGAACATGTGCAAACTCCCCACTCCGATGCACTTGTTGTTACTGTTCAAATTGGCGTCCACGATGTCAAACGTGTCCTCATCGACCAAGGCAGCTTGGCGGAGGTCATGTACTACGACCTCTTCAAGAAACTCGATCTCCCAGAATCAGCCTTACAGGACACTGAAGTCCCTCTGATCGGGTTCAATGGGGCTCCTGTCTGACCAATTGGCAAAATCTTTCTTCCCGTCATTGTCGGCTCGAAGACCGTCTCCGTCGAGTTCATCGTCGTCAACGCTTCAAGCCCGTACAACGCCATCCTCGGCCGAGCCTGGTTGCACAGCATGCAGGCCATTGCCTCCACCTACCACCAGGTCGTCCGTTTTATTGGCACCAGTGGCCGACAAGAAGACCTGTGAGGCAACCAAGTTGCTTCCAAAAAGTGCTACGTCTCAGCTGTGCACACCTCCTCTAAAGCAAAGCAAGTCCAATGGGTTGAAATCCCAGACATGGCCGTCATCAAGGACGTCGGCCATAAGGCAGAAGATAAAGCCGAAGAGGAGCTGGTTCAAATGCCCATCAATGAGGACGGATCTCGTTTCTTTTTGCTCGGCTCTTCCCTGAGCGACGCCGAGCGTGAAGAAATGTTCTAATTCTTTAAGGACAACATGGAAGTTTTCGCATGGACGCCCCATGAGATGCCTGGCGTCGACCCTAACTTCATCTGTCACTCACCCAACATCAAGAAGGACTCCAAACCGGTAGTCCAGAGGGCTCGTCGCTCAGCTCCCGAACATGCCGACGCCGTCATTGAAGAAGTCAATCGCTTACTGGAAGCTAACGCAATTCAGGAGGTACAGTACCCCACTTGTCTTTCCAACACAGTTGTAGTCAAAAAGAAAAATGGCAAGTGGCGAGTCTGCGTCGACTACACCAACCTCAACGATGCCTGTCCCAAGGATTGGTTTCCACTGGCGAAGATTGATCAATTAGTTGACGCCACCGCTGGCCACGCTCGGTTCAGTTTCCTCGACGCCTACCGTGGTTATCATCAGATAGCCATGGACCTAGATGACTTGGAAAAAACAGCCTTCATCACTCCGCATGGCATTTTCTGCCACCGAGTCATGCCATTTGGTCACAAAAACTCAGGCGCCACCTTCAACCGAGCAATCTACAAAATGCTTCATGAGCAGATAGGCCACATTTTAGAAGCATACATTAACGACCTCGTCGTCAAGAGTCAGAAGGAGAGCAACCACCTTGCCGAACTGAAAGAGGTATTCGACGTCCTCAAACTCCACAAACTCCGCCTCAACCCAGAGAAGTGTGCCTTCAGTGTGAGCGCCGGTAAGTTTCTTGGCCATTTGATCAACCGACGCGGCATTGAGGCCGACCCCAACCAGATCAAAGCTATGGCAGACCTACGCCTACCATGCACGATCAAAGAGGTTCAAAAACTCACCGGCATGGCCGCCGCTCTCAATCGCTTCATCAGCAAGTCTTCGGACAAATGCCACGCCTTCTTTCGTGCTTTGAAAGGGAAATGTAGGCGAAGCTTCGAATGGACAGAGGACTGGGACAAAGCGTTAGCCAAGCTCAAAAGTTATCTGTGTTCGGCACCACTATTGGTGAAGCCCGAAGAATTTGAAACCCTCTACCTCTACTTGGCAGTCTCAGCCCACGCTGTAAGCTCCGCTTTGGTCCGACGACAAGGAGCTGACGACATGCCAATATACTTCACCAGCAAGACAATCCTGCCAGCACAGACGCGATATCTCCCATTGGAAAAACTAGCTCTTGCTCTGGTCTCGGCAGCAAGGAAGCTCCTCCCTTATTTCCAATCCCATACCATCACCGTCTTGACAGAGTACCCACTCAAAGCTCTCTTTCGTAAGGCCGGTCTCTCCAATCGAGTCTCAAAATGGGCCGTCGAACTTGCTAATTTCGACATCCACTTTGAACCTCGGACAGCAATCAAAGGCCAAGTTCTCGCCGACTTCATCGCTGAACTAACTCCCGACGATGAAGCCGAATTCAACAAACCTCCTACAGCTCAAACTGTCATCGAACCCGCGGAGGCCGCGAAACCTTGGCTACTCTTTCAAGGCGACTCCTGGAGGCTTCACGTCGACGGCGCCTCGAACAACAACGGAGCAGGTGCGGGTGTGGTATTAGTTTCCCCTTGTGGGACACTGCATGAAAGTTCCATCAGAATTGACTTCCCTGCCACCAACAACGAAGCCGAGTATGAAGCCATCCTAGCAGGTTTATGCTCGGCTACGGCGATGCAAGCAGAGGACCTAATTGTTTACTGTGACTCTCAGCTGATTGTGAATCAAGTCCTGGGGGACTACGAGGCCAGGGACCGAAGAATGTTGAAGTATCAGTCAACGGCAGCAGAGCTTGTCACGAGATTCAAAAATTTCAGGATTGAGCAGATCAGCCGAGAACACAACGCCCACGCCGATGCACTTGCTGGTTTAGCTTCGGCATCGAAGGCGTCTGAGTTTTGCACTATCAACTTTGGCTGCATCGATTGCCCAAGCTTTGTCGCCCCTCCCGAAGTGCTGAACATCGAGCTCGGCCCAAGCTGGATGGATGAGATTGTCGAGTTTCTCAGAACCAACACTCTGCCAGATGACAAGAAGGACGCTTTTAGAATCAGGAACAAGGCTGCCTATTACTGGTTATCCGACAGCGGCCAACTCTATCGGAAATCCATCTCGGGGCCGTACCTCCTCATTGTCCACCCCACGCAGGTACCTATGACCCTCAACGAGCTTCACTCCGGCAGCTGCGGCTGCCATTCTGGTGGACGTTCCCTTTACCAAAGAGCGCTAAGTCAAGGTTATTTTTGGAAGAACATGAAGAAGGACTGCGAAGAAGTCGTCCGCAAATGCCGACCCTGCCAATTGTTCTCTCCAATCCCGAAGCAACCCGCATAGAATCTCTTTCCTATCACTAGCCCTTGGCCATTTGCCCAGTGGGGGCTTGACATTGTCGGGAAGCTGCCCACTGCCCCAGGAGGCTTCAAGTTCTTAATCACAGCAACCAATTACTTCTCCAAATGGGTGGAGGCCGAACCCCTGGTAACCACAACCGAGGCTGACGTTCGGCGATTTGTTTGGCGCAGCATCATTACGAGGTTCGACGTACCATACGCAATCGTTTCTGACAACGGTACACAATTCGTTGGCAACGGCCTCTCAAGCCTCCTAGCCGAGTTCGGCATCCGTTTCTTTAATTCTACTCCAGCGTACGCTCAAGGGAACGGCCAGGCCGAGGCCTCGAATAAAACAGTCTGTGCGGGGATCAAACGTTGCTTAACTTCAAAACGTGGTAAGTGGGCAGAGGAGCTGCCGAGGGTTCTATGGGCCTACCGCTCTACGCCACGTCATTCCACGGGACAAACCCCTTTCTCCATGGCATTCGGCTTCCAAGTTCCCCACCTTCCGGACAGAAACGTTCAATCCCGTCACCAACGACGAGGCTATCGCACAGGAGCTAATTTTTGCGGAGGAGAGACGTGATGACGCTCGGCTGAAGATGGCAGATTATCAACAAAAAGTGGCCAAGGGGTACAACCGCAGCGTGCGCATCAAGAGGTTCAAGTCTGACGACTTAGTTTGGCGAAAAGTGGTTCAGGTGACCAAGAAGAATAAGTTCATGCCAAATTGGGAAGGACCCTTCCGCATTGTCAAGGTCGATGGCGAAGGTGCATATATCCTCGAATATATGAATGGAAAGGTGCTTACCAACCCTTGGAATGCCCAGAACCTCAAACGGGCCTACATGTGATCATTCCCAAACATGCTCGGCTGCAATGCCTATTTCCCAAAAAGTTTTAACACGCTTAGAAAGCTTTTTTACTTAACTTTTGTCAACCGTTTTCCTGTTGTCTTTTAAATTCCAAAATGGCCTCGGCCTCTAACATGTTGTTCCCTTCCCAAAATGCTTCAATGGAAGTGTAACTCTTTTGTTTGGTAATCATTTATTTCACTTATTTTTTCACTTGGCACTTTCACCAGTTCTTTATATATATTAGTACTCTCGGCAAAGATTGCCACCCACAAACGATGACTTCGGTCACACCCACAAACGGCCCTTAGGGCCAGCTTCAGCCATACTCGCTGCCCAAAGAAGTAAAAGGACATATGGTCCACCGGACCTATAACACACATCACGGTTGGGATATGGGCTACGATTTGGCTTGGCAAGACAATATGGTCGGCCAGTCAAGTTATACTCACACTTTGGTGAGCAAACCACCCACTAAACAACTATACTCCGTACCTTGGGTAACAGGGCAGGCACTTTGGCCGAACCCACCTACTCACGTTTGGTAACTATTCAACTTTGGTCTAGGCTCGACTTTTACCAGCCTACATCCAACAAGTTCTATTTAAAAGCCGAACATATACCAAAGTGGGGGCTACGGATATCTACCAATCTAAACATACAAGACTATTAAAATTCCACAAAGTATGAAGAAAGATGTACAAGCACGGCAAAACAAATTCATTCAGAGAAAGGAAACCACACATTCATTCGTGAAGCAAGGGAAACGCAAGTTTTGCAAAATCCTAACAGAAGATACGGCGTAGTAAATCGTTCGGTGCCGACCCCCTACAACTATTACATCTGGAGCAGCAAACACTGAGTTCGGCGTCGTCCAGTCCAAATAGAGTCAAGTATTAAAACAACAGCAGACGTTTCAAAAAAAAAAAAAAAAAGGAAATCGACAACAAAACATTCAGACATGGGCGGTGGCATCCCCAGTTGTATCAGCAGCAGGATCGGCAATAGCATCGGCAACATCCCCACCTTCTGTCATCTTTTCCCTTTCCTTCTCCACGTTCTTCTCCGCATCAGCAGCAATTTCATCACCTTCACCGTGCTTCTTGCACGCACCATCCACGGATAAATCAACAACGGTGAGGTCCTCGAGGTCTTCCTCACTTTCTGGCTCATCAGGGAGCGGAGCACACTCCTCCTCAGTGTATGGAAGCTCGAGCTCGGGAACAACAGGCGCGTTGATTCGGCTCAAGTCAAGATCGATCTGCATCCCCTCGCCAACGGCAGCAACACCAGCCTTGTAACCAGCTTTGTAAGCACGCGGTATCCTCTTCTAGATCGCTTCATTCACCATTGAACGTGCATCCCTGACATACTCTTGGCCTGCGCGGTCATATCCAGCTTGATATGCCTTCTGGTCAACTTCTTTCATTTTCCTTTTCTCCCTCCTAACAACTTGACCGAGCTCGCGCTCGGCCTTCTGCAGCTTCTCAGCCATCTCCTCTTTCTCCTTCTCAAGCTCCGCTATCTGGGTTTTCGCCGTCTGCAGGCTCCCCTTGTAGCTTCTGGATTTTTCATGCTTAGCCTTTAAATTAGCATGGTAGCGCTTACGCTGGGCAGTTAGGAGGTTGGCTTGGTTGTATGCCCGAAGTATAGCCTGACCGGCCTGCGTGAAAGCGAAAGTAACAAAATCAAAAATATGCACGAAGGATTGGGAAAGGAATTGAGTTCGATCAATACCTGAACAATGTAAGCATTGGCATGAACTAGGCTCGGCTGCAGCTCCTCCGGGACCTTCATCATATCGTTTGGCAGCGCCAAACCCTGGAGCATCGTTGGGGCTAGGCCAGGCTCCAGCTTCACACTGTCATTGACAGAGACCACCCTACCTTCGGCCATGGCGAAGGAGGGAGCAAACTCCTGTGCAGCCACTTGGCTTCCCAAGCCTGACACCCTCTCCAAAGCTTTGGAGCCACCCGCAGCCGACGATTCTGTCTGATCCTTATCCTTTGCAAGCGGCGTTGGGGGCTTGGCAGGGAAGAAGTCGTGGGTTGTCTTTTGTTTCTTGGCAGCACGCTCGGCGTCTGCGGCTATTTTTTGCCTGTCCGCGGCGCAGTCCCTGATGTTCATCTTAATGACGTTTCTTCGGCCCATATCGTTGGCAAACTGGGGGATAAGGGTTCGTAGAGGTTCAATATCAATACCTTCGAAGGAGGATGGCTGACTATTCTGGAACCAGAAGTCGGCCGACTTTTTGAAGGTTGGAAACTTCACCCGTTTGCCCTTCACGACCTTGCTCGGCTTCGGGTTCTTTTCTTTTTCTCCCTGTTCCTCCACAGCCTTCTTCTTCTTCTTTGTGCTCGGCCCCGCACCTTTCTCCCTTCTCTTCACTTACCTTTGTAAGAAGGCTCGTATCCAAGCAGCGTCGGCGCGTCTCGGCAGATTTGTGCAAGCAGAGTCTCCACGTGCTTCTCGACGGCCAACGATTGTTCCCGCTTTGTGATGGCTCGATGATCTGCAATGGAGAGTTAACCAAGTCAAAAGAAAATTCAGGGTGCCTACTGATGAATATCAAGCTCGGCAGAATAAAAGAAAACAGACCAACCTCGGAAATCTTTTATCTTCGGCACACTATACAGCCGAGATGTTTGGTCACCAAACCCGTAGTTTCCGCTCACTTCGACGTAAAAATTTGCCCACTTGTCAGTGTCTTGAAGGCCGTCTATAAGCGGTTCCTTTCCACTCCGCGTGGATAGGTATCTACGCTCGGTAGTGCCGTGCCTAGACATAATGTATGTATGGAAAAGGTCGGAGATTGAGAAATCCAAATTGTGGAGTTCCTTCAACTTGATTACAGTCATCACGATCCTATAGCTGTTAATAGCGAAGTAGTGAGGTACAAGGCTGAACCTAGCAAGCGACTCTCTCAAAAATGGGTGAAGAGGGAAGCGGAGCCCGGCCTCGTAGATGGCCATAAGCGGGACAGTGATATGCTCGGGACGGTCTTCTAATTTGTCCCTAATACGGTTGCTGGCAACGCGTCTAACGACAACGTCGTCGGGAATGTTGTAAGTTTGGCAAAAGTTCTCGTACTCCCCGGGTTGCCCGCTGAAGAAGTGAGCATGAGGACAAACTTGACCCTTGTCGTAGAGGTCGACCACTTCTCTATCTACAGACGGCGTTTCGCTTGGCATGGAACGCAAGGAAGCTTGAGCCTCGGCTCCTGATAAGAACCTGGACTCAGCCTCGGGACCTAACTCGTGCTCGGCATCGGAGTGGGTGGATGAGGAAAAGGTTATCTCGGGTTTGGTATTAAACCCCCTGTCATACTCGTAGTCACGCTCGGCGTTGGAGTCACTATCAGACATGTTGGACGCAAGAGGAAGTCTGTCATCGGCTTCTGCGCCTTTCCAGATACTCTCGGATGAAAAGTTCTGCGGAGCCGTCCCCGGAGCTCTCGGAGTCGGAAGAAATGACGATGATTGAGTGAGCCAGACCTAATCAGACAAATGGGAAAGCAATGAGAAACCTCGTCGTCGGCCAGAAGGCAAGGATCTCCCTACACTCGGCTACCCTACTGGCCCACCTCATCATACAAGACGTGACTCCAGCTCAGGAGCACGACGGGAGCAAGCCGATGAGGCTCAGGCTCACATCGTCGGCTTGAATCCCTAAGGCACACGAGCTAGGCTCGGCCGACACCTCGTCGGCCAAGTCACCCAGCATCTACACTAGGGCTCGGCCTCATCTACATTTGGCCAAGCACGGGAATTCTCAAAGATCCGTGCTCGAAAGAACAGATTGAAGGTGGAGATGAATAGTTCATCCATCTCCAGGTGACGTACTGTTCATTCAGAACAAAAAAAAAACCCCAAAGACCCAGGGAAATGGCAGAAAAAGCGTGCAAAAGCTGGAAAAACATGTAGAGAAGTGAAAAATGAACCCATACCTGTGATTTTCAACGAGATTTGGTGATGAATCCGCTGTAGATCGAGGACCAGAAGATGAACAGGCACGAGGGAGCTTCTGGTTATGGAGTTCTAGAGAGAGAGAAAGCTGATAACCCTTCTCTCTCCTCCCCGCGCCCTTTATATAGAGCTAGGGTTTGGGGTTCGAAACTCCCGCCCATTATTACACCGTCGAACGGGCTTCCAGTCAGGGCATGACACGTGGCAGTGACGTGATAGCCTGCAAACCCACGCCTACGCCAACCGTCCTCTCACCAGCCGTACCCAGCTGCACAGTGACACTTGGCGTTCTCTCACTGGGACGCGCCTCTGACGGTTAGATTCTTTACAAGAAAATAGACGGACTGGGTTCGGCTTGGTTTTATCTCCATCAACAATTCACAGTCGGCATTTATCATGTTCGGCCAAGGCTCGGGATCGATCTCTGCCTTGCGCTCGGCATCGGCAGAAATCGAGGGGCTAATTTAGCAGGCCGAACACAGTTCGCACCGACCTACTGGTCTTGCATTCCAGCCGCGCCCAGAGACACGTTCGGCACCTAGCCGACGACGCAACACGCACGGTGACCCTCACTGACGGTTCTAAACAAAATCATCTGCACATAGTCAACGCTGGGCTCGGCCACCCGCGGGGACACGTCCGCCTTCCACGTGCTGAAACGGTTACGAAAGATAATGATGGATGCACATGGGAGATGCCAGCTCGCGCTGAAATGGTTACAAAGATCTATCAAGTGACACCATAATGACGTCACTCAGCTTGTGCGAAGCACGTGTTAGTACTTGGAGAGCAAGTTAGGAAGGATCTATAAATACTAAAGGTTCACAGCCCTAAAGGTACACAGCACTCCATACTCAAAACCCAAGCTCTTTCTCTTTTTCTCTACACCATTCTCATCCTTGCGTCGGAGGGCCATACCGGGGCTCCTCCGGTGTGGTCTTTAGTCGTGCTTCGTGGTGCAGGATAGGTGGAAGAAGCTAGAAGAAGCTAGACAATCCCTGAACCAGAGGAGGAAGGACTCGAACCAGAGATCCCGGGCCACACAAAATACATATATATGATCTAAAAAAACCCCTAATCAATAGTCAATTAATGCCATGTGTTACGCAAATGTGTGGCAGCAAGTGATAGCCAGGCATTTTAACCTCTAGCATCATGTGGTGGTTTTAAATTCCACCAGGTTCTACTACTTTAACTCATTAATGGCTGATTTTTTATTTTTATCTTGGATATTCTAAAAATATTTAGTTAACAATAAAAAAAAATTTCTTTTCCGATCTCTCTCATTGAGACAAATTAATAATTCATAATAGTTCAACGTAAAACTAACAAACTGTTTGTTCCAAAATGTAAAAATTGGCCTAGGAAACAACGAGTAGTGTAGTTCTAGGCCTGATGCGAGCGTGCAAGGACTGGATTGCAGTCTAAATTCGTATCAAGGCCTGAATGCCTCAAATCTGACTTCGTATTGAGCGGATTGTGTACGACTTAAGGGGTGAGGCCGTATGTGATTCATGGTTTGCCTTGTCGGGATAAGAACTTAGAATTTCCTAAGCGTTGTTGAAATGGAAAGAAAAAGAAACAAGGTGCCCGATGAAATTAAAAGAACTTCATTAACGATTTAACAAAGTTGGTACAAGAAAATAAAACATCAACTAGGCATGGCTAGTGTGATGAAAGATAAAGACATTTGCTGAAAATGTAAATTAAAGATAATTGAAATGTAATTTGGATAAGCCGTGGGCTTGATGGTGTTGGGACCTTTTCTAAAGCCTTCAATTCTAGTATTTATAGGCAAAGTTCCAGGCCATGAGCTGCTTCCACTTGCATTTATGCATGGTTGCCACGTGCCGTAAGCCTTACTTCTTACTCCAAACCTTCAGCTGCATTTTCAGGCCTGACATTAACTTTTTCAGGTCTGAAATTGCCTCTTTTTGCATAGATACTTGCTAAAAGGAGATTTTTGGGATCTTTTAAGGCTAAAAGCGTAAATTTTTCTGTAAAACAGAAGACTTTTCAGCCACTTTTCGTCCTTTGTGGGCCCTTGAAGGCTCTAAGTTGGTTCCTTATGTAAGAAGATTCAAGACAAAATGCATTTTTAAACTTCTGCTCTCTTTTCTCATGTAACAAAAGCTAAACAGGCCTAAATGAGCTGCTTGTGTATGCCTAATTGAGTTGCTTGGGCCATATGGGCTGGATGAATGCCATGTGTCCTTGCTTTGTGCTGAAGGAAAATGGCAGCAGGCCTTAAGTTGCTTATGAGCTGCTTGCTAGAGAGAACTTTCTAGGCTTTTGAGCTACTTGTGAGTAACTTGCTTCCCAAGCATGACTAACCAGCTTATGGCTTTTTCGACTTCTTCATTTTCAGTCCTGGATAAGTTTGAAAACTTGAGCCTAGACCTAAAAAACAAATCTTAGCTTAATTGGGCTAAATAGGCCGAAAAAACTAGTATGAGCTTTGATTAGTTGGGCCAAAGCTGGAACCTAACCTGGGCTTTAACTCAATCAGGCTGAACAAGCCTAAGAATATGATATATTTGACCAAAAGCCTAAATCAATCGAGGCCTAATTCAACTAAGGCCCAAAATGTTAATTTGGGCCATTAATCTATTAATAAATTCCTTTTTAGAATTTTGTCAAAAATGAGTGTAAATAATGCCCCCCTTGATTCTTTACTTTTAGGATCAAGGCATGTATAAAAAGTAAAATCATTTTTGGCATCCAAACAGGCCTCAATTTCAATTTTAGTAGGTCTTTTTTTCTTTTCTTTTTTGCCTTGCCAATGGACATTGTAGGCTTTAGGCATTTTCCACGCTTCGTTCAGGCTTTTGACAAAATTCTCTAAATTCAGACCTTGGAATGAATCTGCCAACCATCTTTTTGTTGGTCAAGCCTGTGAAAGGCCTCTCTTATAGATAAAAGGCCTCAATCTGCATCTTTCAGGGCTGCTTAGAGCAATTAGATGATGATCATGCCTATATCATAACTAAATCTCAAGACTGTGAATATCGCCTCTTATTAGGCATGTTTACGCCAATAGAGCCTATGTTCGGGCCTAACATATGTTTGGAAGGCCTGAACTCGCACTTAAAGTGTTCATAATAAAGATTTAGGCCTACTTAAAGAGCTCAAAGAGCCTTCATCTCTGTGGAAAAAGACTTCATACACCATACGAGATCTCTTTTCAGTCTCGGTTGCAGAGAAGCTCCAAACCTATGAAAAGTTCGACAACAAGGCCCTCTTACATATCAATTGCAGGAGGAGTCTTTGGTTTTGGTTGAAAGGCTCTACAATGTTTTCTTTATTTTTTTTTATCACTATTTCGTGAATCTGGAACCGGTGGACTGTTTGCTTTGGAAAAAATGGCTCATATAAAAATGGCCCAAAACTAGGTGAAAAAAATACCCAAAAATGGCCCATATAAAAATATGTGAGAAGGACCCGTTATAAAAATGGACTCAAAATGATTGAAAATGACCCAAATAAGGGTGAAAAAATGACCCAATAGTCGTTAGGTAACTTAGGTTTTGGAAACGGCCCAAATGGCCCATTTTGGGGTGGACCGAAATCCCTGAACTCACCCCAAGCCGAACTGAACCGAAATTAATACTGGTCGGGATCGATCCCGAACTTATATACCCCGAACCTGATCGGTTTCTGGCAAATCCACCTCGCACCGAACCGAACCGACCCGACCGAATAACACCCCTAGTGCCTAGCGAAGTCCAAAACTAAGGCCTAAAAAGTTAACACAACGTATTGATCCGCAAAACAAAAAATACATAGAATTTATGCTATCGTCAAAAGATAAAAAGACAACATGAGGCCTGGGGACGCCGACAGTAAATGAAAGCCAACAAAAGCCAAAAGAACGGAATATAGCGTGGAGAATGCGAGTTGTGTTTTTGGAAGAACACTTGGAAATGGGCTATATTTCGTGAACATTTGAGGGAAAACCGGTCGAATAGTCAAGGGCCAGATTCCTACATGGAAAACTTGAACCGTTGTGGAGCATTCTTTTGAACCAGCGTTCGGTTCGGCTCAGTAGTAAAATAAATTGGTAAACCCGATCGCTCTATTGCACTGGTACATGAGCACGCATTAGGGCTACTGTCGGCTGAATCGCTGATCGGAATCCTTTGAGATTTTCGCTAGCAGAAGCAGATCGTTTGCCCTTCGTTAGCTCTCTCTCTCTCTCTCTCTCTCTCTCTCTCTCTCTCTCTGTATATGTGCATATACATATGTGTTGTATATAATGCATGTATGGTATTTGATTATCTGTTACCATTATGTCTGTATCTCTCCATGTTGAGGATTAAAAATGTTGTGGTCATGTAAGAAGTGAACGAAAGGATTCATTGTTGCCTCTTTTGATTTGATTTGGGAATACAGAAGGAACGAGGCATTTGTCTCCAAAGTTTCTTAATTTTCTTATTTTCTTATGGGTTTTTTTGGGAGCTTCTTGGCGTAAATTTGCCCCTTAATAAGTGCAGTTTTTTACTTTCATGATTACAATTTAGTTTCTAACCAGTGCAAGATCATTATTTAGGCTCTGTGCTTGTAAACTTATTAAGTCTGAAACTTATTTTGGTATTTTTTTACCTTTCATAACTTTTTATTTAGTTTTTTGCCGTAATTTTTGAGGTGAATCGTTTGAATTGAAAAGGTATAAAAATATGGACAGATGTTGAAAAAATTCAAATAACAGGGTTGGTTGATATTTTTTTCTTTAGTGAATTTTTTTTTTCGGTCATAATTTTGTAATTTTTAGACTCCTCTCGTCAAGATGGATGATTAATCCAAAAAATATCACGCAAATCTAACAAAAATACAAAAAAGGCGAACAAAACACACAAAACGAAGAAGAAAAATAAGTTTACAAGAATGGAGCCTAAGTAAGCCATCAGAAATTACCATTAGATAATTGAAGAAGGACTCCAACCATGACTCGAAATTTTCAGATTTGAGCAAAAGCTTAATTGCATACTAAAAGTAACCATTGACAATCTCAAAAATTTCCAAAGATGTTTTTTAAAAACGAAAGATCCCGTCTAATGTTTCTCTCATGAATGAAGCTGGGAGAGTTGGTTTATGGACTGGGAGTAGCAAAAGGGCGCACACAGGTCCTCATTGGGCAAAAGGAGGAATAAAACTCTATTTAACTGAATGAAGCTGGGAGAGCTGGTTTATGGACTGGGAGTAGCAGAAGGGTGTACAAAGGTCCTCATTTGGGCAAAAGAAGGAATAACAATTTGGAGCTGGTTTTAATCAAAGTTTTGAGAAGGATTCTCAATGTTTTTAAGATAATTTGCCATCTGTGATCTATTAGAATTTGAGTGAGGACTAGAATGCCCATAGTTCCACCATTGACCCTTGGCCTGGTTTCTTCATTGCTGTTTTAGTAAATTGCCCATGTGGTAAAACATGAGATTTTATGCATCATAGCTTTTGGTAAACTTAGTACTGGTATTTATAAGCACCCGAAATAGGCAACTGTATACCAAATTAAATGCATTTGGAGTGAGCGAGCGTTGAAAGCTTCTTTTATTTTTTCAAGGTGCGATGTAGGCTGTAAATGAGCTAAGTTGAGCAAATTATTAACGCTGCGTGCATTTAAGAAGTAGCCAAATGGATGTATTATTATTGAGTAAGCCATGAAAAGTTTCCATGCTATAATTTTCAGATTATGACTCAAAATTTGCAGAAATTTGAAGGGAAACAGAACTCCAATCATGACTCAAAATTTCCAGATTTGAGCAACAGCTTAATTCCACATTAACACAATCTGTTGACAAACTCAAATATTTCCTTATTATGTTTGTAAAAATGAAGTTCCCATCTCATTTTCCTCTCGTGTCCGAGATTTGCTGGGAGAGCCGATTTGCAAACTGGGAGTAGCAGAACGGTGTGCACAAGGGTCCTTATTTGGGAAAAAGAAGAGATAAAACTGAATTTTGAAGTTGTTTTTAATCGAAGGTTCTCAGGGGTGTTTACGCTTGTGATTAACTTATGCAGAATAATTTTTTGGTTTTGTCTTTATTCATTTTTTTTTTTTTTTTTTTGCGTTTGTTAGTTTTACGGCAAACTCTTATGTGATAAATGGCTGAGAGGAACCAAGTAAAAAATTATGACTTTTATGCAAGTATTTTGAGAAATATCCAAATAAAAGCTCGAAAAGTCTGTTTTTGGACCTTTAATTGGATATTTCTCAAAATAGCTGTGTAAAAGTCATAATTTTTTACTTTTCTGGTTCCTCTCATCCTTACTCACCCATATCACATAAAAGTTTGGTGTATTACTAACAAACGCAAAAAAAATTTGAATAAGGACAAAAGCAAAAAATTGTGGTGCATAAGTTAATCATTAGTGTTTTTATGATAACTTGCCGTCTTTCTAGAATTCAAGTGAGGACTAGAGTGCCCGTTGTTCCACCATTGACCCTTAGGCTGGCGTATTTGTTTCCGTTTTAGTAAATTGTCCATGTGGTAAATCAGGAGATTTGATAAATCATAGCTTTTGGAAACTTACTGCTGGTATTTATAAGCTCGTGGAATAAGCAATTGTAGAGCAAATTAAATGCATTTGGAGTGCGAGCGTTAGATATTTTTCCAAGGTGAGATATAGCCATAAATGAGCTAAGTTGAGCTTTATGGTGTTTGGGCTCCGTTCAGCTTTTGTAGCCCATACCCCATAGGGGTGTTTTTGAATTTAGCTTGGATGCTAATGTACTTTAAGATATCTTTTGGCCTCTATATGGTTGACTGAACTGCCCCTTCTTTTTAGCACACTTCCGTCACTCTCATTAAAGATTCAATAGGAAGCTTGAGAGGTTGTTCTTGGTCTTTTATTTCTGCAATAAGGGATATTCTGTGCTGCAAATAGCATGTGGTCCTGTGAAACGTAGTACTTTCCGTGAGGGAACAATGCCCAAGACTTTCTGTGAAAGCTAGTAGTCCACCCTACAAGTCCTGTAATCTTTCGGCTTGCAGACCCTGAATCTGCGGAGTTCTGAACTTAATATGGTAACACAATCTCTACTAGGGAAAACAAATTATAAGGTAGAATGAAAAGGCTGATTCGCATTAGCCAAGACTCCCAATTCCAATTATGGGTTTTGTATAGTCCGCTATGGGATTAGAGAAGCAGGACGCCTATCAGGGAATAGTGAAAGTGAGAATAACATAAGAGACTAGATTCTAGATTGAGTTGTCGGACAGAAGCATGGATAAAACAAATGCTAAATGTTAATGATAGGAAATGGATTTCTGCGGAGAGACAACATACATGCTTAGGATCGGGCCAATGTTTTAGACCTGGACTTTGGTTCTTTTTCAGACCAACTTGGTTAGCTCATATTGGAGGAATGAGCATAACTTGCTTCTTGTACTCTTTCATTTTTCTGTTTTCTCTTATATAAATAGGTTTGAGTTGGTTGGTGGTTTGCAAAATAGCTTACCATGCAGATCAAGTCATGTAATTTGGATCTTGTACAGGTTAATTTTGTCCAACATTTGTTCAAGACTCCAAACACAACTATATTTGTCTGCACTGGTATTATTTAGAATATTTTGGTCGAAAAATTTGTGAAGGACAAGTAGTGAGTTTCACAATTGAATTTGGACCTTGTGGTTTGTAGCTTTGAGTTCCATTAGAGTTGGTGTACCTATTTGGGGAATGTGTGATAATTTTCTATGAAGGGCAAATGTATAATAATTTCTATGAAGGGCACAGATTTGTTAGCAAGTATTGAGGACTGAATTGACTGGTGATGTGGCTTCTGTTTTTTTAGGTTATTTGTACGTTATTATGTGTTTCCACAACTTTATAGATTGAGTTACTTAATAGACCTTATCAGGTACAAATCCAAGATTTTTGCAAATTTGGCGGGCATTAAGAGGAGGGGCTTAAATTTGTACTAGTGATTCTTAATTTATTTCAGTGCGAATTTTTTATTTTTGTTTTTTTGTCTGAAGTGACCAGTCCTGTAGTCCAATGTTCTTTAATTATAATTTCGCCCACAGGCAGCTCCGATATATATCTCCACCGGATCTTGAGATGGCAGGGAGGCAGCGTTTACCTCGCCATCGTGAGGAATTCCATGGTTTTCGTGAGGCACCCCGGCCTGCCTTGCACCGGGGTCCAGGACCCTTTCCCATTCACCCTGCAGCTCTGGAAGAGGAACTTGAAATCCAGCACAGAGATATGCAGAAGATTCTTTCCGAGAATCGACACGTGATGGATGAAAATGTAATTCTGCAGAGAGAAGTGGCGGCAGCAAAGGATGAATTTCGCAGATTGGATCAGGTCATTCCCAAACTTCGCGCTGACAGAGAGGCGCAGGTTCGGGAGTTGATTGATAGAGGACTCAAGCTAGAAGCTGAGCTCCGTGATGTTGAACCTCTTAGGATGGAGGTTTTGCAGTTAAGGGCTGAGGCACAGAATTTAAATGCTTTGCGGCACGATTTGTCTGCTCAAGTTCAAACACTTACAAAGGACATTAATCGAGCGAAAGCTGAGCATAAGCAAGTAGATTCTCTCAAGGCCGATGTTGATGGGCTGCACAAGGAACTAATGGAAGCTAGGTTTGATTATTTGTTATGGTTTATTTATTTATTTTTGATAAGAAAACAATTATATTACCAAAAAGGCATCAAGGGAATGCCGCCCGTATACAATAAAAGGCCATAAGACAAAAAAGCCCTACCCTATACACTGGCACTCCTATGCGACTGTAAAAGGTCAAACCAATCTAAAAATTGGTCAAGAGACGGAAGCAATCATTCGTGTCCCAACTATACAAGCTATTTAACAAAAACGTTTTGATTTTAAATAAAGGCTTTTCAACCCCGTCAAAGCATCTCGAATTCCTTTCTCACCAAATCACCCACATCAAACAAAGAGAGATCATAGCCAAAACACGCTTTCTTCTTTTTCCCACTCTAGCACCTTTCCAAGCAATTAAGATTTCCATGACACTTTCCGATACAACCCACTGTATCCCAAACCAAGAGAAGACCAAAGTCCAAAGCTCCCAAGCCACCGGGCAATGAAGAAGGAGGTGATCGACTGTCTCTGCATCCCTTTTGCACATACAACACCAATTTACCATGATTCTCCATCTCTGAATCAAGTTATCGATATTAAGAAGCTTGCCTTGAGCCGCGCACCAAGCAAAGAAACTCACTTTAAGCGGAGCCGAGGTCATCCAAATAACTAGTGTTATTGTTGTATATTATCGTACCTTGTACATTTAATAGGTGGGTAGCAGTGTGGCGGAGCCAGGAAGTTAGAGCAGTGGCGGTTACTGGTTTACACAACTTCAGATTAAACTTTGTTTCCTAATAAACAACAAAAAGATGATCAAAATGCACTGAAGTAAGAACAAAACTAAAGAATCTTTAGTACGGTTTCTCGTGTAGATTTCTCCTACACACTGACGAGTTTTTATGTTTTCTAATGTTTGCATGATAGTTCATTTATAGTTAGTGCTAGAAATGATGTTAGTGGGGGCACATATGTAATTTGAGATGGGATAATTTCCATGAATTTCTATAGTCTTTAGGTCAAAGTTGAATTTTTGAAAAATCCAAGGGGGCCTGCATCCCCTCTGGACTCTTATTGCCTCTGGTATACTGAGTTCATTGATTTGTCCAATTCTGCACAATTTTTCTAGGAGGGCTTTTGAATATGAGAAGAAATCAAATGAGGAACAGGTGGCGCAGAAGCAAGCAATGGAGAAAAACCTTGTCTCTATGGCTCGTGAAATAGAGAAGCTACGAACGGAGCACCTGAGTGTAGATAGAAGATCTCGTGGACTTGGTAATAAAACCCTCACTCTTCTTTTCTCGCTTTTACAGGAGCCTCTATAGGATGGAGATTGTAAAACCTGAACTTCAGTTAAAGTTAGCCTAACGTAGACTGACATTTGGTTTAGGTGCTGGGGGTTATGGAATGTCAAATGGAAGCCCTGAAATGAGATATGCTGGCGGTGCCTATGGTAATATGTATGGTGGTGGAGCATGGGGCCCCTATGATAAGCATGGTCCTGCCCGACGTTGATAGATGCTGTGGCAATTATGTTTGTATGTTCGAATTTCTGCTCCTTGCCAAGTGCTGTAGAGAACCTCATCATGGCCTCAAAGATTGCTTATGGTTTTTGTTTTGTTAGTTCAGATTGTGCTTTTCGGCCAATAACAATTTCTACCTTTTGAGAATGGCTCTGTAATGCAGGATAGTATCCGTATTTGTTACGGTTAAAACTGTGTGTAGTTGCTGTGACCTTGAAAATCTCAGTTTTTAGAAATGGAAATTACCATTGGTGTTTGATTTGGAGGGATGATTAAATATCGTTATTCAAGCTTGCATGAAATGAGTTGGTATGTTTCAATATCGTAGGGCCTTGTGTAAGCTTGCATGAAATGAGTTGGTATGTTTCAATATCGTAGGGCCTTGTGTTTCTTGGCAAGCCTTCTATTGGCTAAACATAAATGTTTTGGGCTGTCTTTTGTAGTGGAAAGATGTGTTTCAGTGTTGTAGGGCCTTGCGTTTCTTTTCATCTCTTGTACTGGTTACGCGTTGGTGTATAATTATTGGATTTTGTATCATGATTGGTTATCTCAAAAGCATGTTTGTGTCCTAAAGGATACGATGCGTATGAGATGGATGTAGCCTCTCCGAACGGGGAAAAAAATGCAGAAGACAACCAAAAAGCTAAAAGTATCAATAAACCCTCACGTAAACAGCTCCAAGCCTATCAAAACAAATAGAAATCTTGACCTGGTGTGGGAGAGAGTTGAAGCTGTTGAAAATAGCATCATGAGGAAACCATGTAAACAGCTGCAATGCCATTAGGTAAAGCATCTGCAATGCAAGATACGAGATCCCATGTCCAAGCAAAGCTTTACCTGAACAAGACAGCTTTCACTTCCTCGCGGAACATAACTGTTCTTTTACTTCTGATTCAATTTATTAGCACCTGAGATGAGTAAATTCTACAGTGGTGGCACGGTCCAGTGATTATTTGGGTGATAACAACTTAGACAGTTGACACTGCTGGAAAAGGCTGGACTTTGTTGGGAAGAAAACGATGATACACCACCACCCTAATTGAATTACGGAAACCAACCATAACTATGATACACCACCACTCTAAATTTCACATCTGGCAACTCGAGCTCAAGTGTCTTTTCGAATGTATGGATTTCTACTCTGAGTTTATAATTTTGGGGAGCTATTAGACTTAAAGCAAGGGACGGTCAATTAGGAAGAAAACGATTTATGTGTCGCTTAACGTTTCTGTTGAACTTGAATGAAAGGATTCAATGGAAACAGAAGCAAAATGGCGGCTACAAACACAGAAAGAGTTGCAGTGGCTGTTGACGTATGCGATCCAAGACCTCGTATGTGTATTGTGTATTTGTGTCTTCAGTTTTGAAATTAATCCAGAAAGAGATAAAACGGATGCAGAGGATTGAGTTGCGACTAGCATTTAAGTTCCTCAGCCACTATCGTACGATAAGTGAGCTGCCGTGGGGTGGATGCTTACCTTCTTTGACGCCCCCTTTAATGTCCGGTGGAAAGCAACGGAGTAACAACTCAGATGAACAGAAGTGTTAAGTACAACACGTTTTTCGAGTCAGATAAAAAGTAAAACAACGTATACAGCTATTGTCTCCCGCACAAATATGTGATGGAAAGGGTCTGAAATATCATGTAAAGTTGCTCCAAGAACAATGGTAATCAATCGACTCCCGTTTCGTGGCAAACGAACAATCTTATCAAAGTGTATGTCCGTAGCAGATATGAAATGTAAGAATGACCAAGTGAAACAGGACCTGGTAAAGATAATTAATGTCATGGGGCCTCAAATGCCAAAAGGATTAGTAAGGCAAATTCATAAGATTTGTCGATTTATATAGCATAATCCATTTTTTTCAAGATGGTTAATTGAAAATGGCGTGAATCAGGTCTTTAATAGAAATTGGCTGAAATGAACAGGGTTCTAGTTTAAAATTAAAAAACTTTCAGAAGATTATGATACATTTGGTATTTTGTACTACTAAAATTCTACAAAAGACTTCAAGAAATCTAACTTGGTATCAGAGTTAGGTCTTGGGTCCTGGTCGAGTCTCCGGAGCCTGAGCAAATCTCCTGGTCTCCTCGATTCGTACCTCCACGTGGATCCGAGCTGCACGTGAGGCAGAGTGTTAGACAAACACTCCACCCAAACTTGGTTAATACTATAAAATTTAGAGGTTATTCCACCTGTTGTCAATTGTCCCCACCTCCAAAAAACCCAACACTTCTAGTTTTCAATTAATTTCCCTCATGAACGTAAGTTGTGGGTACGGAGGCCAAACATTCAAACCTTTGGGCCACTAGAGGCTTTCGTTGTCCGGTTGTTAACTTCAGAACCCCAATATCAGTCGAGATTTGTATAAGCCTGACCAAACATATGGTTATAAAAAAAAGAAAGAAAGTAAGCCACGAACCTATATGCAATTGGTTAAGATATATGTCATCAACTAATTTGTATTGAAGTAGGTATTCTTTAATAGCTAGGCTAGTTAACGAAACACGATCTTACAGGAGAATTTGAAGTAAGCCGCTGGTGAGAAACTTTTATGTATATCAGAGTTGGTATCTTCTCTGATCCGTTTCTCATTATCTGGCCATTTTTCGATCACATTTTGATGATCGGCTTCATTTATTTTGTAGAGTTCGGCGAGAATCTTAAGCTTATCAAAAATCGTGTTCATCGAATTTTATTTGATACATGATCAGCACACATGAAAATCGCAAAAAAAATCAAAACTGGGTTGCGATTCAGTGTTTTTGGACCCAGTTTTAGTTTTCTTCAATGTTCACGTGTGTCGATCATGTATCTACTAAAGTTCGATGAGCACGATTTTTAGAATTAAAATGGTTCCTGCCGAACTCTACAAAATGAACGAAACTGATCATTCAAATGTGATAAAAAATGGCCAAAAATGCAAAACAAACCGGAGGGGATGACAACACCCTTGGTATCTCCGATATCCAATAAACATAAAAGTTTCTCGTGATCCTAGAGTTCTTCTAAAAATCCCTGTAAATCCTCGTGACAATAACCCCAAATCAATGCACTGCAAATCGCACCATGTGCATGGGGTATACGACTATACGTGGATGGTAAAGGGGGAAAGGGAAAGGTTTCTTGGTTGGTACTTTGTCTTTATATCTCGTTCTATTGCTGAGTCTGAATATGGGTTATTTACATATGGGTTATTTACAAGGACATCTCCCAATTATAATGTTTTGTCAACATGATCTCCCCATCTTCAAAACTCGGCAAATTGACCCCCCCAACCATCAAAACTCATCAACTACACCCATTTCCCATAATTCCGTTTAAAAATTGGATGGAAACAGATGGAAGGACTAAAGTACCCTTTTCTTTCCGTCTAAAGAAAGAAGTAGGGTTTGGGTTTGGAAACATTACACCACACGCCTCCTCCTCTCCTCTTCCCCCGCTCTCTGTCTTCTCTTTCTCTCTCGACATGGAAACGCAGACCCCAGACCCAACAATAACAACAACCTAATCCTCATCATTATCACTCACTCTATCACTCATGTTTGATACCTTTTTAAACCGAATCTCATTTTTCTATCTACTCATTCGTTCGCTCTGTTCCAGACCCTGTTTCAGACCGTACAAGTTGAGGCGTTGGAAACCCAGACCCTGTTTCAGACCGTACAAGTTGACGCGTTGGAAACCCTAATCTCCACGTTGAAAATTATCATAAGTTGTAAGTTCCTTATCCATAACTTTAGACTATAAATTCATACATTTTGGGTGGGGGGAGGAGGGGAATTTGGAACCCTAAAATTTCGATTGGAGCTTTTTAACGTTGTACCTTGAAATTAGGAGATTTACGGCTATAAAATACCTTGAAAATACGTGATTTATGGCTGTAAAATACTACACCAAATCTTGTTGAAAGGCTAAAACTTCGATTGGAGGAACCCTAAAACTTCGATTGGAGTTTTTTTTAACGTTAAAAATAGAATTTTTTAGGGAATCTATTTTTTAATCAGTAACTACAAATTAAAATATTACACTGATTCTTTAATACACTAAAGCCTCTCCTTTTTTTTTTCTTCACATTATTGGATCTGGCGATATTAGGGGTATTAAAAAAAGTGGAAATTTTTAAGTTTTTAGTAAAATAGTAACCCCTTTCACGAAAATCCAGATTGAGTGGTCCCTCTTTGTATGGTTTCCATGCTTGTTTTTTTTTTTTTTTTTTGTAAGTTTCAGTTGACATTTGTTAATGTAAATGTTTGTATGCTTTCCATGCAGTTTTTTATAAGTCTCAGTTGAAATCATTTGATTAATAAAGTTTTTGTATGGTGTTCATGAGAATGTTCCACTTATTTTATAAGGCTCAGTTGAAATCCTTTCATTAATAAAGTATTAGTTTGGTGTTAAGGAGAATGTTCTATTTTATAATGCTATGGGTGGTTTTTGTTGGGGTAGTTTATGTCCCTAAGTATTTGTATGGTTTCCATGCAAATGTTAAGACTTTTTTTTAATACAGCTCTGGTGTTGCCGAAGCAAACGGAGGAGACACTTGACTTAAGGTGTACTTTGCTAACTCATGTTGGTGGTAAACTAGTCAGAGGGGCCCATTGGGAATACAAGGATGGGATTACTACTGAAATCAAGGTAGACCCAGATTCCTACACCTTTTACGAATTCATGGATGTAATTAGGGAGATATGATATACAGTTCAAGAAGATAACATTAGTGTGTATTATACACTTCCTACTGACATCAACAATGGGTTAGTTGCATTGAGAAATCATGATGATATGCTTAATATGTTTGCAGCACATTTGTTGAATGGTATCAAGTATTTATGTATTGATATTTATGTTGACTGTCGTAACGTGGTTGATTCAGAGGATGAGGAGTTGATAGGTGTAGACCATGGTTGCATAACTGAGTTGAGAGGTGACCAAGAAGTAGGAGAAGGAGAAGGACATGGAGGTGGTCATCAATATGGAGAAGTAGGAGAAGGACAGGAAGGTGATGATCAAGATGGGAAGGACAGAGAGGTGGTGATCAAGATGGAGAAGTAGGAGTTGGAGTTGAAGGTTTGCATGCAAATAAAAGTAGTGAAATTGATGATGATGATAGCTCAGACAGTGAGTGGGTGCCCAATGATGATAACACTACTTCTACTGCTTCTTTTAGTGGGGTAGAGGAGTCTTCTGATGAAGAACAAGATGAGAGTATTCCCTTGCTAGGTTTAGGAAAAAGCTTACTTAGGAGTTTAGGTGAATAAGAAAATGATGTTAGTTCTGATAGTGATGATGACAACATTGCACCTGAGGTTGATGAAAATGGAAGGCCTATTTTTCTTGAGTTCAAAGAGAGTTACATGAACAAACCTCAGTTAATAGAAGGGATGAAATTTTCTAATGTGGTAGTTTTTAGGAAATTATTGAGGGAATACCACATAAAAGAGAGATACGAGTTCAAATTTTTAAAGAATGAGTCTATGAGGGTGACTGTAAAGTGTGCACATGATTGTGGCTTTAGACTTTATACCTCTCCCATGTATGAAGAGAGATCCTTTCAAATTAAAAAGATAGATCAACAACATTCATGTACCAGGACATACACTAATAATAATGCAATCTCATCTTGACTTTTTCAGAGGTATTTAGCCAAATTTAGTGATGCCCTTGAGACTAAGGTCAGTTCAATGAAGAAAACTATTAGGAGGAAATGATTGTTGAATGTTTCAGAGAACAAAGTGTACATGGCAAAGAGAAAGGCACTTGAACTGATAAGGGGAGATCATAGAGGGCAGTATGTCAGGTTGTGGGCTTATTGTGAGATGGTTAGAATACAGAATCCAAGTAGTATTGTTAAGATTAAGGTGGATACAGAATCATTCCCAGAGGGTGGACTAGTGTTTGAGAGGATTTTCATAAGTTATGATGGACATCTGAGGGGATTTCTATCAGGTTGCAGACCAATAATTAGGTTAGATGTCTATTTTTTGAAAGATCCCTTTGGAGGTCATTTGATGCATGCAGTTGCAAGAGATGCCAACAATCAGATGTTTCCTTTGGCATTTACTGTTGTGGAGTCTGAAACAAAAGCTAGCTGGACTTGGTTCATGGGGTTGCTAGTAAATATGATAGGAGATCCAGAGAAAAGAGGATGGTGCTTTGTCTCTGACAAGCGGAAGGTACTTTGTTTGTTGTTTGTAATTACTGCATTTCCTTACTTAAATAACTGCAATATGTTTTTTGCTTATGTTTATTGAAAATATGTTTTTTTTTTTTTACTTAGGGCTTGACACAAACATTTGCAGAGTTGTACCCTAATGTTGAACATAGGTACTGCATTAGACACATGTACTCAAATTTCTCAAAAGTGTACAAGGGTAAAAAATGGAAAGACCTAATGTGGAAGGCAACATCAGTGTACACAGTTCAAGAATTTGAGTACCATATGAATGCCATTAAAAAAATTGATGAGGGTGCATATGAGTACTTGATAAGTGAAGACCCTAAGACATGGGCTAGGTGCATGTATGGGTTAAGGTCAAAATGCAATAGAATGGATAACAACACTAGTAAGGCTTTCAATCAAGCAATCAAAGATGCAAGGGATGAACCAATTCTGACCATGTTGGAAAGTATAAGAAGGTATCTCATGACAAGGTTGCAAATTAGGAAGCAAATGTACATGGGCTGGAGGGTAACTTATGTCCAAGGATTAGGAAAAGAGTTGAGAAAACTTGCAAGCTGATGGGGGAATGTCAGGTCATTTACAGTGGTGACAAGATTTATGAAGTAATGACTGTACTTAGAACATTTGTTGTGGACTTAAATCAGAGGACCTGCACATGCAGGAAGTGGGATGTGTGTAGGATACCATGCCAACATGGAATGGCAGCAATCATCACTGACAAATCTAATCTTGAAGAGTTTGTTGATGAGTGCTTCCATATCAGTACTTTTGCCAAGATATATGACTTCACCATCAAGCCAATTCCTAACCAAACAATATGGGTTTGTAAGGACTTAGCCCCTATAGAACCTCCTCTTTTTAGGGTCAAGAGTGGTAGACCAAAAAAGAATAGGAGGAAAGGGCCTGATGAACCAAAGAATCCTACAGGAGGTCCCTCAAAAGGAGTCAAGAAGTATTACACATGCCTCAAATGTAGAATTTGCAAGCAGCCGGGCCACAATTCCAGGACATGTCCTCAAAAACCAACAAGCACAACTGTTGAACAAGTAAGAGCTGAAATCATTTATTCACCACTGGTTTAACCCTTAATTTTTGTTTCATTGTGTCAAATGTGTACCATTTTTTGTACAGAAAATGGCAATGGCAGAGAACTTGGAAATGATCATGGCAGAAGAAATGATAATTGCTGAGGAAAGAGAACTGGTTCCATGCACAAGTAGTGGAAGGGAAAAAGACAAAAACACTGGGAGTGGTAGGGGAGCAAGAGGAGGGAAGATTGCTGCTAATGGAGGAAGAGGAAAAGGAACAAAGGGTAGAGGAGGGAGAGGAAAGGTTGGTGGTGGAGGGACTGGTAGAGGTGGCACAATGGTGGTTGAAGGGACTGGTAAAGGTGGTAATCCTACTCCAAACAAAGGACAAGTGGTGGTTGGAGGTAGAGGAGGAGGAAAAGGAAGAGGTGGAAGCACTCCTGCTCTTCCTGGAGTTGTTATCAAAGAGAGATGTGAACAACATGGTGGAAACAATGGCAAATGTAAAGAACCAACTATTGGAAAAGGTAAAGAACCCAGTTATTGCAAAAGCCAAAGTACCAATTCCAACGTTTGGAGGTGCAGGAACTATTGCCCCAAGGGTTGGGCTACCAAACACACAGGTATGAAACCCAATTAATCTCATAGATTTAGTTAAGTTTAAGTTTATAGTCCATACTATAAGGTGTGCATGACATATTTATCAGCTTTCATTATATGTGTGAATGAGGGATGGAGGAGATCCACTAGGTTAGGGAATGCAGTTTTTTGGAGTCGGCCATCAAGTTCATCTGGTGCATCATGTGCAAGTGGTAGTGCCACAATGCCAACCATTCCAATCCCTAGGCTGGACTCCCAAGGAGCAACTTCAACCCCCAAGTTCGACTCAGAAATCTGCCATTTGAATAGGTTTTAGGGCATGGTTTAGGAAAATGACCAATGTGTAATGGTTTTGTTGTGCCTAATGGAACCAGAACTTTATCTTTTATTGGTTCCTACTACTGAATGTAATTATGTGACTGGAATATTGTACTTTTATTGTGCTTAACAGTACTTTAGCTTGGTTGGCAGTAGTTTAGTTATGTGTAATTATGGTTGACAAACAATGACATCTTTCAAATATGTGATTGGAATATGAGAGCTTGGTTTGGAGGCAATGGAAATGTTTCGTGGTTTGGTTTCTGGGCTGTGTGACTTGGAAATGTTTCATGGTTTGGTTTGTACGAACCTTTTATTTTACATTTCTGGGTTGTGTTCACTAAGGGGTTCACTAAAATGGTTTTCCCGATTTTTGGACAGTTGCACTTTCATGGACAAATGCTATGGCATTAGTGGTAAAATACCTGCTCTTAGTTTTGACATGTTTGGGGAATTACACAAGTTGTTAACACACTTCATTCATTCATATTCAATACCCATACAAATACAGAGTTTTTTTTCTTAGGAGTGTGGTTCACACTTAACACCAGCACACCAATCACAAAGACAATAACAGACAGGAGGACAACCACTACTATGATTTTCCCTCTCAAACAAGGTCCAAACAGTCTACTCTTCCTGGCTTGAGTCTTCCAAACTTCAATCTGTGCCCGTAAAGCTTCATTAGAAGCTGTTAGATTCACATTTGCTTCAGTCAAGTCTGCCATTTTCACAACTAAGGCCTCATTTTCTTCTTCCATGATTTGTTTGCCTCTCTCCAAGCTTCCAATCATCATCTTCAACTCTTCAACTTCTCCCTCAAGTGCTTCCTTTTTGGCTTGCATGATCTTAGCATACTCCAATCCTCTAGAGCAAGTTTCTTGATCTATCCACATAAAGAAATTGCATTCAGTCCTTTGCTGGAAAATCACAAAACAACATTGCATTATATTATTTACTTAACTAGAAAATCAATTAACTGGCGAATCAGTAAATTTTTGGTTCAAGAAAAAAAATTTAATTACTTACTGTAGGGAGGTATTCCCGAACAGACATAAAAACGAGCCGAACACGTGATGTAAATTGTGCAGTGAGAAAGGTGATGAAAGGCACCACAACGGATAGGGACAGTAACCTGAAAGGTGCACCGAACAGAGGACTGTTCGGGAACAGGATATGAGATATCCTAAGTACAAATACAAGCTGTTCGGCTGGATAGGTTTGTATCCAAAATAGTAGCACTTATAGTGCAGTCTGTTCGGCAAAGAGCATGCCGGACAGATGGAGTCCTTGATAAGCGGTAGGAATGTTCCAGAAGAGGGGACCCCGTATCTAGAAGAAGATGAGCTTGGGAGCAGCCCTATTATGAAACGAATTCCATAATAGGGAAAGTCCTCATGAAAAAAGGATCTCGGTTGATTGGGCACGAGAGTCCCAAGAAGGCCAGGTTTCCTGTACGAGATAGGAATCCTGGGGCGATAAGGATGCTTGGAGAACAAGCAGACGTTTGTCTATATATACGAGGTAAACCTGAAGGTAAAAGGTACGCAATACGTTACATGCGCTATACACTTTCCTACTGATAATTAGGTTTTGAGACCAGTACGAGATACTAACTTAGGCATCGGAGGGCCTTCGCCACGAGAGGCGGAGGTGCGCTCACCCCTTGTTTGTCTTGCAGGTTAGGGTTCCGGCAGAGGCACAGAGGTATCAACCGAGAATCACGTGGAACTGTTACGTAATAACAGTGCTCCAAGTACCCTTTGTTTTTCTGCACCTACAATTGGCGCCGTCTGTGGGAAACGAACGAGTTCCATTAGAAAAACGACCATGGTAGAACTAGATCCAGTCACACCGCTCACTGAGAAGAACCAGGCTGGTGGGGAACGGAATAAATCCCCTCCAGGTGCTCCGAGAAAGCAAGATGGTGGCCATAGTGAGAGGACGACGAGCAAAGATCGTCCCCTTACCATCCCAGATGATCCCAAAAACAAAGAAGGTAGGACTGCTACAAACTCCACGAGAAGGAGCAAGTCCCGCCATAGAGAAGAATCAGTTGCGCATTCCAAGAGTGTGCATAATCACAGTGACATTCTCGATAGAAAGCGGCAGGAGATCGAGGAGGCTGCTCGATTAATCAAGAAACGAGAGTATGAAATCCGTGAGATGGAAAGGATCAGAGATCATCCGGAGGATTCTGGATTGTCATGAAGACATTCCAGAGGAGAAGAAAGGGCCATGGTAACATACAAGGCCGCTCCTTCCCACCGAAGGAGTAGGAGCAGGAGCCCTTCTCCAAGAAGGAAGAAGCCTTCTTCACGAAGAAGAAGGAGCAGGAGCCCAAATCCTCCACGAAAAAGGAGGAGCAGGAGCCGAAGTTCCTCTGTTGAAGAAGGTACCCGAAAACACCATAGGGACAGGTACGAAAGACCTGAGTCCGATTGGGACAAGGTTCGGGTGTATAGAAATAAGGAACAAAAGGCTGGAACAATGACTGCACGAGAAGCAGCAAGAAAAGCCCTGAGTAATATTGCAACATCTCCCTTCTCAAGAAAGTTGCAGGAGGCTCGGTTGCCGAGCAGGATTAAACACGGGGCGTTCGTACTTTACGAGACAAACGCGGACCCCGTTGCTCATATACAGCATTACCAGCAGGCCATGTTCATGCACGAAGGTGATGATGCTATAATGTGCAAGATGTTTCCATCGAGTTTAGGAAAGGTGGCTCTGTCTTGGTTCCACAAGTTGGAGTCACGATCCATACGAGGATGGACGCAGTTGGCCGAGGAATTCACTGCACGGTTCTTGACTAGTAGGAAAGCTCCCAAGACGTTTAAAAATCTCTCCACGATGAAGCAGGGGGATAACGAGCCGATCAGAGACTATGCTAAAAGGTACTGGGAGACTTTCAACGAGATTGACAGTTGCAGTGAAGAATACGCCATTGCTACCTTCAAAACAGGTTTGCCTGTTCGGGAGGAGCTGCGCCGCTCTCTGAATAAGCACCCTGTGTCAACTTTGGCCCACCTGATGGAACAAATCGAGCAGCATGCCAGAATGGAGGACGATATCCTCCGAGAAGATGGCAAAGTGACTGCCGAACAGCCAAAGACACCAGCAAAAAAGGTGGACAAACCAGAACCCAGGACTTACAAGGAGAGGAAGGAGTATGGGCAGGCTAAGAGGGAGCCATATAAGGAGAGCCAGATCCTAAGTCATTCTTTTCAATAACGACAGTTTGGAAAGAGCCTATTTACAGGATTCTTTATCGAATAAAGAATCAGCCCTACTTCAAATGGGCCCCAAGTCTAGGTGGGGACAAGGATGCCAAACGTGCTACGAATCAGCACTGTAGTTATCATAAGGATTGGGGTCACATGACAGAAGATTGTGAGATGTTTAAGAGACATTTTGACGATTTGGTCTCTCGAGGCTACTTAAAGGAGTATATCCAGCAGGACCCCAAAGAAAAAGGGAAAGCCATGGAGATGGATTACGAATAGAATCCCAGGGGAGTAATCCATATGATACATGGATTGGCCGCACCTTATACGAGGAATGAGGTTAGGCTGCTCCAAAGGAAAACCAAGCATGACCAGCATGTGCTAAGATTGGGAAACAAGAAGGGACAAGAATCCAGTGAAAGCAACGAAAGCATAGTCTTCACAGATGAAGATCTTGGGGATATCCAGGTACCTCATAACGACGCTCTGGTCATTACCCTACGAATTGGGGAGTACGACATCGAGAGGATCTTGGTGGACTCTGGGAGTTGTACAGAGGTCATGTATTACAATGCATTTAAGAAATTGGGGTTAACTCAATCAGACTTAGAACAGTCAATGACACCTTTGGTTGGATTTGGAGCAGGAGCGGTTTGGCCCCTTGGTAAGGTAACCTTGCCTGTTCGAGCAGGAACAGTGGTCTTAAGGACAGATTTCCTGGTAGTAGATGTCCTGTCTTCCTATAACGCGATTATTGGAAGGACGTGGCTGCATAAAATGAGGGCGGTCTCCTTTACGTATCATCAAATGGTGAAGTTCCCTGGTTCCAATGGTATCGAGAAAATCAGAGGAAATCAAAAGGCGGCACAGCAGTGTCTGATTTCTATTTTTAAGAAAATTCCAAAGGCTCACCAGGTTCAAGCAGTAGAGGAATCGGACCAACCGACTATCGAGGATGTCGGCAGAAATCCAACAGAGAAGGTGGTGGAAGGCTTGAAGAAAATACAGATCAACGAGACTGATCCTGAGAGGTATTTTCTAATTGGGGAGTCACTACCAGTTGAAGAGGAAAACGAGTTATTTGGGTTCTTAAAAGAATATGTCGATGTATTTGCTTGGGTACCAGAAGAGATGCCCGGAGTTGCTGCAGACGTAATCTGTCACCATCTCAACGTTGATCCTCAACATAAGCCTGTGATTCAGAAGAAGAGGAGGGCAGTTGTGCAGCATGTTGAGGCCGTTATCGAAGAAGTAGAACGGTTGTTGGAAGCCAAAGCGATACGCGAAGTATACTATCCAGAATGGCTGTCCAACACTGTAGTAGTGAAAAAGAAAAATGGAAAGTGGCGTGTCTGTGTGGACTTCACAGATTTAAACAAAGCGTGCCCAAATGATAGTTTCCCCCTTCCCAGGATTGATCAATTAGTTGATGCGACTGCTGGGTACGAACGGATGAGTTTCCTCGACGCATACCAAGGGTATCATCAGATTGCCATGTTTGGGCCTGATCAAGAAAAGACTTCTTTCATTACACCACGAGGGTTATACTGTTACAACGTGATGCCTTTTGGATTAAGGAATGCAGGGGCAACATATCAGAGGCTAGCAACCATTATGTTCAAAGAGCTGCTTGGGAAGACTATGGAGGTTTACATAGACGATATGGTTGTAAAAAGTAAGACCAGGCAGGGTCATGTAGCAGATTTGGAAAAGGTATTTGATATCTTGAGGCAGTACAAGTTAAAACTCAATGCCTCGAAGTGTGCATTTGGAGTTGGATCAGGGAAGTTCTTGGGGCATCTTGTGACTATAAGGGGGATCAAGGCAAACCCGGATCAGATATCAGCACTGCAAGGATTGCAGAGTCCTAAGACAACTAAGGAAGTACAGAGGTTGACTGGGATGTCTGCCGCTCTCAATAGATTCATCAGCCGGTCCAGTGATAAATGCAGGCCCTTCTTTCAGCTTCTCAAGAAAAGAGAAGGATTTGAATGGGGAGCAGAGTGTGAGCAAGCTTTCCAGGAACTGAAGAAGTACCTGGCTGAGTCTCCACTTTTGTCAACTCCAGAGCCAGGTGAGTGTTTGGTTTTATACTTGGCTGTTTCTGAGCATGCTGTTAGTGCTGTTTTGTTGAGAAGTAAGGAATCGGAACAAATCCCGATTTATTATGTGAGTAAGACTTTGTTGGACGCTGAAACAAGATATCTGCCCCTCGAAAAACTGGTCCTTGCATTAAGAACAGCAACCAGGAAGTTACCTCATTACTTCCAAAGCCACAAGGTTGTGGTTTATACTGAGTATCCGTTAAAGTCACTGTTACGAAGGGCAGACTTTTCCGGGCGAATCTCAACCTGGTCTGTTGAGTTAAGCCAATACGACATCGACTTCCAGCCGCGTACGGCAATAAAAGGCTAGGTGTTGGCTGACTTTGTAGCAGAATTCGCTCCAATGGTAGCACCGGGACCTCCTACGGAAAAGGAACAATCCGTTCAACCACCAGGCAAGGAAAGACTGGTGCTAGCCGAGCAGGATCCATTGGAATGGAAGTTATTCGTTGATGGCTCGGCCTGCAATACTGGTTCTGGGGCCGGCATTGTTCTGTTTCCTCCAGATGGGGTGATGATCGAGCTATTTGTTCGGCTGGGCTTCAGCGCGTCGAACAATGTGGTGGAGTATGAGGCTCTGCTGATCGGCCTCAGGACTGCAAGTACCTTAAAAGCGAAGAGAACAAGGGTGTATTGCGATTCACAGCTGGTTGTATGCCAATTGTCCGGGGAATACGAGGCCCGGAGTGAAAAAATGGCGGCTTATGTGCGGGCAGCCAAAGATTTGCTTGATACCTTCGAGAAGGTATGCATTGAACAAATCAGTTCGGGACAAAATGCCCATGCAGATTCTTTGGCTTGGCTGGCTGCTGTTGTTCCTACTAAGTTAAAAAGGAAAGTAGCAGTTGATTATCTGAATGAACCGAGCATTGGAAGAAGCATAGAGTTGGTCCTGGACGTGAACCAGGGGCCAACCTGGATGGATCCAATTATAGAGTTTCTACGAGATGAGACTCTCCCTTCCGATAAAAAGGAGACCCACAAAGTTAAAACCAAATCAGCAAGGTTTTGGCTGTCCCCAGAAGGGAAATTATACAAAAAGTCCTTTACTGGGCCGTACCTGCTCTGTGTGCACCCCGAGATGGTGCAGAAATTTCTCCACGAGATTCACGAAGGAACGTGTGGAAGCCATGCAGGGGGCAGATCCATAGCCCACCGAGCAATCACCCAGGGATACTGGTGGCCTCATATGCAAGAGGATGCGAAGGTCTACGTAAAAATCTGTGAGAAGTGTCAAAAGTTCTCACCTATGATTAGGACACCGGCCGAAGATTTGGTGCCCTTGACTAGCCCCTGGCCTTTTGCACAATGGGGAATGGACATCGTGGGTCCACTCTATAAGGCTATTGGAAACTGAAAATTCTTTTTGTTAGCAACAGATTACTTCACGAAGTGGATTGAAGCTGAACCTTTGGCCAAGATTATTGAACCTATGATAGAGAGGTTTGTCTGGAAAAGTATTATTACTCGTTTTGGGGTCCCGTATTCTTTGATTACAGATAATGGTTCCCAGTTCCAGAAGAAGTTTAAAACCTTTTGTGCCCAATATGGAATAAGAAATTATTATTCAACCCCTGCTTACCCCCAGAGTAATGGGCAAGCAGAGACATCCAATAAAACCATTCTGGATGGGATTAAGAAAAGGTT
Organism: Rhododendron molle; assembly: GCA_025413875.1. Lineage (NCBI taxonomy): Eukaryota > Viridiplantae > Streptophyta > Magnoliopsida > Ericales > Ericaceae > Rhododendron > Rhododendron molle. The sequence continues at coordinate 31,794,109 of CM046396.1, forward strand.
AGATAAAGCAAAGGGCAAGTGGCCTGATGAGCTGCCATTGGTGCTGTGGGCACACCGAACAACGCTTAGGAGGTCTACGGGAGAGACCCCCTATTCTTTGGCTTATGGAACAGAAGCAGTTATTCCATTGGAAGTTGGCCTTCCTACCAACAGAACAGCTTTGGTTGAGAGTGGAGGAAATGACAGGGCTCTTGAAATTGAGCTCGACCTTACCGAGGAAAGAAGAGAAAGAGCCCTCGTGCATTTGGCCTCCTACCAGGAACAGTTGATGAAGAACTACAACAAGCATGTCCACTCTCGCGAGTTCGGTGTTGGAGACCTTATGCTCCGCAAGGTGCTCGGCAACACCAAGGTGGCCAACGAGGGCAAGTTGGGGGCCAATTGGGAAGGCTCATATCGAGTCACCGAGGTTGTAGGCATTGGGGCCTATCGTTTGGCAGACTTGGACGGGAACCCAGTGCCACGGCCCTGGAATGTCCACAACTTGAGGAAGTTCTTTGTTTGAAAGACTTCAGTTTACTTTCTATTCTGTTTTAAGAATTGTGATTGTGTGGGAATTACGAATACAATTCCCTTGTGTTTCCTGTTTTAGTTGCATGAGATACGCGTAACGACCCCTTGAGTTTTTAGGATTAAGAATAAAATCATGTCTTTTGCAAATATATTGACTTTTTCAGAAGTTCTATTTACTTATGGATTGTTTTGATCTATAAATACGAATAATGGCTCTATCTTCCCCTTCTTCGTATTGGGGAGCAGGGAATAGGTACGAATACACGTTTCAATTATCTATGCATGAAAAAGCTTTAACATACGAGAGTACGAGATACTCAAGAATTACGTACGAATACAAAATTCCCAAGTACGAAAAACTTGTATTCATAAGTATGAAACACTTGTGTCGAAAGGTACAAGCACGAAAATACTTGTACTGATTTACCAAGTCTGAAATACTTGGGTTTGCATACGAGAAAATGCAAAGCATAGATTTAGCAAGTATGAAACACTTGGGTATAAGGTACGTGATACTTAATATTATACAAGTACGAAACACTTGTATTAAACTTTACAAGTATGAAAATACTTGGATATAAACTAAACGTGATACAAATATGCCAAGTATAAATTACTTGAAACATAACAAAATTACGTTTTTGAGCAGCTTTTTATATGTATCTGAATACGAGCAATTTAGACAGACATATGCATCTGATCATATGCATTCAAACAGGCGTAAATAAAAAAGGTACGAAATACCATCACTAATTCCTGGCCGCGAAAGGCCGAGCAAATTCAGCAGGCCTTGATATGGCAGACAAAACCAAAGTATGATGCCACGATAGGGCCAAATACCTGTGTTATCAAAAGCTTAAATGTATTGATGCCACGCAGGGCCGAGAACAACGGTCACGCAAGACCTGACAAAACTAAATGTTTGGAGAATAGGGAGAGACTTACCGGACTTAGTCCAGGTTTTGGACCTCAGGATGAATTTCGGTTGACACCTCAGAGGGGGCTTCGACATTGACACCACCTTCAGCAGTCTGTTCCTCCAAGTTTATGGCTTCATTAATTGTTGCTTGCATTTGCGACTGCTCGCCCTGGGCATCACGAGTTCCAGCTGGGGTATCTTGTGGCCCCATCTGGATATCGTCACCTGCCTCTGCGAAGTTGTCAATTTGTTGTTCGACATCATCAGCATCAGGCTCCTCAGTCTCAACAGCAACTGCCCCACGACTGCTCGGTAGTTCAACTGCCCATAGCGGAGAGTCATCAGGAACCCCAACTTTGGTCAAACAAGATTCCCAGCCCACAGCAAATATTTGATCTTGTACTAACGGCATTTGCTCGACGTAACTGGTCGTCGCCTCGTCAAAACCCTTTTGGTATCCTTCATCGAACGCAGACTTTTTCGTGTCATCAATTTCAGATAAGGCCTGTTTCAGGCTGTCCTCAGCAGCAGCAAGCTGGCCCTTGGCCTCTGCGTAATCAGATTTGGCATTGTTTCTCTCGCTCTCCAGTCTATCAACCGTCCGGAGCAGCCTGGTATTTTCATTCATAAGTCTGATCCTCTCAGACTCAGCATCCTGGCATTTTTGGCCCAGAACCACCATCTTTTGGATGAACTGAAATGCAACAGAAATAACTCAAGGTCAGAAGAATACCACGATAAAGCCACAAACTAAATAAACAGAAAGGTGGGTTACCTTTATCCCACTAACGAGCCCGGTGGACACAAGCCGGTCAGGGGATGACGAGGACTCCTTCTGCATATCAACGGGCAGTAGCAGACCCTGTGCGAGAGCTAGTGTAGTTTCCGAGGAGCTGGCACTATCACCAACACTCACTGGACGGTCACCTCTGATAAACTGAGGGGCCCAGGTTGCTTGAGTAATGGTGGAGCTCGGTGCAGGAGTCTCGCCTGCTGGAGCATTGAACCTGGGGCATTTGTCCTGATGGGCATCAGTAGCCTCAAGGGAACTGTCACGTTCCCTTGGAGAGGAGGAGGATCGAGTTGAACCTCCCCTGCTGCGACGAGGCGGCGGGGGAGCATGCTCAGTAGAGGGTGCACGGCCTGAACCGCGTCCACGAGAGGACACGGTGAGAAGTGAACTCAAATTCAACGGGTTGACGAGACATTGTATCTGGTTGTGTTGGACATGCAGAATAACCGGAGGAAGAAGACTGAGAGGTGTTACGATCAACGATTGGCTGTTCGGCGTGCAGAGCCCGTCTTCAAGTAGATCTCCTAACTGCCACACGAGGAAGTGGTACTCCCTCAGAGATGGGGACTTCCCCTGGCTGTCCGGCAAGTGTTACTCCTGTGTTGGGTATCGGATTCCTCGATTGAGGAGCAGTTGACATTGATGCTGTGCTGGTACTTGGGTTGGCTAGTCTTCGATCTATAAAGCTTCTGTAAACAGAATCGTAGCCCAGAAGAACGCTTGCTTCTCGACCCCGACCAGCTGTCAACGTGCCAGGTACCCCGTTGTATTTCAGGATTTTGTTGATCTCCTCTGTTCGGACGTAACTAGGTTCACGTCTGGGACGTTTGTTTGCGTTGTCCGCTGCAAAGTTTAGACAGGGCAAACTTGAATTAGAAACATGTTAATTTGACAAGTAAACTAAAGTCAAAACAAAAGCAAAATTAGGAGCATACGTGGGTAGCCCCATATGTGGGGGCAGTGGCATCCCATCACCTGGCCATCTTCCCCCCTTGGCTCGAATGCTCCAGTAACATAAAGAAAATCCATCTCGTGATCACGAGCAGAATCTGGCAAATTGAGCACAAGACGCTTCTCTGCCTTCCTTACTTTGAAATAGTAAGTGTTGTATTCAGGGTTTATTACAATGCTGTACCACCATTGAAGATCCCAGATTCCTAGCTGGGTCCCTAGAATCCTATTAAGGGCCACTATCCCCATCACTAATCTGAAAAAGTTAGTGGATACTTGCATGGGAGTAAGTCTATACCAGTTCAGCACTCGACGAAGTAATGGGTCAAGGGGGAAACGAACTCCACCCTCGACAATGGCTACGATGGGGATTCCCATCATTTCCCATGTGCCAACATCTCTGTCTGCTCCCAAGGGAGCAAGTTCGAGTGCAACATTGTCAGGGATGTTGTATTTTGTTCTAAAGGCCGCCATGGCAGAGGGGGTCTCGCAAAGATGCCTAAATTTGCCTAGTTTGGGTTGGTTACCGTTCTCGTCCGCCATGGATGTGTTTGAAGCAAACTATGAATGAAATGAAATCTGACGATAGGTACGATCGAAACTCTAAGAGCAACAGGATCTGAGAATAAAGATCTCAGAAATAAACGAGAAAGATGGAAAATAAGAGATCTTATGATGATTGCGACCGTCGTCGGAGATACAGAACGGGGACTACGGGCGGCGGTAATGGCTGAAACAGAGCTCTCGCCTGAGTTTCTAGAGAGAGAAAGAAATGATCTGGATTTTGAATAAAATAAAACCAGAAAAAATCCCTCTTTTTGGGTATAAACGTAAAAGGTGGGAGACTGAGCGTCTCCTCTCACTCCGTTAGGTAAAAAGTAACGGATTAGGGGGTTTAGTTGATGACCATTTTGACGCCGTCTGCCTCAAACGTCAGCTCGAATTAAATGCAAGACGTACGAACTACGCCACGTGGAACCCATGCTTCGAGAAATCATGATGATTAAGGCCGCCAGAAATCAAATGGTCATCGATGCTATATCTGCGTGAACATCACGAACCTCGAGCTAAGATTTGTTCTTCAGGAACTTTACCCATTAGACCGAGCAGTTCCAATGGGCAAAGTTGGGGAGCAATTGTAGGGAGGTATTCCCGAACAGACATAAAAATGAGCCGAACACGTGATGTAAATTGTGCAGTGAGAAAGGTGATGAAAGGCACCACAACGGATAGGGACAGTAACCTGAAAGGTGCACCGAACAGAGGACTGTTCGGGAACAGGATATGAGATATCCTAAGTACGAATACAAGCTGTTCGGCTGGATAGGTTTGTATCCAAAATAGTAGCACTTATAGTGCAGTCTGTTCGGCAAAGAGCATGCCGGACAGATGGAGTCCTTGATAAGCGGTAGGAATGTTCCAGAAGAGGGGACCCCGTATCTAGAAGAAGGTGAGCTTGGGAGCAGCCCTATTATGAAACGAATTCCATAATAGGGAAAGTCCTCATGAAAAAAGGATCTCGGTTGATTGGGCACGAGAGTCCCAAGAAGGCCAGGTTTCCTGTACGAGATAGGAATCCTGGGGTGATAAGGATGCTTGGAGAACAAGCAGACGTTTGTCTATATATGCGAGGTAAACCTGAAGGTAAAAGGTACGCAATACGTTACATGCGCTATACACTTTTCTACTGATAATTAGGTTTTGAGACCAGTACGAGATACTAACTTAGGCATCGGAGGGCCTTCGCCACGAGAGGCGGAGGTGCGCTCACCCCTTGTTTGTCTTGCAGGTTAGGGTTCCGGCAGAGGCACAGAGGTATCAACCGAGAATCACGTGGAACTGTTACGTAATAACAGTGCTCCAAGTACCCTTTGTTTTTCTGCACCTACACTTACCTTGTAATTGATACAACCAAGAAACCGTCTTCCCGGATTTTTCGTCGTCAGTGACGTTCTCATCACTACTCTCCTCCCACATCCACATTTTTCATCTCCATTGTACTGTGAATTGTTGTTGGAGAACTAGAGCTACTGCTCATGGCTATATGGAATCTGAAATCTGGGGTGATTGGGAGTAGGGGGTGTGTGTGTAAAAACACGGGAGAGAGAGACAGAGAGAGGACAAGAAGAACAAGAACAAGAAAAAAAGAAGAAATTTTGGTGGGAGGTGGGTTGGTTTAATTTAGGTTTTAATTTCTGGGTGGTGGGTTTAGGTTTTAATTTCTGGGTGGTGGGTTTAATTTAGGTTTTCATTTTGGTTTGAGGGGTTGTAGTAGAGAGAGAGGGAGAGAACGAAAACAAAAATAAGAAAAATCCGATGGGTTTGGGAGGCGGAGGTGGAAGGCAGTAGTAGGACAGAAGAAGAGGGGAGATGGAGGAGAAGAAAATGTAGGGTTTGGGTTTGGAAAGGCTTTTATTCCCCCCTCCCCTCATGTTTTTAATTCCCACCCATGGGGAAGGGTATTTTTGGATTTTAAAATATTATTCTTTCAAAATTGTTAACAGATGTTAACAGATTTGCCCAAATTTGGACGGAAGGGGTGTAGTTAACAAGTTTTGATAGTTGGGGGGGTCAGTTTGCCGAGTTTTGAAGATGGGGGGGTCATGTTGACAAAACGTGATAGTTGGGGGTGCCCTTGTATATCGATCCTTAGCTCAAGTTTGTGTTGACTATTTGGATTAGGCACCTTATCCGGGAATTACACGTTCCTCTTTCTACGCCTGTCACATCTACGCCTGTCACGTTGTATTGTGACAATCTCAGTACGACATATATGGCTTCCAACCCTATTTTCCAATGCGATTTTTTGTCTTGTTTGTGCGCGTATTTTAAAAACGAGGTGAAACGTGCCACACTCCCCTTCCGGTAGTCACGGTTTTTACGAAAGGAAATCCGTGTCCAGATCAAAAGTCCTATGGTTCGGTTCCAATCCAATTCGTGACTCGCAGATCGGTTATGATTTTGTCCACGAATTTTAACAAAAATAAAGCTCAAGCTTATATCCACACTAAGGCCACGTTCAATTGCCAGGAAAGTAAAGGAAATGATGTAAAAATCAACTTTTCCATAACTTATCTAGTGCTCAGTTGGCAGAAAAGTAGTGGAAAACATGTTTTTAAATTTTTCTGCAAGATTTACTTTCTTGCAAAAGTGATCCGGCCAAAAGCATTGAATTTTGCGTCACGGGATACGTTTTCTCCATTGTGGGGCCAAAATAATTGCCGGGTAAGAAAAAAAGTGTATGTCGCCAATACTGAAAAAATACGAATTAAGCTCTTAGAAAGACACTTTAAGATTTAGAACAACAACAATTTCGACTACTATGGTGCTTTCTGAGATAATTGTTATAGAAAAAGATTGGTAGTTTATATTTTTTGGAATTATTTATTTATCTTGTCATTAATATTCAATTTTGATTTATACTAACTAATTATCAGCGAGTTTTTGTATCGGCAACTAATCAAGCACAGTTGTTTGACATTTGTTTTTTAGTTATCATCTACTTATTTTTTAAACTTCATTTGTACGGTTGACTATTGGAGGATGTCAATTTAAATGAGGGATTTGAATGACCATTCCGAAAATAGCAAATTGAATAAGGAATTGCAAGTCGATTTTTTCATATCATGTTAAGGTTTTGCATTAGATAAAATACATTTTTTATATGTGTTAATTTTTGAAATATGATAGTCTATTATTTAGCTCTCAAAGTTACTTTTATTTAAAAATAGCCATGGGAATAAAAATAAAGAGGTTTCTCATAAGCGTCTTTTCCTGGCAAATGAACCTCTAAATTTTAGTTTTTCTGGACAAAAAAAATTGTGAAATGAACATTCGCAGAAAAATAGATTTCTTTTTCATTTACTTCACTGTACTTAACTTTTTCTGAGAATAACTTTCCAGTACAACATTCCTGACAACTGAACGGAGCCTAAAAGGAAAGAATGTTACATTCAGAATTTAGTTTAACACCAGTCACCAAAAAGTACTTGTTACTTTGAAGAAACGAAGAGAGACAGGAGGAGGAGGAGGAGGAGGAGGAGGAGGAAGAGGCGAAGAAGTAAGAATGGTGTGGCGGCGACTTGAATAAGGAATAAAAATTAGAAAAATTGAAAAGAAACGAACTAGTGAAACTAAACTAGGGTTACCCGTAACTTATATAAAAAAACTACGATTTACCCCCTGTATTTTATATACATCTACACTATATCTCATTATAAAGATAAAATACTAAAATTGGTAGAAAAAAGTTTTAACATTACTAACAATTAATTATATAAATACACATATATTTATATATTTATTTATTATTTATATAAAATAAATATCTCACAGTTCGGTTCAGTTAATTCACAGTTTTGTAATGAAAATCCATGGACCGAACCGCGAGTCACGGTTTTCAAATTTTTCAATCTGTATCCAGACCATTAATCCAAGGACAAAATCCAAAAGGTACGGATCTGTTCGGTTCGGACCAGTTTCACGGTTCACCGAATTTTTTGAACAGCCCTAGACCGGACATGGTCGGGGTCAAGGGCGGACGCAGGTGGTGGCAAGTGGGGTCAGGTGACCCCACTGAGTTTGAAATTACCCCAGGATAGCTATACACTTTTGGGTTATTTTGATAAATTTGCCCCAAGAGAGGTTATACCTTGCCCAAGTATCTCAACAATATTACAATCCTTGCCCTCACAAAAGCCTGTCTGATCCACTCTCTTTCTCTCTCTCTCTCTCAAAACATGTGATTTGATTGAACTTTTGGAGTCTATCTACAAGTACATACCCACGTTGTACACCCTCTATAGTAGTAGCAAAAAGCAAAGCAACAACTATAACTTTAAAAATAAAATAAAAAATAAAAAAAATACCACCATGTTCATTATCAGATAAAATATAATTCATGGGCTCCAATTTGGAAGCTCGAAACCTAAATTAATCGGGGTTTAATTGAAGTCAAAGTAGATTTTGTATTATAGGTAAATTTTTCTCCAAGTTCCATTTGAGCTTTTCCAAAGTCCGGAGTGATTTTTTCAAATGACCCTTGACAAATTTAAAAAATAAACATAGAAATTGTAATATAAGTAAACAAAATTATTTATCATGCCATTAGAGCTCATGAAACATATTCCTATATATGACCAAAAATCCTAAAGACACCGACGGTGCACATGGCGGCATGAATGTCCTACTCCGGGTCCCGCACGAAAAATCCAAACTATTCTATAATTTTAAAAAATAAATTGAGTGGGCCATTGAAAACTCAAGTTAGTTGGATATATGTAGGTGCTCGGCCAATCTCACAATTTTTCATTCATATCTGATTCGGATTATCCATGCAAGAACCGGAGTGAGACTCGCGTGCCGATATATGCATCATTGGTGTCCATAGTAGTTTTGACATAAGACTTAACCCCAGTGTCACAAAATTCTGGGTCCGCTCCTAGTCGGGGTTGCAGATTCTGCACCGTTATAGATAAGCTGATCAACCACGTGAAAACAAGTTCACTTGCAGCTGTACATGCACACTGTATATCACCATTTTAGTTTTCCAGGTCAAATTTCCTGGACTAGACATACACCTTTACATGGAAAAATGCTACCATATGCATTATGCATATCTAGGCCTGTAAAAATAGCCGACCCAACATTAACTTTTTTGTTGACGGATCACCAAAAAATAATAATAATAACTTTTTTGTTGAAAATAAAGAGGAGGGGGTAGCGGGAAAGTGGGGAAAATTGATTTGGACACACACATTTAATCTTCTCATCTGCCCCCATTCATTACGCTGTCAGTATCTCTTCCACTCGGGAGACTCTCCCACCTGTACTTTCATCACTGTGGTTAAACCAAATCAATCGAACAAATCCATTTTTGAACAATCCATAATTAATTAGACTTTGAGTTAATTAAATCCATTTTCGTATTCAATCATGTAACTAACTAGGTTTATACAAGCGATTTGTCACGTTGAGGTTTGCTTAGATGAGGTGTTCTCTTATCTCGTGACAAACACAGAGTTGCCGGTCGGTCCAAAAGTTGCATGCATGAGCAACTTTCTTGTTTAGTTGTCATCGTTGAGTTTGGGATGCGGAACAGATTGTCAGTGATAAGACGGAAGGAGGCGAGGATGACGTCAAGTCATTGTGCCCCTTACGCCCTAGGTGACACATGTGCTACAATGGCCGAAAAAAGGGTCGCGATCCCACGAGGATTAGCTAGTCTCAAAAACTCGTTCTCAGTTGGAATTGCAGACTGCAACTCACCTGCATGAAATCGGAATCGCTAGTTATCGCCGGTCAATTAACACGACGGTGAATTCAACCCCGGGCCTTGTACACATCGCTCGTCACGCTATGGTCCGTCACTTGGATACACTTGGGTTGTGAAACTAGTTTTACTAATATAAATCCTTCTAGAACTATAGAAAAATTAAATAGGGAAAGACATTTCACTATCATTATTAAGTTACTCCTAACACTTGTTTATCAACAGTGAAATGGTAACAATGCATCGCCGCCTTTAAATAATCACCCTCCGAACCCTTGCGACACTACCCACAACCCCAAAACCTCATATCTCTCTCTCTCTCTCTCTCTCTCTCTCTCTCTCATCCACCATGCCTCCTCCTCCACCCTTACCGGAGTTCACCAAATCCGTCAACCTCAAGTACGTCAAACTGGGCTACCAGTACCTCGTCAACAACATCCTCACCTTCCTGCTAATCCCCGTCGCCGTCTCCATCCTCGTTCAAGCCCTTCAACTCGGCCCAGCTGAGCTCCTAAACCTCTACAAATCGCTCAACTTCGACTTCCTCCACATCGTGTGTTCCTCTTTCCTCGTTGTCTACATTGCCACTTTCTACCTCATGTCGCGTCCGCGCACTATATACCTCGTCGACTACGCGTGCTTCAAGCCCCCCTGCTCGCTCCGCGTCCCCTTCGCCAAGGCCTTGGAGCACGGACGGATCATTCTCAGCTCACAGCCCAAAGCTGTTAGCTTCCAACTGAAGATTATCGAGCGCTCGGGGCTCGGGGAGGAAACGTGTCTCCCGCCGGCGATACATTATTTACCGCCGGAGCCGAGTATGGCCGCGGCTAGAGAAGAAGCTCAGATGGTAAATCTTTTGGATTTGGAAAGTATATATAGTTTCAACATTTTTGGATTAGGTTCAATGGCTAGTCTACTACTCCTACGTTGCATAGAAAAATAATTGAAACTTTCAAGAGTCATTTTAATATAGCCCCACGCATCGTGTACTATTACATAGAAAATGATTCAACAAACTTCTTTTTTCATCATAGAACATGATTCGACATATTCCTTCTTCTTCTTCTTCTTTTTTTTTTTTTAGGGTTTTTAGTATTAGATAAAGGTGTGACTGTGATATTTTTTAAAAAGAGTTTTTTTTTTTTTTTTGTCTAAGTATAGAATAAAGTATTTGTATCCCATAAGCTTACTTATATGTTGGTCACAATTTTATAAACGAGCCCGGATCGAATCGAATCATGTTAAAGCATCTAACTCAAAATTAATTTATAATGAGTGGAGAAACCGTCTAGGTTCATGTACTAATTTTGGAAGAGATAATTAACCGATGTGTGACAATTTTCAACAAACCAGAACAGTGGAACACTCAATTCATTCCCCTACTCTCTCCCCCCTCCCCCCCTCCCCTTTTTTTTTGGGTAATCTGAAAAGGATACGTACTTTACATTCCTCTGTATGTGTCCCCCATATGGGCCCCTCATGTTATGTGAAATGAGAGAATATATTGTTCATATACTTCTGGAGTATTGAATAATTTTCGCTAATACAATACTGTTCCTTACTTGGAATATCCTTTTAGGTTTATTCTTTACGTACCACAATTTAATTCACCCTGATGTGTCTTTGATTTGCAGTATAGTGAATAGAAAGAATTTTGACACATTATTTTTCATTAGCTTTGTTTGCACGCATCTCAACAATTCCGAATTCCTTAAATTTAACAACCAAACAAACCCTCTATCCTTTGCTTTTGAACAACAAATATTGGCTTTTAAACAACATTCTTTTATCGATCTCTCAGATTATTTTCTTTCTCAAACGATTCTTGACGGGCGTTTATGCATGTTGGTTTCTATTTATCCAGTTCGTGATTAATCAACTCATCATCATTCTACAATTTAAGCGAACTTAATTACATGGTTTACTTTGTATACAAGGAAATCTTAATTAATTGTTTGTCGATCATGATCTAAATCTCCAAATGAACAGGTTATATTCTCAGCCATGGACACACTCCTAAAGAAAACATCACTGAAGCCCAAAGACATCGACATACTCATTGTCAACTGCAGCCTCTTCTCCCCAACCCCATCCCTCTCCGCCATGGTCGTCAACAAATACAAATTACGAAGCAACATCAAGAGCTTCAACCTCTCCGGAATGGGCTGCAGCGCCGGCCTCATCTCCATCGATTTAGCGCGCGATTTGCTTCAGGTCCACCCCAACTCCAACGCCGTGATCGTCAGCACGGAGATCCTGACCCCGAACTGCTACACGGGGAACCAGAGATCGATGCTTCTTCCCAACTGCCTGTTCAGAATGGGCGGGGCCGCCATTCTGCTGTCGAACCGGTGGTCGGACAGCCGGCGGGCCAAGTACCGGCTGGTTCATGTGGTTCGAACCCACAAGGGATCGGAGGACAAGGCGTACAATTGTGTTCATCAGGAAGAAGACCCGGAGGGGCACGTGGGGATATCGCTGTCCATTGATCTCATGGTGATTGCAGGTATGAATTATTCTTGTAATATTCCCTAGCTGGTTTATGAGTAGTATTTCTGAAGTGCATGGAATATTGTCTTCTAGGTTTATCTCTCTTCTTAAAAATTTCTTCATCCTTGCCCTTTTAGGAAAATTTCTCCAATATTAGATGGGATGACGAATTGGGGGATCATGTTGTGCACTTGGTGGTGCACAGCACCATGTTGGTCAGTCGGATCGCACATCTAATGGCTTCGATCGCAATGAACGGCTCGGTCGTTCATTACCAGACAAGATCCGAGCCGTCAAGTGTTATTTTTAGAATCAATTTGTGCCACCAAAGTTAGTTTTTGTGATTAAAATCTTAATCTATTCATCCCAAGAGAAAGGGGAATGAGGGTAGGCTATGCACACTCACCAAATGAAGCACCCATTACCTGCTGACCAACTATAAGTATACCAACTCCATCTAACATAACAATTGAATTGAGTGTGTATTATTAGCATTTACATATACATATACATATACCGCTATATAACCATTGGGCCTACTGTTTGGATTGTAAAAGTTAGACATAGCTTATTTTTTGCGCGGAGCAAATATATCCTTTCGAAAATTGGGAAAAAAATTAAACTTGAGATTCCATCAAATCTTTAATGTTACCATCTTCTGCCTTTCAAAAAATGTCATTTTATTAATTAAGAGATGATTAATTCATGAATCTGGCTTGTCGGCTGTGCACCGTGCAGTCGGCCCCAATTATCGGCTTGTGATAGTGCTCGCAAAAATACTAGCTACAAGGCCTTTATATAGGCCATTAGGTACAAACTAATTATGGCAAATGTAAGACACATAATCTGTGAGAGTGTGCTTTATGTCAAAAATGTGTATGTCCTCACTTTGGCCCCATCTCTAAATAAATTTTCATGGCTTGGTCATTGAAGGTGAGGCATTAAAGTCCAACATCACCACCATCGGCCCTCTGGTCCTCCCCGCATCAGAGCAACTCCTATTCCTCTTCTCTCTCCTCGGCCGCAAAATCTTCAAGAAAAAATGGAAAGCATACGTCCCCGACTTCAAGCAAGCGTTCGAGCACTTCTGCATCCACGCCGGAGGCCGCGCCGTCATCGACGAGCTCCAGAAGAACCTCCAGCTCTCCGCCGAGCACGTCGAGGCCTCCCGGATGACCCTCCACCGGTTTGGCAACACGTCGTCGTCCTCTCTCTGGTACGAGATGGGATACATTGAGGCCAAAGGGAGGATGAGAAAGGGTGATAGGGTTTGGCAGATAGCGTTTGGGAGTGGGTTTAAGTGTAACAGCGCTGTTTGGAAGTGTAACAGGACTATCAAGAAGCCAGTGGATGGCCCGTGGATCGATTGCATTGATAGGTACCCGGTTCATATTCCAGATGTGGTCAAGTTGTGAGAGATGTTGGCGAAAAAAAAAATTGAATGCAACGGACAATGGTTACCTGTAATGCTCCTCCCTCTCACGGTGGGCCACACGTATGTGTAGATCTCACCTCACGTGATAGAAGCGTTAGAGATAACCGTTGTTTTGAATTTGGGATTTCTTTTCGGTATGGGCCCTGGTTGTGTAGTCAAGTGTAGTTTTATGTTTTAGTGGGGGGAAATTAAAGAATGTTTGTTGTGGTGGTGGGGCAAGTTGGGGAGATTTTTCGTTTTTCGGTTTCAGGTGTTTTTGCTAAAGATATTTGTATTGTTATGCATTTATTTTGCTTATAGAATGAGATTAAACAATAAATTGAAAAGACCTAAGCTACCCTTCATTATATTGCTCGCAACGCAATCCTATCGGTCTCCTGAATCTATCCCTCCTCAACAGAGGTAGAAACTCAGGAGTGTGCAATTGCAGAGCTTTTGGTTTGTTGCTTTTGTACACAGCTACTGCCAGCGACTGCCACGAAAGAGTCTACGGTTATTGGCGGCGGAGGGCAGCTCTGTTGATAGCCGTAGAAGCTGATGGGAAACATGCATGAAAGCAACAAACAAAAGCTCTATACAATTGCGCTCTCTTGAGCTTCTACCTCCAATGAGGAGGGGCGGGTTCTAGAGATCGATATTATTGTGTAGCAGGAAATGGAAGGTGGCGGTCCGAATTTCGTTATTTACCTTATAGGTTGTGTCTTTTGACCCTTTTTAATTCCTTATTTAACCAACAAGGCCGGAAAATGATACTCCTTGAAGGTTGGTTAGTCTGTGCTGAATTGCAATAAAATTTCGTATTTAGTACCCCTTTGAGCTTTTCAGGTAATATTCATGTCTACCTACCATGTAAGGTAACAATTCAAACAGGCTCTCAGTTTATTGCGGGGATATATGGGGATAGGAATTGGAGTGAAAAGTCCTACTATAATAGGTACTTATATTAAATCAACTGTGCTATTCACACAGATGATATGTACATAAACCGCGCACAGATTTTTGTGTGGGTCCCACACAAACAATCCAACCAGTTCATTAAATGTAAAACATGTTTTTAAGGGCTATCGCGAAAAATCAACTCAATCCTATACCTATAATTGCTTGATCCAATTATTTAACTTTTTCATTCGGATTTCAGGATATTAAAAAGCTAGATGATTGGATCGAACACCTAAAGGTATTGAATTGAGCTGTTTTTCCGCAGGAGCCCTTGAAAAACTATTTTACATTTAATGCTCGGAATTTTTTTTGTGAGACCCGTAATGAACCCCATACAAAAATTTGTGCACGATCTATGTGCATATTATCTGTGTCAACAGAGTTGTTGATATTAAATTCCCACCATTGCAAGATATTACAAGTATCACTGCTCCTTTTGCATATTTTTAACGACAAAAGTAGTAATTACGGTTGCATAATCAATGTTTCCAGCAATCTCCTTTTCAATGGATAACACAACTAATGTGCCCTTCGTGTTAAATGGTTTGAGTGAAAATGAGTTTTGATGAATTTCAACTTCGAAAATCCGTTTCCGATGTTCCTTTTAATTTCATTGTTTGATTTGCTCTTGCACACTTTTGTCAATTGCCTCGTTCTTTTGCAATCTCTTCTCTGATTCAATTCATTCGTACGTTCGTGCAACTAATGTGCTTATTATTAGTTATTAGTACATGATTTTAAGCATACGACTATACAAGCCATTCCCTATGGAATAATTATGGGCCCTTTCAGTTTATTCATAATGGGCTTTTTTTCCTATGACTGAATGGGCTAAATTTTTTTAAACCCATAATAGAGAATAAATTCTGTCCGGTTCACATGGAAATTAAAACCCCTCTTTTTCGCCTCCACCAATCAATAGGTGACAGCTCAGCAATTGCCTTTGGTTGCCTTGGAAAAACACTTGCAACTACTGTGGTAAAAAGCAAAAAACGAAAACATACTATGGTTGGTTTGGTAGGTTTTGATTAAAAAGTTAGGACTGATTTATTATTTTTTCTATTCGAATTTTTTTCGTAATTGTTAGTTTTGCGTTTAATTTTTGTGACTTATTGATTCATCTCAAGGAGAGGAATTGAAAAAGTAAAAAAAAAAAATCAAAATTCATAATTTTTTTATAAAATAAAAAAATAAGTAAAAAAGACAGCTTTTTGACTTATGCTTTTGTATTTTAAAACGAATTACGAGTTTCGATCCAAAGTTTATGTCTTTTCGATTCCTCTCTCCGAAACGAATCAATTAAGTCACAAAAGTTTGATGCGAAACTCACAGATACGAAAAAAAAATTGAATGAAGTCCAAAAAAAAGTCGCCCTTACATTTTAATAATCCTACCATCCCAGCGGTATATTGTTCTGATAAAATTGGTATGGGTACACCATACACCATTTGTACACTTCCTTGTATGAGACCTATTTTGAGGGCCACAAAAATATTGTGAGCCTTGCAATTTGTTCAGAACATTTTTTGAAGGGTCACTATAAAAATTAGTTCGCTCAGATATCGGTAAGTGTTTGATCTATACGATATTTTTTTGGTCTATACGAATAGAGACAAAAAAACAAAAAAAGGGAAATGATTTCGTCACTCACTTTTTTGTTAACGTCATTTCTCTACAAGTGTATTTTTGGTGCAAAACTACACTTGTAAGGGAGTGGCATTAACAAAAAAAGGGAGTGACAAAATTAGCAGCCCAAAACATAAAGATGAAGTACTTACTGATATCCGACTGAAATGATTTTTCCTAAGAACCCTTTAAAAAAATATTTTGAACAAATAACAACTCAAATTATTTGTGTGAAATCTCGAAATAATCCCACCCAACGTGATATACAAGTGGGCGGTGTACGCTAAAATGTTGTTCCCCATATATAGCAAGGCTGTTATTGTATTCTGAAGCATTTGAAATTCCTTTTTTCACTGTTAACCACAGTAATAAAAGCTGTGCACGTCTTTCGAAAGCAACTAAAGGCAATTCCTGAGCTGTCGCGTATTGATTGGTGGGGCGGCCATGTGAGCCGGACAGAATTTATTCTCCCCATAATTACGTACATCTTTAAAAACCACGTTATGGTTTCGAGGAATGATACACCCACCGCGTCCCACCCACCGTACTGCCCACCGTCGGATCCATTTCGGCCACCGAAAGGCCAATTCGAGCCGTTCACAAATTTTATAAAAAAAAACGAGTGGGACTAAGCAAAAATCAATGGCATCCGACGCGTGTAAGTGTTTGAACCAATCTTTCATTTTTTAACGAATCGGATCATCTGATTTTTGGAAGTTCAGATCGAGCATCTACACACGTCGGATGTCATTGATTCTTCCGCGGCCTCACTCGGATTCTTTTTATAGAATTTTTGAACGGCTTGGATCGGCCGTTTCATGGCCGAAATGGGCTCAGCGCACGTGCGGTGGTTGGGACGCGGTAGGTGTATCATCTCTGTTTCCTTTCGCATCCCGTCGGGGAATAATGACGAAACAAAACAATAAGGTACGGAGACTTAGTCAAAAATTTCTCATATTTTATTTTTCAGGAAAAAAACCGAAATGGTTTATGTGGTTTAGTGTTTGTGTCAACTTGGTCCACGCAGTTTGAATTGGCTCGATTTACACTCTGTAGTTTCCATTTGGTTCTAACTTGGTCCAATTACTAACTGTTGTTAACCCTAGACACATATGGATTTCTTTTTCTAGTGAATTACCGAATTTTGTCTTCTCTAACCTCACGGACCTAAAGCATTTTCCTAAAAAGCAAAACGAAATCACTTTTTTCTAAAAGTTGGGTTCTCTGGCCCGTGTTCTTTTTCTCTAAAATACTTGAATTATTTTTGTGATATTCAAGAGGTAACCAGGCACACCTATACTCTATACCGCGGTGGAGACTCTAAGTTTTTTTCTAAATCCCTTTTGTGGCCCGAACTATGGCCGGACCTGATTTTTCTTTATCTAGAGATATGTAGGCAGTTTGATGAAATCTCGGCCCCTTTATAAAATAAAACCCACTTAATTTTCTAAAATTCAAACATTTTTCAAAAATATCCGAACTCCTTTTATAGAACACAAAACTTCTTATTTTTTCTTTCTTTTCAAGAATCACGTCGCAATCCATAGGAATCGGATCACTTATTCAGTCCCCAATCCCTCTCACTCCTTCCCCCCAAAGGCGAACGAGACACGTTTCGATCGAAGGTAAAATCTTGGGCGCGACAAATGGAGAATGTAACCTGTGAAAAAAAATGGAGAATGAAACAATGGGATTCTGTGTTTCGGTTCAGAGGTATATTAGGGTAAGAGGAGAATGAGCAGATTACAGTTTTAACCTTAGAAAAGGGGCACATTCGTGTTTACGGTTAACGGAGTCTAACAGTAGTTATTGGACCAAGTTGGAACAAAATGAAAACTACAGAGTGTAAATCGAGCTAATTCAAACTTCAGAGACCAAACACTAAACTACATGGACCATTTCAGTTTTTTTCCTCTCTTTTCTGAATTCAATGACAAGCACCTCTTGTAATCAAACATAAGGATAAATGTGCCTATGAAAATGTCTAAAATCACAAAGTACCATATAAAAGTGGCTAAAATCTTAGGATACTTTATGAAAGTGTCTAAATCACAAAAACCCTATGATCGGAAAGTGGACCCTAAAACCTCATGAAAATACCTAATCATATTTTGGCCTTAAGGCTAAAAAACTCAAAAAGTTAAAGTACCTCCACTGAAAACTATTTTACTACCTTCATTCCTTTAAGTGAAAATTATTTTACCGTCCTTATGACTCCAACTTTCCCTTTCTTTTATTTCACCTCATTTCACTTATCCTGGAAATCCATTTCCCGCATAATGTTCCCGACAACTGAACAAAGTGCTCTCAGTTGGATTGAAAGGAGAGGCCAGTGGGATTCTTTTAAGGAAAAAAAAAAAACTAACTAGGCAGAAATTGTCATACTATATTCTAAAATTGTCATACGATATTCTTCCCTCCTAAATTCCGAAATTCACCCTACAGATCCCAACTCCAAATACAGCCTACTCTACAATATGGTTTGTCAATTCAAGTTTCCTGACCAAATTATGATATCCACGACCTATATATATAAGTCTGTAAATTTCAGAACTTCGTCGAGGTATTCTTCGATTCGGATAAATGAGTCTGCTACTTCAATTCATTTTATACATGGAAAATTCCGATCCGAAAATCAGCATGCCCATCTTGTCCTTTCTCCAGATTTTATTCCAATTTTCTGGGGGTTGTCTATTATCTGATCAGACGTATTCAAATTGAGATTGTGGTAGTTGGATTATTTATAGGTCTTGAGCTTTTTCTGGAATGAAGCACCAACAATCGAACTAAAGAAAATAAATGCTACTATCTACTACTTCCGAAGCACCGACTTTGAAATAAATGCTATCCCTGAATCTACAACCACATCT
Organism: Rhododendron molle; assembly: GCA_025413875.1. Taxonomy (NCBI): domain Eukaryota; kingdom Viridiplantae; phylum Streptophyta; class Magnoliopsida; order Ericales; family Ericaceae; genus Rhododendron; species Rhododendron molle. The sequence continues at coordinate 31,812,916 of CM046396.1, forward strand.
GCAAAACAGTAAAAGATCTTGAACTACGGCCCCGTTCTAGAAACCCAGTACTTATTTTTTTTAAAAACAATTTTAAGTTCAAAAATCACGTGTTTATGCAAATAAATTTTTTTAGCAATATAGTTCTTGTTTGATAAATCTCATCAAAAATCTTTTAAACGGTGCAAAAAAAAAATTTGAAAATTTATTTTTTATTTACATTATTTTTGAGTTTGAAAATATGAAATAAATTGCTTATTTTTTAAGAAAGTTTCTGAAACGGAGCCTACATAATAAGGAGAGAGACAGAGATTTTTTAAGAAAGTTTCTGAAACGGAGCCTACATAATAAGGAGAGAGAGAGAGAGTTGAATAAATCTAACGTGAAGACCTCTCTTTCTACTCTAGGAATATGCCTATACAAATGGTCGAGCAAGTAAGCTAGATTTCTCATTTCAGTAGTTGAAGACATTTATTTTGTTTTCTGGGGTGGAAGGTGTAAAGGTGAGGGTGGTATAAGTTGGGTAGAAGGTAGGCTAAAGCTGGAAAGGAAATTAAATTCAGCTCTCTCTCTCTCTCTCTCTCTCGGTGAACGAAGACCTCACAAATTTCTGCCCCCTATTTGATCAGAGCCCATGTGCATTGGGATGAGGTGAGATCAAATACTAGTAGAAAACAATCCTCAATTCAAAGAAAGTGAGCCAAACAAGGCCAGCAGTAGTAATAGGCCGGTCACAGTCGTCATAACTGTAATTGGACAACTTGGCTGGACGAACTATGATCCAAACGCTTTTTGAGGAGCTTTTTGTTAGGGCTTTTTAAGAAAAATCGAGAATCGTGAAACTGGTCCAGACCTATCTAATCCGTGCTTTTTGGATTTTGTCCATAAATTAATGGTCCGGACACAGATTTGAAAATTAAAAAACCATGAGATCGATACGGATTAGAATTGGATTTTCATTTCAAAACCGTGGATTAATCTGTAATAACCCGAAAATTTAACTAATAAAAATATTCAAAAGAATTATTTATTTATGATAATATTATTTTCCTTAATTAATAATTAGTAAATAATTACAAAAAATAAGCTATTCTATCTAATTAGCTTTTAAAAATTAATTTCTCATTACATATATACATATAATTGCATGCATGCACGTTTATCCTCTCCCTCACTCTCCTACTCAATTTCTACCTCCTCCATGACCCAAAATTCGTGCGTAATTCGTCCATGCAAAAACCCGATACCGTTAGGACTCGTTTTAATTCGAAACTCATCCAATTCTCCTATATATACACACCACACCGACCCTAGGGCACGTACACTATTCTACCACCTCCCACGGAGTCAGAAAAGAGAGAAATTAATTACAATCGATAGAATTTTAGAGAGAGAAAAAGAGAGAGAGAAAAGTGGGTTTCGAGGTTCCGTTCGTCCGAAACCCAAATTGATCGTTCAAGTTGTTTACTACAGTCCCAAGGATCACCGTAGATCAAGCAATTCGGTCCCAAGGTCCTCCGATCGAAGGAATTAAAGTCGTCTTCCCCAAAATCACGTTTTCGATCGAAAACGAAATTAATCCAAACCAAGGTACTATAATTCAATCCGAGCTCTCCTCTACGTATAAATATGTTTATTAGACATAACCCAAGGACCCCCGTGACCCCATGCATCGAAACCGAACCAAAAAAATCAAAAACAACCTTGCGGCCGCGACCTTCGGGCCTTCCCACCGCCAGAACCAGCAAACGGAGTTTGCGGCAGCAAACTCCATGATTTCCCAGCCGTGCGGTTTTGTAGCATCGTGTTCGAATTGATTTTGCGACCCTTTAAAAATAGATTTTGACTCCGAAATTTTTATCCTAGGTTTCTGACATTCTAAAGTTCATAACTTGTTAACTTCATATTTTTTTTATTTAATCTACTATTTATTTAATTTTTATTCGTAATCGTGAGATCGTTTGTAAACTAAAATTTGTTACGACCTTTTAAATTATTCTATAAATTCCCAAACTATTTTTCTTAGATTCCTAACTTATTAAAGATCATAAGTTGTTGATTTCATAACTTTTTGATGTTATTTGTTATTTATTTTATTTTTAGTTAAAGTTTCACACGAAAAATAGTTACGACCTTACAAAAAATATTTTTAATATCAAAAATATTTTTCTTAGACTCCTGACAGTTCAAAGGTGATATTTTGTTAAAATAAAATTTTATTTATTTAATTAACTATTTATTATTAATTAAGTATTGTTTCTTAATAATAATACCGTAAAATATTATAAAGAAGGTTCAAAATTCCAAATAATTTTATTTAGACTATTTACAGCCCTATAATGATATTCTGTAAATATAAAAATATTTCCAACTATTTAATTATTTATTGTTTATTTATGCTTGTTTAGTCTATTAATTTAATCTTTTTATTTAAATTAATTCCGTGAGCATCCAAACCCAACTTTTAGCACTTGAACTTATTATAGGGGACTGTTAGGACCTTTATTAAGGTTACGAGATTTATTTTAATATTTTTACCTAATTAATGTATTTAGTTAGTATTTAATTAGCTTAATTGCTTATAGTTAATTACTAAAAGTCTAGAAAATTATTATTTAAGCTTAATTAAATAAATCTTACATTCTTAATTACTTTGTGATCATACGAGATTAAGGGCAACGGCCCAGTCATAAAAAGTTACGTGATTGCATTGCTTAATAACTGTTTGATCCGTCTGTTGTTCGTTTTTAATTATTATTGAGATTGATATTGTGCCGATGCTTCATTTGACTGTTAGATTGGACCCTAGAGACATGGGGTGGTATGCGAAATAGAAATCACGTAGACGATGTTAAGTAATGGATAAATTGTGAAGTTTATTTTCTGTTTAGAGGTTGCCTGCAGGCGTGATGTTGTGATATGATGAGATTGTGATAAGAATTGATACTGGCGGGTGTCCAGTGATGATTTGATAGACTGGCGGGTGTCCAGCGATGATTGATAGACTGGCGGGTGTCCAGTGATGATTGTGAAAAGAATTGCGATGTGGTTTATAAGATAGGCGAACCCTAGTCGTGATACCGGCATGATAAGCTTACCCCTTGTTGTAGTTATTGGGGGTGCACACTCGGTACATAACTTAGGTGTTCCTGCGACAACAAAGGGAAGTGATCTCATGGGACTGAGCATGGCTAGTGGTTGGGGAGGAAAGATCTCGTGGAGAGATCTTAGATTTCAGATTAAGTTAATGGATAGTAATGAATCAAGTTGTATGGATTATCTCTGTTTTACTTTTTCGCACCATATATATCCTGTTTGCCTGCTAACTGTATTGTAAGAGGGGTATTTAGGTTGGATTATAGTTCGGGGTGAACTCTTTCACTCAAGCACGGATTTTCTGGCATCCGTGTCAGATTTTGCAGAAAACCAGGAAACACAGGATCCCGCGGGTGAACAGTTTTATGCTGAGGAGAATCCGGAAGTGGGAGTTGAGCCACAATACGCTTGGGACCCATATCAGACTTAGAAGATGGCTCTTTTTACTATTCAGCTTATTCCCTCTTAGATTATTTTAGTATTTTCGCAATGGATTGTAATAAGTGAATCCTTATGACGAATTATCTGTTTTGGATTTCAAATTGGATTTAATAAGTTTTTGAGAATTAGTATTTTAATACCTCCGATTTTACCTTCGAAAATCGGGGCGTTACATAATCGAACCGGACCGTGAGATATTTAAAAAAATAAAAAATATAGATATGTGTGTGTAATATATATATAAATATATATAATTTTACTAATTTGCTTGTTTGTTTTGAGAAACTAATTTGCTATGTTTTGTTTGGTTTTTATGGAATGTACTCCCTCCGTCCCTAAATAAGTGTCCGGCGCGCAAAACTAGGCCTTACAAAATATACATATTTTTCGTTAAAAAATCTAATATTTTTGCGCAACCTAATAGAACCGATTGCCATCTATTGATTTGTGAAAAAATTTTGATTTTTTTAACGAAACAAATGCATTTTTTTAAAGGTCTAGGTTTGCGCGCCGGACACTTATTTAGGGACGGAGGGAGTAATAAATAGATCACGCTTGACCAGAATTTGTGTATTTTGGACAATGCTTAGTTTTATTTGGTTGTTGTCTTGCTGCATTTACCATGTTTATTGCCGTAATGCTTTTACTGCCTTTACAATTTGGACAATTTTTATGGGAATTAGTTTTGCATTTTTATTTGAATATCATCATGGTAATAGCATCATTTTATTTTTTTAGAAGGAAATCCGTGGATAAAATCGGGACCGAACTGTAAGTTCTGAACCGAACCGTGAGACTTTTGGATTAGGATTGAATTGCATTTTCTAAAAACCGTGAGATACGGATTAAGATTGAATTCATATGAATCCGATCTGATTCGGACCGTGGACAGCCCTACTTTTTGTCAAGGTGATACTTTTTATGTTGTGCATGATGAAAATGGTCAAATGACACATCTATGTTTTGCACACCCATCTTCCATCGCTTTGACAAGAAGCTATACAACCATTTTTGTGATGAATTGCACTTACAAGACTAATAGATACAAGATGCCACTACTTTTACATCATTAGACGTTCAAGTTTTAACAGTTCATTTTACTCATGTTTTGCATTCTTGGGAAAAGAGGGAGAAGGGGCTTTGCAAATGTTTAGAAAAATATTGGGCCACGCTTGTCATCCTATTGTCATTGTATCGGAGCAATAGGGAATTGACTTTGATGAATGCTATAAAGGTTGTCTTTTCAACAACTACCAACCTTTTGTGTGTAGAGATGGCAATGAGGCGGATCGGAGTCAAATTTAGTGTCCTCCAAATCCACCACATTCTATATCGGATCGGAGTCAGAGGAGGGGAAAATCGGAGACTTGCCGAGGTCGGGAAAAACCAGGTCCCCATTCACCGTAATAATTAGACTAATTTTGTTCTTTTTAGAGTGTTTTGACAAGAAAACAAGATATTGATAAGAGTTAAAAAAAATAGAAATAAAGAAAACAAAGACATAAACTAATGTTTTATTAATTGGTATATTACTCTAATTATATGAAAACAGTAGAATTTATTTAGACATATACATACAGAAATATATATATATATATATATATATATAGAATCCGGTTCCGGTGAGAGATCCCTCATTTTGTTAAAATGCGGGACTCCCCCTTTCCGATTGAATTTCGATGATCCGAGCAGCTCAAAGTGATCAGAACGTGATTTTAAGGGTCCCCGCGAGAAATCAGCAAAAAAAATGACCGGGAGGGGCTTCATCCGGGCAGTTTTTGTTTCAAAAACTGCTCGGATGAAGCCCGGCCCGGTCATTTTTTTTGCTAATTTCTCGCGAAGACCCTTAAAATCACGTTCTGCACACATTGAACGGTTCGGATTTTCAAAATTTGATCGGGAAATGAGAGTCCCGCATTTTAATCCCTCACTTGATCCGTCACCTATATATATATATATATATATATATATGGGGGCGGTTCCGGGGACACCCAACGGGGACACCTAAAAAAACACCCCATGGTTCCCGATCAAATTTTGATGATCCAAGCCGCTCAATGTGATCAGAATGTGATTTTAAGGGTACACGTTAAAAATCAGCAAAAAAAATGACTGGAAAGGGCTTGATCCGAACAGTTTTGAACAATTATTTATTGAACGGTTCAAATAAAAACTGCTCAAATCAAGTCTTTCCCGGTCATTTTTTTTGCTAATTTCTCGCGGACACCCATAAAATCACATTCTGCACACATTGAGCGGTTCGGATCATAAAAATTCAATCGGGAACTATCAGATTGAGATTTTGGGTGTCCCCGTTGGGTGTTTTATTAGGGTGTTCATTGAACCATTCCCTATATATATATATGTGGCGGGAACGGATCAAAAGTAATTGTCATCCCTATTTGTGTATATGGTCTATTGAGAAAAAGATTTTGACAAATTGCAAGTACCATTTTGAAACTCAAAGATGATTGGACCACATTTTTGGGTACTTGGAACCAAGTGATAAGCTCTGTAGATGAAGGAGCATTTGATGAAGCTTGGGAAATTATTTGAACTGGTATACAAAGAGAAGGAACTTGTGTTAAGCTATATTCGAAACACATGGCTTCCTTTTAAAGAGCGATTTATAGAAATCATCAATTGTGTGCCAATATTTGCTGTGAGAGAGATATACTTAAACAATATGAAATGGTCAAACACGAGACAATGCAACCAATTTGCAAGGGGCACTTCACGGCCACAATAGGTTTACCTTGTGCACGCAAGATAATTGATTGGAAAGGTAAGGCACTACCTCTTGAAGCAATACACCAACAATGGAGAATTGATATAATATCCCTTACTTGTTCTAATGGTGGAGAAACTAGCGGGGATGAATTCAAAGGGTTAATTCACGAGTTGGAAGATAAATATGAAGTGTGGCCTCCAACTCAAGAGGAACATGCTCAAGAGAGGATTTCTCAACTATTAAATCCGTCACTGTCATTGCTTTTTGAGCCAATTGTTCATTCTCATAAAGGGCGTCCCTCAGGGTCAAAGAAAGGAAAAGGAATTTGGTTCAACAAGACGAAGCCCTTCAAAGTTTGAGATCGTGGATGCAACGAAACGAAAATGTAGCATTTGTAAAGGTGTAGGTCATAATAGTCTAACATGTCCCAAAAAAATGTGGGACAAATGAGTTTACTGCAAGTCATATAGCTAATCCGAATGACGATGGAACTACCACCGTAGATGTGACTGACCCACACACAATTTCTACCTCAACTGTTTTTGGTTGGAGTGATGGCACGGTAAGTTCGATTAATTCATTGTCCATTATTTGGTTAACTTTTTTTTTTTTTAATCTTAATTTGCTTAAATAATACTTACTATTTGATCCACTAAGTTTTTCAAATTTTGAAAGGATTTATACGACAACAATTTTTTTTAATCTCCGCAGGCGATAGAAGACATGCATCTTTCTCGTCAATAAAGATTTTCAAGGACTAACCGAAGAGGGGGCATTGCAACTTTTTTTCTTTTTGTTGCTTTTTACTTTTGTTTTTGAGACTTCAGAGTACATTTTTCGGTTATGTCTAATGCTTTTATGGAATGCATTTTTAATTGTCGACGAGAATGTTTATTTCGATTTCTAATGGTTCTGGTTATGTCTTGCTAATGGTGATTTGTAGTGGACTTGAAGAGGATTATTCCCTCCGTTCCAAATTGCATGTCCCCCTACAAAAAGTCTTGGAATCGAAAAATTTGCATGTCTCTGCATAAGGATCTAGCAATTTGGGACAGAGACAATAGTATTTAATTCTTTTAATGCCTTCGTAGCATAGGAGGTAACTTGTTTTTGTAGAAAAGATCGAGGACTTTTGTTGGGGGACTAGGATCGAAGATATATTTCTGCAGTAGTTGGAAAGTTAAAGGGTAGTTTAGGAAAGCTACATAGAGGACAAGTCAAAACAACATTAATTACTAGGGAGGGAGGGCAATTAAGCCATTTTAGTATTCTGCGTAATTAATGCCCGTGGCATTAATAAATGCTTCTGTGGCATTAACAGCTTCCTCAAGATATTGTTAAGATTAACAATGTAGAGGTCAGCAATGGCATAATTAAAATTGGATAACCAAATCATGACACATAACCTTCAAACTAAAAAAAAAAAAAAAAAAAATGGGAAAATTTAAAAAAAAAAAATTAAGAAGCCGAGGGCCGAAAAAAAAGGAGCAAGCCCACGGCCCTTACCATTACCAAATTGGGCCTACGTCCCAAAGCCCAACTCATGTCTTGGCAAGAGCAAGAGGCGTGTCACGGTAATTGGGCCGAATAGTATCTCACAGACCTTGCCCTATTGGCCATTCGGTGAGTGTAACACATAAGACGCGAAAACGATGAACAAAAATAATATCTTATTGGTTAGAATTAAGTAATCTTCTATGATATGCTCTTTTATAGAGAACAAAAAGAACAAAATATCCTTTGATTTGTCTTGAATAAAGTCGCCATCCAATGGCTATAAAAGCTTGTTGTAGGATTGAAACGGATGATGATTTATCCAAAACTTTGCATTGAGAATGTTGAAGAAGTAAAGTTTGGGCGAGAGCTTGAATAGACAAATGTATTAGAAGCACAATCTCAACAAGATTCAACAACTAGATTGTGTTTGTAGCACGTAAGTTTAGTGCTTGATGATTCTCTATGGGGGTTGGAAGGAGTGATTCAGATGATACAGAGGAGTGATAACCATGTGTTCAGGCCAGCTGTCTCTTTTATGTGGCACCCCTTTCGTTTCTAGGAGGTGGTGAGATTATTGGTGTGTACTGTTGTAAGAAGTATAATTGGTGTATACTGTTTATGATGTACATAATAGGTGTGACAAATATTATTATTACGTTGAAAGTTGTACATAGTAAGTATGGACTTTAGTGTAAAAATCTATGTAGTAACAGTAGTATGACAGTATGAAGTAGGTGAACCAATTATGTGTAATACTATTCAGTGATGTAAGCGATGACGCAAGTTGAGAGAAGAACACCAAGTAACGAGCCATGTCAAATGCTTGAGAGCGCTTGAGAATTCTCATGGCCGAAGGGTTGGAAAGTGCTTGAATACTTGAAGGTGGTTGAGAGCTCTTCGAAAATGTCAAGCCAAAAATCCTCCTCCATCATATGAGTCTCTATTTATAGACTCAGAGAGGGGTGCTAATAGTGGAAAGATCTTAATACTCATTTTCTTACACAATGAGACATTTGACTCTCCTTTTAAGCCAATGACTTTTAAATTAAAAGAGAAAGATTTTCTTAATAATTTGATCTTAAGGCTAAATTGAGGGTCTTGGGGTAGCCCAATTTTTACTAACCCTTTTAGGCTAAATAAGTTGGCCCCATCTTTCTCTTTGTTGTAACCGTATCTATCTACAGTCAATGGAGCCCTCGAATTTGATGGCCCCAATCTTTATTTGAATTTTTTGATCAACTTTTGACTTTAATTAATCAAAGTTATTTACATATCTCAAATTAATCGAAAGGTGATTAAGCCATGTAAAATTTAGTGTCCGTAATGAGCTTGGTGCCACGTGGATGCCATAGTGGCCACTACTTGGCCATGTGACTCAGAAAAGGCTAGCAGACGTTAGACGATTACATGATGCGATGGTCACACGGCCGTTAGAAGAGCATGAGCCAGAAAAGAGGTGCTCGAACAATAAGTCATTCTACAATATTGTCGAAATTAAACCCTAAAGAGGTACACCACGTTTAAAGTTGTGTACCTCCTTGAGTAGAGGCCGAGTACTTAAGCATCGGACTACCCTCCGTCTAATTTTTCGACCTGACAGCTCTAACATTACCGTTTGTTTTGCACGTAGCCGATCCAAGGAAAGAGCTGGACAACCTTTTGCTCTACCACCATTATGTTAAAACTCAGAAATGTTTCAAATAAAAACAAACGAGTTGTAACAAGATTTTTGACACGACAAATTGCAATAGCTCCTTTTATCACGTCTTGGAATGAAGATATCTTTATCTCTCAAGTTAATAAGTATGAGTTGAGCCAACAAGAAAGTCACAAAATTTGTCCTAGATTGAGTTGTTTATGTAACGAAACAATCTCATAGTGGCCCGTTGACAATAATGGACTGTGAAAGCTTCATTTACGACAGGATGAATTAGACGTGAGGCGTAATCAAGAAAGAAGACTGTCAATCAAATATCATTTCGAAGCTGTCAATGGAAAGTTAGTAAAACGAGATTAACCAAATGAGTCCCTCATTTGCGAGTGACTTGTCAACATAAAGCCTAATTCCTAGCTTCGTCTCGTTACTCTTGGCCCCTTCAAGAGAGTTTGTATTTTTTTTGCCTATGATAGAAAAAGTTTGTCGTACTTAGGTGTTGGCTACTTGTCTGGTGGACCAGCCCAGGGGCTTATCGACCACTGTACAATGTTTTAGACAAAGCTTCAGAATGCCTCGGTAGTCGACGAAACCAAAATCTTGGCCTTCCAACTTTGCTGCTGCATCCTGGTGTTCAACCCTCGGGATTTCGTTGGTCAACCATCTTGCAAGAGTGGTAAATCAAATCAGCAAGTATTCGAAAATTTCCTCGCTGCTACAAGCCTTTAAAGATTGAGCTATTAATTACCCCCTCGAAAGGCCTTCTTAAGCTCAAGGTTGCCGAGTGAGAGGTCTAAACTGCTCATTCTCTCTCTCTATTTATTGATTCAATCTCCTGGAAACAGTCATTATTTAGCACTGCTACATGTAAAAATGGCATTGCCTCCATTGGGTTGCTCTCCTACAGGCTAGTGAAAACATGATCACCTAAAAGGTAAAAACCATGATAGTCAATGCTCTGCCCATCTAAACATCTTCCATGCGTTCCGACAAATAGAACTAAGATGAACTTGCTCTACACCTGGGGAAACAGAACTAAGATGAACTTGCTCTACACCTGGGGAAAACATTCTCGGACTCACTGCAACCACTTCAACCAGAGGGGTAATTTATGCCTAGGTTGTGAGCAACGGCCGGTGAAAGGAAAAAATGATAGGAGTGGCGTCAAATGGAATAGGATTAACCAGCACTCTCGGATGTAAACCAAAAAGAAAAGAGTTCTCAATGGAAAACCAAGCTAAATAAAAAAAACACGCACAAAACAAGAAGGATATGCTGAGTTTGAACCAAGCTAGACCAGCATCGACCCTGTTACCTGGCTAACTCTAAGGTGTCAAATTCAAGAACTGAAAAAACTGAAATGCATTGCACATGATAAATTTCTTTTTCCAATTATTCCAAAGCAATCGACATCACCTAATGCGCGCCAAACAACAGTGCTCACACATTTCCCACCTATCAATGTACCCAAGCAAGAACTAAGTGAAATGCATGGTGCATGATATGGATTTTATAGTCCAAGTCATCAGTCGGTCCAATATAAATTGCCAGTAACCAAATGTGAGAGAGAGAGAGAGAGAGAGAGAGAGAGATGCCAGAGTATTGTGTAACAGGTGGAACAGGGTTCATAGCGGCTTACCTAGTGAAGTCGCTGTTGGAAAAGGGTCACAATGTCCGCACAACCGTGCGAGATCCAGGTACTCTCACTTCTCCTGCCAAAGATTCATACAGATCATGCCGCTCATATGATCTGCGACAAGTTCCCTATTCTGATCAATATCATCTCCATCTTGCCACTTGTATACTGCAAATAATATCAAACTGCTACTCAATAACAAGTACCAGAACTATAAGCTGGCTTCTCTCTCGTTTCTCCAATCTTCTAATGGGACATATCCTAAAAACTCATGATATACTAGCAACACTGTTGGTTCATGATACCGACCTTCAAACACGACCAACTACCGCACCTTCCAGTTGTTTTCAACCTTTCCAATCTACGAATAAAACACCATGGTTACTGACGACCCAACACAGGTACTAGAGATGGACATTGTAGCTCTCCAAATAACTCTACTCTTTTTGTTTTCTGGATAATGGTGTCAAGGGTGGCTGAAACCGGCCAAACGGCCAGTTATCACTTGCCATAAAATTGTGGATCCACATGGAAATCAATCCCCCTTGTATGGAGCCTACTTTTCAGCCCAATATGCACTTGGTTTCATTCATTTCATTGTTTCATCAACACCCAAATCTTTCTAAACAATTCTCTAAAACCCTGCAAATGGGACTCAAGTGCCATATTTGTTTTTTGTTGGGTCAACAAGCCTATACTAATTCATAAGCAAGTAGACTGAAACTAACAATCAGAAAACAGTACCGATGACTTCGTTTAAGGTTCTGTGTTGAAGGAGTTGTGGAACCATGAACATCACCTGCTCATGGCCAGTTTGCACAAGAAAAACACTCTCTCCCCTTTTCTTACCAACACCGATGACCTAAGAAGCAAGGACACGGATACGGGATACGGACATGACACGGATACGGGATACGGACACGACACGGATACGTAGACATGTTATTTCTCCGAAAATTAGGACACGGACACGCCGGGTACACTTCAAATGTAAAGTGTAATTGTATTATAAAGATATGTTATAAATTCATATAAACGTCATGAGACATTTTAATGCGTCTTTAGAGCAAGTTCTAAGCGTGTTGCCAACATGTCCTAGAGTATCAACAATGTGTCTAAGTAAAAGAAATATAACTAAAGCGTTGGAAAAGTATTCAGGCATGTCCAACACATGTCCGGAGAGTGTGGTGTCATGTCCGTGCTTCTAGACTGATGACATATTCTATTGAGCCCAACTTGGACAATAGTAGTTTCCAACTCTCAACTCATGAGGGGTTTGGAAAGGAGGAAGCACAACTGCAAGACCCCCATTAATTTGAAAATAACTAACCTACTGAAGTAGGAGAAAGAAAAATTTGCCAAGGCCTATAAACATGACACCCCAGATAAGCCCCGATAAAAAATTAATAATTGAGGTCTGTAACTTAACTGTACCTGTTTCTATTTTTTTTCTTTCTTGCCAGGAGATGTGGAAAAGGTAGGCTTCCTTTGGGAGCTGAGTGGAGCCAAGGAGAGACTAAAGATTTTCAAAGCTGATCTGATGGACGAAGGAAGCTTTGACCAAGCCATAAAGGGAGTCGACGGGGTCTTCCATACTGCATCTCCAGTTCTCGTTCCATATGACCAAAACATTCAGGAAAAGTTTTCTTGGAACCTGTTGGTATAATAATTAATAAATGATGATAATACCATAATCATACATTAATCAATCATTTACACTAAAAGCTTAACTGAGTGCCTTCCCAATTGCAACCAGAGGTTCTCTCCTTGATCCTAAATGATGACTGTTTTTGAAAGCTGGATGGCATAATCTGATAGACATGTCTCGATATGATCTATATTTCCTTGGTCATAGATATCACTAGTACTTTTCGACCATCAATACCATTCAAGTTTTCTGCAATTTGTTCCATGAATGCAAACTAAACAACATCTCAAGTTTCAACAACCCAAATTTATGCAATGCGGTTATTCCTGTTAAAGTAAATTTTACAGTTGGTAAGGCTTAATTATCTCTATCATGGTTGTGACATGCAAAACTAGATACATTAGTTTCATGCTTTTTCTAATATTGCAGGCTACCCTGATAGATCCATGTATAAAAGGCACTCTGAATGTCTTGAGCTCCTGCACAAGATCAAGGAATGTGAGGCGAGTTGTGCTGACCTCTTCCTGCTCGTCAGTAAGATACCGCGATGATGCTCGACAAGTTTCTCCTCTAAATGAAACTCACTGGAGTGATCTGGAGTACTGCAAACGCAACAATGTAACATCACTCAAACCTCTTTCATGTTTTTGAAAGCACTGCATACATCACATCTACCGGCCTCCCATATCCATGTCCAACAAGCATCAGACACCAGACATGCCCAAGTGTATCTGATTTTGTATTATAATTCATTAGGCGGACACATTGGGGACACATTATGATTTTAAAATGGTCAGAGTCAATTGTCGTGAATGCTTAGTTCTTGGATACTCATTCAGTGACGACATCTTGTTATATCTGCATACAAATATTATTTGAGGCACAATTGATAATAAGGACAAATAGTATTCACCGTTTCACCAACACGTCTGTGTCGTGGATTTTGGTGTGTGTTCGTATCCATGCTTCTTAGCATATATGGCCAGTAAGCATGCAGACAGACAAGTAGAAGATTAAGAACAGATGAATACCCAAAACAAGGAGATTACACCAGGTTTACATGAATCACTTCCAACTGCAACATTTTATTTACTAACATATTTTTGTTTGTACATTAGCTGTGGTATGCATATGCAAAAACTGTGGCAGAGAAAGAGGCATGGAGAGTAGCAGAGGAAAGTGGAATCGACCTGGTGGTGGTGAACCCCTCTTTCGTAGTCGGTCCCTTGCTTGCACCAAAACCAACCAGTACACTCCAATGGATATTAGCCATTGTCAAAGGTTATACTTGTAAATGTAAATTGCCTAAAATATGATTTTTAACAGAACAAACACACTTAAAGCAAGGTTACATGTATCCAATTTTTAACAATTTGCCGTACCTGCAATTGCTACTTGTTGTGTCACCAAGAACAGAGTAACTCCTGTCTATAAGTAAAGGAAAGGAGAGAGAGCGTTCCGATAACCATACTTTTCTTTAAATGGTAAGAGACCCCTCGGCACATTTAAAAACTTACCAGCAGCAACACTGGGTGTATCATTTTTACCAGCCCTAAAACTTTAAGTTCATTTTGTATCAGCCCTAAAAAATTAGTTCATTTTCACCAAATATTTCTGTAACTTTATCAGGTCTGATAGGAGAATACCCAAATACAACAGTTGGGTTTGTGCATATAGACGATGTTGTGGCTGCTCATCTGCTAGCAATGGAGAAAAGCGAAGCATCAGGCAGGCTCATATGTTCCAGCTCAGTAGCTCATTGGTCAGATATAATCGAGATGCTGAGGGCCAAATATCCATCCTACCCGTTTGAAGACAAGTAAGCTTGACAAAGTGCTTTACTCTTGTACCTCAAATTTTGGTTCTAAAATTTCTAAATCATGATGTCATACAAAACAAAACAATACTTTCTCCAAACTTAATAGTTAGCTCTAAAATGTGTTTTCCTACTCGTGTAGGTGTAGCAGCCAAAATGGAGATAACAACCCTCACAGCATGGACAGCGGAAAGATTATTCAATTGGGGCTCCCTCCTTTGAAGACACTCGATCAAATGTTTGGTGACTGCATCAAAAGTTTCCAAGATAAGGGATTTCTGTGAGGTCCTAATATTTTCTACAAGCTTCTTCAGCTAGCTGCCACCATTTTATTTTCAAGGACTTAATCATTTCACCCAAATTAATAGAAAATTATTCAAAAGAAATATGACACTTCCAAAAGAATGGTGAAAATGCAAACAAAAAAAAAATTCTCATTTTGATTTTTGCATCAATAAACTGGAATAGTGTTGTACTACATAGCATTGATATGGACATGGACACGGCCGGAGACACAGAAATTGACACAGCAATTCTCAAAAAATTGGTTGCACAGACACAGTAGGAGACACGGCAATTTTTTTAAAACAATTGTTTATCGATTTTTGCATCAATAAACTGGAATAGTGTTGTACTACATACCATGGATATGGACATGGACACGGCCGGAGACACAGAAACCGACACAACAATTCTCAAAAAATTGGGCGCACGGACATAGCGGGAGACACAGCAATTTTTTTAAAACAATTGTTTTAGACTTTTAGTTATGCAACCACAAATTGTAACCTCTACATATTTAGGTTAGGACTCCTACCGAATGCATTATTAACCGATATGTATGTCTATATACATACAAAAATATATGGTTGAAGCTATAAACATAACTCAAAAAAGTTTCTAAAAATTACAAAAATCAGCCGGCGGTGTCCCCCAACGTGTCCCACCACAGGTATTCCCGCATGCCCCCGGCTAGTCGCGTGTCTCTTGAGTGTCCAACACAGATACAGCGATCTCTAGAAATGTCGGTGCTTCACAAGTGCTGTGTTTATTGTCTATAGTTATTTTTTTTATCAATTCCCAAGTGCGAAATAGAACAAGTAATTGTTGGACGAACTCTGGAAGAACCCATTGGATACACAAAATTAAGAAATGACCTAAAGTAGCAATTTCAAGAGACGACGCTTATAAGTGAGCAGGAGAGAGAGATGATTCTCTTCATCTTGGAATAACGTGCCTTGATACACTCTTAGTTTGTAATTAAACAATGTTTTCCTAGCCTAAACAAGGTACTTATCACAAATTGAGAGAATCGCATCCATTGCTACCAGATAACTGAACTAGGTCCAAATTATATGTGATTCTAGAATACAATTCAAGAAAGTATAGCAAAAGCCATCAACACTCATGCACCAGTTTCACACTTGCACTAAATCTGGATTACTAGACAAGAGAAAGGAACACAAAGTGAAACCACACTCCAAGACCTTTTACAAATTAATGTAAAATGCGCTTTTATAGTAAATCTAAGTATGGAGCATTGCAGTCTCTCTCTGACTTTGAGTGATGCCATTCCACAAAAGGATTGTAAATTAAGCTATAACCAATTCTTGTGTATAAATACCACTGCTATAAAGTTTCCAAGGATAAAACATTGCCATTAACAAATTTCATGCCAGCATAATAAACCTCAGTTACTCAGTATGCCGAATTCACAACTTTTTTCACTATTCGATGTTATTGCACCTTCCTTGATATTCATGTGTTAGCCAGAGTGTTCAAACAATGCTTTTCTTCCTACCAAAATTTGGCTCTTTACGGAACAGCCAGCCATGCTATTGCCCAGATAAATCCATGAATCCACCTTAATTCTTGTTGAACTGGGTGGGTATGACTGGTCCTTCTTTGTTTCGCAAGTGAGGTCTTTTCAATGACACCGCCAAAGTGGGTTAGGAATGAGGCAGCCTTTCCCTTTGTATTTTTGCAACCAGTAGTGATTATAACCATGACCTTAGTATGATCTGTATCATATGTGATGGTGAGCATATTTCAGGTGAGCAAGAACGGAAAAGTTTCTGGAAATGTCAACCACCTATCCCAACATGTTCTTCCCCAAAAGCCTAATTGCATATGATTTCAACTTAGGGTGTTGCGAACAACCATATGAAAGCATCCTTCCATTCTAAAGTTCTCTGTCGCCAAAGTTATTCAATAAAAGCCATGTTGTCAAGTAGGGATTTGTGTCGCATATCATACCACAAATTAACAATAATAATAAAAGAGGAACAACTAGGTTATGTAAACTCGAAAGCTATTGCATACACCGAGAAAAAGGCCTTACGCTTTTTTACTCAAAACTCAACATTTGAGTAGAAGTACCCTAAAACCCACTCTACTAATTAACGCAAACCACTACCAAATTGAGTTTTACTCAAATCTTTACCAAAATCAAGGGAGACTCAATTTTTACTTAAATTTTGCCTTGCTATTTTCTCTCATTCAAATACACAATCATGTCATTAATGAAACTTTTAATCAAAGTTGTGCTTAGTTTTTTGCTTGCCTATCGGAGTGCTTCATAGCAAATGAAACTGTTACTTAAATTTTTTATAAAAGTTGAGTAAAAATATGAGTAAGGGCTGAAGATGCTCTTACAAACTACGTTTTCCACCATAAAACTCTACTTGCATGCTTTACAAGCATTTACTACCTATATACTACCAAAGAAACTTGAAAGCAATAAATAAACCAAACATCAAGTGTAACTTGAAGATCAAGTCCCCTTTCCATCCATAAAGTTGAGTCCAACAAGACCATCCCCAACCAACAGGCAACATCCATCAAAATAGATTTAATCTCCCCTTCTTCATCTAAAACAATGCTCTTTTTCAATCACCTTATTAAACTTCTACCTAACAATATAATATCAATTATGTTTTTGCACCAACTAAACTCACCCCTAAGAATGGCATCTTCCACTTTTTGTAACAAACTCCTTTTAAGTTACCATGATTGGCCTTGATGGATTGGAAAGGCTCCTTTTGTAAGAGATTTGAATGGGCAAAGACAACAAACAATGATGAACTCGTGGCCAATGGAAGGTGTTCAAAGGACATTTGACTCATAACTATACACTAGTTTCTCAAATGAACTTACATCCTCTAAATAGATTTGATACTTCGCTATACTTCACCAAATAATCTCTGCCTGCAGCATTCCAGAGCAAGTGTGGGTTCATCTTTTCCTGTTTTGACCTACTCTTGATTCGTGCTGCTTGTTTTTTAAGCCAGACTACTAATTACACAGCATGGCTATCTAAAGAGGAAAACCCAAGCTTTTGGCAATTTCACCACAGAATTACTTTACGTGCAAAAAACAAAGACTTAGCTATGCATTATTGTGCCAATGGAGAAAGATACCCAGTATGCCAATTCCATTCACCCCTATTCCCCTAACAAACAAGATAGTAGTACAAATTTGAATCACATCAGCTAGCAAAATCAAAATTGCACAACAGAAAACAAACTTCATGCTCTTAAACAGTAGTAGTGAAACGAAAACTAAAAGAACAAAAAGAACCTGCACAACAATTTTCCGAACGACTTCAACAAAGTTCAATTATAGTATTATCCAAAGTGATCATACCGAAAGACTAACCAACCAATCCCAAGTAATATACACGTGTACACAAAGCAAGAAGGCTAGACATAGCATTACAAGCTTCATAATACCAAATCCATACCAACCAAAAAAAAAAGACAAACGCAAGTCCACCATTAGTTTGTTAAAAGACCAGAGAGTGGTACACTGTTAGGCCGCCGAGGTCCCCTCCTCCACGTCATCGCAAATCCTCAGGTCATCCATGTGACTAAACTTCCCCACCAGGAACCCATTCTTGTCGATGATCATCGACGCAATCAAACCCAACCCGTTACAATCACCCGAATCCGTACCCGACACCGAATTGCTCGAATTGCTGCTACCCACGTCGACCGAGCAGTCGCTGTCGATCTCAGCTTTCGGTTTGGCGGCTAGGGCAGCCGCGTCGAACTCGAGCCTCTTCGCCAGGTAAGCGGCGCGGGCGTCCTCGGCGGACCCGAACGTGCCGAGCCAGACCCGTGTCTTGGTGAACGGGTTGCGGATCTCGGCCGCCCAGCTGCCCCAACGCCGCTGCCGGACCCCAACGTACGGGCTCCTGGACGGCCTGTTGCTGTTGTTGTTGTTGTTGTTGCCGTTCGAGTTCGCCGAGACACGGTGCCGTTTCTTCGGGGGGATGAGTTCACGGGGGACCTTGACGTCGGCGAGATCGATGAGGCGGACCAGTCGCTTGTTGCCTGTCTTGCTGCGATCGTCCTCGTCGGATGAGCTGTCGGTGGCGTCCGGGTCGGAGTAGACTAGCCGGAGTTTCCTCATGATTTCAAACCCTAGCTGGCTTTGATCTATGGGGTAGTCAAGTCCTAATTGCTATCTGTACGTGTGGTTAATGTATTTACATTATCTACGACTATATATACATCTGTGTGCCTAGAATGAGGATGGAGAGCAATCCAAATCCATGTTTGATGAGGGGAGAGAGAGAGAGAGAGGAGAGAGAGAGGAAGCTGGAGATGGGGGAGGAAACGGATTTGTGCGGAGAATATGCTGATGGTAGCGTAAGGTGGGGGAGGCGCAGGAGATTATTATTAGGGCATGGGGTAAATTGGGTTTGTTTACCTGAGTTGGGCATCTGAGGCCTTGAAAAGGATAAGAGTTAATGGACTGGGCCATAAAGCCCAACCCGGCCTGGTCAATCTGTGATGTTCACCAACCCAATTAGAGGAACTCAAGACTATTCTTTCTGCATCTTCTTCTTTTTCTCTCTCTTGTTTGATCATATTCACTTTTTGTGCCTGTGAATGGCATTGTGATGGTTGATATTCAACGTTCAGTTGTGGTTAAGAACAAGAGAAAGTCGTAGTGGAGGAAAATTAGGTGCATTGTCTATGTTCAAAACCGCCCGATTGACATGAGTCACGAAATAATGGAGATCAGACATACATCGAACGATTCCGGATACACCTGTATTTAAATTTTTCAATGAATATTTGTGTAGGTGATATTGTTCTGAGAACCATGTCACGCATTGTCCATTTTACGACTCTCTATGTGGTGCCCATTCTTTAGTTATATGGGCCTTTAGCCCTTCTTTAGTTATATGGGCCTGTAGCCGAGAAGGTACATGAGACGAAACAAATATATATATATATATATATATATATATATATATATATATATATATATATGTGTGTGTGTGTGTGTGTGTGTGTGTGTGTGATCTCTAGGTTTGTTGTTGTCCAATTTTTCTTGTTGAAGAATCTTCGGAACTCAATAGTATTTTTTTTAATGGAAACAACAGTGTGCATATATTGAATTTCGACAATTAGATCGGAACAACCGGTACAACGTATTACGCCCAAGATTCCCAAAGGTATAGATAAATTCCGTATGGAAAGCGGATGACTCCCGCAAAAGAGAGATTTATTATACATTCATACTGGGGAGACTTGTTATATTTCCACAAGAGGGGATGAAAAAAAAAAACTATGCAAGAGTGTGTGTCATTTCTTTATATTTTGGGTCACAGCCAAGCAGAAGGTGGTAAAATCCCATTCCAATTAGGATCCTCATGCGCCAGGTGTGAATAAGGATGACTGTACGTTATTGGATCCAATAACAATAGGTTTCTTAATCCCAAAGGGATTAAAATTTCTCGAGGGAGTTGGACTGTTTGTAATTATCCACGTAGAGATAGGACACAGTTAGTGGTGTCAAATTGAACCCAAACTCATTAAATCCACAGTGGAATAAGCAAAACAAAAAGTTGCTAAAGTTAGCAATGCTTGCTCAAAAAAGTGTTCACATTGGAATAACCAAAATTAACAACCTCTTAGCAACTCATCAAATTTTGGCTTTTAAATAATCAAAATTAACAACCTTTTGCCAATAACCAAATTTAGTAATCTCCACATTTTTCAATCAAGTACACTCATCATTACACAAAAAACTTCTCTCTCAACAATGTTTTCAAAAAATAATTATAAAAATATATTCTTACTATTCTTTTCAGAAACTTTTTCTTAAAAAAAAAAACCCGTTTTTGTTTGAACTCTTATTTTATTTTATTTTATAAAAACTGTTTCTTCAATTTTTTTAAAACATTCTTTTTTAAAAATTGTATTTACACAAAATTGTTTTTTTACACATTTTTTCATAAACTATTTTTTTATCCAACTGTTTTTCACTTAAACTATTTTTTTTTCTTCCAAAAACTCTTTAATAAATTGTTTTTTTTATTCAAGAACAAATATTTTTTTATAAAAACTGTTTTTAACATAAACTAGTGAAAAACTAGTTTTTCAAAAGATTTACGTGAAATGAAGGGGAAAAGTTTGGAGAAAACTTAGGGAAGGAAGCAATGGTCCCATTGCTTTTGATTATGAGCAAAAAATAACCAATAAGAGATTTGACATTGCTAATTTTAACAACCTCTAAATGAATAATCAAAATCTGATGTAGCATGTTTTGATTATCCGTTTTTGCTTATTCCACTGTGGATGCTCTAATAAATCCAAATCCATCCATTAGAAAATAGACCCAGCACATCTCATTTATTAGCTGGGTAAGAATGGCTCTCTTGTCACACAGCACAAGAGAGTCCCCGTAGGAACCTTAGGAACGGTTCATTTGGTCACCGTAATGGCTCCCCTGTGCTCGGTAAGTAAGGTCCTCGCAGGTGCATTCCGTGCCGGGCTGTGACTAATCTATTGCCAGTTCAACCAAAAATAACTCTCTAATTCATAAAAATAACTGACCCAACTTGCTTTGCTCATCTAGTGAATAAATCGACGGATCCGCTGCGGCGGCTTCCGACAGCAGCGTTCTTAGCCATTTTTTTTTATAAAAAATTTCTTGTTACTTTTTGGTTTTGTTTGTTTTTTGTTTTGTTAGTTTGGTTCTCTCCCTCCCCGATGTGGGATTTCTGGTGTTATTTTGATGCTCTTTGTCGCAATTGAGGGTTTGTGTTGCTCTCTCTGTTTAGAGGTCAGTCATGGCCAGCCCGATGGTTGATTAGCTGGCAAAGTCCGGTTGCGAGGCTCTAGTAGGTAATCTTGGGTAGCTAGGCCTCTTGTTTGGTTATTTACTCTCCTTGAGACAATATCTAACTTCGATGTATTCGGTTGTTTTATGATATAATATAATTCCTACCATTTTGGAAGACAAGAAAGAAAAAACTTGCAAATTATTGGATAGAATAACCTTTCAATCGCTTTTTATGTTTGACATTTTTCTCTGATGACCGACACTTTTGTGCTTTAAGCTTTTAGCCAACCACGGGCATTCTCCAAAGGAATGCGATACTGTACGTACGGCTTGAAATGAAACCACGAGAAGTATCTTTGTGAACAGTCCTATTAATAGCATCATACTTTAACTTTGGGTCTTGTTAAGAATATATTCCTCTGTTATTGTGTTTCTTGTAAATAGAAGAAGTTAGCTCCGCTTCCCTAAGGTTAGGAAAAATGACGGTCCAAGATGTATTTTTATAATTAATACTTTCTAAGGACATTTTTCGTACTATGTCATTTTATTATACTACATGATTTTTAATTTAAAAAATAAGTACTTAATTAAAAAAATAAGTATATTTATTTTTCTCAGCGCAACGGGATCTTGTAACTAACTCCTCTGACGACTAAACAGGGGAAGGAGGAATTGGATGCCAAATTATTAGTCTTGTTATAGTGAGAAACTCTTTCTCCGTGTCGTTCAAATTTAGCCAAATGAGAATCTATCTTGATTATCGAAGCGAATCTATTTCTCCGTATGTCTCACTTTAGCTAAGTAAGAATCTTTCTTGACCCGATCTAAAAAATATAAAAGAATCTGTGTAGAAGATTCTTTTTCTATGTATTCCCATACAATTGATCAGGGTTCAACTATTTTTTTTGTGAATTATCAAGAACCAACATGCACGGTCTGTCTTTAACCAGATCAGTGAGGGAATTAGTTGAGGTGCACGTGAACTGACCCGAACACTCTGATAGTCAAGAAAAAACTACAAAAAATAACAAACCCGCTCGGCCCAAATAAAAAGTTAGTACATGAACCTTCTCTTGAATTTTCCATACAAAAATTCACATCCACTATATCAGTTGTTGTTTTCATCCTATATATTCTTATTTTAAAAACTATTTTGTAAAATATGACCGCAATGCCCAATAGACCCCGTTCAATTAAACCCGTGGATTGAATTGGTCCGACAAATATATTCGAATGATGATTCCAACAATATACAAATGAGATGAGAAAAGTCATTCTAAAAGATATCTTTGTAAACAGTAACACATGCAAAACAATCGGACAACAAAAGAGTACCAAACCATACAAAGATAATAAGGGGAAAGATTTTCGGATTTCTCAAATTGTTAACCGCACAATCGGAGTGATTTTCGAAGTGTTATTCGCACTCCCCAAATCACAATTGGAGTCATTTTCGCACTCCCCAAACGGAATTAGTTGATAGCCCATTAATGAAAAAATAACTCAATAATTAACTCTTTTCAGGCACTTAATAATATCCAATTAAGCTGATTTTTTGCATGGTTGTTCTACTCGACGAGCTCTACAAAGTGAACGATCTCGATCATCGAAACGAGACCCGGAGTGGGCCCCACTCCGGGCGGAGCAGGAAGGGGGGGAGCAGGGCCCCCGCCTCCGGTTCTGAGGTGTTATTACGTAACACCCCGGATAATACCCCTCTCTCTCCATTTCAACTACAAACCAATTTTATCCCTCTATTTTATCCCTCATCCAAATCAAGTATTATTTAATCATTCCATCACATCAATGTTGGTTCACCCTTCTTACATAATATCTCCTACTATCTTATCTCCCTTCATAACTAATACCTCCAATCTTTATCCCCCATCCAAATAGGCCCTTAACTCCGTAATCGAGAACAATAAAAGTAATACCCTCGCACACGGATTCGTTAGATGGAGGATGGAGGCCGACCAGACAATATCATTTTCTGGGTATCTTGGACTTGGACATTGTCCAAACAACATTTCACATACCTCTCGCTGAAAATGGACCCGCACTGTTTAGACATGGGCGTACAAACGAGTTGAGAGGAGCAAAATTTTAGGACTTTTGAATTCGGTTCTTTTTTTAAGCTCACGAGTCAGGACCAACTCAAGCTTAGATTGAGCCCAAATAGTTCAGCTCGATTGTTATTCAATAACTAGAGCTTGATTTAAGTAATAAACAAGTCTCTGTAAACGAATCGTGACCATACATATATAAGTTGGAAAGAGCCAAGTTAGCTCAAACCTAGTTTGTATGCTAAAAAAAGCGATAATAAAAAACTTTTCAAACTTGACCATTTAATGAACAACCCGAGCCTCGAACGGATGGTGAATAAGTGGGTTGGGTTTGTAGCCTTAACATAAGCTAGGCTGCCTTCTTGTAAACTTATTTGCCGGAATTTATTTGTGTATTTTTACTTTTCGTAACCTGTTGTTTAGTTTTTCGTTATAATTTTTAGGGTTGATTGTTTGTCTCGACGAGATGAATAAAAAAAGTATAAGAATATGGATTGAGGTTGAAAAAAATTTATATAAGACGTCACTTTAGAACAAAAAAATAGTTTGATATATATTTTTTTGTTAGTGAACTTTTTTCATAATTTTTACTTTTTAGATTCCTCTCGTCGAGACAAATAATTAATCCAAAAAATATAATACAAATCTAACAAAATTTCAAAAAAAAAAAACAAACAAACAAAACACTCAAAACGAAGGGAAAAAATTAAGTTGGGTTTTTGTAAACATAACTTATTTCTTGATTTTGAGTTTTTTATGCGCCTTTTCTAAATTCTTGTTAGATTTGCAATAAGCAGTTCGATACCCATCAGCAGCAAAAGAGCAAAATTATATGGATTAATCATCAGTCTCGATGAGAGCAGTTTAAAAAGTACAGAATTATGACCCCAAAAAAAGTTCACTATAGACAAAAAAAGCATCAAACAGCTAATGTCTTATTTGTCTAAAGTGTCATCTTATTTGAATTTTTTCAACATTTATTCATATTTTTATGCTTTTCTAATTGTCTTGATGAGACAAACAACGAACCCCAAAAATTAAGACAAAATTAAATAAAAAATTATGAAAATTAAAAAATACCGAAATTAGTTCAAGACTTATAATGTATGCTTAAAAAAGTGTTCACATTGTAGTAATCAACGTTAGCAACATCATAACCAATAATCAAATTTGGGCATTTGAATAATCAAAAGTAACAATGTGGGACTTCACATTGCTAACATTAGCAACCCTCTAAATGAATAATTAAAAGTTAACGTGACAAATTTTGATTATTCACTTTTGATTATTACCTTGCGGATTGGGGATGTTTCTAAAAAAGCTGATGTTCCACCGACACAAGTACTGTAAACATATGGCTATTAGTCAACACCAATTCCATCAAATCTACTGGTTGAATTCTTAATTTTAGTATTAATGTTGTTGACCGATAATTCTTCGTCATCATTACCGATAATTCTTGGAGTACAAGTTTTTGTAAAAGTACTCCGTATTTCATGTCAACTACTGTCTACCTATTTATTTCAATTGAACTACTGTAACCGGCATTACGAAGGTAGTTCACCAGGGCGTTTTTGGTACGTAAAATTTCCGCATACGATTTCTAATAACTTCTTTCTTTTTTTTTTTATCTATCTTTCGCTATTTTATTACTCTGAAAACATACCTCAAAATCCTAATCGAACAAGTGAAATATAAGGGAAAAAAATTCCTCTGGTATGGCTCAATCGGTGTCGGATTTTAGGGGCGACGGTGAGGTAAGAGGGTAAGAAGCCGCCAGTGTGGAGAAATTGAATGGGTTCTTGCGGCTGCGGCCAATTCGATCAATGGAGAAAACAGGGGAGGAAGAAGTGGTATAGGGTTTATTGGCAAGACTGTTTTCGTTATAGAAGGAATTGCCTGTTAATTCGCCCTTAAAAAAAAAAATCTTTTAAAATGATGTAGATTTCACCACAAAGTGATGTCATGCTTACTATGCAATACACTTTTTGGTAAGCATGACATCACCTTATGGTGAGATCCACATTATTTTAACCAATAGAAAAGAGAGCAATGTTCACCCTCTTAAGTGGAGGGTGAACAAAACTCAACTCTCCCCATTTACTTGATCCAAAATAAATGCCATGGCTGTTCTTCCTTCTTAAACCCCTCGTTTCTCTCTCTGCTTCTTCTTCACGCCCCTCCTCTAAGATTTAGGGCCGGGTTGGGGAGGGGAGATGGAGGGAGTTAGTCAACTACTCTATTTAACAGAGTTGTTGGTCCAACTCAGGGGAGAAATCGAATAACGCCTCAATAGTTTAGGAGTTTAGGTGTCTACTTAGGAAAAATCTAAGGGACAAACCATCTTAAACAATCTTTGTGGCTTATTTTTATGAGTTTTTGTGTCTCACTTTATGAAAGTCTATACGGTACATCCTTATGAATTTTGCGGCTTACTAGAAGATGTCTATGCCTAAAGGCACGTCAGAACCTAATATAGTCGTAACATATAAACTACAGTATATGTTCTACGTGAGTGTTTTAGTACCCAACGAAAATAATCTACACATTATGTTAGTTATAATTTTGAGACGTTTCCCTATTTATGAAATTAACTTTAAGTGGGAAAAATACAAAAGGCAATCAACTGAAAAAGAAATATAGAGAAACATTATTGTAGTCCATAATCAAAGTTTGGAAATCAAAATTATTTATTATACATTTCAGAAGACATTAAAAGGCAATCAAAGTTTGGCAATTAAATTCCCGTGCATTATTGAATTCATTAGTATCATATAATAAGGAAAGAGTCTCACTACCCAAAAAAGAGGAAAGGTTCACTTGTATATTGTCAAAGGAGAAATAATCAGACGCCTACGATTTTAATTAAAGGCGATCGAATGGCTGTAGAGGTACTCATGTTTGTATGAGTAGACAAAAATCGCTCTATTTTATAATATAGATTTTTATGGATTTTTGTGGACCCATATATGAGATTTTGTGGTTGTTTATATATGTATTTTTGTGGTTACAATTATGAATTTTGTGGTTTACTTTTACGAATTTTGTGGTAAAAAAGACAGCTAAAAGTTAAAAAAAATGACTCTAGGTTACGAATTTTGTGGCTTACTTTTACAAATTTTGTGGTGTTATTTACGATTTTTGTGATTCAAAATACGAATTTTATGACTTATTCTTATGAAAGTTTGTGGTTAGACAATCTCCTAATTAAACTTTAACAAAGTTTGAGTGTCTATTTGGCATTGAGGTTTTAAAGTTTGAAAGGTATTTTGAAATTTTTCCAAAAAAGAAAAGGACATAAAACCCAACTCCAAAGCAGGAAGTGAGTATTAGCTTTATACTGGAGTAGTTTTTACCAAAAAAAGAAAGAAAGAAAGAAAGTGAGTATGAGGCTAGCTATGAGCTTAGCTGCTCATAAGGTATGTAATCGCATCATCCCACACTACACTGCAACTTTCTTTAGGGTATGTTTGGAACTTTTCGAAAGGAAAGAAAAAGAAAAGAAAAGAATGTGTGAGAAAAAAGTGAAGAAAATATATATAAGAGAAAATGCACGGTGCTTTAAAATTTTGTTTTCCTATTTTCTTCTCACTTCCTTTCCAAAACTTTGTTTTCCTATTTCCTTCTCACTTTCTTTACAAAACCAAAATAAGGTAAGGCAATATATATATTTTTTTAATTTCCTTTCTTTTACTTTATTTTCCACATGTTCCAAACAAAAGCCTTAGTTTCCATTATTCGAGCAAACCAATTTCATTTAGTTACCATTTATTCTAGAGAGAATTTTACACAGGTCCACTATAACAGTTTCCAAATCCATCTAGTCCACTTTTAAGTTTCATAACCCACTAAGTCCACTAATAATTTTAATGGCAAAAATACTCCACCTAAGAAACAAGGGCCTTGTTTGGCTAACACGAAAATATATTTTTTTTCATTTTTGTTGCAATCAAGCCGCCGTCGTCACTACCGCCGCCACCGCCATAGCTGCTGCCATCACACCACATATAATGTTAAAGGTATAACAAAAAACGTATTTTTTTCATTTTTCTCGATTTTTTTTATTGAACCCGCTACATTTAACATTATATATGTGACAAATTTGTCTTTTTGTTTTTTTCCTATTTTTCTTGTATTTATTTTTTAACGTTATATGAGTGTTAAAAATTTCCTAACATACAACATTATATGTTAGGCAAAAAAGTTATAACATGCAACATTTCTTTTTGGTTTTTCTTGTTTTTAGGCTTTAACGTTATATGTTGGTCCATACAAAATATATAATATTATATGTGAGTTTTTGAATATCTAAATATCGCAAAAAAAACCATAACATATAACATTATATTTGAGCTTCTGCAGTTCTGAATCTCACAAAAAAATAGAACAAAACATATAACATTATATGTGAGTTTCTGTAGTTCTAAATCTCACAAAAAAATAGAATATATAACATCATATTTAAGTTTCTGTAGCTCTAAGTCTCACAAAACATGACATATAAAATTATATGTTCTCATAACATCATATCTTTCCAACAATATTATATATCTCAAAAAATAACATTATATGTTCACATATCATGCCACCATTATCCTTGTTTCCAGTCGCGCATTGAATCCCAAGTTGAATGTTAATGAAGCCAATAGGAGTCGAGCTTCATTTTTTCACCGTTTCTTCATCAAAACCTTCATCGAATCCTTCAAAATTTGTGATTTTCTGCCTCCGAATAGCATTCCCATAACCTCTATATCTACATATTCAAAATAACATAAATAACATTAATATATCTCAAAAATGAGATATAATATTATATGTCTAACCCTAAGAAAAGCACATATTACACATGACAGAAGTTCACATATAACGTTATATGCTCCGTTGTCTATCACTTATTGAATTGCGCGACCTCTTCGACGTACTTGCTTTTGATAATATATGGATATTTCCATATGTGCTTTCGAGAGATCGTTGCACGAACCTATTCGATAAGAGAACATATAACGTTATTAGTTCCTCTCTTTTTTTTTTTTTGAGTTTTACAGAACAAATCTCATATACAACGTTATATATTCTCTATGCAAATTGAAATATTTTTTTTATGTCAATACAAGCTCATATATATATATATATATATATATATATAACGTCATAACCATATATATGTATATATGGTCACAAATATTCTCATATAACCATATATAATCATATATGGATATATCCATATGTATTTTTGAGAGGCCGCTGCGTTGACCGATTCAATAAGAGAACAAATAACATTATTAGTTCATTTGTTTTGGAGTTTTGCAGGACAAAATTAGGTACCAAGGGCAAATTCTCACGTATAACATATATGTCTCAGTAGAAAAGATCATCTATAACCAAACAACAACGCCAACCGAGCTTCAAATCACATAATTTCACGTATAAGTCGAAGAGGCCGCTACGTGGACCAATTCAATAAGTGATCGACAACGGAGCATATACCGTTATATATGACAGAAGCTCATATATAACGTTACACGGTACAAAAGGTCATATATAACGTTATATGTTCTCTTTATTAAATAACATATAATATTTCTAATCTAGAATCTTATATATAACAATATAACATTATATATTATTATATCTCTCTCTAATTGAGAATGTTTTTAAAAAAATGACATTAAATAACAACAAAAACACACAAATTTTTTTTTTGTGACACGAAAAGCACACATATAATCTTATATATATTTTTCAAAAACATAACCTGTTCCAACCTTATATGTCCAACCCTAGAAAACACACACATATAACCTTATATATTTATTCAAAAAACTCCAAATATATCAAAAGCAAGTTGGAGAGGCCGCTGCGCGGACCAAATCAATAAGTGATTGATGAAAAGCACAAATATAACCTAATATATTTATTCAAAAAAACTTCAGATCTTTAACCCTAGGAAAAGCACACATATAACCTTATGTATTTATTTAAAAATCTCCGAATATGATGATAACCGGACACGGGACAAACAAAAGACTGGATCAACCTTCTTATAATATTATATTTTTTGTTTTTACTACTCCAGATTTCCCTCCAGTAAAACAAATAAAAGACCAAAAGAAAACCACTCACCTCGTCTACGTCTTCTCCGACGAAAATAACAGCAGTAATGAAGATCCAAAAGGATTTTGAATGATCACTGCTATAACCCATCTGCGAATAAACAATTGAAACAAGTCTAGTATTACTCAAACTAAGAAAAGGACTTCGACAATACCCTAATCATATTCGTACTTTGTTAAAGATGAAGAAGAAAATCAATGAAGTGCTGAAAAGTACCTGCTTTTTAGTTTCGGAAGTAATAGATGGGGTCTGGTCTGTCTTTCGCAATGGTCGAAGCTAATTTTTATAGCAGCGGAGAAGGTTGTCGGCGGTGATGAGGGGGATGATGAAGATGTCGGTGGTGTTGGTGGCCGTGATGGAAGCGGGAACTCGGCCATGGTGATAGCGGCAATGGACAGCGATGAAGGGCAGCGCCAAGGAGGAGGAGTGCTTTGGCGGCAGAGGTGAGTAATCAGAGAAAAAGAGGGGCAGCACGGGCCCGATCCAGTTCGTGGTAAGTGAGGGAGAACTCGTCGGTGTGGAGAATTTGGAGGCGGATGGTTCACCAAGGGAGGGATAGAGAGAAGGAGGGGGGAGGGGGGGCTCAAATCTGTTTTGTGATCTAGGGTTTCTCTCTCTATATGTTATATAAGAGGGGGTGTTTTGTCTTGAAAAATATCTCTTTTTAAGTAAATTGGAGTTATTAGGTTATATAACTATATTAGTGGATTAGAGGGGTTATAAAATTTAGAAGTGGACTTAATGGGTTACAAACATGCTATAATGGACCTCCCACCAATTTTTTATTTATTCTAGCACTATTTGTATCTCCTATGTAAATAAACCACTTCTAGGATTTTGTAAATGATTGGATATGTTATGATCACGGAAATTTTTAGAATCTGTCAATAAATTAAAGATCAATTTTGCTAACAACTGTCCATCTATAGACCCTATAATGCCAAAAAAAAAAAAAAAAGCCACTAATTCATCACAATTGTCAATAAACATTCATCAATCACTTTTTGTAATTAGAATAGTTTCAAAAATCAGTATATCACCCACCCTTTTTCCAACTAGTGAATCAGCCACCCCACCCCTCGAAAACAGTCCCCACAATCCACCTATGTGGCCCAAGAGACTATTAAAGGAGGTAGCAGTAGCAGGAGCAGCTGGTTCTAGAAAGGATATAATTTACCAGTGTTCGATTTTCAGAGTCAGGTCACAAGAATGTAATTTCTTGTCAATTTTATAATCACGACGTGGACGATTTGTTTACTTTAGGTGGGCATAGACCGGTCCGACAGCGCTGACCGTCAAAAAAAAAAAAAAAAAAAACAACTGGTAGAAGGAAGTGCAAGTGGCACGGGGCAGTGGAATTGGAAGACAGCTATGCATTACAAAAAGTCCAAAACACTCATCCTTAAACGGCCTCATGTTGTCATGTTGCAGATATGCTTTTGTTTGGCGTTACATATCACTAATAAGAAACACTATCAAAATATCAAGAAACGCTATCAAAATATTAAAGGAGTTGATTTTTACACTCTCCTTTTATTTAAGTGCGCTCCGTATTTTGTCTTCATTCATGTAGGATTATATCCTTCTTGCCAATTTTCTAATCATGACATGGACGATTTACCTTTGCTCGGACTGAGAAAAAAATTTCTTTGAATGGGCATAGGATGCTCTTGACACTCCTGACCGTCGAAAAAAAAAAAGAACAACCGGTAGAAGAAAGTGCAAGTGGCGCGGGGGCAGTGAAATTGGAAGACAGCTATGCATTACAAAAAGGCCTCATGTTGCAGATATGCATTTGTTTGGCGTTACACAACACTAATAAGAAACACTATCAAAATATCAAGGAAGTAGATTTTCACACTTCCTTTTTATTCAAGTGCGCTCCGTATTTTGTTTTCATTCATGTAGGATTATAAAATTATCGTTCATACACTTTTTTTCCATCATACAAAAGGGTAATTATGTAATTTCAAATTATTGCGAAACAAGAAAAGAAATGCATTTGGATGATAGGAAAGTGTAAAAATCAATGAAAATTGATTTTCGCGCTCTACTTTTATATATAAGTGTTCCACTATACAGGCGCCGTACAAAAATGGAGCGTAAAAATCAGCATCCAAAAGCAATTCCCAAATATCAAATTAGCACTGCTAACAACAGAGACAATTTGTTTACATATTTTGTTGTGGGGTCCACCACGAGTTCCCAATTCGAGCCGTTCATTAAATGTAAAATATTTTGTCAAGGGTCTCGTTAAAAATCAACTCAATCTGATACCTATAGGTGCTCGATCCAATCATCTAAACTTTTATTCAAATTTTTGGATAATGAAAAACTAGATGATTGGATTGAGCACCCATAAATATCGAATTGAGCTAATTTTTCGTAGGAACCATGAAAAAATATTTTACATTTAATAAATAGTGTGGTGGCTCGGAATACACGGGCTCGGGCCGATGTACTCCGAGGCATTTGTTGCTGAACGCTTCAGGGTTGGTCCCCGATGGCCTGCCAGTGTATAGCTCCGGACGATGTTTTAAAGAGCTTGGGCAACCGACGAGATGCTGCTCGGTATATCACGACATAACAATGCACTACGCATCGGATGTAACCCTCATCCTTGTGCATCCAAGATCGCCAAGCATGTGCGTCATCATGACGTAAGCCGAGACGCCTACAATACAAGGGTTGTCATTGGGGCTGAGCTAGCCATGTGCTCTGTAACCACCTTATCCCGTACGTTGCCTTTGACATCACCTGAGGCGGTTACTCGAGCGTACCCTCTATGCCC
This sequence comes from Rhododendron molle, assembly GCA_025413875.1. Lineage (NCBI taxonomy): Eukaryota > Viridiplantae > Streptophyta > Magnoliopsida > Ericales > Ericaceae > Rhododendron > Rhododendron molle. Next base: position 31,845,462 of record CM046396.1, read on the forward strand.
TTGCTTGGAGGCCAAGCAAAGCGAGGTCTATAAAAGCAAAGAGACTCTAACCTAAAAGAGATAGGCTGTTTTACCTTAACCCTAGACCTATACACTTCTCCTTAGATCTAACTTGATCGTCAGAGGGTCATTCGGTTTCCAGAGCCCTAGTGACTTGTTGCAAGTCTAGCGACAGACGCACGAAGTAGCGGAGGAAGGAACCGAAACCCTCTCGCGATTGAGATCTCGACAAACCAAACCCCTCTGAATAACTTGGTGGATCCCACAACAAAATCACGGAATCCTTGTGTGGACAGACTTTTATTGATCAGAAAGTCTACAGCCATCGAAGGCAAACGCGGTGGCCGGCCACAGCATGCCGCCGAGCCAAATTCGGGCACCGGATGGCCGATCTGAACCGACCAAAATTCTTAAAAAAAAAAAAAGAGTGGGCCTTCATGGAAATCAATGGTATCCGACGTGTGTACGTGCTCGATCCGAACTTCCAAAAATTAGATGATCCAAGCCGTTCACAAACAAAAGATTGGTTCGAGCACTTACAAAGGTCGAATGCCATTGATTCTCACATAGACCCACTAATTTTTTTTTTAAATTTTTGGTCGGCTCGGATCGACCATCCGGTGGCCGAAGTGGATCCGGCGGCATGCGGTGGCCTAGCATTGCTCCATTATTGATATACTACTCCTCCCACTTAAATAGTAAATAAATAAATAGTTGGTCCACGCGTGGTACACGATTTAGGGTACTTTAATTGTGTACTTTTTGTACCACTAAAGATTCTACCAGACTGTAGCTATGCTGCTGCTACTTGCTAAAAAAAGAATGAATGGTTAGGAGTAAAGCTCCGTTCCAGAAATTTTCTTAAAAAATAAGCAGTTTATTTTATATTTTCAAACTAAAAAATAATGTAAATGAAAAATAATTTTTTAATTTTTCTTGCACCGTATTAAAGATCTTGATGAGATCTATCAAATTAGATCCATATTGGTAGGAAAATTATTTGCGTAAACACATTATTTTTGAGCTTAAAATTGCCTTCTTAAAAAATAAGGACTTATTTAAGGTTCCGGAACGGAGCCTAAAAGAAATATCAAATGAAAGCTCAGCCATTGAAAAACCAACAACCTTCGGTAGGAGTGGTTACTACTTTCAGTCATACCCATGAAATCCTGTGAAAAGACAATTGAGATTTAAGGAAAAGTTTCATTCATCGGTTCCAACAAACAATTCTGAAGGAACTAGATACTCTTGAATACCTATAGGATAGGCATGCTACAACTAGACACAGACACAAACTTCATAGATCAAAAAGGAGAGAGGGCAAAGAAATATGAGCAAAACTTGTAGTAGTAAAATAAGCTTCAAGTCAAGCAACATTACATTACTGCAACTTTCAAGGAGACAAACAAAGACCCTTTGGACGGCTGTATTAAGTAGCACACGGAAAACCCAAGGACTTCTCTCCATACAATTTCAAGTGAGGCTCACTCTTTTGAGCCACTCAAGAACTTATTTTATGTTCTTGAGACTCTCTCTAAAACTATACTATAATATATATCTATATAAAACCATATTCCTACTAGCTGCAAAACTCATTGAATTAAGCCCCCATTGAGGGGCTCATCAGCCCAGGCATGCTCTTCATCGTCGAGCTCGAAATCGTAATCCGGAAGATCGCTAGGCTCACTGTCGTCAAACCCAGCTAATTTGACATCGTCAAGCCCACGCAAATCGCCCAACAGGTTACCGAAATCATCAAGAAACAACGAATCAAAGTCCATTCCCAGATCAAACCCATCATCATCATCCCCAATTTGACCCATCAATGCCACTTCCTCCATGGGCACTTGATCAAGATAAGTCTCAGCACCCGCCAAATCTCTCACTGTTCCATAGGACATCCCGTCACATTTCCCGTTCAGGTTCGAATTCGAGGCTGATGCCATCGAGTCCAACTCGAGGACCGAGGACGGGGACGTGTGGGACAACAAGCTCTCGGAATCCTCCGAGCACGCCGCGGAGGCCACGGCTTCGAATTCGAGCTTCTTCGTTTCGTAAGCCCTGGCGGCTTCCTCCTCGGTGCTGTAGGTGCCCAGCCAGACCCTCTTCCTCATGAACGGGTCCCGAATCTCCGCCGCCCATTTCCCCCACTTCCGCTGCCGGACGCCCTTGTGTTTTGAACCCGTCGACAGCGGTCGGCTCGGATTCGAAACCCCTCTCTTGCTTTTCGGTGCATTTTCTTTTTCTTTTTCCCCGTTGTTGCTGTCTTGGCAAGAACTCTCTGTTTCGGGGTCTCTTTTAACGGGCCGATTCACAGGGGCGAAAGGCAGGGTTATTTCGCGGACCATGCGTTTCGGTCCGTACGGGTGGGGATTTGACTCGTCCGATGAGGAATCAGTAGCGTCCGGATCGTAACAGATTACACGGATTTTCTTCATCTTGGTGGTTTCAAAAGCGGAAACTGACTTGTTCTTTGGTTTCGCCATTTTCGGCTGACGTCACACCCCGAAATCTTGGTAAGTCCTTGTTTGGAAACCGGAAAAAAGAAAGGGAAGAAGAAGGAGAAGGAGAAAAGGAAAGGGAATCACTAATCAAGATTATAGAGATTTAACAAGTGAGGCCGTCTCAAGAACAAGAAGAGATAAAAGAAATGCTTTATGTGAAAACCCCCAAAGAACTCTACTCCAGAACAAGTCCTGCAACAACAAAAAAACAAAACCCAGTTCAAATCAGAACCTGAAAACGTTAGATAACACAAAAATTTTAAAAAAAAAACACGAAAAAAACATGTAAATGGGGAAAATATTTGTACCTCTTTGGCCTCAAACGCATCGAAACAGTGGGGAAAGACAGGTGGGTTGTCTGCTGGGGGAGACAGCAGAGGCGTTGTCGCATGCAGAGAGCGGAGAAGGAGACGGAAGAGGAGGAAATCCAGAGCTTCAAGGGAGCCCCAATCGCAACCAATTCAGCCGACATAAATCTTCTCACCTCTCTCTCGCTAAACCCCTCTGGTTCCAAAAGGGAGAGAAATTGTAAGCGATCGACGGATATAAATAATGGGTAGAACAAGAAGTGGGAGCGGATTAGGAATCTATGGCTGCGATCTCTCTCTCTCTCTCTCTCTCTCTCTCTCTCCCCCTCTCCCTCCCTCCCTCTGGAATGTGACAACGATCGGATTATGGTTATTCTCGATAGGCCCACACCAGTGACAACGACTGAACAACCCCGAGTGAATGAACGAACGGGGGTGTGTTTCTAGTTAGAGTGAGAGAGAGAGAGGAAAAAAAAAACCACTGAACAGATAAGCAGATCTCTGTATAAAAAATAAAAAAAAACCACAACCGTGGAGATAGATATTAATGTTATTATAATGGAATATCTAACAGAAAAGTTCACACAATAAATATACGTACCAAGCTTGTCTCTCTCCTTCTCTCTCTCTACAGTGGTAGTGATTACTCTCTCTCTCTCTCTCTCTCTCTCCCTTGATCTCTGGTTTTATTTTGATTTCTTTTTAACACCGGAGCCGGTTCACCTTGTACACAAGCGGTCAAAATATGTAATAAACTTGGGAGTATTTTATAATGCCCGAAAAATGAGAAATTTTTCAGGGACAGTGGTCATGGCCACGTGATTTCCATGCGCACATTTCGATCGTCCAAACATATTTTGGACGATTCAGATTTATTTGGGTTTGAAAAAACGCAAATAAATCTGAATCGTTCAAAACACATTTGAACAATCGAGATGCATGTGCGGACACCATGTGACCGTACCTACGTAGCACTAAAAAATTTCTCCCGAAAAATGGTACTAATAAACATAATAAAGGCAGAGAAGGAAATTGAATTGATAGGGAGATGATGAGGTGGTGGGTGAAGGGGAAACGTTGTTGTGCACCTTGTATCCTGCTGTTCATCTCGGTACGTACGACTGAAATTTAATCCTAGCTCCTGTATTTTATTGTTGAGATGGACGGTCAGATCGATGTGCACTATCAGATCCGGGCCGGGGACAGATGGATTTTACATTCTTGTGACATGACCATACCATCTCATGTCATGCATATCATGCCATGGCTCTGCCACCGGCGATTCCTTATTTGATGATCTCGTTACCTCACGCTCTATTCGAGTGTGTTGAGTAGTCGCCAGAAGAGATGAGATGCTGAGTTTGGTAGGAGAGTGGAGGGACGCGCGGCGTTGGTGTAGAGTCCCCGTTACCCTTTTCGAAGATTTTTTTTTTTTTTTGGGGGAATTGCACGACAGTGGCTACTGGGGCAAAAAAATTCCATCTCATGGATGGGTTTTAATGGAATTCATCTTGATATGAAAGGGAAGAAAATAATTTCTCATACATGGAAAGAGCAACATAAAAAGACAAATATGCCCCTCATCAAAAAAACCCTAAACCTCAAACCCACCCATCGTTCTCATTCAATTCCCCCAATTTCCATTCGTACGACTCTGAAGAGGACGACTGGAAGAGAACAACCAGAGGTAGGGTTTCTTCTACTTCTTGTATCCTTCGACCTCATCTCCTTCACCTTTTCTTTCTCTCTCACTTCATCTCTCTGTTTCATTATATCTTAATCTTTCCATTCCACCATTGAAGAAGCAGCATCTACTCCTATGCGCTAGCGAGTTCGTGGTTACCCATCTGGTAAGGTTTTGGGTGATTCAAGTTTATTTGCAGCTTTCTCTTCTCTCATTTTGTCCATGTGTCTCTGTTTGTAAGCAATTTGATTTTTTTCATTGTATGAGCGAGTGACCTGGTTTTGGGTTAAGGCAGAAATTGTTAGGTTTTGGGTTAAGTTTTCTCCTTTCTATAGTGACGTAAAAACAACGCAAGCAAACCATTTCGAGGGCCTTCACTCTAGTATTTTTTCCATTGAGAATGTCCTAGCACCATAATTTGTTCTAACTGATGGAACAAATTATAAACTTTCTAAGCCTAACAATGTGCAAGGCACAGTAGTATGACTGCAACAGAAAAAAAACAATGTGTTGTCGTCCATAATTCGTTCCAACTCGTGTAACATGTTTTTCCTGAAAATAAAATAGTTGATCTTTAAGTTACTTAATGTTACTCCTTGTAAGAATTTTTGTTGCTCTCTATGTAAGAATGTATGCCCCAGAAATGGAATTCTAGGGCATACATTATATGTAATGCCAGTTTCATTTTTTTTATGACCTATTGCCTTGAAATGGAATTCTATGTTTTGGTTGATAGGAAATGGGTATTGGAAACTGTAGTATTGAAATCCATATTTATTTTGTGCGCTTCGAACTTTGAGGAACATTGGTATTCTTTTTGGTGGAAGCGAGAAGATTAAAATGATTTAGACATTGCTTAGGTTATTTTTTCTTAGACATTGCTTAGCCTTTACACACGAGTAGTTCAAATCAGTGGGAAAAGGGGCAAAGAATGCCCAAGTGATGGAGTAGTTTTTAGGAAATTCCTATAAATATGGGAAGGAGAAAAGAATTTCCCAATATACAAATAATACTGATTTCTTGAGTGTTCAAGGTTATTTACAAATAATACTTACGTTTGGGTTGGTCTAGGAAAAGAGAATGCCTTTACTGATTAAGACAAGTGGCGACGAGGAAATGCCACACTTGTCACTTGGGTGACGTCTCTACCAATGGGTCTCTTTCACGCTGATCAAATTTTGACAATAGCCTTGCCATTTTGCTTGAGCCAATGAGAAGAAGGATTCCTTCCCATGCTTGTTATAGCATAAATTGGATTGGCCGAGGTAAAGCCCTTCTCAATTTGAATCATTTGATGACCATTGTACAGGTTCCATTGTGGCATCAGAAGGCTAGTCACAGAGCTGATGGAGTAATTCTATGGGACTATTGTGTCATCTGCATTCAGGTGAGAACTAAATCTCATCATTTTTGTGTTGGCAGAACACTGAAAAAGGTTTTTTCCATTTACTTTCCTGCATGAATGTTGTTTCAACTTTCTAAACCTTGGAATTGCAATGCTTATACAGAGAAAGAAAGAAAGCCACTCTTCTCCTCTTGTGTGGGATTTAGACTCAAGTCTTCAATGTCCATCTCCTTTGGCCTCCTATGTATCAGAAACCATCCGGCCATCTTTTCAACTTTTTGTTGATTTTCAAAGGTAATGTCTACTGATCTTCCGTACAAAGTTTTTTTCTTGGCGAGTGTGTACCAGAGTTTGTGGACTCAGTAGTATGCCCAACAATACATATAATAACACCCAGGAGACAGTATCACTACAATTAGGCAGATGAAGCTTTATGTTTTAACAAACTTGTTACCTTAGGATTCTTGGAAAGCCTCGTATAGATTTGGCATCTTGTTTCATAGATGAAATCACAGCAGAAATAGTACTGGCTTCCCTTGTCTTTTGTTTGTCATTTAAAAAATGTAAACACTAACAAATAAAGGAAGGGAACAATCCGACTAGAACTAGCGATTTTTTGTGGGTACCTTGGGTGTGTCATTCTGTCAAAAAATAAAGCAAAACATGATTATACTTCTGAATCTATAGGAAATGAAGTGTTGAACCTATCCTACTACTGTATCTAAAGAAGTCAAAGCACTACAAGAAAAAACACTTTTGCCGACCAAATTCCCCGACTAAATGGAATTTAGTCGCCGTTGCATTGCCTTTCGCCGACCAAAATCAGTTTGGTCGCCGTTGTCTTATCTTTCGCCGACTAAATTTATTTGGTCGCCGTTAGCCTAGCTTTCGCCGACTAAATTTTAATTGGTCGCCATTGACCTAATCTTTCGCCGACTAAATTTTATTTGGTCGCCGTTGGCCTATGCTTTCGCCGACTAAATCTTAATTCGTCGCCATTGACCTAAGCTTCGCCGACTAAATTTTAATTGGTCGCCGTTGGCCTATGCTTTCGCCGACTAAATCTTAATTGGTCGCCATTGACCTAAGCTTCGCCGACTAAATTTTAATTGGTCGCCATTGACCTAAGCTTTTGCCGACTAAATTTATTTGGTCGCCGTTGGCCTATGCTTTCACCGACTAAAATTTATTTGGTCGCCGTTGGCCTAGCTTTCGCCGACTAAATTTTATTTAGTCGCCGTTGACCTATGCTTTCTCCGACAAAATTTTTTTTGGTCGGGGAAAAATATTTTTCGTAATTAAAAAACAAAAAAATATTGATTTTCCGACTAAAATATTTTTAGTCGGGCAAAAGTATTTTTTGTAATTAATAGAAACAAAAATTATGTATTCTTTGGCCGACTATAAACAAAATATATTGTTTTTGGCCAATCAAATTTCAATGATCCGAGCCGCTCAATGTGTTTAAAATGTGATTTTAAGGGTACTCGTAAGAATTCACCAAAAAATATGATCGTAAAGGATCCGAGCAATTTTGCTAAAAACGCTATAAAAGTGTTTTCTTTTATCAAAACCTGTTCGGATCAAGCCTTTGTTAAAAAATAAATTTATTAAAAAGAGGCATTTGTTAAAAAATAAAATTGTTGCGTTCAAAAATAAAACATAAATTTATTTTAAAAAATAATATTAGTTGCTGTTTGTATAATGAGTGTTCAAATGGAGAGAGTAAAATAATCGGAATAAAAAAAACTTATTTGAATAGTATAAATTGCATTAAAAAAATTTATTTAAAGGCATTTGTTAAAAAAGAAAATTATTGCATTCAAAAATAAAAATAAAATTTATTTTAAAAAATGATATTAATAGGTGTTCAAATGGGGAGTGTAAAACCATCGGAATAAAAAAAATTATGATGATCCGAACTGCTCAATGTGTTCAAAACGTGTTTTTAAAGGAACTCGCCAAAAATCGGCAAAAAAAATGACCGGAAAAGGCTTGATCGGAGCAGTTTTCGACAAAAAGCTAATAATCTATAGTGTAAATGTACTATAGCCACACGATGGAAATAGGATTATGATGATCCGAACCGCTCAACGTGTTAAAACGTGTTTTTAAGAGTCCTCGCGAAGAATCGGCAAAAAAATTGAACGGCAAATGCTTGATCTGAGCAGTTTTCGAGAAGTTTCATCGAAAATTGCTCGGATCAAGCCCTTCCCGGTCATTTTTTTTGTCGATTCTTTACGGGGACCTTTAAAAACACGTTTTAAACATATTAAGCGGTTTGGATCATCATAATCCTATTTCCATCATGTGGCTATAGTATATTAGACTACAATAGAAGATCTTAGTTATGAATCAATGTCATCTATTACAGTGTAATGTACTATAGCCATACGATGGAAACACGATTACGATGATCCGAGCCGCTCAATGTGTTCAAAACGTGTTTTTAAAGGTCCTCGCAAAGAATCGGCAAAAAAAATGATCGGGAAGGGCTTGATCGGAGCAGTTTTCCACAAAAAGCTAATGTTCCATAGTGTAATGTACTATAGCCACACGATGAAAATAGGATTATTATGATCCGAACCGCTCAATGTGTTCAAAACGTGCTTTTTAAGGGTCCTCGCAAAGAATCGGCAAAAAAAATGACAGGAAAGGGCTTGATCAGAGCAGTTTTCGACAAAAGCTAATGTTCTATAGTGTAAATGTACTATAGCCACACGATGGAAATAGGATTATGATGATCCGAACCGCTCAATATGTTCAAAACGTATTTTTAAGGGTCCTCGCAAAAAATCGGCAAAAAAAATGACCGGGAAAGGCTTGATCTGAGCAAAAAAAGGCTTGATTCTGGGCGCAGTATAGTATAAATATTCGTTGTTCTTCCTACAATCACAAGTGAGCAGGTAGCGCGAGCTAAGGAACCTAGAGGATCTGGGTTCGAGTCTGGGTAGTGTAAGGATCTGAACTTCGAGCAGTTAGCCACGTGGCAACGCTGGCGCCACGTGGCGGCATTTAAATATTTAAAAATTAAAACTTTTTTAAAAATCGAACAAAAATTTAAAAAAATCAAAAAATTTACATTCACCGACAAAATATTTGGTCGGAAAAAATAAAAAATTATAAAATTATTTTGAAAAATCGAAAAAATTTAGAGAGAATTATTCACGACAAAATATTTGGCTCGAAAAATAAAAATTAAAAATTATAAAAAATTTTGAAAAATCGAAAAAAATTAAAAAAATCTGAAAAAAATTTACTTTCGCCGACAAATATTTGGTCATAAAAATAAAAAATGAAAAATTATAAAAATTTTGAAAAATCAAAAAAATTAAAAAAATCAAAAAATTAGGAAAATAAAAAATTATGATCGGAAAGGGCTTGATCCGAGCAATTTTGCTAAAAACGCTATGAAAGTGTTTTCTTTTATCAAAACCTGTTCAGATCAAGCTTTTGTTAAAAAAATGATATTAATAGTTGTTCAAATGGAGAGTGTAAAACCATCGGAATAAAAAAAAAATTATGATAATCCGAACCGCTCAATGTGTTCAAAACGTGTTTTTTAGGATCCTCGTAAAGAATTGGGGAAAAAAATGACCGGGAAAGGCTTGATCGGAGCAATTTTCGACAAAAAACTAATGTTCTATAGTGTAATGTACTATAGCCACATAATGGAAATAGGATTATGATGATCCGAACCGCTCAATGTGTTCAAAACGTGTTTTTAAAGGTCCTCGCAAAGAATCGGCAAAAAAAATGACCGGGAAGGGCTTGATCGGAGCAGTTTTCGACAAAAAGCTAATGTTCCATAGTGTAATGTACTATAGCCACACGATGAAAATAGGATTATTATGATCCGAACCGTTCAATGTGTTCAAAACGTGCTTTTTAAGGGTCCTCTCTGAGAATCGGCAAACAAAAATGACAAGGAAGGCTTTGATCGGAGCAGTTTTCGACAAAAAGCTAATGTTCTATAGTGTAAATGTACTATAGCCACACGATGGAAATAGGATTATGATGATCCGAACCGCTCAATGTGTTTAAAACGTTTTCTTAAGGGTCCTCGCAAAAAATCGGCAAAAAAAATGAACGGCAAATGCTTGATCTGAGCAGTTTTCGAGAAGTTTCATCAAAAATTGCTTGGATCAAGCCCTTCCCGGTCATTTTTTTTGTCAATTCTTTACGGGGACCTTTAAGAACACGTTTTAAACACATTGAGCGGTTCGGATCACATAATCCTATTTCCATCGTGTGGCTATAGTATATTAGACTACAGTAGAAGATCTTAGTTATGAACCAAGGTCATCTATTACAGTGTAATGTACTATAGCCACACGATGGAAACACGATTACGATGATCCGAGCCGCTCAATGTGTTCAAAACATGTTTTTTAGAATCCTCGTAAAGAATTGGGGAAAAAAATTACCGGAAAAGGCTTGATCGGAGCAGTTTTCGACAAAAAACTAATGTTCTACAGTGTAATGTACTATAGCCACACGATGGAAATAGGATTATGATGATCCGAACCGCTCAATGTGTTCAAAACGTGTTTTTAAAGGTCCTCGCAAAGAATCGGCAAAAACAATGACCGGGAAGGGCTTGATCCGAGCAGTTTTCGACAAAAAGCTAATGTTCCATAGTGTAATGTACTATAGCCACACGATGAAAATAGGATTATTATGATCCGAACCGCTCAATGTGTTCAAAACGTACTTTTTAAGGGTCCTCGCAAAGAATCGGCAAAAAAAATGACAGGGAAGGGCTTGATCGGAGCAGTTTTCGACAAAAAGCTAATGTTTTATAGTGTAAATGTACTATAGCCACACGATGGAAATAGGATTATGATGATCCGAGCCGCTCAATATGTTCAAAACGTATTTTTGAGGGTCCTCGCAAAGAATCGGCAAAAAAAATGACCGGGAAAGGCTTGATCTGAGCAAAAAAATTCTTGATTCTGGGCGCAGCATAGTATAAATATTAGTTGTTCTTCCTACAATCACAAGTTAGCTGGTAGTGCGGTTGGGTCGCGCGTGCGTCAAGGAACCCAGAGGTCCCGGGTTCGAGTCTGGGTAGTGTAAGGGTCTGAATTTCGAGCAGTTAGCCACGTGGCAGTCACGTTGGGCGCCACGTGGCGGAATTTAAAAAATAAAAAATAATAAATAATAAAAATTATAATTTTTTGAAAAATCGAAAAAATTAAAAAAATCTGAAAAAATTTACATTCACCGACAAAATATTTGGTCGGGAAAAATAAAAAATAATCAAATTATAAATTCTTTTTGAAAAATCGAAAAAAATCTGAAAAAAATTTACATTCACCGACAAAATATTTTGTCGGGAAAAATAAAAAATAATAAAATTACAAAATTTTTTGAAAAATCGAAAAAAATTAAAAAAATTTGAAAAATTTGAAAAATTTACATTCGCCGACAAAATATTTCGTCGGAAAAATAAAAATATTATAAATTATAAATTTTTTTGAAAAATCGAAAAAATTTTAAAAAATCAAAAAATCGTAAAATTTACATTCGCCGATTATATTTGGTCGGGAAAAGTTGTTCTTTTTCGCCGACAAAATATTTGGTCGGGAAAAGTTGTTCATTTTTCCCGACAAAAATTTTGTCGGCATAAGTTATTTTTTTCGCCGACAAAAAATTTTAGTCGGGAAAAACTTTTCCAGACCAAGTGTCAACGACGAACCTGGCGACCAAAAATTTAGTCGCTGAAACCTTTGGGCGACTAAAATCTGACATTTGGCGACTAAAAATTTAGTCGGCGAACTTGTATTTTCTTGTAGTGAAGTCAAACTTTCACATAAGTAGTGTGAACAACAGAAAAGAATTGATTTGGTAATTTTAAACTAACGTCTGTCAGTTTAGGGAGGGACCATTTGCCCCACATCCACCAAATTGTTTTTGATTGGGTAATTTTCTAGTTGCTACAATTCTCTGAAAGCCAGTCTGATGATCAAGTTGCCATGCCGTATGGCTAAAAATTCAAATTCAAATTTTGGTTCTTTAGACAACCTGATACTTTTTATGTACCCTTGTGCATTTAGCATGGGGACTTTACTCATCTTATGGCACCTCTATTTTACAAAAGCTATAACTAGGAAGTGTACGCACATAATTACATAACTTGAATTGGTGGACTTACTTGCTGGGCGTATGCCCTACTAGACATATTAGGCATGGTATACTCCAGTTCTGGATCAACATTGGTATCTCATTCAAGAGGAGTCTGTATTGAATACACCGCAGTGGCACTCTTCAAGTATCCACACTACAACAAATTATACTTTTGATAGCTTTGAGTTATGAGTGGTTTAGTGGAGATTCCTATATATGAATGGTCTACTATTATAATACCTAGCTATTATCCATTTTCTTTGTTTTGTCATAAGTTCATCCACTTTCCATTTTTCTGCTAGCGTTCCCTTCTCCCTCTTTCGTACGCTGCAGCTGAAGAGGAACAGAACAGCAGGGGAGGGTTGTGCTTCTGCTTCTGCTATCGTTTCCCTTCGAGCTTTCTCCCTCACCCCTTCTTCCTCTTTCACTTCATCTCTCTAGCAATAGTACTATCTCCATCCCACCGAAGAAGAAGCAGTCTCTTCTCCCTGACCAAGGGACATCGTACGCATCTGGTATGTATATGTTTTGGGTGTTTCAAATTTTTTACAGTTTTCTTTCTTTTCTCTTCTCTCATTTCGTCCATGTGTCTGTGTTTGTAAGCAATTTGGTTTTTTTGATTATATGAGCGAGGATAGCATTGTATGAGAGAACCCCTAACCAACAGAACAACAGCCCATCCTGGAATGGTTAAACCCAACATTAAAATTGTGATATTAATAACCATAACTCAGCAATACAACTTTGTAGTGAGGCAACTTCGAAGGATCCCATATGAATATACAGCAGAATTAAGCGATGAATATATATTTCTGTATAGTTGGATTAAAAACCCAGAAATGCATAGTCGGAGGATATGTAATTAACAGTAAGCTGTTGCCAAAGTGAATAATTGTTGGTCGAGTTGAGTGCTCAAGAAGCATGAGGCATGGAGAAAAAGAACCAACTCGAGATAAAGGGATTAGGGTTTTGGCGGGAGTGGGCGATTGAGAATTGGGAATTGGATATGAGAGAGAACCCATTAAGGCTAGAAGGGGGCCAACTGCGTGTACTGTATCAACAACTCCGAATGGTCCCCCCGATACCCCATAGAAGATGAGGAATACAAGGGGCAATATTGAGACTTTCCCATTAGTTCCCCTAGAAGAAGAACGTATGCTATTAATACAAACATTTGATCCACCATTGTGAATCCCCATTGCAATGGAAATTTGTTATTATTTTTTCTTAAAATGTAAAAGTTGCTCTTTAAGTCACCCAATGTTACTCCTTGTATGAAATTTTGTTGCTTCCTGTGTAAGAAAGTATACCCTACACTGTTAAGGGCAGTCCCCCATTTTTTTACTTACTGAATGGCTGTCCCTTTACCCTTGTATGTTGGTGTGTATGAAATGTGGTTCTCCTTGAAGTAATGTAACTTGTTTTTTTTTATGAAAATGCAAAAGTTGCTCTTTAAATCACCCAATGTTACTCCTTTTATGAAATTTTGTTGCTCTTTGTATAAGAAAGTATGCCCTTGACTGTTAATGGCAGTCTCCCTTGTTTTAACTCACTGAATGGCTGTCCCTTTACCCTTGTTTGTTGGTGTGTATGAAATGTGGTTCTCCTTTAAGTCATGTAACTTGTTTTTTTTTTTTTTTCTGAAAATGTAAAAATTGCTCTTTAAGTCACCCAATATTATTCCTTCTATGAAATTTTGTTGCTCCCTGTGTAAGAAAGTATGCCCTTGACTGTTAAGGGCAGTCCCCCATGTTTTTACTGACTGAATGGCTGTCCCTTTACCCTTGTGTGTTGGTGTTTACGAAATGTGGTTCTCCTTCAAGCCATGTAACTTGTTTTTATCTGAAAATGCAAAAGTTGGTCTTTAAGTCACCCAACGTTACTCCTTCTATGAATTTTTGTCGCTCCCTGGGTAATCATTTCATTGCACAAACAAATGCAAGGCAGTGGTGACTTAAAGACACAGACACAACTTAGGACACAGTCATAACTTCAGTTTCAGCACTTCAAACATGGACACAACTTCATGGTAGACACTTTAGATTTGTAGCAGTTACTTCATAGTAGATAATTTTGTTCTCTCCTGAAAAAATAATAGTTGCTCTTTAAGTCACCTAATGTTACTCTTTCTAAGAATTTTTGTTGCTCTTTATGTAACAAAGTGTGCCCTAGGCTGTTAAGGGCAGTGACCTACTATTTTTTAACTCACTGAATGGCTGTTGGATGTTCTTGATAAAATTGAAGAATGTGGCAAAAACACCCATAACCATCTAAAAAGGAATGTAGGCGGTAATTGATTCCTCTGAGAAGCTGAAAACAAATTTGTTTTACTCTCAGCCCAGTATTGATTCGCTCAAAATTTGTTACTCCAAATTTGTTCCTGTGAATAAAATAGTTGCCCTAGACTGTTAAGGGTAGTTAATTCAATTTTAACTCACTGATTGGCTGTCCCTTCACAAGGGTGTGTTGGTCTATATGAAATGTGGTTATTCTTTCTTAAAGTCATGTAACATGTTTTTTCTTACGAATAATAGTTACTCTTTAAGTCACCTAATGTTACTCCTTGTAAGACTTTTTGTTACTCTCTATGTAAGAATGTATGCCCTATACTGTTAAGGGTAGTTAATTCAATTTTAATTCACTGATTGGCTGTTTCTTTACAAAGGTGTGTTGGTCTGCATGAAATGTGGTTCTTCTTAAAGTCATGTAACATGTTTTCTCTTGAGAATAAAATAGTTGCTCTTTAAGTCACATAATTTTACTCCTTGTAAGAACTTTTATTGCTCTTTATGCTCTTTATGTAAGAAAGTATGCCCTACACTGTTAAGGGCTGTTGCCCATGTTTTAACTCACTCAATGGCTGTCCCTTTACCGATGTGTGTTGGTCTGTATGAAATGTGGTGCACGTTCAAGTGATGTAAGTTGGTTTTTTCCTGACAATATGAAAGTTGCTCTTTCAATCACCTAATGTTACTCCTTCTATGAATTTTTATTGCTCTCTATGTTACAAAGTATGTCCTAGACTGTTAAGGGCATTAGTGCTTTTAAGTCACCTAATGTTACTCCTTGTAAGAACGTTTGTTGCTCTCTATGTAAGAAAGTATGCCTTTGACTCTTAAGGGCAGTCACCAATGTTTTAACTTACTCAATGACTGTCCCTTTACCCTTGTGTGGTGGTCTCTATTACATGTGGTTCTCCTTCAAGTGATGTAACTTGTTTTTTTTACTGACAATATAAAAGTTGCTCTTTCAGTCACCTAATGTTACTCATTCAATAAACTTTTGTTGCTCTCTATGTCACAAAATATGCCCTAGACTGTTAAGGGCATAGGTGCTTTTAAATCACCTAATGTTACTCCTTGTAAGAACGTTTCTTGCTCTATATGTAAGAATGTATGCCCTTGACTGTTAAGGGCATAGGTGCTCTTTAAGTCACCTAATGTTACTCCTCGTAAGGATTTTTATTGCTCTCTATGTAAGAAAGTATGCCCTTGACTGTTAAGGGTAGTCACCAATGTTTTAACTCATTCAATGGCTGTCCCTTTACCCTTGTGTGGTGGTCTGTATTACATGTGGTTCTCCTTCAAGTCATGTAACTTGTTTGTTTTCTTGACAATATAAAAGTTGCTCTTTCAGTCACCTAATGTTACTCTTTCTATGAACTTTTGTTGCTCTCTATGTCACAAAGTATGCCCTAGACTGTTAAGGGCTCAGGTAACTTGGAAATATTTGTGTCTCTTCTTTGCTAACATGGTCAATGGCTCCGACACTTTGAGGTTTGACGTTATATGATGTATTCCTCAACTTTGTAAGTTGATCAGAAGGAGAAGCTCATCAAGTACAGTGACTTGTCAACAAGGAGCATATTCTGTTTTCAATGGCTAGTACAGTTCAGCGGTCAATACCTTCGAGCACAAGTGGTACGTACGAAGATTGGAAGCACTTAAGTTGTATTATAGGGTTTTGCAAGCTATGTGTACTGCGGAGGCCCAAATCCTGTGGAAGCTTACCATGTGTGCCATCTTTACAGAAGAGGAAAATCCAACAGGTAATTACATAATCATATTTGGAAGACATAACTTATGTAAGCAAGAAGTTATGTTCACATCTTGGAGGGTTATGTAAGCAATAAAGCTATGTTCATTAATTGCATAAGCGTTACAAATGGGACATATTCATCATCATAATTGGTTAACTAAACATTGCATTGTCAAGAAAAGAAAATGCATTTGTTTGGTATGTAATTTGAAAATTCACCAATGTACAGATCAAAAAAAATTGTACTAGTGCAAAAAAAAAAAAAAGCAGCCTTTTGTTACTAATACGTCTTGTGAACTAATTACCAGGTCAGAATGGAGATATGTGGTCACCGAAGAGATTGTGCACAGAGTACAGGAGTTTGTTGGTTGAACGAAATCCCTTTACATCACCAGTGAAGGATTGTTTTTTGGTCTTGAATAACCTCAAATCAAAGCTCCCACCGCCTGCTTTGCAGTGTGCATTAGCCAAGGAATATAGTTGCAAATGCGAGACATTTATTTTGGAGGACTAAAGATGACATGAAGTGTTTTTTAATGGCACGAGTGTTCATGTTGTGTGAAAAAAGTACCGATGAGCGATACTAAAGTTTGAATTTTTTTTTTAATGGATTTTGCAGAGTAGGGATGCTTGTGCATTTTTTATGTGGGTGGATCGGCCAATGCGTGCTCGGTCAATAGAAGACATCCCTGGGTTGCTTAGAAAGCCACCCAGCTTGAGGAGGAAGTCCGGCTGTGCAAACAAAGAGAGAAGAAGGTGATGGCATATGGGGTGTGGTGTTTCTGGTCTTCTGGCTGTGGAACCTCTCCTCTGGTGATGAGAAATGCAAATGTGATCAAGGGTTGTAAGCAACTGAGTTTCAAAAAATAGTGATCTAGGTTATGCTAGGTTATTGAAGGTTAAGTTATTAGGTTATTTTTTGGTTGGCTACGGCAACCTAGGTAAGGTTTTGGTGGCTTTTTGGTTGGGGAATGTATTACAGGTGGTGTTGTAAGTAATTGTGTAACCCATGTAACAACCCATTTTGTGAAATTGAAGTAAATGAAGTCGGTTTATTTGGCTGCTAACATGTTCTTATCATTTCTTCTTATCATTAATTGCAAGCAACTTACAAATTTAACAGCATAAGAATGGGACCAATGAAACGTTGAATGACAAATGAGTTTTGCCTTTCAAATTGGGTGCCAGTATGTGGAACAACTTTGAATGAGATGTGCATTTAGGAGCATTTGAAAAAAACCAGCTTTGACAGCATGCCATCATTACTAATTAGATTTGCTAGCTTTGGCACAACAGATTTGCTAGCTTTAGCATCACAAAAACCAGATTTGCTAGCTTTAGGATCATAAAACCTTGACACATCTTTACACCATTCAATTAGCAGCAATTGCATGAAAAGAGCACAAAAAATACAGCAAAAACAGATTACAAACAGCAATATAGATGCCAAATATAGTAGCCTTTGAAACCAATCTGCTATATACAGCAGAAGACAGATTAGAAAGCAGCTTGGAACTTGCCTAATATTGCATAAGAAAGAAAAGCAATACACAAAACAATTCAAAGAAGCCACCTTTGCCATTCATAAACCATTACAATATGTCCATAACCAAAAGCCATTACTAGATTCATATACAAGTGGTCCATACAACAACCATCAGAAAGAGCACAAAAAACACAGTAGCCATATTAAGCTGGTCCATAACATCAACCATATCAAGCTCTCTTGGTTGAAGAACTGGTCCAAATATTACATAAAGAACTGGTCCAAACCTTACATTCACCATGACCCCATAATAACAAAAATAACTTCTCCAAAAGTAGATGTTTCCAACAAAAGAGCACAAAAAACACAGTAGCCATATCAAGGTCCCTTGGTTGAAGCTTTTGGCAATCCAGAATAGTTGATGAACTTCCTTTGATTGGCCCTTGTATTGACACCATGGGTTGGTTGTGGTGGTGCCCTTATATTGACACCATGGGTTGCTTGTGGTGGTGCCCTTATATTTACACCCTGGTTTGCTTGTGCTGCCCTCATATTGAATGGCCTATTGGTCCCCATTGCTGCTTCTGGTTGGCTGAAACTGGTCACCATGGTTGGTTGGCTGCCACTGGTCCCCATGGTTGGTTGGCTTGCATTTTGTTGTTGTCCATTGGCAATGGTCTGCTTCTTTGTAACCTGTATGCACTAAACAGCTTTTCACCACTCACCACATATATGTAAATAAGGTAGTGCAAAATCTGAACTTGGTCTTTCATGCATTTAACTTGCCAGCTAGGATTAGATCTAAGGGTCTCCACATACTTGTTTGACAACCATGTAGAAGTCACTTGTCTATTGTGAAAAATCCTTTTACAGTTGTGTGTACAAATGTAGGTCCTTACTTGAAAACTATCCACACATTGCATCTTAGATGCAAGCAAATACCATGGACATGGTTTTTTGCAGGCATTCCTAACCCTTTTGCGCTCATGTACAGTCAACACATTTGCATGAATGGAGCATGTAAATGATCTAATACCCAGAACAGAACAGGCCTATTGCAATCATCATGCACAACCTGGGTCATGAACTTGACAGTTGACAGTTCGAACAGCAAGGGACACAATCAGACAACCATTTACAGAGAACAGGTGCAGTGAGAACAGCAGAGAACAGGTGCTGCAACCAGCAAAACACATCTCTAGCTGGTCTGCACAGTAACCAGCAGCTATACCAGCAGCATGCACAAAGCTCTATCAGCAGATAAACACAGAATGACTTGAAAAAACAGCCATATGAACATGGCAGGACAGCTTCCTTTTAGAACAGTAGCAGTAAATATCAACCGAACTAACTAAGGACATGCCCCCTAGGAAAGCTTTCACTCTCCAAGGGACATCCCCCCAAGGATACGCCAAATTGAGATAGATATTTTGTAATTACAAAAACTATACTAAATAACAGAAATGTATATGTCCCATGAATATGGACATCACAAGAGTATTATCCAAAAGCATACAAATGCCACCTGATTGCAAACTGCTGAACATGTCATTTGTCTCGTATACATTTGCACTAGATAGTTTCTTCATGAACAAGGGTGCAAAGACAAAGTTGTCCTCTTTAACCACTCTACTGCACCTATCTATTTGAAATAAGTGCTGCTCGAAGACAACATATCAAGTTCACAGTTTCCTTTCAAATAAATAAAGGTCACCGTTTAAAACAATTAAGTTTCATTGTCCAATGATTGCAGACACTTAATGGATGAATGCATCTCAATGATTTAGAAGTATGCAATATCACTTCCAATAAATGAGCACCAAGCTAAGTAACAACCAATCTATTACATGCACTCATGTGCGACAGTTAGGTACAAGTTTGTGTTCAAGCACATCAAGATTCATCTTATTTTCATCTCAAGATTCAAAGACAAAGGAACACTGCAAAGTACTCATATTCCTGAATATAATTCATAAATACTCTTTGGATTTTGTGTATAGAAGGTATCACAGGCCATTTTCATGCACAATTATAAGAGTTTTATACATAGTTAAGCAGTAACCAAGAATACTAAACCAACACCCAGTTCAATGGAGATAAAAGCCACTATATGCAAGTACTCTAGAAGGTTGAGTGAACCATTCAGTGAGTTAAAACAATGGGAGACTGCCGTTAACAGTCAAGGGCATACTTTCTTACATAGGAAGCAATAAAATTTCATAGAAGGAGTAACATTGGGTGACTTAAAGAGCAACTTTACATTTTTCAGAAAAAAAACAAGTTATGACTTGAAGGACAACCACATTTCATACACACCAACACACAGGGGTAAAGGGACAGTCATTCAATGAGTTAAAACAAGGGAAACTGCCCTTAACAGTCAAGGGCATACTTTCTTACACATGGAGCACCAAAACTTCATACAAGGAGTAACATTGGGTGAGTTAAAGAGCAACTTTTACATTTTCAGAAAAAAACAAGTTACATGACTTGAAGGAGAACCAAATTTCATACACACCAACACACAAGGGTAAAGGGACAGCCATTCAGTGAGCTAAAACAAGGGAGACTGCCCTTAACAGTCAAGGGCATACTTTCTTACACAGGGAGCAACAACATTTCATAGGAGGAGTAACATTGGGTGACTTAAAGAGCAACTTTAACATTTTTAGAAAAATACAAGTTACATGACTTGAAGGACAACTGCCCTTAACAGTGTAGGGCATACTTTGTCACATAGAGAGCAACAAAAGTTCATAGAAGGAGTAATATTAGGTGACTGAAAGAGCAACTTTTATATTGTCAGGAAAAAAAATAGTTACATCACTTAAAGGAGAACCACATTTCATATAGACCAACACACAAGGGTAAAGGAATAGTCATTCAGTGAGTTAAAACATGGGCGACTGCCCCTAACAGTCTAGGGCATACTTTGTCACATAGAGAGCAACAAAAGTTCATAGAAGGAGTAACATTAGCTAACTGAAAAAGCAACTTTTATATTGTCAGGAAAAAAAGTAGTTACATCACTTGAAAGAGAACCATATTTCATACAGACCAACACACAAGGGTAAAGGGATAGCCATTCAGTGAGTTAAAACATGGGCGACTACCCTTGACAGTCTAGGGCATACTTTGTCAAATAGCGAGCAACAAAAGTTCATAGAAGGAGTAACATTAGGTGACTCAAAGAGCAACTATAATATTTTCAAGAAAAAACAAGTTACACACAAGGGTAAAGGGACAGCCATGCAGTGAGTTAAAACATGGGCGACTGCCCTTAACAGTCTAGGGCATACTTTGTCACATAAAGAGCAACAAAAGTTCATAAAAGGTACCAAAAACAAACTTCAGAAGAAGAGAACTGAATAGATTTGTAGTTGCAAAGGTACCAAAAACAAACTTCAGTATCACGATAAGGTTAACTTCAGCTCAACTAATTAAAATGCATGGCAAGACTAGGAAATGATCTGAAGTAAACGTAATGGCATTGCTAGCAAATGTTTGATAGCAATCAGTAGTTGTCCAAAACAAGCCAACATAAACATATTCCAAAACATTGAATCAAATTTAAAATAGCCGTTGGGATAGTGTTTTAAGTTGTAGCTACAAATGCAATAGCAGTACTATGGAGTAAGCTCTAGAAGTCATGGTGTTTCTCTACAAGAAGTTCAGTTACATAAGTTGTGACCTTTGAGAGAATCTTATATTTTTCTAACCATGCAAAAAAAGGCCATTCAGACAATTCAACAAACATGTAGAGTGCTACATAAAAAGTGAGATTAGAACATAGAGCTCATGGGGCAAATGGAACTGTTGTGTAGCTACACCTAAGGTTGAACGAAACTGTCCACGAATGGGGGAAGGCTATATAAAACAAGAACATGACCAAACTAGTCATTCGGAATAAACTAAACCAAACCTGATCAACTTTACAGATAATTTTTTCACAACACTAGGAACCAAGCCGAAATCAAACAAATAACAAAACAACAGCCAGAAAAATTGCTAGACAATTGTTTATTTCATCGCAGATAAATTCACCAACCATAAGTGCCCCACAAAAAGTTTGACAATATCCATAAGTACTAGTCGATACAACCCACAATACTAAAATTGTGCAGATGAATGCTCAGATGATTACCATGAACAAATACGTATCTATTTCAAACTCAGAACTTCAATCTCAAAAACCAGAACTGAGTTGGGCTTAATACCCCATGCTCAGAATATGAAATTTTGTGGGCACCTTCAGTGGAACCAAGTCACGATCGTGCCGATAATGATATTAATGCTTCACCATCCTTATGATATATAGCATTACTGCGTATACATACCAAACCCAACCTCTGCTAAATTAAATGCAGAGAGAGAGAGAGAGAGAGAGAGAAAGATGGGGGAACCTGGTGGGAGTGGGCGTTGGAGCAAGGAGTGGAGGCGGGTGTGTCAGCGCGGGGTATTCCGGACTAGACGAGCAGATCTTCAGACGGAGGAGAGCACAGACGAGATGGAGGGCGAGCAAACCCTAGGCAGGAGGAGATGGCGTCCTTCTTCTTCTGGAGCACTGTGTTGATTTGAAATGGTGTGGGGATGGGGCTTCAGTTGACGAGTGGGAAGGAGGGGAAATTGGGAGATGAACGACGACGTATGGAATGGAGGGGTAATTTTGTCCATATATGTTTTGGTTTCCATGTATGGGGAATTATATTTCTCCTTCCCATCACTTAGGAATTCCCAAAAACTAGTCCATGAAGTGGGCAATATTTGCCCCTCCTTCCATTGATTGGTAATTCCCCCCCTTTTTTTTTAAGATTACAAAATGTTTTTTTCTAATAAATATTTATTTTTTAAAAAGATGTTCTGGAACACACCCTACGTCTCTCCGAATTTACAATATGGCCACTACAGATCCTCGTTACCCAAGTTTACCCGGGGAGAACCCAAAGTAGGGATTCATAGTCTCATACTACACTTTTGAGGTAGATTTCGCCAAATCATTAACCGCACTTCGAAGCGGAAATGCACAATCAACTCCATATTATTTTTTACACTTTCCAAAATAAACAATTTGCAGAGTGCGAAAATCAACTCCATATTGAAGACTAATAATTTGGAGATTACGAAAATCATTTCCCGTGGTTTGAGATTTTGTAATTTACCCTTTCGTAACCAGAATCTTTTACTAAGGGAAGGAATTTCTTTCCCGTAAAACCAAGATATATACATTACTCTCTGTGCTTCCCAATTATATGTTCGTTATTTTGAGCCTTTCAGGCCCTATCTCGATTATCAAGACTGGTCATGTTTTAGATCTCGTCAATAACATATTTCACGCAAAAAATTATGTTGATTGAACATTTGTAAATATGACTTTGATACATATATATATATATATATATATATATATCTATATATATATTAAAATAAATAAGATAAAATCAGTTTGATCCATTGTTGCAATCTTTTTCAGAGATGTGTTCTGCAGTCATATGAAATGATTCCCGAAAAACATTATTCTCGTGTTGTTAATGTTCTTGATAGGCTCTAGAAAATGAACGATTAATTATCAAAGTAAATACAGAAAGACTCCAACCGAACTTTACCACCCTAACTCATGATAACTGACACCAAAAAAATTTACACAAAAAAGAAAAATTAAACAAAACTCAATATTGGAATCAATTGGTGTCATTTGTGAAAAGCAGTTTTCGTATCAAATTTTAATTGTTTCTACTACTATCTATATAATAAGGGAGCTCATTATTTGAACTTATATACATAAATTAAGGGTCCAAATATATCCCCACATATATCTAAGGACTAAGAACGAAGATGACAATTCAGGAAATCTCAAACTGATTTAGGGCAATTCTGTAGAGTTTGGTCAAATGGCATTTTGGTAAAATTAAGATTTGATTTTCAAAACTTGAAACCTAGTACGTTTGGTCTTCTCTCTTTACTATCTCCCCCAAATCTGAAGCAGTCCTTGTCACACCCTCAATTTTCAGCATAAATAATAATAATATTTGATAATTAAAATTCTCACAAGAGTTACAATGAATAGCCCAAAAGAAAGTTCAGTCACCAAATCCATAATCCTACCCAATACTTATAGAGTTCCACAATAGAAAATACAAGACAATGCAATTTGGTTTACAAAGATAGACAAGAGCTTCCGAAAATAGCTTTAAACGACATTAGCATGCACTCTAAACCACTCCATGACAATGACCTGCGATGTACCTGAAAATGATAGGTTGAGCTACACTAACTTAGGAGAGAAATCTATACACAAATTATAGAAAAATATGTCGAGTTATGCATCCAGAGTAAATGAGTATAGACATATTTGCCCAAAGTTTATATGGCTATTAACAAGCAACTCATTGTGGCCAAATGATTATAGACAATCCTATATGCAATATCTATCATCTCACACGCCATACTAGTACCACTAACATCCCCACATCAATCCCAATTTACTAATACTTGGTTTTCCAACTGATTCATCATATCACATATGATTTCACAATCGATTCTCATAATCACTCTCATTTTATCATCGTTAGTCATCAACATCCTCTTTCTCATGAATCAATCTCTTTTGTTTTCAAAAAGCTGTAATATGAAGAAATATGTGACCAATAATGGTCAAGCTCTGTTGATTCGAACTTGAATAGCCGGAGCCCGTTGATTCTATGCACGAATACCGAAAACTGTTGATTCGCCAAGAATGCCGGAAGATTATTATATCAAAAATTCTTTTTCCTTTTAAACAATCCTATTTAGTAAAAATCAATCTTTCTTTCTTTTTCTCAAGATTTCATATTTTATCAATCAAAGTTTTCACATATATCGCATGTACCACCGGACATATCACATATAAGTGATGCCCATTTATCTACTCCGGGACACATCACATATAAGTGATGCCCATTTATAAGCTCCGGGACACATCACATATAAGTGATGCTCATAGCGTCATATCTCGTTATATCAGTGCGTGATATCTCGTTACATCGGTACGTGTCGATCAAACAGTCACAATTCAATCATCCCAATAGTTCTATTACAACACCGATTACACTTCAAACATCCTAAATGATCTACTAATCCACCACATTGATTACATTTCAAAACGTTCCAAACTGTCAACCATATCATGACTCCGACTAATAAATTTATACACGTCCTTCCCTTTTAAGTATACCATAATACCACACATAAAGTACTAACCTATCACCACCCTACGACATACATCTCGTTAATATCGACACCTAGTCCTCATGGAATAAGTACCAAAGGAATTAAAAGAAGATAACAAGATGGATCATGAGGACACGGATTTCGGTCTTACCTTTCGGATCACTAAAACGGACACCCATCTACCCATTCACACTCACCACAATGCCTAGCATAACCTACAACACTCTTAAACCACCTTACGATACATCCTTCATTTACAACGATACTAAAGTTACGTTATAAGAGCGTCTCGGGAATGGGAACATCAAGGAGTCAATAGAGATTGAACAATTGAGTTTAGAAATGGTCTAAAGACGTTTAAGAGGTGCAAGAAGTGATCGGGGGTCAAAATGATGAAGTTTGAAACAAAGCAGCAAAAACTATCGATAAGCTTCTGGTATCGATACAGCCAAAATGGCCATATCGATACAGCGATCAAATTAGAAAGTGAAGCTACGATTTTGAAATAGTATCGATACGGCAAAAATCCCGTATCAATACAAAGATGTTACGAATAGATTTTCTGTAGATTTTTGAGGATTCAACTACAAGAACAATCAACAATCTAAAGCACAATCAAGGTGCAAAATCAACACATAAACATATAACAAGAGCAAGAAATCGCTACCTCGAAGTTAGAAGTTTCAAACACGAGATCAACAAACGAACCCTAACCCTCAAAGCTCCGAAATCGACGAAAGCTTCCCTCCAAGCTTTCGAGGTACGAAGGGAGGTTGATCTTTGAGGTTTTGGAGGTATGATGTGGAGTTTTGAATAAGAGAGTAAGAAAGAGAAAGAACTCGGTAGAGAGGGAGAGAGGGACGACGTGAGAGTGAGAGAAAAACGGAGATGAAAAATAATCTTCTACAATACATACACCTACTATATATATATACCCCCGTATATTTAAATCACACACACACTCCCCTAAGTCTTTATTCTTTCACTTCAATCCCTAATTCAAATATCCACCAAATAAATCATATTCTCATAATTAGCCAATTAATAAACTTTTTAATAATTAAAATTTTATGGGTCTCTACAGTCCCCCCTTCCTCTCTCTCTCTCTCTCTCTCTCTCTCTCTCTCAAACACACGTCTACCTCACCCAAAATCCAAAGGACGGCCTATCTCCTTCCCACCCTTGCATTTTGGTTTACACCTCTCTCTCTCCTTCTCCGTCTCCCTCTCGCCCGTAGCGGATAACCACTACCCTAATCAGTTATTTGAACTTATATACATAAATTAAGGGTCCAAATTTATCCCCAGATATATCTAAGGGCTGAGAACAAATGTGGCAATTCAGAAAATCTCAAACTGATTTAGGGCAATTCTATAGATTTTGGTCAAATGGCATTTTTGGTAAAATTAAGATTTGGTTTTCAAAATTTGAAACCCAGTACGTTTGGTCTTCTCTCTTTACTGTGTAACGACCCTGATTTTTGGTCAGTAAAAATTTCGTTAAAAATTTGAATTTTATTTTAATTACTTGGATTTTTATTTTCAAAACCAAAAATCGGTCGTTACTAGCTAATAAAAATCTCATTTTGTATTCGAAAATCTTTAAATTGGTTTTAATCGTCTTCTAACTGCCAATTTTCCCCGTCATCCTAGTATTGAGTCTCGAGATTATCTTCTCGACTGGAAATCCTATCTAGCAACCCTAGCTAGCTTTTAACCGACGATTCGACTTAGCTATCGTTTAACCTAGCCACCAATCGCTCCTAAACCTCCGTGAATCTTATGAGCCTTCGATTCACGAGCCTTTTGAAACCCTTGAGTTCGGTAACCCTAGATTAACCCTTGGAACCGTTTGAACCTTTTATCCATCGACCATTGGACGATAGTGTTAGGATTATCCTTACCCATTGGATAATGGGAGAGCCTTGATTAATCCGTTTAAGTACGAGATTAGATTAGTTAGTGCTTAATTGTAAAGTATTATCCTTCCTAGCATTATCCGTTGGATAATAACCGTTAGGAGTTTTATTATCCATTGGACGATAGATTAGAATCCTAGCCATCTTTACCCATTGGTTATTAACCGCTAGGGAGATTATTATCCATTGGATAATAGCCTTACTTGCTCATCAAGTACTAGGGTATTAAAATATTAGATTTGGCCATGTGTGATAATCCATTAAACTAAGATTAGTTCATTAGATTATTAGGTTAGTACTTGGTACTTTGGATGAAGTAGATTAGTTTATTAGATATTGGATTTAGCCATATCTAGCCTAGATTGTGTGGTACATGCTTGTATATATAATATGTGTACTTGTATATATATATATATATATATATATAGATATATATATATATATGGATATATATATAATATTGTATATGGCATGTGTGTATATAGATTATTATATTAAAAAAATCTTATTTAGTTGAAAGATTATAATTATATATTACTTTAATGCATTACCCTTTGGTCCATGAAAGTTAGGAAATTTATTATCCATTGGATAATAGGGTCAATCTTTCCAAAGTACTAGATCCATTATTTTATGAAATTCTAGATTTGCCCATAAAGATTTTATGATTAATTCACATGTTGTACTTGTACCAAAGACTTAAGAAATTGGATTTTCTAAGTACCTATTATCTAGTATTTTAATATGGAACATGTGCCTAATTGCATTGTTTAATTAGAAAATCTTGCATAGTACTTTATTTCTGTTACCCATTGGACAACAAATGTTAGGAGATTTATTAACCAATGGACAATAGCTTAGTCTTGCCAAAAGTACAAGGGTTATTATTTAATTTCCCATGGGATTCTCATATTATTATATACAAAGACTAGATTTGCCATGTGTGTTATTTGATTAAAATAGGATTAGTACAATAGGTTAATATTTTAGTACTTAGTTCTTTGAAAGACTAAGATTAGTATATTAGATATTAGATTTTGGGCAATCTAGGTTAGATTGTGAAGTACATGGCTATATATATATATATATATATGTACTTGTATCTATATGTATATATTATAATGGAATAGTACCATGTGTGTAATTGTATATTTTAATTGGAAAATCAATTTACTAGAAAAACCCTATATCTTGTAGTACCCAAAGTACCCATATCTATATATGTATTCATCCTAGTGTGTGTGTGTGTGTGTGTGTGTGTGTGTGTGTGTGTGTATATAGTACAAGAGAGAGAGAGAGAGATTTTCGAGAGAGAGAGAGAGAGACCGAAAGAGATGGGAGAGATAGGAGAGAGGGAGAGAAAGATATGTTGTACTTTCTAGGATTTTCTTCTACCAAATCTAAGTTATATATATGTATATATGTACTTTGTACCAAAGGGAGAGAGAGAGAGAGATCGGATGGAGAGGGAGAGAAAGAGAGTGATGTGTGCATGTGTACTCTTGCATCTAGTCCAAATCCTTGGCCAATCTTCACACCTCATCTTGTACCACCAAATCTAGGGTTTTACTCTTTCTTGACCAAGGACAATCAAATCCAATATTCTAACCTTTCAAAGGGCTAGATTTGACAAAAACCCTAATAGAATAACATAGAATTGTCCTATGAGATGGAGTGCAAGTAAAGGAAGATCTTGGCATGTTTCCAATTCATGAAATGACTTGATTTGGAGCTTTATCCAATGGATAAAGGAGAAAGGGGGCAGCCGGCCATGAGAGGGAGAGAGAGCCATCCATTTGCCTATAAATAGGCCTCACACTTCTCATTCAACTCACACCATTCCAATCTCCAACTTCTCTCTCTAGAAAGCTTAGTGTTCTTATTGTTCTTGAGTAGTTCTAGCTTGTTCTTGAGCTTTCTTTCCATTGCCGCCACTAAACCACCACTCGACCACCACCTCAATCCAAAAGTAGTAGTAGTTTAGGTTACATCTAGTTTCGAGAGAAATCATTCTCTTTCGAAGCTTTTGGAAGCTTACCGTAAGCCGTTACTCCGTTCATTTGCCGACTTTCTTTCCGTCGTACTTCCGTAATCTTTTCTACCGCCAAGAAGAACGGTATTGATCCCTAACCACTCTTCCTAAGTATATGTTTGATCTTGTAGAGTGTCCCTACTCTCTACCCCTAAGTATAATTGTATGCATGTTTGAATTAAATGTAGTTAATCCCTAACTACTTCCTCTAAGTATATTGTATTGTATGAATATGAAGCCATATGTGTAGTATGATTTGTTTTACGTAGTTTACTTTGATTTTATGACTACTTGATTGCTCGATCTCGTGATAGTTGCTTGTTCATGTATGAACTCGTAAATAAACATATGTTGTTTTGAAAATTCCACAAAGGAAGAAAGAACGGATTTTGGTAATATATTATTGTCTTGAGGATGATTATGAGCATGTATGTATATTTGCTTGCATTACTTGTTGATAAAGCATAAGTGGCTTTCCACTCCAAGGGCGTTCGTACATGTGGCGTTATGCTTTAAGTAATAATTTGAGTACGATTAGGTAATATAGAATTGGATGATCTTGCTAGTTTGATTTCAAGATTACTTTAAAGTGATTTGTCCCGCCGCGGAGTCTATGCATGATTACGAGACACGAAAATCGAGAAAGTAGAAACATGTCACCTAGGGTGTGGATAAAGGAAATAATTGGACTTGGTAAAATATTTTAGAAACTACGTAATAGCCGGACTTGGTAGCCTTACGTTGGTATGCGTTGCCAATGGAGCCGGACTTGGTAGCTTCATTTGGAGATGAGTATGTGACACAATGTGCCGGACTTAGTAGCCATTGTGGCCTATAAGCTGGACTTGGTAGCTTATTGATTGTGTGCGTTCATAATGTGCCGGACTTGGTAGCCCATTGTGTAGATTGTTAACAGAGCCGGACATGGTAGCTTCATTGATTGATTGGGCTTGGTTATCCGCGGAGAGGAGGCAATGCAAGATTTGATAACGTGGCCGGACTTGGTAGCCATTGTGGCCTATAAGCCGGACTTGGTAGCTTATTGGTTATGTGCGTTCACAATGTGCCGGACTTGGTAGCCATTGTGGCCAATGAGCCGGACTGGATAGCTCATTGGTGTGTGCGTGTGATTTTTGGAAATGATAGATGAGACACAAAACGATGAGTCACGTAGGAGAAACACACGAAAACATGACACCAACGATAGATAGCGAATGCGGATGTGTCATTGTTGTTGTTATTGTTATATTAATGCATGTGCTATTATGACTCTTTATGATATATGCATGACTTGCTATTTGTAAGTTAAGGGTTAGTGGGTTTTGGATTATTCTATTGAGCTTTCAAGCTCATGGTGTTGTTTTATGTGACCCTGACATATTATACTGGTGGCGACGCTGGTATAATATGTCAGACTTGTTAGATGAACAAGGGGAGCTGTATACCTTGGAGGCCTTTGGATCTGAGGAACTTGCTAGGATGGAAGAAGAAAAGGAGTTGTAGAGAACCTTAGATATCCATCCCTTTTGTGTAATATAAGAAGCCTTTGGGAGTTTATGATGTAATAAAGAGCCAGACTCTCTTTTGTTGTTCAATAAAATGATCATTTAATGTACCCAAAATTCGGGGCGTTACATTTGCGATCTGTTTCAATCCCCCTCTCTCTTTCTCTCAAACACACATCTACCTCACCCAAAATCCAATGGACGGCCTCTCTCCTTCCCACCCTCGCCTTTTGGTTTCCACCTCTCTCTCTCTCCTTCTCCGTCTCCCTGTCGCCTGTAGTAGATAACCGCTGCCCTAATCGGTAGTCAAAAAGTGGAAGAAAAGCCTTTTACCGAACTTTTTTTCATTCCTTTTTTTAATTCCAGGTATTGCCCCCTCTGTCAAGTTCTTTTTCTTTCTTTTAGTTACTTTTTATTCTGGGAATTGCACCTTAGTAAGTTTTTTAGGCCTTCGGAAAAAGGGACTGTGAGAATGGTACTATATTGCACTCAAGGTGTTTGTAAGAGTGGTTAGTCCAAGTTGTTCTCCTTTCTTTGCATTGCATTTAAATTATTCTGTCTTCGACATAATCTATAGGGTTTGATAAATTGAGAGGCACTATAACATGGGTAGGTTTTGTTGGGTTAATAAACTCTAATAAGATAGTTTTATGTATTGTCTCTCTCGTCAACACCCAACAACCACTCTAATCTGAGACTTGGACACCCGTTATTTGTTTACATCTAAAGTCTAACTCAAAGGGAAAGAAAAGACAGCCAATCCCATGAGAAACAAGTATGCACAGGTATAACCCTTGCATTTTTGAAAAAACAATGTTTATAGTCTTCGAACTTTTTTTTTTTTTTTTCTCAACTGACTTTGTACGTGCAGATTCAACCACTCTGAGACAGAAATATCGGAATTGTAATCCGTGATGAGCGGAACCACATTGTCATCCATGTGCATTTAGTACCAACTACCAAGAAAAGAAACTATGGCTAAGAAAGGGAAGACAACACATGTAAGCAATGGAAAGGAAAATTCATGCGTATCTTCTAGCTTTCTGTTGGTAGCTTTGTACAGTTAAGAAAAGATTAACAAGAGTTAAATACCAAAATGTGGAGCATCATTAAACGACTCCTTCGTTCTTTTTGTGTTTGTCATTTTCATACAAAATGGGGCTTTTAAATTCACGGCCCTAGAAGAAACTCTATTTAAACTTAATTTAAGAAAAAATCTTCCCGTATAAATCAATTTCGTTAACAAGGATGGTCAATAGTTTCGTAATTCATTTTAATTATGTTCAAAACTCATTGTGTCGTGCCTTCAGGCACGAACAAACTCTAGTATGCATACATACTATGACATTAATTGCATTAAATTGTCATTACTAATGATAATAGGTATACGAATAGGCAAGTGATAAGGCCACGATAGATTTTGCTCTGGCCATGACATTTTGTACTATTAGACAATTTTATCCTCATGTAAGTGTGCACAATCACACACAGAATTCTACAGACATTTTCTCTCTCCTAGGCATTTTTCCCACGGCCAAAACCCACTTTCTTCTCTGCCTCGTCTTCACTATTTCCGGTGGCAAAGATGGCTCACCTAACCGCGAAGAGCACTTCCTTTCAACCGATTTCAATCTTTCGAAGTTTCGAATTTTTTCATACCAGCAATCGTTATCCTAACCCGCCTCAAATCGATGACTAAAATCACATGAGCATTTGATAGTCCGTTTCGTGGTAGCAATTAAAGGTTCGTCATAAATTTGTTCGGTCGATATTTCACGTGAATCGAAGCTCCAATGGTGCAATACATCGATCCCAGGGGTTTTACTTATTTTGAAGGGTGTAGTTTTTTTGGTTGAATAGGTGGCCTTTTTAAAGGGTGCAGTTGAAATAGCAAGACAATTTAAAAGCCAGCGAACGTGGAGATTTTGGGCTCCATGGGAAACAGGGGAAGTCTGGAGACCACAGAGAATGAGGAGTATGAACAAAGTTTCATAATTTCCATTCTCGACGATGGTTGTTCCCGTCGATTAATTATTGGCAATAGAGGTCGTCGCTGAAACCCAAAGCTAGAGAAAAAAGAGATGAAAATATGGGGTGGAAACTTCGAGGGAGGCAGAGGACGATGTGAGAAGTGAGAAGGTGAGGAAGGCAGAAGAAATGTACGACAGTACTAGAGAGAGAAAGATGAGAGTTTGGTTCCCCGTTTGGACAAATAAGTCACGGTGGCTTATTTTTTATCCTTATTCAAATTTTTTTCGCATTTTGTGGTTTATTGTCAATTTTTTGGGGATTATTGCTTCGTTATAACGAGAGGAATCTAAAAAGTAAAAAATTTGAGTCGAAATCCAAATTTTTGCACAAAAAGACGAAAACGTGGCTTTCCCGCCAAATTTCGTCGAAATTCCAAAAAAATTGGAATTCGATCAAAATTTTTTACTTTTCCGATTCCTCTCGTCATAACGAAGCAATAATCCCCAAAAAATTGACAATAAGCCACAAAATGGGGAAAAAATTTGAATAAGGACAAAAAATAAGCCACAATGGTTTATTTGTCCAAACAGAGCATGGAAAGTATGGAATATTTTTTCCAAGAAGAGGGGTATAATTGTCAAATTGTACAAAATAGTTGTGGCAGCATAAAAAACACTCGTGGCATTATGGCTGCCTTAGAATAAAGATATATAAGTTCATCCAATTAATTAAACTTTTGATATCGAGCATTTTATATTTATATTTATAATCAAAATGACCATGAATTGATCGGTTGGAAAAGTGGGACCTTCGGTAAGAAAGTTTTTTTTGAAACTTTTCAATGGATATTAGACAATAAACTTAGGGGTGGTTTTATAATGCTTAGTTAAGGTCCCGTTCCGCTAAGTTTTTATTTTTTAAATATTTATTTCTTATTTTATGAGACATGTCATTCTCTCATAATGTATTACTTTTAATTCAAAAAATAAAAACTTATTTTTTTCCTTAACAGAATGGGGCCTAGGATGATTTTGTAGGTCTATTTAAAATAATATAATAAATTTGATGAATGGTTCATATCGTTTTTACGGAACTCAGGAGTAGGCCCCACATAGTCATATGTACACATTCTATGCGAATTTGGTCTACACACATAGTATTCTTCACATGGGTGTAAACAAGCCTGTCACGCCCTCGATTTTTAACATAATTATAAAGGATTTTCATAGTTAAAAACCTCACATTAATCCATACGATAACCCCAAAATAGTTTAACATCTCCATTTCCATAATTACACTTCATCGTCCCAAGTATCCATAAGGATTACAACTTTGGCTCCGAGACCCGAATTAGCAATGTACCAAATGTTCAAAAGAGAGTTAAGAGCTTACAATATTCCTTAATAAAAAGATTTACAAATAGAGTTACAAATCCATCTTCCAAAAATAAATAAAAAAGATGACTTAGTAACTCTTCAATGTAAGCTTTCAAAAGAATGTCCACATCCAAGCATTCGATGCATGCAATAACTGCCCCGAGTTAGTACCTGAAAAATAAGTAAGGTTTGAGCTAGACTAGCCCAATAGAAAGTTCTAATCTAACAATGTATGCATATGAAATGTAGGAGCGATGACAAGATGGACAATGGCAACAAGATCCGAAGAATGGGTAGTGATAGCAATTTAAATCCAACATTTTATTTTCAGAACCAATCGTGTGTCTCAATGAATAACCTTTGAAAGCACCATGTGTCAAAATGTGACCCGTACAAGTGTCATGAGCCGAAGCTCCTGCCGGGCCAGTTAAAGGACCCTGATGTCCTCTGCCAGACACTTCATCTATAGGGAGGTCCTGAAGTATCAAGTATGAGCATATAGCTCCTATCGGGCCAATTAAAGGACCCCGATGTCCTCTATCAGGTACTCACCCGTTGATGAGTCCTGAATGTTCTTGTCGCATCTGTAAAGTTTCAAATCCTTTAACCGTCAAGTTCGTACCGATCAAACCAAAATTTAAAGCGTAAGGTATTTTAGTAAAATCATGCTCAAACGAGAGTTTAACCTTACAAGGTCATCGAATGGTTCATAAGTTGCAAGAAACCAAGTCAGGAGCCAATTAGGAGGCATGTGGAATGGAACAGAAGTGATAGGAACCCACAATAATAGAATAAGAGTTAGCATCAACAAAACAATCCCATGGATCAAAAAAAACAAAAAAACAAAACAAAACAATCCAATACAAGATGTTATCGATACCCTTGAGGAAGGTATCGATAACTGTGAGTCAAAATCAGTCAAATGAAACAGAACGTTATCGATACATTTGAGGATGGTATCGATAACAATTGGGCTATGATCATTCCAGACGCAAGGGTATCGATAACATTTGTTATAGAATTTCTGGTTCAGAAGCTTAGTGGTATCGATAACAGAGGTGAGGGTATTGATTACAAAAGCAGTTCGGGCAGATTTCTAACAGATTTTCATGGATCTTCGACAACAACTATTTCAGCAATAATCACAACGATCAATGGCTCACATCAAGCAATAAGAAACATGTCATTTACATATATTGAGAGTTAGAACCTCCTACCTCAAGATTGATGAACAAAATCAATAGATTTTCCAGGCCCTAGCTCCCCTTTGAAACCGAATGAAAAACGCCTCCACCGAGCTCAAACCAATGAGATACGGACTGAAATACGCGAAGAGACGAAGGATTTGAGATTGTTTTGTGTGGATTTTGGGTGGTATGGGTGGAATTTTGAGTGAGAGTGAGAGAAAGTGTGACAGTTGAGAGAGAGGAAAAGGACGGGAGATGGAGAGAAAAAGAAAAAGGGGAATTTTATTCCCTACACACATACATATAACACATATACACACACATCACCCACTCACCCCTCAAGTATAACTCTTTAACACATTAGCCCAAATTTCAATATTTTCAACCCAATTTCCTCCCTTTATTTCTTATAAAACATTTAAATCAATTTTACGAATTTACAAGTCTCTACAAAGCCGAACCTTATTAGATGCAAGATCACTTCTTTTAATAGAAGTTAGTGATAAGCCCTCAATATTGTAATTAATAGGGCTTATCTCTCTCATTTTTGTCACACACAAGTGCATAACTTGCTTGATTTGAACGATATTGCACGAAAGGTGTGCTTTTGGCATTTGCAGGTAAATCGTGTGAATAAGGCGCATTTGAAGGCTATGGATTGCCCCGAGTGTGTCCAAGTATCCAAGACCACGTGGCGCTCCACGACTGAGTCCCAAAAGTCATGAAATGAAGCTTTGAAGCATACTCGGGATGTCCAAGGATCAAGGGAAGTGAGGGAGATGCAAGGATGTTACCCAAAGCAACTCATTTTCCGACCAACTGAGGGTAGAATCGTTATAACTTTTGATGTAAAAATTACTTTTGATCCAAACCACTTGGGTTAGAAAGTAGACTCAACAAGCTTTTCAACGGTTCGAAAAACACCCAAATCCGAGTTCGGGAGTGTCCGGAGCTAGCCCGCGAAGTTGAAAATGTGCCTGCAGAATCCACCAACCACAGGGATCGATCCCCCATTCCCCTGGGATCGATCCCCCACCATCAGAAAGCTTTAGAAACAACAGGGATCGATCCCCCTCTGACCAGGGATCGATCCCTCACTCCTACGCGGACATTTCGGTGGCATTTTTGTAAGTCTCTTGTGAAAGGGGTATATATACCAACCCTTGCCCGACTTGTAGGGCACTTCTTCTTTTACACACTCTCTCTCTACTTCCATTAATGGAGCTCCAACCTCTCTCCTCATTTATGTTGTAAAAGTTGATTTTAGGGACGATCCGTTGGGTTTCGAAGCATTTCACCTTCATTAATGTTGTAAGGAATCTTCTCCTCTTCGAGGATCTTGTATTTACTTTAAGTTTAATCAATGTTTGGTATTTTCCTTACCTTTCCTCTAGCTCATTTCATGTCTTCTTTAAATATGAGTGAGTAGTATAGTGGGGTTGGGTTGTGGGATGGTTAGCATCCCATGACCGAGGGTGTAGCTTGGTATTCTCTTTTAAAATCTCGTTTTCTAGCTTAAACAAGGCTTTGGATTGATTTTATGTATCGAAACGTAGAGGTGTTAATCTCTTTGATCAAGCGTAGGCAAGAGTTAAACTACTTGTCATGTTTGACGCTTAGAGCCATGTCCCTCTTTGTGTTTGTCCAAATGTATCAAAAAGGGTCCGAATCTTGTTTAACACTTTTGTCAAGAAAAGAGAAGAATCCAGCTCGTCCTTGTGTTGTGGGTGTTAACTATCCCTAGACCTAACCTTTAGTTTAACCTCCAGTCAAAAACCGTAGATAGGTAAGTAGCCAGTAAACTAAATCATTCAGTTGGCCGTCTCAAAGCCGAACTAAAGGTTGGCGATCCTAATGCTAAAAACCCTTTGTAAATCAAACCTTCGGCCTGGCTCCATTGGCTCCCTATGGATTCGACCTCGGACTTTCGAGTTTATTATGCTGCAGCCGACCTAGCTCTACGCTTGGGGCGCTCTCCATCTTGACATTCAATTTGGTCGCAAGCAGTTAGCTCGAGTTTTGATAAGCCCTCAATATTGTAAATAATAAGGCTTATCTCTCTCATTTTTGTCACACACGAGTGCATAACTTGCTTGATTTGAACGATATTGCACGAAAGCTGTGTTTATGGCGTTTGCAGGTAAATCGTGTGAATAAGGAGCATTTGGAGGCCATGAATAGCCCCGAGTGTGTCCAAGTACCCAAGACCACATGGTGCTCCGTGATCGAGTCCCAAAAGTCATAAAAAGAAGCTTTAAAGCATACTCGGGATGTCCAATGATCAAGGAAAGTGAGGGAGATGCAAGGATGTTACCCAAAGCAACTCATTTTCTGACCAACTGAGGGTAGAACCGTCATAACTTTTGATGTAAAAATTACTTTTGATCCAAACCACTTGGTTTATAAAGTAGACTCAACAAGCTTTCCAACGGTTCAAATTACACCCAAATCCGAGTTCGGGAGTGTTCGGAGCAAGCCCACGAAGTTGAAAATATGCCTGTAGAATCCAGCCAACTCAGGGATCGATCCCCCCTCCCTTTCAGCTCCTGCAGCATCCAGAAAGCTCAGGGATAGATCCCCCAATGTTTAGCGATCGATCCCTCACTACTGCGCAAACTTTCAGTGGCATTTTTGTAGTTTTTTTTTGTAAAGGGGGTATATATACCACCCTTGGCCCGATTTTAGGGCATTCTTCTTTTTACACTTTCTCTCTCTACCTCCCTCTTCTTCTCTCTTCTCAAGCCCTCCTTCTCTATTCAAAGGAGGGGGATTGCTAAGGTTTTGGGGCTTTTTCCTTCATTAATGTTGTAAGTATACTTGTGTTCTTCATTAATCTAACTTTTATTTCAAGTTTCATTCAGGTTTTCATTTCTCTCTATGCTTTCCCTTGTGTTCACGCCCACTATGGGTGAGTAGTGATCAAAGTTTGGTCATTGTAAGTGCAGGAAAACAAAAGAGCCTTTGAATCACACCCAATCGTAACGGCTACTTTGCACCCCTCGCCGGAACCCTTGCACACTGCCGGAGTCGAACCTGTAAAACAGACAAAGGGTGAGCGCACCTTTGCCTTCTCGTGGCAAAGGCCATCCAATGCCAAAGTTAGCGTCTCGTACTAGTCAAAAAATCCTAATTCTCAGTAGCTATTGGAATATATAGCCAAGAATTGCGTACCTTTACCTTTAGGTTTACCTCATATTTATAGATCCATTTATGCTTGCTGTCCAAGCCATCTCGT
The DNA here is from genome assembly GCA_025413875.1 of Rhododendron molle. Classification (NCBI taxonomy): domain Eukaryota; kingdom Viridiplantae; phylum Streptophyta; class Magnoliopsida; order Ericales; family Ericaceae; genus Rhododendron; species Rhododendron molle. The sequence goes on from CM046396.1 coordinate 31,883,386, forward strand.
TGCCCAAGGTTTCCTTTCTCGTATAAGGAACCCATAATATCAGGAATTCTCGTTCCCTTAACTACATGTTACCTTATAGACCATTTAGGAATTCTTCCCATAACTGGCCGTTCACCCCATTTCCGTTGGGTATCTTTTCCAGATATTGTTTCCTTACTGGGTATTTGCCACTTCTGGACCCCTCTGGAGCGTCTTCTGGCATCTCTTCCAAAACGCTACTGCTGTCCGGGTCTCTCGTTGCCGAACAGACTATCTGGACCAATGACCTCTCATATCATTGGTACTTTTACCATGCGACTGGTCCAACAACTTCCCTTGCTCTTTGGACCATACCCCTGCTTGGGTATCTTGGACCTGAGACCTCCCGTGTCTCCGGTCCTTATTGCCGTTCACCGTACTGCATGGCGGATGCTCCGACTATATTTACCCTGGGCCCTACGTACCACGTGTTCAGGACACTTTCTGTACTTGTTCGGGATTACCTCCCTACAATGGCTCCCCAACTTTACTCGTTATTTTCTCTTAATATGACGTGCAAAGCTTCGGAACACCGAGCAAGATTCTCGTCCTTTGTTCCTGCATCCTGTTTCTCGTACTTAGTGCAAACTTTATCATTAGTCCAGGCCAAACGTCTCATCGTTTGGTCTGGGCAGGCTTTTCCAGCTATCACCTTTACACGCGGTATGTTCTGTACTGCCCGTATTAAATGCGAGCAAACGTTTCGGGGATCAAAACGCCCAAACGGCGTCTGGGGTGACGTTTCTCATACGTCACCCCTTTTGCTGTGGTATACTTGGGTTTTCGTCCGAATTTCAAACCCACTTTCTCTCTCTTAGTTCCCTCTGCAGAAAGAACGTTCGAGTGCTCCTGCCATTGAAGCTCTGTTCACCATCCCAGGGTCTACTCCTTCTTCGATTTAGGGTTTCGTCCACTAATTCGTAAGTTTCTACTCCCCTTTTCTATTCCGTCTTCCTTGTTGGCTTAGGACTTTCACTGTCACCTTAGGGCTTCTTTGTACCCATCTCTCCTTTAGAAAACCCACACCCGCAATTCTCATTATGGGTAGGTTTCGTAGGCATTGTGACATTCCCCAAAGGATGGCCGAGTTCAGATCTCGTTATGAGATTCCTGACAACGTAGCCACTACATTGGCTCCTGAAAATGCCATCCGCGAGTGTTTTGATAACGACACCTTACACATCCCTGTCGTCGCCGTCGTCGAAGGCGGCGTCAGGTTCCCCCTGGCACCATTACTCCGCCAGGTTCTAGCCCATTACAGATTGTCTCCTATGCAAGTGTTTGCTAATTTCTTTAGGGTGGTTATGGATATCAATACCCTTAATCAAATGCTAGGCACGTCCCTCGATCTTCACGATATACACCACTTGTATAGCATCTCCCGGACCAAAGACCCCTTGACCTATTATCTTAAAAGTAGGGACTCCAAAAAAAGGCTCGTGCTTGAACTACCTGACTCTGCCCGAGGAGATGACGACGACTTCCTCATCGTCATAGGGAGTTTCGAGCCCAGAGACGAGGACGGTAGAGTCAACGGCTTCCACGCACCCCACAGATTTGGCACTCCACGTTAGTTCTTTTTCTCGTAGAACTCTTTTTCCGAGTAATGTTTTGTATTGCATCACCTGTTTTCTGCCTTACTGTTTGTCAATTTCCTTTTACAGCTACAAACGTCAACCAGGGGCATGCCATCATCACCCCTCAGGTTCACGTTACCGACATCAACCGTGCGCTTGCTTTCAACGGGCAAGCACATGTCTGGTGGATCGAGCAAAAGCAGCTCAGGTTCTTTTGAGCTACCGGGCTTCATACGGCGAATTTATTGATCGGCGTATCCGAGCAGCTGACGCCCCTATCGTCCCAGATCCTCCCGTCCAACAACCCGAGCAAGAAGAAGAAAGGCGTTCTCGGACCCCTCCACTTCCTAACGAGCCCATCCAGCTTGCCGAAGAGGCCTCGACATCCTCAAGCGGTTATTCTCCATCGCCCCTCCCCGAGAAATGGATCAACCGATCAACCTTAGCAGCCTTCTCAACCTCCCAGGGGCCGGCCGTGGAAGAGGCGGCACATTTCGTGGCCGTGGATGCTCCCAGAGCCCGGTGCCGTCTCTTGGCCGCCGTGGATCAACACAGCCAGACGTCCCTCCAGGCTTTTGCCCTAAAGAAGTTGAGGCTAGCCACAGGGACAAACGCCAACGGCTGGAAGCCTTTTCTGTCGAACAGCCCCCTTCTCAGCTCACAGCACCTTCAACCCCCCTCTGGGCTCCTCAATTTACTCATGGCGGACGTCCAGTCACCGTCCGCGATAGTGTGGAGTCTGAAGGGACTGCGCTTGCATTGTCTTAAGCATTCATGCTTCCTGGGGACATGCAAAAAGAGATTGCCAGCTCCCCTGAGCCACAGTGCTAAGGTAAGCTTGTCATGTTCACTTTGTGTGATAGTGTTTCCAAATCATCATTCCTGTTATCCGCATGATGTTACTTCGTGTTTAAATCCTCCAGGCAATACAGAAGATGGTGGTCATGGCTCAAAGACTTGGCCAATCTGAGCCCCAGCGTGCCAGATTGGCAAGTGAGAATGCCAAGCTGCAAAATACCATCATCAGGCTGGAGAGGGAGAGGAACCAAGCTCGTGGGACTGTGGATGAGCTAAGGGGCAAACTGGAAGGAGCCGAAGACAGTCTGAGCCAGACTCTCACGGAGCTGGAGGTGAGCAAGAATGAGACCAAGGCCGCCTATCAACAGGGCTACAACGAGGGAATCCTGTGGCCACTGAGAGTTACACGGATCAAATGCCAGGAATCCAAGATCAAGTTTTGAGGCCGGCTGGCTGGCCTGCCTCAAAAAGTCTGGCACCGCGGAATCTTCACCACTCTGGACTGAGATTGACCTCCCAAGCACCATGGTCGTTACCGAGGAACATGAGGAGGTGGAAGAAGAAGACAATGTGGAGGGTCAGCCAAACGCACAAGTCGCCGAACAATTGGGGAATGATGCTGCTGCTGAAGATGGTACCAACCCTGGCCAGAAGGAAGCCAGTGGTGGTGCTTCTGAATTAACCCCAATGGTGGGAGACGCGACTGCTCCAGCCTTTCCTCCAACTGCTCCTGCCTCCCCCCATCATCCAAGACCTGACGATTGAAGAGTAAGTTGGACTGTTCGTAGTGATAACGATTGAAACTTTTTAATCATCTTTTGCTGGCCCTGCGTGGCCATTGATATTGCCCTGCGTGACACTGATACATTTCTGCACTTTTTAATTCTCGTGTTCTAGCCCTTCGTGGCTTTTGAAATGTTTTGGGTGGCCCAGTTTGGCCTAAATTATTGTTTTGCCTGGCTCTTCGTGGCCTTTATCAATGCAGGTGGCCGTCCCATGGCCAAAACTTTACATGTTAAGTGTCTTTGGCTGTATTCTCATTCACACGGTTGCAGGTTTCTCGTACCTTAGAATAATGCTCGTTGCATTCGTAGCTTGTCTACGCAATACGTATGCTCGTTTATGTTCAGGGTCTGTTCGTAGCCGTGCAAGCTGTTAACCATACTCGTATAATGTTGTACATGTATGTGCTGAAGGTTTGTTCATACCTAAGCAACCTTCAAGCTTTTTCGAATTTAGATATTGCTGCATGTTCTTGTACGCAGCCCATATGTTTCGTGCTTGGAAACTTTCCCCAGTATATTCGTACTTTAGGTTACCCAAATATGCTCGTATTTGGACTAGGTAACCTTGAGTTTTTTCATACCCTGATTATGTTGCAAGTTTATGTGGGCATGCACTCGTACAAGTCTATTCGTATTTGAAATTATCCCAAACATATTCGTGTTTGAGAACAGTGTGCATAATCTCGTATGCATTCTGGGTGTATTTGTACCCGAGCAAATGGTTAAGTGTATTCGTACTTAATGGTATCCCAAACATATTCGTGTCTGAGAACAATGTGCATAATCTCGTATGCATTTTGGGTATATTCGTACCCAAGCAACATAGTCAAGTATATTCGTACTTGGCAAAATTCTGGGTATATTCGTACCCGAGCAAACAGTCAAGTATAATCGTACTTGGCAAAATTCTGGGTGTATTCATACCCGAGCAAACAGTCAAGTATTTTCGTACTTGGCAAAATTTAAAATATTCGAAATTTCAATTAGTTACCATATACCTCTGCTCCCCAATACGAAGTGAGGACTAAGGACATAGCTTGATTTCGTATTTAAAGCATATTAAAAGAAAAACTCGTAAAAAACAGCGTTTGTGTTACCAAAATCTGGGAATTTCATTCATAATTCGAAAAACTCAAGGGGGCGTTACGCGTACCCCTTGCAACTAATAAAAGCAAACACAAGGGAATTTTATTCATAATTCCCACACAATCACGATGTGCATCCGAAACAAGATAAGAACGAAATCGAAGTTCTTTACACGTAAAACTTCCTCAAGTTGTGAACATTCCAGGGCCTTGGTACCGGGTTCCCGTCCAGGTCTGCCAATCGATATGCCCCAATGCCCACAACCTCTGTAACTCTATATGAGCCCTCCCAGTTGGCCCCCAACTTGCCCTCGTTGGCCACTTTGGTGTTGCCGAGCACCTTTCGTAGCACAAGGTCTCCAACACCAAACTCTCGTGGGTGGACATGCTTATTGTAGCTTTTCATCAACTGCTCCTGGTACGACGCCAGGTGCACCAGAGCTCATTTTCTCCTTTCCTCGGCGAGATCCAGCTCGATTTCCAGGGCTCTGTCATTGCCCCCACTTTCTACCAATGTGGTCCTGTTGGTCAGCAAACCAAACTCCAATGGAATCACAGCCTCTGTTCCATATGCTAGTGAATAGGGGGTCTTTCCCGTAGACCTCCTAGGAGTTGTTCGGTGCGCCCACAGGACCAGTGGCAATTCGTCGGGCCACTTGCCTTTTGCTTTGTCCAACCTCTTCTTAATCCCGTCAAGTATAGCCTTGTTGGACGCCTCTGCCTACCCATTGCTCTTAGGGTAGGCTGGTGTGGAATAGTAGTTCCTTATTCCATACTGGGCACAAAAAGCCTTGAACTTTTTCTGGAACTGCGACCCATTATCAGTGATCAAAGAGTAAGGAACCCCAAAATCGAATGATGATGCTCTTCCACACGAACCTTTCTATCATAGGTTTTGTGATTTTTGCTTGTGGTTACGCTTCTATCCACTTGGTAAAGTAGTCCGTTGCTACCAACAGAAACTTCCTGTTCCCAATTGCCTTGTGGAGTGGACCCACGATATCTATCGGTCATTGCGCAAACGGCCAAGGACTTGTCAAGGGCACCAGATCTTCGGCTGGTGTTCTGATCATGGGTGAGAATTTTTGACACTTCTCACAAATCTTCATATAAACCTTTGCATCTTCTTGCATGTGCGGCCACCAGTATCCCTGGGTAATTGCATGGTGAGCAATGGATCTGCCCCCAGCATGACTCCCACATGTTCCCTCGTGTATTTCATGGAGGAATTTATGCACCATCTCGGGATGCACACAAAGCAGGTACAGTCCAGTGAAGGACTTGCTGTATAATTTCCCCTCTGGTGATAGCCAAAACCGTGCAGATTTCGTCTTTATCTTGTGAGCTTCCTTTTTATCTGTGGGGAGTGTCCCATCTCGTAGGAACTCCATTATTGGATCCATCCAACTTGGACCTTGATTCACGTCTAAGACCAATTCCACACTTCTCCCAATGCTCGGCTCAGCAAGATAATCCACTACCACCTTCCTCTTGAACTCTTTTGGCACAGCAGCTGCCAACCAAGCCAGTGAGTCAGCGTGGGCGTTCTGCCCAGAGCTTATCTGCTCAATATGTACCTTCTCAAAGGTGTCAAGCAAATCCCTGGCTGCCTCCACGTAGGCCGCCATCTTCTCATTCCGGGCCTCGTAGTCACCGGACAACTGATTCACCACGAGTTGTGAATCACAGAATATTCGAATTCTTTTAACTTTCAAGGTTTTCGCGCTTCGTAATCCTGCCAGGAGCGCCTCGTACTCTGCCACGTTGTTCGACGCACTGAAACCCAGGCGCAGGAACAACTCGATCATAACTCCTTCAGGAGGGAAAAGCGCCACCCCAATTCCAGATCCGGTGTTGCATGCGGATCCGTCAACAAAAAGCTTCCATTCTAGAGGGTCCTGCTCGGCAGATGTCCTCCGCTTTTCGGCTAATGGCTCGACCAACTGCTCCTTTCTTGTAAGAGGCAGCGAAGCCACTGTGGGAGAGAACTCTGCCACGAAGTCTGCCAAAACTTGCCCTTTGACTGCCGTGCGCGGCTGATAATCATATCATACTGGCTCAATTCCACCGACCATGTCGATATTCGTCCCGAGAAATCGGCCTTTCGAAGCAACGACTTCAACGGGAACTCTGCGTAAACCACAACTTTGTGACTTTGGAAGTAATGGGGCAACTTCCTAGCCGCTGTCCTCAATGCCAGGGCAAATTTTTCAAGGGGCAGATACTCGTCTCTGCATCCAGTAGCATCTTGCTCACGTAATAGACAGGGATTTGCTCAGATCCCTTGTTTCTTAGTAGGACCGCACTTACAGCGTGTTCAGAGACTGCTAAGTACAAGGTCAAAATCTCACCAGGTTCAGGAGTGGACAGAAGCGGGGCTGTCGCCAAGTGCTTCTTCAGGTCTTGGAATGCTTGCTCACAATCTGCTCCCCATTTGTAACCTTCTCTTTTCTTCAACAATTGGAAGAAAGTTCTACACTTGTCGCTTGAACGACTAATGAACCTGTTAAGGGCTGCCGCCATCCCCGTCAATCGCTGGACCTCCTTCGTGGTCCTTAGACTCTGTAGCTTCTGCAAAGCTGTTATCTGATCGGGATTCGCTTCTATCCCTCTAATGGTCACCAAGTGGCCCAGGAACTTCCCAGAACTTACTCCAAATGCACATTTCGAGGCGTTGAGTTTCAGCTTATACTCCCTCAGTATTTCAAAAGCTTCTTTCAGATCAGCGATGTGGTCTCGTTTCTCCTTACTCTTAACCACCATATCGTCTATGTATACCTCCATGGTCCTGAAGAGCAACTTCTTTAACATAATCGTTGCTAATCTCTGGTAAGTTACTCCAGCATTCCTCAGACCAAAAGGCATAACGCTGTAACAATACAGCCCTCATGGTGTGATAAAGGACATCTTCTCCTGATCGGAGCCATACATGGCTATCTGGTGATATCCTCGATAAGCATCGAGAAAACTCATACGCCCATACCCAACTATTGCATCTACCAACTGATCTATCCTGGGCAGGGGAAAACTGTCTTTTGGACTGGCCTTGTTTAGGTTTGTGAAGTCGACGCAAACTCGCCACTTTCCATTCTTCTTTTTTACCACCACTGTGTTGGACAACCACTCCGGGTAGTACACTTCTCGTATCGCCTTTACTTCGAGCAAACGGTCGACTTCCTCGATGACAGCATCCACGTGCTGTACGGCAGATCTTCTTTTCTTCTGCATCACAAGTTTGTGTTGTGGGTCCACATTCAGGTGGTGGCAAATCACGTTTGCATCCACCCCAGGCATCTCCTCGGGTACCCAAGCAAACACATCAATGTGCTTTTTGAGGAACTTCACCAACTCCTCCTCTTCTTTTTTGCACAGGTTTTCCCCAATCAGGAAATACCTTTCAGGATCATTCTCGTTGATCTGGATTTTCTTCAATCCTTCCACCACCTTCTCGGTTGGGTTCCCCCCGACGTCCTCGATGGTCGGCTGGTTGGTAACCTCGACTGTTTGCACCAACTGTGCCTTGGGTGCCTTCTTGATTATGGAAACCAAGTACTGTTGGGCTGTCTTTTGGTTCCCCCTTATTCTCTCGATACCGTTGGACCCGGGAAACTTTACCATCTGATGATAGGTGGAGGAAACTGCCCTTATTTTATGTAATCAAGTTCTTCCTATAATCGCGTTATAGGAAGATGGCACGTCCACCACTAGAAAGTCGGTTCTCAGCACCACTGTTTCTGCCCGAACAGGGAGGGTTACTTTGCCCAGTGGCCAGACTGCCCCTGCACTAAACCCGACCAACGGAGTTACCGACTGTACCAAGTCTGCTTGTGTCAACCCCAGTTTCTTGAATGCGTCATAGTAAAGCACTTCGGTGCAGCTTCCTGAATCCACCAGGATCCTTTCCATGTCATATTTCCAAATTTGTAGGGTTATGACAAGGGCATCATTGTGCGGCACCTAGACTCCTCCCAGGTCCTCATCTGTGAAGACTATGCCCTCGTTACATCCCTCCGCTTCACGTCCTCATTTCTTTCCCAACCTCATCACGTGCTGGTCGTGCTTTACTTGCCTCTGGAGCAAAGGTGTGGCCAATCCATGTATCATATGGATCACGCCCCTTGGATTCTGCTCGTAATCCAGCTCCATTGCTTTCTCGGCACCCTTATGCTCCTCTTGGATGAACTCTTTCAAATACCCACGTGAGACCAGGTCATCAAGGTGCTACTTGAACATCTCGCAGTCCTCCGTCATGTGACCCCAGTCCTTGTGGTAGCTGCAGTGCTGACTCGTAGCTCTTCTTGCGTCTTTATCACCCTCCAGCCTTGGAGGCCACTTGAACTACGGACGATTCTTTATTCGATAAAGAATCCGATAAATTGGTTCCTTCCAAACCATTGTTATCGAGAAGAAAGACTTTGGGTCAGGGGCATGCTTCTCCCGATACGACTCTCTCTTAGTCTGCCCATGCTCCTTCCTCTCTTTGTAAGTCTTGGGTTCGGGCTTATCCGCCTTCTTCGCGGGGCCCTTTACTTGCTCAGCACTCTGCTTGCCATCTTCCCGTAGTATGTCATCCTCATTCCTGGCGTGCTGCTCAATTCGTTCCATTAGCTTTGCCAACGTGCTCACTGGACTCATGTTTAGGGACTTTCGTAACTCCCCCCGAACAGCCAGCCCAGTCTTGAACGTTGCTATTGCATACTCCTCACTGCAACTCTCAATCTCGTTGAAAGTCTCCCAATACTTCTTGGCGTAGTCCCTGATTGGCTCATTCTCTCCTTGCTTCATAACTGAGAGACTCTCAAAAGTTTTGGGTGGTTTCCTGCTCGTTAGGAACCGAGCAGTAAATTCCTCGACCAACTGTCTCCATCCTCGTATGGTGTTCGGCCCCAACTTATGGAACCAGGATAGGGCCACATTTCCCAAACTAGATGGGAACATCTTTCACATGATCGCGTCATCACCATCGTGCATAAACATCGCCTGCTGGTAATGCTGTATGTGTGCCACCGGGTCTGCATTGGTTTCGTACAGGATAAACGTCCCGTGCTTAACCCTGCTCGGCAACCTTGCCTCCTGCAATCTCTTTGCAAAAGGAGAAGTTGCTATGTTGCTAAGGGCTCTCCGTGCCGCTTCTCGTGCAGACATGGTCCCCTCCTCTGGCCCCTTTACAGCCCTGGCATTGTTCCTTTCCCAGTCGGAATCAGGTCTCTTGTACCTATCCCTGTGGTGCTTCCTGCTCCCTCCTTCCTCGGGGGAGGAACTCTTGCTCCTGCTTCTCCTTTTTCGTGAAGAAGCCCTCGGTCGTTTCGGGGTGAGACTCCTGCTCCTCCTTTTTCGCGAAGAAACTCTCTTGTACTCCACCACAGCCAGCTTTTCTCCTCTGGACTTTCTTCGTGAGAGTCCAGAATCCTTCGGATGTTCTCGTATCCGTTGCAATTGTCGAATCTCGTACTCTCGTTTCTTAATCAAATGAGCATACTCCTCTATTTCCTGCCTCCTCTTGTCCAGGATATCCTCCTTGCTGTGCACGCTTTTCGAACGTGCGACTAATTCTCTCCCATGGCGGGACTTACTCCTTCTCGTTGACTCCATGGTCGTCCGTCCATCTTTGTTTCTAGAATCGCCATTGACAGTCAGGGGGTGGTCCTTGCTCGTGGTCCTCCTTGCACGCCCTCCGTCGAGCTTTCACGGAGGGTCGGGTGGGATTTGTCACCTCCCCCACCCAGCTGATTGTTTGGATCTAGCGGGGTTCTTTGATCTTCTTCCGCCATGGTCGCTTTTTCAAAGGGATCTCTTTCGTTTCCCACAGACGGCGCCAATTGTAAGTGCAGGAAAACAAAAGAGCCTTTGAATCACACCAAATCGTAACGGCTACTTTGCACCCCTCGTCGGAACCCTAGCACACCGCCGGAGTCGAACCTGTAAAATAGACAAAGGGTGAGCGCACCTTTGCCTTCTCGTGGCAAAGGCCCTCCGATGCCAAAGTTACTGTCTCGTACTAGTCAAAAAACCCTAATTCTCAGTAGGTATTGGAATATATAGCCAAGAATTGCGTACCTTTACCTCTAGGCTTACCTCATATTTATAGATCCATTTATGCTTGCTGTCCAAGCCATCTCGTTGCCCAAGGTTTCCTTTCTCGTATAAGGAACCCAAAATATCAACGATTCTCGTTCCCTTAACTGCATGTTACCTTGTAGACCATTTAGGAATTCTTCCCATAACTGGCCGTTCACCCCATTCCCGTTGGGTATCTTTTCCAGATATTGTTTCCTTACTGGGTATTTGCCACTTCTGGACCCCTCTAGAGCGTCTTCTGGCATCTCTTCCAGAACGCTGCTCCTGTTCGGGCCTCTCATTGCCGAACAGACTATCTGGACCAATGACCTCTCATATCATTGGTCCTTTTACCATGCGACTGGTCCAACAACTTCCCTTGCTCTCTGGACCATACCCCTGCTCGGGTATTTTGGACCTGGGACCTCCCGTGTCTCCGGTCTTTATTGCCGTTCACCGTACTGCACGGCGGATGCTCCGACTATATTTACCCTGGGCCCCACATACCACGTGTTCGGGACACTTTCTATACTTGTTCGGGATTACCTCCCTACAGTCATGGGGTGGTTTCTACCCCATGATTTAGGTAGTTTAATGGCTTCTCTCATTTCTTGTGCTAAATGTGATTTGTGAATAGCTTAAGTTCATTTTTATGTAACAAAATCTAGGGTTGTTAACCACTTTAATTATGTGTAGACAAGGTCTTGATCTCTTGCCACATATAATGCTTGGAGCTATGTCACTCTAGGTGTTTGCCAAAATGCCTCAAAGAACTTGTTGAACTCTAATCTTTGGTCTAAACTTAGGGTTGTTACCTTCTTTGATTGTGTGTAGACAAGTCTCATTGGCACTCCAAATGCTTAGAACCATGGCACTCTATGTGTTTGATAAAATGCCTAAATGAGTTCCTTTCCATTTCCAAACCCCGTTGTATGAGTCAAACTTGATTTTCATGGTTAAATCTTCCGAGTGAGATCAAATGACAATGACTCTCACTTGAGTTATCAAAGAGAAGTATTGAACGGCCTAAGTTATGGGCAGAATAAACCCCTAGACCTTGCTGCTTTTCATTTCTAGTCAATCTTCATTTTCAATTAAAAGTAGGAAGTAGAGAGAATTTCCATCACTCAAAAGTTGGCCGTCTCAAAGCCAAGCTCAAAGGTTGGCGGTCCTACCGCTAAAAACCCTTCGTAAAGCAAACCTTCGGCCTAGCTCCATTGGCTCCCTGTGGATTCGAGCTCGGATTTCCGAGTTTATTATGCTACAACCGACCTAGTCCTACGGTTGGGGCGCTCTCCATCTTGACACTCAATTTGGTCGCAAGCAAGTTTGATTCAAGTCAGGACAAGTGAGCTCGAGTTCAGCTCGTAAAATAATTCACATGCTTAAGCTTGGCTTGTCCAGGCTCGTTGACTTAAACGAGCCAAATTGGGGAGAATTTAGGCTCGAACTCAGTTCGTCAATAATTTTTTTTCAAAATTCAAGCTCGACTCGGCAGGGCTCGTTAAACACAAATGAGTCAAATCAAGCCACATTTAGGGTCAAATTCAAATCATCATTAAATATTTTACAGGTACTACACAAATATTCCCTATCTATGAAAAAGAAAACAAAAAAAAAATCAAGATTGTCAATAATATGAGATTTTATGGACTGATTGTATAGGATCATATTAGTTTAGGGAAACATAGATGTTGAATTATATATATACACAAATACAGATATAATCCATTCGTCTGTGTTTATTGGTCCATTTTCTGCATTCATATCATGTTTTAAATTTGTTTATATCTTTCAATTTATAATGAGTTTTATAATTTTAAAATATTCGTATAATAGAACTAATTGAAATCTATTAAATAGAATTCATATTGCATATTTTTAGAGATTCATATTAAAATATATTCTATGTATGATTTTTTAAACCATATATAAATAGTAAAAGTGGACAAACAAACACGCATGGAAGGGTGTGCGTGTGTGTGTATCTATCTAGTTGGCTTCTTATAAGGGATCCCCTATATAGCTTATGTAAGGACTTCTAATCTGGGCCATTGGATCTCATCCAAGGGCTGAGAAAAAAAGAAAGGAATTTGCGGGTTAAATGAGACCCGGACTGCTCGTAGGTCCCGATGAAATATGTTCGCGGGTCACACACTGGTTAAATACTTTCCCCTTTCCCTTTCACAATCAAAACACACACACACACACACAGAGAAGGAAGGGAAGAAGAAAAAGAAGAAGAAGGACCATGTAATACCCCGACCCCGACCCAAAATTCGTACGAAGTTCGATTTAATATAAAGGCAACATTGGGACCGACATATTAAATTATTTAGTTTTATTTTCGAAACGAAAATTGGAAGCAGTTTTCTTGCAATGAATGTGCAACAAAAAAAATGGGTAAGTAGGTGTAGATATATGTAGTAGTTTTTACCATTCTTTAGGAATTAAAAGGAAAAATAAGAAAAGGTAGAATTTGCCACATTAGCCTATAGCTACCTAATGTAGCTTAGCCAAATCATTCTTATAGCATGGCTTACACTTACTTAAGAGAATGACACCTCACACTTGCAGTGACACTTGGTGGATTAGGTCACTACTACAATAATCCATAAAGATCACAACTATTGGCCGTGATTGTAAGTTTTCCATCACGCTTCTGCTGCCGTGATGGATTTGGGTGGATTGTAAGTCAATCTCTTTTATCACGGTTATAAACCGTGATTGAAAGAGAGAAATATTCACGGCCAAAAGGCGTGATCGTTTCTCTTTTATCACAGTTATAAGTTGTGATTGTTTTCTTGGGCGTGATCATTTCTCTTTTTTGGTTGTGATTGTATGTCATTTTAGATCACGGTCTATAACCGTGATTGAAAGTTCAAGATAATCACACCATAAACTGAGATGGAAAATCATTGCGCGTGATCTTTTCTTTGTATCTATTAGACCTTCTTTTCTTGTCAGAGCCAAGTTTCGAACCCATGCACCCTTGGTTGATTTCCCAACCCCTTACTACTAAGCTAGCCAAGAACTTCTGGTACAATAGGAAAACAAAAATATTTATACTTACTTCCTAAAGTGAGAAAACTTTTTTTCTTTAAAATTTGCTGAATTTTTTGAAATGTAATTAACATGATATAGACAAACTTTATGAAAATTATCACAACCTGTAGATTGTAACATTATGGACAAACTTTAGATTTTTTTTTTTTTTTTATAAACTAACCATTTCACATGAATTTTGTGTTTACATTGAATTTCAATTTCAGTGGTGACTTCCCAATTGGATTTTAATCCTTTTTGCTTCGTCCACAACCTTGCCTTCCAATAAAGGTTGAATACCCCGAGCGTAGGGCTAAGTCGAAGTCAGCATAGATACCGGAAGTCCGGAATCGTTCCCACGGAGAGAATCTCAATAGCTTGCTAGGATTTTTAGATGTAAGGGTTTGCGGCGTTTAAGACGGCCAACTGTAGGTTTTGCTTTGAGAGATTTTAACTTAAGAAAAGACTAGAAAAGTAGGTTTTACGAAATTAAACAAGCGTCATGGCTATGGATTCGTTAACACCCATAACTAGGCCAACGAAAACACGGTTGAATCGCATGGCTTAGGCTATCAACCGGAAGATTTAGCTATGAAATTAGTGAGACAAGAAGTTTAGCATGAAGAACAAGTGAATTCTTTCATTCTTTTGGCAACACAAACCGAGACATTGCTCACGGAACCATATGAGCGAGCATATGATCACCGGAGATTAACATCGGCTAGTTTTGTTACATAAAGGTGAACTCGCCTAGTTTTTCATACAAAACTTCAAGCCACGAGTTGAGAGAAGCAAGTTAACACAAGTTACGAGGCGATAACGGCCCCACGGCCAAGCCTAATCAACTACTCACACATGATAAGACTAGAAAGCATGGTAAATTTAGAAATCATAATTAACCGATAAAACTGAAAATAGACTTGATTTTATAAAGGATCTAGTCCACGGTTACAACTTTAATAAACGGAAATTTAACGGACAATAACAACTTACTTGAATTCAAAGGAATTTAACACTTGAAAAGCTTGAAGACCATTAATGGAGGAAAGGCTAAAGCTAAATAAAGATCTAGATACAAAATGAGAGAGATGAAGCCCCTTAAACAAAATGGGTTTCTCTCACAACAAATATCTGAAAATATTCCAAAAGCGGCATCTATTCCATAAATGGAAGGCCCAAAAAGCAACAAATATCTGGCCGAAGGCTCCCTGTAACGATACAGATTAAGGAGTGTATCGATACAATGAGCTTATCCTGGATTGGTCTTTTCCACGTAGCTTCCCCGTATCGATACGGTTTTGGGCCGTATCGATACATCATTCACTGGAGCCCTGGGAAACTAAACTGTATCGATACAGATATCCTGCGTATCGATACACAAAGCTTATCTTCAGACTTGAAACCTATAAGCTCCCCATTCTTGACACCCGATGGCTTCCACTACGTCCGATGGTTCACGCCTTCGATCTTAGGTCACTTCATCACAAACTCTCCTGGGCAAGAATGCTTGAAACCACTTGGGAAATGGATTGCCAATCAAAATACACCTTTTAAGGGCGTTTTGCCTAAAACACTAAACAACATACCTTACGAGCAAAAGTAGAATAAAAACGACGTTAAATGAATAAATACGCCCCAAGCTAGGGTATTTTTAGCACCACGATCTTACAATCTTTGGTGCTAATCACTTTTCAGATAAGGCTAAGCCATAATAATATAATTATTTTTTTACCTAATGTGTCAAACACTTGAAAGACATTCGAAATAACTAAATTTTACGATCATAGCTCGCCCACGTAAAAATCGGACACTAATGGAACAGCCCGCCGTCGTCGAAGAAACAAGTGGGCACTGGTGGAACCCAGTCGTGGGATTTGCCTTCTCTCTCTCTCTCTCTCTCTCTCTCTCTCTCTCGATCAATCTTTTAGGCATGAAAATGAAGATGAAACGTAAAGATTTTTAGGGGTGAGTATAATTAGGGCTTATCTTCTTACCTTTTACAAATAATAAAAAAAAAAAGAACTTTCAAAGTCCTTAAACGACATCGTTTTCCTCACATAACTTTGCAAAGCCCGCCTAAATGAGTACCAGCCCGCCCACGTGAAAATTCAGACCGCGCACCTAAATGGGTAGGCTTTTTATCTCGCCGCAAGAGTGAGATCATTTATCTTGCTTTTTTCTACACTAAATTTTTTATCACTCTACAAGGATGAGATCTTTTCTCTTTTCTCTCGGCACAAGAGCGAGATCTTTTATCTCATTCTTTTCTGCCCTAAAATCTTTTATCACACTACAAGGGTGAGGTCCTTTCTCTTTTTTACCACGCCACAAGGCTGAGGTCTTTTCTCTTTTATCTCGCCACAAGAGAGAGATCTTTTATCTCATTTTTTTCCGCCCTAAAATCTTTTATCACGCCGCAAGGGTGAAGTTGTTTTTCTTTTATCTCGCTGCAAGAGTGAGGTCTTTCATTCTGCGCTAAAACCCACTTTTTATCTCAGTTTTCGACTTAAACTGTGATAAAAAATTTTAAACACCACTTCTTATCACACTTTCACTAAAAACCGTGATTTTTGTGAATCTCCTTAGTGTGACACTTATCTATTATTGTAGTAGTGGGTGTCAAGCTTAGAAAATAAGGAAACTCTATAAATAGGAGTCCTATTTTTAGTACATGGCCAAAAATGGTATCTTCAACCTGAACCACTAGTATGAAAGGAAAAAAAGAAAAAGACAAAGAGAGAAAGGTTAAGTTGGTATTAACACTAGATTAGCATAACAAAAGAAAAAGGAAGATAACAGTGCTCCTATCCAAAGCCATACACCACTGTCGAGCTATTGCGCACCATCGGGAGGTTAGCAAGAATACAAATTAAGTCTCCTCTAAGCTTACAAAAAGTCCAAGGTGAGATACTTATACTTTAGTTACATGATTATTCTTTATAAAAGTAGCATGATTTTATGATGAGAAAAGAATACAATTTTATTTAAGATATGTCATGGAAAAAGATATGATTAAATTTTTCATATTAAAGATTAAAAGCATGTCAGACAAAGGTGATGACGCTCTAAAATTTAAACTTAGAAAATGAAAGCGGTCAGACAAAGGAGATGACCTAATGATGCATCCAGACAGATGTCCCGAGTTTGGGGGACGCTTAAAAAGATACCATAACACAGAAGGGAGTTATACGGATGAAAAGAATAAGGCCTTAGCGGCCAATGACTTGATCATTTCACACAGCAAGAGGGGTCGCTCCCCTACAGAAAGATTAAGCTGTTGGTTGAATATCATAAGATTATTTGTTTTAGATTATGCAAGCATTTATGTTAAACATTATTTTCATGGTATAAAACATGCAACTTTGGTATTTGTATCTCATACGAGCATTCGGCTTATAAAAATTAATATTTTTCATAGATAATGAAGAATAGAGATGGAGTTGCTGCTGCGCACCTTGGGATATGCTTGTTGTACTTTTGTGTAGATGTTGTAAAAATATTCTCTCTTCAGAAAACTTGGATTTTGTAATAAGATTTAATTACGTTTTTGTAATAAGTGTTTTTGAAATAAAACAGTTATGTCTTTGTCAAGCCATTGTCTCCAAATTTAATTATGAACAAGAGGCTTGGATGAGCGTTAGGACTCATTGGCCGGTCACGATGACTGGACAAAGTTCCTAGAGTCGGGGTCGTGACAGACCAACACCACGTTTTCAGCTTTGATCGATCGACGAAGAAGAAAGCTTTCTGGTATCTCTCACTCTTTCTCTTCTTCTGTCTCTCCTCGAATCTTTCTCTATCTCTTCTCACAATCTCTCAAAAACCGTAAATTTTTGGACAGATATTGTAATGGAGAGCAACCCAGAGTGACAAACCCAACATCCGACTGAGAAAAAGAAGATTGAAAAGGTATATCTCTCCCTCTCTTTGGCTCATTCTTTCTCCGACTCGTACTCTCCGAGATTGCCGAAATTAGGGCTTTTTCTATAAAAACATTTTGGGTACATTTGTTTCGATTTTTTGAGAACCCTGATCCGAATGTCTGATGTTGGGTTAGGGTTTGTGACATTGGGGCTCTCTCTCTCTCTCTCTCTCTCTCTCTCTCTCTCTCTCTCTCTCTCTCTCTCTCTCTCTCTCCTTCATGTTAGGGTTAGGCTTTGGATTTGTGTAAATTTTCTAATTTATGTAACAAATTGGGAAAATTCCAATGTACATGGACGACCTACGAGAAGGAGGGTGGAGAAATTACGGTCCGAAATTAGGATTCACAGAAAAATGCCAATTTTATTTTAATGCTGATTTTTTTTTTAACTGTATGTAAAATTTTTGATTTTTATTTGTTTTCTCTTTTGGGTTCTAGAATGCAGAGTTTGGGTGATATAAACATATTCTCACCGTTAGCATCGATCCTATGTGCATGAATCATCTGCTAATTCTTCTCAAATACTTTGTTAATGATTGTAAGTGTTCATTTAAATTAATTCCATAGTTGTTTGAATAGTAATTCTTGTCTTTTGTTTCTTGTATTGATATTATTATCTATTTGTGTTTTAAGATGGGAGAACGACTCTGGTAAACAAGATGGTAGAATGTTAGTGGAGTAGAAACAAGATGGTAGGATGGTAGAATCTGAACTATGTTTGGGGTGTTCTTTTTTTTTTTTTTTATGTGTATTCTGGATAGATTGAGCTGTCTAAATATAATTTGTAGAACTTTACTCAAAATGTTGTAATATGAGCTATGTTTATATTCTGGTTGTATTCTGTTTGGGATGTTTAATTTGTTGGATACTTAGCTACTTGAGATGAGGTACTGGATGCAGATTTTTTCTTCACTCGGTTTATTTTTTTGATTTCAGTTCGTCGTGGTGTCGTAATCTAGGTGTCGTAAGAGCATCTTTATCAAGGGTCATAAGAGCATCTTTATCACCCTCGCCACTTGGCCCTTTAGGCTGTTTTAACGAGCCAAAAGTGAGAAATTGCATGGCATCAGCCTCGTCATCATCTGGGTTAATTTAGTATAGCTACAGTGTCTCGGTAAGAAAAACGAGGCACTATTCCCTCGTTTTTGAATAGAATATTATTTCGGCAAAGAATAAAACCCTCTATCTTCTCTATTCCAAGGCTCCAAATGGTTTTTTTTTAATTAAAAAGGAAATACAAAAATATGAATATTTATTTGAAAAGAGAGTGTGAGTAGAGAACCTGATGCAGTGAACATTTTAAAAGTGGATAGCTAAATTAATAAAGTGGCTTTTTGCTCTCTAATTTGATCCAAAATTTGCTGAGCCTGGTGCGGATGCTCTAATGCTTCTAATGTAGAACTGGCTGTTGGTTTGTGAATAGCAATTTTTTTTTTCCAACCACCCAAGCACACGGAAAATTCATCACAATTCTATTTATACCTGTTTTTAGCATCTCGGATCAGGCTAGTAATGAATGGTCATTTCATTAATTTTTTAATTAAATTGGGTCAAAATTATGTAATTATCGGTTAGTAAGTTTATTGGGCCGTGAATTTTTTATTTTTATTTGGGCCCAATAACCAAACACAGCCCGTAGACGATGGAGCCCATGAAGAAAATGCCGATCAGGATCAAGCAGAAAGCAAGGCCCATGATTTTAGGAGAATAGGTTATGTGCTGGAGCCGGTTATTCTTCCGATTCAAAGGCTAATTGATTTGGTCAATTGGCCATGTGTCAAGCTCACATAAAAGGAGGAAGTGGGGAATTATTTGCCACATCACCCCATGATCTTTCAACTGCCAGTAATCATCCATGATCTCACATGCACAAAAGTATGGACAATCATGGGACATTTGGCAACGTATGGAGCAAGAGCAGAAATTTGGATTCAGGCTTGAATCTGCTTGCTGGTTGCCTATACATAGCAGAATCAAAGAAGAAAAAGGGGGTCCAACACCAATCAAAGTCCAACACTTAAAAACACTTTTCTACTTTCAGCAAAGTAGATTATCGAGTACCTCGTACTCAAACCTTATTCGAACTCACTTCTTAAAGTAGTTTGAATTTTACTTTTCTTGTACCACTTTATTATCCTGGTGTAATAAAGTCTACAATTTATGTTTTGCGCATTTCCTACACGACCAAAAAAAATTTTGTTCACAACCGTGTGACAAACCACGAACCTCCTTATGATCATTAACCTTTGGGTCACACGAAATAGTTTACAAGTTAAAAGTCAAGATTCAAGACAATCTTCATCTAAAGTTAGACGTTACTAGTCTTAGCACGTCCGCACTCAACCGACCAACGCCTACAAATGCATCCGCGCCTTGCTTAGCGTACGTGTCTCAAAAACTAGAGTTTTCAAATCCACAACGTTATTACTACTCCAGTTTGGAGCACCAGGTGGAGAGGACACGTCGTGCTACGGCGGTATTGGATAATTACCACACAAAGAAGACCATGCACGTGATTGTGTTGGCTTTAGGAGTAGCACCATGCCCACTCTCAATCAGACGGATCAGGTCATGCCACCTCAGCACTTAAAACAACGGATCATGTCCGTGCACAAATGCTAAGGGGTACCTACCAAGCCGTGTACATATGGCGCATGGCGCTGTGTGGGGCCCACTAAAAGTCCCACAAAAATGATCCAATCCGTTGTACTATTTTAAAATATTTTTTCAAGGGATCCCGCGATAAACCAAACTTCTTAATGAAAATTTAGAAGATTAGATCGAGTACCTAAATATATTCAATTGAGATGACGGTCCATTTGAAAAAATACACTGGCCATGTTCGTTTGGGTTATTTGGGTATTTTAGTTTTGGTAGTGGGTGGAGAGAGAAATAGGGTAATGATTGGAGAGAGGGGTAATAAGTGGGGAGAGATAAAGAGAGAAATAAAATTAATAATTGAAGAAATAGGGTAATGATTTGTGAAAGATGTAGGATAATGATTGAAAAATAAAGTTAAAACAAAATAAATATGGTAAACGAACTAGGCCACTGTATTTTCAAACTTTTTAACTGATTGCATCATTTATGTGGGAACCTTAGGAGACCCCACACGGCGATCACGGCCTGGTTGATATCAATAGTCGGGCTGCAGTCTGTACCCAAGTATGGAATCGTTACAGATTATACAGTTACTGTGCTTGGATGAGTTTTTGAGAATTTTTGAATTTGATTTTTGGGTAATGAGGGTAAAGAGAAATTAGCATAATTTTTGAAGATAGAGATAATGAATGAAGGAAAAAATGAAAGTAATAAATAAAATGTATTTTTTTAGTTGAATTTTTTTTTTCAAAAAGCAAAGCCAAACAAAGCAACTCTATCTCTGGTTTCAAAGCAGAGCAGAGAAAAGAAGGGGGGAATTGCAGGACAGTGGAGGCTGGGGCAAAAAAATTCCAACTCGTGGATAGGTTTATATGGAATTCATCTAGAGATGAAAGGAAAGAAAATAATTTCGCATACATGGAAAGGGCAACATAAAAAGACGAATATGCCCCCTCAATTGAAACCCTAAATCTCCAACCCCATATCACTTCCTCCACTGTTCCCATCCAAACACGCTGTCGATCAAGAACTCCACTGTTTCCCTGGTAATCAGCGACATTTTCCTTTCCTCTTCTCTCTCTCACGGCGACAAAATCGAGAGTTTGGATTTCCCGTTCCTCTTCTCTCTCGCATCAGCGACAAAATCCATCGACTTCTCTACGTCAAGTCTCGTCGGTCTTCAAGTCTAGGCCAAGAACCATGGTTCTACTTGATTTGTTCGATTGATTTGAAAAGTCAGTTGATAAAGTACGAGAGGGTGGGATATGAACAGATTGTCAATGTTTGGGGGCTCATATCTTTACTTCACGTAGTTATGGCAACAATGCTTGTATCAATATATGTTGCTTGTTTTTATTAAAATTCATTGCATCTTGTATGGACCTAAGTTACTCCTTAGTTTTTTGGAGTAGCACCTATCTAAATTGCTCATTTTATCAATATATGCTACTCTTTTTATTAAAATTCATTGCACCTTGTATGAACCTAAATTGCTCTTTATTTTTTCGAAGTAGCACTTGAATTTACCCAACTTTTTATTTTTGAAAACTAATTTTTGCTCCTTTTGTTAAAATCCATTGCTCCTTGTATCAACGTGTGTTGCTCTTTATTTCAGAGATTAAAAGGGTATATTAGTATACCAAAAATAGGAATTCCATGACTTGGGAATTAATATTCTCCTTCCCATAACTTATGAATTCCGAAAAAGTAGTCCATGAGTTTGAATTTTTTTGCCCCAATTCCCTCAATTTAAAAATTGCCTCGTATATGAACCTAAGTTGCCCCGTGTATGAATCTTAAGTTGCCCCGTATATGAACGTGTATGAACCTTAGTTGCCCCGTATATGAACCTAAGTTGCCCTGTGTATGAACATTAAGTTACCCCGTATATGAATCTAAGTTTCCCTGTATATGAACCTAAGTCTCCCCACTCGAAGATCTGGTATATTCACTCGAAGATCTGGTAATGTTTATGATGCTTATGAGCCGAAGTTGTTCCTTGTATGAATCTAAGTTGTACCGTGTATGAATCTAAGTTACCCCCTAAGTTACTCGTTGTATGAAAATAAGTTGCTCGTTGTATGAAAATAAGTTGCTTGTAAATAAGTTGCTCGTTGTATGAAAATAAGTTGTTCCTTGTATGAAAATAAGTTGCTCCTTCAATTCAAATAAATTGGTACCTGGGGGCTCTGCTGCCTCCATGCCACAGTAAAACAATAACATTTTGGTTATAAAAACAAAATTCTTACAATCCATTTGCAATCCTATAGAGCTAAAACGTGATTATGAGAGTTTTAAAGACAAAATTTGATTATGTCTCTTTAGAATAATATGATCAGAATAATAAGATCTTCATACCCATTCAAACGGATTAAAAATTAAAGTACTTAATTTTTTAACAATATATTTTAATATATAAACAGTCTCAAAAACTTAAATGCTCAAATTTTCATATCGTTTGAATCAGTGCAAAGATCTTGTTATTCTGATTATATTATTCTAAATTATCGTAATTCATTTTTATCTCTACAGCTCTTATATTAAGGCTCCGTTCCGCAACGCTTCTTAAAAAATAAGCACTTATTTTCTCTACTTCTATTCAAAACACATCCAGCCTTCTTATTTTTCCCAAATAAAAAGTTTTTTTCATTTTTTCAAACTCAAAAATAATGCAAATGAAAAAAAAATTAATGTTTTTTCACTGTATTAAATATCTCAATGAGATCTATCAAACAAGATCCATAGTGATAAGAAAATTATTTGTATAAACACATGATTTTTGAGTTTGAAATTGCCGTATACAAAAAACAAAACTGTTGCTATTGTGTTGGGCGCCGGTGGAGGGAAATCGTCTGACAAGACGCGTGGCTCCGACCATGGACGGCCGATCCGAGCCGTCCAAAAATTCTAAAAAAAAAACCAAGGGGGCTTTCACAAGAATCAAGGTCATTCGAGGTGTGTAGCGTGCTTGATCGGAGCACCCCTTTTCCGTGTGCATATGATATTGAAATCGTACACGGAAAATGGGTGCTCGGATCAAGCACTCTACACACCTCGGATGACGTGGATTCCCGCGTTTGCCCCCTTGGTTTTTTTTTATTAAATTTTTGGACGGTTCGCATTGGTTTTCCGGTGGCCGAAAACGGCCTGGAGCTGCCGCAGCCTTCCCCGACCGTGGGGTGCTTGATCCGGGTGCTTGGTCTTACTTGTTTTAAAAAATAAGAAGGCAGAGTTTTTGGAACAGGGGTTCTTTTTACACAAAAAATAAGTACTTTTTCCGATTGTGGAACACAGCCTAAGTATATGTTCTTTATTTAGGACTCTGTGGAGTAGAAATGTGATTATGAGAGCCGTATAAACAAAAATTAATTATGAACCTTTAGAATAATATGATAAGAATAATAAGATATTTGCACTGATTCAAACGGAGTGAAAATTTGAGTACTTAATTTTTTGACCGTTTACATATTAAAATATATGGTTAAAAAATTAAGTATTCCAATTTTTAATTCATTTGAACGGGTGTGAAAATCTTATTATTCTGATCATATTATTCTAAAGAGATATAATCAAATTTTATTTTTAGAACTCTCATAATCACTTTTCTGCTCTATATAATTACAAATTAATGGGTAGAATTTTTTTTTTAACCAAAATGTTGCGAGCCCCCGGTGCAGTAGGGCCAGTCAGATAGGAAAGGAGTATTTTTGTCCTTGTATGAATTTTGAAAAAGTACACCATTGGTCGGGAAATAATTGTCCATCCGGCCACTGAAACCGAATTGCCCCAAAAGAAGGAGAGAGTGCCAGAGTGGTGGACCTGGTGGTGTGTGTATGACCTATTGGCCTCTGTTGTCTCTGAGATTTTGTGAATCACGAAGTCACGTGATCGGGGAGATCGTGTTTATGCTTACAGTATTACTACGTCATTACATGGATGAATGTTGTTGACCATAGTACTCTCAACGGAAGGGACGCCCGCACTGGTTTCCCGCCAATGGTTTCCCGCGGCCCCCACAGCCTGCCTTTTTTCCCGCCCGAAAACAATCCACAGGCCTCGTTTGCCGAGTCGGCTCCCATCCAACTTTGGTAAAGCATTCAGTTTGGTCCAATTTCGGTTATTTGTAGGACCCTTCTCCGGTTCAACAGGGACGGAATTAGGATTTTATAAACGTGAGAGTCAAATTAAGACCAATATTTTAAAATTTTAAGATTCAAAAATCTAATAGTTTGTTCATTTTAGAATTTGAGTGAGGTCTTTAGAGTAGTAAGTGAAGAGAGATCGAAAACAGCGACCGTGATGAAAATTACGTTTATCAGGATATAGGTTGTTATGATTCGGAAACGCATTAAGCTTAGAAAAAAGAAGTTGTAATACTGGATTGCAACCCGTTTGACATAATTTTCTAAATCTCAATGCATTTCGAAATCATATCAAACGGTATTTGATCAACGTGATTTTTAACGTGGTTATGTTTTTTGAGACCTCTAACAAAATAAACGATTTCAATTATTCTTGTTGGCCTAAAAAAGACCCAAAGATGAATGAAACTGGAGCCGATGCTACCAAATTGGACGGGAGCCGGCTCCCTCATCTGCGATCAAGGTGGCAACGAGTGACAGAGTCATGACTCAGATTCGGGTGTGACGATGGATGTTTAATGAGACTTCACTAGTGTTATAATACTAATATTTACTTTGATTTAATTCTCTTTGTATTCTTCAAGCGAAAGCCATTGCATTTTTCCTTATTTTTGTGAAAAGTCAATTAAGTTCTTCGGATACCGATAAATGCATAATCTATAAGGACAAAAATAACAGTATTTAGAAAGCTAAGGTGACTCTTGTCTCTCTCATTCAATTTAGCTCCGCCCCTCGCTTTAGGGGGTGTTTTCCCTAAAAAAAACACAAAAAATTTAACGCATTTTCACACTTTGTTTCCACTAAAAAAAACATTTTACATTTTCACATTTGGTTTCTCCACTAACAAAAAATACTCTCACAAAAATTATTTTTGCTATAGTAACTCAACTTACAAATCATCAATTACTTATTCACTACCGAAAACGACTTAACATTTCTCAACAATTTATTCACTACTGGAAACACTCCCTTTAATGACCATTTTTGTTCTGAACATGGGCTAAAAGGGAAATATATTGCCCCGTTCCACAAACCTTCTTAAAAAATAAGCAGTTTATTTTACAATTTTAAAATGAAAAATAATTTTTTAATTTTTTGTGCACCGTTCAAAAGATTTCAATGAGATCTATTAAATACTCCCTCCGTTCCAAAATAATAGTCCGGTTCGGTCTCCAATGCATTTTTTAGATTGGTAATATCTTTTAATCTATAATGTATTTTATGTGCAATATGGATCTCATATGATAGATCTCAATTAGTTCTATTATACAAAATTTTTAAATTTTTTAAAGACATTGTAGATTGAAAGATATTAACATTTTAAAAGTTGTATTGGAGACCGAACCGGACTATTATTTTGGAATGGAGGGAGTAAGATCCATATCGCTAAAAAAAATTATTTACATAAACACATTATTTTTTAGCTTAAAATTGTTTTCTTAAAAAAATGCACACATTTGAGCTAGACTCAAGATAAAGTGTTTATACCCCACGTAAGTGTAAATCAATTAGGGGCATGGAGCACCACGCGGGTAATAATCTCCTATCGAAATAGCAGTAAGAGATGTGTGATGGCTAAAGACCAGTGTGAGCCAAATGTTTGGCTCGAATTGATGTAAAGCAAGCAAGCTTTGGTAAATTTAAGAAAAAAATACAAGAAAACTACTTAAATCCAATTTCTATCACAATTATGTTCGCGGATCCAAAAAAAAAACAGTTATGTTCAAGGTTCATCAGCTATATATGGCTCATATGCATCAAATGACTTCAGAAACAGTTATGTGTTTAGTGTATGAATCTCACATGCTTAGTGAGTGTGCACTTTTTGTGCAATTGTTTATGGTTGAAACAATTTTTTTTTTTGTATCTCTCATATATCATTGTTTGTAGTAACAACCAACTAAGAGCATCTCTAACCTTGGCTTCAAATGTGAATATGTCAAATTACGTTGGAGGCTTATATGGCAATTTAACATAATAGAATTTGACATCTCTACAATGCTCCCTCCAACCAATATGCCTAATTTCTTATTTAAAGACATTTGTTAACTTTTGCGGATCGGAGTTAACTAACCAATGAAAAGATTTGACATGAGAGAGGAGATGTCAAGTCGCGCCTAAGCATTTGATATTTTGGTTGAAATTGTTATACGTACCAATTCTTCCACTTGATACGTCACGTCAAGTTTGACATATTTGGGTCTACGAGGGGAAAAAAAAAAAAACATGAATTTGGTGATATATTGAAGAGTTACTTGCAACACCTGGATTCAAAGGGCTCTTCAATTATGAAGGTTTTTAATACTCTTTTGACTTTGAGGTACCTAATTTGTTCACCAATAACAGTACTATAATTGATGAGCAGTTTGAGTGGTACTCATTCTACTCATTCTCATTTTCTCACTATTCAAATACTCCGTATGAAGAGTTACACCAAAATGTTGTAACAGGTTACTACCGAAAATCTTTTGGATGACACGACAAATTTAAATATAGTTTGTTTCGTAATTGAGTTTAAATTCTTTCCGTTAGTGGTGGAAATCTTGATTTTTTTTTAATCACTGTCTGGCGCCCATTGTGGGCCTCATCAAACTTTTTTTTTTTTTGTTATAATATGAATCATTCATCTTGTAAGACCCATAAAGTAGTATATTTACATAAAAAATCAAATTGGTCGGATATCGATAGGTATATATTAAAAATTATATTTTGGTTTACAGAATGGACGGTCATAGATTTTTAAATTAAACTTTCTACGACAAATTTGATTCTTGATAGATCTATTGATGTCAGCTCAAGTCGATTTTTTGCCAGAGTATACTACTCTATGGACCCTACTGCCTAGTGCGGTTGGTATGTCATCTCTTCATCTCTCCCTTATGAGGGAGGTCCTGGGCTCGACTCCTGCTGAAGCAATACCCTTGAGGTCCCAAGCTATGGAAAGTTTCTAGACTCCGCACTAATCCTAACACCCCCCAGTAACCCCTGCTGATGTATGACGATTGAAAAAAAATAAAATAAAATAAACAATTCAAATTATAACAATAAAAGTCTAATAAACTATGGGGTTTCCACATCTTGCGGAGAGAAGTGCCGTCTCTTTTTTTAATTTTGTTACCTTGTTTGGAGATGTTTCTAACAACGACAAGTATCATTCCTTTATTACTACTCCTATGCATTCACAGTGGAATAATCAAAAGTGGATAATTAAAAGTTGTCACATTATCTTTTAGTTATCCATTTACGCTCAGTTTAGATGGTAGGAATCTTGAGGAGGAATGAGAATGTGATACCATACTTCCATGATTCCGACGTTTGGAAGGAATACGAATAGGAATGTGATGCCGCACTCTCAGGATTTTCATGTTTGGGAGAGACAGGAATATGATTGTGATTCCTGACAACGTATCCGACCAGGAATCACATTACTAGATAGAGTGAGAATTTGATCCCTCCCTTACCCCATGGAAATTTTAGATTCCTGGCTCAACCAATAAAAAAAAGGAAATATTGACTTTGATAATTTCCAAAAAAATTGATTCCTGCAGAAGATTATTGAACTCATCCAAACACTGCAATAAAATTACTTCAGGTATTGTATATTTCTAGGAATTTCATTCATAGCAATCATATTCCTATTCCCACTCAATAAAATTCCTAGTAATCACATTCATATTCCCATTGAAGATTCCGGCTATTCAAACTGAGCCTTACGGGATGGCTAATGGTACAATCAAAATTGAATAACCAGAACTTGCCACATTACTATTTCAACTTATAAAAATCTAGAAATTGTGACATAGAAAATAATTTTTTTAGAATAGTTTTCAAACTAATAAAAAAAAGGTTATTAGAAAAAGAGAAAATAGTTTTTTGAAAATTTGATTTTAAAAAACTGTTTTTGCAAAAAAATAAAACTGTTTTTAAAATTATTTTTCTAGAAACATGTTGAAAATGGAAGAGAGAAAGTTTTTGTGTAATGATAAAGTAATTAATTGAAGAAATGTGTGAACAGTTAAATTTGATTATTAGCAAAAGATTGCTAATTTTGATTATCCAATAACCAAAATTTGATGAGTTGCTAAGAAATTGCTAAGTTTGGTTATTCCAATGTGCAGTCCCCTTTTTATGAGGGATCCTTTATTTAGCTTAAGTGCGGACCTCATAGATCCCGATCGAATTTTAATAATCCAAGTCATTCAATGTGATCATAATGTGATTTCAAGAGTCCGCATGAGAAATTAGCAAAACATATGACTGAAAAGTGCTTTATTCGAACAATTTTTTTTGAACGGTTCAATAAAAAATTGCTCAAAACAAGCACTAACTAGTCATATTTTTTGCTGATTTCTCGTGAGGCTCCTTAAAATCACATTCTGCACGCACTAAACGGTTCGGATCATCAAAATTTGATCGGAAAAGGGAGGTCCACACTTAAGGTCCTCACAGGAAGTGAATTGTTCCAAATGTGAGCTCTTTTTTGAGCAAATGTTGTTAACCTTAGTAACTTTTTAATTTTGATTATACCACAGTGGATGCTCTAATACGAATTGTTTTCGTAGAAAACTAGTTAATCTTGAGTATCACGTTTCGAACAATTATAAGACTTTTGTGCTGGGTTTCTTGCTCGAGCTGGGCTACAAGGTCAATGGCCTTTCATGGGTATCAAATGGTGGGTTGTACAAAGTTGCCTAAAACTAAAAGGAGTGTATGAAAATGGGCCACATGTGAACCCATTTATGCTACGAGAATGGACAAGTTCAAGGAATCAAGCCTGGGGTTGGTTCTCACAACCAGCCTCCTCCTAGGTTGCCCATCCCTTCAGGCTTTGCGACCACACACTTGTTGAAAGTTACCTCCTCGGGTGCCCATCCCTTTAGGCTTTGCGACCACCAATAGTTGAAAGTTACCTCCTCGGGTGCCCATCCCTTTAGGATTTGCGACCACCACTTCGTCGAAAGCTACCTGATTTCTTATTCTCAATACTTCCCCAACAAAATCAACCATATACATTTTACAACCGACACAATCCTATGCTCTTGGTGCTTGGACACATTGAGTACACCCTATACATGTGCCATAAACTTTTACTGAATGTGGGATCCATTTTGTCGAACTAGACAATTTGTTAGAAAACGATGAGCGTATGAAATAGGCAACAATTATTTAATTACATATAATCGTAGAAACTTATGATACTACCAAACTTACAAACAAGATTATGTAAACACTTTTTTTGAAAATTAAATATAGTCCCAAAGAAAAAGAGGGATTATGTAAACCTCTGGTTATCTGTATATATACATGCTATATGTACGCAACTAATATAACTTGTACTCTATTCTTTATTCAGTACGAAGTGAAAATTGGCATATGACTCGTGGATATACTCAACTGCATAGTTGGGGAACTACGTTGAAATCTCAGTGTCTCATTATGTGCTTATTTTTTCTTTACTATTTTTTTCAAGGGTTGTGTATTTGTTAGTACATTTTGCCTATTTACCTATAGTTATACTTCCTCTCTCTCAATTTATTTGTTCACTTTTAAACTTTTGGATGTCCAACATGTTTGTCCATTTGACTATTTAACGAGTCAAATCTCCATTTCACCCTTCTTTTCTTAGATAAAGTAACTTTTTCAAAAATATGAAGGGCAAATGTTGAAAAGTTGAGACTTTTTAGGTGTAATCATTATGTTTGCTAAAAACCTCAAACTTTTAAAAGAGGATTGATATTCACACTCAATTTTTTGTTATTCACAATGTATTTTTCATTTTTTAGTCTTAAAAGTGTCTGTAATTTTTTTTTTTTTTGCTAAAAGACCAAAAAAGGGGTGTGGATAACCAAAAAAAAAAAAAGAAGTGAATATTAAGCAGCTTTTTTAAATTAGACAAACAAATTATGATAAGAGATTAAATTATTTACACTGCTGGTGTATACATTTATTTCTTTCGAATCAATTACATTGCCTAACGTCGCCATGATCTATTAATTAAGACTACTATTTTGACAAAGTGGGACAATATAATTGATTTGGTGAAATTTATTCTCTTATGATATGATCAAGGTGGGTGGAATTTAGAAAGACTAGAACCGATTCTATAAGCAGTTGTCCACTTGCCCGGTGTTTGCGCTCTTCAATAAGCCGATCATCTGATTAACGGAATTTGGATCGGTGTTGTGCAGTGACATATGTTGTGCACTTTTGAGCTGTCGGATCTTACATCCAACGGCTCGAATCTCATCTCAACAACTAATAATCGAGAGCCGTTCATTGACGAGAGAGATCCGAGCCACCAGATGCACGATTTGACAACTCGGAGGAGCGCAATACAGTGCTGCGCATACCACTGCACAACACTATCTCCTAACCTATGTTATTACCGGTCCTTTGAAATAAAAAATGACTGCGGATCAAAAAATAATACTCCCTCCGTCCCATAATATTTGTCCGGTCCGCGAAACGAGAACTACAAAATATTTCATTTCTTTCAAGAAAAAATTCAAAAATTTTTAATAAGTTCAAAGAACTCGTCGAGATCTAGTAAATTGTTGAATTTTTTTCCAACTTTTCTAACAAAAATAGTATTATTTTTACGTCTCCGTTTTGCGGATCGGACAAATATTATGGGACGGAGGAAATAATAATAAAAAATGACCCCAGTTCAAAAAAAAAAGGAAAAATAAGACGACCCGAATTATTGGCTGAAGTCTTCCAGTACATTATTCGTAGTTCCATTCTCCTCCTCCATACTCTCATTTTCGTCCTCATTCTTGGTATGTAATTACAATATGAACCATTCATTTTATACAACATACAAAGAAAAATATTTCTATAAAAAATAAATTCAATGTACTTTCTCCGCTCCGATTTGTCTGTCCAATCTCGGGTTTCGAATTTATTAAGAAAACAAATCTGATCCATTGATTTTAGAATTTACATAATCTAATCTATTGATTTTGAAATTGGACAGTCAATTTGGAACATGTAAAAATCAAAAAGGGAATAAACAAATCGGGACAAATGGAGTAATATTAATAGACTCGTGTATGGACTTATTTAAGATGAACGGCAAGTATATTCCAAACTCAAACCTTAGATCTTACAGCAATGAAATACAATCTGTTCACTTATCTTTTTATATCCAACCAAACATTTCTAGCCAAAAATGTTCTTAATATACTTTGCTACATTCTTCAAGATGAATGATTCCGATTACTTATGATATTCCAGATAAACGAAGCAAAAATAGAAACATCTTAGGGGTTGGTATACGGAGAGAATCCCATAAAGCACTACACACATGGGATAAAAAAGCACGTAACACATGCTGCGTTGGGCCCCAGGTGACCTGCTTTAGGTCGTCAACCTTCCGAAGTCACTGCCCCGGGCCACCACGACATCACCAAAAATAACATCAATATTACCTCATCATGTTGCAGGGTTGTAGGGCGGCCAATCTGATCGTTGATCCTGAGTGGCCTGTTTCAAGTCTTCAACCTACAAACATCACCACCTCAAGCCGTCATGATGTCACCGAAAATGACATCATCAATATTACCGCACTATCCTGTATGGCAGCCGAAGTTGCAGGGCGACTGACCCGATCAAATGGAAATCGGAATAAATTCAAGCCGTCGACGTTGGAACGAACGACCGTATCAACCGCCCTAGAACTCTTGTAACGTAGGCTGTACTGCAGGATTTTCAAAATCATCTCTGCCGTCCGCCAAGTTTTGACGTTATTATTAGTAATTCTTTTCAACAAACAGCGATTCTTTTGATGGAGTTAAAAAAAAAAAAAAAAAGGGGACACCTCTTCCTCTATAAAAGGATAGCAGCTTACTAGTACCTCCCGAACATTTCCAACAATTATATATTCTCTGAAAACCTTCGAGTCTCGTGACGACGACGTGTGATCTGCTCCATCTCGGGTATTACCATGGACGGGGAGAAGAGGAAACGGGGGGTTATTGACGGAGAAGCGGACGGAAAGAGGAGGAGGGTGAGCGAGGACAACGGAGTCAAGAAGGAGGAGCCAGAGGACGATGAGGTGGAGGAGTTCTTCGCAATTCTGCGACGGATACGCGTGGCGGTCGAGTACTTCGAGAAGGGTAACGGCAGGGGAGGCCGCCGTGCTTTGACGGTGGCGACAGAGTCTTCGTCGCGGCGGGGTCAGTGTTTCGAGCGCCGAGATTTTGAGGCAGTTGACGGTGTCAAAGGTCCGGGTGAGGAGGAAGAGGGAGACAAGGGTCTGGATCTTAATGCCGACCTAGAGTCGGAACCAGCTCTGGTGGGCGAACCCCTTGTATAATGAGACTTTGTGTCCACAAGCTAACTAGCTAAGCCTAAAGCCTTCAATTCACTTCTCTCTCTCTCTCTCTCTCTCTCTCTCTCTCTCTCTCTCGGTTGCTTTTAGGCTGGTGTATCTGTTTGTTTTGCTTTAGTTTTAGTTTTTTCCGTGGTGGTGGCACCCTTGTCGCGCTATGTTCAACGTTCGAACTTTGGTATCTGCCTCCCTCCCTCCCTCGCTCCCTCTCTCTCTCTCTCTCTCTCTCTCTCTAAGTTCAAGTTTTTTCGTTGCCAACCATCCTAGTACAACTGCAGTGTGTTCGGGATCCACCTTGAAAATGAGTGTGTTTGTGGCGCTAGCATTCTCGTTTCATTGAACAAGCGGTGGTTTTATCAATAACTGGAAAAATTATGAGATAAGGAGGGATCAGCACCCCTCCATATTGAGGTGAGGTGGGAACTGTGTTGTGCAGCTTTGTGCTGCGCAGTTGTCGCGGCCTTGCCGGCATTGGTCAAGCGATCGGAGACGTCCACCGCATAGAGTTTGTCGAGTACTATAAGTGTACCAAAAATCAACTCAATCAAATACTATTAAGTGTCTCATCGGAATACATTTAACTTGAAAAAAAAGGAATTCTAATGGATCAAAACCAATGAATCCATTTTTTTCAAGTTATATGTGTTCCGATGAAATACTTAACGATATTTGATTGAGCTGATTTTTGGTGCACATGTAGAAGTTAGCGCGTTCTAAGCAGTAAACGTCTTCGATCGTCGTACCGATGCCGACAAGGCCGTGCCGGCGGCTACATAGCACACATAGCACCCCCCCCCCCCCCCCCCCCATATCTTCATCCTCTGTATTTTTTCATTAATTGGCAAAATGTCAAGTCATCTCTGGAGGAATGAAATAGAGATTTTATGAAAGTTAAATGTAGTGTTCTTAGAAGTTTACATTTTGCTTTCGTTTTTTCTAAAAGAAAATAATAATAATTCATACGTTAAACTACTTCACGTTTAAATTATTTTTCCTCATTTTCATGCATTTTATAAAAGTCGAAGAGCAACTCCTTTGTTAAATGTCTAGTTTTCGCATTTTTTAATCATGATTTCTACAATTTTGCTATTTTCTCTTTTATGCGATTAAAAAGAAAAAAAGCTGTTCAGTAGTATTTATCTATTTTATAATCTTCTTTGAGTAAAGATGTGAAGCACTTTTGAATATTAAGTGATCAAGTGCTTTAATATCTAGGGATGGTATTGTCATACGACAGTCAACACCGATGTTGTAGCTTAATTTAGATTGGCCTACCTTGAGATATATTTTGCTGATATGAACTATATCTGTTTTGGAGCTCATTGATCGGATCACTTAGGTAAAAAATACATGTTGCATTGAATATTGGTAACTAATAGCTATATATAATTGAATTACCTTAAAAATTCTTAGCCATTTCTCACATACCTACAGAACATCATGAAATACGAACCGACCTCTTAAAATTTCTCAGCCAGTTGTAAATCAACGATTACAAGATCGACTAAATGATTTTGGACATTTCTTTTTAGTAATTAAGGAAATCCTTTTTAATCAGGTGAAAAAAGGGAGAACAATTATAAAAATAAAATTGTAGTCATTGAAAAAGAAAATACTATGAAATAAAGACATTTAACGAATGGGTATATAAGTTTTCAAGTTGCATATTATATATGTACTACTACTATGTAACCAAATAAACATACTAATCTGATTTACCTATTTTGCCTATTCGATAAAAACTAATTGAGGTGAGAAATATATTACATCCGTTATTATTTTTATAAGAAAAAACCAAAGGTAAAATACTTTTGTCTATTTAAGAGGAGTAAAATACTTTTGTCCATGAATTCCATATGTTCCAATCTCCCCGCCCCCGAGAGGAGCGAAATTGAGGCAAAATGTGAACTATAGGGTCAAAATTGACAAAGTTAGTACTAGGGAGACGAAATTGTGATTTCATGCAAACTACAATGACTATTCCTAAAATTTATCATAATCCAAATAGTCCATCTCATATATATATATGATTAAAATATTTGTGTGAAAAAATTGGCCTAATTAAACATAGATAAGCATGTGCAAAAATCATACTCCCTCCGTTCATTTTTATGTGTCTACTTCAGTTTTGCGTGTCATATTCATGCCTACATCTCTCCATGTATATTGTTAAGAATATGCAATATGGATCTTGTTTATCAGATCTCAATTATTTTTATAAGACGATAATTTTAAAAACGCAAAATATAATATATGTTGACAGATTTAACTCATTGCAAATGATACGCAGAACCATAGTGGATACTTAAAAAGGGACAGAGGAAGAATTGGCTAATGCTTACGTCAAAATCTTACCTTCAAATATAAGGTTGAAAAACCTGAAGCGTAGGGCTAGGTCGTCAGTAACATAATATCCGGAAGTCCGGGATCGTACCCACAGAGAATCGAATATAGCTTAATTGAAATTGTAGGTTTTATATGGTAGGATTTCGGCGTTTAAGACAGCCAACTTGGTTTTGCTTTAAACGGAAAGACTAAAACAAAGACTAGAAATGTTCTTAATGAACTAAAAGATGCAAGTCTAGGGATCATCTATCCCTTAACCAAGGCCGTTATCGGTTCTCGAATATAACTCAAGTGAGAGTCACGACCGCGCGCTCACACTCGGAAGATTTAGCTTTAAAAGACAACGTTTATCAAAAGATGTGATCATCCGGAACTAAACCAATCTATTTTTGCTAATGTATCTAACACGTAGGAGGCCACGAGCCCTCGATATGTTGCTTGCCAAGACCGCTTGACTAAACTTCATATTAAGGAGTTAACACCCCTCGCTTATCCAAAATGGCTAGGTTAATCCAATTCCGAAAACCATGATTTTAAGCCCGAGAGTTTCGAGAACCAAATAACACCCTAAGTCTTTGGGAAAAATTAACCCAAAACTTAGCCGAACAACTACTCACACGCAGCTAAAAAACTAGAAATTATGTTAGGAAATGAAAACATGATTAACCGATAAAAACGGAAATAAACTTGATTTATGCAAAGATCCAAAGCGTAGCTACAACATTAATAAACGAGAAATTAACATAAGACAAATACTTACATGAGTTCTTGAAGGAAATGTCTAGAAAAGCTTGAAGAATATTAATGGAGTTCTAGGAAAGCAAGAAAAGAAAACTTAAGCCTAAATCTAACTAATGGCCTATATCTATCTATAAAAGGCACACACCCATATATATAGGGCTTGTAAAATATCCCTTACAAAAGACCAAAAGATCCCTAAAATATCCCAAAAACATTCCACAAGTGGAAACTTTTCATAAATGGAAGGTTGAAAAAGTAGCAAAAACGTGCACAGATTCTGCAACATGAACCGGTACAGCCAAAACCCCGTACCGGTTCAAGCCTTGAAAATTCTGCCAAAAACAATGTTCTGAACAACATGAACTGGTATAGCCCAAACCCCGTACCGGTACAAGCTTGACAGATTTTTAGGCAAACTTGGCGGGCTCGCTCCGGACACTTCCGAACTCGGATTTAGATGTTTTTTGGACCGTTGGAAAACTCGTCGAGTCTACTTTCTAACCCAAGTAATTTGGATCAAAAGTAATTTGTACATCAAAAGTTATGACAATTCTACCCTTAGCTAGTCGGAAGATGAGTAGTTTTGGTAAAATTCTCACTTCTTCAATTCCCTTGACCCTTGGGCGACCCGAGCAAACTCCAAACCACCTCTTCATGACTCTTTGGGCACCACAACGGGGTGACACGTGGCCTTGAGTACTTGGTTGCACCCGGAGCATTCCTTGGCGTTCAAACGCGCCTTATTTGCACGGATTACCTGAAATACACCAAAAACCTACCTTACGTGCAATATCGCAATAAAAGTTGAATAAATATAAGTAAAAGCAACATAAGTCGGGACTAGTCGCACCAAATATCTACATTATTGGGTGCTCATCAACTAACAAAAATGAACAAAACATGAAAAGTTAAATAAAATTACGCTGGTCATTTTATAAAACAAAGTATATAGGTTATTATCTATGTCCAATTAAGATGAACTTTGTAATGTTTTAGACTCTAAAACTTACACACACAAAAAAGGCGTTCTAGCGTAATAATTAATTCTGATTAATGTTCAAATATTGGGGTGGGGTTGCGAGTGAGAGTCTGAAGAGGTATGGAGAGAATATGATGGGTGCTCAACCAAATATGGACGGGCATAAGAGCATCCACACCGGTCTCTCTATATTTTGGACCAAATTATACCTTAAAAAGTCATTTTATTACTTTAGCTACCTACTATTAAAATGTCTACTGCATCAGACTCTCTATTTTCATTCTCTTCTCAATTAAATATTTTCCATACACTTAAAAGTACATGAAAATAATAAAAAAAATAATGCTAAAAGCACACAATTAAAATAATAAAATATTGAACCGAATAGAAAGTGGGTTAAAAGCACATAGTTGAAATAATAAAATATAGTAGAGTTGGTGAATAGTTCCTTGCTTGGAGACACGAGGAATTGTAGCTCAGTTAAACAATTTATAGAATAACGAGTTAACAGCCGAGGTTGATGCAGCCCAGTTTTTGGAGTTTTGCTCGTTATTTTAGTGTCAAAAGAAATGTGGCGAGACAGGTGTGGATGCCCTAAAAATATTACGGACTATTTCTGCGTTAAGAAAACTAGGGATTGCTCCCCGTCAGTTTGTCTCAAAAAGTTGAATATTTTTCAAAATGTTTGGGTAAAGGTCATATTAACTTTTTACTTTTCTGATTTCTCTTCTCAAGACAAATTAATAATTCATAAAAATTTGACACGAAATTAGCAAAGCAAAAAAGGAAAAAAAAAATTCTAATAAAAAACTATGTGAAACAGAAAATCCTACACAATGGTGGGATTAGGAATTCTATGTGATTATGCAAACAAAGAAAAGGATAATTGGGCCCACAGAATTAGCAATCTTGTAACACACGGGATTAAAAAGCACACAACACAAGTTACGTTGGGCCCCAAGTGCCCTGCTTGAGCCCCAACACGTCAGTCCCCGTAGCTAAAATGACGTCATCGACACGATATCATCACTTTCACCGACACCACATCTCAGCCGTCCACCAACTTGACGTTGACCTTTCCTTTATTAAAGGACACTGATGACTGATGCCTCCATAAGAGCAAGTACATGTATTGAAAAATAAAGAGCAAAATTAAGAAAAGCTGACTATACCGGTCTAGCTATTTGCTTAGGTATTATATATGTATTGAAAAAGTTCGGTATTCAGAGCAAGTGCACCAAATAAATACATAAATTGGCTGTTCATAACATAGTTTTTGTACTTTACCTATTTACTTTTTTTATTGCCTCTGCAGCAATGCTATGTACTTGCTCACTATTTATTATAATAGTATTTTATCATCTTAAATGAGGAGAGAGAGAGATGAGTATGGAGTAACTTTTGAGAGAGAGAGAGAGAGAGAGGACAAACCGATAAAGTGGGTGTTGACATTAAAATAATAATAGTTTATGCTTTTGCTATGCTACCGTTAATAGCTACAAGACTCTGTTCCAAAAAATTTTTTAAAAAATAAACAGTTTATTTCACATTTTCAAACTTAAAAATAATGTAATTGAAAAATAATTTTTGATTTTTTTTTGCACCGTATTAAAGATCTTGATGAGATCTATCAAACTAGATCCATATTGGTAGGAAAATTATTTGCGTAAACACATTATTTTTGAGCTTGAAATTATCTTCTTAAAAAATAGGGACTTATTTAAGGTTCCGGAACGGAGCCTTAGTACCGAGCTTTTTCAATCCATGTATAATACTCCCTCCATCCCGGTTTGTTTGTCCTTTTTTTGACTTTTTAGGAGCGTTTGACCTCTCAAAGAATTGTCTATAATTTTCAATTCGTAATGTTTTTAATATGCAATATGGATCTTATTTGATAGATATCATTTAGTTTTATTATACAAAATCTGTAAAATCATAAAAAAAATTTATAAAATGTAAGATATAAGTATATTTTTGGAAAACAAGAATTTCGACGATTGGACAAACAAATTGAAACAGAGAGAGTACCTAAGCAAATAGTTAGACTTGTATAGTAAGCTTTTCATGGTTTTGCTCTTTATTTTAAGCTTAAAGAACCCAAATACAGAGTCTGATTTACTTGCTCTTATAGCTATCAGTTGTAGCATAGCAAATGCATAAACTATTATGATTTTAATGTCAACACCTACTTTATATATCGGTTTGTCCTCTCTTTCTTTGAAAAATTACTACAGACTCATCTCTCTCTCCTCATTTAAGATGATAAAATACTACTATAGTAAAATAGAGAGCAGGTACAGAGCATTGCTATAGAGGTAATACAAAAAGTAAATAGGTAAATTTCAAAAACTATGTTATGAATAATCAATTTACCTATTTATTTGTACACTTGCTCTAAAGATGAGAAAAGCATTTTTTTTTTTTTTGGAATAGTAAAACAACAGCTTTATTTACAACAAAAAGCTACTAAAGAAAAATGTGGAGGTTCATAGTGGCTCCAATCCAAAACAGCGTTCCCCTTGCAGTTGCGTCATCGGATGGGGCAGTCTAAGCCCATTTGGCAAGGCAATGGGCTGGGTGGACCATCCGACGCACAACCTTTGATATTCTTTAAAGAGTTAGTTTGGAGATTTCTTGTCCGAGGTTGTGAAAGAAAAAACTATCTCTATACAATAAGAGTCAATCTGACTTGCTAGCTGCATGATAGAATTTAAACAATCAGAATAAATAAAATAAATCCAACGTTGAAGTAATCGTGCAGGGTCCATGTGAGAGACAGAAAGAAGAATAACCATAAGTTCCGTGCTGTAATGGAGTCGAGCTGCAACAGGACACACAACATTGGTTGATGAGAGAAAGCTAGCATCAGGAGTGGATGCGCATAAAACCCAAACCACTCCTCGATCGGATTGCTTTCTTTCCACGCCCCATCCACTACTATAATATTAACCACCTGTTGATCAAAAAGGATGAACGGAGGAGGGTATGGTTTAAGAACGAACGAAGGTGGGGTCGTGCCTTTTTCTCGATCGGAAGGGGGGGGGGGGGACTTGCATTTTAAGTTTTTCCCGGGCAGCCCAAGTAGACAATCGGTTAAACCATAGAGCATGATCGGAAGCCAATGCGGCAGTGGTAGTGAGGAACGGGGCATCGGAGAGAACTTTCTCATTACGAACTCCTCCAGATTGCCCGGAGAAGCGGAAAAGCTTCCAAATAACCCCGCAAATTTAATTATATACGCTGAAAGTCTGAAAAACTCGAGTCTCGCGACCACGACGTTTGACCTGCTCCATTCTCTGGTAACGTGGAAGGGCAGAAGAGGAAACGGCGTTGTATTGACGGAGAAGTGGACGGAAAAAGGACGAGGGCGAGGAAGGATAACGGAGTGAAGACGGAGGAGGAGCCAGAGGACGATGAGGTGGAGGAGTTCTTGGCAATTCTGCGACGGATATGCGTGGCGTGGCGGTCGAGTATTTCGAGAAGGGTAACGTCAACGGAGGCCGCCTTGAGTTGACGGCGTCTGGGACTTCGTCGAGGCGGAGTCCGTGTTATGAGCGCCGAGATTTTGGTCGGGGACTACAAAACAGAGGTCCACAGGGGAAGCTCACTGATATTTTCTCTCAGAAGACTATTGGACCTTACTTGGGCTACACATTTTACAAATTATAATCCAATCACAAAACAACTTAAACATGACCCAATCGCATACTACTAAATTTTATGGCCCAAAACTAAACATGACATTTTAGCCCAAATACTGCAAGCCATTACCTTTAACAGGTTGTCGGCGATGCAAAGGTAGCTTGCGTCTTGCGGTGTGAGAAACGAAGGAGAGCTTTAGACTTGTGTAGAGTGTTATTTTGAGTAAAATTACTCAAATTTGCGTAGTCTACTTATGTTTTTACTTCGATACTAAAAAACATCGATCCCTTGCAGGGCTTGATTTTTAAACAATGCAAGCAAAAAAAAATTAGTTAATTTCCTATATCTGTTACTATTTGATCTTCTTTGAAGATGTGAAACACCCTTGCATATTAAGTGATCCAGTGCATTAAAACATGGAGACGGTATTGTAAGCAAACTCACAACACCGGTATTGTAACGTTAGATTGACTAACTCTGAGATATATTTGCTGACTTTAACTATATTTATTTTGGAGCTCATTGATCATATCACTCATGTAAAAACTACACGCTGGTCGAGCATTAATTGGTCGCTAATAAATGTATAATCAAATTATCTTAAAAATAGTTCTCCCAATTTTAAGACTCAAGCATATCTACTAGGAGATTTCCTCTTTCAGGGGAAGGGGGCAGTGATATTCATCCAATTTTCGACTTGAAGTGTATTTCAGTTGCCATCTCTGGCAAAAGTAAGCACTTTAGATTGAGAGCATGAATTACTCATTATATCTTGCTGTAATAACCCGAAAATTTAACTAATAAAAATATTCAAAAGAATTATTTATTTATGATAATATTATTTTCCTTATTTAATAATTAGTAAATAATTACAAAAAATAAGATATTCTATCTAATTAGCTTTTAAAAATTAATTTCTCATTACATATATACATATAATTGCATGCATGCACGTTTATCCTCTCCCTCACTCTCCTACTCAATTTCTACCTCCTCCAAGACCCAAAATTCGTGCGTAATTCGTCCATGCAAAAATCCGATACCGTTAGGACTCGTTTTACTTCGAAACTCATCCAATTCTCCTATATATACACACCACACCGACCCTAGGGCACGTACACTATTCTACCACCTCCCACGGAGTCATGAAAGAGAGAAAAACCAGAGAGAAATCAATT
The DNA here is from genome assembly GCA_025413875.1 of Rhododendron molle. Taxonomy (NCBI): domain Eukaryota; kingdom Viridiplantae; phylum Streptophyta; class Magnoliopsida; order Ericales; family Ericaceae; genus Rhododendron; species Rhododendron molle. Next base: position 31,924,634 of record CM046396.1, read on the forward strand.
ACAATCGATAGAATTTTAGAGAGAGAAAAGTGGGTTTCGAGGTTCCGTTCGTCCGAAACCCAAATTGATCGTTCAAGTGGTTTACTACAGTCCCAAGGATCACCGTAGATCAAGCAATTCGGTCCCAAGGTCCTCCGATCGAAGGAATTAAAGTCGTCTTCCCCAAAATCACGTTTTCGATCGAAAACGAAATTTATCCGAACCGAGGTATTATAATTCGATCTGAAGCCTCCTCTAAATATATTTATGATTTTTAGACATAACCCAACGTCCCCCATGGTCCCATGCATCAAAACCATCACTTGAGCTTTACAAAAAGTTTTGCCGTTAGTTTGTAGAAAATCAAGAGTGGGGAAATATTGGAGAGTAGAGAAAAAGTTGTGACCTATGATTTTAAAGATATCCATCATAAAGCCTTGCGGTTTGACTTGTTTTGGTTCGAAACATCGTTTTAACCTCCCGAACATGGTTTTCGACTCCCGATTTATTTTTCCTAGGTTTCTAATACTCTAAAGATCATACCTTATTAATTTCGTATTTTTTTTATTTAATCTGATATTTATTAAATTTTTATTCGTTATCTTGTAAAAATTTACAAACTAAAATTCATTGCGACCTTGTAAACTATTCCATAAATCCCTAAACTATTTTTCCTAGTTTTCTAACATGTCAAGGATCATAACTTACTGATTTCATAAACTTTTGATATTATTACCTATTTATTCTATTTTTAATTAAAGATACAAACGAAAAATAGTTGCGATCTTATAATTAATGATTTTAACATCTAAACTATTTTTCTAGACTTCTGACATCCTAAAGATGATGTGTTATTAAAATAATAATTTAATTATTTCATTAACTAATTATTATTAATTACGCATTGCTTCTAAATAGAAATACTTTAAAATATTATTTAAGATGTTAAAAAATTCCGAATAATTTTATTTAGACTTCTTACAGACCTAAGATGATACTTTGTTAAAATAAATATATTTTTAATTAATTATTTATTTATTATCTATTTATTCTTCTTTTGAGTATTAACTTGAATCTTTTATTTAAAATAACTACATGAGCATCCAAACCCAACTTTTAGCACTCGAACTTATTATAGAGGACTATTAGGACCTTAATTAAGGTTACGATAATTATTTTAATATTTTAACTAATTAATGTATTTAATTAGTGTTTAATTAACTTAATTACTTATAATTAATTAATAGAAGTCTAGAAAATTATTATTAAATCTTAATTAAATAATTCTTACATTCTTAAAGACTTTGTGATCATATGAGATTAAGGGCAACGGCCCAGTCATACAAAGTTATGTGATTGCATTGCTTATGAATTGTTTCGATCCATCTGTTATTTGTTTTAATTATTTTTTGTTTATAATTGATATTGTGCCGATGCTTCATTTGACTGTTAGATTGGACCCTAGAGACATGGGGTGGTATGCGAAATAGAAATCACGTAGACGATGTTAAGTAATGGATAAATTGTGAAGTTTATTTTCTGTTTAGAGGTTGCCTGCAGGCGTGATGTTGTGATATGATGAGATTGTGATGAGAATTGATACTGGCGGGTGTCCAGTGATGAATTGATAGACTGGCGGGTGTCCAGTGATGATTGTGAAAAGAATTGTGATGTGGTTTATAAGATAGGCGAACCCTAGTCGTGATACCGGCATGATAAGCTTACCCCTTGTTGTAGATATTGGGGGTGCACACTCGGTACATAACTTAGGTGTTCCTGCGACAACAAAGGGAAGTGATCTCATGGGACTGAGCATGGCTAGTGGTTGGGGAGGAAAGATCTCGTGGAGAGATCTTAGATTTGTTAAGTTAATGGATAGTAATGAATCAAGTTGTATGGATTATCTCTGTTTTACTTTTTCGCACCATATATATCCTGTTTGCCTGCTAACTGTATTGTAAGAGGGGTATTTGGGTTGGATTATAGTTCGGCGTGAACTCTTTCACTCAGGCACGGATTTTCTGGCATCCGTGTCAGATTTTGCAGAAAACCAGGAAACACAGGATCCCGCGGGTGAACAGTTTTATGCTGAGGAGAATCCGGAAGTGGGAGTTGAGCCAGAATACGCTTGGGACCCATATCAGACTTAGAAGATGGCTCTTTTTATTGTTTAGCTTATTCCCTCTTAGATTATTTTAGTAGTTTCACAAGGGTTTGTAATAAGTGAATCCTTAGGATGAATTATCTGTTTTGGATTTCAAATTGGATTTAATAAGTTTTTCAAGAATTAGTATTTAATACCTCCGATTTTACCTTCGAAAATCGGGCCGTTATAAACACTCTTATCAGAGCCTTAGGTTCAACCCTCGGCCTTGGGTAGTTTGGGTAGGTTCACATAAAAATTGAGTATATCCTTACGCCTTTTAGATAACGTTATCTGAAGTATACCAAACCCGTTCGATAATTAGATTTCTTCCTTATTTTGTAGATGGACCCCGCACTCGCAGCCCAGTTAGCTACAGAAGTGGAAAACCTAAGAGCCTTCATGATAGACACTCCAGATTTTCCGATGGAAGATGATTATTTGGCTGGAAGGTTTCCTACTCTCTTCCAGATAAGGCATGACTTCCAAAGAGCTAGAGTTCTCGCTGATCCCATCACCCGCTTCACTAGGGGACACCACGAGAGGGAAGCCGTGTTAGCCTACATCCTTGGAATAGAAATTGGACCGCTAGGAGATCCTGAGGAACCCCTTGAGGAGGAGGAAGATCCTGAGGAACCCCCTGAAGAGGAGGAAAATCCTGAGGAACCTCCTGAGCAAGAAGAGGATCCTGAAGAACCTCCTGAGGAAGAGGAAGTTCCAGTAGAGCGGAATCAGGATGAAGAGATGGACAATGCTGGGTCTGGGTCAGAAGGAGATGCAGGAAGTAATGCTAACACTGAGGATGAGTTTTTGGAAGACCTAGAGGAGGATGATTATGGTTGGATGCTACCTGTAGATGCACCTAGAGATATAGATGCCGAGTTACAGTGGTGGCTGACAACCCAACGACTTGAGATGCAAGAACCCCTACCTCTTCCAATTCCCCGCACCAATAGAAGAATCCGACAGTGAGTGTGAAGTCATAGATGCCGATCCTCCACCTCGCCCTAGGATGACTCGACCCGCAGGAATCCCATGGGTAGGACACCATTCCGATTATGACCCTGGCACTATGGTCTATATACAGTTGGAGCCGCTATACCCTTGCCCATTCAAGATCCGAGCACAGTCCGCTTATTTAGGGCCATTGAGGATCATAGCTCCATGCTACAATGGATATTACCTTATGAATGTACCCCGAGGATTCAAAGAGTATTACACCGACCGCATCCACTATTCTCGCGTCACAAGGGCCCGCCCTGAGCAAGAGCATCGTATCATTACTGAGAATGCCGATTTTACTGATCACGTCACCTATGTAGAGGTACCCATCCGCCTAGAGACCTATCACAACCCAAACTCTCACGGAGGACAGCAAGAACAACTTTGGCGAGTGACTTGGCGTTGCTACGGACTTACAGAGGACACCGTTGAGAGGCGGAGTATACTAGAGGAACACTTTCCAGGGCTTTTTGATTGATCGATTTCTTTAGCATCTCTTAGAATTTGTTTTACACAAGATTTTGTTTTTAGGAAAACAATTGTGATAGTGGGAATTAGCTTGACTTTTAGAAGTAACATATTTGAGTAGTATGTTTTGATAGGAACAAGTTGTTTGATTCGTTTTATTAATAAGAGTAAAGTTTCTTACGATATCCTGTCTTCCATGCATATAATAGATTTATAATATATATGTTCATATAATAAAACCCCTCTACTGATTTATAACATAATGGTACCTAGATGGAGGGAGCAGAAACCAACCAAAACAACGGCAGAACAATGGAAACCCTCAACCAAACGGCCAATTTGGGGCTCTGAGATAGTCCAACTAATGCAAAGCGTTTCTCAAACAATGCAAACAACCAGAACCGCGGACCCCCACACACACCTCGAGGGCCGATGACTAGGAGTCGCGCCGAACGACTTTGCAAGCGCCGCTCGCCTCTACTTTCGTGGTGAACCTAACCCCACCGCCGCAGGCTTGGTTGGAAGAAATCAAGAAGATTCTTGAAACCCTAGATATTCAAGAAGCTAGCAATCGTATTGCTCTAGCCACCTATCAGATGCAGGGTGAAGCAACATTGGTGGAATCTGATGAAGAACACTCATGACGTGGCGACAATGACTTGGGAAAGATTCGAGGAAATCTTTCTTGACAAGTACTTTCCAACACCTGTCAAACAGGCAATGGCCCTTGAGTTCATGAATCTAGAGCAGGGTACGATGACCGTTACCCAGTACGCAACACGGTTTGAGGAACTGCCTCGCTACGGTGCAACGATCATACCTACTGATGATGACAAGGCAAGGAAATTTGAGTGGGGGCTCAATGAGACACGCCGAATGGTAGTGGCACAGTTTCCACTTACTCACAAGTGGTGCAATGTGCGCTAAAGATGGAGAGAGAGAACTTGGATTACAAGACAAGGCGTGAGCAGAAGAAACCGATACCCGCAGTTGGAGGACCTATCCGCAACAACCCTACCAGCAAGAGTATCCAAACCTCTCAACCCTACCAGCAAAACTACCCTCGCCCTCAGCCAGCACAATTCAACCCAATATGGAGGAACCCTAACCCAGTTTTCAATCGAAACCCTAACCCTAATCCAAACCAGATCCAAGTACAAAATCGAAGCCCAAATCCTAACCCTGGACCAAACCGCAACCCTTTTCCTCAGAACCCAAACTCCGACCCCCGCTGCTTTTACTACCTAGAGGAAGGACATATCAGGAGGAATTGTCCCAAGCTGAACGGCGCTGGAAATTTTGGAGGACCGCCGCAAAGCCCGAACAGGACCGCAGAACCTGGAAATCAAAATCAGAATCAAGTAAGGCCGGTCTGGAATGGTAATCAACCTGAAGGTCAGAATCAGCCCCGTGGCGGATGGAACCAAGCACCAACTCGCCCTCTCAGAACAGAGGACCGAACGGGCCAACTCAGCCCAATGTTGGGAGGATGTTTGCACTACAAGGAAGGGAAGAAGGAATGTACCCCGCAGTAATTCAAGGTACCCTCACTCTTTATACTACCCGCTCAAGCACTATTTGATTCTGGAGCTTCGCACTCATTCATATCTGCCGCATGTGTATCTGCACTTGGATTAGAAACTGAACCCCTAAAGACGACTAGGCATGTGACCTCACCATTAGGGGGTAAGATTTCGGTAGTGCTAATCTGTAAAGGGTGCGAACTAGAAGTATCGAACTTGCGATTAACCTGCGATTTACGAGTAATTGAAATGACGGACTTTGACGTCATACTGGGGATGGACTGGTTGACGGCACACCGAGCTGTCATAGACTGCCATAGGAAGATAGTGACAGCTTAAGCGCCAGATGGTACGTGTTTCAAATTTAAGGGGGATAGACAAGACCCTTTTCACCCCACGCGCACAAAACGAAGTGGCATAGGACGCTTGTTGGATGGTTAGCAAGTCTCACGTTGGGGAGACGGACCGGATGGAATTGGGTCTTCCTCATATCGTCTGTGAGTACGAGGATGTATTTCCTGAAGAGTTACCAGGATTACCGCCATCAAGGGAAATGGATTTCACCATAGAGTTACAACCCGGCACCGCCCCTATTTCTATGGCCCCATATCGAATGGCCCCAGCAGAACTACGAGAGTTGAAAACGCAACTCCAAGAACTTTTAGAGAAGGGTTTCATCAGACCTAGTACCTCACCTTGGGGAGCCCCTGCTCTATTTGTCAAGAAGAAAGAGGGAACGCTCCGACTTTGTATCGATTACCGCCAGCTCAACAAGGTCACAATTAAGAACCGATACCCCTGCCAAGAATAGACGACTTGTTTGACCAACTGAGAGGGTCGACCTGTTTCTCGAAGATTGACTTAAGGTCTGGATATCACCAATTACGAATTCGAGATGGTGATATACCTAAGACGGCGTTCCGCACGCGATACGGACACTACGAGTTTGTAGTCATGCCGTTTGGTCTAACCAATGCTCCTGCAGTTTTCATGTGTCTGATGAACCAGATTTTCACCCCGTACCTGGACAAGTTCGTGGTAGTGTTCATTGATGACATCCTCATATACTCTCCAACAAAAAAAGAACATGAGGACCACTTGAGAATTGTTCTCCAAGTACTTCGAGATAACCATTTGTATGCTAAGGCTAGCAAGTGCGAATTCTGGATGAAGGAAGTCAAATTCCTAGGACACGTGGTGTCTGAGAAAGGAATTTCAGTCGACGACAGCAAAGTGGAAGCAGTCATGGATTGGAAACGACCTTCTTCAGTATTCGAAATTAGAAGTTTCTTGGGATTAGCTGGCTATTACAGAAGATTTATTCAAGATTTCTCTATCTTAGGAAAACCATTGACGCGACTGACCCAAAAAGGGGTTAAGTTTGAATGGAACGAAGCATGTGAGAGATCTTTCCAAGAACTTAAGAGGAGATTGACTAGCGCGCCTATATTAATCGTACCCGAACGAGATGTAGGGTATACCGTGTACTGCGACGCATCCAAAGATGGATTGGGATCTGTACTCATGCAGAACGGGAAGGTCGTTGCATACGGATCCCGACAATTGAGGCTGCACGAGAGGAATTATCCAACACACGACTTAGAACTGGCAGCAGTAGTGTTCGCCCTAAAGTCTTGGCGACATTACCTATACGGAGTGCAGTTCGAGATATTCACGGACCACAAGAGTTTGAAATATCTGTTTACCCAGAAGGAGCTAAACATGAGACAAAGGAGATGGGTGGAATACCTGGAGGATTTCAATTTCACGATGTCCTATCATCCTGGAAAGGCAAACGTGGTCGCTGATGCGCTGAGTCGCAAGAACCGAGGGCAGGTGGCTAGTTTAGCCGTAAGAGAATGGAAGATGATGGAAGACCTTAACGAATTCAAGCTACAATACAGAAGACACCGACGCTTGTCTCTCCGCCATAGTCGCAACCCCAGCCTTACACCGAGAAATTCTTCTAGCCCAAACCTTTGAACAAGAGTGTGATTTCATCGGGTATCAACTCGCAAATGGAAAAGCAAGCAGCTGGATGGGAAATCCATGCCGACAAGAGCCTCCGCTTTCAAGGGAGAATTTTTGTACCTGACATTGGTACCCTCCGGGAAGCAGTACTTAAAGAATTCCACCATTCCAATTTCGCCGTCCATCCAGGAAGCACCAAAATGTACCAAGACCTCCGCCGACACTGGTGGACTGGAATTAAGAAGGACGTGGCCAATTACGTTTCGACGTGCCTCACATGCCAACAAGTAAAAGCGGAACATCAGAAACCCGGTGGAACCCTGCAACCCTTGCCTGTACCCGGATGGAAGTGGGAACATATCGCCATGGATTTTGTGACAGGACTACCAAGGTCTCCACAATCGAATACCGCCATTTGGGTAATAATTGACCGTTTAACCAAATCCGCCCACTTTTTACCCATGAAGATGACAGATTCTATGGACTCTCTCAGTAGACTCTACATCCGAGAAATCGTGCGATTACATGGAGTACCTGTATCCATTGTGAGTGATCGAGATTCACGATTTACGTCAACGTTTTGGAAAAGCCTACAGAAAGCTTTGGGAACCGACCTTCGTCTCAGCACTGCATTTCACCCACAGACAGACGGACAATCCGAAAGAACAATCCAAATCTTGGAAGACATGCTCCGAGCTTGCGTATTGGACTTTAAGGGAAGCTGGGAACGACATCTACCCTTAGTAGAGTTCGCCTATAACAACAGCTATCAATCGAGCATTGAGATGGCACCATATGAAGCTTTGTATGGGCGACCCTGTCGATCGCCAGTTTGTTGGGCTGATGGGAGAAGCAAGGTTACTAGGACCAGAGTTAGTCCAAGAGACGACGGAAAAGATCATAACCATTCGCCAACGGCTCTGCTTACGTCAAAGTCGACAGAAGAGCTACGCCGACAAAAGAACTAGACCATTGACCTTTCAAGTTGGAGAACATGTGTTCTTAAAGATTAGACCACGAAGGGGAGTTATCCGATTTGGAAAGAAGGGAAAGCTATCACCACGATACATTGGCCCTTTGAGATCTTTGAGAAAATTGGAGAAGTGGCGTACCGCCTGGCGCTACCACCCCAACTGGACCGAGTTCATAATGTATTCCACGTGTCGATGCTCCAAAAGTACATGACGCATCCTTCCCACATCATCAATTGGGAAAACATCGAACTCAACGATGACGCCACTCTAGAGGAACAGCCAGTAGATCCAAGATTACAGTGAGAAGTGCATTCGAGGCAAAACGATTCAACTAGTCCGAATCCTCTGGCGACATCGAGGAATTGAGGAATCAACATGGGAAAGAGAGGATACTATGCGCACCAAATACCCAAATCTGTTTCCTCCTAAAGGTACACTTTAATTTCGAGGACGAAATTTTATTTAAGGGGATAGGTTGTAATAACCCGAAAATTTAACTAATAAAAATATTCAAAAGAATTATTTATTTATGATAATATTATTTTCCTTATTTAATAATTAGTAAATAATTACAAAAAATAAGCTATTCTATCTAATTAGCTTTTAAAAATTAATTTCTCATTACATATATACATATAATTGCATGCATGCACGTTTATCCTCTCCCTCACTCTCCTACTCAATTTCTACCTCCTCCATGACCCAAAATTCGTGCGTAATTCGTCCATGCAAAAACCCGATACCGTTAGGACTCGTTTTAATTCGAAACTCATCCAATTCTCCTATATATACACACCACACCGACCCTAGGGCACGTACACTATTCTACCACCTCCCACGGAGTCAGAAAAGAGAGAAAAACCAGAGAGAAATCAATTATAATCGATAGAATTTTAGAGAGAGAAAAGTGGGTTTCGAGGTTCCGTTCGTCCGAAACCCAAATTGATCGTTCAAGTTGTTTACTACAGTCCCAAGGATCACCGTAGATCAAGCAATTCGGTCCCAAGGTCCTCCGATCGAAGGAATTAAAGTCGTCTTCCCCAAAATCACGTTTTCGATCGAAAACGAAATTAATCCGAACCAAGGTATTATAATTCGATCCGAAGCCTCCTCTAAGTATATTTATGATTTTTAGACATAACCCAACGTCCCCCATGGTCCCATGCATCAAAAACCATCACGAAAACGAAAAAAAAACAAGGCAGCGTGCAACCTTGCGGCCGCAAGGTGCGGGCCGCAAGCACCAGGCCGCGAGCTTGCGGCAGCGGCTCCAGCCGCATGGTCAACAGGTCAAACCTTGCGGTTTGACTTGTTTTGGTTCGAAACATCGTTTTAACCTCCCGAACATGGTTTTCGACTCCCGATTTATTTTTCCTAGGTTTCTAATACTCTAAAGATCATACCTTGTTAATTTCGTATTTTTTTTATTTAATCTGATATTTATTAAATTTTTATTCGTTATCTTGTAAAAATTTACAAACTAAAATTCATTGCGACCTTGTAAACTATTCCATAAATCCCCAAACTATTTTTCCTAGTTTTCTAACATGTCAAGGATCATAACTTACTGATTTCATAAACTTTTGATATTATTAGCTATTTATTCTATTTTTAATTAAAGATACAAACGAAAAATAGTTGCGATCTTATAATTAATGATCTTAACATCTAAACTATTTTTCTAGACTTCTGACATCCTAAAGATGATGTGTTATTAAAATAATAATTTAATTATTTCATTAACTAATTATTATTAATTACGCATTGCTTCTAAATAGAAATACTTTAAAATATTATTTAAGATGTTAAAAAATTCCGAATAATTTTATTTAGACTTCTTACAGACCTAAGATGATACTTTGTTAAAATAAATATATTTTTAATTAATTATTTATTTATTATCTATTTATTCTTCTTTTGAGTATTAACTTAATCTTTTTATTTAAAATAACTACGTGAGCATCCAAACCCAACTTTTAGCACTCGAACTTATTATAGAGGACTATTAGGACCTTAATTAAGGTTACGATAATTATTTTAATATTTTAACTAATTAATGTATTTAATTAGTGTTTAATTAACTTAATTACTTATAATTAATTAATAGAAGTCTAGAAAATTATTATTAAATCTTAATTAAATAATTCTTACATTCTTAAAGACTTTGTGATCATATGAGATTAAGGGCAACGGCCCAGTCATAAAAGTTATGTGATTGCATTGCTTATGAATTGTTTCGATCCATCTGTTATTTGTTTTAATTATTTTTTGTTTATAATTGATATTGTGCCGATGCTTCATTTGACTGTTAGATTGGACCCTAGAGACATGGGGTGGTATGCGAAATAGAAATCACGTGACGATGTTAAGTAATGGATAAATTGTGAAGTTTATTTTTGTTTAGAGTTGCCTGCGGCGTGATGTTGTGATATGATGAGATTGTGATGAGAATTGATGTCCTGTCGAAAGGTGATGAATTGATAGTGGCGGGTGTCCAGTGATGATTGTGAAAAGAATTGTGATGTGGTTTATAAGATAGGCGAACCCTAGTCGTGATACCGGCATGATAAGCTTACCCCTTGTTGTAGATATTGGGGGTGCACACTCGGTACATAACTTAGGTGTTCTGCGACAACAAAGTGGAAGTGATCTCATGGGACTGGAGCATGGCTAGTGGTTGGGAGGAAAGATCTCGTGGAGAGATCTTAGATTTTATTAAGTTAATGGATAGTAATGAATCAAGTTGTATGGATTATCTCTGTTTTACTTTTTCGCACCATATATATCCTGTTTGCCTGCTAACTGTATTGTAAGAGGGGTATTTGGGTTGGATTATAGTTCGGCGTGAACTCTTTCACTCAGGCACGGATTTTCTGGCATCCGTGTCAGATTTTGCAGAAAACCAGGAAACACAGGATCCCGCGGGTGAACAGTTTTATGCTGATGAGAATCCGGAAGTGGGAGTTGAGCCAGAATACGCTTGGGACCCATATCAGACTTAGAAGATGGCTCTTTTTATTGTTTAGCTTATTCCCTCTTAGATTATTTTAGTAGTTTCACAAGGGTTTGTAATAAGTGAATCCTTAGGATGAATTATCTGTTTTGGATTTCAAATTGGATTTAATAAGTTTTTCAAGAATTAGTATTTAATACCTCCGATTTTACCTTCGAAAATCGGGGCGTTACAACTTGGTATCAGAGCCTTAGGTTCAACCCTCGGCCTTGGGTAGTTTGGGTAGGTTCACATAAAAATTGAGTATATCCTTACGCCTTTTAGATAACGTTATCTGAAGTATACCAAACCCGTTCGATAATTAGATTTCTTCCTTATTTTGTAGATGGACCCCGCACTCGCAGCCCAGTTAGCTACAGAAGTGGAAAACCTAAGAGCCTTCATGATAGACACTCCAGATTTTCCGATGGAAGATGATTATTTGGCTGGAAGGTTTCCTACTCTCTTCCAGATAAGGCATGACTTCCAAAGAGCTAGAGTTCTCGCTGATCCCATCACCCGCTTCACTAGGGGACACCACGAGAGGGAAGCCGTGTTAGCCTACATCCTTGGAATAGAAATTGGACCGCTAGGAGATCCTGAGGAACCCCTTGAGGAGGAGGAAGATCCTGAGGAACCCCCTGAGGAGGAGGAAGATCCTGAGGAACCTCCTGAGCAAGAAGAGGATCCTGAAGAACCTCCTGAGGAAGAGGAAGTTCCAGTAGAGCAGAATCGGGATGAAGAGATGGACAATGCTGGGTCTGGGTCAGAAGGTGATGCAGGAAATAATGCTGACACCGAGGATGAGTTTTTGGAAGACCTAGAGGAGGATGATTATGGTTGGATGCTACTTGTAGATGCACCTAGAGATATAGATGCCGAGTTACAGTGGTGGCTGACAACCCAACGACTTGAGATGCAAGAACCCCTACCTCTTCCAGTTCCCGCACCAATAGAAGAATCCGACAGTGAGTGTGAAGTCATAGATGCCGATCCTCCACCTCGCCCTAGGATGACTCGACCCGCAGGAATCCCATGGGTAGGACACCATTCCGATTATGACCCGGGCACTATGGTCTATATACAGTTGGAGCCGCTATACCCTTGCCCATTCAAGATTCGAGCACAGTCCGCTTATTTAGGGCCATTGAGGATCATAGCTCCATGGTACAATGGATATTACCTTATGACTGTACCCCGAGGATTCAAAGAGTATTACACCGACCGCATCCACTATTCTCGCGTCACAAGGGCCCGCCCCGAGCAAGAGCATCGTATCATTACAGAGAATGCCGATTTTACTGATCACGTCACCTATGTAGAGGTACCCATCCGCCTAGAGACCTATCACAACCCAAACTCTCACGGAGGACAGCAAGAACAACTTTGGCGAGTGACTTGGCGTTGCTACGGACTTACAGAGGACACCGTTGAGAGGCGGAGTATACTAGAGGAACACTTTCCAGGGCTTTTTGATTGATCGATTTCTTTAGCATCTCTTAGAATTTGTTTTACACAAGATTTTGTTTTTAGGAAAACAATTGTGATAGTGGGAATTAGCTTGACTTTTAGAAGTAACATATTTGAGTAGTATGTTTTGATAGGAACAAGTTGTTTGATTCGTTTTATTAATAAGAGTAAAGTTTCTTACGATATCCTGTCTTCCATGCATATAATAGATTTATAATAAATATGTTCATATAATAAAAACCCCCCTTACTGATTTATAACATAATGGTACCTAGATGGAGGGAGCAGAAAACAACCAAAACAACGGGCAGAACAATGGAAACCCTCAACCAAACGGCCAATTTGGGGCTCCTGAGATAGTCCAACTAATGCAGGCGTTTATCGCCGTTGCAACTGCCAACAACCAGAACCGCGGACCCCCACACACACCTCGAGGGCCGATGACTAGGAGTCAGGCGCTGAACGAATTTTGCAAGCGTCGCCCGCCCTACTTTCAGGGTGAACCTAACCCCACCGCTGCAGAAGCTTGGTTGGAAGAAATCAAGAAGATTCTTGAAACCCTAGATATTCAAGAAGCTAGCAATCGTATTGCTCTAGCCACCTATCAGATGCAGGGTGAAGCTCAGCATTGGTGGAATCTGATGAAGAACACTCATGACGTGGCGACAATGACTTGGGAAAGATTCGAGGAAATCTTTCTTGACAAGTACTTTCCAACACCTGTCAAACAGGCAATGGCCCTTGAGTTCATGAATCTAGAGCAGGGTACGATGACCGTTACCCAGTACGCAGCACGGTTTGAGGAACTGTCTCGCTACGGTGCAACGATCATACCTACTGATGATGACAAGGCAAGGAAATTTGAGTGGGGGCTCAATGAGACACGCCGAACGGTAGTGGCACAGTCACTTTCCACTTACTCACAAGTGGTGCAATGTGCGCTAAAGATGGAGAGAGAGAACTTGGATTACAAGACAAGGCGTGAGCAGAAGAAACCGATACCCGCAGTTGGAGGACCTATCCGCAACAACCCTACCAGCAGGAGTATCCAAACCTCTCAACCCTACCAGCAAAACTACCCTCGCCCTCAGCACAACTCAACCCAGTATGGAGGAACCCTAACCCAGTTTCCAATCGAAACCCTAACCCTAATCCAAACCAGATCCAAGTACAAAATCGAAGCCCAAATCCTAACCCTGGACCAAACCGCAACCCTTTTCCTCAGAACCCAAACTCCGACCCCCGCTGCTTTTACTACCTAGAGGAAGGACATATCAGGAGGAATTGTCCCAAGCTGAACGGCGCTGGAAATTTTGGAGGACCGCCGCAAAACCCGAACAGGACCGCAGAACCTGGAAATCAAAATCAGAATCAAGTAAGGCCGGTCTGGAATGGTAATCAACCTGGAGTTCAGAACCAGCCTCGCGGATGGAACCAAGCACCAACTCGCCTCCTCGTAGCAGAGGACCGAACGCCAACTCATCAATGTGAGGATGTTTGCACTACAAGGAAGGGAAGAAGGAATGTACCCCGCAGTAATTCAAGGTACCCTCACTCTTTATCTACCTGCGTTCAAGCACTATTTGATTCTGATTCGCACTCATTCATATCGGCCGCATGTGTATCTGCACTTGGATTAGAAACTGAACCCCTAAAGACGACTAGGCATGTGACCTCACCATTAGGGGGTAAGATTTCGGTAGTGCTAATCTGTAAAGGGTGCGAACTAGAAGTATCGAACTTGCGATTAACCTGCGATTTACGAGTAATTGAAATGACGGACTTTGACGTCATACTGGGGATGGACTGGTTGACGGCACACCGAGCTGTCATAGACTGCCATAGGAAGATAGTGACAGCCTATGCGCCAAATGGTACGTATTTCAAATTTAAGGGGGATAGACAAGACCCTTTTTCACCCCACGCGCACAAAACGAAGTGGCATAGGACGCTTGCTGGATGGTTAGCAAGTCTCACGTTGGGGAGACGGACCGGATGGAATTGGGTCTTCCTCATATCGTCTGTGAGTACGAGGATGTATTTCCTGAAGAGTTACCAGGATTACCGCCGTCAAGGGAAATGGATTTCACCATAGAGTTACAACCCGGCACCGCCCCTATTTCTATGGCCCCATATCGAATGGCCCCAGCAGAACTACGAGAGTTGAAAACGCAACTCCAAGAACTTTTAGAGAAGGGTTTCATCAGACCTAGTACCTCACCTTGGGGAGCCCCTGCTCTATTTGTCAAGAAGAAAGAGGGAACGCTCCGACTTTGTATCGATTACCGCCAGCCCAACAAGGTCACAATTAAGAACCGATACCCCCTGCCAAGAATAGACGACTTGTTCGACCAACTGAGAGGGTCGACCTGTTTCTCGAAGATTGACTTAAGGTCTGGATATCACCAATTACGAATTCGAGATGGTGATATACCTAAGACGGCGTTCCGCACGCGATACGGACACTACGAGTTTGTAGTCATGCCGTTTGGTCTAACCAATGCTCCTGCAGTTTTCATGTGTCTGATGAACCAGATTTTCACCCCGTACCTGGACAAGTTCGTGGTAGTGTTCATTGATGACATCCTCATATACTCTCCAACAAAAAAAGAACATGAGGACCACTTGAGAATTGTTCTCCAAGTACTTCGAGATAACCATTTGTATGCTAAGGCTAGCAAGTGCGAATTCTGGATGAAGGAAGTCAAATTCCTAGGACACGTGGTGTCTGAGAAAGGAATTTCAGTCGACGACAGCCAAGTGGAAGCAGTCATGGATTGGAAACGACCTTCTTCAGTATTCGAAATTAGAAGTTTCTTGGGATTAGCTGGCTATTACAGAAGATTTATTCAAGATTTCTCTATCTTAGGAAAACCATTGACGCGACTGACCCAAAAAGGGGTTAAGTTTGAATGGAACGAAGCATGTGAGAGATCTTTCCAAGAACTTAAGAGGAGATTGACTAGCGCGCCTATATTAATCGTACCCGAACGAGATGTAGGGTATACCGTGTACTGCGACGCATCCAAAGATGGATTGGGAGCTGTACTCATGCAGAACGGGAAGGTCGTTGCATACGGATCCCGACAATTGAGGCTGCACGAGAGGAATTATCCAACACACGACTTAGAACTGGCAGCAGTAGTGTTCGCCCTAAAGTCTTGGCGACATTACCTATACGGAGTGCAGTTCGAGATATTCACGGACCACAAGAGTTTGAAATATCTGTTTACCCAGAAGGAGCTAAACATGAGACAAAGGAGATGGGTGGAATACCTGGAGGATTTCAATTTCACGATGTCCTATCATCCTGGAAAGGCAAACGTGGTCGCCGATGCGCTGAGTCGCAAAACCGAGGACAGGTGGCTAGTTTAGCCGTAAGAGAATGGAAGATGATGGAAGACCTTAACGAATTCAAGCTACAACCAACTGCAGAAGACACCGACGCTTGTCTCTCCGCCATAGTCGCAACCCCAGCCTTACACCGAGAAATTCTTCTAGCCCAAACCTTTGAACAAGAGTGTGATTTCATTAGGTATCAACTCGCAAATGGAAAAGCAGCAGCTGGATGGGAAATCCATGCCGACAAGAGCCTCCGCTTTCAAGGGAGAATTTTTGTACCTGACATTGGCACCCTTCGGGAAGCAATACTTAAAGAATTCCACCATTCCAATTTCGCCGTCCATCCAGGAAGCACCAAAATGTACCAAGACCTCCGCCGACAGTACTGGTGGACTGGAATTAAGAAGGACGTGGCCAATTACGTTTCGACGTGCCTCACATGCCAACAAGTAAAAGCGGAACATCAGAAACCCGGTGGAACCCTGCAACCCTTGCCTATACCCGGATGGAAGTGGGAACATATCGCCATGGATTTTGTGACAGGACTACCAAGGTCTCCACAATCGAATACCGCCATTTGGGTAATAATTGACCGTTTAACCAAATCCGCCCACTTTTTACCCATGAAGATGACAGATTCTATGGACTCTCTCAGTAGACTCTACATCCGATAAATCGTGCGATTACATGGAGTACCTGTATCCATTGTGAGTGATCGAGATTCACGATTTACGTCAACGTTTTGGGAAAGCCTACAGAAAGCTTTGGGAACCGACCTTCGTCTCAGCACTGCATTTCACCCACAGACAGACGGACAATCCGAAAGAACAATCCAAATCTTGGAAGACATGCTCCGAGCTTGCGTATTGGACTTTAAGGGAAGCTGGGAACGACATCTACCCTTAGTAGAGTTCGCCTATAACAACAGCTATCAATCGAGCATTGAGATGGCACCATATGAAGCTTTGTATGGACGACCCTGCCGATCGCGTTTGTTGGGCTGAACCGGGAGAAGCAAGGTTACTAGGACCAGAGTTAGTCCAAGAGACGACGGAAAAGATCATAACCATTCGCCAACGGCTCCTGACCTCTCAAAGTCGACATAAGAGCTACGCCGACAAAAGAACTAGACCATTGACCTTTCAAGTTGGAGAACATGTGTTCTTAAAGATTAGACCACGAAGGGAGTTATCCGATTTGGAAAGAAGGGAAAGCTATCACCACGATACATTGGCCCTTTTGAGATCTTTGAGAAAATTGGAGAAGTGGCGTACCGCCTGGCGCTACCACCCCAACTGGACCGAGTTCATAATGTATTCCACGTGTCGATGCTCCGAAAGTACATGACGCATCCTTCCCACATCATCAATTGGGAAAACATCGAACTCAACGATGACGTCACTCTAGAGGAACAGCCAGTGGAGATCCAAGATCACAGTGAGAAGTGCATTCGAGGCAAAACGATTCAACTAGTCCGAATCCTCTGGCGACATCGAGGAATTGGGGAATCAACATGGGAAAGAGAGGATACTATGCGCACCAAATACCCAAATCTGTTTCCTCTTAAAGGTACACTTTAATTTCGAGGACGAAATTTTATTTAAGGGGGATAGGTTGTAATAACCCGAAAATTTAACTAATAAAAATATTCAAAAGAATTATTTATTTATGATAATATTATTTTCCTTATTTAATAATTAGTAAATAATTACAAAAAATAAGCTATTCTATCTAATTAGCTTTTAAAAATTAATTTCTCATTACATATATACATATAATTGCATGCATGCACGTTTATCCTCTCCCTCACTCTCCTACTCAATTTCTACCTCCTCCATGACCCAAAATTCGTGCGTAATTCGTCCATGCAAAAACCCGATACCGTTAGGACTCGTTTTAATTCGAAACTCATCCAATTCTCCTATATATACACACCACACCGACCCTAGGGCACGTACACTATTCTACCACCTCCCACGGAGTCAGAAAAGAGAGAAAAACCAGAGAGAAATCAATTACAATCGATAGAATTTTAGAGAGAGAAAAAGAGAGAGAGAAAAGTGGGTTTCGAGGTTCCGTTCGTCCGGAACCCAAATTGATCGTTCAAGTGGTTTACTACAGTCCCAAGGATCACCGTAGATCAAGCAATTCGGTCCCAAGGTCCTCCGATCGAAGGAATTAAATTCGTCTTCCCCAAAATCACGTTTTCGATCGAAAACGAAATTTATCCGAACCGAGGTATTATAATTCGATCCGAAGCCTCCTCTAAGTATATTTATGATTTTTAGACATAACCCAACGTCCCCCATGGTCCCATGCATCAAAAACCATCACGAAAACGAAAAAAAAACAAGGCAGCGTGCAACCTTGCGGCCGCAAGGTGCGGGCCGCAAGCACCAGGCCGCAAGCTTGCGGCAGCGGCTCCAGCCGCATGGTCAACAGGTCAAACCTTGCAGTTTGACTTGTTTTGGTTCGAAACATCGTTTTAACCTCCCGAACATGGTTTTCGACTCCCGATTTATTTTTCCTAGGTTTCTAATACTCTAAAGATCATACCTTGTTAATTTCGTATTTTTTTTATTTAATCTGATATTTATTAAATTTTTATTCGTTATCTTGTAAAAATTTACAAACTAAAATTCATTGCGACCTTGTAAACTATTCCATAAATCCCCAAACTATTTTTCCTAGTTTTCTAACATGTCAAGGATCATAACTTACTGATTTCATAAACTTTTGATATTATTAGCTATTTATTCTATTTTTAATTAAAGATACAAACGAAAAATAGTTGCGATCTTATAATTAATGATCTTAACATCTAAACTATTTTTCTAGACTTCTGACATCCTAAAGATGATGTGTTATTAAAATAATAATTTAATTATTTCATTAACTAATTATTATTAATTACGCATTGCTTCTAAATAGAAATACTTTAAAATATTATTTAAGATGTTAAAAAATTCCGAATAATTTTATTTAGACTTCTTACAGACCTAAGATGATACTTTGTTAAAATAAATATATTTTTAATTAATTATTTATTTATTATCTATTTATTCTTCTTTTGAGTATTAACTTAATCTTTTTATTTAAAATAACTACGTGAGCATCCAAACCCAACTTTTAGCACTCGAACTTATTATAGAGGACTATTAGGACCTTAATTAAGGTTACGATAATTATTTTAATATTTTAACTAATTAATGTATTTAATTAGTGTTTAATTAACTTAATTACTTATAATTAATTAATAGAAGTCTAGAAAATTATTATTAAATCTTAATTAAATAATTCTTACATTCTTAAAGACTTTGTGATCATATGAGATTAAGGGCAACGGCCCAGTCATAAAAAGTTATGTGATTGCATTGCTTATGAATTGTTTCGATCCATCTGTTATTTGTTTTAATTATTTTTTGTTTATAATTGATATTGTGCCGATGCTTCATTTGACTGTTAGATTGGACCCTAGAGACATGGGGTGGTATGCGAAATAGAAATCACGTAGACGATGTTAAGTAATGGATAAATTGTGAAGTTTATTTTCTGTTTAGAGGTTGCCTGCAGGCGTGATGTTGTGATATGATGAGATTGTGATGAGAATTGATACTGGCGGGTGTCCAGTGATGAATTGATAGACTGGCGGGTGTCCAGTGATGATTGTGAAAAGAATTGTGATGTGGTTTATAAGATAGGCGAACCCTAGTCGTGATACCGGCATGATAAGCTTACCCCTTGTTGTAGTTATTGGGGGTGCACACTCGGTACATAACTTAGGTGTTCCTGCGACAACAAAGGGAAGTGATCTCATGGGACTGAGCATGGCTAGTGGTTGAGGAGGAAAGATCTCGTGGAGAGATCTTAGATTTCAGATTAAGTTAATGGATAGTAATGAATCAAGTTGTATGGATTATCTCTGTTTTACTTTTTCGCACCATATATATCCTGTTTGCCTGCTAACTGTATTGTAAGAGGGGTATTTGGGTTGGATTATAGTTTGGCGTGAACTCTTTCACTTTCGAGCACGGATTTTCCGGCATCCGTGTCAGATTTTGCAGAAAACCAGGAAACACAGGATCCCGCGGGTGAACAGCTTCATGCTGAGGAGAATCCGGAAGTGGGAGTTGAGCCAGAATACGCTTGGGACCCATATCAGACTTAGAAGATGGCTCTTTTTATTGTTTAGCTTATTCCCTCTTAGATTATTTTAGTAGTTTCACAAGGGTTTGTAATAAGTGAATCCTTAGGATGAATTATCTGTTTTGGATTTCAAATTGGATTTAATAAGTTTTTCAAGAATTAGTATTTAATACCTCCGATTTTACCTTCGAAAATCGGGGCGTTACAACTTGGTATCAGAGCCTTAGGTTCAACCCTCGGCCTTGGGTAGTTTGGGTAGGTTCACATAAAAATTGAGTATATCCTTACGCCTTTTAGATAACGTTATCTGAAGTATACCAAACCCGTTCGATAATTAGATTTCTTCCTTATTTTGTAGATGGACCCCGCACTCGCAGCCCAGTTAGCTACAGAAGTGGAAAACCTAAGAGCCTTCATGATAGACACTCCAGATTTTCCGATGGAAGATGATTATTTGGCTGGAAGGTTTCCTACTCTCTTCCAGATAAGGCATGACTTCCAAAGAGCTAGAGTTCTCGCTGATCCCATCACCCGCTTCACTAGGGACACCACGAGAGGGAAGCCATGTTAGCCTACATCCTTGGAATAGAAATTGGACCGCTAGGAGATCCTGAGGAACCCTCTGAGGAGGAGGAAGATCCTGAGGAACCCCCTGAAGAGGAGGAAAATCCTGAGGAACCTCCTGAGCAAGAAGAGGATCCTGAAGAACCTCCTGAGGAAGAGGAAGTTCCAGTAGAGCGGAATCAGGATGAAGAGATGGACAATGCTGGGTCTGGGTCAGAAGGATGCAGGAAATAATGCTGACACCGAGGATGAGTTTTTGGAAGACCTAGAGGAGGATGATTATGGTTGGATGCTACCTGTAGATGCACCTAGAGATATAGATGCCGAGTTACAGTGGTGGCTGACAACCCAACGACTTGAGATGCAAGAACCCCTACCTCTTCCAGTCCCCGCACCAATAGAAGAATCCGACAGTGAGTGTGAAGTCATAGATGCCGATCCTCCACCTCGCCCTAGGATGACTCGACCCGCAGGAATCCCATGGGTAGGACACCATTCCGATTATGACCCTGGCACTATGGTCTATATACAGTTGGAGCCGCTATACCCTTGCCCATTCAAGATCCGAGCACAGTCCGCTTATTTAGGGCCATTGAGGATCATAGCTCCATGCTACAATGGATATTACCTTATGAATGTACCCCGAGGATTCAAAGAGTATTACACCGACCGCATCCACTATTCTCGCGTCACAAGGGCCCGCCCTGAGCAAGAGCATCGTATCATTACTGAGAATGCCGATTTTACTGATCACGTCACCTATGTAGAGGTACCCATCCGCCTAGAGACCTATCACAACCCAAACTCTCACGGAGGACAGCAAGAACAACTTTGGCGAGTGACTTGGCGTTGCTACGGACTTACAGAGGACACCGTTGAGAGGCGGAGTATACTAGAGGAACACTTTCCAGGGCTTTTTGATTGATCGATTTCTTTAGCATCTCTTAGAATTTGTTTTACACAAGATTTTGTTTTTAGGAAAACAATTGTGATAGTGGGAATTAGCTTGACTTTTAGAAGTAACATATTTGAGTAGTATGTTTTGATAGGAACAAGTTGTTTGATTCGTTTTATTAATAAGAGTAAAGTTTCTTACGATATCCTGTCTTCCATGCATATAATAGATTTATAATAAATATGTTCATATAATAAAAACCCCCCTTACTGATTTATAACATAATGGTACCTAGATGGAGGGAGCAGAAAACAACCAAAACAACGGGCAGAACAATGGAAACCCTCAACCAAACGGCCAATTTGGGGCTCCTGAGATAGTCCAACTAATGCAGGCGTTTATCGCCGTTGCAACTGCCAACAACCAGAACCGCGGACCCCCACACACACCTCGAGGGCCGATGACTAGGAGTCAGGCGCTGAACGAATTTTGCAAGCGTCGCCCGCCCTACTTTCAGGGTGAACCTAACCCCACCGCTGCAGAAGCTTGGTTGGAAGAAATCAAGAAGATTCTTGAAACCCTAGATATTCAAGAAGCTAGCAATCGTATTGCTCTAGCCACCTATCAGATGCAGGGTGAAGCTCAGCATTGGTGGAATCTGATGAAGAACACTCATGACGTGGCGACAATGACTTGGGAAATATTCGAGGAAATCTTTCTTGACAAGTACTTTCCAACACCTGTCAAACAGGCAATGGCCCTTGAGTTCATGAATCTAGAGCAGGGTACGATGACCGTTACCCAGTACGCAGCACGGTTTGAGGAACTGTCTCGCTACGGTGCAACGATCATACCTACTGATGATGACAAGGCAAGGAAATTTGAGTGGGGGCTCAATGAGACACGCCGAACGGTAGTGGCACAGTCACTTTCCACTTACTCACAAGTGGTGCAATGTGCGCTAAAGATGGAGAGAGAGAACTTGGATTACAAGACAAGGCGTGAGCAGAAGAAACCGATACCCGCAGTTGGAGGACCTATCCGCAACAACCCTACCAGCAGGAGTATCCAAACCTCTCAACCCTACCAGCAAAACTACCCTCGCCCTCAGCCAGCACAATTCAACCCAGTATGGAGGAACCCTAACCCAGTTTTCAATCGAAACCCTAACCCTAATCCAAACCAGATCCAAGTACAAAATCGAAGCCCAAATCCTAACCCTGGACCAAACCGCAACCCTTTTCCTCAGAACCCAAACTCCGACCCCCGCTGCTTTTACTACCTAGAGGAAGGACATATCAGGAGGAATTGTCCCAAGCTGAACGGCGCTGGAAATTTTGGAGGACCGCCGCAAAGCCCGAACAGGACCGCAGAACCTGGAAATCAAAATCAGAATCAAGTAAGGCCGGTCTGGAATGGTAATCAACCTGGAGTTCAGAACCAGCCCCGTGGCGGATGGAACCAAGCACCAACTCGCCCTCCTCAGAACAGAGGACCGAACGGGCCAACTCAGCCCAATGCTGGGAGGATGTTTGCACTGCAAGGAACAGAAGAGGAAATGGATCCTGCAGTAATTCAAGGTACCCTCACTCTTTATACTACCTGCGTTCAAGCACTATTTGATTCTGGAGCTTCGCACTCATTCATATCTGCCGCATGTGTATCTGCACTTGGATTAGAAACTGAACCCCTAAAGACGACTAGGCATGTGACCTCACCATTAGGGGGTAAGATTTCGGTAGTGCTAATCTGTAAAGGGTGCGAACTAGAAGTATCGAACTTGCGATTAACCTGCGATTTACGAGTAATTGAAATGACGGACTTTGACGTCATACTGGGGATGGACTGGTTGACGGCACACCGAGCTGTCATAGACTGCCATAGGAAGATAGTGACAGCTTAAGCGCCAGATGGTACGTGTTTCAAATTTAAGGGGGATAGACAAGACCCTTTTGCACCCCACGCGCACAAAACGAAGTGGCATAGGACGCTTGCTGGATGGTTAGCAAGTCTCACGTTGGGGGAGACGGACCGGATGGAATTGGGTCTTCCTCATATCGTCTGTGAGTACGAGGATGTATTTCCTGAAGAGTTACCAGGATTACCGCCGTCAAGGGAAATGGATTTCACCATAGAGTTACAACCCGGCACCGCCCCTATTTCTATGGCCCCATATCGAATGGCCCCAGCAGAACTACGAGAGTTGAAAACGCAACTCCAAGAACTTTTAGAGAAGGGTTTCATCAGACCTAGTACCTCACCTTGGGGAGCCCCTGCTCTATTTGTCAAGAAGAAAGAGGGAACGCTCCGACTTTGTATCGATTACCGCCAGCTCAACAAGGTCACAATTAAGAACCGATACCCCTGCCAAGAATAGACGACTTGTTTGACCAACTGAGAGGGTCGACCTGTTTCTCGAAGATTGACTTAAGGTCTGGATATCACCAATTACGAATTCGAGATGGTGATATACCTAAGACGGCATTTCGCACGCGATACGGACACTACGAGTTTGTAGTCATGCCGTTTGGTCTAACCAATGCTCCTGCAGTTTTCATGTGTCTGATGAACCAGATTTTCACCCCGTACCTGGACAAGTTCGTGGTAGTGTTCATTGATGACATCCTCATATACTCTCCAACAAAAAAAGAACATGAGGACCACTTGAGAATTGTTCTCCAAGTACTTCGAGATAACCATTTGTATGCTAAGGCTAGCAAGTGCGAATTCTGGATGAAGGAAGTCAAATTCCTAGGACACGTGGTGTCTGAGAAAGGAATTTCAGTCGACGACAGCAAAGTGGAAGCAGTCATGGATTGGAAACGACATTCTTCAGTGTTCGAAATTAGAAGTTTCTTGGGATTAGCTGGCTATTACAGAAGATTTATTCAAGATTTCTCTATTTTGGGAAAACCATTGACGCGATTGACCCAAAAAGGGGTTAAGTTTGAATGGAACGAAGCATGTGAGAGATCTTTCCAAGAACTTAAGAGGAGATTGACTAGCGCGCCTATATTAATCGTACCCGAACGAGATGTAGGGTATACCGTGTACTGTGACGCATCCAAAGATGGATTGGGAGCTGTACTCATGCAGAACTGGAAGGTAGTTGCATACTTATCCCGAACATTGAGTCCTCACGAGAGGAAGTATCCTACCAACGACTTAGAACTTTCAGCAGTAGTGTTCGCACTAAAGTTTTGGAGAAATTACCTATACGGAGTTAAGTTCGAGTTATTCACGGACCACAAGAGTTTGAAATATCTGTTTAACCAGAAGGAGCTAAAAATGAGACAAATGAGATGGGTGGAATAACTGGAGGATTTCAATTTCACGATGTCATATCATCATGGAAATGCAAACGTAGTTGCTGATGCGCTGAGTCGCAAGAACCGAGGACAGGTGACTAGTTTAGCCGTAAGAGAATGGAAGATGATGGAAGACCTTAACGAATTCAAGCTACAGCCAACTGCAGAAGACACCGACGCTTGTATCTCCGCCATAGTCGCAACCCCAGCCTTACACCGAGAAATTCTTCTAGCCCAAACCTTTGAACAAGAGTGTGATTTCATCAGGTATCAACTCGCAAATGGAAAAGCAAGCAGCTGGATGGGAAATCCATGTTGACAAGAGCCTCCGCTTTCAAGGGAGAATTTTTGTACCTGACATTGGTACCCTCCGGGAAGCAATACTTAAAGAATTCCACCATTCCAATTTCGCCGTCCATCCAGGAAGCACCAAAATGTACCAAGACCTCCGCCAATACTGGTGGACTGGAATTATGAAGGACGTGGCCAATTACGTTTCGACGTGCCTCACATGCCAACAAGTAAAAGCGGAACATCAGAAACCCGGTGGAACCCTACAACCCTTGCCTATACCCGGATGGAAGTGGGAACATATCGCCATGGATTTTGTGACAGGACTACCAAGGTCTCCACAATCGAATACCGCCATTTGGGTAATAATTGACCGTTTAACCAAATCCGCCCACTTTTTACCCATGAAGATGACAGATTCTATGGACTCTCTCAGTAGACTCTACATCCGAGAAATCGTGCGATTACATGGAGTACCTGTATCCATTGTGAGTGATCGAGATTCACGATTTACGTCAACGTTTTGGGAAAGCCTACAGAAAGCTTTGGGAACCGACCTTCGTCTCAGCACTGCATTTCACCCACAGACAGACGGACAATCCGAAAGAACAATCCAAATCTTAGAAGACATGCTCCGAGCTTGCGTATTGGACTTTAAAGGAAGCTGGGAACGACATCTACCCTTAGTAGAGTTCGCCTATAACAACAGCTATCAATCGAGCATTGAGATGGCACCATATGAAGCTTTGTATGGACGACCCTGTCGATCGCCAGTTTGTTGGGCTGAACTGGGAGAAGCAAGGTTACTAGGACCAGAGTTAGTCCAAGAGACGACGGAAAAGATCATAACCATTCGCCAACGGCTCCTGACCGCTCAAAGTCGACAGAAGAGCTACGCCGACAAAAGAACTAGACCATTGACCTTTCAAGTTGGAGAACATGTGTTCTTAAAGATTAGACCACGAAGGGGAGTTATCCGATTTGGAAAGAAGGGAAAGCTATCACCACGATACATTGGCCCTTTTGAGATCTTTGAGAAAATTGGAGAAGTGGCGTACCGCCTGGCGCTACCACCCCAACTGGACCGAGTTCATAATGTATTCCACGTGTCGATGCTCCGAAAGTACATGACGCATCCTTCCCACATCATCAATTGGGAAAACATCGAACTCAACGATGACGTCACTCTAGAGGAACAGCCAGTGGAGATCCAAGATCACAGTGAGAAGTGCATTCGAGGCAAAACGATTCAACTAGTCCGAATCCTCTGGCGACATCGAGGAATTGAGGAATCAACATGGGAAAGAGAGGATACTATGCGCACCAAATACCCAAATCTGTTTCCTCTTAAAGGTACACTTTAATTTCGAGGACGAAATTTTATTTAAGGGGGATAGGTTGTAATAACCCGAAAATTTAACTAATAAAAATATTCAAAAGAATTATTTATTTATGATAATATTATTTTCCTTATTTAATAATTAGTAAATAATTACAAAAAATAAGCTATTCTATCTAATTAGCTTTTAAAAATTAATTTCTCATTACATATATACATATAATTGCATGCATGCACGTTTATCCTCTCCCTCACTCTCCTACTCAATTTCTACCTCCTCCATGACCCAAAATTCGTGCGTAATTCGTCCATGCAAAAACCCGATACCGTTAGGACTCGTTTTACTTCGAAACTCATCCAATTCTCCTATATATACACACCACACCGACCCTAGGGCACGTACACTATTCTACCACCTCCCACGGAGTCAGAAAAGAGAGAAAAACCAGAGAGAAATCAATTACAATCGATAGAATTTTAGAGAGAGAAAAAGAGAGAGAGAAAAGTGGGTTTCGAGGTTCCGTTCGTCCGAAACCCAAATTGATCGTTCAAGTGGTTTACTACAGTCCCAAGGATCACCGTAGATCAAGCAATTCGGTCCCAAGGTCCTCCGATCGAAGGAATTAAAGTCGTCTTCCCCAAAATCACGTTTTCGATCGAAAACGAAATTAATCCGAACCAAGGTATTATAATTCGATCCGAAGCCTCCTCTAAGTATATTTATGATTTTTAGACATAACCCAACGTCCCCCATGGTCCCATGCATCAAAAACCATCACGAAACAAAAAAACAAGGCAGCGTGCAACCTTGCGGCCGCAAGGGCCGCGAGCTTGCGGCAGCGGCTCCAGCCGCATGGTCAACAGGTCAAACCTTGCGGTTTGACTTGTTTTGGTTCGAAACATCGTTTTAACCTCCCGAACATGGTTTTCGACTCCCGATTTATTTTTCCTAGGTTTCTAATACTCTAAAGATCATACCTTGTTAATTTCGTATTTTTTTTATTTAATCTGATATTTATTAAATTTTTATTCGTTATCTTGTAAAAATTTAAAAAATAAAATTCATTGCGACCTTGTAAACTATTCCATAAATCCCTCAAACTATTTTTCCTAGTTTTCTAACATGTCAAGGATCATAACTTACTGATTTCATAAACTTTTGATATTATTAGCTATTTATTCTATTTTTAATTAAAGATACAAACGAAAAATAGTTGCGATCTTATAATTAATGATCTTAACATCTAAACTATTTTTCTAGACTTCTGACATCCTAAAGATGATGTGTTATTAAAATAATAATTTAATTATTTCATTAACTAATTATTATTAATTACGCATTGCTTCTAAATAGAAATACTTTAAAATATTATTTAAGATGTTAAAAAATTCCGAATAATTTTATTTAGACTTCTTACAGACCTAAGATGATACTTTGTTAAAATAAATATATTTTTAATTAATTATTTATTTATTATCTATTTATTCTTCTTTTGAGTATTAACTTAATCTTTTATTTAAAATAACTACGTGAGCATCCAAACCCAACTTTTAGCACTCGAACTTATTATAGAGGACTATTAGGACCTTAATTAAGGTTACGATAATTATTTTAATATTTTAACTAATTAATGTATTTAATTAGTGTTTAATTAACTTAATTACTTATAATTAATTAATAGAAGTCTAGAAAATTATTATTAAATCTTAATTAAATAATTCTTACATTCTTAAAGACTTTGTGATCATATGAGATTAAGGGCAACGGCCCAGTCATAAAAGTTATGTGATTGCATTGCTTATGAATTGTTTCAATCCATCTGTTATTTGTTTTAATTATTTTTTGTTTATAATTGATATTGTGCCGATGCTTCATTTGACTGTTAGATTGGACCCTAGAGACATGGGGTGGTATGCGAAATAGAAATCACGTGACGATGTTAAGTAATGGATAAATTGTGAAGTTTATTTTCTGTTTAGAGGTTGCTGCGGGCGTGATGTTGTGATATGATGAGATTGTGATGAGAATTGATACTTGCGGGTGTCCAGTGATGAATTGATAGACTGGCGGGTGTCAAGTGATGATTGTGAAAAGAATTGTGATGTGGTTTATAAGATAGGCGAACCCTGGTCGTGATACTGGCATGATAAGCTTACCCCTTGTTGTAGTTATTGGGGTGCACACTCGGTGACATAACTTAGGTGTTCTGCGACAACAAAGGGAAGTGATCTCATGGGATGAGCATGGCTAGTGGTTGGAGGAGGAAAGATCTCGTGGAGAGATCTTAGATTTCAGAATTAAGTTAATGGATAGTAATGAATCAAGTTGTATGGATTATCTCTGGTTTTACTTTTTCGCACCGTATATATCCTGTTTGCCTGCTAACTGTATTGTAAGAGGGGTATTTGGGTTGGATTATAGTTCGGGGTGAACTCTTTCACTCAGGCACGGATTTTCTGGCATCCGTGTCAGATTTTGCAGAAAACCAGGAAACACAGGATCCCGCGGGTGAACAGTTTTATGCTGAGGAGAATCCGGAAGTGGGAGTTGAGCCAGAATACGCTTGGGACCCATATCAGACTTAGAAGATGGCTCTTTTTATTGTTTAGCTTATTCCCTCTTAGATTATTTTAGTAGTTTCACAAGGGTTTGTAATAAGTGAATCCTTAGGATGAATTATCTGTTTTGGATTTCAAATTGGATTTAATAAGTTTTTCAAGAATTAGTATTTAATACCTCCGATTTTACCTTCGAAAATCGGGGCGTTACACTTGCTGTAATTCTCTCCACTTTAAGATCAAATTCTCTCTACTTTAGATTGAGAGCATGAATTACTCATTACATCTTTCTGTTCTTTCTTACATCAAGATTAATTTGTAAGTTGGCCGGTTCGAATTTTTCAAGAGCTACCTGTTTCTCGACTTACTTTAAACTCTAGAGTTTTTTTTTTCCCTTTTTATCCCCTAAACTATGCACTTTTTCTCTACTTAGTCTTTAAACTATCAATTTGATGATTTCATCCCCTTAACTATCATACCATTACCTACTTAGTCCAATAGATAACGGAAATTAGAAATTTTGAAGGAAAATGTCACGTAAGGCCTTAGTTGGGACCCTATAAAACAGATACTTGATTATGGGAGCCTTAAAGAAAAAAATTAATTATGACCATTTAGGATAAAATGATCAGAAAAATAGGACCTTCGCATCTGTTCAAATAGATTGAAAATTGGAACACTTAATTTTTTTATAAGGTTCATATATTATAATCTTACGTGACATTTTATAGAGCCGAACACAAACGTATTTTTTTTTAAAAGACTGAGTTCTTAATTTATATAGAATTTAAACTGTTTATATATTAAAAATATGATTAAAAATTAAGCGCTCTAATTTTCAATCAGTGTGAACCGGTATGAAGATCTTATTCTTCTGATGATTTTATGGTAAGAGGTTATAGTTATTTTTTCTTCTTAGAGCTCTCATAATCAAGTATTTGCTCTAAAGGGTCCCAAATAAAAAATAGGTATTTAATTGTGATAGCCCTAGAGATAAAAATTAATCATGACTCTTTAGAATAGTATGATAAGAAAAATAAGCTTTTCGCACCGTTCCAAACGGATTGAAAATTCGAGCACTTATGTACTAGTAAAAAACATGGTTACAAAATTACGTATTCTAATTTTCAATCATTTGAAACCGGTGTGAAAGTCTTATTTTTCTGATCATTTTATCCTAAAAGATCATAATTAATTTTTATCTTTAAGGCTCTCATAATCAAGTATCTGCTAGATGGCATTTTTCGTCCAAATTCCTAACTTCCGTTATCTATTGGACTAAGTAGATAACGGTATGATAGTTGAGGGAATGAAATCGTCAAATTAATAGTTTAGAAACTAAGTAAAAAAAATGTGCATAATTTAGGGGATAAAAGGAAAAAAAAAACTCTAAACTCTATACTAAACATATACCATTGTTGTAGTTCATTATATGCTTCTGATCGATTTGGAAACTATTGAAATTTTAAACTCTATACTGCACGTGTTGAAATTCTACCATCAAAATTTTCCAAGGTCACAGTACTAAAATGGGAACTGAGAGCACTCAAGTTGGGCTTTATAGAAGGGTCCGAAAACCTCATCATATTGTTGGATAAGTGGTTGGCAAGGGCATATAAGTGGTTGATGTTTTTTATACTCATGAACAACAAATTCAAAACAATCTACCAATCTTGTTTTGATTTTTGAGAAAGGAAATGTGAAACTTGTCTGGGGCGTCAAAGTTCATCCCCTTACTATCTTGAATGAAATAAAGGGGCGTTTTGCTAGTCAATAAGTTATGAACAACTTCTTGTTATCAAAAAACGTCGAGTTGTTTTTACTAACCTATAAGTAGTACTAGATAGTATATGGGTAGGTGAAAGGGAAAAATAGAGAGAAAAATAAAGAGGAAGAAATTGTGAGTTAGCTAATGTGAACAACATGATAAAATGCAATAACTTATAGCTCAAAATTTTTAGTGAAAACTCTGTGAGGAACGAAATTCCCAAAATCGTAACTTTTCCTCCTCTTCTTCTTTTGGCATAGAGATAGCTTTAATAGGTGGGGGCACCACGCTGAAAACTCAACAGTGGTTTGCTTGATGGGATTATATTTTCTTTCAGGTGTTGTGTATTTGTTGCTGAGAGACTGCCTTAAGTTAAAGTTTAATTAGGTATGCAGCCACTTCAGGATCTCGAAAATATTAAGGGGTCTCCTTTACTTTTGTACTCTTTGTAATAGTCAAAAAGACAAAAGAAGAAGAGGCCATCTTTGCCCTCTCTAGCCTCTTGAAATATCAGAACGTGTCCAATTTGTTAGTTTCAATGTCAATATTTATATAATTATATATGGTAAGAGGTGCATGGTTGGAATCTAAGACCCCGTTTCGTTAAAATTTTTATTTGTTAAGTGTTTGTTTTTAATTTTATAAGACAGATCATTTTCTTATAGTAACACGTTACTTTTAATTTAAAAAATAATTATTTACTATTATTTCTTTTAGCGGAACGAGAAAGAATTTCATTAAATAGATAGTACCCGCAGTTGTCCACTTGCCCTCGTGTTTCGCATTCTTCAATAAACGTATCATCTCTATTAATATGAACTTTAAAGAAAGAAAAGACCCCATTACAAAAATTAAATTAAATTAAAAATAGACCCCACATGAAAAGACCGCACAACAAAAAAATATTAAAAAAAGACCCCAAAACATGTGGGTAAAGTCTTGTGAGTCTTAATTAAAGTAGTGATATGCTCCAAGTCAAACCTCGTGGTGCCATACTCGACTCCTTAGTGCTCTCATTTGTGTCCTCACTCTCGGTTAAATTGTAATTATAATCTAAATTGCTCATCTTGTACAATATGTAAAGAAAGTATTATTGCAAAAATTAGTTTTCCAAATATCAATAGACACTTGTGTGAACTGTTGTTTTTATTTAAGATTAATGGCATTCCAAATCAAGCCTATCAATGAACTGAATCCGATCCAAATCCGATAACATAGATTCGATAATTCGGTAATTCAAATTTTGATCGGATTGATAACGGATATCAATCCGATTCGAAATTTTATTTTTTAAATTTTTAAAAAAACAGTAAATTTTTTATTTAAAAAAAATGTTTAAGAAGTTGTATTTTTATTTTAAAAAAATTTTTGGAAAATAATTTTTTTATTCAAAAAAAAAAAATTTTGGCCAAAAGTTTTGAAGTAAAAAAGGTTTTCGGATCAATCCGGATTATCACTATCGGATTTGAGTCTTATCAAATCCGAATCCGTCAGATCCAAATCGGATCTAACCCATTGACAGGCCTATTCCAAACTTATACATTAGATTTTTCAGAAAAATAAATGACAACTTGCTCACTTGTCCTTTCATATCCAATCAAATACATTTCTGTCAAAAAAATGCTTATTGTATTTTACGATATGAATAAGGGTGTGGAAAAAATTTAATTAAGAGTGATGTATTATAAGAGAATGAAATATATTGTAAAGCGGAAAATAAGTATTTAAAAAATGGGAGACCTAACAGAACGGGGCCTACTTCGGATTATTGTGCAAATCGCAAAAATAGATGTTAGATTTTTTGGAAAGTTCCAACCTAAAATTAATTGGCAATAGCTGAAATTACCTCTGGATTTTATTAACCAAGCTTGGGTGGTTTAAATGGGCGATGTGGAACAAATCTAACACTCCCCGTCACGGACAACCCGAATGCACGTGGAGGTACAAATTAAGGAAATTAGGAGATTTGACTCGGGCGAACCCTCACGTGCAGTCCCGAATGCACGTGGAGGTATGAATTGATGGGATGAAGTGATTGACTCGGACGACCGAGACTTTACCACACAAGGTAAGACCACCCAAAACCTAGCTCTGTACCATGTTAGATTTTTTAGAGTGTTCCAACCTAGAACCAATTGACAATAGGTGGAGTAGCATCTAGATTTTATTAACTAAGCTTTGATAGCTTAGATAAGCGATGTGGGACAAGTCTAACAATCACTGAATGGGGTACCCAAATAAATTTATCTATAGTAAAGAGCAAGTACACCAGCATAGGTGAAATGCATTTTTAGCTATTTTGGAGAGAAAAAAACATAGGTGCACCAGATTAAATAAAAGGGTAGGTAAAATGCATTTATTAAGAGTACTTCTCTACTACATATAGCACTGTTCACGCTCCTTTCTTTTCTATTGTTTCTTTCTCTCTCTCCTCCCTCCTTTCCCTTCTATTTTTGAAATATACTACATGTAATAGTATTTGAAAAAAATATTTTAATAGATTATAGGTAAAATGGATAATATTGATGCAATGTTGAAAATGATGAATAACAAAAGAGTTTTGTTAATGTATGCCTTAGGGGCATATGATAAAAGATTAAAAGTACATTAATTGCTCCACATTACTCCACTTCCATAGGGAATGTAAAACAAACAATGCTAGAGTAATTAATTACGTTTTTTGGAAAGATAAACCTTTTTTTGTTTGACAAAACTGCCCTAGCTACCCAGCAAACAAAAACCTATGGTAAAAGTTAAGAATTGACCAAATAAACATGAAAACTTATTTGAAAAAAATGTTTGCTCGTGTTCTCTCGTTAATTTTTGGAATATAATTTCAGCAAACTTAATTATCACATGTAAGCCACAAAAAAGAAGAGAGGCTATTGAATCAGACCTAACCACTTTACAAAGTTCCAATCCGTCGGTATATTCCTCTTTTTCAAAAATTACATATTAGTATGCTAATTAAAAGTCCGTTGGACTTTCTTGACTACTAATTTATCTATTCTTTGGCTTTCGCGATTTTTTTTTTGAATTTTTGATCAAGAGAATTTACGTCGCTGATTTTTTTTTTTAATGAGAAAAAACATAAAAGTAAAAGAAGGCTAAATATAAAAAAAGGTTTGAAAAATATAACATTAGCCCACACAATAAGCCAAAAGTATAAACTTTTTGGCTTAAAATCTGGTTAAGGAAAAAAAAAAAAATACTCCGTAACTTGTTTCGGAATTTATTAGTATTTAGTTTTCAAAAGAAGTGCTACAATACCCATCCATTTGTTTTTCCAATCTTCAACGATTCAGCTTCTCAAGCTCTTTTCTTCCTTTTTTTTGCTTGTATTCAACCGAATAACCAATTACTTAGCTTTTAGTATACCATTTCGGTGACTGATGGAGTCCCTGTAGGAGTTTTTTTTTTCTTCTTAAACCTACAGGAGTCGAAAGACCTTAAAAAATAAAAAGAATTGAAAAGATGAAATGGAAGGAAAAGTAAAAAGGGTAATTCCGTCTCACTATAAACAAGTTTTCCAGCTAGTCAATATTGCCTAACCTATTTATTACCTTTGTGAGTTCCTATGAGTATAGTTGGCATCTTTAAATGAGTGTTATCATATACCCCTAGAGCATACATTAACAAAAACCCATAGCAAAATATGTACTGTTCATTAGCATTTTTTGCTCAAACTTTACCTCTATTGGTTTACATGCTCTAAGCGGTGAGATTAGTCTCCAATGATTAGTTATTGTGCGTAAAAACTGGTCCAAAAATCCGAGTTACGAAAAAAACAAAAAACAAAAAAAAAAAACGGAACACACGGGATGAAAAAGCGAATCGACCCTGTTGTCCCGAGTTCTGAAAAAGCACGTGTCACATGTTACGTTGGAGCCCAAGTGGCGTGCTTAAGCCCGCCCTCGTCCGTCACTACCCGTGGCCAGAATAACGTCACCAACATGATGTCATCACCATCCCTCCACAACATCTCAGCCGTCCACGTTCTTTTGACTTGTTCTTTTGAAGAACGACGAACACCGATTCCTCTATAAAACGATGAGAACAGCTTCCTTGTACTCCCCGTGACGACGACTTTGATCTGCCCCATCTCCTGTTACATTCTCTGTTTTAATTTCTTTCTATCTCCTGTAGCATGGAAGTGCAGAAGAGGAAACGGCGGGGGGTCGACGGAGGACCGGACGGAAGGAGGACGAGGGTGAGGAAGGATGACGGAGTGAAGACGGAGGAGGAGCCAGAGGACGATGAGGTGGAGGAGTTCTTCGCAATTCTGCGACGGATACGCGTGGCGGTTGAGTACTTCGAGAAGGGTAACGGCAAGGGAGGCCGCCGTGGGTTGACAGCGACGGAGCCGTCGTCGAGGCGGAGTCCGTGTTTTGAGCGTCGAGATTTTGAGGAAGCTGACGGTGTCAAAGGTCGGGGTGAGGAGGAAGAGGGAGACACGGGTCTGGATCTTAATGCCGACCCCGATTCAGAACCGGATCTGGTTGGCGAGCACGTTGTATCATCAGAGTGATGAGACCCCGATTCAATTCACTCGTTCTCTCTCTGTCTCTGTTTGTTTTTTTTTTTTGGTTCCTAAGGCTCCGTTTGGAACTTACGCATAGGAGAGATTGGATTAGATAGAGATAGTGATTAAGGGATTATTAGTGAGAGAATTATTAATTAGAGGACTATTTGTGAGTATGGTTCATCATATCTCATCTTTTTGTATGGGATCAACAATGGACAAGTTCAATCTTGTGTGTTAACGTTTGTTTTGAATACCGCTTGATAAAGATTAATAGCTCAATTATCCATATTGACTCTAGTGTAACTTATAGACGAGTGATTCTATTTGAATCCAAAAGATTATGTCTAACCCTCACTACTCTTAAAAATTATGAGAAAAATAAGATTTTTGTATATGTTCAAATGGATTAAAAATTATAGTACTTAATTTTTTAATCATATTTTAATATATAAACAGTTTGAAAACAATTAAATGTTTTAATTTTTAATTCGTTTGAACCGTTGTGAAGATCTTATTTTTTTTATAGGATTTTAAATAAATAGCAGATATTTAATTATGAAAGCACTTGAAATAAAAATTAATCATGATCTTTTAGATAAAATAATTTAAACAAATAAGATTTCACATCGGTTGAAACGGAATAAATCTTGAAGCACTGTATTTTTTTGACAATTGCAACAAGAAATCACCCCCAAAAATTAATACATTTGGACCCATAAAACTTGTTTTTTAGGCTTGTTATCAAAATTATTGAAAATAGAAACGAAAAAAAAGAAATATAAACTAACCAAACAGAGCCATAAAGTTTCAATTAGTAACTTTGCCCTTAATCCCTCATTTTCAAGGCAAACAAGAGGGTGTTTTGGTAACTTTGTCCTTAATCCCGACCTCCCTTAATCTTAGGACTATATATCGCATCTACCCCAGAACTATATTGTCCCCTTTAAAAAGAAATGATAATCCAGTAGGAAAAATAGTCCCAAGATTAAATATTACACAAACATAGGATTAAATTGGAGGGGGGATTAATAGTCCGATCCTGCCTCTAATTTCTCTTATCAAACAGGGCTTTAAGGAAATCAAAAGAAAACAAAACAAAAGGGAAATGGGAGAAAAATGGGGGAAAAAATTTACTATTCATTAAACTTGAAATTTATATTTTCTTCTCTCTTTTTCTTCCTATCAAACAATAGGAGGGAATTTTTTTAAAAAAAAAAAATTTCTTTTCTTTTCCTTGATTTCCAAACAGATTAGGCTAGTGTAGAAGAATTTGTTTTGTTTAGTCTTCCGATTGGATCAATAAAAGCTAGCAATACCACAGCTGTGAGTAATTGGGTTACAACATGATCCCCAAGTCGAAATTGCACTCTGCTGCTTAATGCTCGATAGTGCTCCACTTCATATCGACAATTACAAGATTAGCTAAATGCTTTTAGGCACTTTTAAATTGGGTAAAAAAGAAATTAAGGAGGTTACAAAAGTCAAGATAAAAACTACTCCATTAAAAAAAAAAATGATACAGAGACATTTACCTAAGGGACTGCCTTTTGAATTTTCTCTAATTGTTAGAAAAATGGATCGGTTCAGACCGGACCCAACCCACATGGGTCGTCTGTAAGACTAAATTTTAATTTAGTCATTTTTGTGGCCCACATATTTTATATGGCACATGTTGATTATGAGTTTAATAGGATTCTCCATATCTTTATTTATTGTATTGGTCAAATAGAGAAGCTGTTTCCTAAATAGACTCTACTTTGATGGAAAGTGAGTATAATGTTCATTAAGGAAATCGGTCCTCTCTCTGCCTATAAAAGAGCATTTAGGGTTCCATCAATTGAACGTGTGATATACTAAATAGCTAGAATGAAAGGCTAGAGAGAGAAACCTGTTTTCCACCTAGGGCTTAATGCTCTAGCAATATTATGGTTGGTTCAATGAATCACTGGATCGCTCAAGTTCCGCATAGATGGATCCGGGTACGCCGTTCTTAATTATTGATCTTCCGTATAATGTTTGTATTGTGATTATCATGATAGTTATAGATCCTGGCATAACGTAGGTTGTTAATTATCTAACACCATTATGAATTAAAACTTACATGTGGTACCAGACCTAATGGTTTTAGAACATCATGATTTTCCATGACTGAATAAATTAATACAGTAATCGATTTGCTCATGTTTGATTTCGAACGAAGACCGTTGATTAGTTTCGGTGATGCTAATTTAGTCAGTCCATGAATTGTTGATTATGAATAGCATGAGCATATTGCCGTATGTGTGGGCCGGTGGATTTTAGCATTGAACTATTGCACAGGAGTATTATATTTCTGAATTCTTGAAATGATTTTCACTGGCGCTTCAGTTGGATCCACATAAGAGTTGGTCTGGACTATTATCAACTGGCATATTTCACCACATACCAGAGCATAAGGAATTTTATTTGATGCGACGAAAGATTGTCGAACTTCCGCCACCGATCAGGAAATCAAATTAGTGTTTAAAGTTGGTTCCTGATCTTATGCACATATTTTGACTCGAAGCTTTTACAAGAGTTTTTTTTTTTTTATCATTGAAATCGGAAAGGAATAGATAATAATGGGTGGCATGCATCTATCTGTATATATGCTCGACTGGTTATGCGGTGACATAATGGGTTTATATCTTATGATGTTCAAGAATTGTGAATATATTTTATTTATGCACCTAATGGTTATGTGAGAAATTATTGTTTCGACTAATAATCTACATTATGGTCGATTTGTGTAACGACCCGGAATTTCAATCCAATTTTTTTCGAATAAAGAAATTATTATTTTAACTAAATAGTCTATAAGTAATGGATTATTTATAAAAATATAATTCGACTAAAACCTAGATTTATTTTTTTGTGATTAAAATTTATTTAAATGTTACATTAATTAACTTGTGACCGTATAATTGTTGTAATAACTCGAAAATCTTAAATTAATAAAAATATTAAAAGTATTATTTAATTCCAATAATATTAATTTCCTTATTAAATAAATAGTAGATAATTACAAAAAAAAATAGTTTCCTATCTAATTATCTCTATAAAAATATTTTATAATTGCATGCATGCATACAATAATTCTAAATCTCCCTCTCCTACTCCTACTCGATCTCTACCTCCTCCGTAACCCCAAAACCGAGTTAGATTCGTCCGTGTAGAAACCCAATTCGATTAAGACTCGATTTAATCTTTCTACATCAAATTCTCCTATAAATACAATACCACTCCGAACCTAGGGCACGTACCATACTCAACACCTTCCACGGAGTCCAAAAGGAGAGAAAAACCCGAGAGAACCGAGCTACAATCCATAGATTTTTAGAGAGAGAAAGAAGGAGAGAGAAAAGTGGGTTTCTTGGTTTCGTTCATCCGAGATCCAAATCGATCGTTTGAATTACTTACTACAGTCCCAAGGATCACCGAACATCAACCAATTCGGCCCCGAAGTCCCCCGATCGACGGAATTGAAGTCGTCTTCTCCAAATTCAAGTTTTCGATCGAAAACGAATTTAATCCGAACCGAGGTATTATAATTCGATCCGAAGCCTCCTCTACGTATATTTATGATTATTAGACATAACCCAACGTCCCCCGTGCCCCCATGCATCAAAACCGTAGCCAAACGAACAAAAAAACAAAACCAGTCAGCAACCTCGCGGC
Source organism: Rhododendron molle (assembly GCA_025413875.1). Classification (NCBI taxonomy): domain Eukaryota; kingdom Viridiplantae; phylum Streptophyta; class Magnoliopsida; order Ericales; family Ericaceae; genus Rhododendron; species Rhododendron molle. Next base: position 31,963,589 of record CM046396.1, read on the forward strand.
CGCAAGGTGCGGGATCCTCCACCGCAAGAACCAGTCCAGCGGAGTTCGCGGCCGCGAACTCCTTCTCCCCCAGCCGCGCGATGATTTTGTTATCGTTTCGAATTGATTTTGCGACCTTTTAGACATCGTATTTGACCCCGAAATTTTTATCCTAGGTTCCTAACATTCTAAAGTTCATACTTTGTTAGTTTCATAATTTTTTTATTTAATCTTCTATTTATTTAATTTTTATTTGTAATTGTGTAATCGTTTGTAAACTAAAAATCAATGCGACCTTATAAATTACTCTATAAATCCCCAATCTATTTTTGTTAGATTCCTAACTTATTAAAGATCATAAGTTGCTGATTTCATATCTTTTTGATGTTATTAGTTATTTATTTTATTTTTAATTAAAGTTACAAACGAAAAATAGTTACGACCTTACAAAGAATGTTTTTAATATCTAAAATATTTTTCTTAAACTCCTGACAGTTCAAAGGTCATATGTTATTAAAATAATAATTTAATTATTTAATCCACTGATTATTATTATTTATGCTTTGGTTCTAAATAAAAAAATACTTTAAAATATTATAAAAGAGGTTAATAATTCCGAATAATTTTATTTAGACTTCTTACAGTCCTAAGATGATACTTTGTTAGAATAAAAATATTTTTAATTATTTAATTATTTATTATCTATTTAGTCTTCTTTTGCTTATTAACTTAATCTTTTTTTTTATTTAAAAAAATTCCGTGAGCATCCAAACCTAACTTTTAGCACTCGAACTTATTATAGAGGACTGTTAGGACCTTTATTAAGGTCACGATAATTATCCTAATATTTTTACCTAATTAATGCATTTAATTAGTGTTTAATTAACTTAATTACTTATAGTTAATTAACAAAAGTCTAGAAAATTGTTTTTAAATCTTAATTAAATAATTCTTACATTCTTAATGACTTTGTGACCATACGAGATTAAGGGCAACGGCCCAGTCATAAAAAGTTATGTGATTGTATTGCTTATTAACTGTTTCGATCCGTCTGTTATTCAATTATTATTGTGATTAATATTGTATCGATATTTCATTTGAATGTTAGATTGGACCCTAGAGACATGGGGTGGTATACGATATAGAAATCACTTAGACGATGCTAAGTAATGGATAAATTGTGAAGTTTCTTTCTGTTTAGAGGTTGCCTGCAGGCGTGATATGAGAAATGATGAGATTGTGATGAGAATTGAAACTGGCGAGAGTCCAGTGATGAATTGAAACTGGCGAGAGTCCAGTGATGAATTGAAACTGGCGAGAGTCCAGTGATGAATTGATAGACTGGCGGGTGTCCAGTGATGATTGTGAAATGGTTGTGATGTGGTTTATAAGATAGGCGAACCCTAGTTGTGATTCCGGCATGATAAGCTTACCCCTTGTTGTAGTTATTGGGGGTGCACACTCGGTACATAACTTAGGTGTTCCTGCGACAACAAAGGGAAGTGATCTCATGGGACTGAGCATGGCTAGTGGTTGGGGAGGAAAGATCTCGTGGAGAGATCTTAGATTTTATGATAAGTTAATGGATAGTAATGAATCAAGTTATGTGAATTATCTCTATTTTACTTTGTCGCTCTATATATATCCTGTTTGCCTGCTAACTGTATTGTATGAGGGGTATTTGGGTTGGATTATAGTTCGGGGTGAACTCTTTCACTCACGGATTTTCTGGCATCCGTGTCAGATTTTGCAGAAAACCAGGAAACACAGGACCCCGCGGGTGAACAGTTTTATGCTGAGGAGAATCCAGAGGTGGGAGCCGAACCCGAGTATGCTTGGGATCCATATCAAGCCTAGAAGTTGGCTCTGTTCTTTAGCTTACCCTATTTCCTCAAGACTATTTTAGTATTTTCCCAGTCGTTTGTAATAAGTGAATCTCGACATTGAGAATTTTGTTTTGGATTTTAAACTTTAATTAGATAAAGTTTTTAGGAATTAATATTTAATGTCTTCGATTTTACCTCCGAAAATCGGGGCGTTACAATTTGGTAGTCACCAAAGTGACCCAATCATAATGGTTCGTAGAATCGTTGAATTTCAGTTTTATTTGGGAATACTTCGTTATTCGCCTTATGTCCATAAAGAAAGTTATTGATTTGATTCTGTATTATGGAAGATTTGGTAGTTACCAAAGTGATCCGATCATAATGATTCACAGATATCAAATCATATTATGGAATTGTGAAAATCTAAGATTCACCTAATGTCCATGGAAAGATCACTATTTTGATTTGACTCTATATAAGGATATGGTTTGGGCTAAAGCAATCCGACCGGCATATTGATAGATGTTAATCAAATTACGAAATTCTAATACCTATTATGACGAGGTGTTAAAATAGTGATACTTTTCTTCTTGTTTTTTCACCTAAAGTTTATGCAAAAGTCATTATCTTGATTGAAATCTTTATTAAGACGCGGTTCGATAGTCACCAAAGTGGCCCAACTGGAATGTTACATAGATTTCAATTAAATTATTGAAACTTAACACTTATTTTATTTGATATTTATATTACGATACGGTTTGATAGTCACCAAAGTGGCCGAACTAGAATGACCAATAAATATCAAGTTATATATGAAACTTATTCCCAATTTTTAAGTGTTAAGAATAATGACTTTACAAATCGCAGTTCTCTAGTTGCATGGATATTAGGTAGGCCCAAAGGTGCACCACTTCTAAGTGATTAGTGAATTGGAATAGGATAATTTATAAGTATTCATAATTGAGATTGAATTTGGATACTCAAAGGTAACAAACCTACTAAATTGTGAATCCTTATCGATTAGTCCTATTGGTGATAGGAAATCACCATAACTATTAATAGTGTAACATTAGATGAACCCAAAGGCAGATCACCGTTGCATTATTTATTATTGTTTCGACAAAATTTATTTTGTCAATTTATTGGTTACTCAAAGCATTATTGAAGTGAGCATATATTATGTGTGCATTATTAATTATATCTGCTTCACATTCACATGCTTGGTATATTTCATTTTAAATTAAATGATTGAATTTCTCATTTTGAAAAAGAAAAGGATTAGTTTCCTTTTGAATACTAGATCTTGATAAATTATTATTTTTGAGAAATTCCTTTATTTTGATTAAGTATGAATGAAATGGAATAGACTAAGCCTTATGTTTGTGTGAATGTTTAAATTGAGCACTATTATGTTTATTGTGCGTAGAATGCTTGAGGATGCCATTGAAATGTTATATTTGGCTTACCCAACTAAATAACTTGAGAATTAAAATAGAGGAAGCCTAAATGGGACATGAAGTTAGCATTATGTGGTGTTAATGAGTCTACTAATGATCTTAGACTCGAAAAAATGCAATGGACAAAGATATATGTCAACTCTGTAAATAGTTGAGATATTATCAGAAAGTTTGTCATAAACGTAGGAAATGATTCGAAAGGGGAAAGTAATTACTAGTGTTGTATGTTTCGAATCAAACCTAGCTAATTAATTGTAAGTCCCTTAACTATGAAATGATTTAATTATGAGCTACTACTTATGTTTATAAACCAAGATGCGGAGAGATTTGAAGTTATTGAAATCATAAGCCCATTGAGTTCTAAAGATTTGGGTTACATTTTTTATTAAAAGGGTTTTATGACTTATCGTTTGCTATTTAAGAGTTGGTCATCATTTTGTATTTTCTATAATGTTTACAAATTTAGTTTCCTTCTTTCAAACTAAATTTAATTGTTATTTTTTTCAAGTTTCGAAATCAAATTTATGGTGATTGAAAAATACCAATTATTGCATGTGTTATGGTATTTTATTGTGATTTGAACGAACTAAAGTTTGATGACCATTTTATTGAGAACTCTCCTTATGTTGCATCATAATATTAGTTTGGTTAGTAGCCTCATGTATGAAAATTACTTCACCTTGTGACATGAATGACTGAAACGTATTGAAAGACTAACATATGACAGAAATTGTATTAGTCCCTTGTATGTGTGATTTGCATTAAGTACAAGCAAATCATATTCAATAAGGAGTAAGTCACCAGAAATAACAGACTTCTTAAAGTGATTAATATAGACGTAAATATTTTCATCTAAGAGATCTATTTTATGACCTATAAATGATTTTTCCTATTATGTTAGCTTTTCTATTGCGTGAAGATCTCAATCAATGAATACTCTTAAGGTGTATATTGTTGAGGTAGAAAGGGCAAGTAGAAAAATAATGTAAAAGTCATGAGGTAGGACACATGTGATAAATATTATGAAAGGTATGTTCCATTTAGCATAATGTGATAGCTGAAAGGTAATCGTACATTACTGGATATGGTTAGAAGTGTGTCTGTAACTCCGAAATACCCATTATGTGGTGGATAGATACTTCTAAGCCTGCTACATTTATGTGAATAAGGTTTCTAGTAAGACAGTTTCAAATACTTCTTTTGAACTGTGGATAGGAAGGAACCTGAACTTAAGTCACTTGAACGTTTATAGTTGTCCAACAGAGGCTAGAATTTTTAATTCACATGACGGAATTTGAATTTTAAATTTTAGAATGAGCTTTTGTGACCTTATTGGTTGCTTTAGAAGATTCAAAGGGTATGAGTTTTATTATTTAACCATAGTACGAGAATTGTAGAAATCGATCATTTAGATTCATTGGGAATGATGAAATCAGTGAGAGTGATAAACCATGGAATGTGGTCATATAAAAGTTAGGGTATAAGTGTCTTTACCCATAACTTAGAATGATGTTGTTCTTACCGTTGCTAAACAACATTAAGATTTAGAATAACAAGTAAGTTGTTAATCACTCCATAATGAGATTGACACCAATGAAGAAATTGTAGAACAATCACGAAAGATAGCATTAAGAATATCTCGAAAGGAACAAGAGATTTGCTATTTGAATGATTATTTGATTTATCTACACGAATGCTTTTGATCCAATTTCAATTTCACAAGCCGCGAAAAATGATAATTTTTACTAAATGAATTGATGCCATGAATGATGAGTTTAATCAATGGAACATAATGAAGTTTGAAATTTCGTTAGATTGCCATAAGGATACAAGAAAGTATATGTTGTAAATGGGTCTTCAAGACTACTTTTGACTTAGAGGGCAATATAGAACGATATAAAGTCAAACTTGTGGCCAAGGGTTACACTCAGAAAGGAGGTGTAATTTTATGGAGCCCTTCTTTCTTGTATCCGAGAAGAACTCGCTGAAAAATTATTGTGGCATTGATAGGTAACTCTTTACGTTTGGGGGTTACGTTTGGACGTGAAAATAAGCTTTTGAATGAAAGCTTAGATGATGGAGTCTATATGAATCAACCTAAGATTCTCAATTTAAGTAAAAGAGCACTTGGTTGCAAACTTAAGAAGTCAACTTTTGGACTTAAACAAGCTCCTGCCATTGGTTTCTTATGTTTGATAATACCATTGGTTTTCTTTGGAATTAAGCGAAAATACTATTAACTAGTGTATATATCCAAAGAATAGTGAGAGTAAGTTTATATTTTTGACATGTATGCTGACGGTATTTGCTTGCTATAGTGAGCTTTATTATTTACACTTAAAAGTTTTTCTCATGAAATTTTAAATTAAAGATTTTATGCTCACATTACAGAAGTCTGATAATCTTGAGTTTATTAGCTACTCAAATTCAGTTTTTTTTGTTTAAAGCTTTGGTAGTTGAAAGTTTACTTTTGATTAATTGTTCCTATTATGTGAAGGAGCAAACAAAAGTTTAAAGTAGCTATCATTGCTTCATTAATTATGTTGATAGAATTGTGGCATGTTTTGAGGCCATACTTCATGAATAGCAGTTGAGAAGTTTATCTTAGGACTTGGAGTTGTCGACACCATTACCAAGCCGCTAGGAGTTTAAGATTCTGCAACTATTTTCTTTTCTAAGAAAAATTTCAGAAACAAAAGTGTCACTAAAGGCATAAGCACATAGCTTATGATAGTAGATCCACTAATGAATGGATTAGTGCAAAGACGTTTAAGAAATATGCTAATTGAATGAGTCTAGCATGACCATTAACAGTTGAAACTTATGGACTGCAATATGATGATAATGTTATTCGACACTTTGAGAGATCTCAATTAAGTATTTCTGATAAATTCCTGTAATGAATAGTGTACGTACATGTATGTGAATGGTTTATGATTACAGGAATAGTTTTTGACAAAAGACATTGTTGTTGGACCTTATGAAATTGCTTCTCACTTAAAGACTGTGTTAAATAGTTTGCTAGTGTTGTGGTACATGGAAGGGACTGTGTCATTGTGATATAGAACCGCCATGACTCGCATTAGTGGGTTGTTTAATAATAGTATTATGACTGTAACCAAATCACGAAGAACTTGATATGGACTTATGGCGCGCCTTATGTTTCCCTTCTTAAACTCTACTTAAGTTATCATATGGGCCAAGTGGGAGAATGTAAGACTAAATTTTAATTTAGTCATTTTTGTGGCCCACATATTTTATATGGCACATGTTGATTATGAGTTTAATAGGATTCTCCATATCTTTATTTATTGTATTGGTCAAATAGAGAAGTTTTTCCTAAATAGACTCTACTTTGATGGAAAGTGAGTATAATGTTCATTAAGGAAATCGGTCCTCTCTCTGCCTATAAAAGAGCATTTAGGGTTCCATCAATTGAACGTGTGATATACTAAATAGCTAGAATGAAAGGCTAGAGAGAGAAACCTGTTTTCCACTGATGCAGCCCTTTCGGTAGTCGTTGAAGTTTACCAAACGGCCGTCAAATTCAATTATTTATAAACCGGACTATGACTAACGATTTGCATAGTATAGCGAGAAAGTCCGAGTCGATCCACAGGAAGCTCAAATATAGCTTGTTCGGATTGTAGGTATTGTAAGGTTTTTGGCGTTTAAGACGGCCAACTTTGGTATTTGATTTAAATGACGAAATTAAACTTGAAAATAACCTAGATTAAGATGGTCGAGTCAAGAGGGATTGATTTACCCATGACTTAGCCATTCAAACGGTTTCTTCATCTAACTCAAGAGTGGACCGAAACCGTCCGGATTCCACTTGAAGTATTAAAGGCTGAAGACTACTTGTACCTCAATTCAATGCTCTAATTCAAATTGAACTCATTTAACGCAAGTGAGAGGACGAAAAAGGATCGTTCGCACGCGTAGGATAATCAAGCACGTAGCATAAGGCGATAGACCTCATTGATCAAAGAAGCCACCAACCTCATGATCAAAGCTAGACATCATGTGTTTAATTCATTCAAAGCATTGAAATTAAGCTAAAGATTAAGAGAAACCATTTGAACGTCTAATCCATAGGGTGAACCTCACCCCGAGACCAAACCTATAACTACTCACTCATAGCAAAAAGACTAGAAATTATGCTAGAAAAGGAAAACATGATTCACCGATAAAAACGGAAATAAACTTGATTTCTATAGAGATCCAATGCACACCAACAACATTAATACTTGGAAATTAAACAAACAACTTGGACTTACTTGTGTTCTTGAAGGAAAAGACTAGAAAAGCTTGAAGACATTAATGGAGTTCCTAGAAAGCAACTAAGGCCTAAAACTAACTAATGGCCTATAGTGTACATAATGGCCAATAAAGCTATTTCAAGGCTAAAACAATCAGCCAAAATATGGACCAAAAGGCCCCAAAAATATCCCAAAACCAAGCCTAAAATGGAAACTTTCCATAAAAGGAAAGTTGGAAAGTCAGGAACAAAATATCTTCTGGCCGCCTGCATGTAATCGATACCTTTTCCAAAGGTAATCGATACCTTCATTTTTTCCTTGCCTCGAGACCAATGTAATCGATACCATCACCTTAGGTAATCGATACCCTCACGTTTGGAGAAATTGTGGACCAAAACAGAGCACAGGTATCGATTACTTTCCTTCAGTAATCGATAACATCAACTTTAGGCAGACAGTAATCGATACCTAAGTCCCAAGTAATCGATACCCTCTGGCCCGATCAGCTACTGGAACAACTTTGGACCAAAGGTATCGATAACCTTTATAAGAGTAATCGATAACATGCTTCAGGAATTGCAAAATTCAGGCAGGCTTCAGCTTCAGCACACAGCTCCTCAGCAACTTCCAGCTTCTCAGCACCTTATTTTCATTCTCTAAATTTAAGTAAAGATTACATTTTAAACCTTTCTTTTACCTTTTCTTTACTTTAATTTTATTTAATGAAAATAAGAAAGTACCCCCCATTTGGAAACAATGGCATTACCAGAATTTCAAAATTCCATTTAAATCAAAATGTCAACCCCCCACTTTTAGTGTAAAATGGAAAACTGCATGTTTTTCTCGAGAGAAAATGGCTCAAAACATGACCTTGCTCTTCGAATAAAACCTTGTAACTTTGTAGTTACTCTTAGAAAAATTCAAGGATCAATTACCGCCATTTTTAATCTCGAAAATCGAAACTTTTTCAGAAAGTCATTTTTCCATACTTAGACAGATTTTAAGGGGCCGACAGGGTCTTCGGGTACTTGGAAGCACTTGGGCCGAGCATGGTGTAGAAATCACCCTTATTTGCACGTTTTACCTGAAACATACAAAAACCTACCTTACGTGCAATATCGAATAAATGATTAACTGAATGAACATAAATACTACAAAACCAGGGACTTAAGCACCAAGAATCTACATTATTGGGTGCTTATCATCCACCTAGGGCTTAATGCTCTAGCAATATTATGGTTGGTTCAATGAATCACTGGATCGCTCAAGTTCCGCATAGATGGATCCAGGTACGCCGTTCTTAATTATTGATCTTCCGTATAATGTTTGTATTGTGATTATCATGATAGTTCTAGATCCTGGTATAACGTAGGTTGTTAATTATCTAACACCATTATGAATTAAAACTTACATCGTCCACATGGGTTATGTGATTGAGTTGGTTAGAAGGATGAGATAAACTCCTAATCTCTATGTGTTAGGAGAGTTCAAATATAATAGACCACCAACACCTATTAGGAGACTTTGAACTCTTGGACTTTAATCTATAAATATAGTCCTGCAGATATTTGGAGATACACACAATACAAAAGAGTTAGAGTTCCATCTCTCCTTCTTCTCTAGAAAAATTCTCCTGTCAAATATCTTCTCTCTCTAGGGTTTCCATCGAAGAACCCTAGGATTTGCGGTGTGGACATTAAGAGCAGACTCTGGTAATCTCCTCTACCCGGCGAGAATTGAAGACGGTGTACGTGCTGTAGTCGGTGCTTGTAGAGCGGGCCTCAGATCGTGAAAAGCTGAAGCATATTAATTCTGCTGCGGTTCAACCGTACGTGTAAGTCTTATGTGATTTACGAGCTTTCGATCATTTAAAGTTAACACTAATATATTTGTAAGATGCATTAAAATAAAAATTTCAACTACATAGTTTTATTATTGGATAAAAACAATTGAGATATATATAATACATTTGATTTTTTTTGAAGTTAAAATTTTAGAAATATTCCCCCTAATTTACACGAAATCTAAACTCCATTCCTCTCAAAATGCCATCTATTCTAATCACGCCATCGTCGAGAGGGACGGAATCGACACAAAATGTACACCATATTGTTAAAATTGACAGGACGAAATCGACATGTCTTACAAACTAGAGGGAATACTTCTGAAATAACCATAATCCATTGTGACTAAAGTATTTGTCTGAAAAAATTGGCTTATTTCGATAAGTATGTGCAAAATCATGTTTTCTTACAGAAATAAATGACAGGTACGATAATTAAAATTATCTCCTTTTTTTTATAAGTAATAATTAAAATTATCTTGTTCTGGTTGTTGTCTATATCAAAGTTAAGATGAACTTTGTGAAGATGTTCTAGATGGTAAAACTTATGAAATGGGTAGCTTGGATCAACGTTTTAAACTCGGTGCAAACTTATGAGTGAGAGTTTGAAGAGGTATGGGGATAAAGTCTGAAGGGAACACTTGTCAAAAAAAAAAAGTATGAAGGAAACCCAAGAAAGAAGGGCATAAGAAAATTAGGAACTATATCATGTAAAGTAAATTAGGAACTATATCCCGTAAAGAAAATTACTCCCTCTGTTCCATATTGTTGTTTCCTTTTGAAATTTCTAACAAGAAGTATTTAAGGAGACATGTAATAATTGAACCTGCATTCAAACTTGATGTCTACCTTTTCCCCATTACAATACTTAAATATTCACTTTTTTTTTTTTTTGAAAGGCAATTTTTTTTTATTAATTTCTGAAATTAATACAAAGATTAAAGGAAAAAAGGATTGATGACATCATATTCCTAACATGAGACCCAACAAAGTAACAAAGTTAAGAATAATTATATGCCCACCTGAGATCCAAAACCAAGGTTAAATATTCACCTGTGATGGGAATGTTTGGAAAATTATCAAATTTCTCCTTGTAGTTTTAGAAAAGAATCAACATTTTGAAATACCCAAAAAATAGAATAATAGACTAACAATTTAAAACGGAGGGGTAATTCAGTACTACTCTCCGTCAGTCCGTCCATAGACTCCAGTCTCCATGTATGCCAAAAAAACATTTCCGGCTCAAAAGTTTATGGGGCCCAAAGCGAAATTTCCAGATGGCCCCTCTTTATAATTTATAAACAAAAATTAAGGAAAATCATTAAATCATAAGAAAGTCACTTATTAAAATCAAGGATAGAAAAACAAGTTATACCAATTTTGCAAAAATCAGACCAGTATCAAGCCAATTTTTTGCTAACAAGAATAGAAAAACATAAGTTATACCAATTTTCCAGGGATTGCAGGCTAGAATTGGGCCTCGTTTATATAGAGACGGGCTAAAACTTTGACCCTTTTTATGGATTCTATTTTGGAGGCCCAAAGCCATGGCTTGTTGGGTTTGTGCATATTACGGCCCAGGATGTGTTTTTGATAATTAATACTCGCTAAGGACAAGCTAAAAATATTTGTTAATGCTGAAAATGTCCTTGGCAAATATTAATTATCGAAATACGTCATTGGCCGTCATTTTTCCTACAGTATTTTTTAACATTCACATTGAAAATATAGGTAGTTAAAAATGATACGTTATTTAAAAAAACAAATGCCAATTGATACCCCTGGGGCACAAGTTTGAGTGTATTAATTGAGTTTTGAACTTAGCAAATGAGTTAGTTCCCATGTAATGAGTTATTAGCCCCACCTACTTGCATTAACTACCACAGTAGGAACAAGTTATATACCAACTACACCCATGCTTAAAGTTTATTTTTTCCTTTATGAAACTGAATGCTCCACATTTTTATTTCAAATAAAATGCGAACAACATGTTGGGAGGAAAAAAGAAGAGAAGAGAGAGGATTGGTCTTGACGTGTATCATCGCTCATATACCACTCATATTCCATACATCTTATATATCGAATTTTAGAAGAAAAGTGTTCGTTTTGAAAGAAAAAATTTTTAAATTTTTGGAAGAGAAGTGTTGATTTTGGAAGAAAATTTTAAAAATTAATTTTTTAAAAGGGATCCTAAATTAATTTTAAAAAGTTAATTTTTTTGCTCAATACTAATATTATTCAATCTGTTGCCCGTTTAAAAGGGATCGAATTTTGGTCAAACTAAGAAAACCTTTTTGTTTTTGTTTTTTTTTTGAAAAAACAAGTTACAGTACAACGGAAAAATGATTCAATCCCTCTCCATGGCCTCCACAGTTTTGTTGTGTTTGAAAACCTTTCACCTACCTAAATTTTAAAAGGAAATTGTCATTACGAATAGGTTTTATAAATATTTATAACTAGTATTGAGAATAATGGTTAATAGTATTGATGTTTTGTTGGTTTCCATAAACACAATTCATTTATTTGGATTTATTTATTGCACCTAAAGTATTGCCCCAGTGGCACTTATTAGCGGGACCGATTTCAAAAAGGTCTAACATTTTGGAACGGAAAGAATATGAAACTAATCTTTACACTACACGTGTTGATATTCTTTTCCAAGTTGTTCATCAATGTTAATTGACAGCACTCAAGTTGGACAGTAGGTCAAAACACCCCTCATCATATTGTTGGATAACTCCCCGTTCACACTAATGAATAAGTTAGTGTGAATATGACTATGAGTTGTTAGGTGTCGTTCCGCTTTCTTTTTAATTTTTCTTTTTACAAAAAAAAAGTAATTTCAAGTTCAAATATAATGAAAATGAAAAAATATTTTTTTAATTTTTTTTACACCGTTTAAAAGATTTCAATGAGATCTATCAAACATGATCCATATTGGTAGGAAAAATATTTGCGTAAATACATAATTTTTGAGCTTAAAATTATCTTCCTTTTCTAAAAATTCTGTTTTCACAAAACTGGAACAGACACTTAGTTGTTCACACTAATCAATATTGTTGATTAGTATGAACAAGATATAATTTTGATTGTTGATCGTGAGTGGAATAATGTGAGAAAGATGTTGATTAGTGTAAACAAAATGCTAAAATGTCAAAACTTGTTGATTAGTGTGAACATGCTAAAATTTGTTGATTAATGTGAACAACATGCAATTTTGGAACAAATTAAGGGAAATGATTTTGTCACTTCCTTGCAGTGTACTTTTGCACAAAAAATACACTTGAAGAGGAGTGACGTTAATAAAAAAGGGAGTAGTAAAATCAACAGCCCAAATTAATCACCAAAAAAATTAGTGGTTGATGTTTTTTCACTCATGAATTTTTTTTTTAAATACTGCAAACATCAGTGAGTGTTTACGAAAAATTAATGAGTTAACAACTAAAAAAGGTTTAACGTCTCTCTATAGACTCGAATTTCAAACCTTCCTCTTGAAATTTGAGGGGTACAACCATATGGAATACAGTTTCAAAACGATTTTTTAACAATTTTAGTTGGTTTTTTTTTCATTTTTTTTTTTTTTTGGGTCTGTTTTTGGGTGAAAGTTGCTTTGATATATGACAGGAAATATGAAACATGTTTGGAGGGCCAAAGTTCATCCCCTAATAGCACGTTTTAATGGAATAAGTGAGGTCCTAAATTCTCAAAATTGACATTTTTCTATAGCTTAGTCACTACGACGACGACGACGTCTTCCTCTTTTGAAGAGAGATAGCATTAGTAGATCTTCTTCTTTTGATTAGTGGATTACTGAGTTAGATTAGGGCATGTTCATACTTCTCCATTACCTTGAAACTCAGAAATTTCTAGCAGTAGTTGATGATCATAACCATTGAGCTAGAAACAAGGTCATGCTCTTCCTGCAACATAGTCCACAGTAATAACAGGAACTCAGTTGAGAACTTTTCTTTTCTTTTCTTTTTTATCTAAGTACTAACAGGAACAGCTCTTTTTTTTATCGGCAAGGAAAATATCTTATTAACACTCGAAAGGGTACAGACAGGGATGTGGAAGCCTCACACTTAGACCATACAAGTCGGAATCCCAACCACCAAAGAAAAAAAACAAAAGCAAAAGAACAAAAGTATTCAAACTCACTAGGATGGACACCTAAATAAGTCTTCTAAATATGATGACTATTTAATTTTTTTCTATCGAATAAGACATTTTTTTTAATGCTATTCAATTAAATTCATTTCATTTTTACTGCTATTCAGTTAAATTCGCATATTGACCTATTCTTCATCTGTTAATTTCGTTTAAATTGTTGGTCAATATAACAGTTTTATCTCTCTTAGTGATCACATAAATTAATTAATCATTCTTTTTTTTTTTTTTTTGGTCACTTTCCAAGTTAGAGTTCCATACGGCAAAGTTGATGTGAAAAGCATCCTTTGGAAAATAATGTCCTGGATTTGACAAATATTGCTTTTGGGAGGAAAACGTAAATCAATAAAAATAATAAAATATGGTTTCTTCCCTCAAAAACCAAAACTAATTAATGGTGGAAATGTCGAAAAAGAATTTTGATTTCCAGGCCCAAAAATGTTGTGTATGAGATTGTAACGACTCTATCCAACTGACCTGTCAACATTTAGCCTAACTACGTGGCTCTTCAAAAGTTTAACCTTAGGTTATACAATAGCTACTCGCGTTTCATTATATACCACTTCCATATTTCCTCTTGTTTCCAATATGGGATCTTAACAGACATTTTCTTACTAAAGTACACAAATAAAACCAAGTTTTAGATGGTTGAGAATTCTCCAAATTCATACAACACAAAGCGGAAAGTCTAGCCACACATACAGATTGTGCAGAGATTTTGTTGTGGGGTCCACCACAGGTCTCACACAAATCATCCGAGCCGTTCATTAAATGTAAAAAATAATTTCAAGGGTCCTCGTAAAAAATAAGCTCAATTCGATACCTATAGGTGCTCGATCCAATTATATAACTTTTCATTATCCGAAAATATGAATGAAAAGTTAGATGGTTGGTTGAAACACCTATAGGTATCGGATTGAGCTTATTTTTTACGGGGACACTCAAAAAAATGTTTTACATTTAATGAACGGCTCGGATGATTTGTGTAGGATCCGTGGTGGGCCCTACAACAAAATCTATGCACAATCTGTGCACGGAAATCTGTGTGCGTAGCAGGACTCAACAGAAAGTCTACGTGTGTACAGATAGTGCACAGACAGGTTAGTGAACCACTTCAGGGTCTCCACAAATGATACATACCGTTCATTCCTTATAAAATAAATTTTGAGTCATCCCATAAAAAATCAACTCAATCTGATACCTGCAAGTGCTTGATTTAACTGTCTAACTTTTTTTTAAAAAGTTCCTTCATAATTGAAGATCCTGAATTTTCAATAAAAATTTGGAAGATGGGATCAAATAATTACAAATGTCCGATTGAGCTGAGCTTTGATGCGGTGACTTTAAAGATTATTTTAAAGATAATGAATGGCCTTTATCGTTTCGTGGAGACCCTGAAATGAGACCCATAAATCTGTTTGTGCACAATCTGTGCACAGACCATCCGTGCAATTAGACTTTCGGTTCATACAAATAGGCCCAAAGTTGAGGTTGTTTCAACATTCTTTGTTTTTTTTTTTATCAGCAACTTTCAACAACCTTTGCTAATACTCCTTTTCCACATGGTACTTGAATAATTATGCTTTTTCTCTTGTGCACTCTGTAATAATACGCATCAAACCTATTCTCCTTTTCCACATGGTGCTCTCATTTTCTTGGAGAAGGTACAACAACGTAAGTTGGTCCATTAAAAACTTCACTTTAACTTCCAAAAAAAAAAACCTCACTTGCTCTATCGATTTAAAATGATTCTTTCTTAGGCTCCGTTTATTTTGATCTAAAATATTTTTTTAGAAAATAAATTTTAAATTTTTATTTTTCGGTGTTTGGTTGACACTTGTAAAATACTTTCAAAAAAGGGACAAAATTGCATAGGGAGAGATAGGGGGGCTTAAACGGTGGAGAGATCTGAGAATATTGAAATTGAACGTGGGTCAAGACCGACGATCGAGAAAATTGAGCAGCGAGAATCGCAGTAGAAGTCAGTGAGTTCATTTCGAAAAATAACTCACGGAAATTTTGAGGGTAAGTTATTTTCATCCAAGTAATAAAAACTATTTTACACGTAAAGTATTTTCCTTACTTTTTACACAATCAAAGACCGAAAAATAAGTAAAATATTTTACGCCCAAACAAACGGAGTTAGTTTCTTTTACAAATGCGTCTGATAGTAATTTATGACTTTTTCCCAATCTCCTTTTGGTTATATGATTAACATCAAGATTTTCTAGGTTTGTGTCTCATCTTTTCAGATTTTCTCTAGAAACATGGGAGACCCACCGGATTTTATTTTTTGTGAGTGTTTTTCCCGTGTATGCTGCACTTTGACAACTGAATACAGAAAATTCCCTTTCCACTATTGCTTAGTAAAATTTAACTACGAAAAATAAAGTTATTCACAACTTGTTGACGATGCCAAAAGCTTGTGGGTTGACCTGCGACCTCCTCTGCTGCCTGCAAATAAAATTCTTTGACAACCGGATATATATACGGCGTCGTTCCACTTTTGAAAAAAGCAACTTTTTCCAGACCCAAAAAGAAGCCTTGTTCCAGATTCCTGTGTCTTTCCTTTTTTTAAAAAGTCTCGATCAAAACGACGTCACTTTTGGTACTGTTAAGGCAATAATCATTTAAAAAAGAACAACTGTTGGGGGAAAGTGGAAGGAAAGTGGAACGGCACTTCCATTTTGGCACTGTTCATTACGCGAAAAGGTAATTTTCGAAACAGAAGGTTTACTGGAACGCCTTCTATGTTCTGGGCAAAAGATCCTTCGAACACGGGAAGCTATGAGTGCATCTGCATTGTTGTCTAGGACGTGCAACCTAGCTCGGCCATAACCAACAGAGGCTCTCTACTGGCTGGTAGAGTAGGAAGAGGTCGATCTATATATATTTATAACTCATCATCACTCTAAACAATTATTAATAGGAAATTGATATTTGCGCTCCACTTTGTTCATGAATTTATAAAAATTGGAGCGCCATTAATAAAAAAAAATGGAACGCGAAAATCATTTTTCTTACTACTAATATACTAGTACTAATAAACAATTACAAGAATATATCATGGCCGGCTGTACAACTAGTCGTGCACCGCAAAATATTTAATTTTCTTGTGGGCAAGACTTTGTCCTGCCCTACAAAATACTCGGAGTATAGTATTTAAATTTCCTGTGGGCAAGACTTTGTAATAGAGGGATTTTTTTTATGAAGGTGAAGCTGGGTAGACAACATATAGTTGGGTTAATACTTAATGGTGGGAAGCTAAGACCAAGATTTCGTCAAATTTGGTGGGAATTAAAGATTTTTTGGTTCTAATAAATATCTCGAGAGACGCACTCAGGGATTGTCGCAATGATTCGGACGGATGTTCAGTCTTCGGGAGTATCCTCTTGGTCTGGGATTCGATTCCCCGCCAGGCGAGGACCCTAAAGTAAGTTGGGGGTGTGACTGGTGTTGTCGCGCTAGCTCTTCCAAAGGCTTGGGTTGCGCAACCAAATCTATTTAATGGCCTGACTGTAACACTGTTTCTCCGTACAAAAACAAAAATATCTCGAGCCGTGCATAAAGTTACATATATAACCCACCACACATAAATCGTTGAGCATTTCCATATATCGTCAGCAATGATAATTACTCCACATGAATGCGTGCATACTCGATAACATCCAACCAATTACGGAATTACCCCAATTTCAACTTCAACCGCAATTAAATTATTGCCCACTTTGAGTGGATCTGTGATTTCTGGTGACCAGCTTCCCTGGTCAATACGTTTTGGTTTCTTGAAATTTAAGAGAGAGAGAGAGAGAGAGAGAGAGAGAGAGAGAAATGGTCCGAATGGATGACTCGGGATTTGGTGGCGCTCCTCTTCAACTCTCATCCTCTACTACGAGCGGATTGGTAGTTAAGTGATAAACACCTACTATATACTCTCATGCATTTGACAGGAGTTCAATTTTTCACTTACTAACTAACGGGGCCAGCCGACTATTCGAGAGCATAAAACGAAGATTCAAAGGTGGGGCTCTTTTCTTGTTGGACTATTATAAGGGGTACTAAAATACAAGTGGGGCCAATAGTTCGGAATTTTTCAAGAGCCTAAAGCGGCCGTACCTCGAGTTTTAGCTCACGCCGACTCTAACAAGTGACAAAGCTAACTTTTACCGAGCAAGAAAGAGAAATTTACCATCTACTCTGATGGTTGTGGATTCTTTTCAGGCCTATTTAAATTCTTCAATTCGCGAGTCTATTGAGATCATCAACCCTATTCAAAATTTAAGTCGATCGAACATCAATCTACATATGATCGTCACAGATTTTATTTTGATATAAATGAGTGATATCAAGGCCCCATTTGTTAATATACTACTTACTATAAGTTAGACTTTTTTATTATACATATATTTTCTAATTTTATTAAAATACTTAATATAAGTCGTAGACATGTTTGGTGTAGTTTTTCTTATAAACTCGAATATAGAAGTACAAAATATTTGGTCAGATAAATCGTAGTATAGCTTATTAGTATCAAATGCAAGACTAAATTGACCTTAATGATTCCATATATGTACTCTGAATTTAAGAAAATTTTTGTTCATCAACTTTACTACCTTAAAATAAGAAGAAAGAAAGTGAAAAAACTACAAATTAAAGATTAGAATAATCTCACTTTTATTAGTCAAATAAACCTAAAAAGCAAAATAAGTAATTATCCAAAGTTGCAAAAAACTATATTAATCTCATGAAGTAGTAGTAGTTGATACTCCTATATATGGTTATCCAAAAAATTTCTTGTCATAATTAGCCCCGTTTGATCGTGCTCATAAGTTACTGGCCCCGTTCGAATAAGTAATTTGGATAATCATGCGAGTATTAACTCAGAGACGGAGGGAGGAAGGGGCATAGGGGGGCCAAGGCCCCTCCGCAGTTTTTTTTTTTTTTTTAATTTAATATTAATACTTCACATGGGTGGCTCTTGAAATAAAGAATTGTAAACAACCTTTTCAACTTCACAAGACCCAAATTGTTTTGACTTTGCTAATATGAGCCCTATATACAGTGAATAATCCATATTTTCGAAAAAAAGTTAGAGTTTCAATGTACTTTCTATAAATATTCATGCACTTTTTTGGATATCGATACATCTTTTACATATATCAATACATTTTTTTGCTCATTAACCATTGTTTACTGGGTTGAGGTTAGCAGTTTCATATTTCGCACCTACCTTACAAAAATCCTGGTTCCGTCTTTGTATTAACTACTCCAAAGAGATTAATATGAGTAATTTTGACATGATTGAATTGTGTCAATGAGTTTTAAAAGGTGGTGTTCTATCATCCTCCACTCAAAGTAGATTCGGGGAACTCCACCACCATCCATCCATCCAGTCCCTTAGAATACAACCAAAGTCTAAAAAAAGCACAGAAACCATGGTTTGTAAATGGACCTGTCCCCTCTCCACCGGTCAGCACGTCCGTGTAGCCCACCATGTGATCATGACGTGCCTTTCTCTTTATAAAGTTTTGGCTTCCATATTAAGCCATTCCAAAGGTTTTTCTTGTTTCGGTCCAGATTTATTAAAAGACTCTCGCCACTATAGAAATATTATCGGTCTCTTATCGGAAAGAGTCGCTAACGAACTCGGACCATTGATTGTAGACGTGAGCGACCGAGGGGTGATTGTTTCACTACAGTACAATTTTAAAGTTTAGAGAAGCCGAGTTCTTTTATAATCTAATATTTTACTTAAAGACATCAAATACAAAGAATCTAGATATCACATATAAAACCAAAATACCAAGAGATGTCCGAGCAAACGAGTTGCGGTGTTAGAACCTAGCTATAACGATCCACTCGCGAAGGTGGGTGGGGTAATCCTCATCTCCATTAAAAATGATTGGGAGATCTCCTTGTCCTAGGTAAGAGAGAATTTGAATCTTCTCACCCTTCAACTATTGGTGAAAGAAACCAGATTTATTTTTGGCCTTGATCAACGCGATTGACTCATATTAATGTAATTATTCCTCTCCTCGTCCCTACAGGCTTGTAATTCGGCAATTGGAGTTCATGTAGTGCGGCTAGGGTACTGTGAAAGCAACATTCAAGTTGATTGGAGATTAATATCTATATTGTCTGGCAACATGTGTTTTTAAAAAAATAAACGGTTAGTATGATTAAGAGAATGAATTGTAAAAGACAAATCTCGCTCGATCATGTTTTTATAAATGTCTGAATGACTTGATTTCTGTGCGCATATATAGTGCTCCAAACTTTAAAAATGATCGGTTCATATCGTGAAGACTGCATCTTTAAAAGCCTTGTTAGATCTCTATGACATGAATCCTAATAGAAAAACAAGATTCATGTAGCCGATTCCAATTGATTGAGACACAAAGCATAGTTCGGTTTGGTATTCTTTTCACAAGTACCGTAAATCGTAATTACTCCTATATCATTTCAAAGAACCCAACGATACTGACAAAGGATTCTACCCAAGATACTAATGTGTAACCTGTACCAGCAAGAGACATATTACATCAATATAGGATACCTAATATTTTTTATTGAGACAAGAGCACATATTGCTTAGCAGCACCGACACACGGAGTTCGCCTATTAGAACCAATCAATGATAAAGAAAATAAACACCTAAGAGCAACTTCAATCCATCTCCATTTGAGCACTAAAACCCCATTTTGGAGAATGCATGTCCTCCGCCCATATATATTTGGGGTCTCCAAATTGGAGACTCAATTCTTATTCTCCATATTTTGAGGGTCTCCTCCTAAATGGAGACCCATCTCCATTTTTCCCCTTTACTAGAATTTCGTCAATTATATATATAACTTTTACATTATGCATCTTTTTTTTCTAAAAAAAATGGTATTAATGGAAAGATAATAATAATACTTTCAAAATGAGTCTAATATATGTAAATGCATTTTGAAATGACATCAAATGTAAATTCAAATCATTTGAACTCATAATATTATTATTTCTTATTTACACTATTCTATCATTGCATTGGTTTGAATAATGACTTGAAATGACAAAAAACATGCATCTAATGAAAGGAGGGAAAAAAATAACAATATCGAACAATAAATGGAGGAAAAATTGAGAGGAGTTTTGGAGGTGAAAAATGAACAAATGAGTCGGAGTTCTTGATTCTCCAAAATTACTTTTTGAATAGAAAATACTTCGATGCCAAGCTCCAATCCTGATTCTCAAGTTTCCTAACTTCGGACTCCACAAATTAGGCCTCACAATCTTCGTAACTCTAAGCATGTTTGATAACAGATATTGTTTTGAAAAGATTCGTAAAGAGGTGGGATTAGGAATGTGATTGGTAATGAGGTGGGATTATTAATGAGGAGATGATTCGTTTATTCATGTTTGTTTTGCACAGGATTATAGTATAGAATTGTAAATAACATATTTGTTTTGATTAGGATTATGATTGAAATTGATATTGAGGTGAGATTTTACACTTTCCTTGCTCAATCCCATGGGATGGGATTCGTAGTATAAGGCTCCGTTCCGCAAACGAAATAAGAACTTATTTTTTGTTGAATAAGAAGGTGTGTTCCTGAAAAATAAGAAGGTGGATACTTATTTTGGTAGAATTTGTATAGGTAAATACCGGTCGGGGAAGGAGTTCACACCGGTAGCCGCGCCGGGCTGTCTCCGGCCACCGAAAGGCCGATCCAAGCCGTCCAAAAATTCTAAAAAAAAAACCCAAGGGGGCCAACGCCAGAATAAACGGCATCCGAGGTGTGTAAGGTGTTTGATCCGAGCACCCCTTTTCCGTGTACATATGAGGGGCCAACGCCAGAATAAACGGCATCCGAGGTGTGTAAGGTGTTTGATCCGAGCACCCCTTTTCCGTGTACATATGAGGCCCCCTTGGTTTTTTTTTTTAGAATTTTTGGACGGCTCGGATCGGCCGTCCGGTGGCCAGAGACGGCCCGCCGCGGCAACCAGTCGATTTCCTACTGCCGACCCTCATTCTCATACCAACATTCCTGTGTTTTCTATACTGAAACTTCCAGGTCAAAAACAATAGGGTTACGCAAAAAAATTTTCTACCACTATGGATCTTATTTGATAGATCTCATTGAGATCTTTAATACGGTGCAAAAAGAAAATTTTTTTTTTTTTGCAATTTATGTTATATTTGAGTTTGAAAATATGGAAGAAATTTTGTATTTGAGAAAAATAAGAAGGTTGGCTTATTTTTGAATAAGAAGTAGGGAAAATAAGTACTTATTTTTTAAGAACCGTTCTGGAACGGAGCCACACACACCCACCCCTCCCCCTCCATGGTATTGTTAATTACGAATTCCATTGGACAACTAGTCCCCCTCCACAAATGCCAAACCAAACAAGGTATTAGTGGTCTCTCACCCTCCCCCAAACCACCCCCCTCCCCCACAACCAAAACCCAAGGGTTATCAGACACACCAAGCTATGGAAGACGTTAGGAGGAAGAGGAATGAGCGACGATGGAACGCGAGGTGAAGGAGAAGCGGTGGACGGCAAAGGGTAAGAGAGAGGCGATGGGGAAGGGTTAGAGAGTGGCGGTGGAAGGGTAAGGTGATGGAAAACTAGAAATCAACAAGGGGGGGAGGCACTCTCAGATTCAACCCCCTGACAACCGCCTCCCAGCTCAAGAAACTAAACGTGAAAACCTAAGCAGAAAGAGGATTGAGAGAAACCGTGGCTCACAATTTTCGATTTGCGGGGAAAAAACAAAATTGCTTATTAACTTCTTCTCTTTTCAATTGGGTCAATCCTTTTTATTTCGAAAGATAATGGCGATCGATTAAGGGGTATTTTCACTAAAGAAAAACTTGGAGAATTTTTTTTTTTTTTTTGACAATTTGTTAATTATTTTCGGTAATAAATAAATGAATGAAAAATCTCTAATTATTTCTACTAGTGAATAAATTATAAATAGATATGTGAGTAAAAAAATTATTAAGAAAGAAGTTGTTAATATTAACTTTTTTTTGTTAGTGTGAACAAAATAATAAAATACTAAAACTTGTTGATTAGTATGAAAAGAAAAAAAAAAAAAAAGACCTAATTTTTTCCATTTTTTCCTTAAGTAAATTAGTTCATGAAAAATTTATTGATGGCATCTCAAGCAAAAAATTACTCCACTATAATGTTTAGCTATCCATATAATAAAACAGCTTAGTATTAGAATTTTATGTACAAAAATTTTAGATTCCAAACTTATTTCTCATAAATTCCACAGCTGAGAAAAGTCCAACGACTGGAAAATCCTATTTTCAATCTTATTTAACCTTTCTTATTCCAACTTTCTTTTGTTATGAAAAGATAGAAAGAAATAAGATTTTATTGTAAAAAAAAAGGGTCGGATTTTGAAATAAGATAGAGAAATAATTTTTAAAACTTTAGTACCCCCTCCCCCCACCCCTCTCTCCGAAGCAAGGCGAAATATTCTGAACTTTTCCTATTCTAACTCTATGTTGTTATAAGAAAAAGTAATAAAATTTAATGTATAAAATTAGTGCTTTTTTTATTCCAGCATGTCGTAAACTAAACAAAAGATTAAGAAATATTTTTATTTTCCGGTTGATCAATTTCAATTTTTTAGTGGGTGTGCTTTTCTTTGTAAACTAAACAAAATGGTGAAAAAAAAATTTGTTTGATCCTAATTTAAGAAATAATCTTTCCGTATAAATCATTTTCGTTGACGGGAGAGATCAATAATTTCGCAATTAATTTTAATTATGTTCAAAACGCATTGTGTTTAATATTCTAGTCTTTAATATTCTCAAGATTAATATTCTAGTCTTCATGCACAGACAGACTCTAGTCTTTAATATTCTCAGATTAATATCCTTGTTGATTTGTTAATATTAAAACTAAAAACAAAAACAAAAATGTCTCCAGTTAGAGAAACCCAAAAAAAAAAAAAAAAATTGTCATACGGTTCAAAGAAGTCAAAATAATTCATCAAAAATAATGTAGGTCGAGTTCAAATCATAAACACCAAAAATCCATTTCCATTTTCTAATCATATGTCGATTCAAATATTCAGATTGTTCTAGCCCGTGCTTAACAACGGAGATGGAGCATGGCCAGCAACAATGGCATGAACTGATTCGCCACGATTAATGAGTCCATAACTTTCGCTCTTTATCGTTCAATCCTTCTTTTTAATTTCCAAAGGAAAAAGGAAAACGTTCAAATATCTCGTTACCCCCCGTGGATTCTGATCTTCCACTCCTACGTATATCTAGAGATTTTTGTTTCTAATCCAAAAACAAACAAAAAAAATTAAATAAAAGAACTTTACAATATGCTTTTTGTTACTAATAAAACCACTAATGAACATCGCATTTTGTCGCCGTAACTACTGCGCCGGCGTGGTTTCAGGCCGCCACAAAGGCACATCTTCGGTATCATATGACCCGTAACCGAAATCCGAATAATCGAACAGCCGGTCAAAAGGCACATCCACATACTCGCCGTTGTTAAGGCCGTCGTTAAAATTAACCTCGCCGCCACCGATTCCAAACTCAAACGAGTCATAATTCGGGATCTGGTCATCATCGAACCGCCACAACTCACCGAGTTTACCCGACGCGTCAGACGGAAATCGTTCCAACTCGGCCACCTCGCTGGGCGACTCAGTGGTCGACGGAGGGAGACCGAGCTCGTCGTCGGAGGCTTCCAAAAGGTACCCGAGCTCCGGCCGGGACTCGCCGGCCTCGGAGGTCAGGTCCACCACCGACGCCGGCGGCGGGGTCGGCGGCGAGGACGAGATCTCCTCCTCGAAGCTCTTCATGAACGAGTCCAGATCCTGGCTCGTCGTGCACAGATCTGAGTCGTCGAGGTTTCCGAGGAGGTCGTCCCTGAGTCTCTTCACCTCGGGCGAGTCCGACTCGGGCTCGTCCGAGTCGTCTCGGACTCGCTTCTTGTTACTCAGCTCTTCCATGGATTATTTTTTAAAAAGGAAGGAGACACGAGGGTCAAATGTTGGGAGGGAGAGAGAGAGGGGGAGAGAGAACGCAAGGTGTTCAAGAGAGAGAAACACAGAGGGGGCAGATGTGATGAAGTGGCGAGGAGATACGGAGGATTATATAATGAAGACAAGATAAGAGAGAGAAAGGGAGGGAGGAGAGAGAAAGGAGGAGAGAGAGAGAGAGAGAAAGGAGGAGAGAGAGAGATGTGATGATGAGAGAGAGAGAGATGTGATGAGGAGAGAGAGAGAGCGAGAGAGAGAGAGAGACGGAGGGGCGTGGGAACGAATACTTTGGCCATCCATCACGGATATCGCCACTTTTTCCTTTCCGTTTCTTTAACGTGTCTGGTTTGTTTTTTGTTTTTAATCTAGATTTTTCTAGTAATGTGGTATTCCTTTATGAACTGGTTTGAAATGTTCATTTGAAATCCGGGGGCAGTTTTCGAGGGCCCCACAGATTCAGTCAATCAAACGCCCTGTCCTGTCCCGCTGTTTGTACTTTTTTTGGCTCTTCCATTTTCTTTCTCGGCTAGCGGCCTACTTTTGCAGGCTTCTTCTCAACAGAACCGACTTGTTTGGTTGTATTGTATTCTCTCTCTTCTTCTTCTTCTTCTCTCTCTCTCTCTCTCTTTTTCTTTTTTTTATGTTTGGTTGTCTTCTGAAAAATAGGAGTATTTGTTTCAAACTTTTTATTCATCGTTCTACTCTAACCGAATAAAAAATTAATTATATCATTAAATCGGTAATAAATTTTATACGCATCTTGTTTAATAGATCTCGATTAACTTTATAATACAATATTTTCAAAATTACATCAAACAATATATAATCAATTAAAAAATGATAAATTCCTAAAAAAAAATAATTAAATTGGGATGGAGGAGGTAAATTAAAAACATTTGCTAACATGTCAAAAAAAAAATCAAATCTATGGGTAAAAAATCTCAAAACTGGCAATGAAACAAGGATTCTTTTTATTGTTTGGATTTGGATACTTTATTAACGCAAGTAAATAAATGTATGGTCCAGAGCCCTTTGTCGCAATGCTCTACTAGGTGCTTACAAATATCTCATCTTTGGTAGAGTCCACATGGATATGTGGTTGCATAGGAGTAATTATTCAATGGTTTCTGGGCACCCTGACTTGTGCCTCAAGGCCTTTTTTTTTTTTTTTCTTGACCCGCTGTGCCTCAAGGCCTTCAACACTCTGATATATGAACTACATATTTTTGTAGGGTTTCATATATTTATATTGATCATGTTCAAAAAAAAAAAAATTACTACATTTATGATGATCCCTATGGAAACATGTAAGGAGAAGACTGTTTGGATATCACCTAGCAATACCCAAAACCACTAGAAATAATTTCCGGTACGGAGCCCCGGCGGGAAAAATGATGTGTACAAATAACAGAAGTAATTTTACGACTCCCCTAAATTATTAACGACACTTTTGTTTTTCACAATCCCCAAAAATTACAGTAACAATTTAGAAAGTGGTAAAATCAACCGATAGCGGCAAAATCACTCCTCAAAAATTTCTATCAAACGTTCGAATTAACCAGGGGGTTGAGGGTTGACGTTCTTCAACGTGACGGGTCCACAACCGGTAACAAGGAGCCGTTCCAGTTTGTAAAAAAAGTAACTTTTGGAAAAAGAAGGTAATTTCAAGCTCAAAAATCATGTGTTTACGTAAATAATTTTTCTACCAATATGGATCTTGTTTGATAGATTTCATCGAGATCTTTTATACGGTGCAAAAAAATTCAAAAAATTATTTTTCATTTCCATTATATTTGAGTTTAAAAATTGAAGAAAATGTATTTTTAAAAAAGAAAGGGAAAGTGGAACGGAGCCCAAGCCGAATAGCCAAGCCGCCTAAGCCAGTTTCCAGAATCGGAAGACCATAAACTCAACCGAACCAGTCCCAAGATTTAAGGGGGCGTTCCGGTTTCCCTTTTTTTTTTTAAAGTTCTTTTTCTTCAATTTTCAAACTCAAATATAATGAAAACGAAAAATTATTTTTTAATTTTTTTTGCACCGTTTAAAAGATTTCGATGAAATCTATCAAACAAGATCCATATTGATAGGAAAATTATTTACGTAAACACATGATATTTTGGCTTAAAATTTCCTCCGTTTAAAAAAAAAAGAACTTTTTGCCAAACTGGAACACCCCCTAAGTCGGTTGATTGGTGGGTTTTTCACACACAATTGATAAGAGTTTGATTTTTGGGCATCAGCCTTCTGGGAAAAAAAATATTTGTGACTATTTGAGTCCCGGCTTTGATGACCTGTTTTTAACCGAATCGAAGAAGAAATTAATTGAAATATATATAAGCTGATTCGGACATCCCTGAACGTAAAAAAAAAAAAAGGAAAAGGAAAAGAAAACCATAAACTTAACCAAACCCTGTGGGGTGGGGTTAACGCAAACGTGCCGCTGATCCCACGCCCACGGCCTACGGTTAGATGTCGTGTCATTGTCAGCGAAATCGTAGAAATGAAAAAAAAAAAAAAAAAACTTGTCCTCAAGGACTCATGACCTGACCGCCCCCGCACGCCACCACGTTGGTTTTTTTTTCCTTTGTCCGAACACCCTCTAAACTCTAAATAAGAGTTCGTTTCAAAACACCTTTTTCAAAAATACAGTAAATATTTATTTTACATTTTTAAATTTAAAAATAATGTAAATAGAAAATAACTTTTCAATTTTTGTGTACCGTATTAAAGATCTCAATGAGACCTTTCAAATAAGCTCCATATTGCATATTTTTAGATTTTAATAAGTCCATCGTTTTTAAACTTGAAATTGCCTTCTTAAAAAATAAGTACTTATTTCGCATTCCGGAATGGTGCCTAAATATCTGTTCAGGAAATCTAGAATTTGTAAATTTTTTGTTAAAAAATTCAAAATATTGTTACAAATCGATAGACATCAATGAGTTGTTTCAAGTTGAAAAGTGTTAAATTTTTAACGAAAAAATATACTACAATTTTATACAAATCAATAGAGGAATCAATAGGGACAAAAAAAAATTATTGCAAAACGAACAAACTTTTAAAAAAACTAATAAGGACAAATGAAAAAAGTCCAAAACCCCCTTAGCAGATCAAGCATGTGCACTGCTGCGCAACACCGCCGGCGCAGCATTGTCGGCATTGGTCCAACGATCGGAAATGTCCATTGCGTAGAACTTGTCGAGTACTATAAGTGTATCAAAAATCAACTCAATCAAATGTCGTTAAGTGCCTCATCAGAATATATATATAACTTGAAAAAAATGGATTCAGTGGTTTTGATCCAGTGTTTTGTATCTATTAGGATTCATTTTTTTTAAAGTTATATGTATTCTAATAAAATTATATGTATTCTGATGAGACACTTAACGATATTTGATCGAATTGATTTTTGGTACACTTGTAGTATTCGACGAGCTCTACATAGTGGGCATCACCGATCGTCGGATCAAGCCTGTGCACTACTACGCAACACCGCCGGCGCGGTCTTGTTGGCATTGGTCCGACGATCAGAAACGTACACTGCGTAGAGCTCGTCGAATACTACAAGTGTCCCACAAATCAACTCGATCAAATATCATTAAGGGTCTCACAGAAATATATATAACTTGAAAAAAAATTGATTCAGTGGTTTTGATCCAGTGTTTTGTATCCATTAGGATTTTTTTTTTTTCAAATTATATGTATTTCTATGAGGCACTCAAGGATATTTGATCGAGTTAATTTTTGATACATTTGTAGTACTCGACGAGCTCTACACAGTAAACGCCTCCGATCGTTGGACCAGTGCTGGCAAGGCCGCACCGGCAGCCGTGCAGCTTGCTACGGAGAACAGTCTCCGGATCCCCTAGTTTCTCTTACTCCGGAGTATTTTTTATTTTTTGTTCGAGGGTATCTAGATGGATTGATGCGGTTTTCGAGGTGGGTCCACGTGTAAAGTGGTTGGAGTATGGGATACAATAAAACCGGTCACATGATGCAGCGTCAGGGAAAGGACGGTTTTGGTACGTTATTAAATGCTCTCCCTGCCAAAAGTTATTTTAATTGTTTTTCACGAGGTGGTCCCTATAGTTCGAAAAAATTATCTAATGTCCCGGGGCACCGACACTGGGTGCTCCAAATTCTTTCTTTATTACACATTTGTGTGGTCTCTGCCACTGTGTAAAGCTGTGAAGTTTTACATTGAGCGGAAAAAGAAAGTAATACAATATAATACTGTATAATCAAAGATTAATCTTTTAAACTACGTGGTTGATGGGACCAGGGGAGTCTAGTGGCAGTGATCGTCACGACAAGAATTTTAGAAAATGTAATTATTATAAGTAAAAAAAAAATTATGCCCAACTTATATAGTTCCGCCGCCACTAAATTTTTTTAGTATGCATTTCGCCACTGCTAAAGTAAAATCATGATTCTGTCCTTGGTGGTTAGGTTAAGAATTAGCAGGTCAACTGGAACGAGTCTTACATTCTTTTCTTTATCCTGCCAACAAACAGTCCCCTAAATTACTCGAAAAATTATTTGGTGGTATTTTTGCATTGTCACATTGTACTCCGAGATGAATACGAATGTTAGGAACTATGTGGCGGGCAAATCCATTGAACAAGGGTTCATAATAATTACAAGGTTACACTCCTTTTTTTGATATACACATTCTTTTTTTTTGTTTTTAAATGTTAAAGTGTGTTTTTTTTTGGATAAAAAAACAAAAAAGTGAGTGTGAATATAAAAAAATGGGATTGTGAAAATCAATTTCTTAATTACAAGTTTCATACCCTTGTAAACCTCTCTATCCACCAGGCGGAGGATAGTACACAAATAATTCCCAACAAGTTTGAATATCAATACATATCTCACGAATATCAATACACATTCATTAATATGAACACACTTTTTGTGGATATCAATGCATATTTTACCCGTTAACATCCACCATGAAGGCGGAAGTTAGCATTTTTCTTACATTTCAACTACTCCATATTTTTTGGCTCCTAACAATAAATAATGATCGGAACCATTTTAAGTCATAAATTTAACAAATAGCAAAATTTGGAGAAAAATTTCACTGGGCATCGATAAATTTATGAGTAATTTAATTAAAATGAAGATGACAAATAGTCAAATTTTGAACCTATGCAGTACACATTAAATGAGTTACTTATGTAGGTTAAACTAATTCCTTACATATTCGCGAGAATTAATCAGCGATGGGGCGAAACAACTAGGTAATTGAAGGAATCAAAAGTTTCATGGAATTGGGGATGGTGTTGTGTAATGGTGTGCTACGCACCTTCAAGCTGTCGGTTTGTTGCTGAGACAAGACCTGAGCCGTCGGATGTGCGCAGCACAGTGCTGCGCACCTCACTGTACAGCACCAACCCGAAGTCCAAGTTTCATGACCCCAATAGTTTAATGTGCATCTCATGAAAAATATTAATCATGTCATATTTCGACCAATATTTGATCGCAAATATATTTATTTGGAAACAATATACGTGAAACACATAATCAAACTCACCAGTTAAGGATAATTTATTTCAGTAAAAATACTGATCCGATTTGCATAGTTGTGATTTTAACATGATTGATATTCTTAATTAACAACTTGTCAGAAAAAAAAAAATATTCTTAATTAACATTTTTCACTCTCTAATTAACCAAAAAAATATTCTTAATTAACCAAAATTTTGGAAAAAGTAACTTTTCTACTTTTTCTCTCTCTAACTTTTCAATCATTACTCTCATTTTTCACTCTATCTCTCTCTACTTTTTATCTCTCTCCACAATCATTACTCTCATTTCTCTCTCTACCTTTATTCAAAAACACAACTCAAAACCCTCAACCAAACAAGGGCTAAATAATTCTCATAAATCTGTTCAAAAAAATAAAATAAAATAATTTTCTCATAAATGAAAAGCTTCACGGGTGAAGTTGGTTTCTCAGCTCGTGAGAAGCCAGGTCATACCCACTTGCTCATTACCCTATCCAACTTGTAGTAGTCTTCACAAGTTGAGAGATGATCGATGTAAATTTTCTTTTACCTACAATGTTTGTTACTTTGTTTTTTAAATACGCTATTTCTTTTTCTTGTAAAATTAATAATAATACTATCACACATATATATATAAAGTGGTGGGGATACATTTTTGGAACAGGGACAAATAGATATTGTAAAAAGGATTGAAAAAAAAATAGATATTGCAAAAGTGAACAGTGATGGTTGCACAATTGAATTATATTAATTTTAAAAATTTAATTACTAGTATGATATTAAACGTAAATTATTAAATTAATAAGATGCAATCACCTGATTATCATTATTCGCTTGTTTATTATTGTTTGGAATGAATCGATGAGCATGACAAAGTGAATGATTTCGATTATGAAGTTCCTAAATAAAACTCCACAAAGGCGTGTAACGCGCTCCCTTGATGCCCATCTTTTTCTATTTTTTGGAAAAATTATCTGAATGTCCTTCATTATTTT
This sequence comes from Rhododendron molle, assembly GCA_025413875.1. NCBI lineage: Eukaryota > Viridiplantae > Streptophyta > Magnoliopsida > Ericales > Ericaceae > Rhododendron > Rhododendron molle. Next base: position 31,994,636 of record CM046396.1, read on the forward strand.
GTGTCAATATTCAGTTTCATACAGTGAGTTGGAAGATATTACTTGGAGAATTTTTAAAAATGTTGGCAAAAAAAGTTTAAAAAGACAAAGCGTGTGATGTTGAAAGTAGTTCTCGAAATCATTTTCCAGATTTCAAAAAGGAAAAACTATCAATACCATTAACCAGATGTTGAGATAATACAATTTTTGTCTGATGATCCTTGTTCATATTCCATAAATTGGGTATTGATTTTCGCACTTCCCTATATAGTGTGGTTAATAGTTTTTGGGGTGTGAAAATCACTCCCCAACACATTTTAATTCAATGCATTATATTCCACATACCAAAGCATTTGTTTCATGGAATAAAAGAGAGAGGATGGAAAATTTTGTATATTCGTAACGGTGAGCTCGATAGAAAAATTATAAGCTAAGCCTAAAGGACGGTTAATTAATAATATGTAACAGGTGCATCAATATTTGAAATATTGATATCTGTAAAATGTATATTGAAATTCAAATTTATTTTGAATTATTTGCTTATTATTCCTCACCTACTAGGTAGAAGGTTAGTAAATATTCCATTTGTTCCAATTTAAGTGTCCACGTTTTCTATTTTGAGATGTCCCGGAATAAAATGTCTACTTTTTTAAAAAATAACCATCAAAGTATGCCAAATTTTCAATTTTATCCCTAAAAGTACCATTTTTTTCGTAATTGATTTGACAATTTTTTTATTTTTGTGTCACTTTTAGATCGACAGTATCTTTCAATTTATAATATTTTTCATAAATTTTAAAAATTTCGTATAATAAAACTAATTAAGAGATCTATCAAATAAAATTAATATTACATATTTGTTAAGATCTATATTAAAAGATATATGCGCTTTCAATACCTATGATTAACGTTGTTTTATAGGTTAATTTTGGAAATTCCGAGCAAAATTTTTTGACTTCTTGAAAAGCTCGGTTTTTCACTTTTCCCGATTAAAGAAGCATTGGATCCTCTTATAGTTCTACGTGTACTACTCCTACGACATCAACGGTACTTTCAATAAAGCATTGGATTCTTTTGTACAATCTAGGTGGTGGTTCACGGATAACCAAAAAAAGCTAGGTGGTTGTCTGCCAATTGGGTGTTTTGTAGTTAAAAATTTTTAAATTTTTATTTGTGATTAAGAAATTGTTTGGTGTTTTCAGTAGTACATAAGTTATTGATAGATTTATGAGTAGAATTACTATACCGAAAACAGCTTTTGTTGACAATTTTTTTGTTAATGGAAACGAGATGGTAATATACTGAAATTTTATTGTTAATAGAAATGAAATGATATGCATTTAAGTTTTTAGTATTTTTTGTTAGTGGAAACAGGGCCAAGTTATACTCCGTACAATGCGGGTGAGGGTGCACGAGATGAAAACGCCCTTCAAAAGTCTCCAAAAACAACTGGAATTCATGAATGCAAGGATTGAATAAAAAGAGCGGAATGTGTTATGCCATGCAAAATTTCTCCTTTAACATAGTAGAGATTTGGAGTATTATAGAGCATGGTTACAGTTCCTCTAAGGGTGTTCCTGTGACGTCAACCGTACGTTCAATCAACAGTACGTTCAATAAAGCTGAACGAAAATTCGGTTAGCCTCTTTTTAATTTTAAGTTGATTTATCAAAAAAATATAAAAAATAAAATAAAGCAGAACGTTAGCATCACAGGTTCACAACCGTAGGAATGCCACCCCACCCGAGGAAGAAAAATAAGAATAGTACTTTAGCAGGGCGGCATCGTTTATGCTGTGTTTGGATGAGTTTTTTTAAAAAAAATTTGTACGGTTATGAGTATAAAAAGAAATAAGAGTAATAATTGGAGAGAGATAGAAAGAGAATAAGAATAATGATTGGAGATATGGATAAATAATAATTGAAAGTAGGGATAATGAATTTTTTTTGAGTTGAAATTTTTTTTTTTTCAAAAAGCAATCCAAACAAAGCAGTTGTTTGAGACCCCTTTTGGCTTAACTTTTAGTACTTTTTGAATTTTATTTTATTTTAAAAAGATTGTGTTCGTTAGTTTTGAGCCAAGTTTTTGTAAATTATTGATTCGTTTCGACGAAAAGAATCAAAAAAGTAAAAAAAAAATTACTTTTACCTAAATATTTTTGAAATTATCCAATTTTAAGCAAAAAAAAAAAAGAGTAGGATACTTTATCTTTTTGTGGTAAATAAATGACACATTAAGAATTAAGAGTTTACAGTAGTCCTGGGGTACGCATTCTCCGTCAAATCCACATAAAGTAAATCAACAATACAAAGTGGAATAAACGAGTTTTTGCCAATACATCCACACAACAATTTTCTTCACAATAGATCTGTTTGAGAGGCATAGCTTCAAACTCCTCCATAAAGGACCTGTAGTCAAGTTAAACATTACCTAGTGGATGCTTTATCTTTTTCATGGCATGTTGACCAAGGATCGGCCTGGTGGTCCAAATCTGAAAAGCAAAAATTTATTTCTTCCTAAGGTCTTATATTCTAATCCTATGAGGCGCTATCAATTTCTTTGGATTCAGTCTAACTGTTGCTCTAATTTTAATTGGGTGTAAGTAGGCGGTAGAATTGGGTCCTCAAAATTAGTCAAAGTGTACTTTCTCGACACTTAAGTTATTAAGTTAAAAAAAAAAAAGTCTAATGCTAAGGTAGCAAAACTTTGTGCTATGCATTGTGGGACTTAAGTGTCGGAAAAGGAAAATAAGTACTTATTTTTTAAGAAAGGCAATTTCAAGCTTAAAAATTATGTGTTTACGTAAATAATTTTTCTATCAATATGGATCTTGTTTGATAGATCTTATTGAGATCTTTAATACGGTACAAAAAAAAAATTTTAAATTATTTTTTATTTACATTATTTTTGAGTTTAAAAATGTGAAATAAGTACTCCTTCCCTCCCTTATTTAGAGTCTAGTATTCCATTTTGGGTTGTCCCTTAATAAGTGTCTATTTTGTAAAATTAGTGGGGTAAAAGTTGGTTCATTGTCTATTTTGTCTCTAAAAATAGATACCATTTTGAAAAGTTAGTGAGTAAAAGTGTAATGATTATGGGTAAGTAGAGAAAGTGGAGGAAAAAATTGACGTGAAAGGTATAATAATGATGTCTTTTTAATAAGTTGGAGTTACGAAGCAGGACACTTAAAAAGGAATGGAATGAGTACTTATTTTTTAAGAAGGTGTACTGAAACGGAGCCCTAAATTTCGACTTTGGTGCGGTGGGTAACCATCTTTCCTTAGTTGTGTTATCTTTGGAGCAATGATTTAGTTTCAAAAACACATGGAAATGGAAAGTAATCTTAGGCTAGCTGTGATATCATGATTTTGTTGGATGGTGATCTTTAAGGTTGTTGGAAAGATCTAACGTGCAATTATTCGTTTTGTACGCTTGCTTTCCGATCAGGAGTGGGAAGGAGGGAGCAAAATCCGTCTGATGAAAGGGGAAAAAAAAAATCGAGCTAAAACATGGTCACTGCATAGTAATAGCCAATATTGATAAACTCTAAAATCTTCTGTGCCGAAAATTTCTGTGCTTCTATAACGAGGATTTTTCGACCGCTTAATTTGAACATTAAAAAAAAAACACACACACACAATCTAACGACTGAAAAATCTCTCGGCATAGAAGAACATAAATTTTCAAGATAGAAGAAATCGTACCCGTGCATAAGGAGTCTCTTTTTTTTTTTTTAAATAAACATACAAAATGATGTGTTTTGATTACGTCCATGTGTATGAGAACAAAAACGACATAACTTTAATGATAAGGGGAGTTTTCACCTTTTTATCCACACAATTTTTTTTTTTTTTTTTTGTGTTTTGTTTCTTAGTGGTAAAAATGTATGTATTGCTTTTGTTGAAAGACAAAAAAGGAAGTGCAAATATAAAAAGGGAATTGATATTCACATTCTTTTTTGTGTTATACACACACTTTTTTTTTTGTCTTTTAGTAAAAAAAATGGATATACTTTCAATTAAAAAAAGGGAATATGGATAAAATTAAAAAAAAAAGGTAATGATTATCCAAAAAAAAAAAACAGGTAACGCGAATATTAATTCCCTATAAAAAAAAATGACTGCAAAAATTGTTTCCCAATTATAAGGATAAAAAGACAGCATTATATCATTCTCTCAAATAGAGCCGACCTTTAAAAGTCGTATATTTTCATTGATTTCTCCAAACAGCTTGACAAAACCATTGGAACCAAAAGTCAAAAAAAGCATGTGCCGGGGAATTTTTTTTTTTCCCCCCCGGGTAGGGGTGTCTGGACCAAAAGCATCCACGTTGGAATTAAAAAAAAAAAATCACAAAAAACACTTATGGTCCGGCCCTAAGAAATAACATTAAAAACTTGGACAATTGTGTGAGGAGTAAATTCAACTAAACGGACTAACCGTTGGGGCCTCTGTGCGGATTTCGTGTGTTTGACTAGTGGATGCTGTTTTGCCTTAATAATAAATTTGAATCTTTTTTTTTGTTAGTTTTGTGTTAATTTTTTTTTGAATTTTTGATTCGTCTTGACGAGATAACTCCAAAAAGTTAAAAAATAACAAGGATTAAAATATTATAAAAGTTTCTCTAAGGACAAAAATATTCCAAAACGACAGAGTTTTTGGATTATTTTTGTCTCTATTCGAAACTTCAAAGTTTTTGTTTTAATTTTATACATAGATTCCTCTTGTTTGTAGAGAAATACCAATAACCCATAAAAAAAATTAACACAAAACTTAGAGAAGCAAAAAAGAAGAATTGGGGGATGGTGTTCTGTAGTGGTGTGTGTAGCACTGTGCTGCGCAGCTCTATCACGATTCGACGGCTTGGATCTCATCTCGACAATAAACGGCTCTCAATCATTAGTTGTCGAGATGAGATCCGAGCTGTCGGATGCACGATCCGACGGCTCGGAAGTGTACACCACTGCACAGAACCAACCCGAAGTCCGGAAAATTTTTGAATAAAGAAAAAAAGAAAGAAAGAAGCAGCCAAACAAGATTAATTATTAAGTCAAAACACCCAAAGCGTTTCAACCACTACTACTATTTGCCTATTTGGTTCTGTCCTCACCCTTTGAAGAACCAGGAGGAGAAGTGTAATTGGGGAACAAGTTTCTACTAATAAGTTCTTTGGTCCCTTTGGAAAGCAAGAAATGACTTGATCTTCAACAACACTATTTGCAGAAAGGGAATCAATAGCAGACTTAGCTAGAACAGGGGGTACCTCTCTGGATGATCAAAGGCTTGAATAACATCGATCACAGACTATTCGGTGGGATGACTTCAAAGGAAATCTTGATTATAAGTTGAATGTTTCAATTATGATGGTTAATGGGTGGGGTTCCTTTTTGCTTGTAAAATTCTTTGCTGTTTCCTTGCTTGGTTTTCACCTTCTGGTTGGATCCCAGCTTTCCTTTTCCTTTTCGGTTCTCTCTTTTGTGTGCCATGTTGTGTTCACAATTGGAGCTGCTTTGTTTTTTTTTTTTTCCCTTCCCCTGTCTCGATGTACCATTTCGAGCTTCGATAAAAATGATATTTAGAAGCTATCAATTTTAGCGGGTCTCCCATTTCCCCTAAGACAGTGTAGTATATAATTTTGTTAGGTGGGAAAAAAATATTTCAATTCTAGCGGCGTCAAAATATACGAAAATTGCCTCAACTCTAATGAAACGGCTACTAGTGGACAGTATAATGGGTCATGGGTTTCCCATAATTAATCGAGATGAGCGTATGTTGATCTTCACGTTATGAAATATATATAGTGAGCTTCTAATAAAGACCTTAAAATGAGGACCTAAGTTACGGACGTTATAGTTTGAAGCCTTATGGATCATATTTTGATGATCCAAACCGTTCAACTTGTTTAAAATATGTTTTTAAGAGTACCCAAGAGAAATTGGCTCATAATAGAAAGTGCTTGCTCCAAACATTTGTTACATAGAACAGTTCCTGTCAAATTTTATGAAAAACTGCTTGGATCAAGCACTTCCTGTCATATTTTGAGCTGATTTCTCGTGGGTACCCTTAAAATCACGTTCTAAACACATTGAACGATTCGGATCATCAAAATTCGATCGGAAAAGGAGAGGTTCTTAACTTAACTCAATAAGGAATCCCTTATTGGAAGGGCCCTAGAACTATATATATATATATATATATATATACACACTTTTTTTTTTTGGATTTTAGTGTATGTAATTTTTTTTGCTAGAAGGCAAAAAAATGGGTGTAGATGTCAAAAAAGGGGAAAAATTGAAATTGTCCTTGTAGTTAGTATTTGTGTCAATTTGGTCCCTGTAGTTTGAATTAACTCGATTTACACTCTGCAATTTCCATTTTGTTCCAACTTGATTCAATTACTAACTGCCGTTACCTTCCGTTTAGCCCAGACACAAATGGTCCATTTTCTAGTGAATTACCAAATCCTTTCTTTTGTAACCTCGCAAACCTAAAGCCTTTTCCTAAAAAAACAAAACAAATGCAATTTTTTTTAAAAATCGGGTTCTCTGGCCCATGTTCTTTTTTCTAATCTATTTGAACTATCCTTCCGATATTCAAGAGGTGACCAGACACACGTAAACTCTATAGCCGGTGGAGACTCTAAGTTTTTTTCTAAATCCCTTTTGTGGCCCGAACCACAACCGGACCAGATTCTCCTTTACCTGGAGATATGTAGGCAACATGATGAAAGCTCCGTCCCTTTTAAAATAAAACCCACTATTTTCTAAAATTCAAACATTTTTCAAAAATATCCAAACCCCTTTTATAGAACACAAAACTTCTCATTTTTCCTTTCTTTTCAAGAACCACGTCGCAATCCATAGGAATCGGATCAATTATCTAGGCTCTAATCCCTCTCGCTCCTTCCCCCTGGAGGCGAACGAGACATGTTTCGGTCTAAGGTAAAATCCCGTGCGCGACAAATGGAGAATGGAAGCCATGAAAAAAAAATGGAGACTGGAACAATGAGGCTATGTGTTTTGGTTTAGAAGTATATTAGGGCAAGAGGAGAATGACAGATTACGATTTTAACCCTAGAAAAGGGGCCCATTTCTGTCTGGGGTTAACGGAGTCTAACGGCAGTTAGTAATTGGACAAAGTTGAAACAAAATAAAAACTACAGAGTGTAAATCGAACCAATTCAAACTTCAGAGACCAAGTTGATACAAAGACTAAACTACAAGGACCATTTCGGCTTTTTTCCCCTGAAAAAAGGGAGCATAGAATTCAATTTCCTATATATATATATAAACAGGTTTATTTTCACGCGTTTGGTGCGTGTGTGTATATTATTATTAAAAAAAAAAAGGTAGATTTTCACGCTTTTGGTGGCTTCTTGATAGTTGGTTAAGCTGGCTGCTTACCACAATTGGCCAACATTTATTAATTGTATACGATTATTCTACTAATGAGATAATCCAACCCAGCCACCGGTTAAGCTACTCAATACCTATCCTCTATACCTTTATTTTTGTTTTTACTCTACTTCAAGTTCGCACCAATGATCCGACAGTTCATCATGTAAATATTGCGAAGATGAACACTTGATTAGATATCAATAATTTCCTGAACAATTTGCACATCAAGAATAGTTCTGACCTTAAAAATGTCTTTCCCATATGAATTGTTCATGTGCCTCTGGCGATATCAAATTAATCGATTTTTTGTTTCATGTATATTCTTCTCTGCCGTTTGTATGAGATAAACGATTTGAATCTTTTTCATGAATCCAAATGATGACCCATACAAATCTCGAGAGGTATGGAGAGGTGCTTAGCCCTCCCGGCACCCCTAAACTAGCTAGTTTAAAGTAGGACCTGCAACACTCCAACAGATTTTTCCCCTGCTTTAACTTTTCTTAAGCATTCATTCCATCAACGAGATGTTTCCTTTTACTACTTTTTTCTCTTGTATTAGAGGTAGGATGCTGTTCTTTGGAGTTTGGATGGAGATTATGCTAGGATGTTATTAGTGGACTGGGGGACTGTGTTGTGCAGTTTCGTGCTGCAAAGCGTGCTGCGCAGCCGTCAGCGAGGGCTTGTCGGTATCGGTTCGACGATCGGAGACGTCCACCGCGTAGGGCTCATCAAGTACTATAAAGTGTACCAAAAATCAACTTGATCAACTATTGTTAAGTGTCTCATTGGAATATATATAACTTGAAAAAAAATAAATCCTAATGGATACAAACCACTAGATCAAAATCACTGAATCCATTTTTTTTCAAGTTATATGTGCTCTGATGAGGTACTTAACGATATTTGATCGAGTTGGTTTTTGGTGCGCACGCAGAACTCAACGAGCTCTACGCGGTGGACGTCTCCGATCGTCGGACCGATACAGGCAAAGCCTCTCCGACGGCTGCGCAGCACGCTATGCAGCACGAAACTGCACAACACAGTCCCCCAGTCCAATGTTAGTGGTAGCAATACGTTGTGCTATGCGCAGTGAGACCTACAGAAATAAAAATATTTGTTCATTTATCCTTTCCTTTTTCTTCAATTATTAATTTTGTCAATCAGCAAACTTTTTTTTTTTTTAAGCCTGTTGTTTAACTCGATGTCCGGCCGAATGAATACCGACCAAGTCGAAGAATAAATCCTTATACTCATCAAGTCTTACAACCGAACAAATCAAGCTTCCACTATGATTTTAAAATAAACATGATAAAACTCTGGTGGATTACCCTCGGGATAAAGGCTGTTGAACGAAGTCCTTCTCATAGCCCCCTGGTGGAAAAGCACCCAAAACCCATGAAAAAAAATAAAAAACAAGTCTAAAAAAGGTGAATAAACTAGGAGTATGTTGTTATGCTAATTGTGTCATTATGCGCATATATATTCCCACAGATATGTCCATATATAGTTGCAGTAACTACTCTCTCCGTCTCAAATTTCTTGTCCACTTTCATTATTTCAGACATTTAAAAAATATTGACATTTGAAATACGTATCTAGCTTATTCGATAGATCTGGATTATGTATATTAAATAAAATTTTCAAATTCGTAGAAAAGATTATTGATTGAAAACAATTCGCAATTCAAAAACGACACGCGTACTAAAAAAATAAAAAAATGGAAACGGTGGGAGTATAAAACGTGGAAAAGAGGGGGGGCACTAATGGAGAATCAAATCTACAAACGGAGATGATCATTGGGATTCGACAGACTGATCAAAACTTTATACTCCTAATATAACAATTTAGCTGATGAGTCAATTCCCCATTAACATTTGGAACCAATGGTTCCTTACTACTTCCTTGTACCTTAATTTATCCTATTCAACTATAATCACTAATTAATTCCTAAAGTTAACATGGGGTCTGAGCTAGCTAGCTATATTAGCTCCAGTGGTTCACCTTTTATGAGTAAATTAAGTCATGTTTTAAGGAGGAATCAAGAAAATGTTTCTCCAAAGTTGAAGTATAATTATTGATGATGTGTTTTCACTAACTAAAATAAGTAGTACATTTATTTTTCAAAAAAGTACTTAGTTTTTGAACTAAAGGTGATGTTTTATGAGAGAATGACCTGTCTCGAAAAACGAAAAAATAAGTACTTAAAAATAAGAACCTTATCGGAACGGGGCCTAAGTTGGTTTTTTAAATGGATCCATGAACCCAAGAAAGCATATGCTTTAAAAGAGTTGTAGCTATATATTATGCTATACTCACTTTATCGGACCAATTATGAAGTGGGTAGAACGAGAAATATGATAATGATTGAAGAGAGGGGTAATGATTGGAGAGATATAGAGAGAGAAATGAAATTAATAATTGGAGATATAGACTAATGATTGGAAAAAGATATAGAATAATAACAAAATTAAAATTAAAGAAAAATGACAACCGAACACAGTGGAAGGCGTTTGGGTTGTGTTGGGCGAAAACACCAACCTGGTCATCTTATGATCTGGAAGCAAGGCCCCCGTGTCCGTCCTAAATTAATTTTTGCTCTGATATTTTGTCCTAAATTAATTTTTGCTCTGATATTTTGTCATATTATTAATTTTCCGTAGTCTGTTATTTAGCTTTTCGTCATAATTTTTGAGATTAATCATTTATATCGATGAGAAAAATAAAAAAAACAAAAACAATTGGATTAAAGTTGAAAAAAATTCTTATCTGACAATACTAAAGACAAAAAAGACAGTTATTCAAAAAAATTTTAATTTATTTTTATTTTTTAAATTTCTCTCGTTGAGATGAATAATTAGTCTAAAAATATAACGTGAATCTAACCAGAATTCAAGAAAAATACTAAAACAAAACTTTAGGAAGAACACGGCCTTAGTGTTACAAAGATTTTAGGGAAACAACTTGCGAGTGCCCATGAGATACCGTGAACGTCTCTTTCGAAAACATCTTTCAGAATACTAAAATATATGAGAATGAAGATTAAAAGGCTGACAATGCAAAATAGGATTAAACATTATTCAGCGTAAAATATGCGGGAGGTGGCATATATGGGATGCTGGGATGGCTCCCTACCGTCCTTTCTTATTTTTTCCTTTCAATATTGTATATATGACGGGAAGTTAGCGATATGTTAATAAGTTAGTCCTCAATAAATTTCAGAAGCTATCCATAACTATGTATCCCAAACATCCATTACGGAGCTTATAACCTGGCCTCCCACGTGGTGAGAACTGGGAGATGCCAACTGGGCTAGAGCCCATTGGCAACTCTCTACCGTTGCATGACAATAAATATTGCTACGAGGTTACAGGAACTAGTAAAAGTCTCTACTTTTGAACTACTATTATTAACCAAATCAAATGACTCAGAAAATTGACATGATTCGATTAGACCGGCTACTCGTCACAATTTTTTTCTGTTCGTTTGTTAAGATAACTCATGAGTCATTACAATTATTTTTATCCAATAGCGCGCTTAAAGTCATCTGATAATTTTGGTAAGAAAATTAGTAAACCAAAAATTGACACGGGCAGAAGAATTGGATTTGTTTTACGTTTAATTGTTAGATTGTGAGTCATAATTGTCACTTTAAGCTTCCATGACGAGAGAGAGAGAGAGAGAGAGAGAGAGAGAGAGAGAGAGAGAGAGACTTGGTCACTAGGTGGCAACTACAACAGAGGGTGTACGTAATGTGGCCTTCTTGAATATTCACGTCCAAAGGTTCTCTAATTTATTTTTTTTCTCGGCCAAAGAAATTTTATTAACGTGAAGCGAACCTACGACAAGAAAAAAGGATGAGGCAAAAGCAACAAAGCAAGAGAGATATATATATATGCATAAAGAAGAGAGCTCTGTCTCACCAAAGCTAAGACAACCACAAAAGTTGACAAGATGCCAACCAAAAACACCCCCGGACTACTCCAGAAACACCAATACGAGAAAAATGCAACACCAAAACCATAAAAATAAAAAATAAAAAACCCAACAAAAGAAGAAACCCAACACAAACGAAAAAATAAACCAAAAAACCCTGATATCAAGAGATTTTATTTTAGAATTCCATTGTCTTGATATTGACATAGACGGGTTTGGATCCATTGTGTCAACATAATTTTTCCTAGATAAATGAATTTTAAAATCATGTCTATCAAAAGATGATAGACATTTTTTTCTTAACGAATTTTAAAATCATGTCTATCAAAAGATGATAGACATTTTTTTCTTAACGACAAATATAATTGAGTCGATTTAAAAAGTAAACGATTTCGATATTTGTTGCGGGCCCGTAAAACTCACAAGCCCCACTAGATTAGAGTGCCATGCCAAGGCCGGCAGACAAGTATGATCCAAACCCAAGAATATAGATATCCTGGAGATAAAGACCCATACCCGCATTTTCTTTGAATACATATCTTTACTGATCGCCCGGTGGCCGGTACCATTGTCAAATACATACGTCTAAGTAAAAGCATGTGTTTTTTTTTTTATTTTTTATAATAAGATATTTGGATAATTTGTACGCATCTCGACTAATTTTCGGACTATAAAGTTAGCGACCAAATCCTCCTATAGCTCTAAGATTTAGAATATTTGGTCTACGCAAAATTCGGATACACGCACTTGCATATTTTTTTATACCCATTTGGCCAAATCCGGTGGGGGTTAAACATAATGCTCGACGAATAGTCAAAGTTAAACCAACTCCCAACGTTCTTATCACTTAAGTACGCCACATTACCACGTAATTTCAGGTGGACCTTATTATAGGATAGGTGAGTTCAAATGTCATGGTCGGTCCACCTTCGCAGGTTTGTTCTTACTACTTTTCAATAAATTGGATTTAAATTGGCTGCATTAGTTTGATTTTTTTTTTTGGGTGGAGGAGACACGTTCCAATTGCTTGTTCATTGGGAAACTGAAGTGATCTGGACCATGGATTTCTGTACGATGTGCGTGCTACTAGATCACGAAAATACATATCTTGGGAATTGAATTTTTCTCCCTTCCTATACCAGCAACCAAGCAGAAGATAGGAATTTTTTAAATTTTCCCTTCTTTTCCACGTCTTTCCTTTAAGTTTCAAACAGAGTCTAAATCTTGGATGTTCATCTCCCGGATTAGGGATTGGATTCTCTCTAGTCCAAAACTTGGACCGGAGGAAATAGTCCTAATCTAGACCGCATATTGAAACAATCAATGGTTGAGATCTGCTCACAAACTCTTCGCAAGAAGAAATTAATTTTCACGCGAAGAGTTTTTGAGCAGATCTGTACCATTGATTGCAACATTGGAGGGTCCAGATTCTGACTGTTCATTCTAATACTCCAAAACTTGGATCGGAGAGGATCTACTTCCCCCAAATTATGTTTGTATATTTTAAATTGACCCGTATTATTTTTTTTATCTTTAGAAGTTGTACGATGTTGTTACATTCTCATATTAATTAAGTCATATGATTGGAAATAAATTGAAGTTACATTTAACTTAAAGTACTGATGAATCAGTTTCGATCGTGCTCGACCAACGACATGGAAACAAGATTACAGTAACGGATGGCATGATAGTGTCATAATACCAATTCTATCAAAAAAAAAAAAAAATTGTTTTTATGCATTCTATCAACAATATTTATAACAAATATATATATCAAAAGCTCTGATGTTTCAAAAAAATCAAGACAAATTAATTGCCCAAAATTTTATACTAACAAGTAATTAAGCAATCAAGGTCCTAGTTTAATCATTCTCCCAGCTGCAAATACACACATTTGTTTATAATTTCCAGAACTTAAAGGTCAAAAGTCCAAACATGGGGGCAAATTAGAAATTTATAAAAGTGTACGAGCGGTAGTAGTAAATTAATATACCTGAGTGGGTCACGTGTCCTCGCGTGCGTCCTTTAATCTACCTCGTCTTCGCCGCGTTAAAAAAGAATAAGAAATGCAAGTTTTCTAAAAAAGAGAGGAGAGGCCAAATTGTCTAGTTCAGAGCAAGTCCACCCACGTGCTCGGAATAGGGCTGTAAATGAACTGAACTGCTCGCGAACTGTTCGAGGCTTGAGTCAGCAAAAGTTCATTCGAGTTCGATTCATCTACTAAACGAGCTGAACCTAAACTTCAATTCTAGGGTCGTTCCGTAAATGAGCCTAATCTAAGTCTAATGAAATTCAGTTCGGTTAGGCTCACAAACATATAATTAAATTTAATTAATAATTCAATAGGGGTCTATTTGTAAATATAAAAATTTTAAGGTTGTATATATAATTCAATACTATCTTTCTCTCAAATTCTATACGATCAATGAGAGAGTTTGGGTTTGCTTGAGTTTAATGAGCCCAGCCGAACCAAACATGAGTCTTGACGAGCTCAATTTGAGCTTAGGTTTGGCTTGGCTCGGTTCGTTTGAGTTTAATGAGCCGAACTCGAGTCAAGATGTTCAAGTTCTAATCGAAGCCGAGCCGAACTCGAACCAGACTAGTACCTTAACAAACCCAACCGAGGCGAACCCGAACTTTGAAAATTTTTAATGAGCCGAACTCGAGCCAAGTTGTTCTGGCTCGAATCGAACTCGAGCTAAACTAATACCTTAATGTACCCAAGCCAAACTTAATAGGGTTCAACTCGATTCGATTTGTTTACGGCCTTGGCCTTAGCCAAGGGTGAAACAAAAACCACACAAAACTGAATCAACCTAAAAACTCGGCTGAAAACTTGGTTAGTATTGGTTTTTCCGAGCTACTGGAAAAAAAATATCTGGGCTCACTTGCTTATACTGTATTGGATTTTCAACGTTCATCAGAACAAGTTGTTCTTACAGAGAAATTTTTGGGCACCGGGTGGGTCCCACATGGCTGTGCCCATTTGGTTTCTGAGCAGTCCATTTGGGCCATCTAAATGTGTGTTGAACGGTCCAAATTAAAATCATGTCTCTCTTCTCATCCCACCACTCTCTCTCTTCTCTTTCTCTCTTATTTTTCTCTCTTCAAATCTGAGTTATCCAAAACCGAAATGAACAAAATGTGTTGAGCGGGCACCACGTGGTATCCACCCAGTACCCAAAAATTTCTTGGTTCTTGCGTGCAACAGAGGTGCACAGGGCAATACAGACAGTACTTGATCACATGATTGTCTTTAATTTGGCAACCAAATTTTTTGGTCGCGAATACCCATTGGTGACCGAAAACCATACTTTTGGTGACCAACATGTTAGTCGCTATTTGTGTTTTCCCTATTGTGTCCCTTGTTTTCGCTACGTCCTTAATCTTTTGCTTATCTCTCCTCATGCAGGTCAAAAAATCGCACAAGCACGGAGTGTTAGAGCTTGTCTTACCTTGGTTAGTTAAATCGTGTAACCTCCAAAACTAGGATTTAAACGTAAGCAGAATCTCTGTTGAGTGCCAATTAATTTTGAATTGCATGCTTAATTTTAACAGGATGAATTTGCTCTTATAATTTTATAGTTTTTTTAAACTAGAACACGAGTGTTTGCATATAAGGCACGGTTTTATGTTTTATTTTAATTTTTTTTAGAAAAGAGCAAAAATTTCGTACCATCAAAAGATAAAGAGAACAACAGTTATTTTCAAAAAAAAAGAAAAAAGAAAAGAGAACAACAGTTTGCAAGGGATACGCAAAAAACTAGCTAACCCGGCGTCCTCAAAAAAAAAAAAAAAAAAAATCTATTGTCACTTGCAACTGGACTAGAAATAAAAGAAGCAAAGAGCTCACGATTGGCTGAACCTTATTGCGAGAAACTTTCGTAATCCTGCAAAACGATACTACTCATGATATTTGATGCTTCATTTTGAAAGTTTTTGCAACAAAAATTTCTCCATGTAGTGAGCCTCTCAAGACACGATTTGTTCAACATGAATTTTTTTTACCTTATAATTAACATCTGACATTTAATTCTTTTGGGACCTGAAACGGACCCAAAATGAGTTTGCACGCGCTGGTGCTGTGCCACTAGCACTAGTGAGCCTCTCAAGGCACGATGAGTTCAACTTGAACTTTTACCTTACAGTAATTAACATCTGACATTTACATCCAAACAAACATTATGCAAGTGGACAAGACTATTCTTAGAAT
Source organism: Rhododendron molle (assembly GCA_025413875.1). Classification (NCBI taxonomy): domain Eukaryota; kingdom Viridiplantae; phylum Streptophyta; class Magnoliopsida; order Ericales; family Ericaceae; genus Rhododendron; species Rhododendron molle. The sequence continues at coordinate 32,010,157 of CM046396.1, forward strand.
ATTCACTATTCAACCATAGCCGCCGCACATCTTTGTTTCTCCCTTCCCCGTCCTCCCCCTAGGGTTTCCACCTAAATTGGGCGGCGGGAGGGGGGCGATCTCCCTTATGGAGCTTTTCCCTCTGTTGGCCTCCGATTGAAATAAATATCTTTTCTCTTCCTTTCATCACTTTCCACCCTTATCCTCCCCTCACGCCTCCCGATGCCTTGACCTTTCTGATTCCTCTACTGTCGGACCTCCTCCATATTCGCCTTTCGCCGGTGACTCGTCTAGTGATGGGTTCAAATGTGCAGCTAAAGTGCGAAGCTTTTTGTGCATGTTTGGGGTTGCCGAAGTTGGAGATCTAGGTTGGTGGATGATGATGGTGAGATTTTTCATTTTCTTGTTGATTTGCGGTCTTTTGCTTATTCTTCCTCCTTTTGTAGATGTTTTCTCTCCAGTTTCTTGTTGTGAGCTTTTCTCTCGATTGGGTTCTCCCAGTTGGGTTGTTTCTCGTTTTCCGCAGGAAAATGTTTCGTTGGTTTGGGGTAGTCCATGGGATAAATCCCCACTGTCTTAGTTACATGATTCTTTGTCTAAGGACAGATTTTCATCTTGATGTGATCTTGGGTTGGAGTTATAATATCATTTGTTATCGTTTGAAAAAAAAAATAATAATTGGACAAGACTTTTCCTTGTGGTCACATTTATAGCATGGTTTGCTTTGCTTTCAAGCAAATTGGAATCACAACTAACTTATTAGAGATGGACACCAAAATAAACCAAATTCCAAGGGATGGGGTCAGGTGAGTGGACAATCCTTTTTTTGTCTCTTCGAAAAGTTGAGCCAATCAAGAAAATTCCTGGAAACCCACCTCCAATTTTCTCACCTTATCTTCCTACACACTCCTACTGTTCTTTTTTCTTTCTTTTTTTTATATCATTAAAAACAATGGCCTTATTCGTTTAGCATATTTACTTTGTTTTAACTTTGTTTTTTAATCATTACCCTATATCTTTCTCTAATCATTATCCTATTTCTCCAATTATTAATTTCATTTATCTCTCTATCTCTTTCCACTTATTACCCCTCTCTCCAATCATTACCCTATTTCTCTCTCCATCCACTACCAAAACAAAAATAACCAAATGTGTTAAACGAACAAGGCCAATCATTTTCAGGCTGACTCAGCTGTACCATTTCATTTACCAAATGGAAAATTCACTTGGGTTTACGCTGTATATGAATCAAGTTTATTCGACATCCACTCATATTCGGGTTTGGGGGCGGCTCCACCTTGGTTGGAGCGAATCTCGTGGGTTAGACCATGTGTGCTAAAATTCTATAATTTTTTTCATACAATTAATTTTTCTTTACCATTGTCGGCAAGGAATGATTTATGCATAGTCAAGGTAAGTGAAAATTCACTTTAATTTGTGAAGCAGTTGATGAATAGCTCAACAAAATAAAATGAATTAGGTCCAATACATTTTCAACAAAAATAGATCAAGCTTTATATATACAAAAAGATTTTTCGCTTTTTTTTTTGTCACTGTTGAACACATATCTACGATGTTCACCAATTTGTTGGTAAAAACAATTTAAAGATTCCGTTTTGAGTGAAATTAGAATTCTCGAGTAACTTAAGTAGATTCTATTATTATCAAGTGGCGTACGATACCGGTGGCCTTAAGGCCAAGTGATTCCCACTTGAAAGGGTTTGCTTTTTGACAAAATAAAAAGGCTGCTGATTTTGTCAAACTCTTTTTTGTTAACGCCGCTCTTCTGTAAATATATTTTTGGACCAAAAATACATTTGCAGAAGAGTGGTGTTAATAAAAAAGAGAGTGGCAAAATCATTTCACCAAAAGTACACTTGTAAGAGAATTGTGTTAACAAAAAAGGAAGTGGCAAAACCATTTCCCTATAATAACAAAAAAAAAAAAAAAGCATCTCTCTTCCAAGTGCCACCAAGAATATGAGATCAAATTGCACGCCATCTATGTGTTTTTTGTATAACTTAGGCATTCAGTCCAATTTATGCGCACTTTGACTAATTCAAAATACATATAGAGGATTGTCTTTCATAGCTACATTTAACCTTCAAAGTACATGTCTAAACTTTATGAAATCAGCTTAACTGATGTCGAAGTAAGGAAAATTCTTGTAATTGAATCATGTCATTTAAATGTGAAATTAAAAGGGTCAATCAAGGAACATACATAATACTTGAGGTCATGCCGTTAATGTACAAATACAAAAAAAAAAAAAAAAAGGAACATTAGACAAAGGATAAATGCTTTGGCATAAGCTGAGGATGCAACTGCATCAAGCTCCCATACTTTATCTAATTTCGGGGCCTGAAATTTGTTGTACTCTTATAGTATGCCTATATGCCAAAAAATTTGTGTGACAGTTACATTAGTAGTTTTGCTGCTAAAAATGTGAGAATAATGATGTTGAAGTAATATCATTTGAAAAATGAAATGATTATCAAGATTTTTGTAATTACATTTTTGAATATTTGTAATATTCATCTTTAAAGTTAATTTTATCTTTTAGAAAAAGATACTATATACTTCTGAATTATGCAAAGGGCTACATTTAAAATGTTCACACCAGACCCCTGAAAACTTGAAGCCGGCCCTATAAAGAATTTCAAAAACCTGACCATTCCTGTCACACCCCCATATATGAATCCCCATCGGTCTCTGTCCGTGTTCATGGTGGTGATTAACTTATGCACCATAGTTTTTTGGTTTTGTTCTTATTCAAAAAATTTTAGTGTTTGTTAGTTTTACGCCAAATTTTTGTGTGATATGGGTGAGTAAGGACGAGAGGAATCGGAAAAGTAAAAAATTATGGCTTTTGCACAAGTATTTTGGAAAATATCCAAGAAAAAGTCCAAAAACAGATTTTTTGAGCTTTTCTTTGGATATTTTCCAAACTACTTGTGTAAAAGTTAAAATTTTTTACTTTTCCAATTCCTCTCGTCCATACTCACCCATATTACATAAAAATTTGACGTAAAATTAGCAAATGCAAAAAAAAAATTGAATAAAAAAATAATTAAAAAATTATTTTGCATAAATTAATCACTAGCGCAACTTATCAGAAAATAGGAAATAGAGTTTATCTAAAAGCAAGACTTTTTATAATTGTGTTTGTCCATTAGCCAAAGCCTAGAAGGAACTGAACAGCCAACTACTCCTCCATCAGTCTTATGGTTGTAATTTATAGTAGTACAAAACATTCATATTATAGCGTAATAGGTAACCAACTAAGGGCTTCTAGACCAGCGGTTATCCCCTGACACTCCCATGCCAGAGTTTGAGTCTCGACAAAGGCGATTGGGGTTTAAAGATATGGACAGCTTCTGAACTCTCTATGGACGAACTAACGAATTCACCCGCTAACTCCTATACAATATTGGAGAGAAAAAAAAAAGGTGTAAATATAGGTCCAAGTCAACATCAACCACCTTTTATAGAAAATAAATGTGATCAATGAAACCTAAAAAAAAAAGCAGATAGCCAAACTTAATAATGAATCAATGAAGAGTAGCACAACACACCAAGCAAAAGCAGATAGCCACTCAATTTTTTCTAAAAAATTCCAAAATTGTCATAGGTTAATTTAATGCTTATTTCGCAATTCGACCCAATAAAAATATGATTTTCCCCAGGCAATCAACATACCTCATGAAGCTACCCCAAGTAAGTAACCAGCAAAAAAAAAAAATCAATTTTATGAAAGATTGTGAGAACCGGTTTCGCAGGTGGATAGAAAATCAATGGAGAAATAATATATAGCTTGCTTCATGCTTGTGTATTTCGAATAAAAAAAAAAATATCCGTTTTGTAGTATTTCGAATGAGTCTTCAATGCTTTAATTTATTTTGAAAACACGGTAGTCTGTATTTTAACTACTATGTCATAAAAAAATTAATTCATTGAAATATAAGATTTTATAGTAATTAGTTTCATATACTGTAGTACTTTTAAGTATATGGGAGAGATTTTAGTGTTTTTAGGCTCATGTCTAGTTTTAACTCCATCCAACGCGGTCCAGTTTCAAGAATTTGCGGGAGTATAAGAATGTTCGGAACCGTTCACTTTTTAGAACTCGCGCGAAAATATCGTTTAAAAAATCATGTTGATCGAATATCGTTGAATATGATTTTAAATTGCTCCTCTAGGGGAAGAACACCAACATATAGAGTAATTCGAACTCTTAACCTCTCAGTGAAAATGCAAGGCTCATGCCCAACTGAACTAGCCTTAGTTGCCAAGCCCATCTTGTTCAGATGGTGTGAGGCAATGGCCTCCTCGGTGAGGACACGATTGGGGTTCAGGGGCTCAGCCGCTTCTCCTCCACACATTTTTTTTCCTTTGTGCCCGTTCTACATGCGCTCCGCGCACCATTGGACAGTTCGGATGGACTTTGTCGTTCTTTCCCAACTAAATTATGGACAGACTCTGGACTCTCTGTAGATTAACTAACTAACTTTCCTAATTTCGTTGATGTATAAACTGTGACAAAAAAAAAAAAAAAAGAAGGAAAGAAAGAAAAGAGAGGAAGATCTAAGCCCTAGTTGGTTAGGTGAGCGTTGTCTTTCCCCTTTCGTGGCAAATACGATTTGTCCCTAGGGTTATGCTTCCTAGTATGTTCCATTTGGCTTCTTTTGAACAATTGGGTTTTACGTTCTTAAATAAAACTTCCACTTCAGTTAAAGACAAACTCTTCTTTAGCTTATTCAATAAGCTTTTTGGACTTTGGATCCCATTCTTTTCTTTCTCTTTCATGTCAGATTGCAGAAGAAAAAGAGTGAAGGTAATCATTTTCTTTCCCTAAATCAGAAGAAGACTTTGGATCCCTTCCTCTTCCTTTCCTAGATCATGTCATGTCCAGGATTGATTCAATGCCCTTGGTGCCACGGTGCCTCAAGCCACTTCCAACTACACATTGTTACAGGGTCCTCACATTTAATCTTTGAATCCCACAAAATATGTGGTTGAAGAAAAGCATGGGGCACCGTGTGGCGGTGCCCCAGGGCCATTGTATAATTTTTCAGTTGTAAGAGCAAGAAGGCTAAAAAATGGAGTAAAGTGATTTTCACATCTTTTTTTTTTAATAACTTCAATATTATTTTGGGCAATTTACCTCTAGGTCCAGAAAATAGAAAGTAATTCCCACCAAATTTCCTCTAATTAACGAAACACTAAAACCCTATGAAAGTGCCTAAAACCCCCAATACTGAAAGTGCTTAACTCTTAGGGCACCCTATGAAAGTGCCTAAACCTCGCCGCACTTATAAAAGTGCCTAAAACTCTAGGGTACCCAATAAAAGTGCCTAAATCGCTAAAACCCTATAATAGGAAAGTGCACCCTAAAACTCCTATGAAAATGCCTAAACCTAAACCCTATGGCTCTATGAAATCACCTAAACCTAAACTCTAGGATACCTTAAACCCTAGGGTATCCTAAAATCTAAAATCTTAAGGTACCCTAAAACTCTAGGGTACCCTAAAATCCTAAAATCCTAGGGTACCCTAAGATTTTAGGGTACCCAAGGGTACTAGGGTACCCATTAGGGTACCATAAAACCCTAGCATACCCTAAAACCCTAGGGTGATATTTCTATTAATGGTAAATGTATTTTTGTAAAAGTGGACTTAGTGGTAATTAAGTATTTCATCTCTCCTTAATGGGATGTAAGTGTCACTTTTCTATACTTAGAGGTAATTTTCTCTATTTTTTTTTGTCTTTCTGTGATGTTAATTTATAATGTTGTTCTGACGAGTGTTAAAGAGTATAAAAATAAAGGCTCATTTTGTAAATTCACATCACAATAGAATAAAAAGGAAGTGTGATATTAAGGAAAAGAAAAAGGTTTGAAAATCAATAAGAAAAACAAACTAGTGGTTTGTATGGCGGCTCTACATCTAGGAGAGGCTGGTGGTTTGTACGGCGGTGGGTGGTGAATTAGTTAGGGCCGGTTTGGTGAGCCGGTTCAAGGTTTGGGCCGGATTTGAGTTTTTTGGGCTTTTCGTTGTATATTTTGGGTGTTGGATTTGACTTTCGTGCTTTATCTGTTTTGGACCCTTGTAGATTCTTGAATGGTATGGGTTTTGCCTTTAGATGTTTCATCCAATATTTTGTTGGATTCATTTCCCCTTTCCCCCTTTTTTAAATAAATTTCATTTTTGCCGATTAAAAAACAAAACTAATTGTAGACACTTGCAGGACCCTATAGTGTACGAGTGCGCTACAGGTATGTAATACGCAATTCAGCCATCTACTTTTGTAATCAGCGGTTTAAATTTTAAAAGTATACCTAGGAGCGTCTCCAGCCTTTACCCATCTTTATACCAAAATTTAAGTGAAAATTTGGGTTAAAAAATGTATTTGGGTATGCCTTCTCTAATGCTACACTCATCTTTCTTTTTTCTTTTTGATCCGCGCTACACTCATCTTTTAAAACCCAAATCTTGTGTAAGTACTAGTGTAATTCAACGTGCTTCGCACGACACCACGTGCTCGGTCTCTGAGAACTTTGGTTAAGGTTGGACAATAGTGGCTTCATAAAAAAAATTTACAGTTTCAAGTATTTCGTATTTGCATTTGTTATTAATTTGCAGATTCATAAATCATTCAACCTCAGATATTAAATGGATTATGCTAATAATTATCTTCCAAACAAAGAGATCTTGCAAGTAATTCTATATTCAATATATGCACGAAGTGCAAAAAGAGAGTTACAAAGGAACGAAAGCCTAAGAAGGAAACAATTGCATATCTTTAAAGGTACTCTATCTGACAGTGGAGCAAGCAACAAGAAGACAATAGAGAAGCAACTTTGCCACTAAAGAAAACAATCTCCTGCTAGGTAAGCGCAGATCTCTTGCCAAGTATCGGAGCAAAAATGCAAAGTCACTCTGTGGCCTTCCGGTAATTGATGGTAGCCTATTAACTGGAACAAAAAAGGCTTTGATCTTTTCAACTTGGTGTTTGAAAGATCCAAAGCTAGGACGCTTAAGGAGATTTGCACCTGAAATTGGGTTCACACTTAATCGAGAGAGAACACTAAACCACTAAATAAATGAAGAACTGATGGCTTCAATAATCAAATTAAATCATACACCGCACCTGAAATTGGGTTCAAAAGCAAATTAATTGATAACGAGCATATCGTGTCACTCACAGTTAACCTGAAATGGAGGAAAAAGTACACTATTAAACATGTGTTATCATAAACCACCTACCAATACCAACCTGACTCTTCCTAAATACTCTCTTCCTAAGGAGCAATTTCGCAAATTAATCGAATGCAATTAGATTCACGGAACAGCCAATGGATTTCAATTATCTACTTGATTGTGTTACCATAGGATCTAACTTGCCTATCACGTGTACAGCCACAAAAGCAAGCATGCATGTGGTTGTGCTAAACTACTCTAATCTAATCAAAATCCCCTACAAATTGTTACTAAAACAAACTTACTGTGATATTATATCCCATCATTTCCGCCCTTTTTTGATCTACAATGAAGAGTAAACAGTCATGAAGATGTGCATCCAAAGTTCCATACATCTACTGTCTTTAGTTGAGTCAATTACCTGTCGCAAAAGCCTTGTTCTTTGTCATCATTCTCAACATTTTCAAGTTTGAATCTTCGTCGCTGCCAGCATCCATGTGTCCTCGTCTCTATCAAGTCCACAATACACATAGTGCAGTATGGTTAACTCTGAACCTACTATCTAAAACATTAATATAATGGAAGGAAACTAAGACAAAGAGACATTCAAATAGTATGAAGTTACAAATGAAAAGATAATTAAAAAGAAACAATCATCAATACCCTAACAATGGAACTCACATATAAACGTATACATAAACACTCGATATGTGTATCTATCTATGAACTAAAAAGAATAGCAACGTCCTCGTCAAGTTTCTCCGTTGCCTTCGACCAACTCGGCCAATATTCCTTTCAACGACGGCGAGGTGGGACCCCGCATGGCGAACAGGAATATAAGCGGGGAACGAGTTCGGCGTCGATCAAAAGACAGCGAGAAAGGATTTTCTCTGTGTGTGCTAGTGTGCCTCTGTTTTAGAGAGAGAAAATACAGAGAGGAAGTTTTCTATGCGCGAAAGAGAGATGGGTAAAAGGAAACATCAATAGTCACCCTCTAACTTTATTCTTCCTTCAGTACATTTCTCGAGCCACACCCAGCGGAAAACAGTAAAAGGGAACATCAATAGTCGCCCTTTAACTTTCTTTCTTCCTTCAGTACATTTCTCGAGCCACACCCAGCGGAAAACAGTGTACAATTTGAGTAAAATTAGGAAAACAGAGTACAACTTGATTGAATAAAATCCGGGCAACCAAGGGCAACATGCAATACCTAAACTACCCCAACTCAAGACATGCAAAAACCGATTGGAAGACAAATCATTCAAGGGCAATTTTGTATTTTCAACACATGTCTTGGCTTACCATCCTTGGTTCTTTTATTACAAGTGTATTGATAAAGAACTGAAAAGAGGCGTTGAGATAAAAAGGTACGAATTTAGATCTCAAATTTGAGTAAGAAAAATGGTAAAACTCAAAATAGGTAGAGAAATGGAGATGAATTTTTAGTGTTTTTATTCAAATTTCGGCATTGGGTAAAATAAGGGGGGTAAGGATTAATTGGAGATACTTTAACATATTTTTAGCGAATTTGAACTATTAAAAACAACATTGGACGACTCGAGTATGTACTACATCTCCGTGATGGGGGAGGCTCCCGTGCTGCTGTGCAGTGTCCTTCATTCGGTTTGGGCCGTTTGTGGACTCTTTTTGGGTCCTACAACAATGATTGAAACCGTTCACTTGTTAGAGCTTACCGAGAACACTAACCACGTCAAAAATCAAGTTGATTAGATACCCTTTGATGTAATTTCGAAATGCATTTACGTTCAGATTATTGTGTCAATTGAGTTACAATCTTGTGGTACACATTTTTTTTTTTCTAAACCTTAATGCATTTCAAAATCATATCAAATAAGATAGAAGGAGACTGAATGGTAGCCTTCTCCATGTAATGCATCCCTGCACTACTGGATCCTGGGAAAGAATAAATTCATCACTTGGGTAGTTGGTAGCACGATAATCGCACTAGGAGGTGGTGTCACACTTGGCTTCTTCAATCTGGTTTAGGTGTGAATTAATTTTAAGTAGGATGCGTCTAATAAAATTCCTAAAGCATATAACGATTATTCTCCGCATTGTCCTATCCCTTTTTTAGAACTCAGGTGTCCAAGTCAGTTTTTGTGCACCTTAATTTCGGGGATCAATCTTACCATCCACTTACGGGGGGTCTCAACTAATATTAGAGCAAAGCTCTATATGGACTAGTCCTAAAAGAGTTGATATCCTCTGAGAGATTTCGAATCTGAAGCATTAAAAGAGATCAAACCCTTAAGTCTCATGCCTTGACTACTAAGCCAACTCCTTAGAGTCTCATTGTCCCAACCCTTACCAACAAATTAGGATGATTTAATAGGGAAGCAGATAATGCCACGATTCAAAACTTTTCTGACACGACTAAAACTACAAAATGCCTTATTTGCCCCTTCGCAAGTTGTATGTCAGTTTCACTTTAATCCCTGACCTCATGTAATGAAAACTCCAACCCCCCCCCTACGTCTCTAAAATCGACCGCCGGATGATTCTCGTCAACTAGACCATCAAATTACAAATTTACAATCACCACTGTGACTCCTCGTCCTTGCCATGTTCCCATGATTATTGTTGGTCCGTTGCTCTAAAATTTGATTGTTGTTGACCGTAGTTATAACTGCGAAATCGAAGTAAGAAATTCTCCGGTGGAGATGTAAGTGGTTGATCTAGCTGGATCTGTAAAAATAGAACACAGCATATTTTCTCATAAAAAAAAGCAGGTAGAGTGAGAGAAATTGAAGAAAAAAAGAATGATTTGAGAAGACAGGTGGGTATTCTGGAATTAGTAGATAAGGAGTTTATGTGGGAGAAGAACATTTCTCTTCTCAAATGGAACATTGTTAATCTGAGGAAGGAAAAGAAAAGGGGAAAACAGAGGGGGGAGAGAGAGCGAGAGAGAGAGAGGTGTCGTTGGGTGAAAACGAGTGGAAGGGGTAAATAAGGCATTCACTAGATTGTGTCGTGGCAAGAGCATTTGGGATCGTGGCATTATCATTTACCTTTAATAGTTTTTCTTTTCTTTTTCTATCAGCAGGAGGATTTAGTTTTACCTAATTGTCCTTCCATTTTTATTTTATTTACGGTTTTCTCCTCCAATCCAAAATCCAAAGACGATCTTAGACTATCATGTTTCTTTGTCCTTAAGCTTTCATTTTAGTTGTATTTTTTGGCAGTTTTATTTTATTTTTCTGTTTACGATAAAGTCAATGCACGAGAAACTTTTGGGAATCCGGAGATACCAAGCCTCATGGTATTTTTTCCGGTCCGTTTTTCATTTTTCGGTTATTTTTTTATCACATTTGGATGATCAATTTCGTTCATTTTGTAGAGTTTGGCGAGAATCGTAATCATGCCAAAAATTGTGTTCATCGGACTTTATTTGATACATGATCGGCACACGTGAAAATTGAAGAAAACCAAAATTGAGTCCAAAAACACACTGAAGCAAAACCCAGTTTTGATTTTTTTTTTGCGATTTTCACGTGTTCCGATCATGTATCAAATAAAGTCTAATGAACACAATTTTTGGTATGATTAAGGTTCCCACTGAGCTCTACAAAATGAACGAATTAATCGATCATTCAAAAGTTATCGAAAAATGACCGAAAAATAAAAAATGAACCGAAGAGAATACCATGGGGCTTGATATCCCGATATACCTTACAGTTTCTCGTCGATGCACTTGGTCTTTCTTTGAACTTCCTACATGACCTTTAATAAACCAGGATGAGCCGTTTCCATTGATATGGTCTGGTCTCCTTTTGTTTGCTGATCCTATGGAAGATTCAAAACAATATCAAGTACATGATTATTTAAAATTAGATATGCCAAATACTCATATATACATCTAGTCAAAAACATAAAATAATAGCTCATTGAAAAATATTTATGGAAGATACAAGAACTGATGTCTATTTTTTTGATTATTTAAAAAAATTATTATAAAAAAGGTCAGCACTATAGTAAAAATGGAAAAATTCTGATAACACTATTATAACTTTTAGTCATCCTCCTTTAGATATAATATTTATTGATTAGAAAGGTTCATCTATAACAGGATCCCCAAATATATACAATATTTTAATTTGTTTGTAATATAGTAGCTTCGAAACCTGTGGCAGTTTATTTCTCACGACTTCTGCATTCAGCCAAAAAACTTTAAAAAGCTGCTTAAAAGCATATTTGACAAGGATCAAATTTTGATACTTTTGGGTTTTAAATTCTTTTAAAAAGCTATTTTTACTTTAAAAATCAACTATTGACAAACCAAATATGTTGATATAGCACCCGCAATGGCTCTTTGCTGGACGCTTGTAAACGGTCCGTTTGTCAGGCAAATAAGGTCTTGGGTGAATAAAGAAGAAGGGTGTAAAAGAGGAGGATATATATGTTATGGGGGAGATTAATTAAAAAGGAGGATTACCCACATTAAATCATTGGATTGAGAATACAAAAAGAGTTTGAGGGATAAATTAATCTTTTTCTCCACCCAGATAAACTAATTCTCGAGTGGGGGTGGGATAAACTAAGACCCTTGGAGGGCGATAAGCTCTCCGCCTCTCCCCCTTCCCTTATCCCTAGAGACAAATGGTCAATGACTTATCCGATCCTTGATGCTTTGAACCACTTAAGCCCAATTATTTCTGATTTTGGGCCAAGAGTCTTGTCAATGGTTCGAGCTCAAACTTCTATTTGGGCTGAATGACCCCAAATTGGGCCACATAGGTTCTGCATCAGCCTACGAAGATGAAGCCCCCCTAATCAAGCCCAATAAGAAGATTGGTTCAAAAACATGGACGGGGTTCTCATATATATATGGGCCAATGATCTACTTGCAGCTTCCATGGGAGGCCTCAATTCGATTCCTACTTCTTTCTTCTTTCTTTTTTTCTTGGAGAAAATGACTGCTCATGACGTGTTTTGATAATTAATATCCACAAGGGGCATATTGAAAACATTTGTTAATGATAATAGTATGTCCTTGGCGGGTATTAATTATCAAAACACGTCTTTAGTCGTTATTCTTTTTCTTGATCATCGAAAGTCAGTATTGTTACAAAAGTTAGATTAACACCTAGGAATATTTTTTTTGTCAATATTGTATACATCAATTGGGGTTAGTGGGGTTCGGAGATTTTTCTTAGCCTTGAACCCCAAATTCGCCTCCCGTGATACTCAAACTTCTGTCTCCACTGTGCAGGGAGGGTGAAACAACCAATTTTACTAGAAAGGGTTTCTCAACACCTAGAAATTAAGAGGAGTTAAACTCGTAACCTCCTTTCTCCTGAGCCTCTGACACCTAAGTGCACTCTTAATATCGTTGAGCCAAAGACCTATTGGCCTCAATTTGGTTACTTTTACAAGCAGTAGAAAAGAAGCAAGGGTGCGACTGCACTTTTCCATCATACAGCCCCTTCTCTACCTATTAACAATGGGTGTCAATTTCCTCTTTATTAAGATCTTTCCAAAATTCTAATCGCAAAGGAAGATTTGCAGGGAATCACACAAGAAAAAATGCGTTTGGGCACATTTTGGGTTCCATAAAAATTTTAAAAAAAAATGTTCACAAACTTTTTAATATTATTTTATAGGGTCCTGTAAAAAAAACCAACTCCAACGGACATCGTTAAGTATTACTTTTGAATTCATAGGGTGAAACTGCTCAGTTCGCCTCTAGGAATCCAAAAGTAATACTTACCGATGTTCGTTAAAGTTGATTTTTTATAGGGCCCCATAAAATAATATTCGAAAATTTATGAATATTTTTTTTAATTTTTGTGGGACTCGAAATGAGCTTAAATATATTTTTCCTTTCGTGATTCCCAGCAAACTTTACCTGCAAATAGCAGGGCTCGACTGATTTAGCTGGCTGCATTAAGGAAAGTAAAAAATGATACCAAATTCTTTTGCGTGGGCAAATATAAAGACGTAACGTTACAACAACTTAGAGCATCTGCAATGGGAATAATCAAAATGTGTCACGTCAGCATTTGAATATTCATTTAGTTCATAATCAAACTTAGGCTCCGTTCCAGAACCTTCTTAAAAAATAAGCAGTTTATTTCACATTTTCAAACTAAAAAATAATGCAAACGAAAAATAATTTTTTAATTTTTTTTGCACCGTATTAAAGATCTTGATGAGATCTATCAAACAAGATCCATAGTGGTAGGCAAATTATTTGCGTAAACACATTATTTTTGAGCTTGAAATTGCCTTCTTAAAAAATAAGCAGCTTATTTCGTTTGCGAAACGGAGCCTAATTCTTGGGCTCCGCTTTAAATCTACCTCCCTTTATCTCTTAAACCTGCAGGAAGAACAATGCACCTATGTCCAATCGCAAACGAGTTCCAATCACCCACCCGACCACACCAAATTATTCGTCTCCATGAGACGATTCCAATGTGAAGTGTTTTTGAGTTATTGAGTTTTGAGTTTGGTTATTGGGTTTGGTTATTGAGTTTTGGTTATTGGTAAAAGTTGTTAAGTTTGGTTATGGAATGGGTAGAATTTGATTATTTGCTAAAAGACTTGTAACTTTGCTTATTACAATGTGAGGTATTTTTTGAGCATTGTTGTTAAGTTTGCTATGCCTATTTGCTTATTACAATACGGATGCTCTTATACTAGACTTCTAAATTTGAGGGGTTAAACTCACGAGACAACCTATGGAATAATTGAAACCTCTATAAATTAGTGTAAAGAATAAAATTTTTTACTAGAGAACCAAAAAAAAAAAAAAAAAAATCACTTTGCTGTCTTTTGGTCTTGAGTGTCGTCCTATATAAATATTTTCTAACTCTGAATCATATTTCTGTTCAAAAAAAAAAAAAACTTTGAATCATATTTGTAAGTGAAGTGCAGTTTGTGTCTCTCTTATACTTTCATGCATTTGGGGATGATTCAATTCTCGTAAACACTCATCCCTCTCCCGTAGGATAGAATAGATTATAATTAACGAATGAGAAAAAAAAAAACTTTGAATCATAATTTATATTTTATTGATTCGTCTCGTGGGAAAAAATAGTTAATCCCTGTAAAATAAATAATAATACCGAAAAAATACAAAAATAAAAGGTTAGGAGGAACATACCCTAAAGGTAGGTTGTCTTTTTGATTTTTTAAAAAGAAATTCTGATGAAAGTAGGGCCTAGGAACAGCGGCGGTGCATGAATCAGGCGGCGGAAATAAACAGTTTATTTTATATTTTTAAATTTAAAAATAATGTAAATAAAAAAAAAATTAATTTTTTTACACCGTATTAAAAATCTCAATAAAATCTATTAAATAAGATCCATAGTGATAGAAAAATTATTCACGTAAATATATAATTTTTGAATTTAAAATTATCTTTTTAAAAAATAAGGAATTATTTTCAGCTGCGGAACGGAGCTCTCTCTGTTTGTGTATGAGAAAAGAGTGTCCTCCTTCACTGGGGCAGACGCATAAATCTAGCTACCTCCCTCATCTCTTCTTTTCCTCATCCGGAAACCAACTCTCACTCTCTTCTTGTAACACTTAAACACCACGCGCTTTCCACGGTTAAAAGAGTACTATTATTACTTTTTAAAAACTCAGATGTCTAGACCAACTTACTCGTATTTCGATTAATTTTTGGGAACCCAATTCCACCACTGACTCGCGGAAACCCTGATTAAAGTCAGAGCAAAGCTCCATATGGAGTGAATGATTTTGTTCACCCTCTCTTTTATTGGTTGAAATAGTGTAGAAACCACGGAATTTGGTGTAGGGACGACACAGATTCTGTTGTCCTTGCACCAAAAAGTGTGTGGTCCTAACACCATTTCGACCAGTAAGAGGGAGATAAGAGGGTGAACAAAATCTTTCTCTCCCAAAGGTGTTGATAATACATAAAAAGTTTCGAATATAAAATCTTAAAAAGAAGCAACCGAGAAAAATACCACACAAATATCTCTCATGCTATGTTTCATGATTCATAGGAGTATATGTGTAACAATTAAATTCATTGTTGAGTTTTTTTTGGTAAATAATTCATGGTTGATATTGTGTTGGTATATTCAGAAATGACTTTTTGGTTTATTACGCAAAATATAATTGAATATGACCAAGCTTCAAAAAATGATTCTTAATTAAGTAATTTGTACTTTATTATTCATTTGCAACCTCGATCACACTCGTAAGCTTATTCCAATCATGGGGTACACCAAAAATGTGTATTGAACATGAAAGTGTACACTGCACTGCGTGGAATTCACCTCAAAGTCCCATAAAAATGATTCGATCGGTCCAATTTTTTAAAACAGTTTTTTGAAGTGTTGCTTTAAAAATCACTACAGTCAAAATATTGGTAAGGTTTCATAAATTCCTTCGATTTTTGGTCCTTGTGAATTCAAGAACCTAAAATTGAGTAAATAAATCAAGCATTCACCGATATTCGACTCAACTGATTTTTTTTATAACATACAGTAAAAAAAAATTTTAAAAAAATCAAACAACTCGTATTATCGGCTGTGTTCGGTTGCAATTTCTGGAAATTTCCGGAAAACATTTCGGAAAAAGTGTAAAAGATTTCACTTTTCACTTTTCTCTCATTCCAATCATTACTCTTTCATCAAATCATTACCCCTATTCTCTTCCAATCATTACCCATATTTCTCTCTCTATCTCTCTCCAATCATTACTCTATTTCCAATTATTATCCCTATTTTTCTATCAAATCATTACTCCAACAACCATTTCTAAAAATCAAACCAAACACTAACTCAAAATTTTTTTTCCGAAAATATTTTTCAGAAATTGCAACCGAACACAGCCGATATGTCCCCCCCTCCCAGCTCATGCATCCAACAATAGAAAAGCAAGTTGTGGCGCGTGTTTATCACCATCATGACTGGGTGTATAGCATTAGCAATCACCGCTACACCATTAAGCAAATTTAATCAACATCAACACAAGGAAAAAAACAAAACACACGAACATTTATCCTCAATTATTTACTTGCGCCTTCGGTTTTCTCTCTCAATTACTCTCTCTCTCTCTCCCTCTCTCCAATCGGATCGGAGCAGTAGCCTCGACTGGCGGAAGTCGAAAATCAAGAGATCCATTACATAGAGCGTAAAGATGAAGATTTTCGTCAAGACTCTCAAGGGAACTCACTTCGAAATTGAAGTGAACCCCGACGACACGGTTCTCCCCCCCCCTCTCTCTTAATTTTCACAATTCCACTTTGCTAGGGCTTTGTCTTGTTGCTTTTGATGCTAGAATTCGGGCCATAGTAGTTTCGCGATCTGTTGTGTTCGGGAATCGGATGAAAAGACCGTAACTTCGTTAGTTTCGATTGCTGCAGTGTATGTGGTTTTGTTTACTGGCATGCGTACGTGTGTACTGGGTGGATTTATCGGGATTCATGCTTAAATTCTGAGGCTGTGTAAATTTTGGAAATTGAATTGTTTTGCTTTGTAGATTGACTGAATAGGGGTTTTGAAGGTTTGAACGACGTAAGATGAAGTAGATAAATGAAATGAGGGGGAAAAGAAAACAAGCAGCTGCAGAAATTGAATTACTAGTCTAAAAACTGAGGCTGTTGTGTAGGGGCTACTTGGGCATGAGAAAAGCATTATATAGGTTGTTGAAAACCAGAATGGTGTTCTCCCTTTGTTTTCCAGTGTTATAGTTCTCTTACACGCTGGTTACGTCAAGAGTGATGCTAGGAATAGGAGGACCCATTATATGCAGAGTTCAGCACTCCACTTGTCCTCTGTTCAACAATGGCTTAGGTTGCCATACAATCTAAGTACAGAAAAACTGTTGTCCATCCTAAGCCTTGAAACCACCTCCACCCCATGTTTCCACTTGAACTTACCTTTAGAGCTTCAAGCTGCTCTAGGTTCCACAGCATTTGCGCTCCCTGTTTTGATGGTCATTGTGCACTTCCCAGTGGCTAATTAGCTTATTTGTCCTCATCGGAACGTCAGGACAGTAGCAAACAAAATGCCACAGTCCTTCACTTGAGCTTCCCCCTTACTGCCTTATCAGCTTTATTTCAAGTCTACTTGAGTTGAATTCTTGAATGGATGTTTCATTTCCAAATTCATGACCAAACAGTTTCTGTTATTGATTCCCACGGGTCTGGGACTATGGCTCACTTTATAGGAATGTTCAAGAATTGCTTTCCTTGCCTGGTAGTTGAATAAGGTGCTTCCAAGTATTCTTAAAGTTTCAATGGAGTGTCCAAGGGTAGGAATATATTGGATCATTTCTCCTATTTTTTGGTTTGGGAGTTGGAATGTAGCATGGGGACTCCATGGAGTGTGACGCCTAAGACATGTTGCTACTCTTTCTAGGGTGCAGTGTTGATCGATGTGGAACCTTTTATTAGTTTAAGCCAGGACTCTAGATGAAGTTTTCATACAAATTGTTAGCCACCTTAGATCATGTGGTGGTTTGAATTGCCATCAACAATGGAAGGAATAGTGGCAGACCTACACTTGAAATGTTATAGATATCAGTGTATTCTGTAACACAAAGCAAACTAGTTTCAAATTGCGTAAGCTATGGAGCACAGGCCATGACCTAAGAGTAGCAATTAAGGTAAACACTGGGATCTGATAGTCCCCTCCGGAAAAAAAAAATCCCAGGAAGATGATTGTTATTGTTGACGTAACTCGTCGAGAAGCCTCATTCTCCCGCCAAAATAGTTTTGATCTTTGCCACTTTGTAAGTGGTTGGAACTTGGAAAAAGGCTTTCTTGAGTTGATGCAAGCTCATTCTTATATGATGCAGCTATTTTTTGTTGTTAGGTTCACTTGTTTCCTTTTAACTCGTTTCTGAATTCTTTGTGCTGTTGAAAATGATTGCATCTTCTTCAGGTGGTTGATGTTAAGAAAAATATAGAGTCTGTGCAAGGGGCAACCTTGTACCCTGCGGGGCAACAGATGCTTATTCATCAGGGGAAGGTTCTAAAAGATGGAACAACACTAGAGGAAAACAGGGTTGCTGAAAATAGTTTTGTCGTCGTCATGATAGCAAAGGTAAAGCTTGTTTTCATTTGAAGTACTGTAACAGTAATATTTCTTCAAAATTCCTTCAGGGAAAAGACTTCACTTGCATATTTGTCTTACCTTGGCCCTTCTTGTTGGGTTTATTGTCTGTGTTTTAAAGGCACCTTTTGAGGTTGATTGCCGATGTTTTATTCGTGTATAAATTCTATCAGGTTCCTATGTGCCAATTGTCAATTAATGCCCCTTTACTAAAATATGGTCTAATTCCAGGGCTATATGGTGGCCAAAATTTTCTCTATTGTGTCCATTGATTATTAACGCTGGATTGTTTGTTTAGTGGTCCCTTCTGATGTTAAAGTCTTAGTAATGCACTTTTATGGTCTGAATTAGCAATCACTTAACTAGTTTTCCACGTGATATCAAACATTTTGGCAAGTTGCAAAAACTACTTTCAAATGGTGTCTACTTCACACCCTAGAGAAATAGATCGTCTCCTCCAAGTTGCAAGCTTCCTCTCAAATTTCTCCATGCCCACTTACTTCATTTTTAAACGGTGATGCAAGAAGCAATCCCCCAGGGGGAGGCAGTAGCAAGCAAAAGCATTTACTTTTTCCACGTTCCTACCTTCGTCAGAGCACTCTTAAGCCTAACACGAAGCTCCCTAGCATCCTCAAGCACAACAAAAGACTCCTCAATGACCTTAAACTCTTCCTCTTTAGCTTCACAGACAGAAATAATTGTCAACAAAGAACATATGTGCCTTCTCAAAAAAAGAAAAAGAAAAGAACATATGTGCGACGCCCCGCCTCCAAGCGGTTGACCGGCCTGAGGGTGGTTGAGACCCGTGTGGGGGCTGTCTGGCCGATGACTAGAGAGGTGAAGTGTAAGTTGTGCGCTATAAATAATAGATCATCATTCTACCTTGTACAAGGCCTTTTAAAGCCGTGAGGGCACCAAAGCCTGTTGGGTGACCTCACTGGGAAGTCTGATGGGGTTTGGTGTTGAAAGCGGATAATATTGCACAGGGCGGGAGCGGGTCATTAGAATATGTGATAATTAATATTGGTTTCCCCTTTCCAGAAATCAAGATTTCATTCTGGTGCATAGCTAGCACAGAAACGAAACAATTTATGACATGATTTGCAAACGTTTAGGAAACACAAGAAATGACAGAATGTTTCGCAACATGAACTAAAACACACGAAAATGCATGAAAGCTTGATATTTGAAACTGAAACATACTTGAGACTTAAAAATTCATATAGAAAAACTATTGTGAAATCAAAAAGTATGTGGTAGTGTGAAACGGAAACAAAGATATGGTCAAATACATTCAAATCGGCTCTGACAACTTCTGTTTTTATGTGTTTTGTTGGACACTGGAATCCTTTATGCCACTCATGCTTTGTTTCGTTTTCCAAGGGAATGGTAACATTTTGGCCGTGGCGACTCAAGAACTTAATTTTTGTTCCTTGCCCCGTCCCAATAAATCTATAAGGCCCTTCTTCAACTACCTTCTTTGTCATTCGAGTAGGAGCCTCCATCACATTGGTGAAGAGAAATGGCAAGAACAAATCATACGCAGAACATATAATGTGGACAAGATATGACAACCATCTTCTCCAATGACTTCAAAGCCTATTTTTCAATTACAGAAATTCCTAAGACACGTTATCATAGCCCTGTTAGTCACTAAGAAGTTGAAGAAACTCTTCATGTGGGGGTTAAGGGGAACAGTCAAAATATCATTTTGTGAATTGGGAGTCTGGGACAATTGGGCATTTCTATTCATGAGAGGTTTGGAGATATGCACGGTGAATTGTTTTAGCTTAGAAGCTGAGCGGCTATGGAGAAAGGTGGTTTTAAGGAAAAATAGCAGTAGTTGGGGTATTTGGTGCGTTGACCGAAGAGTGGGCTCATACGTGGTTGGGTTATATCAAGATATCCTGTTTTTATTCTTATGCGAACTCACAAATTGGACTTGACCCAACACTTGCAAGACCAGGGGTGTCAACCCTCCAGCTATCACAACCAAACTGCGTTTGATGTGATGGAAGGAACAAGCGTAACTTGACATTTCAAGGAAGCGGCTTCTCCGTCCGAGCCAAACAAGGAACCGAAGAAAGCCTGTAGTTCAATTTCTGTACTCAAGTTCCGGTGCCCATAGAAAGAAGTTGGTTTGCGAGTTTTTCCCGGTTTTAAGGGTTAGGGATGGTGCCGCGAGAGTTTGGAATGACATTTCTAAGGATTTTGGTGGGGGATGGAGATACGGTGAGATTCTAGTTTGATGCATGGTGTGGGCATAGATCTCTGTCAGAGATATTTTGCCTATGTTTGTGTTTTCTGTTGTTGATTTGATCTATTAATCTCTCTTTATTGGTTAACTATTTTCTGAGTCATAACAGAACTTATGGTTGGTTTGGTGCTGATTTTCTGTGTGTGGTTAACAATGCCAGAATAAGGGCTCATCTGGTGAAGGTTCAACAACATCAACTGCACCTACAACTAAGGTAAGAGCTACCATTCTGGAGTTGTTTGTGTTAATTTTGTTTCCGTTGCTTCTTATAATTGCAAAACCGAACTGAAGGTCTTTGAGCATGTTTCGAATTTGTTGCAAATAGGATTTTGTAAGATTTTACTTAATTATTTTCCATTCTCACTGTTAGTTTGCCCTGCCCTTCCTAGACTGAATAGGCATTTTGATTTTGTGTAGAAACCTCCTAGATCGTAGATGGAAGACCTTTTAGTTTGACTCTGAATGTAAGCGATACTTTCGGGTAGGGAGGGTTTAGTTTAAGCAGGTGGAGGTAGGCATGTCAGAACTACTAGTGTTTAGATTGTTTCTTTTGCGTTTCAAATTTTCATATGTTTTCTCTCTGAGTTTCTGCACATAGAATTAACTGGGCCAGAACTCTGGAAATGTGTTTCTATGAATTGGTTTCTGAACTTCTCATAGAGTAAACTTGGGATACTGCTGCCAACTGTACTTGACTATTTCAGTTGCTTGCAGAACACAATCCCCAAAGGACGAGTAATTCTCTAATACTCCTTGTTTTCGGTAGACAAGACATTGTAGAGTGTGGAGGGCTGTTTATATAGTGGCATTTATGGGTTCAGGCCTTGATGAATTGTGCACTACCAATTCAATGTGATCAAATTATTGGACCTTACCTGGCCTTGAGAATGAAAGGAGTGTGTATTTGTGCGTGTTTTTTGGTTGATGTACAATTTGTTATCCACGTACTATTCAACTATTCGGAATGGTGGAAGGCCTGTTCCAGCTTAGAATTGCAAAATTGATGTTTGAAACGAGTGGCTGGAGTTCAGGTTTTAAATTCTTATTTTGACCTACTTAGAACCGCTGGGCCGTGTTTGTATCAAGTGCATGGCTACCAAACTTTGCAAGTTGTTAGGCTCTGTGTAGTCAAGTATCAGATGAAGTCTGATTTTCTCCCCGAGGAGGCCTTTGTTGTGAGTGGATGGAATGGTTTGACAGTTTGTGGTCTCAGGAAACTTTAGCTTAAAATTATTTCCACTTTGCCTCTGCCTGGCCTGAAGCTTTGGGCTGACATTAAGTGGGCTAGTTTTGGGGAGCATAAGGAATGACATCTTCAGGTTGAGATTAAGCTTAGTCACAGTTCATCCCTACCATATGGTAATGTCAGATGAGAAACGTGGATAATATTTGTTGCTATACCGAATTTCTTAGATGGAGCTGTAGCTCCTCAAGATGTACACTAGTTCGTATTAGTTGTACTAGCATCATAAATAAGGTTGATTTGCAGGTCTAAGCTCTTTGAATATGATGTGCTATGTTATGTTATTTTCTCTTTTGAACTTTCATTGCATCAGTTACCCCCAAAAAAACTTTCATTGTACCTAATTGGCTAACTTTGGTGCTCATGTGAAATGCCTCTAATTGTCCGTGTAGGTACCGCAGACAAGTGCGCCAGCCCCTCCTGCTGCCCCTCAAGCTCCTACCACAACAACTTCGCCGTGAGTTTGAATCATAGGATTTTTATGTGCAGAGTGCAAACAGTGCCTTAAGCATTGTAATTTTCATTTGTACATGACATGCTCACGTGTCATCTCTAATTCACAGGCCTGCACCTGTTCTTGTACCTTCGCCAGCACCTGTTCTTGTACCTTCGCCTGCTCCTGTTCCTGTTCCTGTTCCACCTCCAGCTCCTACCTCGGCAGTTGCTGCTGTGTGAGTATTTTTCTTGTTTGGTTGAATTATGACTGTATATTTCAGTTCTCTGGTTTCTTTTCTAATCCGATATTTTGTTTTCAACCAGGTCAGAGTCTGATGTCTATGGTCAAGCAGCATCGAGTCTGGTTGCTGGAAGTAACCTTGAGGGAACAATCCAACAAATTCTTGATATGGGTGGAGGGAATTGGGATAGAGATATTGTTGTTCGAGCTCTTCGTGCAGCTTTTAACAACCCTGAAAGAGCTGTTGAATACCTATATACTGTTAGTGTCTTTAGTTGATCATTTTACGTCTTTACTTGCAATTGGGAAGTATTCGGTCTTGAGGTGTTTGAGTGGGTTCAAAATAAAATATACTAAATTGGTAAAATCAGTGCACTATATAGCTATTATTCTTTTTCTCTTTATGAAAATGATGATTCTATCTTTTGTGCTGAATCTTGAGTCTCTCTCTCTCTCAATTTTTTTTATTGAAAGGGAATCTTGAGTATACGCTGACATAGGTGAATTAGAAGAGTAAGATGCAAGATATTTCGAGTCTTGTTGCTTATATATTCTTGGACTTCCTTAAGAAGAAGATTAGAGGTTCTATGTTCAGGTTTTGCATTTAGATTTGTGATTTTTTTTACATAATTCTCTAATTATTTAGGGTATCCCTGAGCAAGCTGAAGTTCCTCCTGTTGCCCCAGCCCCAGCGAGTGGGATAGGTGCAAATTTACCAGCTCAGCCTCCACAATCAGCACCTGTTCCTTCAAGTGGACCCAATGCAAATCCATTGGATCTCTTTCCCCAGGTAGCTGGTCCATGGTCATGTTATTTTTGATCTTGTAGAGTTTATGATGACTTCCTGTACATTCTTGCTGGTGATGACTTGCATTTTTTTTTTTTTGGCAATAGGGCCTGCCAAACATGGGTACAAATGCTGCTGGGGCAGGCACGTTAGATTTTCTTCGCAACAGTCAGCAGGTATGTGCTTCTCTATATATGTATATAGCTCTACATTTGGGCGCACACGGTTTTTATGTTTTTATTTTTGGTTCCCCTGGTGCGTTGGGAGGAAAATATGCGTGCATGTACTTTGTGTTCATGCCTTCATATGCGTCCTTCACATTGTTCAACTTTTAAATTTCCTGTTTCAGTTCCAAGCTTTGCGAACTATGGTGCAGGCCAATCCACAAATTTTGCAGGTTCTTTAGTACCGTTTGCTGCCTTCGCTTAGCTAGTTCCCCTACCATTTTAATAGGTGTGAAGTTTCTTTTGTCCTTTGCCTAATACTAAAGGGCCTTTTCTATTTTCTTCTTGTTGATAGCCCATGCTTCAGGAGTTAGGCAAGCAAAACCCTCACCTGATGCGGCTGATTCAGGAGCACCAGGCTGATTTCCTTCGCCTAATCAATGAACCTGTTGAAGGTGGAGAGGGGTATGTTCTCTAGTTGGTTAAACTGATATATATTTTCAATTTTCTTGTGAATGTTGACATTCTGATTAGCTGGTAATGTGCTATCAGGAACGTCTTGGGGGATCTCGCTGCAGCAATGCCACAGGCGGTAACAGTTACACCTGAGGAACGGGAAGCCATAGAACGTGTAAGTATTATCCTTACCTCTTAACCTTTTGATTTGGATCTGCTTAGCTTGGTGTTCTTGCACAAGAGATTTAACAGTGCCTTTGTTATGTTATTCACTCGCGTATACTATCATATTGATTGGGTAACTATGATCTGGGAGGGTGGGAATCATTACTTGAAGTGCTCTGAAATATTTGGCCTTTTGGAATATGCATACAACTGTACAAGATCTACATAAATCATTAGATATCTAGGCGTCTATCCATTTCCTACCTTGTAAGGGGTTTCTCTGTCAATGTGTCCATGTGTAGTGCATGTGTTCATAAGTATATTTTTTATTTTACCATTCTTGTTGGATTAAAAATCTTTATTATTCCTCTTCTTTTTTTGCTAAGCAATCTTTATTATTCCTCTGATACAATAACCAAACGAGTTAGCCCAGTTGGTCACCCGTGCAGTTCAAACTGAGAGGGTTAGGTAGTCAATTTTTGGCAAAGGCAATGATTGATTGTTTCATCCTCATTATGGGTGTTCTTTTAGTTAGTTATTCCTCCTTGTTTTGGGGCTCTTTTCACCCCTGTTGTAGATTCTGTTTGATTGATAGTTCAGCTAGGCCATCCATTCACCTATTATGTACTTTCTTTCTTCGATAAACTATACACCAAAGAAAACAGATTTTGGAAGTGGATCAATATGTGCCTACTGCATTGTCCATTAACAGTACATTGCAATTGGATGAATATAGGGAAGGTTGGCTCTCAGTTAACGTTACTCTACAGCCAAATTTAAAGTCAATAAACCTTGTTGATTCTCTCTCTTAAGTGGAAAGGAACCGGTTCTATGTGTAATGTATGGTTCAGATGAACCACCCCGAATATCCAGTTCTTTTGTGCACCATTCAACATATTTAAAACCGATTTTGACTTGGTTTTATTTGATTGTATGTTAATGACATTGAGCACACACGACAAAGGAACCACTGACTATTTCCAATTTTTAGCTCTTCATTGTTTATTTAATTGCCTGTAGTTTTCAATCTGGTTTAGTAGCTGTGGGTAGTTCTATTTTGCGGAAATACCAGTAGATTTTTGTAGTGGGGGAAGTCTCTTTCGACACATTACGATCCTGAGTCACCATTCTCAATGCAATATTCATCTCATTGTGTAGAATCATTGTTGTTTCTGCCTTTCTGGTATATAAATTCAGGGAAAAAATTCTCTTGATTTCTGGAATAGATTTAGGTAGTGTTGCTTTCTGGCCAACATGTATTTCAATTTGTTTCGGCATTTAGCTGATGATGGCTTTTCTTATCCGTTGTCCTCAGCTCGAGGCGATGGGTTTCGACCGAGCACTTGTTTTGGAGGTGTTCTTTGCATGCAACAAGAATGAAGAACTGGCTGCCAATTACCTTTTAGATCACATGCATGAGTTTGAAGAATGATGTTTATATGGGCAATGGTTTCAGCATTTCTACCTCTTCCCTCCCCATCCATCTTTTCTTGGTATTCTTTCTCTTCATGTTTTTCCTTTGGTTCCCTTTCTCTTTTGAATGCATACACTTTAACCCCAGCATATACTTGTGGAGTTTCATAATGTCCGAGTGCTGTGATAAAATTAAATGTCAATATAATTATATCATGGTTCCATCTTTTTCTTCTTATGACATGTTCCTGACCAGGAACTCTTGGGAATTTTTTTTTTTTTTTTTTGGGTTTGTTAAAGTTTTTGGTGGTTGTCTCTTCCATTGCTGATGAGCTAAATCAGAGTACCACAATTTACATGTAACCAAAATGAGTAAATTGCAATGGATGGTGAAGCTTATGATTCAAAATTTCAAACTTCTTCTACATCACAAAAACTCCAAAAAAATCTCCCTTCATCCCTTTTTAGGCGGTGCTACATATGAAAAGACGTGCAATTTGTGGATAATAAAACTGAAGTACTTGTGTGCATAAGTTTTTCACTTTGATACATTGTACGAAATTAAAAATTAAAGATCTAATTGAATTCTTCAATTTGGTGCAAAGAAATAGAAAAATTATGCACGGAAGTACTTATTTTTAATTTCAGAAAGTACGGCTCCGTTTGTTTTGATGTAAAAATTTTTTCATGTAAAATATTTTTTTTAAAAATAAATTTCAAAGTTATATTTTTTGGTGTTTGGTTGGTACATAAAAAATAATGGAGTAAATTACACTTCAAACTTTCTCCTGTCTCTTGGAGAGAGAGAGAGAGAGAGAGAGAGAGAGGTGGGAAACGAATGAGATTTTAGGCTGATTGGTTGCAGACCAAGGGATAATGTTTGCAAAGGGGAACTGAATCGGAAAATAACTCACGGATGTTTTGAGCAAAAGTTATTTTACCTCCATTTCAAGAAAATCTTTTACAAGTAAGATATTTTACTTTCACTTCGTTCAACCAAACACTGAAAAGTGGGTAAATATTTTATATTGAAACAAATGGAGCCACGTCATTTCGTGCAGGACATTTAAGCCTCATACTCCTTAGTTTTTTAATCTAATATGCTTTTGGCTATTTTTAATTTTCGAATTATGTAGCTTTTCGTCATAATTATTGTTATAAATCATTCGTCTCGATGAAAAGAATCGAAAAAGTACGAAACTGTGGACCAAAGTCGAAGAACATTCATTTAAGATTGCACAATAATAAAAAAAGAATTACTTTGTTTTGTTGTTTTTTTTTTTTCGTCTTTTTGTTAGTATTGTTTTTCTTCTCACGTCAAGACGAATGATTAGTCCAAAACATATAATGTGACTCAAAAATTCGGTAAAGACGAACAAAATTATCATAACAATAGTTTAATGATTGCCATGGTCCTGGAAAATAGAAAATCTCATTTGTGATTGCCATAGTCCTAAAAATAGATATTTCTTGTTACTACAGGGTAACGGCAGACATTGTAGGGCGCTACGAACATTGCTAAGCTCGTAAAGTTTGATGATATGCTTCTCATGATTGTTTATGCTGATTGATACAATAATTGGCGGGAAATGATTTTAACACACTCATTTTATTTTTTGACGGGAAAAGTACTAATTTGCCCTTCAAATGGAAAGAGTATTCAAGAGGAGATGGTAATTCAGTAATTTCTCATGAGTAAAAGACAAAAAAAAAAAAAAAAAGGAGTACCAATGAATAAAAGGGAAATGTGAAAATCATTCTTCAAAAAATAAAAAATAAAATAAAATTGGAAACTAGATAAATCTCTCAGTGGCCATTCCCTGGGAGTCAGCAAGGATCGTCTCTTGAAGCTACAAAAGGGGCAGCTTCCTTGATCAATTGCACAATTTTGAGAAACCCAAGCATATACTATTATTACTAATAATTAATTAGTAAACACAACGGTACAAAGAATCTAAAAGGTCAGAAAAAAAAAAAAAAAAACAAGAAACAACAAAAAATTTGCCGTAAATGACAGCCGCGATGTTAGAGACCGTTGATCCGCTCGTGGACATAGTTGGAGGTAGGGGTGTACAAAAAACCGACCGAACCGAACCGAATTGCCGAACCGAACCGAACCGGTTCCGAACCGAACCGAATCAAACCGAACCGAACCGGTTCGGTTCTTAGATGTTAAAAATTTCTGAAACCGGTTCGGTTCTCGGTTCTTGAAAATTTCCCGCGAACCGAACCGATCGAACCGAATCGAACCGGTTTAATATATATATATTAAATATTTTTAAATATATTTTAATATATATATTTTAAATTTCTTAATATATATATATATATTAAATATTTTTAAATATATTAAATATTTTTAATACATTTTAATATATATATATATATATTAATTGTTTTTCTGAATCAACCGAAGCCGAACCGAACCAGGCAAACCGAACCGAACCGAACCGAACCGGGATCAATATAACCGGTTCGGTTCAGTGAACCTCCCGAACCGAACCGAACCGGTTCGCACAAAAACGTCCAAGAACCGAACCGAACCGAACCGGTTTCAGCCCTAGTTGGAGGAAAATGAAATTGAAGGAATCATTTCGGCACTGGAGCTCACAATCTGAAATTATTTTTTCTCAAATCAATCGTGCCTTACATTGCCTAGTGCCACCATCGATCGATCGTTGCTGCTGCTACTGAATAACCCACAGATTTGTTGCCGAGGTTGAACGGATCCGGGAGCCAAATTACCCAAATCTGGGTCACAAGACTCACCACTATCAAAAAATGATGAGGTGAGTAAGAGAACTTCTCTCATGAGGGCGAAAATCTCCATCACCACACAACCATGGAGGAGAAAAGGGGGCTAGATCTCTCGAGGGCGAGAGAGACGCTCTCACACGTCTCTCAAATTAATTGCCCGATTTGGTGTCTCCAATAGGTTAGTTATTTGACAAGGTAATTTTTATTTATTTATTTATTTTTTTTGTGTGGTTTTTTTGGGCTAGTTAGCCAGATATTATAGGCAAAGCAAGTTCTAGTAACCAATAAGTGCTAGAGCATCCATTAGTATCTCTATTTTACTCTTCACACGGTATTGCTTTTGTATTCATGGGATAAAAAAAAATAAAGAAACACTGTTTTTAATGGAATAATTTTAATATAGAGAGCCTGATGCTATAGACATTTTAAAAGTGAGTAGTTAAAGTAATAAAGTAAGGCCTTTATGTGTCCGGGCTTTTGCTCCTAAGGTGTTTGGACCTTGGTCCACTGTCTTCCAACCTTGGTTGGATCCCCCTCCTAACTTGATGTATCATTTGTCAAGTTTTCTTAATAAAACTTTTTTTGCCTATCAAAAAAAAAGTAATAAAGTAACTTTTAAGGTGTAATTTGGTTCAAAATTTTGAGAGGTTGATGCAGATGCTCTAAGACACAGTGTTTGAAATTTTTTTTGTTATGTTGGGACAAGGGTACTCAAAATAGGAAGAAAAAAACATACTACATAATAACGTAAGTGAGATGAAATTGCAACGTAGATCCTACTAGTGCATGTGCCCGTGTTTAGATTTTAATAGTTTTTGTTCATTACAATATTTCAAGATGCACTCATTGTATTGCCTTCAGACTTCGAAAAATGAGATTACTGAATGTTCAAAAAACAAAAGTAGAGACCCCTATCTCTCCAACTACCAAGCTGTCTTTATTTTTTTTTTTTGGCTAAGTCTATCAAGCTCTCTTTTCTTTTTACTAATATGATAGGCGCATAAATGTTCACATAAGAGCCCCTTAATTTATTCTTGCTAAGTCCATTTATATTATTATGCAGTGCTTAATGCTTGATTTTTGTGTTTGAGGTACTCGGAGGTTTTAACATTCTATTGGACCTTATGAATACTCCTACTATGCAAGTAAAACTTGGAGCACGTAAATCTTGAAAGTGAATTGGATGCAGAAGAATACGTGAATCATTTGTACAGATTCATGTTTGGTGGGCCCAAAGACCTCCCATATACTTTGATTTATGATTGGACCAGGTAAAAGGATTGGCCCATGCCAATTCTCGGTAGTGGGCATGGCCCACAATGAGAGGAGCAAGGGCTTTTACATCTTCTCAGACCCATCTGAACCCAGCACCATGAAATAATCTAATGCGCTCCAAAGTCCTGGAGGGGTGAATAAGACAACTAATTTAAATTTAAAGCAACCTACAATTTACGCTACTATCCAAAATCCATGTCGATGCTATCCAAATTAATAATATAAGTGCAATTAATCTAAAGAACACAAACATCGAGATATACGTGGAAACTATTTAGGGTCAATCATACCCTAAGCATAAAACCACAGCCTAACCACCAAAATTGCTATAGATCAAAAGGTTTACAAAGTACTAAGAGAGGAATAACAACTTTACCCCAAAAGCTTATCCTAACTCCACCACTTTGATGTAGCTCCCCGAACTCCTTCTTGATCTCATAGCCACTACGAGTCCACCACCTCGATCTCCGCTCAACACGACTCCGGAATCATCCGGCTAAGCCTGTCAATAGACCGGATCCAATCCGAAAAATCCGAATCCAATAACGTCGATCCAATAATCCGAATCCGGTAACGGATTCGGATCCGGATCGGATCCGATTAAATCTATTATCAATCCGAATCCGATTAAATCCGTTATCAATCCGAATCCGAACTTTATTTTTTTTAACTTTTTATACATTTTTTAAATTTTTTTTAAAAAAAAACAGGAAATTTTTTATTTTGAAAAAAAAATGTTTAAGAAGTTGTATTTTTATTTTCAATTTTTTCTTTTATTTTTATTTTTGGAAAATAAATTTTTTTTTTTTGCTAAAATATTTGAAGTAAAAAAGTTTTCGGATTTTCGAATCGGATCCGGATTACCACTATCGGATTTGAGTCTTATCGGATTCAGATCGGATCCAAGTCTTATCGGATCCGGATCCGGCCCGTTGACAGGCCTACATCCGGCCAAGTAGTATCATCGGCAACAATGTATGGATTTTAAAATAGATGAAGTTTTTGTGGAAAACAAATCAACCTAGAGAGAATACATTGAATATTACAGTATTTATCCAGGATGACAACGAGTGATCAAAATGCTCAATTTAGATCATCTCAAATGCATAAGCACACAAGGGATATGAGTGAAAGTGTTTTTCTCTCTCTAAAGTGGCTGATAAGAGTGGGTTACCCTAAAAGAGTGAAAATTCGGAATATATATGTGTTGAACCGAAACCTAGAGCTAGCCAATGAGAAATAGACACGGGGGGAACTCTTACCACGCGAGCTGGCGCTAGCTCGCTGCTAAGGCGTTCCGCAAGCGCTATTCAAACTCAGACATTAAAAATTAAATCAAAAATCAAAAACACTTTGAATAGCGCCACCGGAGAGCTGTAGCACTCTTAGAGCGCGAATAAGTGCTACCGCGCTAGAAAAGCACTCCACTAGCACACGGTTCTGTCCACTTTTTTCCTTTGAAAATTTTTCTTGTTTTAAACCAATTCCAGCCGACAGTCCATGCCTTGGAAAATTCTCTCCATCACCCACCAATGCAAACAAAGAAAACTAATGCCTTGGTATTAAAAAAAGGGGGAAATTACAGTAAGTCCCCTCCAACTATACCTCGGTAACGAGTTGTTCCCGTTATCGTTTAACTCGGACACTTAACCCCCTTCATCTTTTATGGCGTGACACTCAAGCACCAACCGTTAGTGAGCCGTTAACGGAATTTCTGAAATTACCAATTTACCCTCTTTCAGCCCTTTTATTTCGTTTATAACTTTTCGTAGGAAACTCCGTTTCAGCCCGTTCTTTTTTCAGAACTCTTATTTTTTCCTCTATTTTATGGGTCTGTAATAATTTTAGTATGGTTACTTTATGTTTTCTAGGGTTAGAGTTGCGTCCTATATATTCGGTTGTTCACCTCTTGGCTGAGGCACTTGATTATTGAATATTGAAAAGAGTCTAAAGAGAGTTTCTAGACTGCTAGTTGTTGTGTGTTCAGTCATCTAGCTGCTAGTTCCTCTGCAAATGGTGTAGTGGTTCATCCGGGGGCTGCCAAAAAGCAAAAAAAAAAAAAAACAGAGCAGTCTGTTTTTTCTTTCTCTCTCAGAACTCTCTAGACTATATAAATGTTACGGTGACGGAGCCTACATAAATCGAAACACTTGATCAAAATTACATTAACTAGAAGACTTTTTGATTGGAAAGGCAGTAACCCTCACCACCAGTTCTTCGCGGTCCTTGTTGAACAACAGTCATACATCAACTTCCACCTCTGTGACTCTGTCGCCACCTCCACATCCACTGCCACCGCCATAACCACCACTATGTTTCTAGTGTCCGCCACCCTCACCCTCACCGCCACCATAATCTCTATAATGTATGTTGTCATTTTTTATTTTCTTGCGTTGACAATTTTACAGCAACCTGAGAGTGCTAGTTTTCAATTAGCTTAAGGTCAATTTTCGGATTTGCAGCAAATTTTTTCGTGATGAAAAGATCCAGTATTTAAGCGGAGTATGTCCAGGAATTTGTGAGTGGCGAAAGTACTAAAAGAACTCAATCTGTAATATAAAATTCTTATTTTTAGTACGTACAAAAAAAAGTATGCATGTTTTTATTTGCTTTTTGGCAGCCCCCCGGATGAACCACTACACCATTTGCAGAGGAACCAGCAGCTAGATGCACTGAACACACAGCAACTAGCAGTCTAGAAACTCTCTCTAGACTCTTTTCAATATTCAATAATCGACTGCCTCAGCCAAGAGGCGAACAACCGAATATATAGGACGCAACTCTAACCCTAGAAACCATATAGTAACCATACTAAAATTATTACAGACCCATAAAATAGAGGAAAAAACAAGAATTCTGAAAAAAAAACGGGGTGAAACGGAGTTTCCTACGAAAAGTTATAAGTGAAATAAAAGGGCTGAAAAAGGGTAAATTGGTAATTTCAGCAATTCCGTTAACGGCTCACTAACGGTTGGTGCTTAAATGTCACGCCATAAAAGATGAAGAGGGTTAAGTGTCTGAGTTAAACGATGAAGGGGGCAACTCGTTACTGAGGTATAGTTGGAGGGGGCTTACTGTAATTTCCCCTAAAAAAATACGTGATTACTCTATTGAAGTTTAGCCATAAAACTTAGAAGTGATGCATGGAAAAAATTACACTAAATGCATATGAATGCATATATCTCTTTCAAACATAATCTGAGCATCATTCAAGGCAAGAGCTTCTCAATATTTCTTCATTCACGGGGCGGAGTATCTAGACAAGATAAAATAAAAGAACCACCTCTCAAACCCAAATGAAAAAAGAACCATACAGACTCCAATGATTTTGACACAATCCGGAAAACGTCATTTAAACTAACACACCAGAAGGCAAATATTTCTTGGATCTCTGACGGCAACAAAGACCACATCCGATTCCTCTAATCTCAAAGTATTCTCCAGGACTTCCATTATGAAAAATCTTTTTTTGCTATCTAAAAACTTAATCAAGCAAAATAAAGAAATTGAAAAGCAATAAACGATGAACAATACTGAACACAGGACATGCGTGAAAAACCCCTTAACAAGGGTAAAAACCACGGGAGAAAATCAAACCACTAAAAATAATCATTGTGCAGTTACAAAACAATCTTAACTAAAACAACCGTGAATCCTCACCGACTGACCGAAGATCGAGTTGCCGAATTCACATACACCGCACCAAGTGGTTGATTGCCGCACGCCTTGAATCCACAAGTCCTCCGATATACTTCCCGAATCCACCGGAAGAATATTTCAAGTAGTTGAAATAATGTTGAGAAAAACTCTTGGAGTTTTTCGGACAGATCGATGATCAGCAGATCATGTGTTACTCCAAGAGACAATCCTCACTCTCCTTTCGGTATTGTCTCAATGTTCAAGGCAGAGGGAATCAGCTCTCATATATTTGTTACACAGAAAATGCTAACAAGTCGCATATAAAAAGACTGCAGGAATGAAGGCAAGTGAGAAGGCAGGTTGCTTGAGCACCATCTAATGCCTGTACTTGAGTTGCTCGAGCACCATTTTTGGACAACATTTCCTTCCACGAAAATCCATGATTTCTTGATTCCATTTCCTTATCAAGCTGTTGGTTGCACGAAATCCTCTTGAAACCTTGATTTCATTACATTCTAATTGCCTTAATAATCTCTACTTCTCAATTACACAATATACTTCCTAAAACAAATGCTCTAGAAAGGAAACAAAATAAATTACAACTCAATTAACGGGCTACAAATCAAAAGGGGTTTTTGTCATGGGATTTGCCCAAATATGGACCTTACACATTCCACTAGGTTGAAATTGGCCATTTTGTCGGGGAACGTTCCACTCGAAGTTATTCATGCGGAAAGTGATGTTATGAATAGGCTAATTGTGGAAAAACCCTTCAAAACGATTCGTGAAAACCTGTGATGTAGTTTCGACCAAGTAATTCGTCAAAGGGACATATTAAATTTGGTTAGTCAGTCGAAATGACGAGTGAACCTGAGTGAATGACATGTGCGGTGTGCAGACATATGCAAACCATAGAGGATAATCATAGGCTAAAAGTACTGAAGGAAGCCATGTTGTTTGGATGGCACCTAGTTTGCGAAACCAAAACATAATGTAATTCAGTATAATAGCATATGCTTTCAATAATTAGATTGAACTATTTAAGAGCAGGACTTTGCTAACCAGTTGGATGAATTGTGTCAATGAGAGTAGGATTGTCAGCCCAAGCATCAAATTGAACTCCTTTTAAGTTTCGATCCAATATAATAACGTAAAAAATTCAAGTCCTTTGTAATCCGAAGATGAACTCTAAACCGTACCTCTCTTCAAGTGATTTTTGCAAAATAAAACTCTTCCCAGCCTGATTCCATTCTATTGTTGATAACGTGCACTGGCCAGACCCTAGAGTTAATTTTCAGGAGAATCCGATCCACATATCTGGATTTTGAAGTTTGAAAATGTCTTTGTGGTCATCAGGCATAAACTATAAGGAATAAGTATTCAATTAGATCTAATAATAATATCACTAATAATAAGAGTGAACGAAAGAGTCAGAATAAAAACTTCTGACCAAGAATTCATCATCGTCGAATAGAGTGATTTGCTTCATAAACCAACA
Organism: Rhododendron molle; assembly: GCA_025413875.1. Lineage (NCBI taxonomy): Eukaryota > Viridiplantae > Streptophyta > Magnoliopsida > Ericales > Ericaceae > Rhododendron > Rhododendron molle. The sequence goes on from CM046396.1 coordinate 32,044,717, forward strand.
TTTTTAGTGTCTGCAGCAGAAATCGTAAACAACAATGAAAGTAAAAGATGTTCAAAATAAAAAAACAGAAACCATATATGTAACAGTATCATTAGTTATTTAAACAATGTGACTACACTTGCGTTCATTTGAGAAATGCAGGAAGGAATAGTATACCATTTTGTAAATCCATGCCTCAATATCTTTGCTTAGATCCCATATTTTGGCACCGCCAGTTGGCAAGATCTGGTTATATTTTGTAATAAAGCCATCATGTGTGTGGTATCTGAGATTTTTGGTGCTTCTGCTTTTAGAGGAGGCTACAACTTCTCTTTGTCCATCGACATTTACCAATGCGTACCATTCACCAGTATATTGCCGATTTTATCATACTTCCCTTTTAACAATTCTCACAAAAGGTGTAGTGAGAGCCATAACCTTGCAATGGGTAAACAACCATTGAAACAAATACAAAATATCTTCAAGGCATTTAACGATAAATTTAGATATAATGTTGCATGCGCTTGACACATATTAATTTATGTTAAGTATATGTTAGTTTTAAACATTGTATTATTATATATATTTTCATAGCGATTATACTTAATTATAAATAGGTGGAAACTTAACGGAATTGTAGGATTCAAAATGATGAACCAAAATGTTGCTAATATTATGAAATGATAAGCCAAAATAGATAACGGAGTTGATTGGAGCAAAAAACATTGGGGTTCCAAGTTTGGGGAAAAAATGGAATTGTGGGAATGTATATATATTTGAACTTAACAGCCTAATAAAATATACTTAGTTTAGAGGAAATTTACTCGCTGTTCTTCAATCTAACCGTAGTCGATTTTGCATGCAGACGATCAGCGCAAGCGAACAGATCTTAGGCGTGAGATTGGACGAGATGTGTGCGGATTTCAGAATCGTATAGCCTGTTTTGTGATTGCCGGAGTAGGAGGTCGGATTTGTAGCCGTCCGGTCGAAGTGGTAGCTCACAGAGCTCGTCGGGGTCGGAAAAGAAGGTGTATCCCTGTCGCCTTCATGTCGGCGTCCAAGGAGGAGTGGTTAACTCTGGGATGTGGTTTTTTGTTTTATTTGGGGGAAACGACAGAAACGAGGTGGAGATCCTGGGGCTGAAACGAGGTGGAGGTCATGGGGCTTTATCTCACATATACATATGATGGGGTTGTATGTGAATTGTTTTTTTAGCCATAACGGTGTATTTTTATTTTTTTTTAGCCATAAATGTGTAAGTGAATTGTATTTTTTATATAAAAATTTCACCTTCCAATTATTATTTTTAAAATATTCTGGAAATACTATTTTTTCTAATAAATAATATAGTTTAAACATTTGTATAATAAAATGAGTTTATTTTATCCTACAATTAATGAATAACAATTTTGTTTTATTCGAAGAGAACTCGAAATGTTTAAACCATTCTATTTTATTATTATTATTAATATTATTAATTTTTTTTTTTTTGGGGGGTTTATATTCATGTAAATTTAACTTGAGTTTTTTTTTGGAGAGTACTTATTATCATAGTGTTTAATAAATTACAACTTGAATATATTACATTCAACTATATGAAACATTGAGGGGACACAGCAATAAGAATTAAACACAATTTTCTTCCCCCTATTTTTTGTTATATTCGGCACGGTAACCCCTATCTTCATTTTCAGATTTTCAAAATTCAAATTTATTCCTCACGCACTCTTTTCATACTCTATAAATTCAACCACATAATCCGTATCTCTTCATTTTTCTTTCTATCTCTCTCTCCCTCTCTCTTTCTCTCCTCGGTCTCTCCTAGCTTCAATGTCTTCAAATTTGTATCGAGCGATGGCAAACTCACCGCAAGGGTTACCGTTTGAGTTTTACAAAAGAGACGCCGAATGAGTATAGTTTAGGTTGTGCATCCAAACCCTTTGGATGCAACTCTTTATTTTCTTTCTTCTCTGTGCGTTACTTACAATGTGAATACCACCATGGTTCGGGTGGAATGTAAATTTGGATACTCTGTGGCACTAGATTGGCATTGTGGCTATCGATGTAGCAGCCATTATTCGCGAATGCAAAAATCAAAGACGACAAGCACTCAATATAGTGTGATACAGGACAAGAGAGGCATTGTGATGGAACGTATCTATATTTTTTTTTCCCTATGAGTTTTATTTGTTTTTGATGATGTTAACAGAGGGAGAAAAAAAGAAGTTTAATTTGATCTATCCTGTTATTTTTTACTATTGTGGGGTTATTTTAAAATTGCTTGTTATGATCCGTTGATTATTGTCATTACTCGTTGATCATATATAACTGCTATTGGTGCATATATGTAGGGGGAGCATTTGCTTACTTCTTATTTATCATTGCTTTTAAAAATCTTATTTTGTGTCATTAAAAAAAAAGAGGGAGATTGTTAGTTATAATGGATTTTAATTATGTTTTACGTCAAAATTGATTTATGGAAGCTTTATATTTTCCCGACAATTTTTTTTTTTAATATAAGCCTTTGGACTACAAAATATTTTGATACGTCGTCGGAAAAGTAATTTTTTAAAAGTAACAACTGTGGCCCTTGGAATATTTTTTTTAATAGTATTAGATTTTCGACATAAAGCCTTTTTGGCTTTATCCTTTTTTATTATCTTTTAGTTCATTTGCAATAAACGAGGGTCAATATTAGCAGAAATGGGATTTGCATCTCAATGGAATTAGCAGTTAGTTTTTTCGAAAACCTTGGATTTTAAAACAATTTTTTTCGATTTGTTATTCAAAAAATGATAGTATACTTAGACCATATTCATTTTAGAATTTTAGTTTTGGATTTGGATTTGGGGTAATAAGTAGAGAGATATAGAGAGATAAATAAGAGTAATAATTGAGAAAATATTTATTAAAAGTTGCGCATAGAAAAAAAGTTCAAAACCAAAATCCCCAACCTAACAAGCCCTTAACTGTTAAAATGATGAGACAATTTAATTTGGTTAGAAAAAGAAAGTGAAATAGAGATAGAGGGAGAGAGAGAGATGTGTATAAAGGAAAGGTGAATGCGGTAAGATTTTTTTTCTGTGTTTGGTTTGGTTTTTGAAATTTTTTTTAAAAAATAATAGGGTTAATAAGTGAAGATAGATAAAAAAAATATTAAAAATAAAAAGAATCTAAAAGGAATTTTTAAAAACTACTTTTCAAATCCTAAAGCTAACAACGCATCAACACACCAGACAAATGTAAGGAATGTCTCCACTTTCTCTAAATTTTCAATACGTCTTATTCACACGTCTCATCCAGCGATTCACCTAATAAGCCAGTAGTTTCAAGCTTCAACGTGCCGAACAAAAAAGAGAAATGATTTTGCCACTTTATTTTTGTTAATGCCATTCATCTGTAAATGTATTTTTGCACCAATAATAAATTTGCAAGAATATGGAATTAACAAAAAAAAAAAGAGTGACAAAATTAGCGGCCAACAAAAAATTAATTGTACCTCCAATTAACCCACCACAGACCTACAAAACAAATAAAATAAAAAATGGGAAGTTTGGGTCTATTATTGTTTACACAAAGAGAAATGGTATATGTACCGACAGAAAGGGGACCGAAATCGTATCGACGGCCCCCGGCCGGCAGTCTCTGGCCACCGGACGGCCTATTCGAGCCGTCCAAAAATTTTATAAAAAAAAAACCGATGGGGCCTATACGAAAAAGGGGTGCTCGGATCAAGCACCCTATACACCTCGGATGCCGTTGATTCCAGCGTAGGCCCATTTTTCGTATAGGGTGCTTGATCCGAGCACCCCTTTTTCGTATAGGCCCCATCGGTTTTTTTTTTAGAATTTTTGGACGACTCGGATCGGCCGTCCGGTGGCCGGAGACGGCCGGCCGGCGACCGTCAGTACAATTTCGGTCCCCTTGGTCGGTCCATATATCTTTTTCGCTCTATTCAAGCCCAATTCGCCAAATTTTTTTTGTCCTTATTCAAATTTTTTTCGTATCACTTGGCTTATCATCATTTTTTTGGAGATTATTACATCCTCATGACAAGAGGAATCTAAAAAGTAAAAAAAATTGATCGAAATCCAATTTTTTTGGAATTTCGATGAAAATTGGCGGAAAAGCCACTTTTTTAGTCGTTATTCAAAAAAAATTGGATTTCGATCAAAATTTTTTACTTTTTAGATTCCTCTTGTCATGAAGATGCAATAATCTCAAAAAAAAATGATAATAAGCCAAGTGATACGAAAAAATTTTGAATAAAGACAAAAAAATTTGGCGAAAAATACAAATGGATTATTTGGCCGAACAGGCTGTCGACAAAAGTGTTTAATTCAAACTGTCATAATCAGTCGTATTCAGGCGGACGGAAACCCAACTGTGCCCCTGATGAAAACGCGGATGAGAGAACAAAAAGGGGACATAATAGGAAAACACTGGAAGTCTGGAAAGTCATTTTAGTAAACAACCAAAAAGTGTTGGGCAAATTTCACTGACGTCCCTGAGGTTTTTGACACAAACAGAAACCTCAGGAGGTTTCTGAGGGAGGTTTCTGAAATGTCACTCACCTTCCTTTCTTTACCTGACAATAGACACATGCCCCCTTCCATCTTCTTTCTGTTAAAAACTTAACAGAACTCCATAAAATCAGAAAGTTTAGTTGCTAAAATGTCAAAATTACCCCCATGTCTTTCCTCTCTTCATCCCTCCCCCCTTTCCTTCCATCTCATCCGATTCACACCAAAGCAATACTATGGTACTTCCACCTTCTCTTTCCTCCTCTTTCTCTACATTGTTCTTACTACATTCTCTTCCTTTCCTCATCTTTGTGCCTACGATAATGAAATGCATACACAGACGTAGATTAGGATCTTATTATGAAGCAAACTACAAAAACTGAAAACCAATTCTTTCCCAAAGTAAAAAAAAAAACTAGTTTGGTAAACCCGTCTTTTAAAAAACATTGTTGTCCCAAATTAGAGCCCTCAAACAGGAAATTTTTCAGTGCCGAGTGGGTAACACGTGGTACCCGCTTGGCGTATTCGAGTTATCCAATGCGTTTTTGGACAGCTCGGATTTGGAGTGAAAAAAGAGAGAGAGAGAGAGAGAGGGAGAGAGTTGGGTTGAGATAAGAGAGAATGTTTCAATCCGAGCCGTCCAAAAATGTATTGGACGGGCTAGATGTGCCTAGCGGGTACCACGTGGGATATACCCATCCCGCACCGAAAAAATTCTCAACCAAATGGCTCCCTAATTATACTTCAACTGATTAAACCGACTGGACCATAAATGTGTCTTCTGGTAGAATACAAATCAAACAAGATCTAAGAAATTTGATATGCCAATTCGTCAAATAGAACTTATTACATGTATAAACAACCCCAATGCCCAAAAAAAAAAAAAAAAAAACTAATGCCCAGTGGGTTTACATGTGTAAGCAATCAAATTGCACAATTGAATCAAAATCTACCTTCATCTGATCATAATCACCACCGTAGGCAAAAATGGGGGCTCCGATACACTGGCGGCATCTTGTCGCTTCTTCTCGGTCGGCACTTGAAACCCATTCTCAGTGATTTTTTGGCGCAATTTGGTTTCTTGGCAACTAAAATTCCTTAATCACAAGGCGTAATCACAAGGCGACCCGGATCGAATTACGATATGAGAACCATAAAATCAAATGCAATCACTTGGGGGCCAAAAAAATCACTTTTCAGGTGGAATTTAGAAGGGTATTGAAATTTTGCAATATCAAAAGTGACCCAGAATGATCAACGCTTTCAAAACCATAACATACAAACCCAATCCCAGCACCGACGGAAAATTCAAAACCGAACTAGTTGAAAAAAAATCTTGAATTTTTGGCCGAATTTGCTTGGTGGATAGTCAAAATTCTTGATTTTGAGGGTGACCCAGATCAAGTTGATGGTTGGGAACCATAGCATCAAATCGAATCTCAACACCCAATTTGTAAATCAAAATGGAATCGGGTTTGTAGGTGGCACACCTGTATACAAACACAAAGGAAACAAATTAAACCCAACTTCTTGAGAGAGAGAACAACAGAAATTGAAAGAAGGAAGAAAGGCTTACCGAAGAACAAGCGAAAGAATCTGGACCGAAGAAGAAAAACAGTGAGGGAGATTGATTTATGTAGCAACTTTGGGAGTAAGAGAGTAGCTGTTGATGGTGGATCGTGGGTGCCGTCGGTGGGTTCAGGGCAAGATTGGGGTTAAGGTTGGAGACTAGGATTTGTGATTGGGCTGGGGTAGCGATTTGTGAGTGCAGCTGTGCTACTTGCACAAATAATTTTGCACGTATCTTGCACATATATTTTTGTGGGGCCCATATCGGGGTCCCACAAAATGATCCAAACCGTTTATTTTTTAAAAAATATTTTTTAGAAGGTTCTTGTAAAAAATCAGCTCTAATGAATATCGGTAAAGGCTTTCTCAGAATTCGTAGGGCAAAACAGAATGATTCGCCCTACGATTTCTGAGAAAGCCTTTACCGATATCCGTTGGAGCTGATTTTTTAAGGGAACCCTCCAAAAAATATTTTAAAAAAGATGAACAGTTCGGATCATTTTTTGAAACCCCGATATGGCCCCCACAAAAATGTATGTTCAAGATATGTGCAAAGTTATCTGTGTGAGAATCATTACTGTTGTGAGTGAGTCATATAGATGATAGAAAGATGGAAGAAGGGGCTTTTGGTCATTAGCTTTGCCAAGTTAACATCGTTAGAGGTTAGATAGTGGAATGGGGGAATCTTGACATTGTTAGGTAAAGTAAGGGAGGTGAGCGGCATTTCAGAAACCTCAGAGGTGGTTTCTGTTTGTGTCAGAAACCTCAGGGGAGGTTAGTGAAATTTGCCCAAAAGGGTTGAATAGACTAAACAGTCCACATATTATGTCGACGTGTGCTGGATGAAGGGGCTAAGGCTGTGTTCCATAACGTGTTTAAGAACTTATTTTTTGTTGAATAAGAAGGGGTGTTTCTGAAAATAAGAAGTTGGGTACTTATTTTCGTAGAATTTGTATAGGTAAATACTAGTCGGGGAGGGAAATCGTACCGGCGGCCGCGCCAGGCTGCCTCCGGCCACCGGACGGCCGATCCGAGCGGTCCAAAAATTCTATAAAAAAAAACTAAGGGGGCCAACGCGGGAATCAACGGCATCCGAGGTGTGTAGGGTGCTTGATCCGAGCACCCCTTTTCCGTGTACATATGGTGGCCGGAGACGGCCTGGCGCGGCCGCCGGTACGATTTCCCTCGGCCAGCGCCCAACACAATAGCAACAGTCTTATTTTTTGTATACGGCAACTTCAAGCTCAAAAATCATATGTTTATGCAAATAATTTTCTTACCACTATGGATCTTATTTGATAGATCTCATTGAAATCTTTAATACAGTGCGATTTTTTTTTTTTTTTCCATTTACGTTATGTTTTAGTTTGAAAGTGTGAAGTAAATTTTGTATTTGAATTTTGTGGAAGACCCTTATTATTTTTGAAAAAGAAGTATGAGAAATAAGTACTTATTATTTTTTAAGAAGATTTCCGGAACGGAGCCTAATTCGGAAAAATTGAACCAAAACTGTCCAATTCGATTGAAAGATTTCATGTTCTTATGTGCTCTCAACAATTGGATATCCAGATAGATAGACATTCAAAGAGGCCATTTTTCTTGCTAAAACCCACTGTCTTCTAGAATACAAATTGTCAATATTATCAAGCTCAATAAGATCTAAGATTGCAAGGCTCTTTTTCTCAATATAACGACCTTGACCCATTGATTCTTGTATTCTTCTCTCTCTCTCCAATAAGTGTCAGCCCTGACACCTTGTGAGACCAATGAAATTAGGATGATGGGAATCGGGGACCCTGTAGATCCTATAGGGCGGCTGATCCAGCTGTCCATTTCGGTAATGGACGGTTGGATTTTAATCCGAACAATGGACGGCTCAGATCAATAAGAGTTGGATTAAATTCACGCCATTGACATCAAAATGAACGACATAATTGGTTGCCCTACAAGTTCAATCAAGCAGCATTCTTCTTTTGCTTAACTTAAAGAGATGGGGAGGGCAGAGAAAGAAGAGGGAAGAGCTCCTTGGCTAGTTACTTGCTTTTGCTCGCACTGCAAGATTTTCAAATTCAGAAAAATGGGACCCTTTGTGCATTACACAACAAAATGACCCCAAAAAAAAATAAGTCAACTTGAAAAATCAAAATTGTTAGTCTTCAACAAAAGAAAGTTTACCATTAAAAATAAAGTCAATTCTACCTCGCCAAATCCACCAACAATAAAGAAGAGCCATACTTAACGAGAAAAGAGGCATATGATTTTGACTGATACGTTCTTGAATACAATCCCACCAATCTGTCATGTTTCTGCAATTAAGAAGCTCTTCAGGTCTTAAACGAAACTGAGAATGAATCTAGACTTTGATTGTAACCTCACACCGAAACAATACATGCGAGATTGATTCCTCTGCCTTGCCACAACGAGAGCATACTTGATCGAATCTGACTTTGCGCGCAACTAGAGCCCCATTTGTTGCCATCGCATTATCAAGACACTTCCACATAAACAATTTCACCTTCGGATGGATTTGTAGTCCCCACAACTTCTTCCAAACAGTAGGAAGGACACCGGAAGAGCTCGTTTGACCCATGTGAATGTTCCCATGAATATCAGTGCCCTCCCTAGCAAGTCAATAAGCCAACTTGACAGAGAAAGACCTATTTGGTGATGGGTGCCAAATCTTACGGTCCTGTCGATTTGTATAGCTAATCGGAATTGAGAGAATATGGTCGACATCCTCTTTACTAAAAACCTCACTAACCAAAGCAACCTTCCAAGTTTTAGTGCTAGAATCGATCAAGTGAGCCATTATCTCTATATCATTCCTCCTTAGCGTGTGCATGTCAATTTTGCAATACGTATGTCTTGGGATCCAAGGATCTTCCCACACATGAATCTCATTACCAAAATGAACTTGCCACCTCCAACACTTGTCAATTAATTCCCGTGCCCATACAATACTCCTCCATGCCCAAGAAGACCAACTGGTAACTTTTGCATGCCAAAAAGATGTACTAGGAAAGTAGCGTCCTTTAAAGATCTGTCGGATCAAAGATGATTCGCCTGAAATAAGTTTTCAACCCTGCTTGGCTAGCAAAGCCTTATGGTAGGATTCCATATCCCACAAAACCAAGCTGTCATCCCCTTCGCATAAACTAAACTTGTCCCATTTAATTCAATGAATTTTCACCTCACCCTACTTTGAACCCCACCAAAACCACGAAACCTCAGAAGAAATCTACTGCAAAAGAGTTTTTGGCAGACGAAAACAAGACATAGCATAGTTTGGAATAGGTAATACCACATATTTTAATAAAACTTCACGGCCCGCATGATTAACCTGGTTGTCTTTCTACCTCCTCAGCCGTTTAATAGTATTATCCTTAACATATGAAAAAAGATCACGTTTGGAATTACCATGAAAAACTGGAAGTCCCAGATATCTAGTCCCATTTGCTTCCATTGTGATCCCCACCTTTGCTGCTAAGAGGTTTCTACTTTGAGTTGGAGTATTGGGACTGAAGAAAACTGATGATTTCTCCTTGTTCACTTTCTAACCCGAGGCAGCTTCATACAAGTCAAGAATCCGATAAAAAGCTTCACAATCTTAATCTGTTGCACGAAAGAATATAATAGAATCATCCACTAATAAGAGGTGAGAAATGATAGGACAATGGTTATTAATCCGAAAACCCTACAAAATCTTTTTACTTAGAAAGTCGTTGAAAAAAGCTGAGAACCCCTCCCCACATAAAAGAAAAAGATACGGGGAGAGAGGGCATCATTGCCGAATCCCTCGACTTGGTAAGAAAGTTTCACCCGCTTCCCCATTGACAGTGATCGAAAATGAGACGGTCCTAATACACTCCATGACCCATCCAATCCATTTATGGTGGAAACCCAATTGAGCCATCACCCTCTCCAAGTAACTCTAATCCACTCAGTCGTATGCTTTCGCCATATCCAATTTAAACTCGGCCACACCTTGAGTGCCTGAACGTTTATGCTTGATATAGTGCATAACTTCATGAGCGATCAACACATTATCCGTGATCTGACGACCCCCTACAAAAGCACTTTGATTCTCTGAGATAATAGCAGAGAGAAAAGGTCTAAGCCGATTGGCCAGAACCTTAGCAATAAGCTTGTAAACTGTGGTGCATAAACTGATAGGATGGAATTGGCTGACCTTGGTTGGTGTTTGCACCTTCGGAATAAGAACGATTTAAGTGCGATTCACACTTCGAAGCATTCTGCCATCATGGAAAAACTGCGCACTGCTCGGCAAACATCAACCCCGACTATATCCAAATATCACTGGAAGAAACCCGTTGTCATACCATCGTAGCCTGGTGCTTTATTAGGGTGCATCGCAAACAACGCAATTTTAATTTCACCCGTAGATGTTGGGCTACGGAAGCGGTTAATGGTAAAGCTCAAGGAGATTTCTATGAGTTTCAGGATGCTAACTCTAAGGTTCCATCACCTTTAAATTTGTTGAGATTCACTCGTAATGGAACCTTAGTGTGGCAGCGCCCTAGGATGAATGTAACCAAGATTAATGTGGATGTTGCTGTCTCTAACAGTTCAGATTCTATTTGTACAGGAGCAATAGCTCGAGGTCATGATGGCAAGGTCCTTGGTATCTTCTTGAGTATGCACACTGGTATTACTTCATCAAGAATTGCTGAGGCTATGGCTATTTGAGATGGTTTGAAGCTGGGGATTGATCCAAATCTCTCTAAAGTGGTTATTGAATCGGATGCGGCGGCGATAGTGAGGAAATGTTCTATCTCTCTAGATCCACCTATTGATATAGCGGCTTTTATTTTTGATATATTGTTTAGCTCTGAAAAAATCTTTTTCTTCCTGTGAGTTTGGTTTTGTTAAACGTGATTGTAATCGGGCTGCACATTGTTGTGCTCAAAAAGCTCTTTTGAATGGTTGATCCGGTCTGTGGACTTCCATTTTGCCCCCATGGGATTCCCAACTGTCTGATGTTTAGGCTTTTACGCATTTCAGATTATTAACACTTCTCTCCTTTTGTAAAAAAAAAAACAAAAGAAAGTTTAAAATCATGCATACCAGCATATGATTATAAGCTTTATAAATCACTCTCTTCTTACAATGTTGGCGAAAAGAATACTAATTATGCTTATATAATCAATTTGATCAACTCGATATGGTCATTTTTCAAATAAATACTTATTTTTTGAATTAAAGATGATATATTGTGAGTTAATGACCTGTCTCCTAAAGCGAAAAATAAGTATTTAAAAAATATTAGAGAAAAAATAAAAACCTTTGAGAAATAGGGCTTATATATAGAATTCTACACAATTTGTTGGGGTCCCTCATTTTAGCAAAATTTTGGGGGTGGCCAAGGCGATCGCCTTGCTCACCTTTGCTCAGGACCGGCGTGGTCTCCAACTTAAATAGAACTGTTATGAGCAGTGGTAGACACCGTAATTTTTCAGGGTGCCAAATTTTAAAAGATCAACATGAGAGATTATAAAACATAGTGGTTTTAATTAAAAATGTCTACGCACAACCAATTAGCTATGTACATATATCCTTATATCTAGATAGATAGACATCGAAAGAGGCCATTTTTCTTGCTAAAAACCAGTGTCTTCTAGAATACAACTTGACAATATTATCAAGCTCAATAAGATCTAAGATTGCAAGGCACTTTTTTAAATAATAGATTTTTCAATAGTATTCGAGCAAAAATCTAGTTTCGCTTTTTCTTCCGCAAAAAATACCCAAGGGTCGCGGGCCAGCATCTTGCCACAAGGAAGGGGGGGGGGGGGGGGGGATTTGTTGGTCGCGGGCCAACATCTTGTCCATAAGGGTCGAACCGTGGCGCTTGGGACCTGCTACGCTATGATCTAAAGAAATAGAGTTGCGCTTTTGCCACCATGCAGGTTTTCATAATATGGTAAGCGCTTGATCCTACAATTTTCTTTGCCCATTCCCGTTCCGCTGCCCAAAAAACGGCAGTATAAAGGCAGCATTGCACAATGAGAACTGAGCCATGACTTCAAAAATCTCAATATACGAACAAATACACAACGAGAGCTCCATGCACTCACTATACACATTCTCTCAATCGAATTATCAGACCATATATATTCATTTCGATATACAACAAAATGGAAACTGAATTTGAACTATTTACTCGGTTGCATAGCTACGAGTGTCAAGATTATTTTCTTGGCATATCTATCTTCAAACAAAAGTAGAGTGACATGAAAGCCTTACTCATGGAGGCGGGCGTGGTAGAGGTACTAACCCATCTATTGGTCACCGAAGCTGGTGAAACTGGCGCCATGCTGTTCTTCAGCAACACATCATCTTCGCCATCAGGCGAAGTAGGAGGCCTTCTAGTTGTTAACGCGCTACCATCGTCAATTATCTTCCCAGCATTCTCATCTTTGTATGCCTGAATCTCTATCAAAGCCTCCAAAATCTCTTTCATCGTAGGCCTTACGTCCTTGTCAAGTTGCAAACACCTAAAAGCCACCTCTGCCACCGACAAAGTCATCCTCTCAATCGAAGGATCTGACTCATACCCAAGAGACGAATCAATCAACTCATGGATTGAACGGTTTTGGATCCTGTTTACTGCTAAGTTAGCCAAATTAATGTCATCCAGATTCCTGTTAATGTCAACAGCCGGCAGTGATGATATGAGCTCAATAAGAACAACCCCAAAGCTATAAACATCACTCTTGTCAGTAAGCTGGTAACATCGATGGTACTCGGGATCAACATAACCCGGAGTGCCCTGTGGAGCCGTTGAGACGTGAGTGGCATGGTTGGGGAAGAGTCTCGAGAGCCCGAAATCTCCAACTTTGACGCAAAAATCGTTGTCAAGGAGTATGTTGTCAGTCTTCACATCGCGGTGGATGATATCAGAATCATGGAGGTGAGCCAATGCACTGGCAGTTTCAATGGCTATGTTCATGCGAATAGGCCATGCAAGAAAACAATCCTTTGCGCGATCACCGTGTAGATGATCCGCCACAGTTCCATTGGGAATGTACTCATAGACGAGTAGTAGTTCCCGGCTGTGGCGGGAGGTGCAACCAAAAAGGGTAACCAGATTGGGGTGGCTCAAACAGGTAAGGATTTTGATTTCATTCATGAACTGCTTCACCCGCTTGTAGTTGTGCTCGTATAGGCGCTTGACAGCAACTTCCCTTCCGTCCCGGAGTATTCCTGGTTGAGAAAAGACCAATGGTTATGCCACATTTTTGTGGGAATAATTGGGATTTCAGAGTTTGTAAATGGATAGGTTACATAGATAGGCTGTTGGTGGATCATGGATTTGTGGGGAATTTTCAAGTGAAAGGAAATAGAAACGCAAACCCAAGGTTACATGGATTTTTACATGCAAGAAGGACCTGTGTCGGAAGAGAAAATTTTCAATGCAACGGTTATTTGTAGTGCCTCTCTCACATGGGGTGGGACTCACGCATACATGGGGCCCACATCAAGTGAGAGAACGTTACAAATAACCGTCGCATTGGAACTTTTTTTCCTTGCCGGACACTTTGACAGTAGGGAAAGAAAATTAACTATGTTTCCTTCATATGATTGGTTGGACATCCACCTAGCAAGCATACTTAGAAAATTCAAGCTATCAAACAAATCCGTGTCTCGTGCAGTACATGAGATGCTCAATTGCAACTTGCAAACATCACTTTGTCTCCTAGAAAATAAAAGAGGTATAACACCAAGAAGTATGGAAATTTAGTTGTGTCCTGTTATCCTTGCAACTGATGCATGTCACCTGAGTCCATGGAACATAGGGCAAATAAAGATAAATTCATCTGCTTTACTTCATTTTTTACTGCTTCTTTCTGATTTTTCGTTATTTATTTCCTTTCCAAAGTACATGAGCGAACACAGTCTTAGTGATGCTGCGACCTAAGAAGCACTGATACGGATAGAGACTCGGCAGTTACAAATAAATAGGAACACAGACACAACTAAACTTATGTTTATATTAAGGTCGATACGTAGTTATTTTTCATGCGAACATTTCATCTGGAAATAACCAAAACTAATAGTATCTTTACAATTCTTGTTGTTTCCTCTTTAAATATTACAAGTCGAACGAGGGTTTTATTTGGTCATAGTTCATGTACTCATACTTTTTTTCAAATATTTTTGGAACATCATCGCCACAAAATGAGCTTCAATATTATAAATTGCTCCCTATCATGTTTCCATCCATTTCCAAATTGAGACACGATATCCCCGATATTTTCCCAAGACCGTCCCTGCTTAAAAACAATTGCATTTATTAGACATGCCACTTGACATGTCCCATACGTGATCTGCGTGTCCCTGGAGTGTCGTGTCCCCAAAGTGTGTGACACAGATATGATAAGCTATTAGGAGTGACGGTGCTTAATAGGCTGCAAGTGATAATCTAAACAACCCCCCTTCTTACCATGGTACACGGTGCCGAAACCTCCATCTCCCAATTCCTTGGAAGGGTCGAAGTCATCAGTGGCTTGTTCAAGTTCAGCATAGGAGAAGACAGAGGCACCAAAGTAGGCACTACTTCCTTCAAGGTCTGCTTTTGATAAGTGATCAGAGGAAGTGTTCTTTGAAGAGATGTACGATGAAACCTGATTCCATTTGTTACGACGCCATATAATTATTATGACCAAGCATAGCAGAAGGATTACGACTCCAGGTATAACTGAAGAAAATACAGGTGTAATCAGGTATTGATTCTTTCATCCATATCCATGCGTAGGTGGAAAAACAAACCAGAAAAACTGAGGCATCTTTGTCTCTTAAATATCAGTCCCTCTGTCCCAATGCGATAGCAAAGCCATATGTTTGCGAACTTGAAGCGCGTGAATCTCAAGAGAGGATTGTTTGGCAGCCAATGTATTGGAACAGAAGAACTCTATTATGGGGACAAAAGATACAGTGCCAAAAGTGAATTGGCTTTAAGGCTTTAACTAGAATCCTCAAATGGGATTTAAAAAATAAAAAAAAAAGAATTCTCAAATGGGAAAACATGAACTCAATGAAGTTTGTATAGTGATCAAAAGAACTTTTTTGGATGTATCAATAGAATTCTATCTCTTAAGTCTTACCTAAAAAAAAATTGTTTATCTATTGGAAATTTGAATATAGATGTAGATTTATCTACGTCTAATCATGCTTACTGAATACTGACAAAAGGTAAATTACCTGTTCCTAGTACCAGTATCAAGTGCTTGCTAATTCCTGCAACCAATGTCAAGGAGAAAAATACCAGTCAATATACCTTGCCTAGTGAAAAATGCTTTGAGACCAACTAAAGGAATTTGTAAAAAAATCAAATAGAAATAGACAAAAATGAAGAAGAAAATCTTCCATGGTGGAGCAAAACTGCTATGGATTAAAGAACTCTAAGAAAAAACCCATTAGTGCCAATACCTTCTTTCTCATTTCTGCACTGGAAGAGCGTTCTATCATGAGAACATTTCCCCCCCTTGTGGCGACACTGTAGACATTCCTTGGACACATGAAACCTAATAGAGAACTCAAAAGCCAACACAGAGAACAAATCACTGGCATTTCGGTTTCCGAGTTTGGGTACCACTGGCAATTCAATAACCGAACAGTTGAGACCAACACTGGCATTACGCGAGACACTAGAATGATAAGGATACTTATAGTAGACAGTGTACCCACTGCAGCCTCTGTAACTGTCGTTGCCACGAAAAAACTCATGTCGTTTCTTGTCAAGTTCAGGGCTTATCGTAGGGCATCTCAACAAGGTGAGACCAGGTGATATTGTGAAAGAAATACCGTTGAGTTTAGGGGGAAGAGTCCAGTTCAAGTAGAACCCGACAACATCGCAAGCCTTTGTCCCAATGAGGTACCCTAGATTTGGGTCTTTAACCCTAATGGAATTTTCAGTGACATTGGTACTAATAACGTCATACAATACTTCCTTCGCTTCCAGCTTGAGTTTTGGAACTGGGGCTGTGCAATTTTGTACGGTGTAGAGCCCACAATTGGGGAATGTGGAGTTGGACAGAGGGTATTTGATTCGGCCATGAGTTCCACAGTCGAAGGAGTCTGGACATTTCCCAGAAGAGTGATGAAGAAACAGTAGATGAAAGAGAAGCAAGAGTGCCAAAACAGAGGGAACACCCATTTTGATTGCCCAGTTTAGCAAATATGGATTAGTAATAAACAACCAACAGAGTGGAGAGGAAGTAAAAAGTTTCCTGTCTTAAAACAAGGTATTGTTTGAGGGGTTTTGTCAAGAAATAGAGGGTGTATCTCTGCTTTACACGCCGTCGACTCGGAAATTTTGGCTATTTTGGAGGACTTGAAAGAAGTCCGATTGAAAAGTCCGATTGAACTAGGACCACTACTTTGGTTGAATAGCAAGGGTCGGTCGGCAAAAAGACTCCATAGGAGTTTCATGCTCATCTCCTTCCTTCATTGACCCGCCAACTTGACCCTTCGACAACCCAAAGGGTTGGTCCGGCTCTCTTGGCTTAATATTTACGGGTTTGCTCCTTTTTAAGATCTCAAGGGTCGGTCTTTGGGTTGGTCCGGCTCTCTTGGCTTAATATTTACGGGTTTGCTCTTTTTTAAGATCTCAACGGTCGGCCTGGCTCTCTTGGCTTAGACTCTATTTGGAACTTGTGAGAAGGAAGAGAAGAGGAGAGAAAATAATTACGAAAAGAAACGGGAGAAAATGAGGGGAGGAAATTTAACTATCCCTAGAATTTTATTTTGTCATTTTCTCTTTCCCTTCTCTTCCTTTTTCATATTTTCCAAACAAAGCGTATTTTCAGGTTTGCACATTCTTAAGATCTCAGGTGCGATTTCACCTGTCAACAATTCTTGAGGTCACCTCACACATCGTATGAAAAGGCTATGGGTGGAGCTCCAAGGTACGCGGAAATTGATCCGAAACGCCCTCTATTACCAAAGGAAAATTGACCCATTGACACTTCTCTCTCGCGATCTCTCCAGATGTGTACTCTTGGATGGGCTACGTGGGTGGTGTGAAAAACGGGGTAAGAAAATATCTAAGTTGCAGAGAGAGCACAAGGTGACAGAAGTAGTGAGTCAAGGTCGCCGAAAATGGGGCTTGTGGGATGCTTTCATGGTGCTCCCCACTCGTATGAAGGATTCCCCGTTTGATACGCTTTTGTAGTTTTCCCTTGACTTTAGGGGAAAAGTGAAAAAGAAAACCAATACTATAACCTAAGGAAAGCTTAAGGAAACAGAAAGTTAGGAGTACCATTTTTTTCCTAACGCAGAAACATATCATATATAAATATAATAAAGGACACTACCCGTCCAAAAACAAAAAACAAAAAAGTCGCATGGAACCAAAATGCCGAAACCAGACCCATTGATCACATTCGTGAGGATGGATGGAGAGGTCAAGTATGGGTAGAGTAACTCTCGAGATAGACCCACCGCACCAACATGAGCTCGTTCCCACCGCAAGCTGAAGCCACTAACTAACGCTGCCACCGTCGCCGCTAAGCTGGTTCCAAAGACCCAGATCTAAAACCCTAGACCTGGTTCTTGAGTCCAAAAATGATGAAAATAGTAACAGATCTCATCTCCTTAAGGTAAAGTCTCAACCAACTCACAACCATGGGCCAAGAGAGAATGGGAGCGAAGCAAGAGAGTCTGGAAACGAGGGATTGGGAGGAGGGGAAGAAGGGGGAGGGGGAAAAGGGAGGAAAGAAGGCGGGGGGGAACCCACCCATAACTTTCTCTCTCTAAGCTCTCGAAAAGGAGTACGAATTGATACCACATTTTCCAGAATAGAAAACTACGCTATGTGACGGTTTGGAGAGGGAAAAAATGGGCGGAAAATAAGAGGAAAATAGAAAGAAAAATTTACTATTCTCTAAATTTGAAAATTTTATTTTCTTCTCTCTCACTTCCAACCAAATAATAGAAAGGAAACTCTTTTAATTTTTCTTTCTTTTCCTTAAGTTCCAAACAGAACATAAAAGCTCCCCAAAAATGCTGTCCCACTACCTTGCGTGAAAATCTCCTATGTATCCCTCCTGACACAATGCTACGGGAACCACTGTATTGTGGACCACTAAATTGCAAGAGTAGGAAAATATATACCCCGTCATTTAAAATACCCCTCCTTCCGTGCAAACCCCGCTAAGAAAATTCTTTCCTCCTAAATACAAGGAATTGATCCGGTGAGAGCACAGCAACAAAGAACTTACTCTTCTAAGCTCACAAATTAAAATTCTGGCGGCCACTTGAAAATTTTCTGATCATTAACATCACAATCCCAAAATTAACTGGTGTAGTTGACCCAGACATCCAGCTACAACATAGATATACACGCTCTCCTCCCTTCAAAAGGGAGGAAAACTCATGCTTGTTGCTGGTAGCCCAAGCCACAAAGCTCGTTTGTTAAAAGATAGGTGATAATGATGGTATGGAAGTTGTCAAAAGCTCAATGATGTCCATAGATTCATCTTTAATATAGGGCTCGAGTGCAGAGTTAAAGATAACACAGCGAATTGATGAAAAGCATAAGACAAAAGGGACGTCTGTGATCACAATCTTGATGAAGGTTCCCTCAAAAGACGGTTGAAATGAAAGCTCTTGCCCATGTAGAAGAAAATGATCAAAAAGATTGTTCAAGGCTTGGATTAAACAAATCGGGGGAGGGGGGGGTAGTAACTAGTCAACACAAACATGGTTTAAATAAGGAAGATAAAAAATGTAAACAGAAAGGTGTATCAAAAGGAATTTCTAACAGCAGCCTAATAAATAACCAGATAAGTCAAAATCTCCTCAAAAGCCACTCAATTTTTACCCAAGCTTTATGCTTTTATTTGGGTCTGGACCGAAAACAACAAATACTATACGATCCTCACTATGAATCTGCCCACTGTAGTAGGAAGCATGGTGTGACTCAAAACTGATACCCTTGCTCGCAAGTACTGCACCAATTAAAAGCACCTGAAGCAGAATCTCGACCATAAACTGGTTCATCCTATATCAGACACAGAAAGAAACTGCAACATAAACTAAAACGCTTCCTTGTTAAATAGCGCGAATAGCATTGCAAGATGCTATCACCCTGTAGAAGGCAAAAAAGAATCAACTACACCTTGGCGGCACATAGAAAATAAATTTCATTGACAAAGGACAAGTCAGAGTTATATCCAGACATCGTAAGAGAAGTAATTACACCAATTACCTAACAAAACACAAGAATATTGTGGTAGATGTAGATGGATACTCAGTCCTCTTCCATTGGCACATCTGGAATGTCAAACCTGTCTTCTTCTATTGTTTTATTGACCACAGACATTGGAGTCGGTAAAGGTTGAGTCAAGGAAACTAAAGAACAGTTAGCGTGTCTTACGACAAAGGTACATTCATACAAGCTTGAAGATAAGTTTAATGATTCCACAAATAAATGTGCAGTTCATAGTCAGCATGGATAACATCACGCCAAACAATTGCCAAACTAGCAAACCAGAATCTTACACAAACAGGGGATGGATACCAAACCTTACATTTGGAAGCACACTACCACATGATACTTTAGCCTACGTTCCAAGCCTTTGAGGCAGATATTTTGAACAGTTTGATCTCTAGCCAATCGTCTGTACCGCCTCGAAATGTGATCCACTAACTACTTCTAGAGTGGTCAATTTGTTTAGAAACATTTAAGCCTACCATTTTGGAGCATCATATGCTAGGCATCGCAAAAATCATGTAAACGATAGAAGTGGATTTCTCCTATACCAACAAAAGTCCAATAGGAAACGCCATGTTAAATAGATGAGAAAATACAGACTATGTCACGGCGATTATAATAAGGATATAAATTGACATAAGATCGTCCTCTTTATCACCACGGTTGTGGCTGCTATTTAGCTCCCTCAATATTTCAGGTGTAACCTGCGTTCAAATTGGAAACAAATGCATCTGATATTGACAAAGAAAAGCCAAAAGAAATTAGCATAGTAGCTGTAAAGAGGTTAGAGCTCATACTAATTTGTGCCTTTGGTTTCCGACTAGAAGGTTAAGGTTAGCTTTGTCCTCCTTCGTCAGCTCATTTTTGTACCTGTAAAAAAACTTTACGTGACTGGTGTACAAGGGGAAAAATAACTCTCATTTCTTTTTCTTTCTTTTAGACGAAAAAAAGCTGCTAATTTTGAACAAGTTAACAAAATCCAAAATCATATAGAATAGCAATGGGATGACAATATGGGCATCATTACATGTTTTACCAAATGTTCGTCCATTATATAAATGGCATATGGGATAAAAAGGAGATCAAGAAAGCCTAAGGGCTGGGGCTGAGAAAATCCGTAGATGTGTCTTAAGCATTTTTCCTGTTTATGGCGATATATATCTTTCTCTTTAATATAACTACCATTTACAGCAACCACAATAACCTAATAACAGTCTGAGGGGAAGGGGAGACTGCTTGCGACTTTTATATATGCAAAGTAAAAACCCTAGTGCCTTTATTAACAAGAATACAAACCTTTGTACAAATGCAAGAAGTGACTGATGCCAGATCACAGGCATTATCCTTTCATCCTCAACAAATTTCATGAAATGAGCAACCATAGCATCAAGTACCCGATATGGCAAAGCGTACTTCTTCTCAATCAATAGCTTTATAAAATAGCTGCATCAAAGCACCAATGCACAACTGTCAAAACTTTTATGACCCGCCGAACAAATGCAAAATTGTCAAAACTTTTATGATCAGCCGAACAAATGGAATTTGAAAATATAACTGGCCTAAAGAGCGCAGAACCCATTTTGACCCAATGACTTTGCACAAGATTCTCAAAGCGAACATGAGCATGAAAAGGTGGGCAAAATAGAAAACTTGTACAAAAAGAACAGAGGCAATCTATACTCAGATGCACAGACGTCAGAAGAACCTTTACTAATGGAAAAGCCAAAATAAAGACATAATTATTGTGATTGAAATCAGGACAAAACTCATTTGATGAAAACGTTTAACCATGCAACAATAACACCGATATAGACAAATTTGTATACGTATAACCAACATCTCGAGATCCCTCTTTTGTTAAAGAAAAACTGTATTTGGTAGCAAGTTATTTTATCCTTGACAATTTTATTCTTTACTAGCATTGAAATGATTTGGGTTATTTCCTTGCTCAAGAAATGTCAGACATAAACCACAATATAAACAAACGCAATATTGGATATGCATTAAAAACCCTATCCCCAATTGCTAATCCACTAACATGGACGTGTGTCTACTGGAAACAAGAGTCTATCACATGCCTGCAGGAGTTATAAAACCACAATGAATACGAGATGGAAAAACAAGTGTGCAATCTTCCAAACGAACTAGCACTATTCTACACAATGGCAATCGGATCATCCCCTTCCTGAAGCCAATTCAGTTTATAAAATCCTCATAACCATTATTCAGCCCAAAATGTAAAATACATAACTGGTGAAGCCTTTCAAGGAGGGCAGCTTCTACCAACAATTTGACTGATCAAACCACCACTAAATTGCTTACATCCGCATGAATTAAATTAAATCCTGAAATGCACTTCTGCAGTACAAATCTTACCTTGTTGTGCCACAGTACTCCATCTCCGCAAGCCTCAATAGTGCTACACTGTAATTAAGAGAGAGGTCAGTGTTGAAAATATGGTAAACAGTAAACACTACCATTGTTCTGAAGGTTAGTATGTTGACCCCTCAAGCCACTCCCTCGACTTATCATTCCATAATTCTACCTGAAATGATAAATCTAAACCTAGTGCAAAATAGCTATACCTCGAATGAAGTGGAGGAATGGAGACCTTCTGAATAATGCTCCCAATGATAACAGCTTCCCTCAGATTACAAGTTCCAGACTATGCATTAACAAAACAAAATAATTAAAGCTGAAACCACAAAACAAAACAATAAAAATAAGAGGACTCAATACGAGGAATTTGACTCAAATGAAGATATGAGAGAGTTAATAATTGTAATAGACTTGTACAAATGGAAATGGGACACCCTCAGAACTTGAATGTCGGTGAACTGAACTAAGAAAGTTCAAATACAACGCAAAAGTTCAACAAAAAATCCAACGGCTACATAAAAAAGCTGGAACTCGGACAGCTTTTTAAATGTAAGAGGGTAGCAGGCCAGCTGCAGTCTGTCCTGTGCATCATCAAAATTTCATACCTCACACAATGGGAACAATATTCCCTTATTGAAGGCAGCCGGTTTGTATATGGATTTCTTCAAAGCTTGATACAAGGCAAAATGCAATCTCTTATTCTTTCGGATATCATCACGAGTCCTGGGCAGTAAGACAAGCCTGTAAAAACGTTCTGCCTTTTTCACACCCAAATTGGAAGCAAAAATCCTTGTGGCTTGGTACATAGCATTTGGCGACCATTTCTCAGGTTCAGTCAGGTACAGGACTTCCTCCCAAAGCTGCATCGAAGATATGTGTTTGAAAGCTTTGGGAATTTTTCCTGCTGTGTATTTATTAAGAAGCTTTCCAACTCTGCACATAACATTAATACTCCAGCTTAACAGCCCAAATGGGATGCATAATCTAAACTACAAACCTCAATAACATGTAGAAAACGAAAGTAAAAGTACCCCTTGTATAGATCAATGACAGATTCATCCAATTTGGGTAGAGGGCGGACTTCTGGTAATGAAGGAAGTTCTAATCAGTATCAAAACTTCTTTGCAGTAAAACAAAGTACCATTATTTAGGTCTATCTAAGAAAATTTAAGACAATACTAATACTAAAGTGGCATCTTATAGCCGGGGAACACAATCAATTCTCTCCTCAACTTTCATGGCCACAGTGGTCGTTCAGTAGTAAAGCCTGGGGTAAGTTATCAAGGCTGTTTGTTAAGCTTTGAGAATCGGGAAAAACCAGCAACTTTTGGTAGGGATATTTATTGAAACAAAATGAATCTAAACTAAAGTTAACATTTCGCTGTTGATTCACCAAAAAAATTGCACACAAGCATTGTGACAGATCACTATAACCTGAAGAAACTTGTTCATCCTTTTGTTTGATCTTTGCAACAATCAGGTCGGCCAATGTCTGTTGCCGTCCTGCATCCTTCGATACGAAGGCCTCCAGTAGCTTCTCATCCTCTTCATCGACCTCTTCCTATGACAACAAAATTTGAGAATTTAAAGAAAAACAATAAGACTACCTCAAGTTACACTAAAGATACAAAGCAAAAGGGATTATGGCATCTCGGTAACGTTTTTTACGGGCAATCTCGGTTTCTCGCCAAACCACACCCTTTTGGCGGGAAACAATAGCAGTTAAATGACAACTCTTATTTTCTAAATTCCTCTCCCTCTCATAATTTCTCACCCCATTCGGAATTCAAACATGGGAGAGAATTCCTTCCCCGTTATTTATCCTAACATTTCGGACAAAGTCCCTCGAACCACACCAGCATAAGACTACTTCAAGTTTCAAAATTCGAGAGATTTTTCAGTGCCGAGCAGGTATATACTACGTGGTACCTACTCGGCGCATCTGAGCCGCTCGATACTCTTTTGGGCGGTTGAAACTCTCTCTCCTCTCACCCCAACACTTTCTCTCGCCTTTTTCTCTCTCCAAATATAAGCCGTTCAAATACGGAATGGACGGCTTGGACGTGCGAACGGGCACCCGCTCGGCACTGAAATTTTTGCCTTATAGACTAAACTAATTAAGTAGTCCGGAAGCAATGGCAGAAGTGACAATTCTCGCGAACCGAAAGCGAGGATTTATAGATAATCAAAAATAATGGAAAAACAAAAAGATAGATCAAACTCACACCTCGTAACTTCCAAACTGGCTTTGAGTCTCCGAGAACCCACCGAAGTCGTCAATATCATCTTCCTCCAAAACCACTTCCGTCGCGGTATCTTCGGGAAATACCAGGTTGTTAGGGTTTCTCCCTTCGTTCTCCTCGTTTATCTCTTTTTGCTGAATTAGAGCTTCTTTCAATATCTTCGAGCTCGTACCCGACGATATAAGCTGCACACACACACACGCACATACATAAACATACGAAATAATAACCAGAGAAGAGAGAGAGAGAGAGAGAGAGAGAGAGAGAGAGAGAGAGAGAGATGCCTTCTGTTCAAGCTGGTGGTGTTTGGGAGGTTTATTCCGTTTCTTGGAGACAGTGGCGGCGTTGTCGTCGGCGAGGAAGGGCTCAGGATTCTGCTGTCTCGTTCTCTTCTTCGCCATTGTTGAGAGAGAATTGGAGCAACGGTGGGTTAAACCCTAGCTGAATGTGGTCCTTCTTGTAAACCTTTGAAATTGGGTTGTCGATGGAGGCCCATTATGTGAGACCCAAGCCTCGCTTGGCCCAGTTAAGGCATATCATGGGCAGGTTACAAGATTGGGGAATTTAGAGGCCGGCCATTTTTTTTAGGTTCGGATTTCAAACAGTCCTGACACAAATATTTTTTCCTTCTTTCAGTCCTTTTTTTTTTACTTTCCATACAATTGTACTATTTTGTCCCTTCTTCTTAACTTTTTGTATACATATCTATTTTTAGTAAAATTTATATTTTTAGAATCAATTCTTGACCCATATTATTTTAGACAAAAATACCCTTTGCTATGTGGCCTATGAGAACTGTCAATTCTCATAATTAGTTCTATGAGAACTGCTCATTTCTCATAGAAAACTGGCTATGTGACCCATATTATTTCGGACAAAAATACCCTTGGCTATGTGGGCTATGAGAACTGCCAATTCTCATAGTCAGTTCTATGAAAACTGCTTAATTCTCATAGAAAACTGGCTATGTGACCCATATTATTTCGGACACAAATACCCTTGGCTATGTGAGCTATGAGTACTGCCAATTCTCATAGTCAGTTCTATGAAAACTGCTTAATTCTCATAGAAAACTGGCTATGTGACCCATATTATTTCGGACACAAATACCCTTGGCTATGTGAGCTATGAATACTGCCAATTCTCATAGTCAGTTCTATGAGAACCATTCCATTCTCATAGAAAACTGGCTATGTGAACTGAATTATGAAAGCGTGAACTGCCAATTCTCATAATTAATTCTAATGGTAAGTTTTATGAGAATTGACTATGAGAATTGACTATGAGAACTGACTATTCTCATAGAAAACTGGCTATGAGAATGAGGCTATGTAAACTAAAAAATAAACAGTTCACATAGCCTCACCACACACTAAAATACACAGTTTTCATAGAAAATAAATAGTTCTTATAGAAAATACACGATCCAATAGATAGTCCTCATGGACCATACAAAGTTCTCATTGAAAAATACACATCATTGAAAAATACACAGTTCTCATACAAAAATATACAGTTCTCATAGAAAAATACACAATTCTCATAGAAAATAAACAGTTCTTATAAATAATACACTGTTCTCATAGAAAAATACACAGTTCTCATAAACAATTCTCATAAAAAAATACACACACGAACAAAAATTGAACTAACAATAATAATAATCAAATACAAATCCATCCATATCACAGCTCACATTAAAAAATATAAGGAATAACTGTGTTATGGGGATCGACGGCGACCTCGTCTCATCGGAGTACTCCTTGGAGGTATTCGATGTAAGTTGATCTGTATTAAAACCAACGGAGGTGGGAGAATCGAACGTCGACGGCGGAAGACTTCCATGGTATGTCGAAAATACACAGTTCTCATAAAAAAATATATAGTTCTCATAAAAAATACACGGTTCTAATAGATAATTCTCATGAATAATATATAGTTCTTATAAAAAATACGCAGTTCTCATAGAAAAATACACAATTCTCATAGACTGTTCTTGTGAACAACACATAGTTCTCATAGAAAATATACACACGAACAAAAATTGAACAAAAATAATGCACTTCTCATAGAAAAATACACAGTTCCAATAAAAAATACACAGTTCTTGTGGACAATATACAGTTCTCATAGAAAATATACAATTCTCATAGACAATTTTCACATAAAATACACAATTCTCATAGAAAAATACACAATTCTCATAGAAAATACACAATTTTTCATATAAAAATACGCAATTCTCATATAAAAAAAACACACACACAATTCACTAAAACACACATAAAATTCACTAAAAAGGAACCTTGCTTGCAATCCTCTTTTTCCTAATTGAGTGCGGAAATTGATGATTGAACCAACATAGACTTTGTAGTCTTCTGTTCATGCTTCTTTTCTCCACAACGGAAATTGATGATTGAACCAACATAGACTTTGTAGTCTTCTGTTCATGCTTCTTTTCTCCACAACAGAGAGAAAATGGAGTTCTAAGAGAGAAATTTCTTTTTACAAAAGAATCCGATGAAAATTCCTTTTACAAAGAAAGAAAATAATCGCAAATTGAGAATCAGATGCTACAACATAAATTTTCTAACAATTTTGAGATTTTCATTCGACCTTTACGCCCAAATAATCTATCATCACAAACCTGAAGCAGATATCTGAATCGCACAAATAAGAGAGCTTAGAGAAGAAGGAGGAGACTCTGAAAGTTGCGATCGACATCCAAAATCTTCATGTCGCCGCCGACGTCGGTTGTCATCAACTTCGATTTCGTCGTCATCGAGTTCGATTACAACATCTGGAGCTATGTGAAAATCTGGATCTCAATGGGAGACAACCAGATTTTAATGGGAGACGACCACAATGAGAAGAAAGGTCGCGGAGATACCGACGGCGGCAAGAAACGGCGACAAGAATGCCAATTCTCGTCGGACAGGAGGCGGTGGCGGTGGTCAACTCTGCTCCATAGGTGGTTCGTGGTGGCTGTGTCGCCGTCCTCGTCCATCAGATCGTCGTCCTCCGGCTTGAAGTCCACTGCTTCTACATCTGTGTTCGTGTCTCTCTCTCTCTTTCTCTCTCTACAAGGTGGGTTGAAAAGGAGCAGAATAGAGAGAATGTGAGGGTGAGGGGCACAAAAGTCAGTACGCAATTGATTCGAGCCTTCCAGCTTTGGTAAAATATTTTAGGGTTGGGATCAAACCAAACCTAAAAAACGGGACCGACCTCTAATTTTCTAAATTGTTTTCTATCTATCACTTTTCCTATCTCTTAGGGTTCTTTTCATTAGAATGAAATTGATAGAAAATGCAACAAACTGAATAAAACTAATGATATTTTCCTGGTATTTGGCTAGCATAAAAATAATAAAAATTGCTAGAAACTAAATTTCCTAGTACAATCCCTTTAAACATGGTTCACATAAATTTCATTTTCTTGCTAAAACAATAAGGAAATTTTATTTGCTAGTGAAAGTTGCCACATCTTATTGTAATTCTCATTATGCCCATAACTTTTCCATTCTTATCATTTTCCCTATTATATACTCCATCTATCCCTAATTAATTGTCTACCTTTCTATTTTGGATTGTCCCAAATTAATTGTCCACTTTCCAAAAATGGATGGGTAAAACTTACCAATTTCCATTTTTGCCCTTCTTTTGAAAATTGAACTAGTATTATGTACATTCCTAAAAATTCACATTAACTGCTTAAATTCAAACAAAACAACACAGATTCTGCCACCAAGTTTTGGAAGGATTTGGATCAGCACTTGCCAATTGTTCACCACAAATTCTACCTCCAAGTTTTTGAATTTAATTGCACTAATTTTTTTAAACTCAGGAGATTTTAATTGAGGGTTATTTTTGGAAAACAAATGTTTTTAGGGTGTAATAATGTTGTCTAATTAAATAGTTGGATTCTTCATGGCGGACAATTAATTGGGGACGGAGGGAGTACTAGTATTAAGGGCAAGTTAGTAGCTACATATTTTTTCTTGCAATATTCTTATAAAATTTTCAGTTTAATCAAATAGGAGAACATAAATTTTCGTTTCGTTTCACTTTACTTTCATTTATTTCCGCTTTTCATCGTAATTTCTTTTCGCTCCTTGGTGAATTTCTCCAAAAAACAACCTCATACATATTCGGCATGTGGAGAATGAAGGGCATGTCCTAGTTGTGGGCACTTTCTAGAATGTTAGGCTTGCAATCCAAAAAGGCTTTATGATTATTCCCAAGACGACAAAGACCAACTCCAACCCTTCCAAGGAATCTCTCTTTTTTCCCCCCCAGTTATAAAAGAATGATCAATATGATAAATAATTAGGCTTCTCTTTGAACATTTTGAGCGTCTAAAAGTGTTTAATTTTAAATTAAATGTTATATTATGTTGAAATTAAGTTTCTTTTTGAGAAGAAACTTTTTGAAATAGAAGAAACTTTTTGAAATATAGGTCATGATTGTCAAAATGGACGACCTACGTAAAATTGCAGAGTCTTCTCTACAATTTTATAGTATAAACTAGATCAGATGATACACTTCTTTGGAAATAGATAGATGGAATCCTAAACAAGGCAATATGATCAAGCCAGGTATAGCATTTGTTGGCGATTTGTTATGTTTTTCCATAGATTAAATGCTTCAACATCTCCAGCCATGACCTCTAACCTACCTCACATTTGAGAATTGCAAAACGAGGTGTGCGTCGAAACTGACCGACATATTAAGTGCGCTTACATCTAAGATACTTGAAAGATGAGGCGTACGTTAAACACAAATGACATATCATGTGCTACGACAAATATCAAATATGTAAATAATTTTTGTCATATATGCCGATTTATACTCAACCCGACCGTAAGGTCGATTTGAAGCACTAGTCAAGAAAGATTGTAACCTTATGGTTGGAGTCTTCCACAATCGGTTTCTTCTCTGAACCACAGACCACTTTATTTCCACACCATTAAAGAATTTTATCACCCAATTCATGATGTGCAAAGTTTCACAATTGCAACCACAACTTGATAAGTGCCCTTCATAAGGGACACATAGCCCTTAAGGCACACAATTTAGGGTTTAAGTTTAACTTGTAGCTAGCCAGTACTACTGACCCTCTCCATGATACATCCATCTCACTCACGCCTGCACTTGTCAAATGCGCCTGCCCTTTGGGGTCCACCATATTACCCAGTTTTATCATCAATATTCCAATTTACACCTCGGAAATCAAATTAAAGAAGATTGCACTTTTGATAAATCAATTCTTTCCTTTTGGGATGGTGCACTACCGAGATGGTCCAAT
This sequence comes from Rhododendron molle, assembly GCA_025413875.1. Classification (NCBI taxonomy): domain Eukaryota; kingdom Viridiplantae; phylum Streptophyta; class Magnoliopsida; order Ericales; family Ericaceae; genus Rhododendron; species Rhododendron molle. Next base: position 32,073,951 of record CM046396.1, read on the forward strand.
CTCACGGCCGTCGATTGGACCACTATAAGTCCAATCAGTCCCTCCACATGGACACCGACCACCCCACTAGGTTTTGTGTCATATTGGATTGATTATCATTGAGACAGTACATTTCTAAAGGGATGACAAGAAACTCATACAATATGGGTTAGAAAATCAGTAGATGCTAAGTCTCGAACTTGGGGCCTTAGTGGACTTGGAAAATAGAACAAGCACCCGATCAACTGGGCTAGCTTGCAAGTTCTAACCCTTCAAAATTGTTATGCTAATATTCACTCAGAACAATGTAGTGACAATATGGTTTGAGATGCTTTCTATTCGCTGTGATGCCATTTTGTTCTTTTCTCTTTTAGTTTTTGTAATCATTGTCCAATGATATTAATTTTAAAAAAAAATCTTTGTTGTTAAAAAGGGGGAATTCTCACTCACACCCCCTATACTTTGAGCGATTTTTAGAGTCATGCACCCCCTCAACTATGTTTTTAAACACTTATACCCCTTTTATTATGAACAAAAGTGAAACTGTTTGTTATTTCATTAGAAGTGACGAGAAAATTGAATTTTTCACAGTTTGTGGCATTTTTGCTTCCAAATACGGTTCTAAAATGTATTGATCTTATAAGACATCTACATGTTGTGGGCACATGCCCCTAAAAACTGTAAAATCGAGTGCACCCTTTTTAGAAAAGCGCGGCGTAACACTCAATTCAGAGTCGTCACTCGGGTTTTAGCGGTGAATCACCCAAGGAACCGAACTTGAAACGCTTGCTACGTTTTGATTGGAAAAAATTTTGTAGACTGATCCGTCATGACCTTTAATATCTGAGGTTCAGAAGCCAGGTTACGAGAGGGAAAGGGTTTTAAGGCACCCCTCTCGCCTAATTCAGAGATCGGTCTCTACTCGGGCATTTGTAAAATGTTTGGATTTTCTCTCATTAATCATTTTTTAGCCAGTTAGGGTGGGGGAACAGTTTAAGGGAATTAAAACTATAACATGTTGGCAGGATGTGATAGATGACATGCTTGCTTTATTGAAACAGTTAGTATAGGATGAAAACAGACTCTTATGGGAGTTTTAAACAGACTGGGTGACGCTGTTCCGGAGTGACGTGCGCATGAAGAAACCAGTATGCACTGACCAAGTCACTACATGCTGACTACACTTGCGTACGTCATTCCTTCACCCGCGTGCGCCAGTAAACCTAAACCCACAGCTCTTATTTTCAACCTCTAGGCTTTGGACACCCAGGACAAACCAGGCAGTTTATAAGACAGGTAATATATAGTTATGGGCAGCTTGAATGGGCTACAAAGCCACAAAAATGAATAAAATACCCCATAAACAGTGTGGGGATAAAACGGAGGCCAAGGCCTAGTTACCCATGCAAAGGCCATCCACTGGTCAAAAAAGAACTTGCATGCGTGGGTAAAACCACTGCAACACGCAGGTTTGAGTCCTCTGACCAGTGCTTGATTTTACATGTTTCTGGGTTCTGAGACATGTTCAAAAAGACCCAAGGGTCTTCCATATGAATAGAAACGAGTATTGAAAAGGTATCTAGCAGTTTTAACATGGAAAAGCAATAAATTGGTTATTAGGCATGGTCATAGTGATGAATAGACAAGAAATAAAGCATAAAACAAGGATCTTGACCCCACACTGGATCTGCACGCTAGTCCAAAAGTTTAGCACGTGGGTTTGAACCTGAGTACGAGGGTTCGTCCCAGACAGATCCCAGTCCCCACACAAGATCTGCACGTACTGCCAAGGACTAACGTATGTGTACTTACGACCGGCGCACGCTGGTTCTAGTCAGAAATGATTTTTAAAACCTTGTCAGTTTTAGGGCTAGAACTAGCAGCCTTGACCTTGCCAGCCCCCATCGGGGATCAGAACAGGAAAACAGTACAAACACCTTTGGTTTTAGGTTGGAAAAGATGATTGAGCTTGAGTTGGAAGGATGAATGGAGGATGTTTGAAGGGTAGAAGTGTTGGTGGATGGAGAACAAATACTAATGTCACGACCCAAAATTGAAGGGTAAAAATCGTGACATGGCCAGTGATTTAAAAATCACACAAGGCCCTGATATCATACAACTAGAAAGTTTTATTTATTTATTTAGAAACTCCCAGGTTCGTAAAACAAAATATATTACAATCAGAGCTATCTAGCGCTTAACAAATACAAACGTGGTCTAACCACTTTGAAATTACATTAATGTGGCTCGCACACACAAGTGCCACTTATTATCACTCTTCCTTTTATTTAGCTATATATATCCACTTGTGGGCTACCACAGCCCCGGGTGGAATCGGGGCGGCCCGAAAAGAAACGCCTCGCCTTTTAGAATCGATTTGAAAAATTTGAAGAGTCGCCACCCGGATTTGTGGTTCGCCACCCGAGAAACCATTTTATTTGGAAAATGGTCGACTTGAATTGAAAACCAAAGATTCATTGAGGGTTCGGAAGCCACGTTACGAGGGGGGAAGGGTTTTACGGCACCCCCCTCGCCCGATTTGAAATCGGTCTCTACTAAACATTTGTGGGATTTTTCAAAAGGACTTTTATTTCATTAAGCAGCTAGCATGTATTCAGAGATATATCCAGTACAGTAGTGCATGCATGTGCATATGTACAATGAATAAATGAAAGAAATGGGAATGGAGTGCAAAATGCTGGAGACTGGAAAATCCTGTGATTAATCTCACTCTCGAGCGCTCGGGAGCACTCCCGAGCGCTTGGGAGTATTGCATGCCCAACCTGCAAATAGCGTTAGTACAACAGAACACAATAGGATATAGTACTGAAAACGTGAACTAAAATAACATTAATCATGTCTCAAGCTCACAGAGGACTTAGCAGAATGGGATGAGATCCCATTCTTCTAAACCATGCATCACCACCTTTCTGGAAAACAGTTTTGTATTTTTAAGAGCAAAAAGGGATACATTGATGGACATGCAGAGGTAGTATACGGATCAGACTGGAAGGAAAAATAGGTTAGAGATACATGCAGACACTCTCAAGCGCTTGGGAGTGTTCCCGAGCGCTTGGGAGTGTTCCCGAGCGCTTGGGAGTGTTCTACACTCCAAGATTGCCTTCATCCCACTGATGTACTCTTTGTAGTACAGTGGTGTACTGGACCTTGTGTTTCTGAGGTATGAAAAAGATTTCTCTTTTCAAATCCAAGGTTAAACCCTTTTGCATGTTTTTTAAGTAAAATGGTTTTCCCTTATTCGTTCTTTTCAATAGAAGATCATCTACACCAATGTACTTCAAGTAAGTTGAAATGTTTGAAAATACATCCTACTCTTCATGCATGTTCATGTAAACGCTTGAAAGAAGGAAAATTGGTCTGGAGCCACTCTCGAGCGCTCTAGAGTAGTCCCGAGCGCTCGGGAGTGTTGCCAGTACTGCATGCATGGAAAACACTCGTGATCCTTTGCTCTTGTTTTAACATTAAGGCTCTCCCTTCACACTTCCAGTATTGAGGACTGGAGTGAGCTGGGAAGCCTCCCTCAGAAGGGAAGAAACAGTCTTGCTTTTGTTGACACTAAAGTGTGAAGCTTTTTACCTTTTTACTTGGAACCTTGCTCCTTGAAAGAAGGGTTTGGAAGATGGAAAAGGGATGGAAACTCCAGAAGATCAGGAGCTGGAGATGATCAGAATCCCTTCCATCTCCTTGATACCTTGGGTTTTTGGCTTGTTTTTGCCTTTGAAAATGGGAATTTTTGCTTGCAAAAGAGTGAGAGCTGGTTTTTCTGCTTTTTACTATCAGAGAAGAGATCTAGTGAGAGAGAGTTCGTCCTCTGTTTTAGCTGAAGAAGGGGGTCTTATATAGGCAATACATAGCACATGGTTTCATATTGGAAAATATTATTTGAAATCAAAATGAAATCTCAGCTCTGACTGATCTCTGACTAAGTTTGAGTGAGGTCCAAGTCTAAGACCCGTTCAAACGGCTGCAATGATGGCTGCATGGATAGTGGGGCAGCTCCAACATCCATTGGGCAGTACAAAAGTCTCGAGCGCTCGGGAGCACTTTCGAGCGCTTGGGAATTTACTCTCGAGCGCTCGAGAGTTTGTCAAATCCCAGCTTTTGAAAATGGTTTGGAGCGCTTGGGATTAATCCAGAGCGCTTGGGACTGATTTTGATATTTTATTTTCCCTTTTAAAGTCCTTCAAGGAGCATTGTTCTTCGGTCCAAGGCTTGTTTAACCCAATTTTCATCATCGGGGAGCCTCCGGGCCACGAACCAAGGAAATTCGAATTATCCAAATTGGGGTGTCTCTGATTGCCCTCTTTGGGCGTCGCTCGATATCATGTTTGGATATGAGTGGCGCCCAAAGATTGAGACCCCAATTTAAGCCAAGTCAAAATCCTCAATTCCACAAACAAATGCAAAACAACACATTCAATGCGTGAGGTCGTGTCCTTTCGGATTGCCTACGTACCCTTTTCTGCAGACAAGCATAGTTCTTCGGGGCAAATGCAAGCACATGTGATGCGTGCACGATTTCTATGCAAATGGTCCATCTGTTGCTCTGTTCGGCGAACAGAGAATGCAAGCACGTGTGATGCATGCACGAGGAATGATCGACGCGAGTTTAATAAGATAAACATGCAAATAGTCCACCTGTTGCTCTATTTGGCGGAAAGAAGCACGTGCGGTGCATGCACGAGAAATGATCGACATGAGTTTAATAAGATAAACATGTAAATGATCCACCTGTTGCTCTGTTCGGCAGACAGAAAATGCAGGCACATGCGGTGCATGCACAAGAAGTGGTCGACACAAGTCGATAAGGAAAACATGCAAATGGTCCACCTGTTGCTCTGTTCGGCGGATGGAATGAGGATAAAATAACACCTGTAGGGTAGGAATACCTGCAAACACGTCGACATTAGTATAAAGAGGTAAAGTTTCGATCGACTACCAAACAAAATACCAAGTTGCGGAGCGCGAGCTCAAAATCACAACATCGACTAGAATTCACTTCCTACAGTCCCGTTTGAGGCGGCCAAAGCCAGGACTGAGATTGATTTTGTAAAAAGGGAGGAGAAACTAAGCAAGCCTCGACAATGGAAAGAGGCACAGGACGACGGGGGCTGGCACGGTGGCTGGGAACAGACGACAGCGCTCAGAACCACTCCCAAGCGCTCGGGAGTGGTCTCGAGCGCTCGAGACCGCTGCTGGGGGCCACTGTCCTTACATCTTCTTCGACTGGTTTTGGGGTTTAAACCCAACTCCTGAGCGCTCGAGAACCAGGAAATCCGTACACACTTCGAACTCTCAAGCTCGATCGTACCCACTCACATTCTCAGGCGAACTCTCTCTCTCACACGTTCGATCTCTCTCTCTCTCACTCTCTCCATCTCAGACTCTCTCATCTCTCTCACAACGGATCGAGCTCGGGATCTCGAGATCTCTACGATCTTCCAGTGGGTTATCGTGTGCCAAGAGGTTCGAATCAAGAGGAAGAAGAAGGCCTGGGGGGTAGAAGAACCAGCAATGGCGAGCGGCGGCGGCGAGGAGACAACGCCCAGCCACGAGGCGGCGGTGGTGGAGGCTGTGCCGGCGACGGTGGAGGCCAGCAGGGGCAGGAATGAGGATGTGGTGACGATGGTGGAGACTGGTGAGGTTCCAGTAGTGAGGGGTGACGCGGGTGGGGGTGATGAGGGGCTGCTCAGCCGCGAAGAGGCAGCGGCTGTGGCGGCCGTGGCGGCGACGGAGGAGGCCAGCAGGAGTGCTGCCACACCAGCCCAGGAGGGTGTGGTTAGTGAGGATTTGACGGGAATGAGGTGTGCAGGCGAGGGCTTGGCTACGGAGGTCGAGGCCGTCAGGGGTACAGGGACAATGGAGAGTACCAGCAGAGATGTAGCGGCGGGGGGAAATGTGAGTGAGGGCGAGATAGTGCGAGGAGACAGAGACGAACTGGCCACAGGCAGCGGGGGCTCTTTGGGTGGTGAGATGGGGGTTTCAGGTAGCGGAGGAGGTGTTACGGGTGTTCCACATACTCCCACGGTGGAGGATCTGTTCGTGGCCGAGGAACGGGCCGGGGATGAGGTGGTGATAGGCGGGCGTGTCGTTGCGACGCCGGTTTTGAGGGCGGCGGTAGTTGAGCCGAGGGTTGGTGACAGTGGGATCGGGGCTTCACAGCCGGTCCCATTCGTGGAGGGAGACTTCTTGGACAGCGCGAGACCACTTGGTCTTGATGCCGGGATGAGAGAGGTGCTGAGGGATGCACAGTCCACGGAGGATCAGGCCTCAGCTTTCCTGCTAGGAGCTATGCTGAGCGGCGCTGGGGTATCAGGTGTTGGGGGACACGGAGCGGAGTTAGAGATGGAGGATACGGGGTTGGGGGAGGAGCCGGAGGCAGAGGTGGTGATCGAGGAGCGAGTTACTGCAGCTGCTGAGGCGAAGGCCTACTTGGCCCGTGCACGACCTGGGTTTACGTCGGATGCCTATGCACCACGGTTGCACTTTTTCGAGCCGACGGGGATGACTGGTTACGTTCCTGCTCGGACGGATTATCCAGAGGACCTGCTTCTTCGAGATCGAGCCTCACATATCTCTTCCGGCTGGACCACGGTATGATTTTAATGCTTTACTTTCCTGGATTAGACTTGCTTTCTTGAATCAATTGTTGCTTACTGATGCTATCTCTTTGCTCTGTTGAAACAGCGTACCAAGGATATTTACGGCCACGGGGGTTCAGGTCACTCATTGGAGTATTTTAGGGAGCTACCCCGGAGGGTGCGGGAGTTGGTGGAGGAGACAGGTTTTGGGCCGTTCATCCAGTTGCTGACAGCGGTGAGGGTAGACCGTGCAGTGATGACAGCGCTGGCGGAACGGTGGTGGGACACCACCAATACATTCCATTTCCGCTTTGGGGAGATGATGGTGACACCTCTCGACTTTGCCGCGATCACGGGACTTCAGATTGGAGGCGAGCCGATCCCATTCGACCCTAGTATAGACCTGGATGATGCTGCTTTGAGATGGTTCCTTGGACGGGTTCCACGCCACAGCGGAGGGGTAGCTGAGTATGACCAGTTCAGGCGGTACTGGGACCATGAGCCGGTGGACGACACTGAGGTGGCCCAGATGGCCAAGGCCTATTTGCTATACCTGTTCGGGGCTTCTCTGTTCTCGCTTAGGTGATCTCGGGTTCACCTGAGTTACTTGGCAGGCTTGGTCGATCTGAGGCAGGCAGGACGGTTCGACTGGGGCGGTGCTGCTCTGTGCACGCTCTACTACTTCCTTGGAGCTGCCTCAGTCGAAGTGGGAGACACCATAGGCAGTTACTGGCGAGTGATTGAGGTATGCTTCGACATTACTGCTTTGAATTGCTTTGATAGATTGAACTGAATTGCATTTGAACATGTATCTGACTTGAATTGACTTTCAAAATATGCAGCTTTGGGCCTACGAGGTCTTGGGCATGTTCCCGCCCGAGAACACTTGCACAAATCCTCACCTGCTTCCACGTGCGCTTGCATGGAGTACGGACTACCGGAGGGCTAAGGAGCGACGAGGAGAGGTGATGACTTTCCGGCGGTGGCTGGATAGCATCACTGGGGTCACGGTACAAACATCGTCCCTTTCTTTTCATGCCTTATGCTTTCCCTCATGAAACATGATCATTAATGTACAATAATTGACTGCAGGTTCACTGGGACCGATGGACCAGGGTGGAGGCTGACTTCCTTCCGAGGAGCCGGAGGTGACGAGGAGTCGAGTCCTGCTGGAGTGCCCACTGGGCGGAGTGGTACCTGGGGGATCGAGTGACGCGACAGTCACTCGGCCTTCCAGAGTTTGTTGTGTCGGGCCACTCCTCCACGAGTGCAATGGATCGAGACATACACTCTGCCGAAAGCTAGAGCGAGCTTCACGGTGCCGAGCATCGATTGAGAGATACACGCTGGGCGCACATCGACTACGCAGCCTACAGAGACAGATACATAGCCACCAGCTTGGGTGTGGAGAGGAGCTGAGAGGCGGTTCTCGAGGTCGAGGCTAGGAGAGCCAGAGAAAGGCTTCGGGTGAGGCCGAGACGACACAGAGAGGAAAGCTGGGCACGGGGCCGCGCTGGTCGCTTCTTCACGCAGATGGGGTCGAGGTGCTAGACCTTCTGCGGGCGAGGTGTTGGGATTCCCAGCCGAGGTGAAGGCGGCTCACGGGTTCCAGAGGCAGCTGCAGCTTCTGCACCAGCCGGGTTACCGACGCTGGACTGGTCGATAGGGGTGAGAGACCTTTCTGGAGCACGGGCGATGCTAGACATTCCACGCCTTCCGCATCGGCCGATGCGACTACCTGCTCAGGTATAACACAACTTTGTCTCTTTCAAAGCTTTAAATGTTTCCTGTTCCTGTATTTGTTGTTCTTGATCCTTGAATCTTTGCACAGGTGCCGCGAGAATGGGCCGAACAGGCCATTATGTTGATGGTGGGGATGCGACAGTTGCTGAAGGACTGTGCAAAGGGGAGGACCCTGCAGACCAGACCTGCTCCTGAGCCTGTTCCACCTGTTGCTGCACAGGTATGAAAATGCAAATGCATGTATGTACATTTTATCAAATTTAAAACATGTATAAAATGAATGAATATTTATGACATGCAGGTGCAGCCACGACGCTCGACCAGGACACAGCCACAGGACGCCACGAGCCTGCCAGCACTAGAGGCCGGGGTAGACAGAGAGTGGGGGCTGGGCAGTTCGAGGTCGTTCCTAGAGCAGCGTTACGGCGGAGACCTGCTCGCGAGGAGTCCGAGGAGGACACAGAGGAGTCGCTCGAGTCACGAGCTTTAGGGTCTACGGACTCGAGTACTGCCTCGGGTCCTTCTGACGGCGATGATGACGACGGAGACGACGTTGAGAGCTCTGAGTCCGAGGGACACCAGCAGAAGAGGATTCGCTTAGGCTGAGCTTTAGCTTTTTTGCTTTATTAGTCTTTCTTTTGCATGGGCCCGTGTGCCAGCACAGTCGTAGCTTTCAGGCCTGCGTGCCTTGGTTTTGTTCGGGCCTGCGTGCCTTGGTAGATAGGATTGGGCATGTGTTTGCCCCAGCTTCTGTACTTTCTTCCTTACTCATTGTAAATGCCGCATTTTATTTATGAAAATTTGCACTTTTCTTCATTTTGCATTTGTTCGCACTTCTTTTAAGAATTGTATTTTATGAAATATGTTCGTCTAGCTTTGAAAGAAAGCAAAGAGCACGCGAATTTCAAGCAATACTCTTAGAACAGAATAAAACTTGACACAATCGATGGAATTTGATTTGAAATGACAGAAACGCCCTTAATGCGGAATTTTGCGAGCACAAAGGAAAGTAAAGGCTAAATTCGACCGGGATTAGACACAAGAATAGGATACGAGAGTCTTCGAACAAGGTATGCGCCCTTGATGCCATTATAAATGATGAAATAGGGGCGTTTGAGAGTGAAAATTGATTCCGTAAGCTTTTATGCGCGCTTGATCGCTCCACACAGTCACCAGCACGTATTAAGACTTGCGCATGCCATTAGATTCGAACGAATACTCTCGACACGAATTTCGACACGTTGACGGGAAGGAAACCATTAGGATTTTGATATATATTTTTTTTTGAGGAATGTACTTGAACGCACAAGAAAACAGATTACCGAACACGCTGTATTCCTCCAGAAACAGGTTGGAACTTGATGAACTTAAGGCTTGAGGTTATAATGCTGCATTGAGGCCAAAACTCTGAAAACCAGAAGCTGTTGAAAACTGCAGAACTCTCGAGCGCTCGAGAGTGTTATGGAGCGCTTGGGACTTCACTCCCGAGCACTCGGGACTACTGTGATCAACAGACCAGTGTTCAATTCTAAGAACATTTTTCAGCTCCGTTGTGTCCTTTTGCTCTGCATGCATACTTCCAAGACGTCTTGTAACTCTAATTAAGCTGTTTTCCAAGGATCAGTGATTTCCCAAGGCAAGACTAGCATTTTTCCAATGTTTTCTCAAGTTTCCAAAGTTTGAAACTTTGAAAATACAAAGAAATGGTTTTGGAAAAGATGAGCATGCTGAGTTTCAATGCTGGTGGGTGAGTGATTGCCCCATCCAGCTCTTTATAAATACTGAGCTTAGTTTTGGCTAGTCATTCATGCTCCAAACCATCATCTTCCTTTCAAAACTTCATTCTTCATGGCCTTGTTGAACCAAGCCTTGCTTCTCCCTTGGTTGGACAGGCTTGATGGCATCGATTGGTTGAACTTCCGAGGTCATCGCCTTCATGCCTTGAAGTATCTCCGTGAGGTCGCAATTCGCCCTGTCTTGCTGCATGCGGCCGTGCGCTTTTGGGATCCTGAAGTGCATGTCTTCCGCTTCGGTTCTCAAGAGCTATGCCCCACCGTCGAAGAATTCCACACCTACCTTGGGAGCCACAACTCCGCCGAGCCAATCGTTCCAATGCTTAGAGAGAGCATGAAGAATATCCTAAAAGCCAAGTTGGGCGTCAGTGGGCTGAGTTCTTGACCCGGGGCAATGCCATTAACATCGTGCAGCTGTATGAGATTCAGTCCACCTGGAGACTTAACGAATTTTGAGTATCAAGGTCGCCGGATGACAACTTGTTGCATCTGCCTCTTGGCGGCCTTCCCGCCGTTCCTCCGTCGGCCCCCAGTTCTCTATTGGTTGGAGTCGCTACTCAGATCGAGGCTCGAAAGGACGTTGCTCCTTTGGTCCTTGCTGAGACCTTGATGGGGTTGGATGTTGTCCACGCTGGTCGCATAAGGGTTTTTGGTGGTAGCCCATTGCTGCTGCAGGTCGGGACCTCACTCACTCTCCTTTTTCTATTTCTCACATTCATTTTACCTCGACACTCGGTTTAGGCTTTATCCTGGCTCCTTACTTGTTTTCTCTCTTTTTGGATAGATGTGACTCTGTGATAAGTTGGGTTTGCTGACGCCGGCGAATGACTGGTGGTATCGAGCGAGTGGATGGAACCGCCCTTTCCAGGTGATGTACAGTAGTGAAGATGACTGGGCTGATTTCCTCGCGTCTGCAGAGGAAGATGACATTGCTTGGCGGTGCCATTGGCTGAGGCTTCCTGCGATGACTGTGAGTAACATGGGCTCAACGCACGTGTTTGTGGCTGGCTTGACAGGCTTCACTTTCTATTCACCCTTCCGCATCCTTCGCCAGCTTGGGCATAGCCAGGAGGTGCCGTGCAGGAGCCAAGTGCTTCGTCTCCCTCCCTTCACCATTCCGGGCCTTCGGAGTTATGTCCGAACATGGGAGGCTCATAGGACTGAGCCGAATGACCCACTCTTCTCAATTGCTTCGACCGGAAGGTATCGCAAGTGGCTAAGGAGGGATGTGGAAGCGAGAATGAGTTGATTGCTTACTTTGCCGTTTTTTGAAACAAAAGTTAGGTCTCGTTGTGCGTTTTCTGTTTTCATGCTCAGCTTGTAATAAAGGAGTAATCTGAATAAAATTGACTGATTAAGGGTTTCCCCTTTTCGGTTCATTGATCGCGCGCACCTCAAAAGAAAGCATTTTGACTCGTCAATTTGGATTTGAATTTTTGTGATTTAGGAACGAATCTCAGAGTGAGATTGCCTACGTATCCCTTAGGGAAGGGGAATCAGGCCCATGCGTAGTTCAAGCTAGGGTTCGCTCGGGTATTAACACTCTCCTTTTTATGCTCTAAATTTTGCCTAGAACCGCCCTTTCGGGTTTTCGGCCTAGCGAGCTCTTTTCGACCTTTTGCCTTAACTTTTGCCTAGGCCGCCCTTGCGGGTTTTCGACCTAGCAGGCTTGCTCTAATTTTTGCCTGGGACCGCCCGCCCTTGCGGTTTTCGGCCCAGCGAGCTCTCTCAGGGGTAATAGCGCTTGAGTTGATCCAAATTGACTAGATTTGAGAATTCGTTGCCGTCAAGATCGATGATCGTTGCTGCTCCTCCGGAAAGGATCGACTTGATGATGTACGGACCAGCCCACTTTGGTCGGAACTTTCCTCGAAGGTCAAAGATCGGTGCACGGATTTCCTTGACTACCATGTCCCCCTCTCGCAGGTCCCTCGATTTCACCTTCTTGTTGAATGCTCGGGCGATCCTCCGCTGATAACCCTGGATGTGGTACAATGCTCGCAGTCTCCTTTTGTCAAACAACATGAGTTCCTCGAACCTTCCGCTGATCCATTCGGCCTCATCTATTCCTTGTTCAGCCATGACTCTGAGCGATGGAACTTCTAGCTCGATGGGGAGAACGGCTTCCATACCGTACACCAAAGAATAGGGTGTTGCCCCCGTCGGTGTGCGGATAGACGTCCGGTATCCCCACAAAGCTAGCGGTAGCTGTTCGTGCCAATCCCTAGCTGATTCGACAGTCCTTTCGAGGATTGACTTGATGGTCTTATTAGCTGCTTCGACTGCCCCATTCGTTTGTGGCCGATAAGTGGTTGAGTGGTGCACTTGAATCTTGAATTAAAAAGCTCTAGAACTTTCCTTGAAGTGAACACCATTATCGAATACGAAGGCTTGAAGGACTCCATACCGATAGATGATGTTTTGCACGATAAAGTGAGCCACTTGAATTGCCGTCAGAGTCTATACGAGGTTGCCTCAACCCACTTAGTGAAATAATCGATCGCTACCAAAATGAACCTGTGTACCATTAGAAGCCGCAGCGTGATCCTTCCAATGACGTCAATGCCCCAGGCGGAGAATGGCCATGGTGTCGCCATTGGGTGTAACTCCGAGGGAGGTACATGGATAAGATTAGCATGAGTTTGGCACTTGTGACATCGGCGCACATACTCGATGCAATCTGTCTCCATAGTCGACCAATAGTAACCGAACCTCAGAACTTTCTTCGCTAGCATCATTCCATTCATGTGGGGTCCACAAACTCCCTCATGGACTTCTTCCATCACTGCTCTCGTGTCATCACCGTGAATACACAACTTGTGGACTCCGCACGGAGATCGCCGGTACAATTTTCCACCACAGATAATGTATTGAGATGCCAATCATTGTAATGCGATCCGATCCTTCCTGGTAGAATCTGCAGGGAACTCTCCTTTTCCGACGAAATTCCAAATGTCGTGAAACCAAGGGAGTCCATCATCAGGCTCATCGATGTTCATGACATAGTCGTACACGTGCTTGCCTCTTTGCTCAATCATAACAGGCCTTAGCTTCACCCCAATCGGAAGTTCCAGCATGGATGCCAAGGTAGCGAGTGCGTCGGTGAAGTGATTCTTCATCCTCGGGACATGCGTGAAAGTCACCTTATGAAAACTCGGAATGAGCTCGTCGAGCTGCTGATGATACGGCTTCATCTTCTCGTCTTTGACCCTCCATTCCCCGTTGGCTTGTGACACAACCAAGTTGGAATCCCCCACAACTTCCAGGACGTTGACTCCAATTTCCAATGCAGCTTCCATTCCTACAATACACGCTTCGTATTCTGCCTCATTATTCGTGACTTCGAAGTTCAACTTGAAAGCTAAGGGAATATGTGACCCTTCGGGTGAGACTAGTAGTATGCCGATCCCGAAACCTTTCTGATTGGCAGCTTCGTCGAAGTACAATGTCCATGTTTCGTTGATAGCAGTCATTACGTCTTCATCGGGAAATTGGAACTCAGTGTGTTCTGGCCCCTCGATCGGGCGATCTGCTAAAAACTCTGCTACTGCTCTTCCTTTCACTGACTTGCGAGTGACATACTTGATCTCGAACTCGGCCAATAAGAGCAACCAACGTGCTAGTTTACCGGTAAGTGCTGGTTTCTCGAATAGGTATTTGAGCGGGTCCATCCGAGAAATCAGTATCACCAAATAAGACAGCATGTAGTGTCTCAATTTCTTTGTGGCCCAAACGAGTGCCCAACATGTCTTCTCCAATGAAGTGTATCGCTCTTCGCTCCCCACCATCTTCTTGCTTAGGTAGTAGATTGCTCTTTCAACCCCATCATCTCCCTCTTGTGCGAGCATGCACCCCATTGATGAGGGCATGACGGACAAGTACAGGATCAAAGGTTTTCCCGGGATGGGTGGCATCAAGATGTGCGGATTCTGGAGGTAAGTTCGCACTGCTTCGAAAGCCCTTTGACACTTGTCGTTCCATTCGAATTTCACGTCCTTTTTGAGCAAACGAAACAACGGCTCACAGGTCAAAGTCAACTTGGCGATGAACCGGCTGATAAACTGAATTTTTCCCAAGAAACACCGGACTTCCTTCTCGGACTGAGGCGGCTTCATCTCGAGAATAGCTTTAATCTTAGAAGGATCCACCTCAATCCCTCTGGTCGTGATCATGAATCCGAGCATCTTTCCCGCCGTGACTCCGAAAGTGCACTTCTGCGGATTGAGTCGCATTCTGTACTTTTGAATCCTCTCAAAGAACTTTCTCAACGCCGGGAGATGGTCTTTCCTTTCCTTTCCCTTCACTATCATGTCATCAACGTAAACCTCGACCTCCTTGTGAATCATGTCGTGCAACAGTGTGGTGGCACCCCTCTGATACGTTGGACCGGCGTTTTTCAATCCAAATGGCATAACCCGATAACATATGTCCCCCACTCGGTGATGAATGTGGTATTTTCCCTGTCTTCCGGAGCTAGAAGAATCTGATTGTATCCCGAGAAGCCATCCATGAAAGAAAGTAGGGTGTGCCCTGCAGTGTTATCCACAAGTACATCTATATGTGGCAATGGAAAATCATCCTTAGGGCTTGCTTTGTTCAAATCCCTGAAATCGACACACACTCTGATTTTTTCGTCCTTTTTGGGGACAGGAACAATGTTGGCTACCCAAGTGGGGTACTCTGTTACAATTAGAAAACCGGCGTCGATTTGTTTTGTGAGCTCTTCTTTTATTTTTAATACCCAATCAGGCCGCATTTTTCTCAGTTTTTGCTTAACAGGTTTGCGTCAGGGTAGAGAGGGATTCAGGCTCGACTATCTCGGTCGATTCCGGGCATGTCTGCGTGGGACCAAGCGAAAACCTCTTTGAATTCCTTTAGAAAATCGGTGAGCTCTTGAAGCTCAGTGGGAGACAGCCCGGAACCTACCTGAACCAATCGAGGGTTGTCCTCATCACCCAAGTTTATTGAGATTATTTCTTCTTTTAAAGGCTGAGCATGCCTTTCATTTTCGCGATCGATGAGGGAACGGATTTCCTTGGACATGTCCCCATCGAGATCTATTCCTTCATCGTCGGGATCCAAACAATTTATTTCAAAAATCGGCAAGTGTTTAAAACGCCTATTCATTTCATTAACCGCCCATCCGACGGGGAATACAAATGCTGACTCGAATTCAAGTAAAAGCTACGAAGTGGAGGGCCGATGGGCACAAACTCCGACTCTGTGCTAGACGACGAGTCAGTGTCGGACTCAGACTCAAACTCAGTGCAGGTGCCGTGAGTGCGAGTTACATGTGGAATGAAAGTGCAATTATCATAAACGCCTACAGCCTCCACAATGAGTTTGGAAGGATCTTCAATTTCTTCTTCATTTCCAAGCATCAGCACAGCAGGATCTTGCATCATACCCTCTGATCCTCGCCCTCAAACAGGAGTTGGAGACCGCCCAAACCAAAAGCTTCCAACCAAGTCGAGTGCCTCAGATAACTCTTCCACCTTTGCAACTTCTTCGTCACTTTCCCAGGTATCATTGGCAAAGATCTCGAAGCCAGAATACTTCATCTTTGTCTCGAGATCCACAAAGGGCTCAGGTTCTCCTTGGTATAGCGGCTCCTTCTCCTTTGATTTCATCTCCGTTGTACGGGCCCGGGCACGATTGCGCCATTTCTTTGCTGAATCACCCTTCTTGGCCACATATCCCAGACCGAAACGCTCGTTATTTCCAGGAAAGTCAGGGAATTCGGGGACACCTTGAGCGTAAAGTCCCAAGCCCATGCCCGGCAGATATTTCATCTGTTTCATAATTTCCAATGCTGCATAACTCACCAAGAAACCGTCCTTAGCCCGGATGGTACACACCTTCGAGGTCATAACCGCAAAACCTCCCATGGCAACATCTTCCTCTCCATGCATAATCTTAAGCAGCGAGGAATTGTCCTCGGCGTGCGGACGGATACCTGAGTCTCCATAGATGATAAGAGTTCCGGATTCCAAACCCAGGATGAGTTTTTGATGCAGTGTTGAGGGCAAACCCATAACATCCGGCCGATGTAGCCAAGGCCTTCCCAACAGGAGATTGAAAGATGCGGGTATTTCCAGCACACAGAATTCGACGGTGGTTTTGAACTTGCCAGTTACCAACTCCAAGTTGATTGTCCCCAAAACATCTCGACGAGTATTGTCAAAAGCACGAACGCCCAAGTTCGATGGCGTGAAGTCCTTGTTCTTAAGGCCCAAGCAATAAGCAGTGCGGAGTGGACACACGTTAATGGCGGAGCCATTATCAACAAGGATCGCTGGGACCCACTTTCCCAGGCACTTCATGGTGATGTGAAGGGTTTGTTATGGTCGGCTCCTTCAGGCGGCAGATCTTTCTCGGTGAAGGACAATGTATCTTTGGCGAGGTTCGGGTTATAAAGGCAATAAGAGCTTCTGGGGCATGTCAGAGGGAACCTCGAGCCTGGAAAGGGTGTTGACCACCCTGCGGCGGTGCTCACGAGAGGCAGCTAACACTCCGCACATAGACATGCGGGCGGGGTTTCGGAGTTGACGGATAATAGGATCGGTGGAGGCTTATCAGGTTCAAGGAGTGAGTTGAGGTCAATGGACAATTTGGGCTGGGTAGGTGGGTTAGTTTTAGTGGAGCTAGGAGGGTTGTTTTGTGGAGCTTGAGGGGTGGGGATGTTCAGGCTTGTGGGGAGGGGCGTTCTGCTGCGGTGGAGGGGCTCGGGATGAGCTACCCTGTTGGAGGTTGGTAGGCTGGTAGACCCTTCCACTTCTGGTAAGGTTACTAACTGTTTTGGGGATTGGCTCCCACCAGGTACCTTCCCAGAAATCAGAGAAGTCCAAGTCGTAACCATCCGCCTTACGCTTTCCATTGTCAATTGCTGTCCTCTCCAAAGTCTCGTTGAGAGTTTCCATTTCTAAAGCATGCCAGATGCTATCCTCCTCCAGAGAATTCCAGAAATTGGCATTGTTGCTGTTGTTGTCATTGCTAATCTGCAGAGATCCTTCATCCAACATGGCCTTGTTGACGGTCAGCTCCTCACCATTCATCCACACATTTACCAATTCAGACTTTCCCCACAGATCTTCTAGATCCAACACGCAGATGCTGGGCTCATCAGGAATTTGAATCTCATCGGTTTGGAAGAGAACTCTTCGACGATGAATTCCTGTGGGAAGAAAAGATAATCCGTGGAACGTTCCAGAGCATCGGAGTCTCGAGTAAGGTTGACAATGGTCCTAGCGTTGAGCCCTGATAACATACGGGGATTCATCAGATCCATTTCTTCCACTATCTCTTCTTCTTGAAAAAGGTATGCCAATGATGTTTTGTCTAGGGGGTCAGAATCATCCATCCAGTGCCATCCGTTGGGTTCGGGCTCCCATTCCCATTCATCTTCCTCCTTGACAGGTTCGGGCTCCATGAACAGCGCAAACAGAGAATATCCATCCAACGGATCAGCCATGATCTCATCCCAGTCCTGCCTCCATTCTCCATGTTCCAATTCCTCAACTTGGCTAGGGTTAAGTGCCACAGGCCATGTTCCAGTAATAAAAGCACTGTCTTCCACTGCCAAGAAATCTTGCATCAGATCTTCCCACCTTACCTGAAAGTCCCATTCCACGGTCTCAAGCGCGCAGACCGTATCCTCAACTGGCAACTCGATGGCTGGCTTGGGTTGGGTATCAGGAATGATGTAAAGGCTAGGGTTAAAAGGTTGGCTTATGGAGATGAGGTTGGTGCGGGCATTGGAATGCTTTGGGAGTGGATTTGAGACGGTGTTTGGTTTCGTGGTGGCATAGGGAGAGTTTTGTTGTCTATCGGTCTTGGATTGCATGGCGGAGACGCAATTATCGGTTAGGTGGCCCACATTCTCGTGATAGGCACAAAGACGCTCATTAGGGTTGTGGGAAGCAGGAAGTTTTGAGGTAAGGGAGTAGGGTTAAGTGGCTTGAGGGTGCCGCTTTTGACCAATTTCTCGAGCACAATGGAGAGTGGTGCTGAGAACTGAGCAAAAGTGCTTGAAATTTGGGTCTGTGATTGGCTCGTTTGGGTGGCTATCTAGTTCACCGTTCGGCTTGGGTTGTATTTGTGGAGGCGCTGGGAAGGTTGGTGTAGTTGGCGCTGCCAAACAAGTTGTTGCTGTTTCGGAGTATACCTTCTTGGGCTTAGGAGCGGGTTCGGGCTTGTCAAGGATCCCTAATTGAATTGCTTCTTCAACGGCTAAGCCTGTGTGTCGAAGAATGTTTTAAAGTCTCGAGCATGCTTGGGCCATAACCATGTGTCTTGCCATAGTGGGTTGAAGGTTACGGACAATCATCCGGATTTGGTCCCTGTTACTCGGTCTATCTTTCATCTGCGCTGCTTTAGCCCTCCATCTTTTCACGAATCGGCGAAGGCCTCCTTTGCTTCCATCTTCATTGACTCCAATTCACGGGTGGTCACCTCCGACTGAATGTTGTAGTGTATTGCGCCACAAAAGTCGCGCATATATCCTCCCAAGAACGCTTTTTTCTCTCATCCAGTGAAGTAAACCAATGCAGAGCATGACCCACCAAAGTCTGTGAGAACATCCGTGCCATAGCATCCTTTTCGACTCCCCACATGGAAAGTGCTCCAATGTATCCCTTGGTCAGGTGTGCCTTTGGGTCTCCTGTTCATCAAACTTAGCAAAATCAATTGGCCTGAACTTTCTGGAAGCTTTGCATTAGGAAACAGCAAAGCTTATTGATGTCAAAGCCACGACGCTATCTTCTCATTTCTTGCAACAGATTCCTCCAGCTGGGTGAGCTTCGCCAATACTGCGCCATCTCGGGATTCTCAAGGGGTTTCCAAATCAAAGACCAACTGCTCTTGGTTTGCATTCGGGTTAGGGTTATGGTTGAAGTTTAGGTTGGGATTTGGATTTGGGTTTGGGATAAGAATTGGGTTTGGGATAGGAATTGGGTTAGGTACCGGATTCTGGGTCTGTGGTGGAAGGCGTCGTGCAACTCCAGTGATCATCATCATGAGTTGGGCAATTTGGTTATCAGTACGTTCGCCCAGGCGTTGGATATCTTCTCTAATCTGAGCCATTTCTCCGTTCGATTTCCCGGGTTTGGGTTAGGGTTTGGACGGGGATTAGGAACAGGATTTGGGTTCGGATTTGGCTCGCCTCCGCTTGGATTCAGGTTAAGGTTGCCTCCGTTTGGGTTAGTGTTTGGATTGGGATTCGATTTGGGTTGCCTTCGCTTGGGTTCGGGTTCTACTCGGGTTCAAGCCTCCGATCAATAGATCCATTTCCGCCCCAAATCTGATGCACCGACGGAGTCTGCTTGCAGTTGGAGCCGTTCCAATCTCTGGCCCCAAGGGTCTCAGTCCAGAGGGTATGATGTTCTTCTTTCTCGCCCAATTGCTCGGGATCGACAAAGAAGCCAAAAACTTAAGCTCGGACGGGTTCCTCGCTTGCATTTTTATGAAATTTGTGCATGATTTTAGAAAATGAGTGTCTCATCGTCACGTCATCGACTCCGATTTTTCAAAAACGATTGACTTGCGGGAGGTTGCCTCAATCCTCGGATTTTTGGGGTGTATCTTCATTTAGGAACAGTCGATGCCCAAAAGATGCTAAAAATAAGCTAAATATTTGGCTGATATTTCATCGACAATTTGACCATTGGTTCGGAATGACTCGAGGTGAACAATGTGATGTGATAACCGAAGTGGCGTAAGCGGTACACTTGCTTTTAGCCTAGATGGTGTTGGCATCACAATGTTCTGCTCCCCTATCATTCCTTTCTTTTGGTTAAATCCCGATCAAATGCTTAGTCAAGGACTTAGCAGAATCTTAGTTTCTTCTAGGTTTGGGTTCGAAGACTAATGAGATTTATCAACACGCATTAGGGTGCGTGACTCTTCATCGGGTCTTGGCAACCTTCCGAAGACTGCGCGAGCGAGTCTCGAGAATCGTGGCTGACAGCATGATGATGATGCAAGATGCAATGCAGCGTTCAACAGATTATAGCAGATAGCCCTACTCTGCAGGCTCCTGTCCTAGTTTGAAAGGTTTTATGGTTTGCTACACATGTACAAAGGCCGGGTTTTGGCTTGGAGTGGGTCCCCCGGACTAGAGTCAAAGTATACCTCCCGTTATTGAGCGTACACCCAATAATGGTACAAACGGTAGGGATGACTCATCATGGTCGAGGGTTGCTGAGCATTCCGGGATTCCTTGTCACCGGCAAGCCGGGCAAGATTGCCGAAACACAACAGCGGGGCTGCACAAGATATATATACAAGAAATAAAAGTTAAAATAAAATCCTTTAAAAATCCCACAAACGTTTTTCAAGCTTGGCTCATTAATTTAATTAATACTTAAGGAAATTGGGGCATTTTATCAACATACCAACTTTTCTCAAGTATCAATTAAATCATTTTCCCAACAGAGTTGCCACTGTGGGCTACCACAGCCCCGGGTGGAATCGGGGCGGCCCGAAAAGAAACGCCTCGCCTTTTCGAATCGATTTGAAAAATTTGAAGAGTCGCCACCCGGATTTGTGGTTCGCCACCCGAAAAACCGTTTTATTTGGAAAATGGTCGACTTGAATTGAAAACCAAAGATTCGTTGAGGGTTCGGAAGCCACGTTACGAGGGGGGAAGGGTTTTACGGCAACCCCCTCGCCCGATTTGAAATCGGTCTCTACTAAACATTTGTGGGATTTTTCAAAAGGACTTTTATTTCATTAAGCAGCTAGCATGTATTCAGAGATATATCCAGTACAGTAGTGCATGCATGTGCATATGTACAATGAATAAATGAAAGAAGTGGGAATGGAGTGCAAAATGCTGGAGACTGGAAAATCCTGTGATTAATCTCACTCTCGAGCGCTCGGGAGCACTCCCGAGCGCTTGGGAGTATTGCATGCCCAACCTGCAAATAGCGTTAGTACAACAGAACACAATAGGATATAGTACTGAAAACGTGAACTAAAATAACATTAATCATGTCTCAAGCTCACAGAGGACTTAGCAGAATGGGATGAGATCCCATTCTTCTAAACCATGCATCACCACCTTTCTGGAAAACAGTTTTGTATTTTTAAGAGCAAAAAGGGATACATTGATGGACATGCAGAGGTAGTATATGGATCAGACTGGAAGGAAAAATAGGTTAGAGATACATGCAGACACTCTCAAGCGCTTGGGAGTGTTCCCGAGCGCTTGGGAGTGTTCTACACTCCAAGACTGCCTTCATCCCACTGATGTACTCTTTGTAGTACAGTGGTGTACTGGACCTTGTGTTTCTGAGGTATGAAAAAGATTTCTCTTTTCAAATCCAAGGTTAAACCCTTTTGCATGTTTTTTAAGTAAAATGGTTTTCCCTTATTCGTTCTTTTCAACAGAAGATCATCTACACCAATGTACTTCAAGTAAGTTGAAATGTTTGAAAATACATCCTACTCTTCATGCATGTTCATGTAAACGCTTGAAAGAAGGAAAATTGGTCTGGAGCCACTCTCGAGCGCTCTAGAGTAGTCCCGAGCGCTCGGGAGTGTTGCCAGTACTGCATGCATGGAAAACACTCGTGATCCTTTGCTCTTGTTTTAACACTAAGGCTCTCCCTTCACACTTCCAGTATTGAGGACTGGAGTGAGCTGGGAAGCCTCCCTCAGAAGGGAAGAACAGTCTTGCTTTTGTTGACACTAAAGTGTGAAGCTTTTTACCTTTTTACTCGGAACCTTGCTTCTTGAAAGAAGGGTTTGGAAGATGGAAAAGGGATGGAAGCTTCAGAAGATCAGGAGTTGGAGATGATCAGAATCCCTTCCATCTCCTTGATACCTTGGGTTTTTGGCTTGTTTTTGCCTTTGAAAATGGGGATTTTTGCTTGCAAAAGAGTGAGAGCTGGTTTTTCTGCTTTTTACTATCAGAGAAGAGATCTAGTGAGAGAGAGTTCGTCCTCTGTTAGCTGAAGGAAGGGTCTTATATAGGCAATACATAGCACATGGTTTCATATTGGAAAATATTATTTGAAATCAAAATGAAATCTCAGCTCTGACTGATCTCTGACTACGTTTGAATGAGGTCCAAGTCTAAGACCCGTTCAAACGGCTGCAATGATGGCTGCATGGATAGTGGGGCAGCTCCAACATCCATTGGGCAGTACAAAAGTCTCGAGCGCTCGGGAGCACTTTCGAGCGCTTGGGAATTTACTCTCGAGCGCTCGAGAGTTTGTCAAATCCCAGCTTTTGAAAGATGCTCTTGAGCGCTTGGGATTGATCCAGAGTGCTTGAAAGCTATTTTTGACGTTTTATTTTCCCTTTTAAAGTCCTTCAAGGAGCATTGTTCTTCGGTCCAAGGCTTGTTTAACCCAATTTTCATCATCGGGGAGCCTCCGGGCCACGAACCAAGGAAATTCGAATTATCCAAATTGGGGTGTCTACACCACTGCAATCTTCCACATGCAACGAGTAAACCTTCCTTATTCTTGATTCCCTGAAAGAGTTTCATGAAACACAAAACCAATTCAGTAAGTTACGATATACTAAGACCACATAATAAATATGGAATTAAGTAGGATAAAAACATAGCATAATATTCCATCAGCTTGCAAAATCGTAAGAGAGAGAACAATCATATTCAAGTTGCAATCATCATCATAATCATCATATTATCATCTTAATCATGATTTTGACCATCATAGGCGGTAATCCGGTAGCCCGAGGAGCGACCGCAGCAAAACAATGGACTTGATATCAATCCAATGGATACCCGGCCGTATACTTTCCACAATCCATAGGCGCCAATTCAACATAGCTCCTCAGAGCTCTTCGCCCAGATGTTTCCTTTTAAGAAAATCAATCCCATGTCTTTTTATAAAAATCTTTTTCTGTTCACAATTATTATACTTATATAACTTATTTTTATTCAACATAAGATTTAATAAAACAATCATAAAACAAGATTTAGAAAAACAATATGTAACCAGAGTATATTCGTAACTCACATTGTCCTCGAAGCATAATTAAGAACCACTGATTCGTTAACAGTACCAAGTTTTTCCCTCCTCTCCCTCTCTTTCTCTTTTCTTTCTTTCTTTCCTTCTCTCTTTTGTTTCTTTCTTGCTAATGTTGTGTGTGTGTAATGTGTGTGTGCTTGTGGTGTGTGTGGAATGAGATGGTATGGTAAGGAGTAAGCATGCCTATTTATAGTAGATGGCAAGAGTCTAGAATTATCCATGATCAAATCGTATCTTATCCTATCAAATCTTATCAAATTCGATATCAAATCTTATCCAATCAAATCTGATATCAAATCTTATCTTATCCAATATCAAATCTTATCCAATATTATCTTATCCAATAATATCTAAATCAAATCTTATCTTATCTAATAAAATCTAAAATAATCTTGCCAAATCTAATGAGATTTAGTGTATCCCGTAGATTTTAGAAGGATCTTGCATAATCTTTTATTATCTAACAAAATCTAAGTATTTCCATGTGATTTCATGGGAGAGGAATATCCATCTAGAATTATCTAGCAATATCTAGTAATATCTAATAAAATCTAAACAAATCTTTTATTATCTAGGGATATCCAACAATATCTAAACTAAATCTAAAAAAATCCAACCATATCTATTGAGTATCTAATATAATCTAACATTATCCAATAATATCTTGTATTATCTTTAATAATAAAATCTAAGTGTATCCCATTTAATCTTATGGTGTGAGAGGAATATCTGAAGTATCCCTACAATATCTAAGAATATCAAGATGAAATCTAACATTATCTTTCATAAAATCTAACCATATCTTCTAGAATTATCTCCCATAGAATCCATTGAAATCTAGAATTATCTAATATAATCTAATCATTATCTAAATCAAATCCAAATCAAATCTTATATAATCTTATCATATCTCAATAAGATTTGGTGTATCCCATAGAATCTAAGAAGATCTAATGAAATCTTTCCATATCTAGTATAATCTATACATTATCTATTAATATCTAATAAAATCTATATCAAATTTTAGAGAATCTAATAAAATCCAAGTGTATCTATTAAATATCTAGTCTAGAATATTCCCTTAAGGTTTAATCCGATTCTTTCCGGATAATTCTTTGAAACTTATGGTTGTCCGCCTTGCAAGAACTAGTGCCTTAAAAAGTCGGGGTGTTACAAGTAAGTTGAAAACTTGGTTTGAATGCCCTTTGTATCTCTTTCAATGAACAAAAAGATGAATAAAAGGTAGTAACCTTGGCTTGTATCCTTTTTTTTTTGTAACCCTTTGGAAGGAAGAACCATGGGGGGTATTTATAGGGCAATCACCTTCCATAAATGGAAACCATTCATTAATGGAAAGCATTACATTAATGGTCCATTAATGGAAATTTTCTAGAAACCTTCCATTAATGGAAGCCCTCCATTAATGGAAAATATTCTATAAATGGAAAGCTTTTAGTAAAAGGTCGGTCGTACCTTTAACTAGCGCACGCGGGTTGTGGATCTATGCGTGCCATTCAAAGCTAATAGGTGCTAAATTAACCAACGCTCGCAGAAAGGAAAGCTACGCGCGCCAGTAGGGTTCTGGTTAGGTCTGGTTAAGGTTAAAAGGGTATCAAATACTCGAAACTCAATCACTCGACATTCCTAGAGTGTTCTTGATCCATTTCATCATTGGGGAATCAAAAACCCTAAAAAAAAGAAAATTAATTTGAAAAGTCCAGATTGGGGTGTCTACACATGTTATATAAAGCTTCATTGACCAAAAATAGAGCTGCCTAGCTTCTTGTCTCTCTCTCTCTCTCTCTCTCTCTCTCTCTTCGTTTCTCCCCCATTCTAGTTGCGATGCTCCCCTAAATACAAATGTATTTTTTTTTTGTGAACTTAAAATTAAATTGATTTAGCATTTACCCCATAAAAGTTTAGCCCCAAGAAATTTGTCAAAAACCTAACGTGTAAGTAAAAATGAGATGGTAATGAATTATAGTATCAACCCCTCTTCTTGCGCCAAAGATCTTATCATTTCCAAAGGAATTGGAGTTTTGTTTCTTTTCCATTTCTATTCAAGAGTTCTTATGTGTTTTCACGCCCCTTTGAGACCCCAAAAAAATGAACAAGTATATAAAGATTAAAATTCAAAAAATCAGTTTATTGGTCAAACCCCTATCCAACATAAGGCCAACAACAAATTTGAAATTAATAAGGCCCTCTTTTTAGTGTTATTTTTTTTTATCCTTCCTATGACAAACCTAAAAGTAGATATTATTACAACTTCTATTGATATTTGGTCGTAAACAATATCTAGTCCAATTTAATGAAATTCGTACATTTGATTAAATTAACGATTAGAATTGAAGTCATTAAATCTCGAAATTGATTAATCATACCATGTATATTCTAGTTCAAAATTATGTGGGGTACTTTTTAATTCGATTAACTTAAGCTTAAAAAATAAAAGCCA
Source organism: Rhododendron molle (assembly GCA_025413875.1). Classification (NCBI taxonomy): domain Eukaryota; kingdom Viridiplantae; phylum Streptophyta; class Magnoliopsida; order Ericales; family Ericaceae; genus Rhododendron; species Rhododendron molle. Next base: position 32,099,527 of record CM046396.1, read on the forward strand.
TTCATATTGGTCGGAAGTCATAGAGACAATGGGAAAGAAAGAGAGTTAGAAAGAAAAGAATGAGAAAGAGAGTTAAGATGCTATCTTTTCTGGCCAAAAAAACTTTATTGAACCTATAAGTAGTTTCTAAGGGCAATATAGGAATTTTAAAAGCTTATTTGGAAGGAAAAATACCAATAACTGTGAGAAAATCTACTTTTCCGTTAATTCTAATGGGAAAATTAACAGTTTTACTTTATTCCATAGTACAAGGGGTGTAATTGTTTAAAAGTATAGTTGAGGGGGTGTCTACAAATTACTCAAAGTACAGGGATGTAAGTGAAAATTCTCCCAAAAACATAACATTGTTTTTGAAAGAGACAGACTAAGAGGAGAGTGAACACCTACCTTGAAGAGAGAGATGGTGCGGCGGTGCTGGCGGCGACGATGGAGGACAGTGGTTGATGGTAATTTTAGGTTTAGCTTTAGGGCTTTGATAGAGGGGAGGGGAGGAATAGGAACTTTGGGTGAATATTTAGTGGGTTGTGTGGAGGAAATTTTAGTTTAAAACACGGGAGGTGGCCCGGGTGGGTTATATGAAGAAAGTGGATTATATGGAGAAAATTGTGGGCTGTGAATGGCCGGCTTTTGAAATAATACACCACGTATCTTGATGGGTATTGTCCTGAAATGATAGCGTTACGTTCGAAGACATCCATATGTATTTTTTCCCCATCTTTAATTTAGGGGTGTTCAAGAAAACCGCCCGAACCGTAAAACCGGTCCAATCCGGACCGAACCGTCCTTTTTGGTCCGGTTCTGCGGTTCTGCGGTTCTACGGTCAGGTTATGGTTCCAAAAAGATAAAAACCGTTAATTTTGGTTCGGTTACTGGTTCTCAATTAATGAACCGTGGTTAGAACCGAATCGGACCATTTAAAACTAAGAGAAATATAAAAATACATGTGTGTAATTAAATATGTATTTGAATTTGGTAGGTTAATCTTTTCCTTGCTAAAATTAATTTTTTTATTAATAAAATCTCATTTGTAGGAAAGCATTTATTTTTTTCTTCCTTTCCTATTCTAGCAGATTATCTTCCTATTTCTTTAATTTTATGAGTTCATATTTTGTGAATAAGTGTTTTGATGCTTATTGGGTAGAACCGAAACCGGACCGATCTTGCGGTTTGGTTGTGAATGGCCGGCTTTTGAAATAATACACCACGTATCTTGATGGGTATTGTCCTGAAATGATAGCGTTACGTTCGAAGACATCCATATGTATTTTTTCCCCATCTTTAATTAATGGTTGGTGGGTATTTAGATCTGAGTGGTATTCATAAACACCACCTCATCCAAGAGTGAAAATCACCATACTGTCTGGATCCGCACCGGATTCTACCTCAACAAAATCCGGGTTTACGTGTAACTTTTCTCTTTCTAAAGTTTGTATTGCGCGCTATCAACATCATATAGTATAGTAATAGAGACCGACGTGCTATCAACATCATAGAGTGTTAGAGACTGTCATATTTACGGCATCAGTCATTTATTTGCGCAATCAATAGCTGAGATTCATTTTTAATTATGACTGGTCACAATTAACTCTTTCCGAAAAAAGTTTAATTAATATCTTGACCATCCAAAAGTGTTTGGACAGTCACGATTAAGTGCTGTAAACACTTGTTTACAACACCTCCATAAAGAAGATTTTCTCATAGTAATATATACTTGTGAAACCCCAAGGGGTTAGCCAAGTATTTTGGTTTGGGACTTAGGAGTTCACTCTTAAGGTCTCAGATTCGACTATCCTCGTCAGCAATTCTTAGAGTTACCTCACATCTACACGCAAGCATGGGAAAAGGTTGTTGAAGGGATTGTAAGAATTAATCCGAGGTCTACGCAAGCTGATTGAGACACCCTACATTACTAGAACAAAAACATAATTAGTAAACTCCAATTGAACAGTGCCACAAGTTGGTTAAATTCTGGCTTCGTCACTAGTTTGCTGAGAAAAAAAGACGTAGCAGACAAAAAAATACTTCGCTTGAGACGAAAGCTTGTCAACCTATTCAAGCTCTGAATCATTCGCGCTCTTGATGACGTCATCTCTCACGTCATCTCCAACAAATGTTTTCAGATTCTATTTCGCTTTCTTTTTAAATCTTCTTTTTTTAAAAAGAAAGAAATTTCAAATTCAAATATAATAAAAATAAAAAATATTTTCTTTGCACCGTTTAAAAAATCTCAATGAGATTTATCAAATAAGATCCATATTTGTAGAAAAATTATTTGCGTAAACACATAATTTTTGAGCTTGAAATTACTTTCTTTTTCTAAAAATTCCTCTTCGGAGAAAGCGGAACGGCACCTACAAGGCCCGACAAAACTCTGGGACAGGTGGTATCGGAAAATTTGTAGAAAAATTATTTGCGTAAACAGTACCGTATAATACATAGGCGGAGAAAGCATACATTAATGTAACGGTTAGTTATGAAATACTACCAAAATATATATCTGGGACAGGTGGTATCGGAAAATGTTGAAAAAGACATTACTGGTGAACAATAATAGGAGTATCACTTGCTGAAATATTTGAATTTATTCTAACCCTATCAATAAAGAGTAATGTGACCATACAAAACTATTGGGAGAGAGAGAGGTCAGCACAAGTCCTGAGAAGAGGTCAGGACAAGTAATAAGTGAACTTTTTTTAGAAGACAATAAAGTCATGTGAGAAACTCCCCCGGATAGGTCAACAAAAAATAGTTTTTTTTTTCATGTTAATATATTATATACATTTATATTTTGACAAACATGTAACACGAATGATTTTGCTGGTTTGTTTTCAACGTCGTGTACTTGAGTTCCCATACAGATCTGTATGAGGTCTCGGGTTCAATACTTGTGTCCATTATTAAAATAAAAAAAAATTGTACCTTTCTTTTTTATATTCACTAATAAAACTAAGACTATGGTAAAAAATTTATGTTTGTCACTTAAGTTAACAAGCATTTAGTACGTGTCACATTTGTGAAGATTGATAAATTTTCACTATATATCTTTAGCTACAATCTGTTAATGACATCTTTGCGACAAAAATTCTTTATCACCACCCTTTTAGGATAGCTTTTGCATGTCAATTTTGTTGCAGTGTTATTTGAAGAATTTGCTTCAAAGAATGCGATGAGAAGGTGTTTTCTTTAAATCGGATTGTACTAATCATAAAACACTATATTGGAGTTACACTTTAGATTTGATTTTTTTGATATAATTGATAGGCGTGTAAATGTTCACATCAGCGCCCTTAATTTACCCTTGCTAAGTCTGTTTATGTCGTTACTCGGAGTTGAATGCTTGATTTTTGTATTGTAGGCGTTACGAAGCTTAATACGTTAAAACCGATTAAATTTGATGCACGGGATTAGCTGGCGCTGTTGTGCACGAGTGAAATGGGTACCAGTTTTGAATATGTATTTGGACTTCCAATTTGACCTCCAGGTGGGCCCAAGGTCTCTTAGTTATCTTGAGTAATGGTGGGGCCATGTTCTACGAATAGAAGAATTAAGTTAAGTCGGCTGGGATTTAAAAGGAGGAGAAAGTGGGTTTTTCTCTGAAGTCGGCAACTGGAAACACATAAGAAGAAAGAGAGAGCACGCCAGCACGGCTGCATCTGGACAACGCGTTGCATCAGAGAACCACGGCTGGAAATCAGTCGGTTCACATGTCAGCGTCCAACGGAACCCCGACGGTTTTCCATCCGACGGCTGGCTAATCTTCTATTCTAGGGTTAGATGAAGGTTTCTTTCCGAGTTTGAATTTTGTTTGTGCTTTATGGATATATTATTAATTCATTCGAACATTGGTTGTATGACTTAAGGGTAATTTCATTTTTGGAATGAATGGTTTAAATGCTTCCTGTTAAATCAGCTTCTTGTGTTTGTATTCTAGACTTCAAACACTTGCATACACGATTTATTATTGATTCACGGGGTTGGTTGAAATATGTTATGCTTTATAAGACAAAGAGTGCTATTAGACGAACCGTACTTAGATACGGCTCGTGCTAGTAAGACGACTTGTGCTATGCGAAGATAATCTATGCCAATCGATTATCCGCGAATATCTTGAATTGATTTGAATGAATAATTCTTAACCAAGCAAAATGAAGCTACGAGGAAAAAACCAGATTCAAAACCCTAGAAACTTTTTCCACTTGTTGCGCAAAACCAAAATTCTTTTGTTTTCTTAGTTTAGAATTTATAACCAAAACCTGAAACTCGTTTTTGAATTGAAGTAGAAATTGATTGAAGCTAATTCAATAGCGTATTCTTGTCCCTGTGGAACGATACTCGGATTTTTGCCGCTATTCTACAGAGTAGTTGTAATTGTTGTATTTTAATTAATAATTTTGATACGATAACGACATGGTCAATAATTTAAACTAAAAGCGCAATTTATCTTCTTCTTTTTTGACTTTTATGTAATTTAATAGTAAACGGATAAGAGTGAACAAAAAATTCATCAAACTGCGAATCCAGTCCAAACCAATCCAAATCGAATGATTTGGTTTGGTTTTCTAGTAGTGTGGTTTGGTTCCAGTTTAAAAAAATTGGAAACCGCATTAAATGGTTTGGTCTATGAATTTAAGTTTATGATTTCGATTCCAAACCAAACCGAACCGTATATTTATATACTCCCTCCGTCCCTAAATAAGTGTCCGGCGCGCAAACCTAGGCCTTTAAAAAAATTCATTTGCTTTGTCAAAAAAATCAATTTTTTTTCACAAATCAATAGATGGCAATGGGTTCTATTAGATTGTAGAAAAAAATTAAAATTTTTAACCGAAAATATGCATCTTTTGTAAGACCTAGTTTTGCGCGCCGGACACTTATTTAGGGACGGAGGGAGTAACTCATTTAATTTAGATAGACCAAGACTACATGAGAGTTATATATAATCAACTAATTTCCTAAATTAATAATCTATTCAATCCACCATCCTATTCAGTATTCATTTACTGCATGCCAAAATTATTTAGTATAAACTTCTATATATCACAATTCATTCCTATAATTGTGGTATACCAAAAGCACATGGTATATAAATATACTAGCGAATGTCCATGCCTAAAGGCATGGCGCAACGATCAGTACACACAAATAAAACAATAAACCAAATATATATTGACCTGTTTAACTTCAATTGGCAAGTAAAGAGCAAATAATTTTTCAATCCCTAACTTCTGAATGCACAACTCAAACGCATAAAACTTTGACAAAATAAAAAACATCATCAAAACACCAATTCAAATAAAAAAAATACATAACAACAAAAATGCGTGTCTCGAGTAGATATATAAAAAGAACACACTAAGATTTTCTCCCTAGGAAAGTCTGTCCACAAACACAATTAATGTCGAACTTAATATGGTCTTCCACAAACACAGCTCTCATTCCTACTATCAATGAAAAAAAAGCCAAATTAAATTGTCAGAAACTAATGAAAAACAGTTTCTAAATTTAAAATTGATTTAGAAAAACTCCACGAATGAAGAACAGTTGCTAAATTTCACATTCGTCACCACAATCAATTATTCGATTGGTGAGTGAATGACAATTGCTCTTTAATTCTTCAAATTGGCCAATTCCCAAACATAAAATCAAGTTCTTTATCATCCAAGCCCAATTAATGAGTCTTTGTGAAATAGCTAGGATTGAGATGACTTACATGAAGAAAGAAGCGGTGACGATGAGGGCGATCACGAGCATCAAGATGGCTAGGATTGGGAACCACTCATCGGGGACCGGGCTCGATATGGGTTTCACTGATTGACCTTGTTTTCAGTTCCAAATCGAAAACACATAATGCAAAAATCAGAAAATAAAAACAAAAAAGCAACAAAATAGAAGAGAGAGGGGAGAAATTTGAAACTACCAATTTTAGATTTGTAATCTGCTTTTCTGTTTGTCTGAAAGATCGACTTTTAACATTCGATGATTATACTCTGAAAATACAAAAAATGAAACAAAAAATGACAAAGAAAGCAAATGAAACAAATAAAAGAATGAGCGAGAGAGAGACCTTGCTTTACATTATTGATGCTTGTTGTCGTGATATCACCAAACTGGAAGAGATCCCCTATTGTGCATCATTCATCCTCTTACCATTACAATACCAAAACGGGAAAGAGAAAAGAAAATTATTGAAAGCAATAAACAAAACACAGAGTAGATCTTCAAACCCTACATAAATCAGATGTAGAGTTCAACTCAAGAATCAAACACGACAATAGCAATACGTGAAAAAAAAATAAGTAGGAGGAAATAACTCACCAAAGAGTGGTTGGGGATTGAAGAAATGAGCTTTCGCACTGCATATTCTTTGAATAGAGACAGAGAATCATGAACTAAGTGTGTTTGAAATTTGAAATGGGAGAAAAAAACTAATCTACCGCTTCTTCTTCTTCTTTTTTTCTTTTTTGGCTCTGTCCATAATTGATGGCTTAATGGCAGCAAACTATCCATATTTAGTGTTTGGGTGAGATTTCAAATATCTACCGCTTCTTCTTCTCCTTTTTTCCTTTTTGGCTGTGTCCATTATTGATGGCTTAATGGCAACAAACCATCCATATTTATTAGAGTTTGGGTGAGATTTCAAATCCTAAAAGAAATCCTGGCTGTTGGATTGTTAGGGGTTAGAAGGAAAGAAGAGAGACCAAATCTCGGTAAACTATGAGCAAATCATCCACCAAATTTTGCTTTGTCGTTACGGTAATCATGCACAAAATTTTGATCCCAAAAAAAAAAAAAATCATTCTGAATAAATGTAACCTATTTTAGAGAGAGAGAGAGAGAGAGATGGGAAAATCAGATTTTCAAATTGGGCACGGGAATGTGTGTTTGGGAGATGCTCAAAAAATGTGAAGTATTTACGGGCCTGCCATTGTAGAATGGAGGGTGTAGATTTATGCAGGGCATAATTCTGGATCGTTGGTTGTCCTTTGGATTCAAACACTTCCCTGTCATATTATATAGATATAGATAATGCTTCATTCAGTGAATAGTGATTTCACAGTTCAATTAATTCTTAAATTTTCCTATTTTTTTTATCAATGAAAACCAATTCTTAGTTATCTCCACAATTTTGAGTACTTTAAATAGTTTATGAAGATAATATCTCAGTTTCAAGTAAACCGTGGTTCGAAACCGGAACCGAACTGTAGTCTAATGGTTTGGATAGGTTTGGTCCTATCCTTTTCGTGGGTTGGGTTGGTTTTCCAAATTCGTAATCCGTAGATAGTGGTTTGGTTCTTGGTTTACTATGATATCGAACCAATCTGATCTTGCTCACCCCTAAAGTGGACAACCAAGTTTGGGGTTAGTAAGAAAAAAATGTTTATTTAAATGAAATGAAGTCGTGTGATTAGGGTTAATACCTAACCTTTAAGACTTTTCGATCACATAATTCTCAAACCACATAGCAAACCAATATCCGGACCTTATAACAATCAATAGAGGAACAAACTAAAATTGAAATGTTTTGTAGTACAACCATAAATCCATCCTACGGTTTCCAAACAGGTTGAACCACTTCCAATTAAGAAGAGTTTTTGAAAAATTTAAGAGGAAAGAAATGTGGTTGGCAAGCTGCCTAATTGACATTGTGTACATAGTTTCAATTATTGTTGTTTGCATCTTTCTCAGAAACGCCAAAGCTGTTTGTGAATGAATGGATAAGGGGAGTGATTTTCGCACTCCCCTATTTTCTAACCACACTTCCCTTTTTTCTTTTAGTGTGTGAAATTATCAAAGTATCCTTAAACTTACTCTGTACAAAAATAATTCCATTTGGATGACAAAAAAAAGGAAATATTGAAAAGTAGAAGGGTGGTTTGGTAACTTCACACACTAAAAACAAAAAGAAAAGTGTGGTTAGTAAAAAGGGGAGTGCGAAAATCACTCCCCAATGTATAATTGTAGAAAGATATAGAGTTTTAAATAAAACAGCAACACAATTAGAATAAAATTAAGATGATTATTAGATCGTTAAATTACTTAAACAGGTGGCACCATAATGGGTGATTGTAGAAATTTTCATATTTATATGATGACAACCTTTGCTTCAAACATTTGAGTATCATTTGACGTGGTGTCATGTACGAAACCAATAACATCACACGATAGGTCTATATATAATACATTTGAGTGGATCATATAAAGTGCTACATGCATCAAATTAATAGTGCGTACATAACTACAGTCATCATAACATAATCCGTCCACCATGTGATATATGACATCTTCTTCTTTTTTTTATCGGCAAAAGTAACATTTTATTAAGGGGAAAGGAAAAGAGAAAGGGGAATTTCAACCAAAGTTGGAATGTATAATTAGATGGGACTAAGCCCAATCACACCTATTGAGACAGAGCCCATTACACATGTTGGCCTATATGCCCAGATCTTACAATTAAAAACCAAAAACACTTGATGGCTTAAAAGCCCAAATCTTACAATTAAGCACAAACGCCTAGCCCACTTTAATGGGCTAAGCCCAGCCCGTGAAAACCCGAAACCTAACCTACAACTCTGTGTCGTTTCAATCCCCACCATCCGACCACCAACCACCATACTCAGATAGACAGACAGCCACCCAACACCACCAGAATGCCACCTCCAAACCACCAAGCCACCATTGGCCACCCCACAGAGAGATTGAGTTGACGGCCAACCCCCAAATTTGTCACGGATGCTCACCCAAACCTTTCGTTGAGAACCATGCCGCCCAGCAGCGAGCACTATGGGAGACCATGCCGATCAAAACAGCCCCCCACCACAAGAACCACCTGTCGTTAGGCCGAGATCCAGTCACCCAATAGAAAACCAGACGGTGGCAACAAACGGGGAGGAAGAAAGATCGAGATCAGGGACCGAACAGAGAGGCGGTGGAGAGAGAAAAGACGCAAAGAGGTAGAGGAGGGGGTTGGAAAAAAGAGAGACGAGAAGGAAAGAGAACAAGAGGAACCGATAACCCTTACCGTTGTTAATCTTGTCGCTGCCCAGAGACCTCGTCGATGAACGCCGAGAAACCACCATTTTGGCTCCCATAAATGCTCTAGAGGACCCCAATTGTCGAGATCCATAACCCCGGCTTTAACCGCAAGCGCCGCCACCTCCAACTTACTCGACACTTCACTGATCAGTTTTTGAAATAAGAAGAAAGAGGGGAGATCAAAAACGGAAGGGGAAAAGGGTGAGAGAGATGGACACAAAGAGAGAGATGAGAGAGAGAGAGGGAGGGAGGAGATGGGGGGAGCAGGAGGCGCGGCGGTGGCGCCTCCCCCGCCCAGAGACCCTAACTGCTTCACTACAACCTAACCGTTGAAAAAGGTTGACAAAGAAATTTGGATATAGCTAATTCGGATTGTAGGTGTAAGGGTTTGTGGCGTTTAGACGGCCAACTTTTGATTTTGCTTTGAAAGGTGGAAAATACTCTTATGAAAAAAATTAGAAATGAGTTTTTACTAGATTAAACAAGCGGCAAGGCGTTGGAGTCACTAACACCTGTAACTTAAGTCATCCAATTCTTCTCCACGAAAATACGGTTGAATCACACGGGAACCATGTGTGCAAGCACATGATCACCGAAGATTAACAACGCCAAATTTTGTTACATAAAGGGAAACCCTTCTCATTTTCCAAACCAAACTAAGTCTCAAGTAGAGAAAAGCAAAATTAACTTAAGTCACGAGGCGTTTATTCACCCCGTTGCCAAGCCTAAGCAACTACTCACACATACTTAAGGGATTGAACACAAGGCTAAAATCAACTAACATGATTAACCGATAGAAACGTAAATAAACTTAAGATTAAGGAGAATCTAGTCCGTACAAACAATTTTAGTACTTGAAAAATTTACAAACTACAAATACTTACTTGAGTTCTTGAAGAATTACACTTAAAAGCTAAGGAGCATGTTCCTAGGAAATTATTAAAGTCTAAAAGCATGATCAAAGGATAAAACCAATACAAAATATCCAAAAACTTGCCAAAAGTGGCAAGTATGCTATAAAACGAAAGTTGAAAAAGATGTTAAAAATGCAAATATTTCTCTAGGCAGTACCGGTACTGGCCAATTTTCAGTATCGGTACTGGGCTCAACGGGTTGGGTTTTCTGCTCTCTTTGGACAGCGGGTACCAGTACTAGCCATTCTCCAGTTCCCGTACCAAGTGGACAGACCCCGTCTTGTTCTCGTCTTAGCCCCGACGGCCCTCCGACGACCCGAGCACTCCTTGACACTTGTTCAAACACCCCTTGGGACTTAGTGGGGAGCCGCCATGAGGCCTCGGATACTTGCATGCTTCCAAGAGTCATCTGTGGCGTTAACTACCGCCTTAATTCCACGTTTTACCTGAAACTAACAAAACACAACCTTACGTGCAATATCAAATAAAAACGACAACTTATATGTACAAATGCTACAAACTAGAGGATTTAAGCATCAAAATTATACAATCTTGGACGCTTATCACTAACAGTCGAAACTAGAGAGAGGGGGGGGAGAGAGAGAACGTTTTTTGAGAGAGAGAGAGAGAGAGAACGCTCATATATGACATCTTATGGGCGCAAATCACTTGTTCTATGTGACAGCCTATCACATAACGTGGCTAGTGTTATAACCCCTCTACTCATGCGATTGTTTGCAAATCACGGTTTTTTTTTTTTTTTTATCAGCGATAAAGATTTTATTAAACTTGACAAATGGTACCTCGAGGGAAGAGCCTAATGTAATCATGTTTACTTTCTTCTTCTTCCTTAATTTTTTGGTCAAAATGATAGGAATTTTGCAAATCACGCGTGTTTCTCCTTATCTAGCATAATTGTTTCTCTAGTGATCTTCCAGTAGGGATAGAATTAAAAAGATCTTACAGTACAAAATTTACCCTTTTTTTGAACTTTTCTTACTCTCACTTATCCACATCATGCACAGCTGCCAATCTTATTTGTGGCCATGGAACAACCAGTAAATGTTTACTCGAGAGAAATTACCATTACTAGTTACTTCATGCACTCTATAAATACTGGAGCTTGAGTATCCGCTCAGAGCGCCAAAGAGTTACCAAAACGATGGAGGAAAAAGGTAGCCATGTTGGAAGGAAGAAGGGTGGGTTCATCACCATGCCCTTCATTTTTGGTAAGTCATTACAGTGCTAATTAATAAATGAACTTCTTCTTCTTGTTGTTCTTCTTTTGTTTCGACGGTCCGAGGTGTCTGGACCAGCTTCTACACACCTCAACCATTTCCTTCTCGGGTTTGATCAAAGACAAACCATCCAGGCCTGGAGGTTGCCAAGTTTTGGACTCAGGATGTCTGGGTTTACCACTCATCTCTGTTGCCACTTGAGCTACCCTTGGGGTTTCTTCTTCTTCTTCTTCTTTGAGCTTTGGGAGAGTTTCTGTTTCCATGCTGTGAAATAACTTAAGATTGATTGTGTTTTTTTTGAGCAGCGAATGAGGCGTGTGAGAAGCTGGCGGTGGTGGGTTTCGGGGTGAATATGATAAGTTATTTGACGGGAGAGCTTCACATGCCCTTGACGACGGCGGCCAACACTCTCACCAACTTCAGCGGCACTTCCAGCTTAACGCCGCTGCTTGGAGCCTTCATCTCCGATGCCTATGCCGGACGGTTCTGGACTATCACTGTGGCTTCCATTATTTATCAGATAGTAATTATTCTCCTCCTGCTCCTCCACCCTCCCCCCTCCTCTCAATATTTGTGTAAGACTACGTACGTACGGCCTTGTTCCACTGAGCTTTTTTGGGGCTTTTTCTTATTGTGTTCTTATCTAAAAAATTCTACGTTTAGTTTTGTACCGAACTATTTGTGGATTATTGATTCGTCTCGAAAAAAAGAATCGACAAAGTAAAAAGTTATACTTTTACCCAGATACAAAATAAGAAAAGGCCCAAAAAATTTAGTGGAACAAGGCCTACTTATCGAAATTTAAAATTTACGGTGGAGATTCATTTTAGATGTGGTTCACATCACAAGAACTTTGAATCTACACCATATAGCTCATTTTTGGTACTACTAACTTTTGGATTCATATATAGCATATATGTCTGAAAGAGAGAGTCAAGAACTGTACTGGTCTTTTTTTTTTTTTTTTGTGGTGTTGGGTAGTCCAAGAACTATTGATTGTTTGCAGCAGATGAATATCTCTAACTTTTTAAATCTATTTGGAAACAAAAATATACTGAATTGCTTCACTCAAGTACTAGAAAATTGAATAGCTTCGACTAATTTACTCTATTCAAATATTGATATCTCACTATGGCACGCTAGTTTAAACAAAGCATATGAAATGAAATTTGGTGGAACACCAACATCAAAGTATTGGACATTTTTACTAGGGGCATCAGTACTACGCATAAGTACTGCTATAGTGATTACACTTGGGAACTATGTTTGTCGGTACCATCTGTTTTGTATCTTACGGGTAGTATACTTGGTCGAGCCTATTTCATAGACGCATCAATACCACATCAAATCGCCGATCAAAAAAATAAAATAATAACACATCAAATCGTGTTCAAAATATGATACATAAATGTGGTTATCCAAATATTAGTACGGGCTTTAATTGTGATCATCGTAGTATTAGTGCGGGCACCTAGATCTTTCCATTGGTGAGAAACATCATAAGATCAATCATCAAAGATTAATCTTATCAAAGGCTAATCATATCTTAATCTTTATCTTCCACTACCTCGGTCCCACAAAACAAAGGTAATAAACAAGCTTTACATCAAAATCAACTAAATCAACTGTTTTACATGACTGCTAATTCATTTTTGCTATTCTAATGCAAAATGTTTTATTTTTATTTTTTATTTTATTTTAATGTTTTTATCTTTAATCAGGGGATGACAAGCTTGACAATATCAGCAGTACTACCAAGCTTAAGGCCTCCCCAATGTAAACCTGACCACCAAGTCTGCCAGCAGGCCGATTCTGGCCAGCTGGCAATCCTCTACATCTCACTCCTCCTGGCCGCTCTCGGGGCGGGCGGGATCCGACCCTGCGTGGTGGCATTCGGGGCGGACCAATTCGACGAAACGGATCCCGAGCAAAAGACCAAGACATGGAACTACTTCAACTGGTACTACTTTTGCATGGGGGCATCGATTCTCGTGGCAGTAACAGTTGTCGTTTATATCCAAGATAATATTGGATGGGGGTGGGGCCTTGGGATTCCCACCATAGCCATGTTTCTCTCGATAGTCGCGTTCGTTATGGGGTACACGTTGTACCGGAATTTGGATCCGGCCGGGAGCCCGTTTACACGGTTGGTTCAAGTCTCTGTGGCTGCCTTTAAGAAGAGAAATCTACGTATGGTTTCGGATCCTAAATTGCTGTATGAGAACGAAGAGATGGATGCTTCTTTTTCTATGGCTGGAAAGCTTCTTCACACTGAACATATGAAGTAACTCTCTCTCTCTCTCTCTCTCTCTCTCTCTCATTGTGCATGGTTTACTGAGACTGATGGATTTTGGTGGAGGGCTCGACCAGACCCCCAATTTATTTAAAAAAAGGTTTGTGCTAAGTACAAAAAAAATTGGTAAAGAAAAAACCCTAAAGTATATATAAACGGCTCAGAATCTGAGCCGTTCATGTACACTTTAGGATCTTTTCTTTGCACTTAGCATTTCTCTTAAAAAAAACCTTAACACTAAAGGGTATCATTTCCAAATTCCAAATCACGAAGATAAGTTTTTCTTTTTTCAAACATAAAATGATTGATTTTTTATGGCTAGTGATTTTGTCACACCCTTATTTGTTAATGTCACACCCTGCAAGTGTATTTTTTGGTGCAAAAATACACTTGCAGGGTGTGGCATTAACAAAAAAGGGTGTGGCAAAATCATTTCCCTTTTTTATTCAAATATTATCGACACGATGCCACTCGTATAGAGAGTTTAAAGTGCGTGAGACTATAGTAAATAGCCCAACAAAATCAAAATAACTCAGCCAATACAGACTCCTTGTTGCGTAAACAATAAATACTAAAGATTTTTGCATGTTGTATTGTTTTGTGAAATATTGGAACTTATTTCATTTTGCTAGTGTTGTGGAAAGTTAATTTTAAGATCTTTGGTTCACTAGAAATAGATAACAATCGTCAAATTACAAGTCTACTAGTTTTTTTTAATAGAATTTCGTGTCATTAAATATCTGTATATTTTCATCATCACTGAACTAAAATCCTAAAATCGTCCCGATGATAATGTACTGAAACTTTATCATAATTAACACTGTTTGAAAGAAAGAACAATCAAACACATGGTCGTAAGTGATGCCACATGTGTGTGGTCAGATTAAAAGACAAAGAAATACCACCTTCGAAGTATTTTTTTTTTACTACTCAAATATCCTAATCAACTTATGTGCACATATATTTAAATTTAAATGAAATGAGATCCGTGATTTCAAGTTTAATATCCTAATAATTAAATAATACAACAATATATATATATATATGACATGTATAAATCTATATATAGCCAATAATTGAATAAAAACAGCAATAAGCTTGGCAGCATATACACAAATATATTTTGGATGGATAGAAATTATTTCAAGTTTATCTACACATTTTGATTTTGTTATCTAAGTGTAAGAACAAAAGCTTCAGACAAAGTGTAGATGGTGACTTGTCACGAACCAAGATCAACATATAAAAGAGCAACATATGCACTGCACATGTCGAAAACCAGTAAAAGCTGTCGTATTGCCATTGCCACTGCCACCACCACCACAAAAGGACAATCTTATCGTGCATGAGGCACCATAAGTACGATACTCTATATTGGTGTAAACAGCAATGCTACATGCTCCGAGAAAAGGTATCTCAATAAGAGAAATCAGTGGTTCAGATCCACTTCAGTGCGAATCTGAACGGTTGATTTTTTTTTTTCGGGTATTTTTAATTAGGGTACTTTTTCAAAGTATTTACTTAGAATTATTGTGATCTAAATCGCAAGTGTGGTTTCACTCTCAATCTTCTTTTTCAGGGTACTTCGAATTATTGTGATCTATTCTCTCCGTCCTAAATTCTTGGTTCTCATCGATTTTACGTATAATTGTCAATGGTCTATATATCTCTCAATATATATTGTTTAAAATATACAAATGAATTTTGTTTAATAGATTTTCAATTATTTTCATAAAACAATGTTTTCAAAAGCTTTAACAAAAAAAAAAAGAAGAGATATATATTAATTGAGAGGTACAGGGAATTGAATATTGCATGTAAAACTGTATTAGGACCAAGAATTTGGAACAGGAGTAAATCATAAGTGTTATCTATAGCTCGCACTCAATCTTCACTATACACTCCCTCTCAAATTCTCTCTCGTTATCTAATACTTTTGAAAGACCTTTTTATATACGCTTTCCACTCATGCACAGCTACACGCATATCATTTGAGAAGATAGTTTGATATATCCACACCTTTTCTTTAATTTTTAGCGTGTCTTCAAATTATACAACCTCGTTGCTACTTGCACGTACACCCCGTTCACACATATATATATATACTTGTACAATGATTTGTTAACTTAATTTTTGAACAGAAAACCTAATTAAAATGATGGAACGTCCACGATTGGGAAACTTTATGTAACAATGGTGGATTCTATTAGTAAAATCTTTTTTGCCTAGCGGGAAAAAAAAAAAAAAAAAAACAATGGTGGATGTTTTGGCTAGAATGACATTAAGGATTTTTGCACATGGAAATTCTTGTGAAAGGCTCCGTTTGTTTGGAAGTAAAATATTTTCCATGATCCTGCTGAAAATGATTTCCTTTTAGAACGTCAGTTAATTGTTTTACGCCGGACGAGCGGATGGATTTTTCCCCCTCCCTAACTATCGTAGCCCCTTCACTTGTAACTTCCACTATTTCAGTACCCACCGGTCACCATTCCAAATATTTCCTTCCCGTCCGAGTCAGCTATTAGCTATAGCCCAAAATTCAAACATTCAAGGGCGGATATAGTCTCGTCCAAAGGAGGTCAATTACGCTGATCGCCCCAACCCGGCTCTTTTTCTCTAGTCGTTCAATATTATGAGCTCATACGTACCCACTCCAATCTACAAGAGAAACATGTCATCATCTACAACAATTATTTTCCTGCAGAAGTCCCATTCATCTGTCATTGGTTTGCTGGGGGCGTTGCCCCATGGTCCCCATTCATTTTGTCCGGAGTAGGCCCACGCTTGAGATTGCAGAAAAGAACAAAAATAGAAACAAATTAACGTTTACGAGTTGATGTGGTGATCCCATCTACCTATTCATCAACTCCTTATTTTTAATCCAACTTTAGCTACAACAAATCAAGACGTATATGCATCACGTTAGTTGTCCTCGTTAGGCGTTACTATAAGTTGAGGATGAGGGAGGCTGCCAAGCAGCACCTTGCAAAGCGATCAATTCAGTCACTAATCTCGGCACTCGACGGCTGATATCTTAACCGAGCAAGTGGCAGTTTAGATTTGTATGTGTTTAGATTCGATCTGAGTCGTCCGTGCCGAGATGAACCGTCGAATCGGCCGCTCTGCACCCGCTCGGTAGAGAGCTGCTCAGCAGCATCCCGAGTTTACGTGTCATATGAAAAATCACAAAACGAAATTAAGCGGGACATTGTTTAATTTATCCTTACCTCAATTGCGTTAGGTCCATCTCTACTGACTATTGCTGTAGTCATGGGAGGAGGGACTATGGTACAAGCGGGGTCATTTTGACTCCACAGACTTTGATTTCTCAATCAGGTGGTTTTGAAAATTCAAGCCAAAATTTTCTATTTTGACCTAGCGAGGAAATCTTGAAAATTGCTCCAACTTACTTTAAACATCCGATCCGGTTCAATTCCCCGAGTGTTATCTTCTCCTCGTGAATTGGTAGCATTACAAATGAGACCATTATCTATCATTTAAGATAGATGAGAAGTCGCGGGGTCAATTTTAAAGCAAAATTCCATTTATTAGCTTATACCTATATTTAAATTGATATCTTAATTTAATCAATTTTCTTGATTAGTAGATAGGAAAAATAGGTCGGATACATTTTTTGATTTTGACTCCACTTAATAACTAAAATTTATGTCTCCGCCCTTGACTGTATCATTAGTTGGTGTGCCGTTTATACTGTACTATGGCGACGTCATAGGAGGGTTAAGATGTCATCTTTTTTTTTCCAGGTAAGGTAAAATTTGATTAGAAACAACCACATTACACAATTTAGGGGCATACCCCTATCCAACCAACTAAACAAGTTAACAGGAACATTTTCCTGAAACTATCACAGCACGAAACCAAGGTAAAAAAGTGAAAAACCCTCCACAATTACACACTGCCCCATAAACTTTAATACACTTGAATTCTGTGAACAAACTTCTCCATTATTTGGCGCTATTAAAACTAAATTAAAGCTCTGTTAAAGTTGCCTATAGGGTCAAATCCAGACGTTTTCTGTATTATATGAATTGTTGCCAATTACAAATTAACTAGATTGGAGTCAATAAAGTAAAGAAATTGGTAATTGCTTTTTGTAAATTGCTGAGGTTAAAATGACTTGAAATTAATTAACATCATGTTTTATATGCAACAGGTTTTTAGACAAGGCCGCAATCGTGACCGAGGGAGACGACCCCAAATCACCCAACTTATGGAGGCTAAACACCGTTCACCGGGTCGAAGAACTCAAATCCGTGATCCGAATGGGCCCGATATGGGCGGCCGGGATCATCCTCATCACGGCCTATGCCCAACAAAACACCTTCTCCCTCCAGCAGGCCAAAACCATGGACCGCCACCTCACACCGTCCTTCCAAATTCCTGCCGGGTCCATGTCCGTCTTCACCATGACCTCCATGCTTGCCACCATCGCCTTGTATGACCGGATTTTCATCCCCATAGCTCGAAAGTTCACTGGGCTGGACCGGGGTATTAGTTTCCTTCACCGGATGGGCATCGGCTTTGTCATTTCAATATTAGCCAGTCTGGTCGCGGGGTTCATTGAAGTGAAGCGAAAACATGTGGCTTCGGCCCATGGGCTCATCGATATGCCCCATACCACCATTCCTATCTCTGTGTTTTGGCTTGTGCCTCAGTATGGCCTTCATGGCATTGCTGAGGCATTCATGTCCATTGGGCACCTGGAGTTTTTCTACGACCAGGCACCGGAGAGCATGAGGAGCTCGGCTATGGCGCTTTTCTGGACCGCAATTTCCGTGGGGAATTACGTGAGCACCCTTTTGGTTACACTGATCCACAAGTTTAGTGCAGGTCCGGGCGGATCAAATTGGCTTCCAGATGATGGTTTGAACAAGGGGAGGCTTGAGTACTTTTATTGGCTGATCACATTGCTGCAGATTGTTAACCTTGTCTACTACTTATTTTGCGCGAAACTTTATACTTTCAAGCCCATTGAGATTCATAGCAAGGCAGATGGTAAGCCCACAGGAGATGGAGTTGAACTTGTTGGTCATGTGTAAGTTTAGTGTTCTTCCGCTGTAGTATGGCTTTGTTTTACGGTAGACAAGCTTGTAGAGATGATCAATGAGAATGTATTTGAAGTAGTAAACGGTATGGCGAAGTCCCGTCTTAAGATATAAAAGTACCTTACTATGCTCTAGTTCACTATAATGAGTACATATTATAAGCGATGCAAAATAAGAAGACGAAGTGGGAAAAAAATAAATTTGTTTCTGTAACATTCCTATCATGTCACGCTCCCTTGGAGTCCGCGACAAATTCATAATACAAACACGGCGGGAAAACATGTGTATATGAAGGTAGCATTGCAAGTACACGACTGGATGGAAATGATAATTGGAATGGACACCCTGAACAAAGTAGCAAGAAGCCGAGGAATAGTCCAGTGAAATATGGACCATCGGTGGCCAAAATTCCAACCAGTGTGGAGTTTTTCAGCTAAACAAAGAAAAGAGAGAACATAACACTTGAACAGATTCATCAAACAAAACCGGAAGAAAAACAAATGTTTCCTTGATCGTGCTCCATGATAAGAACAGAAAAAAAGTGGGAAAGACAGGGGAAAAGCAAAGTAAAAACCGCAGCTCATAGCAAGACAGCCACTCGCCAAGCAATACCGGCAATTTTTCGTAAATTTTATTACCCTGTCTCAAAATTGGTGGATGGAAATACCTGATTTTGTCGCTAAAATGTAAGAGAAGAATGAAGCACAACACAAGCATACACACTGGTAGAAGATATTAGAGATACCGACGCAAACGAGTTGCTTTAGCCGCACTCTGTTCAACTGAGATACTCTAATGCTTAATTTCACTAGGAATCCAGTCCTGGTCTACATTGTCAAGCTCTCTGGGTTCTCAACTATCTTTGAGAAGGTCTTGAGGAAGGCAGCCAAGTCAGCACCATAGATGACTCGATGATCAGCTGTAACATTCACCTGAAAAGAGAGAAGATTTCATGCAGCAATTCAGTCCAGAGTCCGTTTAAGGAATTGTAAGTTACAAAAAATGGCAAGTGAAACAAAAAAATTTGTTCACAGAATAAGTTTGTTCAGCTTTAAAGCAACAATTTCATTTCAGATATGTTCCAGATATGAGGTGTCCCAAATCCATTTGGTTGCTATTCAACATAAGCAAGTAAAAAATGTTAGAAGCAGCCAAAACTGCGGGGCAATAAGTCTATGCAGTCTCCTTCTGAGTTCTCTTCGAGTAATTAGTGAGACTTCGGCCATCTCTTATTAACAAAATATACCTATCCCCATAAAGCCTTTATGACATTGAGGACATGGACAAGTAAAACAACCATTTCCCATGCATTCACATCAACTGATGTGGAAATCATGGCCACAGGCACAACCTTCTTTTCTCTTTTCTCTTTTGCTCATCGCCACATGTAATTATTTATTACACAAGAATGAGAATAGACAGCTACAAACAAAAGGGCAGACAGACAGAGAGAGAACATAGGAAGGAGTGGCAAGGGCGATAACCTCCATGGTTTTTGCTAAGCCTAATTTTCGAGTTGTGTGCATGTTTCTTGTTTGAAGCCTATTCCTGGGATGTTGGAGACAGTGAGGCGACGTTTCTTAGTTTTTCCAGCTCTTAAACAAGGGTGGTTTTGCCTTTTGACGGTGTTTTGAGCCTAATTGTATGTCGATTAGTGGAGACTACCAAAATAGCTGATCGCCATGGCTTTGGAAGTCTAAACAAGAAGTTCTACTGCCAAGTCTACTTGTCCCAAATCCATTTGGTTGCTATTCAACATAAGCAAGTAAAGAATGGTAAAAGCAACCAAAACTGTGGGGTAATAAATCTGCAATCTCCTTCTGAAGTTCTCTTCGAGTAATTAGTGAGACTTCGGCTATCGCTGGTAACTAAAAATAACCCTATCCCAATAAAGGTTCGACATAAAGCCAGTATAACATCGAGGGCGTGGCAGTACAAGTAAAAAACAACCATTTCCCATGCACAAATCAACTGAAGTGCAAATCATGCCAGGACCTTTATTTTTTTTTCCCTCTTCTTTTTTGCTCATCAGCTCATATTATTACACAAGAATGAGAATAGACAGCTATAACCTATGAAGCACGGATACTCTATTTTGGCCTCCGTATCACGTATCGTATCCGTATCGGATACCGATACTCTCGGATACTCTCCGGATATGTATCCGATACGTTTTTTAAAGTATCCTGCTTTTAGAATTATTTTTGGGTATCCGGATACGCACGGATACTCTCGGATACGTATCCGATACGTTTTGGATACGCATGGATACGTGTTGGATACGCTCGGATATGTTTCGGATACGCACGAGGGTAAATATGTTATTACTTAAAAATATATGGGTTAACATTGCAAGTAGGACTATATTTTTCTTCTTCCCCACCAATCGACACCAGAAACACACCGACAATATCCTCTCTCGACAACCTTGTAAGTCTCTCATCTCTCTCTCGCGCACGCGCGTTGTGTGTATGTAAATATATATATATATATAACTATATAGATACAATTATATATATAACTATACGTGAATATATCTCTCTCGGCATGTGAAATGGTGAACTTGTGTAATGAAAAACCTTAATCATTAATGAAATTTTAGGAATTAAAAATTATATATAACATATTTTTTATTTACTTTTATATTCAACGTATCCCCCAACGTATCGTATCCTTCTTTTTGGAAAAATCACGTATCCACGTATCCATATCGTATCGTATCCCGTATCCGTATCCGTGCTTCTTAGGCCTATAACCAAAAAGACAGACAGAGAGAGCGCATAGGAAGGAGTGGCAAGGGCGAACCTCCATGGTTTTTCCTTAGCCTATGTTTTCGGTTGTGTGCATGTTAGTTGTTTGAAGCCTTGGGATGTTTGAGACACTAAGGCTAAGTTTTAGTTTTCCGCGGAGGGTGGTGGTGCCTTTTAACAGTGTTTTGAGCCTAATTGTATGTCCATTAGTAGACACTACCAAATAGCGGATCACCAAGTCCTTGGAAGTCTTAACAAGAAGTTCTACTGCCAAGTCTACTAGCATATGTTTGGAGAGTAAAAGGGCTCTCAGTGAAAAGTTTTCAAAGATCATAAAACATCCAAAGGTAAAACCTATTGGTTGATACATTCCACTTCTGCTGCTGGTTCCAATTCTTGAGAAAACTCATTAAAAACACCAGTAAAGTGAAATATCTTGTCCTTTTAGTTTCATTGCTAGTTTCACTCGGGTAGGAACTATACATAATGGATGTAGGAATTCAGTAGTATATCACCAATGCTTGGCTACAGTGAAATACAGGGTCTGTTTTACGAATTGAAGTTACTAAAAATGAAAGGAAAATAAATGTATATTGACAGAATTAGCTTGTTCAGCTTTAAAGCAAGAGTATGCGAGTGGCTCCAACTCCACTTGCTTTCTAATTGAACGTGAGCAAGTAAAGAAAGGTGGAAGCAACCAAAACCGGGGGGCAATAACCAAAAATAACCCTTTCCCTATAAGGATTTGACATGAAACCAATATAACATGTTTAGGGCGTGGCAATTGGGCTGCAAACGAGCCGAGCTGAGCGTTGGAGTACTCGAGCTCCACGCTAGAAAAGACGTCGGCTCCAGCTCGAAACAAGCTGCCAATTAGTGGCTCGAGCTCGGCTTGCTTAAGCTCGATTTGGACCTCGCATTAGAAATGGCTTTTAGAAATTTGGGCGGGGTGCTGTACTTAAAGAGGATCGTTTGTATAGAAGGTTTCAACCTTCCGATGTGGGACTAAATAGACTTCAATTTCCCTTCACTTGTGCTTGTCCCACATTGACCAGCCAAAGACCCACCAGGCATTCCTTTTGCCATAAATGCTTCACTTCCCTTTCTCTAAAGCATAGAAGACTTGCCCAAGCCTCTTGACACTTGGCAGCTGTATAATGTGGCCCAGAAATAAGTTTAGATTCTAATAAGTGGAAATTAATATAGGATAATCTATACTTACGGCTTGGCTCACGAGCTCATACGAGCCGAGCTTGTAGCAGCTCAGGCTTGGCTCTTTAAACAAACGAGCTGAGAAATCTGGCTCGAGCTCGCTCATTTATATGACGAGTCGAGTTTGAAGGAGCCATAGTCGAGCCAAGCTCCAAGTAGCTCGCGAGCAGCTCGGCTCATTTGCAGCCCTAGTGACAATAGAAGTAACAACCACCATTTCCATGCATCTGCATCAACTTAACTACAGGTAATGGCCATCACCTTCATTCTCTTTTCCTTTCTTTTTCTATATGGTCATCTCCTCATAAGAGAGCATAGGAAATAGTGGCAAGGGTGATAACCTCCATGGTTTTTGTTAGCCTCTTTTTGGGTTGTGTGCGTGTACATCGTTTGAAGTCTATTCTTGGAATGCTAGAGACAAAAAGGCTAAGTTTCTTAGTTTCTGCCTCTTAAACGAGGGTGGTGTGAAGTAAAGACCTGGACCTAAGAAGTAAAGCAAAGCAACCGAATTTTGTTTTAACTTACCTACCTGAATCTAAAAGGTTCAGCGTGTATTTGCCATACTTCTGCTAGTCACATTTTGTCAATCACATCCCTGTCTGAATGGTATTGTAAGCTTTGGGCCTATGAAGCACCGACACCTCTCCCGGACCCCGTACCGGAGTGTCCCGACACGGGGACACGGGGACACGGCTGGAAACGTGTCCCGACACGCCACGTGGCATGGGACACGGCTAGGGTACTTTTTGGGTGGGGACACGGCTGGGGACACGGGGGGACACGGATGGGGACACGGGGGGACACGGATGGGGACACGGCAGGGGTCAAATTGAAATTTTTTGAAACTTTATGGGGTAAATTTGAAATTTATTAAAACTTAAAGGTAAAAAGTGTAATTTAATCATCCTATATAATATCCTTACCTCTCAAGTCTCTCACCAGTCGACCAAAAAACCCAGCTGCTGCTGCTACTGCTACAGTGAACCACTAAACCCCAAATCAGGTATGTAACGTCTTTCTCCTCTCTCGTCTCTCTCTCTCTCTCTCTCTCTCTCTGGTCTCGTCTCTCTCTCTCTCTCTCTCTCTCTGGTCTCGTCTCTCTCTCTCTCTCTCTCTCTCTCTCTCTCGTCTCTCTCTCTCTCTCTCTCTCTCTCACACACAAAAGTTTGGTTCATGTAGCATATGGTTCACTGTTCTGATTGCAATACTACGTGTGTGTTATTATGAACAAATTATACTTCAATTAATAATGACTTAATGAGTGTATTAACAATTTTTTTTGTGTCCATCAGTAAAATGTCTTCCTCAACGGGTGCTAGTAGTGTACCCACTGCCGGGGGTGAGGAAAAAGGGGGAGTACTTTGGAAATTTGTAACTAAATTGGACAATTTTCCCGGAAGAGGTGGGAATTACAAATGGAAGTGCAACTTTTGTGGTGTAGAAAAAAATGGGTCATACACAAGGGTGAAAGCTCACTTGTTGAAAACGGTTCGTGAGGGGGTAGCGGCTTGTAAGAAGGTAACCAGTACCGATACTTTGAATTTTAAGAGATTGATGGAAGAGGAGAGAGAGAAATCTGAACAATCCCAACCAAAGTCAATTCCATTGCCTCCTTCTAGTGCCTCTCTTACGAGTACCTCAAATTTGAATCACACACTAGAAGGCTTGGGATCAAAAAGGAGGAGGGGAAACGTAACTCAACTTAATAATCCTGTCGTTAAATGCTTTAATGTTGGAGCCCGAGATCAATTACATAGTGAGATTGCTCGAATGTTTTACACCGGCGGATTGCCTTTCAATTTGGCGAGAAATCCTTACTATGTTAGCTCATATACTTATGCCGCGAATAATAGCATACCGGGTTATCTACCTCCGGGGTACAACTTGTTGAGAACGACATTGCTTCAAAAAGAAAGGGCAAATGTTGAACGGTTGTTGGAGCCTATTAAAGGCACATGGAAGGAGAAGGGTGTGACGATTGCAAGTGATGGTTGGAGTGATCCGCAACGAAGATCTTTAATTAACTTTATGGCGGTCACCGGAGGTTTGCCTATGTTTCTTAAGGCCTATAATTGTGAGGGGGAAACAAAGGATAAACATTTCATTGCTACATTAATGAGGAGGTTGTTATTGAGGTTGGGGCTAAGAATGTTGTGCAAATCCTTACCGATAATGCTCCAAATTGTAAGGCGGCGGGACAAATCATTGAAACACAATATCCTCACATTTTTTGGACTCCTTGCGTGGTGCACACTCTAAATCTTGCTTTGAAAAATATTTGTGCCGCAAAAAATGTGGAGAGTAACTCGGTTGTGTATGATGAGTGTGGTTGGATTAGCATTGTCGTTGGTGATGCATCGATCATTAAGAATCACATAATGAATCACTCAATGAGATTGGCTATCTTCAATGAGTTTGCTCCTTTGAAATTACTTTCGATTGCGGACACTCGCTTTGCTTCATCTATTGTGATGCTTAAGAGGTTTAAGCTCATCAAGCAAGGTCTTCAATCGATGGTAATTAGTAGTCAATGGAATGCTTGTAGGGAGGAGATTGGGGCTTCATTTGTGAGAGAAACTTTGTTGAATGAGACATGGTGGGATAAGGTGGACTACATTCTATCATTTACATCTCCTATTTATGACATGGTTAGAGCATGTGACACGGACCAGCCTACTCTCCATTTGATTTATGACATGTGGGATACCATGATTGAGAAAGTGAGGTGTGCCATTGAGAAATTTGAAAAGAAGATCCCTTGTGTGGATGATGAAGGTCAATTTTATGATGTTGTTCATAAAATACTTGTGGATAGGTGGAACAAGACCAATACACCTCTTCATTGCTTGGCACATGCTCTACATCCAAGGTAATTCATTTACCATTTGCACTAACTTGGTATTTGTACCATTCACCTCTTAATTATTTATTTACTTTGTAATTTAGGTATTATAGTGAAAAATGGCTTCAAGAGGATCCAAAACGACTTCCTCCACACCAAGATGAAGAGGTTACAAATGAGAGGAAGAAATGCTTCAAAAGGTACTTTGATGATCCCTTGGAGCGTACCAAAGCCAATTTGGAGTATGCCAAATTCTCAACCAAGGATGGGCCATTTGCCGACATTGATTCTATTGAAGATAGATGGATTATGGATCCTCATTCTTGGTGGGTTATTCATGGTGCAGCCGCTCGGACTCTTCAAAAGATAGCCTTGAAAATTCTCATTCAACCTTCTTCTTCATCATGTTGTGAGAGAAATTGGAGTACATACTCCTTCATTCATTCATTGAAAAGGAATAGAATGACCCCCCAACGGGCGGAGGACTTGGTGTTTGTTCATAGCAACCTTCGGCTTTTATCAAGGAGAAGTCCACAATATTGTCAAGGGCAAACAAAGATGTGGGATATTGCGGGAGACCAATTTTCACTTGATGAGGTTGGGATGCTTGAGGTTGCAAACCTCTCACTTGATGAACCCGAAATGGAGGCCGTGGTCTTTACGGATGATGGAGATGACATTGAAGAAGTGATGGAAGTTGGATCTAATTGAAGTTTGGGGATTAGTTGCTTAAGGGCAAATTCGGTTGTATTGAACTATGAGTGTTTGTCTTGTTTTATGAGTGTTTGTTTGATGAATGTTTGTTTGATGTAAGAACTAAGAACTTATGTTTGATCTTTATGATGAATGTTTTGCTTACTTAACTTAAATATAAATATAAATATATATATATATATATATATGTAAATAAATAATTAATTAATTAATTAAATATACACGTGGCGTGTCCCCCGCCGTGTCCGTGTCCCCATTTTTTTAGAATTGCCGTGTCCCCGTGTCCGTGTCCGTGTCCGTGTCCGTGTCCGTGTCCGTGTCCGTGTCCGTGCATCATAGCTTTGGGCCAACCATTTACCCTAGCCAATTTGCCTTCCAGTGTACCCAATTATCCATGCACACAAAAAGCAGGGTACACAAGATTGATTTGTCCCAGCTGCCCATAGGGGGACACTGTAGGGCATCTACCCTCTATGAGCAGATGTTGGACTCTACCCATCTATTAACTGCCCACAAGCGGGCAATCTAGAGGCCTATAACCTTTCAGAGTATACCAAAAGCAGTCGCCATCCCCAGAAGAGGTACTTGCTTCTCATGTCTCGCAGTTAAGTCTTGAGGTTTTAGTCTCCCACATATTCTGAAGCATTTCCCTAATCATGTTAAACATTTCCTAAATTAGAAGTCTATGTAAACTGAACCATTTTCTCATATGCCATTTGTTTTCTTGCTGTTCTCCTTGACGGACGGAATTGATTTAGTGGGGCTTTAAGATATGCCCGTAGCTTTAACAATATGCCACCCAAAGACTTTAAGGAGCAGGTGGTGGCTAAATTACGAATTAGAACTTCATCAAAAGGACATCTTATCCCCCACACCGACATCTATTAGGTGCACTCAAATCTCTCCATAGTCATGGCTCTCATGTCTAAGTATTCATAAACATCCTTGCAAGCCCAAAAGGTTAACTAATTACTAATTTACTAACTACCAAATGATGATTCGTACCACTTTTCTGAAGCCTTTTACATCAATATTTTCTCTTCCCTTCGGAAGCTACCAGTGTATTGTAACTGTTGCTTGCAAGATTGGTCCAGTTTTATATGGTGTTTTAACATGGGGGGCGCCAACTCAAGGTGAGCGATCGTAAGTGAACCTTCCCAAATTTGAAAATTTTGAACTAATGTTGGGCCTGGAGTGCCCCATGGATTTCGTTAAACAATGTTACTCCCCACGACCGCTTTAAAAATAGACTTGCGGGTGCAATGTCGAATGCCATAAAAGACTTAATTGAAGTCATCGCTAACACCAATTGATTTTAGAAGAGATGGTGGAAAGCGGTCCGACAAGTGGTCTCAGAGCCAGGAAGTCATGGGTTCGAGTCGCGGGAGCGTCATCGCGAGGGAGGGATTGTTGGGCCCGGAGTGCCCCTATGGATTTGGTTACACAATGCCACTCCCTGTGACTGCTCTAAAAACAGACTTGCGGTTACAATGTCGAATGCCATAAAAGACTTAATTGAAAGCCCTCGCTAACACCAATTGGTTTTAGGAGAGATGGTGGAAAGCGGTCCGACACTGGATATAGGGTATTTTGATGACTCCAACCAGTGACACCTAGTCTTGAACCACCTGACTTTTCTGCTTGATCATTCAGATGAAAGAATTAAAGCTGGTTAAATAAATGCAAAATAATTAGGTGAGGTTAGTCTCCTTAAAAAAGTTTATGTTCGGCCTCTGAATAGATGACATCTAACTTAATGTAGCATCTGAGGAACCTAAATTTGACATCATATTATGACAATGAAGCACTGGATTGGCCCCTTCTTGTCAGTAACAATAGTGTTTACGAAGTCTGAGCCTAACATTGTGGTCAGAGTGGGCCTCTTGTTCTCCATCAACAATGATTTTTTGGTGCCCAAGCTTGTCGCCCTCTTCTTTATCGAAGAAATCCATGTATAACAGCAAATGCAGTAGGACCTTTTTTCCTACTTGCTAAGATCATGACTTTCTCGAGACCTTAGCTAGATGAACTACATCCGCATACAAATGGTGAAGATAAGAACTTGGAGCAACTATAACATCTGCTGCAGCTTGTTTTTATGTTGACCAGCTTCTGACTCGGCAAAAAGAAAAGTTTCATAAAAAATATAAGTAAACATACCAGCATTTTACTTTTAACGCTGAAGAATCCATCTGCATCAGCGACAACAGTGGGCTTTGATGCTCCAACAGCCATAATAGCCCCCTGGTCAAAATTGACGGTGAAAGTAAACAACTAGACGTTTAGTACAGAGACAAAGAACCTCATAAGTTAATGAAGGTGAATTGTCCCTCCTTCATTACTAACCTGGCCCGGAGGAAGAATAGCATCAAATCTGTCCACTCCAAACATGCCCAAATTGGAAAGAGTGAAAGTTCCTATATGCACAAAGCGTATGACCCAGTTACATTTACCATTGAAATAAGTGTCCAGACCAGAACTTCACAAACCGTCCCCCGAGAAAATACAAAATGTTGCGAACCTGAGTTGTACTCATGGGGCTGAAGTTGCTTGGCCCTAGCTTTTTCTACTAACTCCTTCCATTTTTGTGATAACAGGTAAAGGTCCAACTACACCAATTCAGAGAGAAATTTACTACTAAATACATACTATCAGGAGCAAAAACCAATACGAAGCTCATACCAAAACACAGAACACTATATGGGATGCTTGAATTATGTCAAATGACTGACATTTTGGAAGAAATTCATAGATTACTGACCTTATCAGCATCCTGAAGAACAGGGGTTATTAATCCGCCGTTAATTGCTACAGCAACAGCAATGTTTATATTGCTATTGTAGGTAAAACTCTTCCCATCCTTGCAGGTAGAGTTCACAACCGGGTGCTGAGCAAGTGCCATTGCCGCAGCCTTTGCTAACAAAGCAGTCATAGTCACTCCTTTTGGCTTAACCTGAGAATTCAAAAACAACCCATTGTCAATTGTGTATCCTAGTGTAGGAGAAGTACTAATGTGGCCCATTACCCACATGAATAAGGGATACTTGTCGTGATAAATTCATCAACAGCCGACTCACATGACATTGGTGGTTGTTTTCAAGAAGACCTGTCAATTACCCAGAATCTCCACTATATTCTTTAATGCAGATGTCGCACTGTTTTCTTTGATGGAGGGAACCTAAAACATCCTTGTAACGATTAGGGGTCCCTAATCTAGGAGTTGTATATAGCCTGTGATATCCATCTAGTCAAGACATTCTTGTCCTGCATAGGTTATGACTTAGTATGATCTAGGCATTGGGTTCCAAAGAAAGAATCTCGACATACTCAAAGTATTCAACTTGAACAACAATAGCTGGAGGTCAATTATCTGTACAAGTTATTCCCACTGCAACATGTACATATATCCATGATTTGTTTGCATAACCACGATTTAAACAGCAATCAACTCAATCAAAAAAAATGAAATCAACTCAACAGATTGATAGCACAAAATTGTACCTTCTCATACAGAGCGTCTAGTGCATCTGTAGTC
Organism: Rhododendron molle; assembly: GCA_025413875.1. Classification (NCBI taxonomy): domain Eukaryota; kingdom Viridiplantae; phylum Streptophyta; class Magnoliopsida; order Ericales; family Ericaceae; genus Rhododendron; species Rhododendron molle. The sequence continues at coordinate 32,129,124 of CM046396.1, forward strand.
ACAGGATACCCTACTCGGAAAGTCGGTACAGACAGACTCTCCACCATGTTCTTTGAGACAGCGGCTTGCATCCCTGTGAAGAGTGATGTGTGATGAGCAAAAAATGACCCATAATGTACTTACAATGCACAAATTGAATCTGATCCCTGGGTTACTGCTCAAGCGACGAGCAATAGGCGGGGAGGACAGGATTAGAATCCGTAAGGACCACAACGTAACATACCCAAAAGTCAAAACAAATGCCGCTACCAAAGTTGCGCCAAATCCTTTTAAGTGGTGTCATTGTGGAGAAATTTCAAGTCTTGACTAGTTTTCCACACCCCTCCCCAGATTCACACCATTTCTCTTGCCATTTCTTAATTTTGGTCTAATATATCATATACACCCTAATCCTATATAAACAATTATATCCTACATGGGTCTTGCTAACCGCGGTAGATTAATATGCACATAACGTCAAACAAGTTAGAAATTCAATACACATCTCACAGACAAACATTAATACACTTTCAGTCCTGCTAACTAGAATAATATGCCAATAATTCAAACAAGTTTGGATATCAATACGTATCTCAGGATATTAATACACTCTCACTGATATCATTATATTTCCTTAGATATAATTCACCTTTTATCTATTATCCCCTCCTTGGGGCAGATGTTACTGTAGCATTTTCAGTACACTTTTTGCAGACATCATTTCGCCCTTTTTCACATTATATGTGCGGTGAGTAGCATTTTCCATTTGCAAGAAACTTTAAATTAGTACAAGGGTTCGCACCTGTGAAGGCCACAACAGTTGACCCCGGAATCTCAGGATACGTAGTTGCACTGGCAGCTTTAGGAGCCGCCGCCGCCACAGGAGCAGCAGCAGCCGCAATAGCAGCCGCAGCCGCAACAGCAGCAGGAGTACTCTTAGACGGCGCAATCCCAGCAGCAGCTTCGACATCCGCCGCGGTTATCCTCCCAAACGGCCCGGTCCCAACCACCGAATTAACATCCACCTTATGCTGCTTCGCCAGCTTCTTCGCGTATGGCGTCACCACAATCCTCCTCGGCCCTGTTAACATAATATTAGAAGATATTATGTTACCATGTTTTGTATTGTAGATTCTTTTATTCACGTTTCCTGGTTAGTTTATTACTCAATTTTCCTAGTTGTTTTTGGTTTCTTAGTCACCTGTCGCCGGCGGAGCAGGAGCAGCAGCAGCAGCAACCGCCACGGGCGGCGGGGACGGAGCGGAGGGCACCGCCGGCGGAGGAGCGGATGGATTAGACGATGATGAGCTGGCGGCGGCGGCTTTGGCCTTGGCCTCGGGGACGTCGGCTTCGGTCTCGGCTAATAAGCCGATTGGGGCGCCGACGGGGGCGACCTCGCCCTCGGCTACGACGATGGCGGCGAGGATGCCGTCGTAGAAGGTCTCAACGTCCATGTCGGCCTTGTCGGACTCGACGACGACGACGGACTCGCCCTTGGAGAGGACGTCGCCCTCGGATTTGATCCAGGAGACGATCTTGCCCTCGGTCATGGTGGAGCTGAGGGCCGGCATGAAGATTTCCCTGATCTTGGCTTGGACGGTCAGGATCCTGCGGCGGGGGCGGATGGGGAATGCGGTGAAGGGACGCGATTGGAGGCCGGAGGAGGTGACGGACGAGGAGAATGACATTGCTGGAGCCCTAGATTGAAGCAGAGGAGCCATTGCGGAGAGAGAGAGAGAGAGATTGGTAGAGGTGAGATTGTTCAACTTTACAGACAGAGAGAATGTGTTTAAAGAGAGAGATTGGGCGGAGAAGACGAGGGGGGGGGGGGGAAGTTTGTTGGAGGCTTTGAGCTCTCCGCAGTGTTAACTGTTAAACATCGCCTGGCATTGGTAATGTCATGGAGTTCGTTGGAATACTTTCGTAAATATCCAATGCATCCCAAGCTTGTTTCTGTTTGTTTCAAATGCATCCCCAGTTGGAGTGCACCCTTGCACTACAAGGTTGTAGCGCCCTACGCCAGTCGTTCGGCTCATTAATCAACGATCCAAAATTTTAGAAAAACCTTCTGTGGAAGAGTATTCACTTTCTCTGAAAATTTTTTTTTTACTCTAGACCATTTAAAACATTGTTGGACGACTGAAATTATTTCCTGAAACACTACAGGGTCTCTGATTCCCTCTTTACCCCATTTTTTCGGATAAGAACAATGCTACGAACATAATTTTAAAACATAATTTCAAACACAACTATATTCAAAGCCATTTAATGCATATGATTTCATATAAACATTTATGTCTAGAGTTGTGTCTGAAAATTGTGTTTCTAGACGTTTTATTTGGATAATCAGTAATCACCAGGGCACAAAAATAGCTTTCTCCTTTTATACTACTCCTACAAATCAAGGGTAATAATTAGACCACTTTCGGAAGACATTTAAGACAACTTTGGCCATAACAACTTCAAATTTAATAATTGGTCCTATTTCTTCCAGCGATTTTCACATTCACTTCTTTATAATCACACCTTTTATTTTTTGCTCTTCCATGTATTAATTTACAAATTTGACATTCTTTTGTACACTCGTTCACACTTAAGATGACAATATTATAAATTTAAATTGCAAGGGGACAAAAAAGAGAGTGTATTTGTTAAAAATGGAGTATGAATCTCTTAAAAAAAAATTCGTGCATTTTTCAACCCCAGAAAATATTTCTATATATTATTTTTTTAATTTTTACACCAAATTAGTGATATATATATATATATATATATATATATATATATACATACATATTTTGGAGTTTAGGCAGTTGATTTTATCACTCCCCTATTTGTTAATGTCAATCCCCTTTTTGTTTTTATCAGGATGATTTTACTAAAACACCCTTGTATTTGAAAAGTTAGAAAAAAAAAATAGCATCATAAAGTGCAAGGGTGTTGTAGTAGATTCACCCTAATAAAAACAAAAGGGGAGTGGTGTTAAAAAATAAGAGAACGGCAAAATCGTTAGCCTTTGAAATATTATGAATATCTTTAATGGACATTTAAAATAGGACGGACGGAGTTCCTCTTTTTTTATCGGCAATTATGAGGATGTACAGGCAGATGGAAACAATCAAGTCATTTGAATTTGGTTCGTATTTGATTGGTCAAGACAACAATTAAAATTTGATTTTTTTTAAAAGGTCAATATTCTCCCTTCCAACCCTTTGTTACTGCAAATTTGAACGCAAATTTACTTCCACTTAAACTCATGACTCATCAGCCGTGAGTTCAGGTTTCCTTCGGCCCAAAAACTGAGTACAGTACTAGTTTTGGATGAGGAGTTTGGAAAGACTTAGGTGGGCTGAAAGTTCACAACCCTCATCAGGCCCAACTCAAGTTTGGCAATTGTTTGCACGATGTGTGTGGTCAGTCATTAGGCCCAATTTACTTGCTCATCGCTCATCAGGATTTTGGGATTTGGGACTCTCTCTCTCTGTGCACGGTCTTTAATAAATTATCTTAATTATTACTCTCATTTTTTTATCTATCTCTTTCCACTCTTTATCCAAAATCTCAAAATCCAAAATTCCAAAATGAACAGGCCCCTGAAATTTTGAATCCTCGAGTGTGGATTCCATACATCACATTTATTGGAAAAAACCTCAAGAAATTCCAGTTGAAGAAACAAACGACCACGATTTCTCTATGTTATTGTTATTGAAATTCCAAACATGCACATGCTTTGCAAGTATCTCTCTAAAAGTTACAACCTTTAGAGTTGTGGCTTGCATATTGTGGCAGCTGCTACCGAATGGATGGATTCACTAAGAGGATGGGAAGCAACTGATAAGCAGGCTGAGGCCATGGCTATCATTTGCAGTTGGGATTTTACAACTCCATGGATCATCCAAATCTCGTTTTGTAGACGTATGATTAATGATTTTGTACAACTAGCTTCATGTGAAAAAATATAGGATTGGGCTTAAGCGAGCAGTGCCAATTAACTTTAGGCCCGTGTCAAGATGCTGGGCATGGGCATGGGCACGGGCATGGGGAGACCAAGTCAATGAAGCCCTTGTCAATTTATGCACACCTCGAATAAATTCTATGGACGGGTTCATTGCGGGTTGAGTATGAGAAATGATTATCTAATTAATTAATATATGTTAATAACTTAATGAACACTCGATCCATTTATAATCGGTTCAAACTCGCATAAACCAACTCGTGTTGTGGATAAAAAAGGGAAAAAAAGAAAAAAAAAACCAACTCGTGTTTGACTTTCATATATAGGTGACTTGTATACATGAGTTTTCATACCTCATCATCTCTTTTAAAAATTATTAGTTACCTCATCATATTCCTGCATGCGGAATAAGAATTTTGACATTCTCTGAAGCAGAAATTCCCTATGTTTGGCACAAATGGTCTCATTCATATAGTAGGTTACCTTAATATTCAGGATAATTGAACTTGGCCTTTTAGTAATCCTAAGCTCTGTTTGGAACTTGAAGAAAGGAAAAGAAAGGAAAGGAAAATAAAACGGAAGGAAAATGAAAGGGAAAATTTACTATTCATTACACTCAAAATCCTTATTTTCTTCACACTTTCCCTTCCAACCTAACAATTCCTTTCTTTTCCTTTCCTTTCCATAGGTTCCAAACGGAGCCTAAAGCTTGCAGAGGAGCCAAGCGGAGACCTTTAGAAAAAATAGAGAACATGTATACTTGAGCCTAAAGATCAAACTATTTTTTGTTAATTGTAGGGATGGCAATCAGATCCGTCCCGCCCCGCTCCGAACGGGGCAGGTTTTCCAACTCATTTTCGAGTATAGGGTCGGGGTTAAAATTTCAAAACCCAACCGGGTTTGAGTAGGGTTCGGGGTGGAAGTACCTCGCCCCTAAACCTGCCCCGATATTGCTCACCCCTAAACCTGCCCCGAACCCTCCCCGAAATATATTTATATATATAATTATACTTTTATCCTAATTTAATTATCATTATACTTAAATTTTAACATTTTTACCCTAATATTATTATCATTATACTTAAAATTTAACATTTTTACCCTAATAATAATAATAATATTATTATACTAAAAAATCTTATATTCTTAATTTTATATTTTCACCATTATACTAAACTATCACTTTTTTTATAGTAATTATTTTCTTTTATTTTGCTTCTAGATTACCAAATTTTTTAAATTTCTTACGGGGCGCAACGGTTAAACCCGTTCCCCAATCGGGACGGGAATGGGGGTACCCACAAAAAACCCGGTCGGGGTCGGGTAGGGACTGTGTAATAATATTCGAATCGGGGTCGGGATACGCAAAAACCCACCCCGCCTAGTTGCCATTTCTAGTGTCTGGTCAGCGGACGCATGGAATGCACACCTCGACTACTTTTCGAGTCTTTGAAGTTAACTATCGGGTCACGAGATATGATTATTGGAACATAGAATTAAACAAAGAAGAATTTTTTCAGTGCCGGATGGATATGTCCCATATGGTACCCGCTCGGCACATTTTTGGACGACTCGAATTGAAATTCTCTCTTTCCAATTTCAAGCCGTCAAAAAATGCAATGAACGGCTCAGATGCACCGAACGGACACCACGTGGTATCCACCCGACACTGAATTTTTCCTAGACAAAGGGAGAGTATGCTTAATCTTGTAAGCAACAATAATGCAATAATCTTTACACTTTGACAAATCGGAACAGGGGAAAAAAGGTTGGTGGTGGGGCTGCCTTGTTAGTGAATGGGGCATCTTTTTCAACATAGCACACGACAACGACCTTCTCCCCCTTTTGTTACTAAAATATGCTGTTTTAATTACTAACTTGTCAATCCGTCATATCTCTGATCTCTTTATTGTCCAACCTATGAAGCATCTCAAAGAAATGGGATTACCCCATCAAGTGTAGCGCAAGCTGCTGTTGGTATATCACTCTCTCTCTCTCTCTCTCTCTCTCTTGCCTGCCTGCAAGGCTGCAAGGTGAAGATTGATCCGGTAGCACTTCACTGCTCTGTATGAAGGCTTCTGCTCTAATTGCAGAACAAAGCCATGGCAATTCCTGGGAGGAAAAAGGTGTCAAATAGTAGCTTGCTTCTTTCTCGGTCTAGCCTCGCCTCGGTCGAATCCTTAACCATGCCTCTGGTTAGTCTCTCTTTTGTGGGTTTTTTCTTCACGCAAGTGTTATTTTATGCACGGAAAATTATTTAGTAGTCCGGGAGCACCGTCTCGTGACCACTGAACTGCTCTTTATAGTACTGGAATTGGATAATTTTCCTGTGTCTAGTGCCTCTTTGCTATGCAGTTCCACTGCTGTGCTCATGCCCCCTTTGGTGGTGGGTTCTAATTTGCAGGTCCATGAAATTGTTCTCCTAGCGGACTTCCGGTGCGCAAAATGTCAGCAAAGGGTGGCTGACATTATTTCCAGAATGAAATGTAAGCTTTTTTTTTTCCCCCCTCTTTGTAGAAGCCTTTGTCCAATTTGTCAATTTAAGTTGATTGAGATGGGTATTTTGCTGGATATTGTCAATTTGTCGTATTTTGATTGCTAAAAAACGGAAGCTCGTCGACCAAATGAACCTCAGTTGGGAATTTTAGTTTTTCCAAAAAGTTGATTTTGCCATATTTCACCCCCCCAAAAAAAAAAAAAAGAGCTAAAAGTTGGCCATATAAATTGCAACAAAGGAACTGAGGGTTAGTCTGATGGTCAAGGCTTGGAACTTACGGATTTATTCCATCTAAAGCACTCAAGTTCGAAACTTCTTAGTTGCTGTCAATTTCAATGGGACCAGTTCATACAGAGGTCTTATGTGCCTTTGATTCGAGCCTCCCTCAAGTCAGCGATAGAATTGAATCAATCGATCCCACGAGATTAGTCGAGATCCGTGTAAGCGGGCCCGGACACCCGAATTATAAGCCCGGAAGTCAGTTGCAGCATTGAGTTCAGTAGCAATTGTGATCCCAGCGTTTGTGGGTCACGTGTAGGCACTTTTTAGTCCTTTGGATGCTTAAGTTAAGAAAGCTCTCATGCCTTAAAACACTTTTTTTGTGCGGTTAATTATGGTTTAGATTCTCTTTATTTGGCAAATGGAGTCCACATTGGATTCTCTTCATAATAACCGATTTGATTTTTTTGGGAATTACTTTCTTATTAGAACACTATGAGATGTATGGGTATATTAATTCCTTTTCAAGAAGGATATGGGTAGGGGTCCTTTCCCCTTACTGCCAAAGAGGCAAAGGGTAGTTAGTTGGTGGCGTGGTTGCCTTCTTTTATGATTAGTTTTAGCTGTGAAACTTACCTAGACTCTAGAGATCAAAGACCTTGCGGTCCTCAAAACAGGGGCAGGAACGGAACGAAATTAACAGGTTAATTATAAGCTAGATATGCATTGATAGCTATATCGTTTTGGGTAACACTCGATCCCGAAGACTTGGTATATTTTGAAAATGATGCATAATAGCCTCATCCCTCATTCATTTTGCTATTTACTTTCGAAGGGAAGAAGCCAGTTATAGGATTTCTATCCATTTATATCAACTTGGGGCAATTTTGAGATTTTTGTAGGATCAAAATAGCAAATTTGACTACAAATATGAAATGCCCCTGTGAGAAATCAGAATGGGTGAGGTCAACTAATCCTGCTTGCACCTTTTCAAGTATTCCCTCCCCCATAAGGAGGGGGGATTCATTGAGTTGCCTTCAATCGCCTTGTTTTTTTTGTTTTTTTTATTTCCAGTGTAGTCACTTTTTTTGGGGTTTGACTATTAGTGTGCTCGGGCTAGTTTATGCACACATCGACTGCAGTCCGATCAAAGGCAGATTATCCAAGCCTGGACTAGAGAATTTATAAGAAAATTATTTCTTTGCAGCCTGACCTCAAAGAATCAAATTCTGAGCGATTGTGTGGGGAGCAAACCCACCAGCCAACCGGACTCCTTGGAGCTAGGTAGTCACTTTGGTTTACTCATTCATGGCCTCAGTCGGGTCATCTTCTTCGTGGGACCAGAACCATGTTTGCAAACATGTTTTGTACCTGTTTTTTCTGTTTGGAAAACAGAATTTAATTACTAAAATACAATTAGTAACTGTTTCTGGTTTAAAAAATAGGAGTAGAACATTAATTCTTTCTTCTCCTCCCAACTACTTCAATTGTTGGCCACAGGCCACTGATCTCCACCTCAGTGTACCGGGGTCTAATCTCCTCTGTTTCGAAAACTTCAATGCCTCTATGCCGATGGGTTTTCTAGTCGTTCGATTATGTGATTTTTTTTATGTTTTAAATCTAACGGCCGAAAAACTCCTCGACACATGGACAATTGTTTTGAGAGCAAACCCACCAACCAACCAGACTGCTTGGGGGCTAGGCAGTCACTTTGGTTTACTCATTCATGGCCTCAGTCGGGTCGTCTTCTTCGTGGGACCAGAACCATGTTTGCAAACATTTTTTGTACCTGTTTTTTCTGTTCGGAGAACAGAATTTAATTACTAAAAGACAAGTAGTAACTGTTTTCTGGTTTAAAAAAATTGGAGTAGAACATTAATTCTTTCTTCTCTTCCCAACTAATTCGACTGTTGGCCACAGGCCACTGATCTCCACCTCGGTGTACCGGGGTCCGATCTCTTTTTCAAAAACTACTGTGCCTGGTTTTCCAGCTGTTCGATTCTGTGATTTTTTTTATTTTTTAAATCTAACAGCCGGAAAACTTTTCGACACAAAGACACATGAGTTTTCAGCACAAAGGATCTTGCCTCTGGTATATCACCTTGAGACTTTCCCACTCTGGCCACTGATCCCGATAATTATTATTTTTTATTTATCAAAACAACTTTGTGGCCCATTGCATCAAGCCGGGTTTTCAGTTGTCTTCACAGAAGAAAACGAAAATTTAATGTACATTTCTTACTCTTTATAACTGAATGTCCAGACTAGTTTATGTGCACGTCAACTAATTCTGAAACTTTGAAGTTAACGACTGGGCAAACGGCCTCCAACGGCCCCAAAATTGAAAATGTTTGGCATGATTCAAACTTGCGCCCTCTTAGTGTTGGGGGCAAGCCTTTTAATTGATTAATTTCTCGTACCAAACAAAGTAAGTTAAACTGCATTAGATACAATTGCATTGGAGTTTCGAAACCATAGTTTTGTCTTTAATTTTCAGGTGAACCGGAGTCAGTGGAGGTGAGTGTACTGGAGAAGAAGGTAACACTCACTTGTAGATCAGTTACTCGTACCGTTGGTAAAAGCGCGCGCCCCCATGGCAGCTCGCTGTAGTGCACCAGAAGCCACCAAACAAAGCTGCAACGATCACGCGGCTGTTTCGCTCTGCCTGTAGCTGATTGTACGTACGTCAGCGAAAACATAGTAGTAGCAGTACTCCTCAAAATATGTATTTACCTGAGTGAAATAAAGCCACGGTGCTGTTTTTTTTTGAACGTGTAAGCCACGGTGCTGTTTGTGCTTGTAAATATTACACATGAATCCCACTTCCACACTTGATTGTATTTCTCATCGGGCGAAAAGTGCGAATTTTAGTTGAAGACAGAAACAAAAATCTGCTTGAGATGTGCTCTGACCAATTCTTTACCAGCAGTACGGGTAGGAAATTAGACTCCATCGTCCCCAGCAATTTGGAAACAGAATTGGAGCAAAAAAATTTTGAATTCGGGGGCTCGCTTGAACCCCTAAAACCCAGCCAGTGGAGCCCCCAAAACCCGGTTTTAAACATAATATACCCCTGTATGGGGTATCATGAGATTCTACGTCTCATGTTTTGATGTGCTGCTAGGCGGGAATAACACGTAGAGTCAATGACCAAAAAATATTTGTGTGTGTGTGTGTGAGAGAGAGAGATTCCTTGATTACCTGCGAAACATGATCCGCCCTTGTTGAAACAGAGATGCTTGGTTAACTTTTCCTTGTCAATGGCCCATGAAGTAATACTCCTACAAGCCAAAATTTGATGGAGAAGGGATGCTTCCCGTCCCTTGACGATCACTCTCTATAACCATTACAAGCAACACAAAAGGGAAAAAGAGAGCAGAAGAAATGAGCACAATAAACTAAGCATAACCCAATTAACAGAATCAGATTCCAAACTGAAGGAAAGGAATTCCCACATGACAATCCAAACATTAGTACAAGGAAACCAACTTTTCATTGTCTTATATATCCGCAAGTCCTTTTCAAACCAATCCTTAATCTCAGAGTTTAGTTGGTTGTCAACATAATGTCTGGATTCCCAATAAAGGCAAGTTTCAAAAGCGTCTTTTAGTAACCACCTTTCTACAACTCCTCGTTACTTTCTTTTTATCCAAACAGCAAATATTCAGGAAAATAACGGCGAAACTCTTTTGGTTGTTCTAATTTCTTCTTCGTTTTTTCGGTTAAAATCAGTATTGCTGCATGGTGATGCGGGTTAACTGCGACTGCAATGGCTGTTACAGGAAAATGAAAAGAATCATCCTCAACATGAAGGGTAAAGATCTTGCTTTTATTTCCTTTTTTCTTGGAGATTTAACTTAGAAAAACTAAAAAGTTTGATGTCACATCAATAACGACGACAGAAATGAGTACCGAAATTACATTTTTCTGTCCAACACGTATGCACGGGATCTCTTTTGAAGAAATGGTATATAACAACATCATCGCGAGAATTAGTACATCAAACTGCAACGTTTTAATATTCATGCATATATACATTTGTTGAATAACCATTTTGTTTCTGGGTGCCAAAACAATGGGGTACCTGAAGAAATAGAGACGCACCTGATAGAGAAGCAGCACAACAGGGTGTACGTGTGTGGGAGATTCAGACCTGCTGACGTTGCTATAAAGATGAGGAAAAAGATGAAACGTAGGGTTGAAATACTGGACGTAGAAGAAGAGTCGGCAGACACTGGAGATCAAATGCCACAGCCCACAACCCATTTCTCTTCACAGCCCATGGCCCGTATCTATACGCAGCCCACGGCCCATGTATTTCAATAGCCCGCAGCCCACATCCAATGAAATACAGTACTACTCCATGGAAAATTGGAAGGATACATGTATATGATGACTAAGGATTCCTTCACACATTAGACTGGAAAATACTTGTACACAAAACTTAATTGACATGTGGATGCTTACCTAGATTGAACTTTCAAAGCGCTAAGCGAAGCTCTCTCTTTTTTTTTTTTTCTTATGATCCTTACTAGTAATTCATAAGAACAAAGTAACGGATTCTTATTTAGATTGAACGTTCAGTGCGCTAAGCAAAGCTCTCTTGATATATCAAAAAGAAAAAATAAGTTACATAGGCCTCTCCTGTTCAGTGTTCACTGGCTTAGTTTATTTCTCCTTTCTCGCTCTCTTTATCCTTTTGGGGAAACGTTCTTTAGGGTCTAAAAGAACCGCATGATGCATTTTGGCCCAAAGATATTCAAATTGATCACGAAAACCCAACTGAAACCAGTCTAGAATTTCCGAATGCAATTCCCTAGGATTCTCATCCCAAGCCTCTCTTAACATGGCACAGCTGTCAATAATTCTCAACCTGGTCTGTAACTTAATTAGAAGATTCCCAACCCTTCTTTGACCTAATGCCTCCGGCCGCAAAATGCTGGCAGGTGAGGCTGCCAGGAACTTCCCCACAGATATTAAGCATGGCAACACTTGGCCTTCAAGCAAAGCAGCAGCAAATACAGCTACTCTGTGAGAATCATTTTCAATAGGTTCACCATGCAATGGGAGCTGCCACCGATGAGGGCCAAAAGTCGGAACGACCCAACGGAAAACTTGGTCCAACTCGGGATTATAACAAGGTTTGCAATCTGTGAGTGGGGCAGAGAAACAGCACAAGGACTTAGCAAACTTGACAAGCCAATCGGCTTTCACGCTTGTTGCTCCGAGTATGAATGGTCGTTTTGTATATAGCAGTTCACTGTACACCAAGAATTCCGGGGCAGACTTAGAGAGAGATGACCGCCTATGGAGGAAAACTGTTTCTCTAACCATGCAAGCCTGATAGCGAGTTGCATGAACTTTTCTGTCTTCCTCTGATGCTGAAACTCTTCCAATGCGTTTGGCAACCCTATCAGCCCAACTGGCACATATAGCTTTGCCCAAGAGCTCCTCCTCCTCTGGTCGAAGAGGATGCTTGTCGGAGGAAACCCTCCAAGCAAGATTTACATCTTTGATAGTACCATGAGTCCATGAAAATTCCTGTTGCAGACCACAAAAGCTTCGTTTAAACACTTGGCGAAGTAGCTGCTCTCTCAGATTGGCCATTTCCTTCATGGTTTTCAGGTGTAAAGCGTGTTCCTTGCAGAATTCCACTTGGCTTAGAGAAAGTTCAAAGCACTGCAAAGCATAAGCTATGGTCAAAACATCACTGCTGGGATTAGAAAATTTTGCACAAGACACTTTAGCAGATTCTTTTAGCTCCTTTTTTTTCAACTTTTCTTCCTTGTCTCTAGTTTTCTTGCTATCTCCGGAGCCAGACTCCACATCCTGCTTCAAGCCATCGTTATATGTGTCGCCTCCCTCAAACGGCATTGCGAAAGGGTTTGACAAGCTCAAAGATGCAGCTGCTGCCACTGCGTATCCTAGAACAAGATTCGCCCGATCACTTCTTTTCACCTTGCGCATGATTTGGATAACTGTAAGGAGCATCCGTGAGTGACGAGGACTGATGGGATACTCTGTCATAGCCTTCCCTAGCGATGTCAGTCTCCCCTTGCTATCAAGTGCTTCAAGAGTTGTTAAGCAACGCTCTGCTTCAGACAAGGCAGTAGCCTCGGGAGGAGTAGGAAATGGGAACTTTGAAACCTAGAAAATGGGCGAAACGTAAAAGATAAATGTCAACATAAAATAGTGTCAACGTACTCATTAGAAAAATTATGAGGGCCGTTTTCTTTAAGAGATAAGAAAACATGATTTAACAGCAGGTATGAAGTTTTAGTTTGGTAGTGGCAGCTTTAACAGCATCTTCACACAACAGAAAGAGGTAAAGCGAAGGGTTGCATATGCTCATATAACCAAATGACATCTATCGTACGCAACCAAAAAGGCAAAGACTAAGCATGATTTGCACACACAAGATGAGAGACTCAACAGGTTCAGGCATGCTAACCCCCAATCTAACTATTTAAGCCATGCTATTGACCACATGGCTGATTAAACACAGAAGAGGAAAATGGTAAATTATGATCTAGGTGTGTAAAGGAAAACACTCAAACATCAATGTTATCCAGCAGAAAATGCGGATTGCCTGAAGCAATCAATCTCAACAAAGGCCAACTTAACCAAAACAATCTTTTATATTACAAGGACGACGTCGGATACATAAGCAAATTACCTCGGGAACACCCATGGATTTCACAAGGAGGACGACGCCATCAAGAGATACTCTTAATATCTCGGCAATTGAGAAGTCAGGAAAAATGTTGTTAAAAACTGCAGAAGAGTAGAGGCGATAACAACGGCCAGGTCCTGTTCTTCCAGCTCTTCCTGCGCGTTGAGCAGCAGATGCCTTGCTTATCCATTGTACTTCATATGTTTCCATGCCATTAGAGGAGTTATATTTCTTAACCTTTTCTCTTCCAGTGTCAACCACATATTTTATACCTGGTATAGTTAAAGAGGTTTCAGCCACATTAGTGGCAACAACAACTAGGCGTTCTCCTTCCTTGATCTCATTAAACACAAGACGCTGAGATGATTCAGAAAGCTTGGCATAAAGGGGAAGAACACACATTGCACCAGCACAGAGACTAGCTCCACCCCATTTCCTCACCACAATTGGAATGGGCTGGTTTGAGCATCCTTCTGGAGTCGAAGGAACAACCTGCTTGTTGTCAGATTCAGGAGTCAAGGTAGTTTTTCTGGCCAAGACCTCGAATGAAGCCTTCAATAAAGCAAGGCTCCCTTCCTCACCAAAGAATTCTGAGAGATCATTTCTACTCTCCATTTTCTGGTTCAATAACTCGACATCATCAGCTTCTTCCAAATCACTATCTGCCCTTTGGTTCAATAACTCGACATCATCGGCTCCTTCCAAATCACTCTCTGTCCCCAGATCATCAGAAAAATCTGACTCAATATCATCCAAATCATCATGATTGTCATCATAAGAACTAAACCTATCAGTTTGGTTGTAGCTTGAATTTCCGTGCACCTCAAATGCTTCACTAACTTCACTCATATCATTTTCCTCAATGTCATTCTCTGCCGAGACTGCAGAAACCTCTTTCTCCATATTTATTTCAGAGCTATTCTCAACTATTTCCTTTGAAGCTTTCCTCAGCATCCGGCACAAGTCCTCTACTTCTTTCTGACCAGTTACAAAGACAAGTATGCCACCAGGTGGCAGTCCCTTGTGAATTGACAAGACCTTCTTATAGGCTTGGCCAACATAATCCACAATCTCTGTCCGCTTTGAGAAGATGATAGTTACTGGATATTGCCGGGTAGGAATTTCAATTACAGGTGGGCGATTATCAAATATACCTCTTCCAGAAACAAAGTCTTCAACTCGCAAGGTGGCACTCATCAGCACCAGTTTCAGTGGAGAGATCCTATTTTCAGGGCTAATTATTTGTCCTGGAAAGACCTTACGCTGCTGCTCTTCATATACATCCTGTGATCCATCACAATATCGAAATCTCACACGAGAAAAGCTGAAAAAGAAAGGAGATGTAACAATAGAAGAGACAAACTATGAACTCTTCAACCAATAATATAACACTCTCACCTGGCAAAGTTTTATAACACGGGAAAGCATTCCAATAAGTATGTCAGTGTTCAAGCTTCTCTCATGAGCCTCATCTAAAATTATGATCGAGTACTTCTTCAATAAGACATCACTCTGAATTGAAACAAAAAAAAGAAGAGGAAAGTATGAACAACAGTCTATTTTGTGGAAATAGCAAAAGCAGATTTTTTTTTTTGTTGTCTGCATGCGAGTAGATAGCTAACCTGCAGTTCTCGTAGCAAAATTCCATCAGTCATAAACTTGATGGAGCAACTGTCTCCAATCCTGCGGTCATGCCTAACTTGATAGCCAACCTCCTTGCCTTGACAAAGACCAAGCTCATCTGCCACCCGCTCGGCAGTGTTATAGGCAGCAATGCGGCGTGGTTGGGTAACACCAATAATACCACTTCTAGACTGGTCTGAACCAAAGCCAGCTTCATAAAGGAACTAGAAGACCAAAAAGAAAGCACAAGTTCAAGACTATCACCACAGTGAAAGTTACTACTGAAATCCGGTAAAAGGTTTACAGCCAGCATCCCAACTACGTTACCTGCGGAACTTGAGTGGTCTTGCCACAACCTGTCTTCCCACAAATAATAACCGTACTATTTTCATTTATAGCTTTGATGATCTCCTGCTCCCACATGACAATTGGAAGATCCTTCCTCTTGTTCTCAACCTCTTTTTTTCTTGATACATGCACTACAACTGGAGCAGTTAGACCTTTCTGTGGAGGAAAATCTGCCAGGTTGCTTGCATTGCTGATATGCATTTTCGGGCTTTCAACTCCCCGATCCTGTCTCACAAGAAGCCACAACACACCATTATGCAACAAGACTATGCATATCATATACAAGAAACGAATATGCAGAGTCCTATTATGAACAAAATGAAGTATTCGTCCACATCCAGCCATTAACATCCGGTAAATAGTAAATACAAGATCTTTCTACAATCCAAGTATGAAGCATACCATTGGTTTATTAATCTCCGTCCTCTCGCTGTTGAATGTGGTGGGGAAAGAATCCTGAGCATCTTCTCGAACGCAACTGTCATTAGTTCTGTTGGCAACTTCCTCAGCTGGAATGGTAGCTCCATAGCCATCAACTGCACCAAGTCCAAAGCTAGAAAATGATTCTTTGGAAGATCCCAAAGGAGTAGGAATTTCAGATATGACTGTCACGGGCTGCCAAAAGTTATTCTCGTCGATGCCTTTGGTAGACTGGATTGTGTCAGAATAAGGTTCAATTTCACAGGAAAAACTGACAGCAGCCTTTCTCTTGAAAGGTTGATCGCTATGAGGCATTGCTAAACCCACTTTAGAGAGTTGCACTGCCCTTCTACGTCTTTCACGCACAGTTTCAACCTACAAATGGCAAGGTCCAATCACAGAAGTTACTCAAGCGAAGTCTTCTAATGGTAAAAGAGTAGCACAATAACCACTAAACTCACCTGACTAAGGTTTCGTGAAGACCACATCAATGAGTATGCATCGTCCTGAATTTTATATTTCCTGCAAATATAAATCACCCGATATATCCAATAAAACATTATAATGGAACTGATGGGATAAATGAACGCCCTGGAAACTAAATATTTAAATAGACCACACTAGGGGCATACTCCAAGGTCTCGATGCTTTTCGATAAGAGAAGTGCTCTCTCCTTCTCCTCCTGGGCATAAAAAGAGAATCATTCCGAGTTTGATACACATAAAACAAAATAAGAACAGTCTGAAGTTGCACAAGCACACAAACCGCTATCTTATTCAGCTTTCTTTTCTGATTCAGCTTTCTTTTCTGACATTTTGTCAACTTCAGGTTTTTCTTGGTCCTAAGTTGTTCATGCACCTATACAACGATATTCAAACAACCGATCTCATATAGGATATACAAAAATTGCGGATCTAATAAACATGTAGCTTCATATACCTGACTCTTGCCTTTCGTTTTATTTCTTCTCTTTCCTTGCAAGATGATTGCATTGCTATCACCCCCACCTTTCCCACTGCCAGATGCAGGAAAGGAACAAGTTTTATTTAACCACATATAAACTTTAAATAAGGAAAGGAGAATAGTGGCATATATTTCCAACAGATCTACAAAGTCATGTGCTTTCCAGTGATGTAAATGTGAATCAAATTATGAATCATTGTGCTAAAAATAGTGAATTGTGAATAGTAAGATTCAATTTGTTTAATATTTGACATAATTTTATTTACGAAGGTACATATATACTACACAGATACTGATTAAAGTGCCATAAAGATTAACAGAACAAATTGTATAGATTGATATACATATATATATACAACAATGAATATCAATACAAGTAATCAATTTCATGTTTTTATGCATGAATTATACTGAAAATGGGCACATTGAATTGCACAAGTCGCTTCAATTCCTGATTCAACAGCATAATTTTGCATGAATCAAAAAGCAAATCGCAAGATTCAAACAACCACGGTTACATTTGAGTCTTAAGATATGAAACAAATAATGGATCCAAACCCGTTATAAGGAACACCATCAAAAGACATTCAGAAGTAACACAGGTTTCATAATTAGTTAATTACTTATAAACATATGTATAGAGATATATATAATTCACCTCCTAAATCTTCACCACGCTCCAAGTCCCCAGATTGTCCAATAACGTGGACAAATGGCTCCATTTTTTTTTTTTTTTTTTTTGGTAAGTGAAAATTTTATACCACCAAAAGGAGCCAAAAAGCTACACAAAGCAACAGGGGTATCCCCTGGAAACCTATACATCAAAAGCCCAAACAGTAGGCAAAAACCAACGCAAAACAAAAAAACAACAACCTATCAACAATTGTTAATAGCAAAAATTCTAGAGTCCAGGAGCCAAGCATCACAAAGATCTCGGTTTTGAGCCGAGTACTTCACCGTTGCCCAAGAGTTAGCCGTAGCTCGAATTGAATTAAAGATAGTCAGAGAAACCGCAGCCACATCTCTAGATCTACCTTGAAAAATTCTCAGGTTGCGCTCCCCCCAAATATAATAAATGGAGGCTGCCAAAGAAAGCTTATAGAGAGAATTCCGGAGCCCTTTTCCTTTTCTATTCTGGACTGTCCACTCCAATTCCTGAGACAGAGGCAATATAGATCGAGTAATACCATTCCTAGATAGTATTTGTTGCCAAATTGAGGAAGAAAAATGGCATTCAAAAAATAGATGAGCGTGAGACTCCATGCAAGACGAACACAGAACACACTGAGGGGACACCACCATTCCCCAACTCACCAGCCTATCTCGAGAAGGCAATCTCCCCAAAACAGTCAGCCACTCAATAAAGCTCCACCTAGGAACTCCATAACCGAACCACACAATAGCATGCCAAGGTTGAATAGGATTTCGGTGCCTTCACGCCTCCCAAGCAGATTTGGCAAAATATTTACCATCTGCAGTCAGAGTCCATATAACCGTGTCCCTTGCAGATGGAGATGGCAGAAACCCAGCAGGAGTTTCCCTCATAATTTCCATAATGGCCCTGTTACGCTGCCTAGGCCACTTCCAAACACCCTCATCAATGATAGAAGAGACCTTGGCCTGTAATGCTCTTCCCCTATGAGCCACCACAGTCTCTCCAAATCTCTTGTATAAAGCCCCAATAGGATGCCAAAAATCTGTCTATAAGAAAGTGTCTGTACCATTACCAATGACATACATAATCCACTCTTGGCAAGTATCCCTCAGCTTCAGCAATTTCCTTATCACCCAAGAGGCCTCACAAGGAATCTGAACCCCCCACAAACTTTGACCATTCAAGATATAAACATGAACCCATTTGACCCATTTCAAATGGCTCCATTTGTTCCGGATAAGGAGAATCCAACGATGGTGAAGCTTTTAAGCAACCTGAAAAGGAAAAAGAACCAATACAGTTTGTATTGGTACAGACTTGGACTGAAAAAAAGTCGTAACCTTTTGTTTTGGTTGTCGGCGGCACTCACTTGTTTTGGCGGTCAGTGTCCGTGCGTGATAGTGGACGGCGTCTTCTCCAGGGATTGCCGTCGAGGAGCCGCGATGGTCGGCTGCATGGGGAGTACCAGAAAGCGTAAGCGTATTGTGACGGTGGGTGGTTTTTCTCGCGCGTTGGCTATACTATACTGGACGACTCCTATTTTTAGAGGGCGGCAATGAGAATGACACCGCCATTTGCAGCCCCAAATTTTCCGAACGTAAGCTGTGTACCATATTATATACAGGCTATGTATAGAAAATTAGTGAATGTAAATCGCCGTGCCCCAATGCGAATAATTTTGTTAGCTTCCTTTTTTTTTTTTATAACAAAAATGCTACTCATGCATCTTCCACACAACAACTCACCCAATCGCTGACGTCAGCATGACCCGGCACAAAACGACGTCGTTTTGTAAAAAAAAACAAAAAAAAGGGCATTGCTATTTGCAGCCCATTAATTTCCAAGCGTAGCCTATGTATAGGTGTGTACCATATTATATACTGGCTACGTTTGAAAAATAATGAGCTGTAAATAGTCCTGTCCAAAAAAAAAAAAAGGGGTGTCCTGGAACTATGCACTGAACTCCAACAGCGACAACACAAGTAGTATACGTTCCAACATATCAAGACCAAAAGATCAGAACACTAATGGAAATCCACCAGCATCGAGAAACAAGCATAATAGTGTATCGCTTGATGGGGAATCGAAGTGTTATTTCTTTTGACTATTGAAGTCAGGTCAGACCTAAATAAGTTCTTCATTCAAATTAGGGGTTTCTCAATTTTTTTCCCGAATTAGGTTTTTTTTTTTTTTTTTTTTTCAACACATCAGTTTAGGGTTTCTCCAATTGACTCCCTCTTAATTGATGAGGATGAGGATGAGGAGTAAATAGTAGGGGTAATCTATCGATCTGAAACAAGAGAGAGACCTTCGAGAGACAGACGTGGTGGAGGTTGCAGCGTCGGGGCGGCCGGAGGCAGTGGCGTTTGCCAGAGATGTGGGGGAGCACGGGGTTGGGTTGTGGTGTCGCCGATGGTGGGGATGGTGGTGGTGGGGCCCTCCCTCGCTCCTCTTGACTGTGTTTTGATGGTGAAAAGTAGGGGTAATAAATTAGACCCAAACCTCTGATCAAAAAAAAAATATATATATTAGACCCAAACCTATTAATAAACTCAATCTCACCTATTGAAAAATATATCCAATTCAACCCATTTATTAGTTGTGTTAGAATGGATCCCAATCTATCTAACTTATTTTTAATTGGGTCTCAATTGAGTCAATTGAAATCTATATAATATAACAGGGTGGTTTTTGAATCCTTAAATATCCTCCTATATTTTGGACCTTAGGATTGGTACATATTTTTTCAACGACCGAGTTTATAGTGTAGAAATCCGAGGGATAAATTGGGAAATACTACTGGAATACTAATTTTCGGCTGTGATTCAAGAAATTAATGTTACCAGATCAACTACAATTTCGGAAATCTTTTAGGTCATTACAATCAAGTTTGCCGATTGCCGGCAAATATGGATCTTGATTGTAATGACTTAACAAAACCAAGGTGGTCTAACAATTTAACAATCAAGACCACATTAACAATCAAGTTTGCCGAAAACTTTATTTAGTTATGGAATATTTGCCGATTGCCGATCGTAATGACTTTCGAAATTTCCAAAATTACCGATT
This sequence comes from Rhododendron molle, assembly GCA_025413875.1. NCBI lineage: Eukaryota > Viridiplantae > Streptophyta > Magnoliopsida > Ericales > Ericaceae > Rhododendron > Rhododendron molle. The sequence goes on from CM046396.1 coordinate 32,149,525, forward strand.
ATAGTTGATTTGGGTGGAATTAAAGACTTGATTGTAAAGACTTACAGTTGATTGTAAAGACTCATTAGGAAATGCCAACACATTCAATTCAATCACATTCAATACCGAATTAAAAAAAAAATGAGGAAAGATTTGTTGTGAGGGTAAAAAAAAAAAAAAACTGTAATGACTTAAAAGATCCATATTTGCCGAAATTGCCGATTGTAATGACTTAAAAATTGATTGGGTGACTTAAAAATTGATTTCCGAAATTGCCGATTGTAATAGTTGATTTGGGTGGACTTAAAAGACTTGATTGTAAAAATTTGCCATTGATTGGGTGAGTATTTCTGAAATACAAATGGGTGATTCTGAATTTGCCGTTGATTGGGTGAGTGCTATTACGTTTCTCAAAAATATCTTTGCAAATATACGAGTTCCTTCTTCGATCTCTTCCTTTTCTCCAGCAGATTAACCATTTTCCTCCAGCAAATTAACCATTTTCCTCTTCTCCAGCAGATTACAAGGTCTTGTTTCCTCCCTCTCACTCTCCCTCTCTACCTCTTCTCTAGTAAATAGAACTGGAGTGACGGCTGTGTCCCACAAACCGCCCCAAACCAGTTTATTTTTTAAATCACGATAGTTATTTAGGAAGAATAGGGACCTGCCTTTTTGCATTTTAGATTCTTCATTTTGCATTTCTGTTTTTAAGGTTCATAGACTTCATACAGAAATACTAGCAAATTCGTACTGACGGCATTTCTAAATGGTAAGTTGAGAAAAATAGGAAATTTTCTATAGATTGAGATGGCTATTATTTATTCGTTTAATTGTTCTAAACAAATTACGTGTTAATCTAGATTCAGTGATAACAAAGATGCACAAAAGCTGGTATCATGGAATCGCACATATGGATTCTCAATTCCACAGGCGCTAATAATATCAAATGCTAAGAGAGTTCAAATAAAACAATTTGTGTCCATGCCCAATATAAGATTTTTTCATACTTGAAAAATGGTTAGTATTTTCTTCCCATTATATATTTACAGTTGGAATTTCTGAATTTTTTTCCATAGGTGCAACATTATCGTATACTCGACCGCATTGAGAAATATAAGAAGAACGTGCACTTATTGAATTATAAATGCAAGACGTGCTTTAGGGAAGTTGAAAATCAGTACGGCTGATTTTTCTGTAGTCAATGCGGAGAAGATGTGGAAACAACAGCCAGGTTTTTTAAAATAACAGTATTTCAACTCAGTCATGCATTTTATGGGTCTTTTTTGAAGTCAACTTATATCTACAATTTATTTGTAATACATTTTAGGTATAATGTAAAGATGGTTGTGAGAGACTACACTGGCTCAATGGAGCTCTTGGTGAAGGATACGAAGGCGGAATTTATCTTGCGATGTGTACCATCCGATTTGAAGAAGTTAATTTTAAAGGTAAAGGCGAGATAAAAAATTAATATGATGTTCTGTCTATAAAAATAGCAATACTTTATAATATATATATGTTTTGGCAGGAAAATGGAGTGGAGATACTCAAAGAGTATCTTTCTCAATTTTATGGATGTGCATATGTGTTTATTATTCCGGCTTCACAATCTATGTACCATGAACATTGTGCCTCTGTGGTAACTTTCGTGTTAAAAGTTGATTGGTCCAAAAAATGTTTGCACATTTCCAAGGGTACTAAGTTGTCATTCTCCTTCCATTGTCACACCTAGATTCTACATAAACTGGTTTATAAATTGTGATAAATCTAATAATTCTCAATATTCTTTATGCAGGAATGTCGAGAACTGGCAAAGAACCAATGAGATCATCATGAAACATCGTTGTTAAAGCATTGTGTAATAGTCCAATAACATTTTAGTCAATTTAACATTATTGGATTTTTAGTATGCGTGTTGCGTGATTTATGAATTTTCAATAAATTTTACCTATACTTTCCTTATTTTCTTTTATAAGAATTTACTTTCCTTCCATCCATTTTGTTATGAAACAATACTTTAAGTTGTGCAGATTGAGTAAAAATGGTCTATAACATAATTTTAAGATCACGACATCAGTCTATAACTTAAAATGGTCACCTTTTTAGCGTTGATAAACATTCGTCACAAGAACACTAAAATTAAACGTTGTATCATTATGTGAGTGTACTTCACGTCTACAAAAATTTATTGACGACCAGATAAATATCATTATGTGATGTTTTGGATCGTATTTTTTTAATCTGATCAAGTTTTAAGCTTTCAAATTTGTTCTATGCGTTTTAGTTGGTTGAATTTGTTCAATATTTATTTTCATGTGTTGAATGTTCGAGCCGTGCCTTTAGGTACAGGCATTCGCTAGTAACTCAATAAGTCATGAACATAATTCACCAAAGAAAATGTCTAATCACCTCCCACAACCAGGAGTAAAGTCCACGATTCAACAATCTTCCCTTAACTTGTGAGCCATCTGATGATATAACCTTCAATATTTTTATCGTTGTAGTCTTACATTCTAAGTTACAATTATACCCTTCAGATTTGATGAAAATTTCTCACAATTTTACCCTCTCCCAACTTAAAATATTTTTGTTAGAATATAGTATTGGTATTAGTCCTATATTGGTTAATGTAGTCTTATGTTATGATTTCCCATTATATAAATAAGAGTTGATTGTGTTAGGGTTAGTTAACACAACACCCTACACACTTTTCATTCCTAAACAACATGGTATCAAAGCGGGCTCACCATCCACCTTAGATATACAAAACCCTAGCTGCCACCCTCTACCGCCATCATCATCTCACCACGAAACCCTAAATCTACTGCCAACATCATCTCTACTATAGCGTCGTGAACAGTGTTCGTGCATATGTGAACAGTGCTCTCTTGAAAATTACTGTTCACCAATTATTGTTCATCGTGTACTATTCACAGATCACTGTTCACGCGTACTGTTCATCCGGGTCTCTGCGCAACACGTTTGTCATTCAGTTGTTGGTTCATGGTATATTGATCTAATGAGGGTTGGATATTCTAGTTGGTTGGTTGCCTCTCATTGTAGGGTGACATATTTGCAATGAAATCTGATTCTAATTCTGATTCTGCTTCCGCTGTCTCTGATGGGTTTGGTTCTTCATTCAGCCATGGTCATGGTCGCAGCCGTGATTCTGGGTATCGTGGTCAGATTTTTGGCCATGCTTTTGGTAAGCGTGGTAACATATCTTATTTTGTCGTCTATTTCGTTGAACTTGGTGGTTGTTGGTTGGTTTGAAATTGGTTGTTGAAATTGGTTCGTTGGTCATTCGTCGTTGAATTCGTTGGTCGTTGAATTCGCTCGTTGTTCGTTGGTCGTTGAATTCGCTCGTTGATTTGTTGGTCATTGAAATCGTCCGTTGGTCGTTGAATTCGTTCGTTGATTCGTAGAAATCGTTCATTGGTCGTTGAAATCGTTCATTGGTCGTTGAAATCGTTGAAGTCGTTTCGTTCGTTGAAGTCGTTGAAATCGTTTCGTTCATTGAAGTTGTTCATTGGTCATTGTTATTGAAATTTATTCCATTGTTTAACAAGTTGGTTGTTTTTCGTTATTGCTGTTAGTAGTTGAAGTAATTATTTCGTTGGTTGATATGTAACAAGCTGGAGAGTCTCCATCTTGAGGGGGAGTGTTAGAATATAGTATTGGTATTAGTCCCATATTGGTTAATGTAGTCTTATGTTATGATTTTCCATTATATAAATAAGAGTTGATTGTGTTAGGGTTAGTTAACACAACACCCTACACACTTTTCATTCCTAAACAACAATTTTGATTTCATTAAAATCTCTCTTAGTTTTCGGGGGTGTTTGGGAGCCAACTTTTTGGCTTTTCATTTTTTACTTTTTGGCTTTTTGGATTAGGGTCAAAATGTATTTTGTATTTGGTAGAGTGTTTGGATGATATGTGCAGAATGCATTTTGCAATAGGAGTAGTGTTTGAAAAATATGGAATGAAAATGAATTATGGATTGATTTTTTACTATTATACCCCTGGTTATTAATAAGTAGAGAAAATGTATACAAATAATGTTTTTAATCAATTTTTTAAAAATTACTTCCGAACCACCAAGGTTGCTGTTACTTTTTGGTTTGCTGAAAATTGTCCCCCTTCATTTTAATTAATTTATTTTTATTTATTTTATTTATTTTATTCCAATTATTGTTTGCTGTGTACTTGTCCATCAATTTTTTTTAATTTTGAATTAAATTAATAATAAAGTTTAAACCAAAGTAATGGGAAAACCCAACAGTAATAAGTGATGAAATTTATAATCTAAACATTAAAAAATGACAACATAAAATATTACTTGAATCCGGATTAAACCAAATTACAGAAATGAACAAACATACTAGAAAATACATAACAAAAGCAAATATTACTGAAGTTCGGATTTAAAAAAATTACTCCAATGGAACAAACATACTACAATACCGAAGAACTCATCTAACGGATACGGTTAGCGACAATCCAATCCCGAATTGAAGCCCTTACATTTTCCATGTCTTGATCATCGCCAACGATCACGCGTCCATGTTGACCATTAGGTGCAATAGTTTCCACACCAACATCAGAAGGCAAGAAATTAGGTCGCCGATCATAGAAGCCAAAAGAAATATCGGGCATGTTACTCCTTCTTATAAAATTGTGGATGGCCATTGTTGTAGTAACAAGATTTCTCTGAGTTTCCATGGTGTACCCAACGGGAATGTCGCATACCAAGGGTCAACGCGCTTTCCATACTCCAAAGGTCCTTTCGATGGTGCACCGAAGGGATGAGTGTATTTTGTTAAATTTTTCATATGCATTCCTTGGTACGGCTCCATTACGCCATTCGGGAGTATGATATAAACAACCTTTGTATGGTGCTAGAAAACCTCGAGTATTAGGATACTCGGCGTCTACCAAATAAAACTCATTTGCACTCATTGTTGATTTAATGAGAACCAAGTATGGGAAAAAAAAAAAAAAAAAACAGGGCACACTGGATGCAATAGTTTGGTGGACTAACCTCCTTGTGGGGCCGGAAAATTGAATTCTGGGTTCCTTAAGCAATCATTGAGTATCCTTGTGTCGTGCGCACTTCCCTCCTATCCCGTTAATGCAAAAGTGAAATACATATCAAAATCGCATGCCGCCATTATGTTTTGTGTTGGATATCCCTTTCGACCAATCCATTGCAATAGCTGCTCCGGTTCAGGATGGGCCTTTATGTGAGTTCCATCAATTGCTTCAATGCAATTCTACAAAATACGTTCCTGTATTATGCGAAATATTAGGAAGGCAATTAGGCATATGAAATTAGAAAAAAGTGGAAATGGAGAAAATTTACGCAGAAAATTACCGCAAAATGAGGATAGTATCTGTTGTTCCCTAGTATTTTAGAATGCACTTCTTCGCAAGGCCATGGCCAAGGTTTAATCCACTCGATAGCCATGGCATTAAGGGAATGTAGTACATTATGGAAACGCCTAGATATCGTCTCGCCCGAATGCTGGAAACGCTCTTGGGCATTTTTATTATTTGCTCGCTGGCCCACAATCCATAAAAAGATAGCCACCTGCTCTTGCACCGAAATTCGTTCCCCCTCTTCCAACCCACACCTGCTCTCAAGCAATTCACAAAGTGCGAAAAAATTGGTTTTGCTCATACAAAATGATTGATACATACGCTTAGAGTGACCCACAGTCAACTCAGCGAGCCACTCCTTACCAGTCAATGCGGATGTACGACAAGGTTCCTTGACCATGTACGCATCATGGTGGATGTTTATAATGCCTTGTGCAGCATCTACTCTCCGCTGTTGCCTTGCGGCATCTAGTCTCCGCTGCTGCCTTGATCGAGGTTTGGGGATGGGAACACTCGATCCTTCTCCGGTAGAGTACGGATCCCAATTGTAATCATCCACATGGTACGGGTCTTCATCAGCATAAAAATCTTCATCATATATATCGTAGTCGTATTCTCCATCTCCGTCCATTTGAGTAAAAGAGGAAAACAGAGGATGATTTTATGGAAAAAATAAAGGATGGAATGGTGCAAAGGTATGGTATTTATTTTTGGCTAATTGGATACTGCATATATATATAACGAAGAAGGTAAAGTCATATGGGGCAGTGAACTAAAGAAGAAAACAAAACTAACAATAGCTCCCCGTGAACAACTTGTGTGAATATAGTTAAGCTGTGAACTGAAAGGAAAAAAACAATAACACATTGGCAATCAAAAGTTCTGCAAAAGCAAGTCACATGTGGTGAACATGTGGATGGGGTAATACAATCCAAAACTTGAATAGGTCCCCGTGATGAGACATGATGGAAATAGGCTAGCCTGTTGTAGGAAGACAACAAAACTGAAAAGTAGGAAAATAAAAAAAAAATTCTTCCTTGCGAATGGCCAGTGGTGAAGTGGTCACGGGCAGAAATTTTTTTGAACAAAGAAATTTAGAATATGATGAGTGCACAAATTTTCTTTCCAATTGGTTGGTAGTTATGATTGTGGTTGAGAAATTTTAAAGCCTGGTATGTAAAACTTGCCCACTATTAACACTAGGATTCTCATAAAAGGAACTTTATACAACTTATCACAATTTCTTCCTTGCGGTAATTTCTAAAATTAAAGTGAGCACGAGACTGCGTGCTTCATTCCAATAACAAGACTAGTTTGTACCGAAGAGAGATAATAGTGCCAATTACCCCATCTCATTCGAGTTTTAGACTGTGTTTTTTGATTCTCCATTCAGAAATTCTTTCTGAAATTTTTTTAACCAATTTAGCCATTCGTATTTTTTGGTCTTTACTTTGTGAATGTATATAGCGTAGATACCTCTATTCAAAAAGTAAAAGATTTTGTTAAAATGTTTAACAAATTGACTAAAAAAAAAACGCAAACCTCTACAACTTTTGTATCTCAAAAAATTATACTACTCTTCTTTGTTATTAAGAAAAAGAAATACGGTACCTAACATAAGAATAGTAGTCAAGTTGCTCCATCCCAGATTAAAGTAAACTGAAGGCCACGGCCCAAGATCAGGCCTAACAGATTTCTATCAAGAAAGGTACTAAACACCAAAAGCATCATATATTGCTTCAATTTTTCGGCTACGTCCCATTCGTAGCTACGGACCTGTTCTTATGCATAAGATTTGGACAGATAGATATAGCAGTAGGTGATGCACCAAAAGAGATAGCAGCCGTGAGCACCAAATAGCAGCAGTAAACAGTAAAGAACAACAAACCAGTAGCAAAAAACAGCAGCGAAAAGAACTAAACATAAGATCTGGACAGTGCACAGAACTGAACAACAGACGTAGGATACAAGTGTGCAGCCGTAGGATACACAAATGTCATACACAAGTAGCAGTCAAATCAAAACTAAAACATCCTTGCGAGGTACCACAAGTGCGAAGTTGCAACAACATAGTTAAAAAAAACTTAAACATCCTTGCGAGGAGGCAACCAAACCAAATTGCAGACTAAAACAACATAACACGTAACACCAAGTTCTCCTACAAGCAAATAAAACCCAAGTGGTTGCACCATACTTGTTACACCATCACGGGGCAGGTGCAAACCAAGTTTTGGCAAGCTCAGCTATTCGAGCCCTGTTTAACTCTTGGGTGATGAAGTGGTACATCCTTAGATCGTCGGGGCAAGCCATGAACATAGCTCGGATTTTACTATCCTTGAATAGGTTAAAGCCTTGTGCCCATAACTCAGCATCCTCGCTGAACTCACGAAGCTCTGACAACTTGTCTGCGCATTCTTTCATGGTAGGAATCTCAGCGACCGCACGCTGGACAGATGGAGAATTGTCAGTGTCGGTTGAATCACATATTTGTTGCGTACAGGGTTCAAGCCTTGACGTGACCGTACCTTTTTTTCCTTTGCCTTTCTTTGTACCAGAGCCCTCAACAACCACTTATTTCTCCACTTTTGTAGGGTGCATCATCATCCAACAACTCGTCAATGTTGTCCACATCAACCATTGGTGGTCGCTCTCGGGTTCTTGGCATAACTCCTGAATTTGGTGCATATGCACCCTCCCCAGTTGCCTTGTTGCTTCCAAAAAGAATACGCATTTCTTCCTCCAATGCCAATGGCTTCAGCCTAAACTTATGGCAATCAGGATGTCGCTACAAATTATATCAAATAATTGTACTTCAAAGCATGAACTATATTTGTAACTTGTAAATATTGACAAACAAATATAAATATGATCAGCCATAGGAAACGTATGAAGCATGTTACCATTAGCTTTAACTCCCACCACTCATCTGATGCTGTTATTGCACCAGTGTCAGGATCCCTACCCAAACCACTTTCACCTAACACCAAGTTCTGCCACAGCTGCCACTCTTTTTTCAACACACCCCACTGATTTTTAAGTTGTTTCCTTTTCCAATCCTTACCCATTCGCTCATTAAATTTTGTGACAACGTTGGTCCACCCAACCTTTGTAAGTTGGGTTCCTGATTTGTAGTTCGTACCACCCAACTCTTCCACACATACGAGAATAAAGCACTCCATCGCATCTTTGTCCTAAATTGCCTTACTACTGCTTGAGACCTTAATGTGTGTCGAAATAAGAGCACTCCAAGCGTAGGGCTAGGTCGGTTGAAAGCATAATAAAACCCGGAAGTCCGGGGTCGATTCCACTGGGAGCACATCCATAGTTCAATTTGGAGATTAGCTTGCAGAGTTATCGGTGTTAGGACTGCCAACCAATCTTTGGCGTTGAGACGGCCAACTGAAAGATTTAACCTATCTACGGCTTTTACTGAGGATTAAACTAAAGGTTAAGTCTAGGGATAATTAACACCTGCAATCCAAAGGCAAACTCGTTCTTCTCTTATTGACAGGAGTGGTAAACAAGATTAGGGTTTTGGAGATATTTTGACAAACACCCGGAAGGACATCGTTCTAAGCATTGTCTGTGGCTAGGAATCGAAACCCTAGCCTACAAACGATCAAAGGGGTTAACACCTCCAAGCTTTGATACGTAAAAATACCCTAGAATCATGTTTACACTTAGAAAACGAAGATTGACGAGAGAAGAACAAGAAACACCCTTGGTTACGGGATGTTAATCATCCCATAACCCAAACTTGCTACACTACTCAAGTGCAAAGAGTAAGGGTAGGAGAGGGAGAACACGAAATCATACTCAAAATGGAAATAAATGCAAGATTAACAAGGATCCCCAAAGTACTTACAACTTTAATGAAGAGCAACCACCTCCAAACCCACCAATCAATGCACCATTGATGAGAGATTGGGAGTAGGAGAGGAGAGGGAGGTAGAAAGAGAAAGAGCTGGTAATAAATGATAAAAGATAACCCTAAAAACGTGTGAAGGATCTATATATAATACCCCAATTAAGAAAAAGAAAAAGAAATTAAAAATCTGCAGAAATCGGGGAATACCTACTGGCAGGCATTGATCACCTACCGGTAGAACGGGAACGAACCAAAAGTTGATGGCAATTTTGACAGAATGTCTACCGGTAGACATTAATACCTACCAGTAGGTATCGGCTGATTTCCCTTGATGTTAAAACACGTGACATGACTGGTCCTCGGTTGAACCGGTAGGAATTAATACCTACCGGTAGGTATTCCAAAATTTTTAGCCTCAATAACAGCCTTGCCAGACTCTCCGAGACAGTCATCGAGCTCCGATATCGCTCCGATTGGGTCCCCGGTCAACATTAAACGAGCCCGTGGCGTCAAAATCCGCCCAATTAGCAACGAAAGTCTGCAAACACTAAAAACGCACCTTTCGCGCAATATCATTCTAAAACAAGGATTTATGCGCGTGAGCGCGGCAAAAATGAGCGAGATAAACCCGAATATTTACACAATTGCGGGCTTATCAACTACCTACACTTGAGGGGGTTTTGCCCTTCGATGCGGAAGTTTGAGTCGAAGACATCTATCCACTATTATAAAAACACATGTAATAGATAAAGATATGTTCCATATCAGTAAATAAAAAGATGCATTAAAGTACAGGATTCCAATGCCATATCATTAGAGTAAAAATAAAGAAAGCATAATTTCATTAACTACAGAAATAATCCCCTCACACAACATACATTCACTGGTGATCAAAAGCGAGGAAGTTGAATTACAGTCCCATAACTATGGATACTGATTTTCGCGCTCCACTTTTTACCGCAGGCGCTCCACTTTTTCATTTTTACACTGGAGTGTTGCTTGCAATACCCCGGTGTGAAACACAAAAAGGTGGAGCGCCTGTGGTAAAATGTGGAGCGCGAAAATCACTGTCCCATAACTATAATATACTAATAAACGTCATTCCAATACTACGACAAAGAACTACATCATTTGAAGATGATGACCACCATTGCGAGGAGGAGGCACGTGATCAACCCCTTTGTCAGCAAGTGGCAATGGTCCAATTGTTGGCGAAGCATCATAATCTCTCTCTCTTGTGCTACAATAGCATCACTGTTAGTGGTGGCAGTTGCACGGGCAGGTTCGTTAGACACCCCCCCGCCGATGTTTCCAATGCTTGGCCACCCCACAGGTAAACACCACTTAAAAACCCACACCTCTCTTTAGCTGGCTGACAACATGAGTAATACAATTCTCCCCTCGTATCCGGGTTTACTTCGACAATCTTAATTTAAGCCCGTATCCCACAACGGCATTCCATCGGCATATACACAAGTTTTGGGGTGTTGTTAACCCCTTTCTTGGCATCTTTCTTGCCTTTGTAGTAACTATTGCTTGACGACATTATCCTTCAACAAATACGGGGGGAAAAAATTGTCATTCATGTCATTATCCTTCAACACTAGTATGTGAACACCAGATTTTGGAAAGAGAGCCAACATTTTTGAAACAGATTTTGGGTATTGAGGAGAAGTTTTTTTAATGGAAAGGGTATAAACCACAAAGTGCTCAGAATATTGGATGGAGGTTTGTATATGATGAATTCGCACGCAAATAGAAAATGGGTAACCTCTGAAACAAGGGGAACCTCAAAATTCTCCAAAAATCACTGAGATAGACAAGACACAACAGGAACTCTTGTCTCAAAGGAAAAAAACAAGAGGAGGGAACTCAGTGCATCTGAAAATGACCATCCTTCCCTCTCAAGACCTCCATTCCATTCACATCTACTCTCAGAACCCAAAGTGGGGCAGAAGATGAAGATGGTCTTTTTGATCAATAGGAGTAGCTGATATTACTGAATAGAACAAGAAAATAAAAAAGTGCTGGGAAATCTACTGAAGACAACAACAGGCATTTGAAATACAAAGTAAACCAGGTGGCGTAACATTATAGTATCATTGTAAGTTGTAATCGTAGCTCCTCTACTCCCAAAGGTATATGAATAGTAATTGCCATTTACCGACAACTCATAATATCGTCCAAACAACCTTTAAATTTGTTTTCCTTTTACCAATTTCCAAACAACCTTTAGTAATTTTTCATAATTCAGATACTAGATTGTGGTTTGGTAGGGATTGACGAGAGATTGTCCGCAATCTTTATGGACAACGATTTTCAGGAGTTTTTTTTGGGGGGTTTTGGTTTTCAGACACAAGTGGAGGAGAAGAAGGAGAGGTGTGAGGAGAGAGGTGGTCAACACTTGGGGTATTCTACATGCAAATCCCAAATAATGTGGACAAATACAATTTCCAGATCTAAAATTTAAAACAGATAACCCACGAACATATACACTACCATCTCTGAAATAATTTATAGTTTAATTGCACAGGCATCTGGAAGATCATACCTGGAAAAAAAACAGAAATACAAACATAATACTGTACGACGCTCTGATCAAATGGAAGATAACTACAACCAGCAACATGAATCGGTTTTTTAATGACCCGATCCCCCCTCCCTACCTTCTTCTACTTTGCAAATGAATCCAGTAAAGGAGTCGTATGCTTCTATTTCCAGAACGTAAACACTCCCGACACTACCTACACATTGTAGCCATGGGATGGATCGAGAGGTGGAGGACAAGAAGGAGAGGTGTGAGGAGAGAGGTGGGTCAAGACTTGGGGTGTATTGTACATGCCAACCCCAGATCTACAATTTCCAGATCTGAAATTCGAAACAGAGAACGACCGAACGATTAGTGGTGGGGGAGGTGAAAAAATACCTGATCAAGATGCAAAAATGTGACAGAAGTGAACGATTTCTCCCCGGTTTGTGGTCGAAGCTCGTCTGTGGATCCGTTTCTCTCTTCTCTCTTCTGGTCTCTGGTAATGTGGACTGGTGTGAGGAATTCGGTTTAACGTTCCAAAATGGCAAAGAGGAGAAATTATCCCAAAAGAGGGAGGATAGTTTTGTCTTTTGGTCATCTCAGGATTTCAAAATGGGAAACTGAAAATGCAAAAAGCTCATTTTTCCCGTTTCTGGGTTTCTGCTTAGAAACGGCAAAATGGAAAACTCATTTTACACAAAACCCATTTTGACCCATCCTGCCAAACACCTAAAATCCGAAAATAAGAATTGAAAAATGCAAAACCAAGCTTCCCAAACACCCCTAAAACCTCAAAATGCCAATTTGGATGGGTATTTTAGTCATTTAGATGTATAATATGGTAATTTTATTGTATATGGATATTTTTAGTTATTTAGATGTATAATATGGTAATTTTATTGTACATGGGTATTTTTAGTTATTTAGATGTATATGGGTAATATGGTCATTTCAGTGTACATGGATATTTTAATCATTCTGAAATTTTAATATATATGTAATTGAGTTAATGCCATTCAGAAAAAAAAAATGTAATTGGGTTAATGGTCGGGTCGGGTTGAGTATGGGTAATTAGGCTCATAACTAATAGGTTGTAAATGTGTTCATGACCCATTAAAAATCCAACCCATTTATAACTTATCTAATTTGATCCAAACCCGTTCATTTGCCACCCATAGTAAAAAGGGAAACGGGAAAGAGCTGGGTTGGTTTTTTTTTTTTTTTAAACAAAAAGAGGTGAAAGGGTTGTTGGAGTTCAGTGCACAGTTCCTGGCGACCCTTTTTCTTTTTGGGACGAGCTAAATGCAACTGCGAATTTACTGCATGTAACGTTTACTAGACAAAACCACAAAATCTTATAAAAATTTACTATATACAACTTAACAAATAACCAGGAACTTCCAAAATTACCCCAAACCTACCAATCCCTCCCTTTTTGAACTCTCCCCATCTCTTTTTCTCTCACGTCGTCGTTCTTTCGCCTGTTCTTCTATTTTCTTCTTCTTCTTCTCCCTTCTCTTCGTCAGACACCAAGCCGCACACCTCCACCACGCCACACTACCACCAGCACGAGCAACCTACACCACCATGCCACTACCACGACCAACAAGAGAAGCAACCCTCGCCTTCACCACCACTGTTGGGTATTATCCATCATCTGCAGCACCACCATTCCGTCCACTACCGCCACACGATTGGTAATGTTCGGATCCTAATTTTTGATTTTTACAAACTATATTAGATATTAGAACTCGATTATTGATTTTAAATTTGAGTATTTGAATCAGAAGCCATATCCTAGAAATCATGCCCTAGAAATTAAAACAAAATTGTGCCCTAGAAATCGAACAAAATCATGCCCTAGAAATCATTTATAATCATTTACAAACTTTTCTTTTCTTTACCTGTATTCTACCATGTATGACAGTGGAAAGATAGAATTCATTGATTGAGTTTGGCTTTGACATGCAATAAAAATATGGTAATTGAAGCGATCGAAGTCTTCCACTGAGAAGCGCTTACGACTGCTCTTGTGCAAGTACTAATAGTACTATCTGAATCTTCATCAACTTCTACTTTGGAATGACTTCTTCCCATGAGTTGAATTTTCAAGTTTCCCCTTGAGTAAATTAAACAAGGGAAGATGACGTGGAAATAAGAATATACATAGGAAAATTAGAAAAGGAATCCATTTCAGATAACTGAAAGAAAGCAGTATACGGAATAGAAAAGGTACGTATTAAAGCTGCATAACCCATTATGTGCTAAACCTAAGTTTGGACTAACTTATTTATCTCTCTGGTTAGTTTTACATCGATACACTTCTACGTTAATACTTATACGTGTTGATGAGAAAAACGCATAAGCAAAAGAAAAAAAAATTATGACTAGATGGTTGAAAAAATCACCAAAGACAAATAATCATGTCCAAAAAATCACCAAAGACAAATTCTCCTATTACAAGGTCTCAAGAATATTTTAGGCACAGTATAAGAGTTCGATCTCTGCATAATTTATGGTTATTAGAGATATGCATTCTACAAATGCATTGTGCATAAGATGGATTCACAGACAATATCCACACTTAGAAATTCAAAGAATAATGAAAGTAAACAATAGAGCAATAAGATACGAAGTCTAATGGTATGAAGGCAATAGTATTGCCTGTGAGTCTCATATTCTTTATTTTTTCCTTTTCATGGTATGACACTTATATGCGCAAATTTTTTTTTTTGGGCAATAAATGAAGGCCTTTTCCACTTTGGTACTAGTTTTTTGTGTTTCTTTCTTATGATATTCTATGAGTCTTATTTGCTTGCATTGTGTGAGATGTTCTTATCATTTTAGATGTTTAAAATTGAATCTTTTGACTGAAAATGTAGAGGAATCCATGTGCTAAAGGTTGATTGCTCCTAATTGGTGAATACAGGAAAATGAAGAGGACTCGTCCTACTATTTCAGCAAGGAAAAGGAAGGCTAATCAAATTTCAACTTCAGAAGTTGGAGAAGCTGGAGGGAGAGGACGACGACAGAGGCATAAGAAGGTTGTCAGAGAGGCCAGAGAGGAGGAGAACAGGCCTGAGGTAGAGCAACAAGTGCAGGAGGATGCTATAGAGGCGGAGGAGGATGCCAGGCCAGCTGCACAGGTGGAGGAGGATGAGGCCAGGCCTGATGGACAGGCAGAGGAGGAGGATGCAGAAACGGAGGAGGAGGCCAGAACCGATGCACACACTGAGGCGGTAGAGCCAGAGGCCGAGCGACATGAGGAAGATACACATACTGAGGTTTCGGTTGTACGCAGAGGGCGAGGGAGAGGGCGACAACAGAGGCAGAGGCATGATGAGGTTCCGGTTGGTCTAGAAGATTTGAGCTTGTTAAAGGATTTCAGGAATCATGTTGCAGCTGATATTTGGAATGGTAAGGAGCGACAATTGTTGAAAATATATAACCACTCGCGTTATCTAAAAAATTGGGAGCTACCAACAACTAATCATAGGTTCATGGATAGGGTTAAAGCTTCAGGGTTGCTTCCACTTGCTCAAATTACTTACTTGTATTGCAACAAGGTGTTAGTGTCTGCGTTTGTGGAGAGGTGGTACCCCGAGACATACAGCTTCCACTTTGGATTTGGGGAGATGACCATTACACTTGAAGACGTGTTGTATCTTGTTAGGCTCCCAGTTGAGAGGTTAACTGTGCATGCAGAGGTTCATAGTAAAGAGGATTGTGTTGCTCTTGTGCATAGATGTCTTGGTGTGACAGTGGCTGAAGCGAGTGACGCTGTTTCTTGTGGTGGTGTTGAATTGCACTGGTTGAAAAATACTTTCATGAAATGTGGGAGATGATGCCACGGATGAGAGGGTGGATTATTGTGCACGGGCTTTCTTGTTGTACCTTCTTGGGACCACACTATTTGTGGACAAGACTGGAATTAGGGTGAATGTTTCCTACCTCGCTCTATTGTCTGACTTGGGACAAGTTAGGACGTATGCTTGGGGTGTCGGTGCATTGGGGTTCCTGTATAGGCAGCTTGGACAAGCAAGCAGGAGTCACGTTAAATAGATGGGTGGCTACACCACCTTGTTGGAGGTAGTTAGTTATTTTCAAACATATTGCTACATGAACTACGATTTAGATATCTCTCGCACATTAATTGCATGTACTTATTCATCAAAGACGTGAAAAAATAAGATATCACTCGCACATTATACACGGACAATTTACTTTTAAAATTGAAATGAAAGACAGAGAGCATTAATTTGGACACGGATACGGATACGTTAAACTTGCAATGTATACATGGATTCTAGATTACTAAATATAAGAATTATGTGTACTAAAATGCAGACATGGATTTAAGAGCATTTTCCTATGTTCTAACATGCTATGAATGCAAACTACATCGAGGAGCTACCACGGGCAGCACGCTGGCAAAGTCGTCGGGAGGCTAAGTCAGCCACCACAGTCCGCTACCGTGAGATGTTGGACGATGTCCAAGCTAGTCAGGTAACTAGAACACATACTTGTAAATTTTATTGAACCAATCTTCTGACTTATGCAAAATTTGGTGGGCAAGTGGTTTTTGACCCGTATAGAGAACGTAGGCAAGTTGTGGCAGATATAGCTTTATACACTGGGTGCATCTGTTGCATGGTCGTCGTTGAGCCCTACCTACCGGACAGAGTTTTGAGGCAGTTTGGCCTTGTGCAGTTGGTCCCTAGGCTTCCGTTAGCCCCATTGCGGGGTACTAGAAGATCTACGTCTGCTACCTACAGTGTGGGGTATCAGTATACAGATGCTCTTTGACAAAATTGGCGTGACCATATGCTGCATGAGGACAAACGAGTTCCAGTTACACCTGGAATCCCTTGGGAGTCACACCAGGACTACCTTCCGTGGTTTAGAAGGGTCTCACACTTGAAGGTGGCACGTGGTCGCGGAGACGGGCATAATACTGAGAGTGCAAAGGAGCGGACTGCCAAGACTTTGGTCTTTGTAGACAATTGCTTGAGTGGAACACATATTTTCCCGTTTGAGATGAAAAGTACCCTTCGTGAAGTGCAAAGGATTTTGAGGGGCTAAAACGCTGCGCATCTTAGCACACCAGGCCCTAGCTCGGGTATTAGTTTCACTAGGCACTCTCGGCGCAACCAATTCACTTGACATAAGCTCTGTGGTGGAATAACTTATGTTTTATTATGTATGAGTAATACCATATGTTGTTCATGAGTGGCATATTTTGGACTAGTTGGCTATGGTAGTTTTCGATGGATGTTATTTATTTTGTGTATGATAATCTAATGATGTGGTAGGATATGGCGAATGCCCGATACTATATTCAATTTGTTGGTGCCATGTTTTTTGGAAATATGAAAATCATAGGTTGATGACAAATATATTGCTGATATATGTTTGGTTATTCGTGTATTTGACAAACACTTGCGGCTACAGGTAAGAAGAAAAGTAAATAAACAGACAGGTGCCGCATTTGTTTGTCCAACATTCAGATGTTAGAGTATGAAAAGTTATGTAAATCTCAATCACTAAAGTATGAAATATTACCAACATTTCACATTCTAGAAATTGAACCCAACCAAATATTTACCAACATACTTTCAATTTGTAGAACTCGAAATATGACATCAACTTCATACATTAGAATGTGAAACTGTAAATTTCATACTCTAGAGTATGCAATTGCATAGACATTTCAGATTCTAGAAATTGAACCCAACGTCTTTTCCAAAATATACTTTCAATTTCGAGAACTCGAAATATGGAATTAACTTCATGCATTAGAATGTGAAAATCCTTGTAAGTTTCATGCTTTAGAGTATGTAATTGTACCAATATTTCAGATTCTAGAAATTGAACCCAACCCTGTCTTAAGTAATATACTTTCAATTTCGAGAACTCGAAATATGACATCAACTTCATACATTAGAATATGATAATCCTTGTAACTTTCAAACTCTAGAGTATGAACTAATACCACCCAATTTTTACCGCAGTTTCGATTTATAGAATTCAAAATATTACATAAAGCTCTAGAGTATGAACTAATACCAACATTTCAGATTCCAGAAATTGAACTACATAAGTACCAGACTGCCAATAGTTCATCCTTAAGTACCAAACTGCCAACATTCATCCATAAGTACCAAAATACGTACATCAACAATTTGTCAGATATTAGGATCCAAAGTGCAATCACCATTCTAAAACAAAATACAAGTCAAAGTACAAGATACATTTGACAAGAAAAAAAAAAGACTAATCCACATCGATGACCTCTTTTGTTGCAACATCATTGCCAATGATCTCCTTGAACTTTTGAATGGCCTTGACATATGGTACATCCCAATTTTTCGCTATAGAGTCGCGATAGATTGTCCAATTGCAAGCTATTGGCAGCATGGGGAACCCTTTTTGAGGAACACCTGCCATAGCAGGTTTTAAAAAAAATTAACTTTAAGAGCAACATTCATGATGTACAAATGAGAGGGTATGTATAACAATCACATTAACTTGGACTTCAAGAGCAACATTTGTTATATAGAAATGTGTAAATAATAAACCAATAACTTGACTACCTGTACAAAGTGTCCACCATCAACGAATCCAATAGCAATAACCTTTCGCTTCATGGAGGGTAAGGGGGTTTAGATCGGAGGAGAAGGAACGTAAGGCATTATAATTTTGATAAGTGGATAAGGACACAGTTATAAGTAGAGGCTATGAGGTGACCCATGTCCGGCATTGTCATCCACTTAGCCTGTGGCGCAGGACTTTCATCCCAATTTAAAATGCAATGTAATTCCCAAGCCCTCCCGCTCCTCAATGCCACTCTTTCGTACAGGTCAAAATTTGCATCCAACTCTCTTCGCAAATCAATTCTTACCTGTTTCCACTCATGCTTATTACAATCCTCATTGATAAAGGCCGATATTGCCCGGAACCCATAATTCCCATCAGATTCAACATCCTTAACCGATTCGATGTAAGGTCTTATTGGTTCCGGAAATTGATCGATGAAGTGGCATATTGAAACTTGTGCTGCAACTTTTTCTTTGGCTCTCGAATTGCGCCGCGGTTTCTCTTTGACTGCCTTGGAGGTTTCAAGGGAGGGTTGAAGGGAGGCCAAAACGTGCTTAAATTCCGAAGGATCCTTACGGGTTGAATTTTTTACTTTGGTTACATTTTGCACTTTGGCTGCATTTTTTTTTTTTGTTGACATGCGACCGTGTGGCTTTGCCTTCTCTTGGGGTTCAACAAGGGTAGTGCAATTCGGATTGATAGCCTCATCGAACTTTTTGAACATATGGCGCTGGACATCAGGCTTTTCACTAACAAATCTATCTTAGAAAATCTGAAACTTAGCCTTCAATGTCTCCCCCAACGAAGCATCATTCTGGGCTGGAACCAAAGACAGCCTCTTCCAATGGTCGTGTATTAACTCAAGCGGTAGGGGGATATTTTTCGTCTTGTATGGAGTAATCTCATGAGTGCAAGGTAAACCATGGGTGTACCTCAAAGCACACTCGCACGCATGGTTTGATTCCACAATCTATTCCACTTGACGGGATGCGGCCAGAACATGTGTCATGCCATTCTTTGAAACAACTCCCCTCAAAATCTCAAATAGAGGACTCTTAAATTCATGTGGGATAGAAGTAAGACTCTTCTCCAAAGAAGTTTTGACTTCAGTTTCTTGTAACAAAATAAATCGGTGCATTTTCTCCCATATATTGTCAAAATTGCATTGGAAGTGCTCTAGTTGATGTTTTAGCGCGGCATGTGCACTCTCCGCCCTACGAATAAATACATATATCTAGATGTTAGCCATACCAAATAACATATATAGATTTTACTTGAAATGCAAAAAGAAAGTGCTAAAAATGCGAATAAAACATTTACCTATTACTTGTTAGGTTACCAAAATGCATGACTTTATCCGTCCAAGCTCCAACAAACCTCTCCTTATAAGGTATTAACCAATTTTTCTCCACATAATCAAGTGCTGCAGGAAACATTTGAAAATCACGCTTCAAAGCACGAAGACGCTCCTCATACTGTGTAAGACTCGCTGAAAGGACAATTAGGCCCCAACTACAACTAAACTCCTCCCACGTCTTGTCATCAAACATCTTCCTACACTTAGCTAAGACGTTATTTGAGATATGAAACCTACATAGGAGATTGGTGGCATGAGGAAAAACACTTCTGATGGCATTCATAAGCGCCAACTCTCTATCCGTGACAATAACAACCGGAAGCGCATCAGCATCCATCACGCCCTTTAACTTCTCCAACACCCAAGTGTAGTTTTCCTCCTTTTCACACTCAATGAAAGCAAATGCTACGTTAAAAATCAACTCCGTACATGTTACACCGACAATTTGCAGCAATGGAAATTTGTACCTATTTGTCTTGTACGTGCAATCCATCATTAACACTTGAGGGAAAGCACGTAACATCTCGCCAGCGCAAGGGGGAGCCCAAAACAAGTCCATGACATTCCCATCCTTGTTCGAACGGTCCCAATTGACATAGCTAAAATGTTGTAGCCGAGCCATTAGATGTTGCATTTGAGTTCTCCCGGCTTTCTCTATCACTCGGTACTTATGTCGTGCATTGTACACATGTTTGATTGTCGTGACGTTCGAAGGATCACTGCCCTTTAATTGACTTAGAATTTATTTGAGTTTAACCATAGAGACTGACAAATCCACCAACATGGCAGTTTGCTCTACCGACAACCTTCCAGGATACGGATGCCCCTCCAAGTACACCGCTGGAGGATGATTATGAGTGCCATTGTGGATAGAGATAGTCCAACCATCATTGCCCTTTACACCTTTCAATAGAAATGGGCATTCAATTTTCTTTGTGCCCGTGGAACGCGTCGCCCTCTTCTTCAAAGCCACCTCCTCCCCCATAGACTTCTTCACAAACTTCCTATACTTCCCGCTCCTTTCGCATGAAAACCTCATCCTTGGTTTGCGATTCTTAATAAACTTCTCCGAGGCCTCAATGATAATGACAAAGCCGTATCGTTTACCCGTAGATCTTGTCCACTCTATCAACTCTTTCTCGGACGAAAATACCTGTAGAAACGTAAAAAAAATAATCATATCCCACACCATCAGGTTGCACATGAAAAAAAAACTCCATGGTTTGAAACACTCACCTTATCCTTTGTGAAATGCTTTGTATAATCATATAGTGTAGGAGTGGGAGTAGGATTAGTTGCGGGCCCTACATGACTACCAAATGTTGAAGTATCACCCTAAGACATTCAAAGAAAAACCAATTTCAAGTTTTAGAATATGACATTGTCAAAACGTTTCAAACTCTAGAGTTTGAAACGTTGTGATAAGTTCAAGTTTCAAAATATGATATAAGTTTCAAACTCTAGAATTTGCAAATTGAACATAATTTCGTATTTTAGAATTTGAATACATCGGGACAGAATCAGCTTAAAAATGGAGGACTGATTGATTATTGTCTAGAATATTCAAACTCTAGAGTTTGAAATGTTGGCAGAATTCTGAGTTTTAGAATATGATATTATCTTCAATTTTCAAACTCTAGAGTTTGAAATGTTGGCCTAATTTCACGTTTTATAATTTGACAATGTCGTGCCAGAACCAAGTTTAAAATAGAGGTGTGATTATTGTCGACAAATTTTGAACTCTAAAGTTTGAAATTTTGGCACAATTTCAAATTTTAGAATATGATATTGTTACCAATTTTCAAACTCTAGAGTTTGAAATTGTGACGTAATTTCAAGTTTTAGAATATGATAATGTCGGGACAGAACCAGTCTAAAAATTGAAAAGTGATGAGTTACCTCTTGCTGTGATTTCGGCTTTGAAACTACAACATCCATGGCTCCCTCTTCTTTGTCAACTTCCATTTCCATTGCACAACCTTCTAATCCCCAATCAAAATACACATTCCTCTTATATGTTGGGTCAAAAACTTCTTCTTTACCAATGGAGGGAGAGGAGGCAATGGAGGTTTCCATTGAGAGTTAGGAGGTGTGAGGTGAGAGTTCAGAGGCAAATGTTGACTGGGTTTATGGTGGGAGGTGGGAGCTCAACAATGGTGTTGGCCTGGAACAGGCTGAAGAACCAGAGCAAAAAATTCCCCCCGGAAGAAGATGGAAAAAAAATGGAGGAAAACGGGTTATGGTCTGGGGTGTATGTTTTTTTGGATGGGGTTGTATGTTTGTGGTTGTATGTTATAAAAGTATGGGTATTTTTGTCCATTTTTATAAGGGCATTTTTATCCGAATATCATTTACTTAAAAACACATTACATGCAGTAAATTCGCAGTTGTATTTATAAACTTCCTTCTTTTTTCTATTTTCCTTTTTTTTTTAATAAAACGACGTTGTTTTGTGCCGAGGTCACGATGACATCAGCTGTTGTATGACTCGTTCTGTGGGGAATGTTTGTGTTAGCAAATAAACAAAAAATCTAAAGGTACAGCAGCTGATACAGATCTCTTTTGCGCCCGTCTCGGATTCTGTAAAGACGATCGGAGCCGCTCATTTTGTTTAAAATACTTCGTTTATAGTCCTTATGAAAAATCACCTCAATCTGATATCGGGAAAAATGTTTATAAATCATCCAAATTAAATTGAAGTGATTTGGATGATTTGTAAACATCCTTTCAGATATCGGATTGAGGTGATTTTTAACAAAGACGATAAACGAAATATTTTAAACAAAATAAGCGGCTCCGATCGTTTTTGCAGAATCCGAGACGGGTGAAAACGAGGTGTGTACCCGTTGCTGCATAGCAGCTGCTGTACCCTTAGCGGAGTCGATTCAGCTCCAGTTTTTCTGGCTCCAGTTCGGTCCAGTTTGGGCCCGTTGTGGGTCCCTCCCGGGTCCACAACAATGATCGGAATCGTTCATTTTGTAGAGCTCGTCGAATTTATCATCCACACCAAAAATTAGCTTCACCGAACATCAATAGGTACATGGATGAACCAGATTTGTACATGAAAAAAGCGATGACAAAAATTAAGTTAAAATTAATAATTGCCCATTTTTTTCATGTACAAATCTGTTTCATCCATGTACCTATTGATGTTCGATGAAGCTAATTTTTGGCGTGGATGACATATTCGACGAGCTCTACAAAATGAAGGAACCCACAACGAGCCCAAACTGGACCGGACTGGAGCCTCCAAAAAACTGGAGCTGAATCGATCCCACCCTTAGCGGCTCTCGTAAATAAACGAGAAACTCGAGCTTTTCTCTTCTGTTACTCCATAAATTTCAAAAAATTCCTCCCTACACGGATCCCCCAACTCGTTCCTTTCCACCCAAGAAAAGAAAAACCCTAATCCCCTCTGACAGACGCAAACCACCATGGCCTGCGATTCCCAAGACCCCACCCGTCGGAAAGACCGCCGTTCCTCCACCTCCGACGACTCCTTGGAGCCCTCAAAACGCCGCAAGCACCGCCACCGCCGCCGCAGCCGAAAGCACATAGAGGACGAGGAAGAAGTCGAAATGGAAGGCAAGCGTGAGGGAAAAGAAGAGGATTATCTTCCTCCGCGCATCGTATCGGGACCTCGACTCGCTTACGATGATATGGAGGAAGGAGAGATCGTCGAAGACGACGAGGGTTTTAACGGCGGCGATTCGGATGCAGAGAAGAGGAGAGCGGATTCTTACGTGGAGTCGGACGAATTAAGGGCGGGTGAAGCTCGTGGTGGTTCTGACGATTATGACACGGTGTGTTCGGTTTCTTGTTACGCTATTTGTTGTAAGTTTGCATTTTGATGTTGTAGTCTGCTTGGTTGCTGAGAAAATTAGGAGAACTGTCGGCGAATTATTGTTCCTTCGAAGAAAACAAAATAGTATGATCGAACTTGTAGAACAACACCTATTTTGGCTAAATAATTTGGCAGCTTTTTATTTATTTATTATTATTATGAAAAAAATCGCATTTATTAGCTGGTCCCAATGAAGTGAATCGAAAAAGAAAAAAAAAAAAATTCCATACTAACTATTTATTCAAAAATACAATAATGATCCAAAAATCAGTCTAGTTTAGATTATTTTTGCCTTTATTCAAAAAAGTTTTAGTCTCTAACATAATTTTTACTTTTCAAGACGAAATAGTAATTCACAAAACGTTGATGCAAAAATAACCAAAACATTTTTTTTGAATAAAGACAAAAAAATAAAAATCTTTTGAGGATAAATTAGCCAGAATAGAACGTTTGGTATTAGTTATTATAAGTTAGGTTAATTGTATATTGTAGGTTATTTACTTAAAGAGGCTTAAAATAGTTTGCAAATCTATTTTGATGCATTTGTTTTATAGGTTGTGCGATGAAAGTTCAAGTTATTTTGTTAAATAAGCTGTTAAATATATATATATATATATATATATATATTTATTTATTTATCAATGAATGTATTCTACATAGCAGTTGTATAGAGGCTCTTGTATAGGATCTATAGATACACAATTTAACAGCTCCAAATTAAAAAATTTCAAAATGGTTTGGAGAAAGTTATTATTTTTTAAGGTCAGACAAGCTGGAAAACCAAGATAAGTTATCATTTGAAATTGCAATGGAAACACAATCTTGTAGTTTTTTCGAAATAAATAAGTCGAGCGGAGTGTAGAAACGTAGGAACCACAATGTTTTCGATGTTGATTTCTCAGTAACCAAAGAGAGCTCTCGATTAATATTGTAATATTGTACTGAAATTTGATTGTGTTCATGATGACATCGTTGAAGTTATAATGTACATGAGGTGTCTCAAGTGTATATGTTAGAATCTGTTTGCACCACAGTATAACACAGATAAGAGACATGAATTCCAAAAGATTTGCACTGCACGTTGCTAAATTTTACCTGGCGAGGTCTTCTAGGCGTTCGCTGAAGACTGATGGCTTTCAATGGATTTGTAAGAACTGGATACAAGGTTTCAATTTTTTGTACACTTTTAGCCATTATGTTTTTTGTTCCCACTTTTTTGTGGGTGCTTATGTACTTGGAATTCTCTAATGGGATCTATTTATGTATGCTATGTTATGCAGGGAGTTCATAAGTTGGTGAACAACCGAACAATGGATGAATTTGTTGGTATAACTGATGGTAGTAACATCAGTAACGGGGTTGGCTTTCTGGGGAGGCCAAGTTCAGAGAACAGCGAGAAGTATGTTAATGGAGATGTTGGACGGGAAATGCTTAAAGAAAGCTTTAGGCCCCTCACAGTATCTCAGTCCCCTGGTAAATGTAGTCGCAAGCAAAAGGGCTACTGTGAAGATGGCTTCGATTCGAGATCGAGAGATTGGAGGAAATCATCGTCTTCTGGCAACAATGGGTACAAACACGAAGACATGGCATTCTCTCCTTCCCATGATAGATACCATGAAAAGATTCATAGTAGGAACAGATCGGAGTCGCATGATCGAGCAAGGGAAAGATCTCGATCGCGAAGTGTTGTAGAAGAGGCTTCCTCTTGGAAAGCAACTGGTTTGGATGACAGCAAAATTGTTGGACAAAGTCGGGATTACCGACATGACAGTAGAGATTTATTGGGGGATAACAGTAGGGAACGTAGTTCTAGTTATCGTAGATATGCTGTGGGTCTGCACAGGCACCACAGCAGAGAGGCACAAGACAGAGGGAGGGAGGGGAGTTGGGACACTTGGGACAAAGATAGTGAGAGAAGGGAGGTGGGCAGGGGCAGAAAAAGAGAGGAGGAACAGGACTGGGACAAGGAGAGGGAGAAGTCGAGAGATAGGGATAAGGGGAGAGAGGGGGGAAGAGAGAAGGAAAAGGATAGAGAGCAGGAGAGGGAGAGTAGGAGGCAGAGGCAGAGGGAGAAAGAGAGGGAATGGGAAGGGGATAGTGGAAGAGATAGAATAAGAGGCCGAGAAAGGGCTAAAGAAAGTGATAGGTTTAGCAGACACCGCAATTATGACAATAATGTTGATGATGGAGATATTTATGATCGTTCTGAGGGTTGGAGACACGATGAAACCAATTTCAGGGGGGACAGGACCGGGAAAAACCGTACAACCAAAATGAATCCTATGGGCGAGGACAAAGATAAACTTGAAAGGTCTTTTTTCTCTTGAAGAGCCATGTAATTGTTGGGTAAAGTGGGATATTCTTCTTTCGTGGACTGATATTGTTTCCTTTTTTGGCCACAGAGATGAAGATGAACAAGAGGAGTACCAGGAGAGGATTGCATTGCAACTTGTGGATCAGGAAGACGAAGATATTAACAGAATTAAGGAGGAGAGTAGAAGACGAAGGCAGGCTATTCTTGAAAAATACAAGATTCAGCAGTTACAGCAGCAGCATGAGCCTCATTTGGAGGATAAGGGTAAGCCCTTCGCGGAACTCTCACCACGGATAATATGGATTAGCTTGTGGGCATCTCGATTAGCTTGTGACCACCCCTTTGCTATATCTCAATGTTATTTTTGTCATGTTTGTGATATATAGCTACCATTTGTTGCATATGGACAGATACGGAGCATGTTGAACAATGTTCTGACCAGGCAGCTACCATTAGTGAAACTATTGGCAGTAAGAGTGAAAGTGTGGATGCCTCATTTGTTGGCCCGTCATCTACTGTTGAGAAATCTCCTCGACAAAATGGGATTTCTGCTTTGGGCAGGAGTTCTGTTGCTGGGGGACTGGGAGAAGGTACTCCTAAGGTGTGATTTTCTGCTAAGAACTCTGCATACTATAACCTTCTAGTTTTCTTATGTGCCTGTGAAACTTCTTCTGACACAAATACTCAACTCCCATATTTGCACTCAAATGGAAGAGTTATGTTTTTTTATTCCTTGGCTTCAAGCCTTCAAATATAGGCACATGACTTTTGTCTTATAAAAATGCAGAGTGAGAAGTCTGATGATATGTTTTGTGATGACATTTTTGGAGAGTCGCCTGCTGGAGTCCGTAAAATAGTAAGTCTTTTGCCTATCAAATATACGATGGTCCATTTTTTTACAGTTCCACTATCCATGCTTCCTCCTATTAGGGGCTGTCTTTAAGTATGAAACCATAAATGAGATTTCCACCTTTCATTTTTGATGCAGGTTGTCACTTTTCTAGAAAGTCAGTGAGTCTGCTTTTCCATATGTCATGTAAACATGAATAGGCTTAAAATATGCATTTACCATGTAATAGTTAGTACTTATATTTCCTTCCAATGTATCACAATGATTTGTTAATCAATTTCAGGCTTTTCAGCAGCTAGGTAACTTTGTCAAGGAGTTAAATAAACCTGATGTCGAAACAATTTTTGCTTTTATGCACGTTACATAAATAAACAATCTGTTAAGGATTGTAAAGTACTTGTCTTTAGTCATTTTTCTTCTCTAGAGAGGATGTGTGTTTGTGCCAATATCTGCGAGCTCTCCTGTATGTAACTTTATCCTGACCTGGTTACACAAGCATTGAAAGCTATCCAACTCCAGAAGGTCCAAATGTTTGAGAGTATTCATAACACTCCATGTGCCCTCTGGTTCGAGAATTGCCCTAGCGTTACAGGGGAACCAAAATTAGTGACTTCACTGCATGATTAGCTACTTTGCATTTAGTGTTGCAGAAAAAGCTGAAGAATATTGCTTTTACTGCTTGTTTAGATGCGATGGTGGAGAGGATGAGGATATAGTTTATACTTGCTAAATCTGATGCAGTGCCTAGTGTATCTTAAGGCATAAGAGTTGTTTGGCTTCTCTGGTTTCTGTCTTTAATTTGATGTTTTGAATGCCCAATTTGCATCTGCTCTCTGTGTGTGTGTGGTAAGAAGGTCATGCTTCATTAGGTTTTCTTTATGGCTGAGTTGATAATGCATCTTTCTTGCAATGTACTTTTCTGAAGTTTGTAATGTGGAGGACGATGCTAAGTCGTCTGATAGTTGCATTTTGGCACTGCTTTATGATAAGGGATTGGGTTCGCTTTCATGATTTATGTGTTACAACTTGTGCATCGTTTTCTAGTCTGACCCTAATTGCCTTTGAATTCAGAATCATTGGTACTCATGATTTATGCGCTACTAGTTGTGCATTTTCTTTTTGTCTGACAGTGGCTTTTATACCCTGCGTTCAGCTAATTGCCTTAACTTCTACTTTCAATGCAGGGAAAAGGAGATGGTTTAGTAATTGAAAGAAGTGGTCTTCATGACAATTGGGATGATGCAGAAGGGTATTACAGTAAGTACTCTCTCATTCAGCAATCATTTTCCTTCTGTTTTGTTTCCTAGTTTGTTTTACCATTTGATGACAACTTCCCCCTGTTGTTTTGGGTTTGCGTGAGTTGTGATTGTTTATGAACTTTTGAGTTACCTTATATCAAGGCTTATTTCAGTTTGAACTTCTGAGTTACCTTATTATCAAGGCTTCATTTATAACTTGACTCGCGTGATTGAAAAGGAGAGGACCATCTCAGGGAAAGCAGAAGGGTGATTGAAAAGTATACCGATTACAGAGTGAGATAGAGATCACAACAGAAAGGATTTTTAGTATTGGGGGTTTAAATGACAACTTGGTTTTTGTTAAGTCTATTTTTCGAGCAACCCCGTCAGTATCTGATGGAGTAAGCAAACACTTGCTGAGCTTGTACATTGGTGGAAAAGGTGTTTTTTTTTTTTTTTTGCTTCCTGTTCTGGTTGCCACATTAGGTTGCTTGGGGTTTCTACTTATCCAACCAATTTCAATCGTGTTGGATGTTGCTATTTATCCAAATGATATATGATGGAATGAAATCCCTGAGAGAAGTCTCCTGCTTATAAAAATGTAGATGTTGACGATTTGTTTTCCTTTAATGTTATTGCACTGGTGTAATATAGGCGTGCCGATCTTTAATTTGTCCTTCTCAAGGAGTTTTGAAAGTGTTTTCTTAATACTACTCTGATAAGAATCTTCTCTGATTACATATACCAGGGGGAAAAATCACTGGGAAAACCTCCCAACTAATTGTTGGGCCTAGCGGTGAAATAAGTCCTGTTTGGTCCAGTTTTCGACAATTATCACCACCAAACCGAACATTTCAGTTTATGAAGAACATTAACTGGAAAACAGACCAAAAGTAAAGTAGATCAGTCCGGTTCGTTAGTTTAGGTTGGGCCTGTTTACCCCGGTTCCTGGTTTGAGAGACCCTATGTTACACGGATCCCTGATTTTGGGCGAAGTACCCGTGTCGACACGACACGACACGACACGGGTGTGGGTACGGGATCCGTACGGGGTTCGTGCAAAAATAATCGGACACGTTGCAGATTTGGTTCACCCATGAAGAAGAAGAAGAAGACGAGGGAGGAGAAGAAGAGGTAAGAGATGTACCTTGTTTCGTATGTGTGAAAGTCGACGATGGTCGCTATCGAGGGTCGCTGGAGACAGGGGAGGGTCAGCGAGGGTCGCCGGTGACTGGGCGATGGCCAGCGAGGGTCGCCGGTGACTGGGCGATGGTCGGCGATGGTCGCGGGAGACTGGGTATGGGCGACAATGGTCGCAGAGGTTCACAGCCGCGTGATGAGAGAGAGAGAAGCCGCGTGATTACAGAGAGAGAGAGAGAGAGAGAGAGAGAGAGAGAGAGAGAAAGGAGGCGTAAATATCTATAGCTGTGTTTGATTAGGGCTAATATTTACACATTCAACCCTACAGCATTATAATATGTCATCTTTATCCCTAAAACACTCAAAAATATGGAATTGACCTCAAATGTGCCAATTATATCTCTGTTGGGTCCCTCCTGTCACAAACTTGTTTTTATTTTGGATTTTTCAAGTTGACCACAATACTTTTTTATTATATACTCACATATATTTATATAAATATTATAAATGTATATAAATATTAAGCGAATCCCCGTACCCGTGTCCAAATTCGGATACATATCCCCGAATCCTCTTTTTTTAGCTTTGACGTGTCAGACCCTTAGATATGTACCCGAATCCTATTCGCGTACCCGTGTCCGTGTAACATAAGACCTAGACGGAAATGCAAAGAAAATTTAATCAGTCAGACTGAGAGACGCAGCATTGTTGATCGCAAATAAAAAATACTCAATGGGACTGGTGAGACTGTGAGATCGTAAAAGAGAGATCACTCTCCCTTCATTCTCCATTCATGGCTTGTTTAGTTGATCACAGAGAATTTAGGGAAGTTGCAGAATCGACTAAGAGATGTAGAACAGGAATCATTACTGATTCCTTTCTTCGACATTGAGGACCATTGACGTTGGCTGAGAGAGAGAGAGGGGGAGAGAGGGAGGGAGAGAGGGAGAGAGGGAGAGAGAGAGAGGGAGAGAGCGAGAGGGAGAGGGAGAGGGAGAGAGAGAGAGGGAGGGGGAAGGGAAGGGGAGGGAGGGAGGGGGAGGGGGAGGGAGGGAGGGAGAGAGAGGGAGAGAGCGAGAGGGAGAGAGAGAGAGGGAGGGGGAAGGGGGGGGGGGAGGGAGGGAGGGGGAGGGGGAGGGAGGGATTAAACAATTTTCAGATAAGGGCCGCTGTAGGCTTATCTGTGCATGAGATTTGTGCCGAAATTTAGTAAATAGTTCTCCTGCTCTCTCTTCTATGCAGGCTACCGGTGTGGGGAAATACTTGATGGTCGATATGAAGTTACTGCTGCTCATGGAAAAGGAGTCTTTTCAACTGTAGTTCGTGCAAAAGATCTCAAGGCTGGGCCTGGCAATCCAGACGAAGTAGCTATAAAAATTATACGTAATAATGAACACATGTAAGTCACGAAGCCCAACCCTCTACCTTTTCTTTGCTTGTTAATAATGAGATAATTTCTCTAAGGGATTTTTTCAATTTTTATTTATTTATTAAACTTCTCTTTGTATTCCAATTTATACAGGCATAAAGCTGGTAAGGAGGAATTGATCATCTTGAAGAAGTTGGTTGGTGCTGACCCGGACAATAAACGCCATTGTGTTCGTTTCCTATCGTCGTTTAAATACCGGAATCATCTTTGTTTGGTTTTCGAATCGCTTCATATGAATCTACGTGAAGTCTTAAAGAAGTTTGGCCGTAACATTGGACTCAAACTAACTGCTGTGAGAACATATGCGAAACAACTTTTTATTGCGCTAAAGCATCTCAGAAACTGCGGCGTTCTTCACTGTGATATAAAGCCAGACAATATGCTGGTGGGTAATACAGTACTCATATTTAGTTTGGCTTGCTTGTTTTGTGGTTACATACTCGACTTTTCGTATTTTTTTCATAGGTAGATGCATAGATGTCTTAACTTGTCTTTATGCAATCTTTCTAGGTAAATGAAGCAAAAAATGTGCTGAAACTTTGTGATTTTGGTAATGCTATGTTTGCTGGTAAAAATGATATTACACCTTACCTTGTGAGCCGCTTTTATCGTGCACCTGAGATAAGTAAGCATTACTCTTGAGCTATATTGTCAATTCTGTTTCTTACTGAAGGATTTTATGTTCTGGTGGAAGAAAACCTAAAAACAATCTTCTTTTCCTACTGCAGTTCTCGGTTTGCCGTATGATCATCCAATGGATATTTGGTCAGTTGGTTGCTGTTTATTTGAGCTCTATGCTGGAAAAGTTCTTTTCCCAGGTGCTACAAACAATGACATGCTTCGGCTTCATATGGAATTAAAAGGTCCCTTTCCAAAAAAGATGATTCGAAAGGTAAGTACGCACTTCAGCTGTGCAAAAATGTATCACGGAGTTCCTTTTTTTGTCAGGCTCGATTTTCTCTCATTGTTATCTTGTCTGGTAACTAAATACCTTTGATGTAATTCTGCAGTCATCAACCATATGTATCTCATATGGTGCGACTTAGAACAAACTGTGCTTGCTTTTGATTTGTATTTTTCCTCTTCTTCTCAACACCTGACAGGGAGGTTTCACAGAGCAACATTTTGACCAAGATTTGAATTTTCTCGCCACAGAAGAGGATCCTGTCACGAAGAAGGTAGGCATAAACCTTTATGTAATCTTTTCTTGTTTCTTGGTGCTAAGGTTATTTTTGGATCTTGAATTTGACAATGGAAAGGAAAAAGGAAGGGAAATGATGTTAATTGTTAATTTTATTGTCGTTGTAACCAAACAAAAGATGGGATTTAGAGATAAACTATGTTCGTTACCTTTACATTTTTGTAACCCACAAAAAAATAGGCTTTTAATTTTCTTTTCCTTTTCATGTCCATTCAGAAAAGCTAGATCCCCACATAGGTAATCATGCCTGTGCTTGTTCTAGATGAGATCTTTTGGTGCAACATCGTGATATATTAAATTTTGTCATGCAGACTATAAAGAGGTTGATCCCTAGCATCAAGCCAAAAGATATAGGTGCAATAGTTACAAGCTCTCCTGGTGAGGATTTGAAGATGTTAGCCAATTTCAGAGATCTTCTAGAAAAAGTTTTTGTATTAGATCCAGATAAGAGGATAACAGTATCACAGGCATTGAGCCATCCATTCATCACGGGCAAGTGAATTAGGATGCTGATTTTGACTCCAGAAATGCTGTTATGATTGCATTGTATATTGGCTAAAGTTATATTGAACTTGCTAATCATTGGGCATTTATCTGTCTTCATCTTCTGTATGCTGGCTTAAGAGCTTTGGGACAGTTCTTGGCATGGAGGAGTCAAAAGAGATGAACTTTGGTATGGAAGCCTGTTGGTGGTCCTTTCAGGGGAATGTTTACTGTTTCTATTGTAAGACATCTCGCCAAAGGCGTTTGTTTCTTCCTTTCCTCTTGTAACCATTCTTGACGACAACCATTTGATTTTCTAAATAATTCTTGCAGAGTAATGTTATCATGTTTTTCCTTCTCATATAAATTACTGAAACTGTAATCAATAGGGATTGCAGAGTCTTAAGGTTTATTTTAATATTATGCCCAAGATAGCCAGGGTCCCATGTACTTTTGTGCTTCCCTTGATAGTCTGAGATGGCAATTGTCGTCATATGAAATGTTGCCCAGTTTCCCGGGTGTTGAATTTATTCTCTATGGACGACCTTTTTCTACTTTCATGCACTTTAGTTTTTTATTTTCCTGAGTTGGTTGGGTCCTGGAGAGTCTAATTTAATTTCTCATTCAGGAGATACTTCCAGTGCTATGAGGCAACCAATCAGTGCTTTAGATACTAAACGGCACTCTGGAGAAGGTACCTTGGTTTGTTTATTAGGGCCTTTTTGTGACACCCTTGAACCTCCATACTTGATCTCTGTTTTGGTTGTTATATTTTCTCTTTCCTATTGTTGTTTTTAGGGGTAGTGACTGAAAATTCATACAACATTTATCCACTACTTGGTGTGAAAGTTCTCTTGACCACCCCTTCATTTATGAGAGCATGCATGACACATTATTGTTATCCAGTGGTTTGTAATTTCTATCATTATTTGAATGTGAAAAGGGTAATGCTCACATGCATCAGCGGGAAAGGGTAAACTTCTCGGAAGTGTATATATGCTGCTTGGAGATGTAGTTGCATGCATGATTTATCTGCATTCAAGTTTAAATGCGTAAATTTACTTTGTGGTGATGTGTTACTATCGTAGTGACATATATAATCCGTGCTTCTGTATGTTCACTTCTTTTGGTTGTGCCTTTGAACAAATGCCTATTCTAATGAGCTTGCATTACGTCTTATACATGGTTTGGTCATTCTGGAGGAGTTTGCATTGGAAGTGTGCTGGAGCCTAGAAGTTAAACTGCTTTCCAGTGAGTCACCTTGTTTTACTAACTGTTTTTCCTGTTGTCAATTTGAGATGATATCCAGTGCTTATAATTCGAAGGAAAATGTGTCTGATATGGGCTTTTATTTTTTCAGGGTACAACTTCCATGCTTCCAGAACTCTTGTAAGTATCCCTACTTCTTTCCTTCTCCTAGCGGTTTGAACTTAGTCCATTTCACTATCATCATAGGTGCATTATCAAAGTCGGTGTGGTTTATAACCATGCTTTTGTGATTACTTATTACACTATCACATAGGTGCATTATCAAAGTAACCATGCTTCTGTGAGTAGTAGTTATACGTCTAGAAATTCGAGAATCCTTGATTGGCCTTTTGCATATGTCCAGCTTGTCATGTAATTCTGTACTTATATATTTATCCTTGCAATGATGGGAGTGATCCAATCTTTGATTATGATTTGGCTGAATTAAGTTTGAAAAGCATATACTTCTACTTCCTTTTTCTTTTGTTTTTGACTGGGGAAAATTCGGTGTAATGCTACTTTACTCAAGTCATGTCATGCCAGAAAGAATGTCATCGTTCGTGGTAGCACCATTATTGGTTGATATTGAGATTCTAATGAGAGTTTCAAGTTTGAAGTACTTTGGTTTGTCGTCAATCGAACAATTTGTCGGATGTGCCCTAGGATGTATCCCTGTGGGGTGTGCTTAACGTGTGGTGCCAAGTAATGCAATGGTGATGGGAAGGCAGTGGTGGAGGTGTGTTGCATAAACCTGTTTACCTTGTCTTAGTTTCTTTGTTTCTGGACAGAGTACCAAGATTGTTATTGATTTGGTGTGTTTCTCCGTGAAGGGGAGAGAAATGAGAAAAGAAGTAGTTATTTTTGTGTTATTCATTGAATTTCAGTTGCAATTGTTTTGCTATGGTTTTTTTGCATCGTCCTTGACTGCTTTCAGATTGTAGTGGTGCTTTACATCAATTTAGACCACCTTATATGCCAGATGGTTTGGGCATGAATTTGGTCATGTATTATAGAGGAGAGATAAAGGTAAAAGATAAGAAAAAAAGGTTGAGAATCTTGGTTAGTATCCCTTCCCGAATCTTGTCGAAAATCCTGCTATCCTATGCGTAGTTACAGCTTGCTAAAGGGTGGTGGTTTGTTTGAAGAGGCAAAAGGAAAGAGTCAATAATACTAGTTCTGCCCAAAGTTGGACAGAAGTTATTCATGTTTCATTTTGTGTAGCTCTGTGTACTGTATCATGGGTCAAATACTCATACACCCTTTGCTGATTTTCATAGAAGTTTGTAGCTCTAGATCTAAGAAAAGTTTGTTGCTTTTCTTGTGAGAATTCCAATTTGAGGCTTGTGCCATTTGTGTGCTCTCGACAAATTCAAGATCCTAAAGTATTTTGATGTTATAAATGATAGTGAAGTGCCGAAGATGTTTTTGGCCTCTTTTTTTTTTTTACTCCAATCCACTCTTAGGACTCTGTCTTGGGTCTTGATTGCATTGAATCCACCTCTCTGTAAATCCAGAGTTCTAGGAATTCACCCAGGTGGATATAACGTGTAGGAGTCAAATATTAGAATTTTTAAGGTCTACAATTTATGAGGAAATTACACGGGCTATTCTGGTTGGGGAGAGGAATTATTCTTGTGTTAGACAAACACAACAATACCAGTAAAGAGTAGGGTGGTTTGTTGTGCCAATAATTTATTATGAGTACAACACATGCCATAGAAACTGGGACAGTTTGTCTGCTGCAAGAAAGAATTCCAAGAATATTCTTTTCATTTTATAGTGGTACAAATAGCGCCCTACTATTGGGTCCAAGCAAATTTGACTCTCCCATGCAAGTGCTGTATCCACTTGTTCTTTTTTTGGAAATAATTCTCAGAACTTCCCTTTTATCCTTAACTAGGGTGGTGCCTGTTGGATGCACGGGATAAAAAAAATCACATTGGTGGTTTTCGGTTCTCGTGTATTGAACGGCCACAATACTAGTTGATAAAAATAATAAATTTATATTTTTTCTAGTCTTGTGTTCGATGCACGCTTGCACTGGCTTCATTCTTTCATTGAAAGACACGTGTGTGAAATAATTTTGAAGTACCACGTGACGGTATTTCAAGGGCATAGAATAATTTTTCCTCCATATTCAACTCCCAAAAGTCTCTCTCTCCCTCTCCCACGTTCCCAAGAGTCTCTCTCTTTATTTTTTTTTATAAAAAATCTAGAAAATTAGAATTTAAAGTTTGGAGGCTTGAGAGGCTCAAACACATTTGCATATGATAGAGATAGATAGATAGATGTACTCTTTTCGTATCGCTAGTGGACACAAATGTGTTCCATTTTTTTAATGAGCATTGCTATGGACACAAATGCGTTCGTAACTGATGTATATGTATCCCACACTCATGGAACTGTTTTGGATACATTTGTGTCTGGATCTATGCACATCCATGTATAGCATTTTTGTTATAAAGAGTTTTTCGTTATTTTATAAAGATGATTTTAAGTAAAGCAGATTATTAACAATTGTGCTCATCTGTGATGGAATCTTTTTGCACAATACATTAGCAAGCTGGCTTGGATATTCCAATAGATTAGAAAAGATGAGTGGAAAACTGAATAGATTCTATTTATGTTTACCTCTACATCTGGAATGACATGAAGAATGGAAACAAAACATCGATTGCTCATTTTCTTTAATATAATTTTATTTGGAGGCTTATAGGGTTACCATTATTTTATAGGATGAAAATGGTATCCTCAACTTGTAGACCTCTTAGTAGAGCTATCTCATTTTTATAACCAATATATGACATTATTTTTGTGCAATATCAATCTCGGCATTCATTTGCTCAAGCAAGCTGAAGATAAAGTACAACATAAGAATAGCAGACAGGGCGCCAGTGTCACCAATAAACTGAATGCACAGCCCCTAGAACTAGCATTGTCATCCGAAACTGTCAGATAGTCCCCTGAAAGGCAATCTCTACCCTTCGAAGAAAACAATTTCCCCTTCGGTTGGTTTTATTGAGTTCGATAATTGATCAAAGAAAACTTTAGCAGCTTATATTTGCGTGAACTTAGATACTCACAAGACCCTACTGATCTGAGTCACTCTAAGCCTTCTCAACATGAATTGGTAAAGGAAAATGAATCTCCATGTAGGAATAGAAGAAGCATAGAGCTCATCGAGTAGGAGTAAAAATATCTGCTGTTTAATTTTATGACGATGAATTTCGAAGCCTGATATCATTTATTTCAATGGTACCGACAAATATTTCTAATGTTTTGCTTTGGAAATAAAAACAAGATTGGAAAAGGAAAAAATGCGTGTTTTGAAAGTATGCTTTTGTACCATTCGCGTTTTACTGTATTTTCACATCGAAGTGTTGTTAAAAATAATGCTTTTAAAAAACGTTATTACAAATCACGCATTTGGTGAATTAAAAAGCGTTACTACATACCAAGCTTTTAAGGTAGATTATGATTACTTTAATCTTCATGCTTAATATGACTTAACTAATGCCAAAAGCGTGTTTGGGTAACCTTTTCGATTTTAAAAGCGTTAATTGCAAACGCGAGTTGATGTAGTTTGGAAGAAAGTTAGAAAAAACATGTAAGAGAAAAACCCTTGATTTGTTAACGGGCTAACAAATTGAACAACCCAAGTAAAACATTACCTGCAGGCTTGCATTACTGGGGTTGTCCAATGAACCGGTCCGATCGAAAACCCAACACGATATAACAGCTTCTGATGGGCTCGGGTCCTGTTGAATAAATCTTTTTAGTTTTGGCCGGGTTCGAGTTAGGATGTTCAGGGCCGATAGAACCCGACCCGATTGACATAAAACACCTATGAGTAAAAAGTTTCTAACCCTGTTAATCTCCCCCCATACCCCAGTAGGCCAGTACCAAACCCAACCCAGGCCCATCTCTCTCTCTAACCAGCGTCTCTCTCTCTCTCTCTCTCTGAACATTGAAGAGTCCTGTCGGTCGGATGAAACCAAATGTTGGTCGGGCGAAACTCGAACCGATGATACCCGACCCGTAAACAGCCCATCCGTCTTGCGATTGATGTATGTTCGGCTAATTGTCGGGCCGAGTCAGACTCCCACAATTTTGGACTGGGCCTTGGTTGACCCGACCCAATAGAAGTAAACCGACTTCCCCCCCTCTCTCTACACTTCTTAAACCCTGTATTTCGTAAAACCCAGAACCGGCGGAGCAGGAGCAATCTCTCTCTCTCTCCCTCTCCATACACAAGTAGTTGCAAAATACGTACATGTGTATTGGTATTTATAAAGAGTACGGCGTTGGCGAAGGACGCTCAGGCTGTGATTCTGTGAGGTCTCTAAACAAGTCTCCTGGCCGCAGGCGCTTTGTGGTAATCTCTCCAACAATAACGATCTCCCTTAACAACCATTTTTTTCTTTTCATGTTTCTCATTAGTTTTTTTTTTTTTTTATTGCTCAGCAATGTTTCTCATTAGTTTCTGCGCTGGTTTTCCTCCTGTCCTGTTTCTTTGCAACCAACGGATAGAACCTGTAAAATTGCTATATTTCCGAAATTTTGCTCTTGCCTCTTGGTATTGGTCTTGTTTTTCCTTCCCGTTTTTTGAGTTGCGTATATGTTCCCGTGGCGGCTCCAGGAATAAAAGGAACTCCAACACAAGTTTTGTAAATGTATACTGATAATAAGACTGGGACACAATGCTAGAATTGCGGCCAAGGCCCAAATAAACACTAAAACTCTACATCAATTATATGCGTCTGTTGGTGCAAAAGTCGTCGTAGCCGATGAAAGTGGATAAACAGAGATGCTTCAAGTCACGTTACTATGTCGCGGTCCTTGAGACGATATTCGCCCCCACCAAATTCAAGAGAATTCAATGTGCACCAGGTTACAGCGAAGCTGCCTCCAAGATAAAATGAAGCCCAGTCTCCAACTGTTGTCTAACTGCGTTATGCACAAACGAAGAGAGACCCGAACACCTTTAGATTTTGCGAGCCTCTCAAGTATAGCTGTAGGAGATAATTCTAGAGAGAAACAACAATCAGAATGGTTCTGATTCTCTTTTTCCTTTCAATTGGTAAAACCATTTGCCTTTTATAGGCATAGATCATGACCGTTGGCCAAAGATTACACCTCTTTGATTAAATGCAATAGTCATGTCTATTCATTCTACCCCAATGGTCACACCTTTTGGTCTAGTAATGTCTATTCATTTAACCTGAATAGACACACCTTTTGTGCTTGAATCCAATGTTCACGTCTATTCATTTAACTTGAATAGTTACGCCTCTTGGATTAAAACCGTTCACCAATATTTACATTTAATATCCATTAAATATTTTGGAAATGTTCCAACCCCGTCGTCCCTCCCTCTCCCTCTCTCAACCTCTCTCTCTCTCCCGCGGAAATCTAAGCTCCCCATCACTCTCCTTCGGCGACCTCAGTTTAATCTAAGCCCGACCCGAACCGATTTAACCACCACCTTACCGAACGGTTTCTTCCCGCAATCCGTCGGGGGCAGCTTTGAATTTTCATAGACCGACTAGTTGGTTCCGAACCAATTTCATCCGATTCTAAGGTAGTTTGGAATTTGTGTGTGTGTGTGTGTGTTTTGGCTTTGATTGATTGGTTTTTAAAAAACCTTCTCTTTATAATGGCCATTGAATCCATGGCCAATGGCCAGATGTATTTTCGATTCGATTATAGAAAACAATGATATTGTTTCTTTAGCACAAGAGGCTCCCAATTCCAGACCAATTGATGAGGTCCTTCTGTCGTTTGCCTCCTGAATTCGACCTTTTCCACTCTCCGAAAAGTAGCACAGATTGAATTTACTTACTAGTATTGGTAAATTTTTTTTTGTAGTTCTCGTATTTGGGAGGTTGGTGGGAACAGGTCGGTTTCATTGGTATGGCTTGACCCATATTCACCCCGTCTATATTCAATAGTTCAATATTCTTTGACTCTTATCGTTTGCCTGATCTCACCTATTTCATACAGTTTCTTTCGTACAGTTTCTAGTGAGGAGCCAGTGTTTGATCTTGCGTCTCTCACGCCAAGCTGAAATCCCCGAATTTATACTATTTATTATTATAGAGAATATGGCGACGTTGAAAGAAGCTCGGGCTGTGAAGTCTCTAAACAAATCTACCAGTTCTAGGCGATTTGTGGTAATCTCTCTAACAAGCCGTTTTTTTTTTTTTTTTTTGTATGTGTTCGTTCTTATTTTCCCTTCATATCCTCTTTCAGTTTCTTAGCAACAGAATAGAAGTAAAGAGTGTTATTATTTCCAGTGTTTTACACTTGTACTTGTCATTCTTTGATTTCTGATGATTGACACATTGTATTAAAAGTGTTTGGAAATTGGATATTATGTGCAGTTCACGACATTCTCTAAACGCCTGGAGGAACTTGATATTGATGTATTCTGAAATCTCGATCCTCTCAAGTCTGAGCCCTCCGATGGGTCCTCATTTTTCCGGGACTGTCTTGTGGAACGGAGGGTACTTTTTTTCTTTATGGTCTTTTATGGGTGAATTGGAAATTGTTTGTTGTAATTGTAATAGTTGGGAGAATGCCTGAATTGGGAATTTGAGCTCTTGATAAAATCAAACAATGTGCTAAAAATGTAACAGGTCATTTGCATCAATTTAGGGCTGTTCCAGTTTTGTAAAAAATGAAGTTTTAGAAAAGGAAGGTAATTTCTAACTCAAAAATCATGTGCTTACGTAAATAATTTTCCTACCAATATGGATCTTGTTTGAGAGATCTTATTGAGATCTTTTAAACGGTGCAAAAAAAATTTTGGTTGTGTTCGGTACCCATTTTACTTTTGTTTTCCAATCATTACTCTATTTCTTTCTCCAATCATTACCCTATTTCTCCAATTATTACTTTCTCATCTCTCTCTATCTCTCTCCAATCATTACCCATCTTTTCAATCATTACCCTATTTCTGTCTCCACTCACTACCAAAACTAAACTAAATTAAACTCCCAACTTAAAAATTATTTTTCGTTTTCATTATATTTGAACTTGAAATTATCTTCTTTTTGAAAAAGAAGGTTTAAAAAAAAGCGGAACGGAACCTTAATGTCATGTGCAATAATAGAGATATTAGGACTTTTTTGCATCAATTCATTACACAGATTGTTGGATGATGTACTACATCTCGAATTATTTAAATATGGATATATTGGTTAACTTAGTGTAAGTCGTTATCTTTTTGTATACCTATGAAAATGTGTTTGTAAATTTCCGTGTACGTGTTGTGTCATGTCTTAATTGGGAGAAGATATTCGAGTCGCTTGTCCATAGCCCGTGTATTCACGTCTATTTTCTTAGTTGGTAACATTGCCTGTATGCTTAGTGCTTAAATGTTAGGGAGTTCAGGCTTTTCACAAGAGTGAGATAGACTACTTTGTATTTTTGGAAGTGGCATATTCAACCTGTAGTGCTGCATTGGGCAGTGATTCTGTTCATGTTTGTTTGTATACTTCAGCTTGCTAGTATGCTGGTACTAATGTTTGTTTTGTTAACGGTTATAGGATTTTGGGGTATTATGCTGATTTTGTTTTGGGCTTTAAATGGGGCAGTTTTTCACGTGAGCTTTGTCTATGTATTCTTGGTCAAACTTGATCCTTTGATGTGCTCATTTAAGTCTCCAAGTGTCCGATTAGTTGGCTGCCGAGTGATGCACAGAGGTGTCAAACGGGTGGGTCGTGTCGTGTCGTGTCAAAAAATTTCCGTGTCGGGTCGGGTCGAATCTGACCGTGTCCACTTCCGTGTCCGTGTCATACCGTGCCGTGTCAACCGTATCGTTTTCTTTATCGGGTCGTGCCGTGTCGTGTCCATTTACTAAATCGTCGTGAATTAAGTGTTAGGTCGACATTCGATTGTCCAGATCCGAATCGCTAGTGCGGCCATTTTCTTAATTTGATCGTGTCGGATCATGGTCGTGCCTTATTGAAATCGGGTCGTTCTGAGCTTTCGTGACTTGCCGATAGAATTCGTGTCGGATTGGGTCATGTCTTATTTAAAACGGATCGTGTCGTGCTATTGTGCCGTGCCTTTATAATTCGTGGCGGGAGTCGGGTCGGGTCGGGCCTTAATTAAAGCGGGTGTAGAGGTATCAAACGGGGGGGTCGTGCCGTGCCTTTTTTCGGTTCGTGTCGTGCCATGCCGGCCCTTAATCTTGTGTCGTGTCGTGCCAGCCCCTTAATCGTGTGTCGTGTCGTGCCGTGTCATGTTGTGCCATCGATTTTCGTATACACATCACCAACCGGCAACCGATTTTCGTCTAAAAAAAAATCTTCCCAAAAAACACACATTCGGTTGCCTCCCAGTCCAAGGACATGTTTCTTATAGTGCAAAAAATTAACGCTCATGCAATGCAGTCAAATAAACAGCTAACAGACTAACAAACTAACAGACTGAAGGGGCTAGGCCGCCACCTCAACTCAGCAAACAGAATATGCGAGGGGTTATGCCACCACCTCGGCTAAGCATTGCAATCAAATAAAACTAACTATACTAACTAAAAACAAAATCAATATTTAGCCTGGCTTCGTTACACCTCAGGTTTGGCATAAGACCTGGTTAGAGGTATCCACCAAGCTAAATACGAGCTACTAACACGTAAACCGTTAATCATAATTAATAAAACAAAAAACAGGCATTCAAATGGCAATATCAGCAAAACCATTCGAGAAAAGAAGACA
Organism: Rhododendron molle; assembly: GCA_025413875.1. Lineage (NCBI taxonomy): Eukaryota > Viridiplantae > Streptophyta > Magnoliopsida > Ericales > Ericaceae > Rhododendron > Rhododendron molle. The sequence continues at coordinate 32,191,708 of CM046396.1, forward strand.
GAATCCACATCAGTAATACCTACCTTAACTGATCCAATCAAGTCCTAGACGAATGCCCTGCATCTGATCCATTTGCAGATGAACTATCGCTTTCAGAATCTGCAAGTACAATATCAGCTTCAATCAATAAACGACTGTACAATCAACCAATAAACCCTTCAATGGCAAATTTAAATGAACACTGAAGCAAAATAGTCTTTACTACAACATACAACAAAATAAGCTTATTCCAACAACAAAAAAAATCCTTTACCACTTGAAGAAGAATCGGAGTCGCTACTAGAACTGCTTGAACTACTTGACCCACTACCAACATCCCCTAGCCTTTCTCCCTGAGCAGGAGAAGTAGCAGCATTCTTTTCATCTGCTAAAATTCCAAAGGAATAAAAAAGACATTAGCACAAAACAAATAGAATTTAATTTAAGACCAGCATGAAGTAATCCTCCTGTTTCCCGCCCTCACCTATTTTAGATTCTTTCTGTGCATCCACGCTGCCTGGAGCTGGATTCTGCAATCAATCAAGATGAATCTCTAATTAGTCAACTGCACTTTAACTAATATGGAGTAAAAAGTTACTCCACAAAATTACAATGAAAGACATTACCGTTGGTGGGACAGCAGGTGTAGCTTCTGCTCTTCGTTGAAGAGCAAGTTCAGCCTTCCTTTTGTTCTTGCTCAAACACTTCTTGTAATTGGTCACAAACCTATCAAGTTCCCAAAGTGGCTCCCATTATAGTTATACAGCAACAATAATAAGGTTAAAACAATTAACAAAAGCCCTAATTTCTTGTTACTAATTTCAGAAATTAGCAACAAAAGCCCCAATTTCGTAACCCTAATTTCAAAAATTAGTAACAATTAACACTTTTGACAGAATTAAGGTTCAGATCCTCCAACCCCGTCCTTATAATGGGCACATGAGCCACCAATATATCATCACTCAAATGGGCCTAAATCGCGAGCCTTGCGTGCAAAAGACTGTCTAGTATGATCTATCAGTGATGCAATAAAAATTCGAGCGTGCTCAAATGAAACACAAGACCACACCAGCACCGCCGCAACCACCATCTTCGAAATTCCGTCTCACATCACGTGCGACATTGTATCTCAACTCCCTCTCAAGTCAATCTTCAGGTGCAAGCGAGAGAGAGAGAGTGTGTGAGAGTCTGAGAGACCCCTTATGTACTGCAAACTCTTGTGGAGCCAGTCCCAGGAATTGATCGAGGTGCGTGTAAGCTAGCTCGGACAGTGCGAGTTATCAAAAGAAAAGTATCAATCTCTGCCTTCGTATAAATAACCGAGGTACTTAGTTTCTGCTCACTACGACCCCTAGTTCCGGGTTTCGCTAAAGCTGTATCATGTATTCTGTTCAAATAATACTTATCTCGCAAATTAAACATGCTAAATCAACCCAAATTTTCAAACTATCAGTAATTAGACATGTATTTCTCCAGGAAGCACCAAACTCGGTTCTAAATTAGTCTCCTTTCTTTTTTTTTTTTCCCCAAATCCATCAACCAATTCAAGCACAAATAACACCTAAAACGTACGTATACACAAACCCTAGATCATGTAGAACGAGATATATTAAAGCCCGGATCAAACAAGACAGATACCACAAATCAAAAATTCCAAATTGAGAGAGATTTTTGAAGTCTCATTGAGCATACCATGCGAACGGACGGCGGAGTCGCCGGAGTGTGATCAGCTACCTCGGCTTCGTAGTGTATCGGGCTCGAGAGTTGAACACGAGCGAAGTAGTTGAGCGATCGATCTGTCTATTCGGTGAGAGGACAGAGAGACGTTGAGAGAGACAGGGTCGAGAGAGACAGAGAGACGTTGAGAGGAGTCTGAGACTGAGAGAGTAACTGAGAGTTCAAGAGAGATCGGAGGAGAATGAGATGTCTGCTAGGGCACTAAGGGCAGCATCTCATTCCTTTTATATGATCTGTGTGATCATGTGCATACGAGACACCGTATGGATGTTCGCCTCATCGAAATTACAGTGCACGAAAATGGTTTCCGGAGAAAATACCTAATAAAATCAAAAGAATTTGAATAATTTTTTCATTTGAACGATTCAGATCATTCATACATGTTAATCATGTGTTCATTAAAGAGTTGATTGGATGAGAAATAGCATTTTCGTAATAAAGTAGCAGTGCGATGGAAGGGTTTCTTATACCCGATCGAGCCCAAATTTTGAAAGTATTGTTTATTATACAAGCACAACAACATCAACGATATGGATCGTTGTTATTGTGTATCGGCAGTATGGTTACTTTATATTGAATAAATGCAATACGTTTGGTTTATCAAATTTGCATCCCGATGAGGGCGCTACATAAACTCAATCAATACAATTTTTTACAAGAATGATGTAATCAACATGCGTGATCAAATCAACGGTCTCGATCGTCGTAATTTTGTCGCGGTCTGATGGCTACTGTATATTCAACTATAGCACAAGATATAGTCTCATTTAGAATAAGTTAAACGTATAGATTCTAATACTTATTATTGATTTTTTTTTAACAACGATCAATCTGAACCGTTGATTTGATTATGGATATTGATTACATCATTCACGTAAAAAATTGGGCCGATCGATTTTACTTAGTGCCTTCATCGGGATGTAATTAATATTAAACCGAATCTCGTGCATTTATTCAATGTATAGTGACTAAACTACCAATAAAAGATCACGACGATCCATATCGTTGATGTTGTTGTGCTTGTTTAATAAATGATTTGTACAAATTTTTGGCTCGACCAGCTATAAGAAACCCCTTTATCGCAATTGCAAAAAAGTTAGAAAAGTATAGTTTTTTTATTGAAAATTGCTTGAATCAAGCCCTTTGCAGTAATTTTTTCCCCAATTTCTTATGTAACCCTTGGAAAGCACCTTTTAAAAACTTTCAACGGTCCCGATCATCAAAATTCAATCAGGAACCAAACGAATTAGAGAATCAATATCATGCACGGAGCGAGATCTCTTTGAAATTTCAATATGTTTGACTTTAAATACATTTTAAACACATTAAAATCTCATTTAATAAAATTATTTCAAAATTTTAAATTTATTTTAATAAATTTAATGGTTTAATTTTTAATAAAATTAATTATTATTTTTTAATATGTCACTATTTATTTTTAAATATTAAAATTCATTTTTAATTCCTTCTACAATTAATTAGTCAAAATTTTCTTCAACAAAAATTAAAATTATATTTTTTATCACTTTTTTTTTGAAATTTCATTTAATCAAATTATTTTTTCCGTTGTCAAATTATTTTGAAAATAATAAGAGGGGGACTGTATTTAAAAAATACAATTTTTTTTTGTTCAATTCATTTTTACAAGTTACAAGTGCTTGATCCAGTTTAATGTGTGCATTGATAAGTGTGTGTTTGGTGGCGAATGTTTTCTTCTATTTTTTGGAAATTTGGTTTAATCAAATTATTTTCAAAAATTTATTAATAAAATGAACCCATTTGTTTTTTTAAAATCATCTATGGTAAAATTTGATGAGAAATTCAATAGGATTTAGGAATAAATAGCTACTCCTTCATTTATTAAATACATAATCGAGTGATCGACGTCGTCAAACATTTTTACATGACTTGCATGTTGCAAATGACGGCTTTGATAATTTGATTTTTTATATCTTATTAAAATTAATTGTTTAGTAACATTATTTTTGAAATTATTTTATAACATTATTTTTTATTTTCTATATCTTGCTATTTATTTTTAAATATTACTAAATTTCATCATCATTTTTCTTGAAATTTCATTTAATAAAGGCTCAGAATCAGTGCCGTCTTGGTCCCGTCGTCGTGCCGTGTTGTGCACCTGCGGTTGTGCCGTATGGTGTAGTGCGTGGTGTGGAGTGCCAGGTCGTGGTCGTGCCGTCTTGCCAGGTCGCAATACAACTGTCGTCCCGTCGTCCGTCTCGCTCATTACCGGGTGCCGTGGTATTGGCTCATTACCATGCCGTGTCGCCCGTCGCCACTCAACCGTATCGTGTCCGCAGGTGCGTGCCAGGCTCAGGCCGCGTGTCGTGCCATGTCGATCATACTCGAACCGTGGTCGAGTCCGCGTGTATCTCTTACTTTCGTGGTTCGTCTTGGTGTCACGTGTCGCCAATCTGTGTCGGTCAGGTCGTGTCCGCTCGCTTTCATGTTCGTGCCGTGTCCGTGCCCAACTATACCGTGTCCGTATCGTGTCGTGTCCGGCCATACCGTGTCTTTTTCGTGTCCCGTGTCAAACTGGTCGTGTCGTGGGTCGACACGACCCATTTGACACCTCTAGTGATGCAAGAATTGTATATCATTTAATTTTTTCCAGTGACTTGAGGCCGTGCTTAGCATTTATGTTAGGCATTGTAGGTTTCCATAAGTGGCTGTATTTGTGCTTTATGTTATCGTTGTTTCATGTTCGTTATCTTAGCAATTGTTCCAACTATCCTAGAATATTTGCCCCAATATAGATCACAATTTACTTTTTTTTTAGATCAAAATTTGCCAGTTTTGATTTTTAGAGTCCTTGTTGCGCAACTCATATAAATTTCTTTACTACCATGTAGGAATTAAACACTGCAGAGGATTTTATTACCTTTTACGAGGAAATGATGCCCTTGGTGCAAACATTACCCCAAATAATACTGCACAAAGAATTGATACTCTCAGAACTACTTTCGAGATTGCAAATGGGAGGGAGACTATCACTTGAGCCCATTCTCAGGTATCACAAGATGGCTTCTGTTAATTTAGTGTGTTCACATTGATGTTTGACTTTTGAGAGTATGAATTTGAAATCTTTCGTGAAATTCATGTTGTATATGTTTTTTCTTACCGTCTCTTCTGTTGCTTGATTTTTAGACTAGATTATTAACTGCAAATGATTACTTAAAATTATCCATCCTCATATTTTATGTAGACTTAACGCTTACAAGAAAATATAGGTTTCGTGACTTGCATTATGGGGATTCTTTTTAATATTTGCGTGTGCATCTGCACGGTTACCCATAAAAGTCAAGAAATTTGGGATGGAGGGAGTAGATAATAACCACCATGGGGAGCTTGAAAATAGTATGCTTCATGTCCTTCTTCCTTGAGTGAAGCCTTGCCCAGTCTATCTCGTCGGTCAAAACCTACGATCCCATCTTTCAACAAAAAATACCTCGAAACTTGGGCTAAGTAAGGATGAGAAGAACAAATTATTGTGGGACTACTTTTCAGCATAGAATAACACACATTGTTTTGAGGAGAGTCTGCCCAATATTACCATCCAAAGGTTATGGTCCATTTGGGAACATGGTGTGGGATCCAAGCAACATTAGATCAAGTAACCGTGGAGAGTCCTAAGAGCATCCGCACCAAACTCTCTAAATTTTGGATCAATTTACACCTCAAAAAGTCACTTTATTACTTTAGCTACCTACTTTTAAAATATCTACTGCACCAGACTCTTTACTCTCACTCTCTTCTCAATTAAAATATTCAAACTCACCCAAACAAACACACGGAATTCCCAGGATGGATCGTGTTCGCCGGCAGCGACGGAATTCCTCGACTACGGAGGAATTATTGTTTATATAAAAAATAAGGATAAAAAAATTAAGTGCTCCAATTTTCAATCTGTTTGGACCAGTGTGAAGATCTTTTTTTTTTAATCATTTTATCCTAAAGAGTCATAATTAATTTTTGCCTCTAAAACTCTCATAATCTAGTTTTTGCTCTACAGGGTCCCAATAACAGAATAATGAAAGAAAGAAAAGTGAGGAGAACACAAATAAAATAATAAAATATTAAGTAACTTGTGAATAGTTCCTCTCTTCTTATAACAAGGAACTGTAGCAAAACTAAAATTCTGCAGAGCAGCGAGGTGGCTCACGAGACTGGTGCAGCAAACTTTTGAGTGATTTGCTCGCTACTGTAGCTGTAGAAGAAGAATAGCGAAGGAGATGTGGATACCCTAAGAGCATTCCAAGCTATTTTCACTGAGAATTGACCATGGTGACAGTTTTTCTTTGTCTAGGCCATCTCCCGTCATTATGATGGATTATATAGGACACTTTGGCTTGCAATCCTTAAGAACTCTGAACCCCAAACTACCCTTTTCTTTTGGTTGTCTAGTCTTGACCCATTTTGTATTCGGTATTGACGCCATGTGATTAAAGCACATTGGTCTATTTTGTGCCAAAAGTGCAGCTTTTTTCACATGAAAGTACATGGAGACCCCCTCAACTATCACTTTTTCCTACCGAGACCCCCCCACATTTAAAATCGCCCATACAGACCCCCTCAACTACTCCCGTTACCTAAGTGACACTCTTCCGTCTCAGAACCGTTTGTGATGAACCCTTAACCCATAAATCATACAAAAATACTCTTGTGGCATTACATACATACATGCACCCCCTCTAACCCTTCTCTTTCTCCCCTCCACGCTCTTTCCCCTTTACTTAGTTCTAGAAATCAACCAAAAAAAAAAAAATGATTTTGCAGAGACTCATCCCCATTCTCAATTTGTAGAGCCTTTTTCCCTTTTGATTGGTGGAATGGATGAGGGTTTGGAAACTGATTATGAAATTAATTTCTTTTAATAGCCATGGTTCACTAACTGTGGAAACTCCATTGAGTGGTTTCAACGGAGACGAGCTCGGAGATCCATTCACCACTCTCGGCCCTTTTCTCGGTGGGTTTGGGATTGGTGGTGACGGCCTGAACGACACCGCTTCGAGCCTTAATCACGGACATAATTCAATGGCGAGGAGTGGTGATTGTTATAGTGCCGGAAAAATTGGTAAGTGGGATGTCTCAGGTTGAAGTTTCCAATTGGGTTTTGAAGAGGATAAATAGTTTCAGTAATTATTGGGTGTTTCTTTTGATGGTTTTGAGGATTAAGCAATGCTACTTTTTTCAGAAATTGAAGTAAAGTGGAGCAAAAGAGTGGGGATGGAACCAAAGAAAAGTGGGATCAAATCAAGTAGAGGGGTAAGGGAGTTAAAAAGGTTACATTTTTCAGTTTATTATGAGGGGCGTAAGAAAGTTGGGGATAGGGAGAGTGAAGTGGGAGAAGGGGTACATCTATTATATTTTTATGAAGATCAAAATTCTCAGCTGGAATGTTAGAGGGCTAAATGCGAGGGAGAAAAGGGTGGTTGTTAAATCTCTTTTACAAGAGTGGAAGGCAGATGTGGTGTGTCTTCAAGAAACTAAATTGAGGGAGGTTTCTTTGGCTGATATAAATGAGATTTGGGGTAGTCGATGGGTGGAGTGGGTTCATTTGGATGCAGTGGGACTACCGGGGGGTTTTTGGTGATGTGCGATAATAGGGTGGTGGAGAAAATTGATGTTGAATTTGGCTTATTTTCAGTTTCGTGCTTGTTTGAAGATGTGGTTGAGGGTATGAATTGGGCATTTACTGGGGCATATGGCCTCGTGTCTAACTGCCTTAGGGAGGATTTTTGGAATGAGTTAGTGGCGGTAACATTTAGATGGGATGCTCCTTGGTGCTTGGGGGGTGATTTCAATGTTGTTCGGTTCCCGTATGAGAGGTCGGGGTGTAATGCTATTTCTAGTATCATGAGGAGATTCTCAGATTTTATTAGTGATTTGGAGCTTGTTGATCCGCCTCTTAGTGGGAGTAGTTTCACGTGGTTCGGGAATCAAGAGGATAGATGTATGTCCCGCATTGATCGCTCTTTGTTCTCTGCCTCTTGAGAGGAGCTTTGCCCGGAGGTGATTCAGTGCTCTCTTCCTAGAACTACTTCCGATCATATGCCAATTCTATTAGATGGTGGAGGGATTCGTCGGGGAAGAAGCCCATTCAGATTTTAGAATATGTGGTTGTTGACTGATGGTTTTGCGGATATGGTGGGCAATTGGTGGAATAGCTATTCGGTCTCTGGGAAGCCTAGCTTTGTCTTAGCTATGAAGCTCAACTTGTTGAAAGAGGATTTGCGGAAGTAGAATTTCGAAGTTTTTGGGTTGCTGGGTAATCAAAAAGCCAAGGTGCTGGACGTTATTTGCCGGTTAGATTTGGAAGAACAAGCGCGCACCTTAAATGTTGATGAGAAAGCTCTTAGGAACAATGCTAAAGAAGAATACCGAAAAATTGTGAAGTATGAAGAAATTAGTTGGAGGCAAAAATCCAGAAACTTGTGGTTAAAAGAGGGGGAAAGGAATACTCATTTCTTTCATAGGATGGCAAATTGTAATAGGAGAAACAACTTCATTGGGAAGATCAGGATTGGTGATAGAATCTTGGATAAAGATAAGGAGGTTAGAGTTGGAATCGTTGGTTTTTATGCCGATTTGTTCAAAGAGAAGGGAGGGTATCGGCCTCGTGTTGATGATTTTGAGTTCGATACTATTTCAAAGGAGGAGGCCTTTTTGTTGGAAAAGCCGTTTGATGAAACATAAGTGCTTCATGCTCTTAGATCCTTGAATGGAGATAAAGCGCCCGGTCTAGATGGTATGTCTTTAGCCTTTTTTCAACACTGTTGAGGAACTGTGAGAGGGGATGCGATGGCTATGTTCCTGCACTTTTGGAAGTTTGGAGAGTTTGAAAGGAGTTTGAATGCTTCTTTTGTAGTTTTGATTCCCAAAAAGGGAGGTGCGGAGGATATTAGAGATTTCAGGCCTATCAATTTGCTGGGGGAGCATATAAGTTACTCGCGAAAGTGTTGGCAATTCGCTTGAAACAGATGGTAGGAAAGGTTGTTTCGGAAACCCAAAATGCTTTTGTTGAAGGTAGGCAAAGTCTTGATGCGATTGTGGTTGCAAATGAGTGTGTGGATTTGAGATTGAAGAGCGGTATTCCAGGTATCATGTGCAAACTGGATATTGAAAAGGCATATGATCATGTTAATTGGGATTTCTTGATCTATATTTTGCAACGGATGGGATTTGAAGAGCGGTGGAGGAAATGGATTAGATTTTGCATTTCATCTGTTAGTATGTCGGTCTTGGTGAACAGAGCTCCAGCCGGATTTTTCCAAACTTCTAGAGGATTGCGGCAGGGCGATCCTCTTTCCCCTCTTCTGTTTATCTTAGTCATGGAGGTGCTCAGTCGGATGATTTTGAAAGCTATACAAGGGGGCTTTTTGAATGGTGTTGAAGTGGGGAGGGCTGATGGTTTCTAATATTCTTTATGCTGATGACACACTCTTGTTTTGTAATGTGGAGGCGTTACAAGTGGGTTATCTTAGAAGTGTTTTGTTGTGCTTTGAGGCTGTGCCAGGTCTGAAGGTGAATTTGGGAAAGTCTGAAATGATTCCGTTTGGGGTGGTGGATGATATTGGTGCTTTGGCTCAGATTTTGGGTTGTAGAGTGGCGTTGCTGCCAATGGTGTATTTGGGGCTGCCGTTGGGCTCATATTTCAAATCGAAGTCAGCTTGGGACTCAATTGTGGAAAGATTTCAAAGGAGATTGGCGAGTTGGAAACGTTAATTTATCCCTAAAGGTGGTAGACTACTTGAATAAAAAGCACGCTTTCAAGTCTGCCTACTTACTTTATGTCTTTGTTTGTTATTCCGGTGTCGGTGGTAATAGAGGTTTGAAAAGATTCAAAGAAATTTTCTTTGGGGACGGGTGGGGGAGGAATTCAAATACCATCTCGTTGATTGGGACACAGTCTGTGCGCCCTTTAGAGAGGGAGGAAGTTAAAGTTGTTAATCAAGCTTTGTTGGGCAAATGGCTTTGGAGATTTGCGTGTGAAAGAGAGATGGTGGAGGAAGGTAGTAGCTGCGAATGGGGGGATTGGTCATCTTTGCAAATGCGTTTGCCTTATGGGGTGGCGCTTTGGAGGGGAATAATGAATGGGTGGGATGCATTTAAAAAAAAATACTTATTTGGCGGTAGGTGATGGGAAAAGGGTTTTGTTTTCGGAGCATGTGTGGTGTGGGGAAGTGAGTTTGCGGGAAGCGTTCCCAAGTATTTTTATGTTGGCTTGTGACAGCGAAGCTAGTGTATTTGATTATCTCCACTCTCAAGAAGGAGTTATAGTTTGGGACATCCGTTTGCGTAGGGATGTTAATGAATGGGAGGAAGAGGATTTGTTGGCTTTAATTTCTAGAGTGTATGATATTCGAAGGATAGAAGAAGGGGAGGATGAGGTGCGGTGGAATTTATCAAAAGATGGTTCTTTTCATGTGAAATCCTACTATCAATCTCTTTGTGGGAGGGGTAATCTTTCCTTTCCTTGGCAAGCAATTTGGAAAACAATGGCGCTATTAAAGGTAAGCTTTTTTTGTGTGGTGTGTGGCTCAAGGTAAAATTCTCACCATTGACAACTTGATCCGAAGGCGGATTATTATTGTCAATTGGTGTTGTATGTGCAAAAGGGATGCGGAGACAGTTGATCATCTCCGTATTCATTGCCCGGTGGCATGGGAGCTTTGGACCACGGTGATTTCTTGGTTTGGGATTTGGTGGGCTTTATCGAGAAATGTGATGGAACTTCTAATTGCTCGGAAAGGTGCTAAAGTGGGAAAGAAGAGGAAGCGGGTTTGGAATTTGATTCCTCTTTGTTTAATGTGGATCATATGGAGGGAAAGAAATTCTAGATGTTTTGAAGGGGTCGAAAAATCTTTGCATAGTATCAAAAGTTTTGTGGTGAATAGCTTGTATAGTTGGGACAAGAGAGATTGTTTTCCGTCTCTTGACCAATTCTTAGATTGGTTTGAGCTTTTCTTGTCTCATGGAAGTGTATAGGGCCTTTTGTCGTGTGGCCTTTTTTTGTATATGGGTGGCATTCCCTTAATGCTTTTTTTCTAATATATTTATTTACTTATCCAAAAAAAAAAAAAAATAGTGCTGGAAGAGGAAGAGGAGAAGAGAGAAGTGGTGTGACAGAGAGGCTAGATTCCGCCGCATCAGACGAGCTGGCAAGCTACGTCCATCGGCAAAGTCGAAGTGGGTGCGGAGAGAGCATGAAGTTGAGACGGAAACTGCACAGCAAGAAGTTGAGACGGAAATTGCACAATGTGGACTGAAATGTATAGGGAGAGATTATTTGGGGGAACACAAATAATGGAATAATATAAAAGGATTAATGTAGCCGACCCCAAGTGATTGAGACATAAGGCTCGGTTTGGTTTGGTTTGGTTATAAAAGGGTATCTTGGTCATTTCCCCCATTCTGTTAACGGAGTTAGCATTTTTTTGGTTTTCAATAGTTGAGGGGGTCTATATGGGCGATTTTAAATGTGAAGGGGTCTTGGTAGGAAAAAAGTGATAGTTGAGGGGTTCTCCATGTACTTTCTCCATACATTAATTTCCTTTACTCATGCAGCAACCAAATCACATATTCATTTGTCACTTGACATATAGGATTTAAACAGTCCCAATGCAGGGAGAAGCTATGGTACACAAGGTATACCGTATGTTTAAATTATGACAATTTGTGATTTTCATTATGCCAATTTTTGATTTTGTAATGCATATTTATGACTTCAGTTACGACTTTTACTTTAAAATTTACCTGTTGAACAGGTCACTAGCAGGTTACCCACATTAAAAAATATTGTTATGACATAACCATAATTATTCGTACCGGAATCCATAATACTTGTACCCTAACCAGATATATGCGTACAATATCAAAAATTAAATAATGCTACCCACAAATGTTATAACAACACCATAAATTGGCATTATCTTACCACAATGAGTCGTACCAAAAAATTCTTTGATTCGTTTGATATTCCGTAACAAAATCAAAATATATCGAACTAGAATCAATAATTGTTATACCCAAGTCAAAAATATTTGTAGAATGCCACAAATTTTATAAAATAACCACAATTGTTATGACAACACCTAAAATTGTCGTTTTCTTAACACAATGTGTCTTATCAAAAGAAAACATATTAAAAAACGAAAAATTATATAACAAACCACAATTGTTATGACAATATCATAAATTGACGTTTTCTTACCACAATGTGCCGTACCAAAGGAAATTAATTAAAATATTTTGTAATAACACATGTCTAAAATACCACAAATTCAGTAATATAACCAAATTTGTTATGACAATACCATAAATTGATGTTTTCATACCCACAACGTGTCGTATAAAAAATTCCAATCAGAAAGATCAATTAGCGATAGTTATAATCAGCAAAATATCATACCACAAATTGAGTAATATAACCAAATTTGTTATGACAATACCATAAATTGACGTTTTCATACCCACATTGTGTCGTATAAAAAAAATTCAATTGGAATGTTCAGTAAACGATAGTTATAATCAACAAAATACCATACCACAAATTCAGTATTATAACCAAATTTGTTATGACAATACCATAAATTGACGTTTTCATACCCACAACGTGTCGTATAAAAAAAATTCAATCGGAATGTTCAGTAAACGATAGTTTTAATCAGCAAAATACCATACCACTAATTATTTTCAATTCCCGCCACATTTTTTTCCCAAATTTTAAAATTTTCACCATATTATCTTAATTTTCAATTCCCTGCACACTATTTTTTCAAATTCTTATTTGTCCCTACACAATACCTCAATAATTTAAATTAAAAATGAAGTTCTCGCTCAAAATTTTCATCCAAGAAATTCACCAAAAAGTAAGTACTATACCCAAATTTTTGAATACAACTACAATTTTCTCTCAAAATATTAGTCTAAATTATGTTCTTTCTCTACAAAATTTAATTCAAAAACTCAAAATTCCTTCAAATTTTCGTGGAAAAATGAGAGGTCACTAAAACAAATAATTATCCAACTGTCTCAAGATACGGATATTCAAGGCGGTGCACTTAACAATTGGCATTATATATTTGACAGGCGGATTGATACTAAACCTTCACCCTATGCATACAAATCCAAATTTAATGGTGGTCCTTGGAAATAGGTCGTGGAAGTACAATCAAAATAATTTTGTAAATTTATTGTCATTGTATTTTCTTTTTTAAAAAATTATTATAGTAGACATACTGATTTACACCAATGACATAGGCCATAATATGATCTACAAGTGCATGCCCAACACTAGGGCGGAGGCATTTGAGGCCACTGCTTTCTCAAATTTTCTGCCGGAAATAGGACCCCTACGTACAAGAAAGTATTTTATAATTAATAGCCTTCAAAATTTCAAATTCTCAATTGTGTACCACAATAATCAGCAAAATACCATATCATAACTAAATGTCGTTAGCGAGTATATTTTTAAAATGATCGATCATAACTGTTGTTAGCGAGTATATTTTTAAAATGATCGATCATAACTGTTAGAATATCAAGTCATACGAAAACTCCGTAATCAAAAAATATTTAATGTATCCAAATACATTAAAGTCTAACAATGCACCACCCGAGTTCCATCTAATGCTTTTTTTTTATATCGGAACCGTCTATCTTTTACATAATATGAATAGATCACATGTACCAAGAATGAAGTTGATTGCTTATCATTAGACCCTTAATCAGACAAAAAAATTCTTTTACTATTAAATTCGGGTGCCAATGAAAGGGCTTTCTAAACGCTATTGAGCCAAAAAATTATGTGAATTAGTTAATCTACAAATATAATGAAATCATTGGTTTTGATCATCATTATTGTGTCGTGATTGCAAGTCAACCGTACATTTAGTTACAATAGAGAAGTTGGTTTCATATCAAGTATATTGAAATAATTCTAAATATTCCTTTGGTACGACACATTGTGGTAAAGAAATACCAATTTTTTGTGTTGTCATAACAATAATGGTCATGTTATATAATTTGTAGTATTTTACAAATGAGGGAGGGGGAGAGAGAGTCAAGAAGGAGAGAACAACCTATTACCTGCTAAGCCATTTTTTTATTTTATTAATTGATTTAATAAATTGGTGGTCCGGATTATTCACTTTCAAATCCAATGGTTTAAAATCATGGTGCGTACGGTACACCTCCTAATAAAGGGTGTGTACTTTCCCCTGTGAGTTCCTTCTTGACTTGGATTGGTATATCATTATGATGTTATGCTATTAAGCATCGTGTCTTATTCTTCCGCATATCTTTACATTTACTTCCATTTATTGTTAATGGTTTTGGTTTTCGCATTGATTGTTAGGGAAATTTCCTCTCCTTTGGTTTTATAAATGAAAAGATAGAGTAGTTTTGTGCGATTCTAGCGAAGTTGTTGCGTATAGTTACAGTAGATATGGATTTCTCTTTGTTTAACATAATATTTTGCACTTGGACATCATGCCAGCTTTCTGCAACGAATAGTCGATTCTTTAGTATCTCTTCTCAAAAGTGGAGCTGATAGAGAACCAGAGATAATTGAGCAGGTATAAGCTAGAATGTTCATGAACATAATTTATTTGAATAATCATTGTGTTTGATGCTAAAAATTGAGATTTGTGCTACAGATTTTCACATCATGGTCATATATCATGATGTATTTGCAGAAATATCTCGTCCGAGATGTTGTCAATGTTCTCAGGTTGGTGAATGCCACTTCAATTATCATTGTTCACTAGACAAAACGTAAATGTATATGTCAATTGATACAAAGGTGATCCTCTAATATTCTTTTGAAGTTAAGGAATGTGGGAAAAGGAGCAAGGAAATAACTTTGAATCATTTTCAATACTATGATTTATCCAAAAAAGAATTTTTTGGGGTTAGGTTTGGGGTTTTGAGTTTGGGTTTGATCATGTTAAACTACATACTTAGATATCCCCTAAAGAAGAATTAAGTGGCTGTTGAATGTGGGAAAAAAGGGAGAAACAAGTTAATGTTAAGATTATTAAGTTTCTGAATCATTTGAAGATATTTGTACAAAAGTATAACCATTTGAAATATTTCTTTAGTAAATGTTTGTTTTGTTCATGGTAGTGATTTCTGTGGCATGGACTCAGATCAAGAGTCGTATCTTCAGAAGTTTAAATTTTAGGATACTGAGATATGTGTCCAAAAGTTGGGCATGAGTACTAGGAATCATGAGCAGAAACTTACATTGTGGATTATACAATCTTCTTAGATCACAGTATGATTAAGTGGCAGATTTGCATCGCAAATAATCTTGTGAGGATCAAAGGTTTGTGCGCTTGGATCAGTAATAATATCAATCAGAACAATGGTGCCTTCATTTTTTTGATGGTCCCCTTATTTCTGTACTTTAAGGAATTGAATCACCCTAGGAAATATCTCTTTGCAAGGTCATTAATTTCTGTGGAGACTTGTATATATTTAGTCACTCATATGTGGTACTCTCTCTTTTGAAGGGTTACAACTAAATTAAGATACTATCCCAAGGATTATGTCCAAGAATTTATGGCAGAGGCAGTGGCATTTTTGCTGAGAAATACAAAGATTGACCAGATTGAAGCTTGTGAGTTTCACTGTGATTTTATTGCTTGTGTGTGCATATTATGAATCCCTGGCTAAATGGAATTCCATTAGGGAGTAGTGGCTTAGGTCAAAAGAACCAAAAAAAAGAGGTCGTCGTCTTAAATTAAATAGAATGAAACATCTTACTACAAACTGGTACAACTATGAAATTAAGAATTCTGGATTTATAGAAACAAGATCTGCAAAAAAGTATGCTCTTTGGAAGAGTTGTCCCTTCCCTAGTGTAAGTGGACAAAATCGAATGGCGCTAATAAGAGCGATGATTGTAATGGCTATTCGTGCCTCTTGACCGGAACCCTAGTCTCTCCGGAACCCTAATCTGCAAAATAGATAGAGGTGAGCGCACATATGCCTCTCGTCGGCACAGGCCCTCCGATGCCAAAGTTAGTATCACATCCTAGAGAAAACCCTAATTATTAGTAGGAGAAGAGATGTAATTGCCGTGTATGGCGTACCTTTTACTTCTAGTTTACTCCGTTTCTATAGACTTTCGTTTGCTTGGCGCCCAAGCATCTTTGTTGCCCTAGGTTTCCTATCTCGTATAGGAAACCTGGGATGCTTTGGATTCTCCTTCCCTTATCAAATTACTTCCTTAGTCTTTTTTGGACTCCTTTCCATGGTGGGCCGAACACCCCATTCTCATTGGGTGTCTCCCGTAGATCCTATATTCTTGGGATCTTATTCTTATCGCAAAGTACAATCGTACTGGATTCTTCTAGAATACTCCTTCCGCCTTATCTCTTAAGGTATTATTTACGGGACTTTTCTGTTCGGCCACCTTTTTGCCGAACACCCTGCTTGCTCCATTGACTTCTCATGTCACCTGTTCTTGTTGCCGATCACCGTTCTCATCGGCGGTGTGGTCCGTCTCTCTTATCCGGTGGTCCCACGTACCACATGTTCGGGTACTAATTGAGCCTGTTCGGGAATACCTCCCTACAATTGTTCCCCAGCCTTACTCATTATTTTAACTCAATTGACGATCAAAGCTCCCCAATGCCGAGCACAATTATATTGCTCCTCCGTTTTATACCGTTCAAAAGCAGAATTGGTGCAACTTTCTTCATTAAGCCAAGCCAAACGTCCCATCGTTTGGGCCGGGCATGCCACTGCCTTTACACGTGGCATGCTCCGTACCGTTCGCATTAAATGTGAACGGATGTTTACAAGAAACGAGACGCACAAACGGCGTCTGGGATGACGTTTCACATACGCCACCCCTAGATCTTGGGTATTTAGGGGATTTCGGCCTTAGTTTGTACCAACTTACTCTCTCTCTAGGTATTTCTCTGCAGAAAGAAGGAAGCATTTTCCGCCATTGGAGCACTATTCTTCACTCTCGAGACCTCCGTTTCCTGCACCAAGCTCTTCTAAACTTTATATGGTAAGGCATTGCTCCCCATCTTGCCCTTTATTCTATCGTTCTCATCGAAAAACTTTAGGGTTTTGTTTTTCGTTCCCCGACCCCATATATGGGGAGATTTAGAAGATTTTGTAATACCCCTCAGGCCCTGGCGGATTTTTAGGCCCGTTACGAGATTCCTGATAATCTTGCACCGTCCTTGCCCCTGAGGATGCCATTCGTGAGTGTCCTAACAATGACACCCTTCACATTCTGGTTGTCGCCGTCGTCGAGGGCGGTGGTAGGTTTCCCCTGGCTCCTATGCTTCGCCAGGTCTTAGCCCATTACAGATTGTCCCCAATGCAAGTCTCGGCTAACTTTTTTTCGTGTCTTGTGGGTATAAACGCCATCAACTAAATGCTTGGTACATCCCTAGGTCTGTATGATATCCGCCATCTATACAATATTTCTAGGACAAAGGACTCCCTTACGTATTACTTGAAGAGTAGAGATTCCAGGAAAAAGCTTGTGCTTGAACTTCCTGATTCTGCTCGGGGGGATGATGACGACTTACTCATCATCACGGGGAACTTCGAGCCCAGGGATGAGGATGGCAGAGTGATAGACTTTCACGCGTCGCACAAATTTGGCACACCACGTCAATTCTTTCTCTTCATAGAACTTCGCTTTTGCCGAGTAATATTTACGAACTTCTCTTTTAATTGATTTGTTGGTTGTTACTCCTGTTTTGCAGCTACAAACATTTACCAGGGACATGATATCATTACCCCCTCGGTTCATGTGGCCGACATCAATCGTGCACCAGCTTTCAACGGGTAGGGAACCCATCTCTTGGGCCGAGCAAGAGCAGCCCAAGTGCTCCTCAACTACAGAGCTTCATACGGTGGTTTCATCGACCACCGCTAGGAATGGCATTCGGGGCATTAGGGGCGTATATTGGGTATTCTGTACCCGATACCCGAAACCGAAGTACCACCCATATCCGCCCTGATAACCGAACGGGGAGGGAACTGGGTAACCATAACCGAACCAAATGGATATCGGGTAATTACCGAACCGAACGGATACCCGAAATCAAGCAGTAACCGTAATACTGATCCTGCCAAGTTTATAGTGAAATAACTCCTTTTAATCAAGCAAAAATAATCTTGTAAATGAATAATTGACCTTTTTCTTGACAAAAAACAAAAAACTAATACACCCTTGATAGCCATCAGTGAACCATTTTACACCTCAATCAATTTCTTTTTTTAAAAACCTAAATCAAAACAGCTACCAATATTCTCAATATCTACCAACATTCACAACAAAACATCTACCACATGCTGCCATGCACTTTACTAATGGATTCATACAACACCACAAAACAATTGCAAAGCAAAGTACAAACAAAGGCGGATTAAGAAACAAAGTTGAGCCATCCCTCATGCACACCAGTTGGTCTAGTCACCACATCACAAATCTTAAAATAAAACAAAGTTCCATTTGCAGAATTAAGAGATGGAAAAACGAAATAATAGAATCAAGTCTGCTTGACTGATTTCCATCTTGAAATGCCAACTTCCATTTGCTGAATTCATATCTATTAAATTGAAGGGAAGAAAAAGTGAATTAATATCAACAAAAAATATACAATTAATATGAGCAATATGTAATGTTAAAACCACGAAAACCGTAAGACAAATGCCAATTACCTCACGAGTCATGCACGAATCCCCTGTTTCCGCATCATTTGATATAGTGGCGTACCCCGACGTTGATTCACCTAACAAATACAAAGTAAAAATTGATAAGTACTAGTTTTAGTCTACTAAAGTAGAAAAATACAAGATACTAAGCTCATTACCTTTCATTTCAGCAACCCACAACCAACTTTGAGCACTCATCAAGGCTTCCATCGTATCGGGATGAAGTCTACTACGATGTGGACTCACCAACCTACCATTCGTGCTAAATGCGGACTCAGAAGCAACCGTCGATACCGGAATAGCTAACAGATCCCTAGCCATGGCTTGTAAAATTGGATATTTGGGTTTATGTGATTTCCACCAATTCAAGACATCAAATCCCGCGGGTTTTGGCAAGACAGCTTCCGACAAATAATGGTCCGACTCCAATTTTGCAATATCGATTGTCCTACTTCTCTTCGACTCCCTAAGCATATAGACATTATACTTTGATAGTGACTCTTCATCAATGGAACTTGATTGGGAAGAAGAGTCGCCAATACCCTCCATCATTGAAATAGGACTTTGGTACTCCTTAAGCAATTTAGAACAAAGTGCACAAACTTTCTTAGCTTCTTCGTTATAAGTTGTTGGAAACAATAGTTTAAAGTAGAACTGCAACACATTGATCTTGTACCTAGGATCCAACACAGCAGAAACCCCGACAACACCATGTACCACAGACCAATACTTGTCAAAGTTTTCCACCATTCTTTTGGCCATTTCCCTAATCACCTGATTCTCAGAATTGAGCCAATCTCTCAATTCAAGTCTAATCTCACAAATATTTGGAAAGCATTGATTAGTAGTGGGGTATTTAGTTCCAGAAAACAACTCAGTCACTTTAAAAAAAAAATCAGCTTTTAACAAACATCTCTAGCAAACTCCCACTCACGTTCAGTCAGTAAGGAATTATATTGAGCATCTCGTTTGCTTAAGCGATAGAACACATCCTTATAAAGTAGGGTTGTTTGAAGCATCAAGAATGTTGAATTCCACCTAGTCGCACAATCAAGTCCTAATTGTAGTACTAGTCACATTCAATTGGCGGACTGTTTCTTCAAATTTTTCGTCTCTTTTTTGTGATGCTGTCCAATAAGCTATGCTGTCCCGGATTTTCTCAATACCCACCTTGATAACATCTAACCCATCTTTAACAATAAGATTAAGAATGTGCGCACAACAACGCATATGAAACAAATCCCCACCCAACATAAGCGATGTACTATCAAGTTTATCCCACAAAAGATCAATCATGGTATCATTGGTAGAGCAATTATCAACCGTTATGCTTGAAATCTTTCTATCAATGTTCCAATCCATCAAACAATTCAACAATTGGTCACATAGAACTTCTTTTGTATGTGGACATGGCACATAGATGAACCTAAAATGCAACATTGATATTTAGTTAAAAATGGAAAAATGAAGATTTATATTGCATAAAGGAATAAATATAGCTATGTAAGTTAGAAATACCTCAAAATGCGACTTTGCAAACTCCAAGAATCATCAATAAAGTGCGCAGTGACAGCCATGAAGCCTTTCTTTTGATTACTCGAAGTCCACATATCCGTTGTGATTGCCAATCTACTTGCATTACTCACCACCAAACTCATTGTCTTCCCCCTTTGGTACTCATAAATCTTGAATATTTCAGCTTTCATTGTGTTCCTACATGGCACCTTAAATAAAGGTTGAAGAGCATTTGAATACCTCCTAAATCCAACATGGTCCATAATTGAAAGAGGATACTCATGCATGATCATGGCATTTGCAAGTTCTTTCCGTGCCGTCTCATGACCGAAACTATATGAAGTTAGTAGCGAAGGACGGTCTTTGTTCATGAAATTGTTTGTTAGAACTTGTTGCCTCATGTTATCCCTCTTTTGGTGTTTCCGAACATAGTGTTCTTTCAAATGCGAAGTTCCATTCCTTGTTTCTCCAGACATTTTTGTTCCACAATACTTGCAAATGGCCTTGTAAACCCCGCCAATTTTCACCCTATTATAGTGAGCCCAATAAGGACTCCTTAACCTTTTTCCACCATCATCATCGGATTTATCTGATAAAACGTCAACTTCATCTAACGGATTGTCACTTGCATGGTTATCGAGAGGGGATGATGATCGTACGGGGCTACCACTTGGTTGTGATGGTCCAGAACCATCAACCGGATTTTTGTTGACTGAGTGCTCGACAGGTGATTCAGACATAATGAATCTAGTCCTAAGAAAACACCAGCAGATTCAGACATGATTCAAGCTACAATTACATATTTAAGCTAAAATTACAGACTTTAGCTACAATTACAGATTCAAGCTACAATCAGATTAAGCTAATTCAAGCACATAGATAGATCTCAAGCGACTTAAAAGACGTAAGGAGGTCAGGCCAAGCTCATTTAGAACTATTTCAAATAGAGTTCAGCCCAGGTTATCGTAGCACAGAAGTAACATGACTTGTGAACAACTAAATTGCTCGTAAACAATATTCAACTAGCTAGGGAATGATTTCAAGCAAGAACTTTTATCTTCTTTCAGAAGGTGGATTCTTTGTTGCTAATATTAAAGAGACTAGCCCTTTTGTTCTCACTTGGCATTTTGGACAATAGTTCTTCCCTCATCAAAAAACTGATCAAACTACCTTTATCTCTTTTTCTTCTTCTCTCTTTCTCTGAAAGGCCATTTTTTTTATCACTTCACATGGACAGAGACAAAGACTGTGATGGCTTTGTTGGGATGTGAAATATTCGAATTCATGGGATGTTTCCTCTGTCAATCTTAGTGGAGTGCTCCTATAGTTCATGGAATCCTCTTAATTTGGGCTTTTCATTTACATAAGCTTTCATGGCTCTTTCCTCTGTCAACCCCAGGTTAACTAAAAGGAATCGTAAGAAAGTAGATGCAGTTTTCACAAAACATGAACAATCTTAGTCCAGTGAACTCATCGCATCCACTGGTACACTAGTCTATGAACAAAATCAAACACTTGGCCCACATGCAGCAAATTCAAGAACATAGATCTCAAGCATATTATATTTTCGAGCACATGAGAGAGAGAGATAAACTAGAGACGATAACAGCCGACTGATTCAAATGGGCCCTGAAGAGTGTCGACTGCGGAGTGCGGACTCGCCGGACTGCTACAATCGATTGCCTAAAAAGTGAAAAAACCGAGAAATGAGACTTGAGAGACAAGATCGAGAGAGAGAGAAATCGATCTCACGTAGAGGAGTGGAGTCCAGATCGAGTCGGCGAGTTGCTGCTCTGGGGCTGTGGAGTGACTGGAGTTTGGTCTGGAGAGGAGTGGCCAGTGTGAAATAAAAACCCTAGGAGGCATAAGAGTGTGTGTATATATATAAGGGTATTTTTGTAATTAACCTGTTTCGGTTTGGTTCGGTTATTAGCTCAACCGTAACCGACCCGAACTCGTTCGGTTATCTTCCAACCTCCACCATATCCGCACCAATGGGGAATTTTTCGGTTATGGTTCGGGGGAAAAAAGCGGTTACGGTTCGGGTACCCATCGGTTTCGTCGAGATTGCCATTCTTAACCACCGCACCCGTGCAGCTGACGATCAAGGGCTTCTGGTTGCCTCTACTTTAGACCGGTCACGCACTCCTCCGATTCCCGATGAGCCTATGCAATTGGCCAAAAAAGCTTCCACCTCGTCGTCAAGAGGCTATACTCCATCTCCACCACACGATCAAGACATGAACCAGCCAATCAATCTCAGCAGCCTTCTAACCCTTCCTGGTCGTGGTCGAGGCTGCGGCGCCGCTCGCGGCCATGGCGCCTCCCAAGGCCGTGGAGGCTCCTTGTGTCACAGTTCGTCCCACGACCGTCAAGCCATTGCTCAATCTGACGTTCCCCTTGGTTTTTCTCCCGAGGAAGTTGAAGAAGTCATCGTGACAAATGCCAATGCCTTGAACCAACATTGGGTGAGAATCTCCCACCTCAGCCTCATCCCTTATATGGGCTACCCAATTCTCTCATGGACACCGCCCTAAGAGCACCAGGGACAGCGTAGAGTCTGAGGCGTCTGCTTTAGCCCTATCCCAAGCCTTCATGCTGCCTAGGGGTATGCGAAAGGAAGTTGAGAGTTCTCCCGACAAGCTTCTCGGTTCATTCATGGTTAATAGTGCCAAGGTATGTTTCTCCGTTTAGCACTATTTTGCATATCATTACCATTTCTATTACTGATCCCTTCGTTTATCAGGCAATGCAGGCCCAAAACTAGGGCAGGCCGAGCCTCAATGTGCAAAGCTTGCTAGCAAGAACACAAAATTGCAGCATTCCATCACTAGGCTTAAAAGGGAAAGGAACCAGGCACGTGCTGATACCGAGGTTTTGAAGACCAAGTTGGACAGCACTGAAGACAGTCTTAACCAAGCGCTCATTGAACTTGAGGCAAGCAAAACAGAGTGTAAATGACGGCTTATCAACAAGGTTACGATGAAGGGATCAATACTGCCATGGAGAATTATTAGGCACAAATGCCCAGGATTCAGGACGAGATATGGGCCGCGTCTCTAACCAAAGCTGGAGTTGCTGAGACGTCCCCGTTGTGGATTGAGAACGATCTCCCGAGCTCATAAGTTGTTCCTGAAAAGAATTTGTGGAGGAGGAGAACAACCTAGACAAAGAACTTAATGCTGATGTTTCCCAACAGCTCGCTGCTAATGCCGACCAAGAGCCTAGAGAAGTTACCAACCCTGGCGAGAAGGAAGCCAGCGGTGATATTAATGTTGAGAGCTCTGTTACGGAAGACAATCTAGTCCAAGCTACCTCATCCACTGTTCAGATTATGTCCCTGGAAGTGTAAGTGCATCTTTTTTACTACAAAACATTTATCTTACCAATTTTGCGGGACCTGCGTGACCATCGTTCTAGCCTTGCATGGCACAAGTACATTTCTTAATGTTTGTCAACACAAGTATTTGGTCCTTCGGGGCATAACAACTCTTGTTTTGTGGGCTTTAGTGGCCAGGCTATGTTGGTTGGCCCTTCGTGGCCTTAACTTGTTTTGGTGGCCATTGGCTGTTTTGTTTTAAGCATTTCCCCATATGCTCTAGTTATTTTTGCACATACCTAAGTTTATCGTACTAAGGAGCACTTTAGAACAATTATTGCTTAGCCATCTGTTCGTTCAACTAAGGGTTTTGTGCATGTTTCCTTGTGCACCCTAAGCTTTTTCATACTTGTAAAGATTCCTAAGTTTATTCATACTTAGCCAATTTTGCATGTTTGCGTATGCACCCCAAGTGTTTTCATACTTGGACAAATTCCTAAGTTTTTCGTACTTAGCCAATCTTTGCGTGTATTCGTACGCACTAGGGTAAATGTACCCATCCTCTGCTTCCCTATACAAGGGGAGAAAAAGTGGTTATGAGTTTCTAGCTCCGTATTTAGACGGATAGAGTAAATGAAGGTCCATAAACAGAAAAGATCAAAAGTTTGTAAAATCTCGTAATGCAAAAGTGGAATTTTATTCATAATTCTTGAACTCAATGGGACGTTTATCCATACCCCTCGCAACTAACAAATAATAAAAAATAAGAGAACATTATTCATAATTCCCACATAACCATGCTATGCATCCTAGAAAAACAAATTGAACAAGGGAGTTTTATTCATAACTCCCACACAATCACGTTATGCATCCTAGAATAAACAAGGGAGTTTTATTCTTAACTCCCACACAATCACATTATGTATCCTAAAATAAACAAATAAACTAAAGTCTTTTTAAACAAATAACTTCCTCAAATTGTGGACATTCCTAGGCCGTGGCACCAGGTTCCCGTCCAAATATGTCGGACGATAAGCCCTTATGCCCACAACCTCAGTCACTCGATACTGGCCTTCCTAGTTGGCCCCCAACTTACCCTCATTCTTAACCTTGGTGTTGTTGAGCACCTTACGAAGTACCAGGTCCCCAACACCAAACTCCCGTGGGTGAACATGTTTGTTGTAGCTCCTCATGAGTTGCTCCTCATAAGAGGCCAAATGAACCAGAGCCCGCTCTCTTCGTTCCTCGGCAAGGTCCAACTCAATCTCCAGGGCTCTGTCATTGCCCCTACTTTCGACCAAAGTGGTGCTATTGGTTGGCAAACCAACCTCAGTTGATATAACAGCTTCTGTCCCATATGCTAATGAATAGGGGGTCTCTCCCGTTGACCTTCTTGGTGTTGTTCAGTGCGCCCATGGGACCAGTGGTTGCTCGTCGAGTTGCTTGCCTTTTTTCTTGTCTATCCTCTTCTTGATCCCATCAAGAATGGTCTTGTTAGATGCTTTCACCGGCCCATTATTCTGAGGGTAGGCTGGGGTAGAATAACAGTTTTTTATCCCATACTGAGAACAGAAAGCTTTGAATTTTTTCTAAAATTGCGCCCCATTATCTGTGATCAAAGAATAGGGGACCCCAAACCTTGTAATTATGCTCTTCCAAACAAACCTTTCTACCATGGGTTCCGTAATCCTGGCCAAAGGCTCTGCTTAAATCCATTTCGTAAAACAGTCCGTGGCTACCAAGAGGAATTTTCTGTTCCCAGTTGCCTTATGGAGTAGACCCACAATGTCCAGTCCCCACTATGTAAATGGCCAACGACTTGTTGAAGGCACCAAATCTTCGGCCGGTGTTCGGATCATGGGTGGGAACTTTTGACACTTCTCAAAGATTTTCACATACACCTTCGCATCCTTTTGCATGTGCGGCCACCAATAGCCTTGGTTATTGTTCGGTGGGTAATGGACCTGGCCCCCGCATGACTTCCACACGTTCCTTCATGAATCTCAAGGAGGAACTTCTGCACCATCTCGGGGTGCACACAGAGCAAATAAGGTCCCGTAAAGGACTTCGGATACAGCTTCCCTTCGGGGGAAAGCTAAAATCGTGTTGACTTTATCTTTATCTTGTGAGCTTTTTTCTTATTGGAGGGGAGCGTCCCATCTCATAGGAACTCCATGATTGAATCCATCCAACTTGGTCCTTGGTTCACGTCCAAGACCAATCCCACACACCTTCCAATACTTGGCTCTCCGAGGTAGTCCACCGCTACTCTTCTCTTGAACTCTGTTGGAACAGTTGCGGCCAACCAAGCTAGGTAGTCCTCATGGGCATTCTGCCCAAAACTTATCTGTTCAATAGAGACCTTTTCGAAGGTGTCGAGTAAATCTTTGGCTGCCTCCACGTAGGCCGCCATCTTTTTGTTTTGGGCTTCGTACTCCCCAGACAACTGATTCACCACAAGCTGTGAATCACAATATATCCTAACCCTTCTTACCTTCAGGGCCTTCGCACTCCTCAGACCTGCTGGGAGTGCTTCATATTCAGCCACATTATTTGACGCACTGAACCCCAGCCGAATGGACAAATCTAGCATTAGGGAAGAGCACAACCCCAATACCTGATTCAGTATTACACGCTGAACCGTCCACGAATAGTTTCCATTCCAGAGGGTCCTGTTTGGCGGCTGGTTTCCTTTCCCTTGTAGGGAGTTTTTATGCTTGTTCCTCTCTCGTAGGAGGCAGGGGAGCTACAGCCAGGGAGAACTCCGTGACAAAGTTGGCCAGCACCTGTCCTTTTATCGCGGTACGCGACTGGTAGTCAATATTGTATTGACTCAGCTCTACCAACCACGTCGAGATTCGTCCCGAGAAATCTGCCTTTCGTAGCAGTGACTTCAATGGAAATTCCGTATAAACCACAATCTTGTGGCTTTGAAAGTAATGTGGGAACTTCCTTGCTGCTGTCCTTAGTGCCAAGCCTAGCTTTTTGAGGGGAAGGTATCTCGTTTCTGCGTCCAACTACGTCTTGCTTATGTAATAGACAGAGATTTGCTCGTGTCCCTTATTCCTTAGCAACACTGCACTTAATGCTCAGAAACTGCTAAATACAAAATCAAGGACTCACTCGACTCTGGAGTCCACAGAAGTGGTGCTGCTGCCAAGTACTTCTTCAGGTCTTGGAAGGCCTGTCCACAGTCTGCTCCCCATTCGTATCCCCCACTTTTTCAATTGCTGGAAGAAGGGTCTGCACTTGTCATTTGACCGGCTTATGAATCTGTTCAAGGTTGCCGCCATCCTTGTCAACCTTTGAACTTCTTTCGTGGTTCTTGGGCTTTGTAGCCTCTGTAAGGCTGTTATCTGATTGGGGTTCGCCTTTATCCCTTTTATGGTCACTAGGTGACCCAAGAACTTTTCCGAACTAACTCCAAACGCACACTTCGAGGCGTTGAGTTTTAACTTGTACTTCCTTAAGATCTCAAACGCCTTCCTCAAATCGGCTATGTGGTGACACTTCTCTTTGCTTTCGACCACCATGTCATCTATGTATTCCTCCATAGTCTTGACGACCAATTTCTTAAGCATAATCATTGCCAACCTTTGGTATGTTGCTCTGGCATTCCTCAAACCAAAGGGCATGACACTGTAGCAATACAACCCTCTTGGTGTGATGAAGGAGGTCTTTTCTTGATCGGGCCCGAACATGGCAATCTGATGATACCCCCGATAAGCATCTAGGAAGCTCATCCTTCCATAGCCAGCTATCACATCAACTAATTGATCTATCATTGGGAGAGGAAAACTGTCTTTGGGGCATGCCTTGTTTAGATCCGTGAAGTCTACACAGGCACGCCACTTCCCATTCTTCTTCTTAACAACCACAATGTTAGATAGCCACTTTGGGTAGTAAACCTCTCGTATAGCCTTGGCTTTCAATAAACGATCGACCTCCTCGATGATAGCGTCCATGTGCTGTATGGCCGATCTTCACTTTTTTTGTATTACAGGCTTATGCTGAGGATCCACGTTCAAGTGGTGACAAATCACGTTTGCGTCCACCTCGGGCATCTCTTCGGGAATCCAAGCAAACACGTCAATGTGCTCCTGTAGGAATCCTACCAACTCCGCTTCCTCGTTTTTACCCAATGTCTCCCCAATTAGAAAGTACCTCTGGATCAGTCTTTTTGATCTGTATTTTCTTTAATCCTTCGACCACTTTCTCGGCGGGGTTTCCTCTGACATCCTCGATGGTTGGCTGATCCGGAAAAACCACAGCTGGGACCCATTTGGCTTTCGGTGCTTTCTTGATTATGGAAATCAAACACTGCTGCGCCACCTTCTGGTTGCCTCTAATCTTTTCAATCCCATTTGACCCTGGGAACTTAACCATCTGGTGGTAGGTAGCGGATATTGCCCTCATCTTGTGTAACCATGGCCTCCCTATAATCGCGTTATAGGACATCTACTACCAGAAAATCGGTTCGTAACACCACCGAACCTGCCCGAACAGGCAGCGTTACCTTCCCTAAGGGCCACACTGCTCCTGCACTGAATCCGACCAAAGGGGTTGTTGACTGTACCAGATCTTCCTGAGTCAATCCCAATTTTTTAAATGCATCGTAGTACAGTACCTCTGTGCAACTTCTTGAGTCCACCAAGATTCTTTCAATATCATACTCCCCAATTCGTAGGGTTATGACCAAAGCATCATTGTGTGGCACCTGGACTCCTCCTAGGTCCTCATCCGTGAAAACTATGCCGTCGTCGCATACCCCGCCTTCACGTCCTCCTTTCTTTCCTAGATGCATGACATGCTGGTCGTGCTTGACTTGTTCTGGAACAGCCTCACCTCATTTCTCGTATAAGGTGTGGCCAATCCATGTATGAGATGAATTAAACCCTTTGGATTTTGTTCGTAATCCAACTCCATTGCTTTCCCATTCTCTTTGGGTCTTTCTTGGATGAACTCTTTAAGGTATCCTTGAGCCACCGGGTTGTCAAGGTGCCTCTTGAACATTTCACAATCCTCTGCCATGTGGCCCCAATTTTTGTGGTAGCTGCTGTTGACTCGTAGCTCGTTTTGCATCTTTGTCTCCCTCCAATCTTGGGGGCCACTTGAAGTAGGGGTGATTCTTTATTCGATAAAGAATTCTATAGATCGGTTCTCTCCAGATTGTGGTTATTGAAAAGAAAGACTTAGGATCAGGAGCTTGCCTCTCCTCGTACGACTCTTTCTTCTCCTGCCCATATTCCTTTCTCTCCCTGTAGGTCTTGGGCTCTGGTTTGTCCGGCTTTCTCACCGATCCCTTTGCCTGTTCGGTTACAATTTTGCCTTCCTCTCGAAGTATGTCATCCGCCATTCTGGCATGTTGTTCGATCCGCTCCATCAGTTTTGCTTGCGTACCTACCAGACTCATCTTTAATGACTGTCTCAATTCTCCCCGAACAGGCAATCCAGTTTTGAACGTAGCTATTGCATACGCCTCGCTGCAACTTTCGATCTCATTGAAAGTTTCCCAGTACTTCTTTACATAATCCCTCATCGACTCATTCTCTCCTTGCTTTATTGCATAGAGGCTCTCAAAGTTTTTTGGTGACCTTCTGCTTGTCAAAAATCGCCAATGAATTCCCGGCCAACTGCCTCCATCTTTGTATGGAATGCGGACCAGTTTATGGAACCAAGACAATGCTACATTTCCTAGACTCGATGGGAACATCTTGCACATAATGGCATTGTCCCCGTCGTGCATGAACATATCTTGCTGGTAGTGTTGCACGTGAGCCACGGGATCTGCACTTGTCTCGTAAAGGATGAACGCGCCGTGCTTTACCCTGCTCGGTAACTTTGCCTCCTACAACCTCTTCGCAAAGGGGGAGGCAGCTGTGTTGATGAGGGCCTTCCAGGTTGCTTCCCATGCAGTCATGGTTCCGTCCTCATGCCCCTTCGTTTTGTGAGCCCCATCCTTTTCCCAATTGGAGTCAGGTCTCTTGTACCTGTCTCTATGGTGCTTCCAGGTCCCTTCTTCCTTGGGGGTGGGACTCCAACTCCTGCTCCTTTTTCGTGAAGAAGCCCTTCGTCGCTTTGGAGTACAGCTTTGACTTCTGCTCTTCCGTTTCTGTGGAGAAGCTCTCTTTCGCTCCAGAGTACGACTCCTACTCCTGCTCCTTCTTCTTCCCAAAGGAGCCTTCTTGTACTCTACCTGTGCTCGTCTGTTCTCCTTAGAGTTTCTTCGTGAAAGTCCGGAGTCCTCGGGATTTTCTCGGATCCGCTCTATCTCTTGAATTTTGTATTTTTGTCTCTTGATCAAACGAGCGAATTCCTCGATTTCCTGTCTCTTTTTATCGAGGATATCTTCGCTGTTGTGCACGCTTTTTGAGTGTGCAACTGACTCCTCTTCATGGCGAGATTTCTCCCTCCGTGTGGACCCCGTAGCCGTCCTTCCTTCTTTATTCTTAGAACTATCAGGGATGGTCAATGGGTTCCCCTTGTTTGCTATCTTCTTCCTGTGTCCTGCTTCGGGCTTCCTCAGAGTGCCTGGCGGGGATTTGTCTCCTCCCCCACCCAGTAGGTTCTTTGGGTCAAGTGGTGTCTTTGGATCTTCTTTCACCATGGTCATTTTTCAAAGGGAACTCTTTCGCTTTCCACAGACGGCGCCAATTGTAAGTGGACAAAATTGGATGGCGCTAATAATAGCATGATGATCGTAACAGTTACTCGTACCTCTTGACTGGAACCCTAGTATCTCGCCGGAACCCTAATCTGCAAAATAGACAGGGGTGAGCGCTCCTATGCCTCTCGTCGGCACAGGCCCTCCGATGCCAAAGTTAGTATCATGTATTAGAGAAAACCCTTATTATTAGTAGGAGAAGAGATGTAATTGCCTTGTATGGCGTACCTTTTACTTCTAGTTTACTCTGTTTATATAGACTTTCGTATGCTTGCTGCCCAAGCATCTTTGTTGCCCTAGGTTTCCTATCTCGTATAGGAAACCTAGGATGCTCTAGATTCTCCTTCCCTTATCAAATTACTTCCTTAGTGTTTTTAGGACTCCTTTCCATGGTGGGCCAAAAACCCTATTCGCATTGGGTGTCGCCCGCAGATCCTATATTCTCAGGATCTTATTCTTATTGTAAAGTGCAATCGTACTGGATTCTCCTAGAATACTTCTTCCACCTTATCTCTTAAGGTATTATTTACGGGAGTTCTTCTTCTGTTCGGCAACCTCTTTACCGAACACCCTGCTTGCTCCATTGACTTCTCATGTCACTTGTTCTTGTTGCCAATGACCGTTCTCATCGGCGGCGTGGTCCGTCTCTCTTATCCGGTGGTCCCATGTACCACATGTTCGGGTACTAATTGAGCCTGTTCGGGAATACCTCCCTACACCTAGAAGGTTTTATCGAGGCTGCTGAGGTGAAGTCGGTGCCTTAGAAATCTACACTTAATGAAATGATTATCATCATATTAAAGACCATAAAGCTCAAAGCGAGGAAATTGGTGATTAGCCGAAATACTCCCGATGGCCAAAGACCATAAACCTAGCTACGATATATGCAATCATATTGCAATTGTGCTAGCATCCTAGTTTCTTGTAAAACTGCTGAACTAGAGTCAAATTAACTTGAATATAATTTTCTGAAGCCGTAAGGGTGACCATGTTAAATTTCAAAAAAAAATTAGTCCCATTGATGCCACCCTTTGTGTGTTCCATATTATTTGCCATTATCTAAATTATTTTTCTTTAATTTGCTTTGTTCTTATTTGCCCTTCTACACATGCTCACACTCTTCTTTGTTGGCCATGGAGTCAGCTTTGCTCACATATCTTGTCTTTAAATTTTATGTGGAAGTATGTCTATGCATAGACAGCATCTGCTGTTAATCTCTGAGTTAAACAGGTATTAGAAGAGTCATGGTTGAAGTTGCAAAGAAGCCACTGGTCGTCAGAAAATTTGGTGTCAGTGCTTTACTGTGGTATGTTATGAGAGGAACTTCATCAAAGTTGCATTCAAGAGCTGAGCAAGTGTTGCGATTACTTGTGCGCAGCTCAATACTTGGCATTGGTGATAAATTTGCCCAAGGCAAGCTCTTTTTGTTAGATTTCTTCACATGTGGTGTTTATACATTTCAATTATATATGTTTTTACTTCATGCTGCATACTAAACTAATTTTTTCCTTGTTATTTTTTTAATCTCAGGATTACTCCCTCTGTCCTGAACTGTATATCCAATTCTTGAGAATCATTCTTTTTTGAGGGGCCCAAATAATTGCTCTTAAGAACACATATTCAAAACTACCATGGAGAGTTTTTTTTTTTTTTAAATTTCTTAAAGTCACTATAATTCAAAAAGATGAGGGCAATAATAGAGTTTTATAGGTTTCAGCACTTTGACTTTTTAAGATGGACAACGATTTTGTGACATGAACAAATGAAGAAGTGGACAGATAATTTGGGATGGAGGATTAGTTGCAAATAGTTTTGCTATATCCATGTTTGATTTGGCCGCATTTCCTTTTTTTTTTTTTTTTCCCTGTAAAAGAGTTGCTTTCTAAATCAAGCTTTGGCGGCTGTTCATATTAGGAGCAGTTTACCATGATTAGTCGCAATTCCAATTTTGTTTATTAATATGTTGAAAGTCATCATTGACTTGCACCTCGGAACCTACATGAGTAAAATCATCAAGTTTTATGAATTTTGCCAAAAATTGTATGTACTTTGTTCTGAGTGCTCTCTCTCTCTCCTGGTGTGGTGTGTTTGGGCAGCCTCACAGTCTGTTCTTGAAGTTGTAAGTGCTAGCTTCCAAAGGATATGTGAGGAGCTTGAGCCTACTGTGTTGAATTTGATAAGGGGTTGTTTATATGAGGAAATTAGGGCCGCTTTATCTAGTGGATTATCATTGCACCTCAGTCACCTGTTGTCGCTGCTAATTTCTACCGTTCAGATTGATTATATCCGGAAAACCGAAGGTGAGCTATCAAGTAGTTTTGATTTGTTTGTCCTTTTAATGGTTTTATGGTATGTTGCCTAGATGTTACTGTGCTTATTACACTAAGAATCAATTGTTCTTTTTATATACAGATTACCAATTGATGCTTCAAGTAGCTGGGATGCTTATGCAGAAGTTCATCTTGCCTTTGAGCATGCAGAAGGCAGAAGACCAATCTTTTGAAGTTGTTGATAAGCTTCTACAATTGATGCTCTGCATTCTTGATGGGCTCCATTTAGCTGATAACGTCTCAGTTATTTCCATTGTTTCTGTGCAATGGGCTCCTGTATTTAAGTCGAGCAAGTCAAGGTATTGCCTTCATAATGGTTTTTGTTTTCATTCCATGGGACTCCCTTCTCTGTTTATTTATTTCTTCCTGCCGTTTGTATTCTGTCAGCAATTATTCAGTACTGTCTTTGACATGTATGACTTGGTTTTCAGTTTGCTGAGTTTTATCCAACAATTACTACTAAAAGATCCCTGCATAGTCCATGCATTCAGATGTAATATTATAAGGTATTTTTTTTACTTCTTCAATGTACCGGATGCTTGTCTAATTTCTCTTCAAAGATACTAATGATCTTGGCCTTTCAAATTTGATTCCAGTGCATTATATGATATTATAGAAACTTCAAAGGAAGAAGTTATTCCTTTGCTACTTATCTTCTGTGAAAGAATGCAAGTTCAAGTTCAAAGCCCCAGCTTTCTAGATGGAGCATCTGGAGAACAGGTTTCAAGGATTTGCAGTCACTTGCAGGATGCTATTGCCTACTGGATTGAGATTATCTATGAAATTGTGCAAGGTGATTCATCAGTCATTCAACTTCAGGAGAGTGAATTGGCTTTGGTGTGGGGAATCATTAGCTGCTATCCTTATCTGAAAGTCATCCAAGCAGACTCCTCCTTATTACTTGATTTTGTGGATGCACTCGATCAGCTTCTTGTGATTGATGCTGGTAAGTCATGTCGTCCTGTTTTAACTTAGACACTGACACAACATTCTAGGGAGAAGTGAATGTAGTGTGGTAAGCTGTGTCTCCACTCCCCATCAGCTTATAGATGTGAAATAAATAAGTACCCATTGAGTTGTAAGGAATCACCGACCTTCATTTTTTGATATTGATTCTCCCTTTTGTTTCTTTATGGTTATGGGCACTTGAAAGAATTTGGTAAAATTGAATGGCTATTTTGGTTTTCTGCTTCAAAAAAATTGGTTAGCATCCTATTATGGAATTTCGAATTGGAGTTTTCAATCTAGT
This sequence comes from Rhododendron molle, assembly GCA_025413875.1. Classification (NCBI taxonomy): domain Eukaryota; kingdom Viridiplantae; phylum Streptophyta; class Magnoliopsida; order Ericales; family Ericaceae; genus Rhododendron; species Rhododendron molle. The sequence goes on from CM046396.1 coordinate 32,225,217, forward strand.
TGCACCAGCTCTTACATAGATCTTGGTCTACAGCTGGCGTTTAATTTCAAGTTTTTCAGACTATATTGCAGGGTTTCATAGACATACTTGGCAAAGCCTAATTGGTGCTGCTTTGAGTTCCTATAACAAATTGTGTTCTAGTAACTTCATCAGAGATGAAGAAGTTAGCAAATATTTGCGACTGGCTGCAAGATATAGGTCATCATCACATATATTATCTGCTGTTGCTGACTTTTTGGATATGATGAATGGGTAGGGTTTTAGAACCATTTGTGTTGTTTATTATATCATTTATCTGTCGTCATTGAATACTTTTTGCTTGTAAGAAGACTCATCTTTTGTTAACCTTCTTCGAATCATGCAAAATTAAGGTCTGCTCTTCAAGAAGAAACCAGCACTGTTAGATTGCATCCAGAACTTAAAGCGGAGAAGGCTGCGGAATCGTTGTGTATATTTGCTGAAAATTTGTGCCAGTCCGACAAACTGATCCGTATTTCCACTCTAAGAATATTATCCCATTATCAACTTCTAAATTATGAGCATTCTCCTAAAGAAGAGCCCACGCAGGAAAATATGAAAAGTGAAGTTTCTCACACTTGCTTTGCTGATGACCGGGGCTGTAATGTATGTATTTATTTCCCTTGTTACGATTCGTTTTTATCATCATGCTGGGAGTGGGTTTGAGGTTGATTTGTTCTAATATCAGGTTCTTCGCCTCCTCCTCTCAATTGAAGATACACCTGTTTCAGTTACTACCAGCAGGAGAGTAATCTTATTGATTTCAAGAATACAGATGGGCCTTTCTAGTGCAAGGATAGCTGAAACATATTTGCCTTCTGTTTTGTATGGGATAATTGGCATCTTCCATAACAGATTTAGCTCTCTATGGGACCCTGCATTGGATTGCATGGCAGTTGTAATAAGCAAGTATTTTGACGTTACATGGGATGGATTTGTTCAGTATCTGGAACAGTGTCAGTCTAATTTTCTAGCATCTAATGGTCAATCAGACAGAAGCAACAGTGTGTCTACTTGTAATTCTAGTGGTATGTGGCATCTTTTCTACGTTGCTTTTTCCACCAAGTTCTTCTAGATACATGCATATTGAAAACTGAATAAAAGTTCTGTAATTCCTGGTATTTTACTTAATTTGTATTCTGGAAATTTAATTTCTTACCTGGGATTTGCTTTTCAGGTTTAGTGGAACGCTTCCATTTCTTTCTTTCTCCTGCATCTGATAACAACCCTTGCGTAACAGTTTTGTCCTTGTTGATTCGATCTTTGCAAAAAGTTCCTGGTGTCATAGAATCTCACTCGCAGCAACTTGTTCCTTTGTTCCTGAAGTTTATGGGTTACAATCTCGATGATCTTGTCAGGTAATTGTTTTATGGTTATTGTGACTTCTGATTGATTGTTTTAGTTTTTCTTCCAAATGCAAATTTGTGTACGTCTTCCCTTTGTATTTTTGTAGTTAAATTTTGGTTCTCTTTTCTTTTTTCTTTTTTATAAAACTGCAGTGGTGGAACATTCAAGGCACAGGTTTTTAAAGGGAAGGAATGGAAGAATATCCTTAAAGAGTGGTTAACATTGTTGAAATCACTGCGACATCCCAAGTCTTTCTACAGGAGTCAATTTCTTAAGGACGTTTTACAATATAGGTTGGTAAAATCTTGGGTGTTGCCACTGTAAATGTTCATCTAATTATGCCTCATTCTATATCTTTTCATGCCATGTCATGTGGGCCTGAGTTAAGTATTGGTTTTGCAGCTATATCTGGAGCTTGGCTATTGGTTCGTGGATCTGAACATTTAATTATTTTTTTTGTCTTAGAGACCGTTCTAGCATAAGATGACATAAATCATTAATGTGCTGGAAATTAAATGGGATTTTGAAGAAGGGGATTTCTGTCTCTTTCCATGTGAGAGGCTGGAAATTTTTCTTTACTTTCAAATGTCAGGTTTGGAGATCGAAATAAGTTAGGAGGATCCGAGTGTCTTAGTTGGGTGTAGCGGTTGGACTCATTTCCGACAGCCTAACCCTTGTCACATTGATGTAGGACAGATTTGGAATAGGATTAAGGATGCTCAAAGACAAAGAACAAGGGCTGTTTTGTGGCTGTGAACAATAAACTGTGAATCGTAATTTGTAAGAAGTAGGAGAGGAAGGGTTAGAGAAGGATAGGTCTAGGCATCACATCTAGAAAACCCAAGGCATCACACCTAGGGGCTCGTTAGCATCACAAAATCTATGAGCTTGAAAGCTACTCAATTTTTATTCTCACTCTTCAGGATTTTCTATAAGGCTTACAATCTTATTTATACGCATTTCAACTGACTCTAGATCAATAAATAACCTTCAACCAACTTTAGACTCCCAAAGACACATTGAACATAGACTCTTTGACTTCATTATGTCATGGAAAAACTAAATGACCAACTAATTGACTATTTGACTACATTTCACATTAATGACAAGTCAAAATGTCTCTTTGACTAGAAATTAAAGAGACATTTTGACTTGACTAGAACCCAAAAGACACTTCTAAGAATCTAGCCCATGTCTAGCCAATATCGCGAGTTGGCCCTTTTCATCCGACATCTGAACTTACCAAATACCTGTGACCTCTTTGCATGGACCGCATCGCAATTCCAGCAGACCCTGGTACACTAGGGATAAAAGAGTTCGTATAACACTGACTGACTGACATTAGTTGTTTCAGTCCCAAATCCTAGATTCTAACTTAGTAATTGTTCCATGAGTTGGCAATAAAATTCCTTTTGGTCGTCTTTTTCAGGCTTCTTGATGAAAATGATGCTGAGATACAGATGATGGTTCTTGATTGCCTGTTAAACTGGAAAGATGATTTCTTAGTTCCCTATGATCAGCATCTCAAATGTCTGATCAGTTCAAGGAGTTTGCGAAAGGAACTAACAACGTGGAGCTTGTCCAAAGAATCTAATCTTATTGAGGAAAGTCATAGAACTTACCTCGTACCTTTTGTTATCCGAATTTTGATACCAAAAGTCCGGAAACTGAAAACACTGGCCTCTCGAAAGGTACTTTGTGATCTTCTAAGATTTTAACTGTACTGGGTTTTCCACAATATATTTTCCTTTTCTGTTTTGCTCTGTTTTTTTATTTGTCCTATTTGTTTTTTTTATTTATTTATGTAAGATGACGTGTTTGTGCTTATTTATGTTTTTTCAGCATACAAGTGTTCATCATCGAAAGGCAGTTCTTGGGTTCTAGACGTCGATGAGCTCTGTCTTTTCTTGCCCTGCTAATAAATCCATTGCTAAGCACTTCACGAGGATTTGATGGGATGGGGGTATGGTTCTTGAGTTCGTCTGAGCGGTCTAAAATGGAATTTGACTCGTTTAGTGTTTTGAAGTATTTCACCAGAGATAACGCAATGGCCCTTTCTTGGAAAAAGAGATATGCTTTCGTGCACGTAATTGAAGATATTCTTGGTGTTTTTGATGAGTTGCATGTTAAACCATACCTTAACCTGTTAATGGAATGCGTTGTTTGCATGCTGTCGAGCTGCACATCAATCATTGACAGTGGGAGCAGTGGATTTCCCGTAGTGGAAACACCTTCTAGCTTTAGAGATATGCATGAGAGAGGTGGCAGAGCAGAAAATCAGATTATGGTACCTTTAATAAATCTCTACTCTCTTCATGTATTTATTTGTCTGTATTTGCATTTCTGGTGCTCATGTCATGATTTTCTCATGCGTATATTGTTTCCTCTTAAATATGGAAGTTTGTGATAGTATTACAGGCCGGAATTAAAACATGGCATGCGCTAAACAAACATTTTAAACTGCATGCAGACTAGCACAGCTGTGAAGCAGTTCAAGGAGCTGAGATCGTTATGCCTGAAGATAATTTCATGGGTTCTGAATAAATACGATGACCAAGAGTTTGGTTGTGAATTCTGGAACCTTTTCTTTGATTCAGTGAAACCTTTAGTTAATGGTTTCAAGCAGGAATGTGCTAGTAGTGCGAAGCCAAGTTCCTTATTTTCTTGCTTTCTTTCTATGAGTGGAAGCTACAAGCTCGTATGGTTATTGCATAGAGAGAAAAGTATTGTCTCGGATATATTTTCCATTCTCACTGTCCCAACAGCTTCCGAAGCCATTTTATCTTGTCTTCTGAAGTTTGTAGAGAACCTATTGAATCTTGACAGTGATCTCGACCATGAAGACAATCCTGTAAAGAGAACACTACTTCCTAACCTTGATGCACTTATCTGTGGCTTGCATTGTCTTTTCCTGTGTAATAAGGCGGCAAAGAGGTATGAATAGTGTCCATAATATGCTTGCATGTTTTTGTTAGATTACGTGGCGTGTTTTAAGTGCAGTACCTATTTATGGTTGCCTTTCATTGCAAGTCTGATCTAGATAGTTTTTAACTTGGTGAATTGGTCCTGCTACTCTTTTTCTTGATCGGCAAAGAAAGGTTCTTAATCATAAAGATAGAAAATGACATCGGGACAATAGGAAAAGAAAAGCATCCATAACATAGCGTGTTAAGCTATCCTGTACTTATCATACATGTCCACGCTGTCACTTGTCATACGTGGTATGCATAGTATTATGCTTTTGCCACATCTTCGTTATTCTAATTCTTGTAATCTGCATGTTTGGGTAAGAATCAGTACTCATGCTGAGCAAGGAAACTATAATCCCATCTTTGTCTGTAAGAGTGAATGTACAGTGATATTTATCTTTGGCATGATACCAAGAGGCTGTATATATTTTGATTTTACTTTAAGGAGGGTTTCCATCAGAGCTGATAGCAGATGTAACATGAAATCTTTGAGGGATCGTATTTACCTTATGAGTCTCGCTTATTCTTTTTTGATGGCTAAGTCTTGCTTATTCTGATTTGGTAGTATGGGTAGGAAACAATTAATCCTTAAATTTCTTCTGGCAAATGAAGTGAAAATATATCCTGACTAGAGGGTGGAATTCTAAAAGTTAGATAAAAGTAAATGAAAATTTGGGTGCAATCATATTGTTATTGAATTTGACCCATCCAATCAATCTTATTACACTCTTTACCCTCTCTTCTAAAGGTAGTTATATTCTACACTACAGAATGATTTCTCTTTTTGCTTTTCTTTTTCCCTTTATTGGTTAATTATTTGTTTCTGTTATGTCTGCAAAATCCATGCATATTAGATTCACTTGCGCGGTTCTTCTTAAATTAACCCTCCTTGAGTGACCATGTTTATGTGCTAGGAAATTGGTGAAATGTCCTGGAGAAAGGGAACTCAGCATTTTCCGGTTACTATCAAAATATATCAAGGATCTTTCATCAGCTAGTAAATTTGTTGATATCATGCTCCTTTTGCTAACAAAGGGAGTTCAAGATTGTGGTTTGTATTTCATGAATATTGATCTAGACCTCTAATGTGTGCTTTTTGGCATTTTCGAGCTTTTGTTTTTTGGCCATTAGGAGCTTGCTATCATGTCTTGCAGGTGTATGTGTGGAAGCTTTGAATGTAATTCGACAAATGATACCAGTTGTAGGAAGTGAAAGTACAACAAAAATTCTGAGTGCAGTTTCTCCGCTTCTTGCTTCCGTTAGTCTGGATGTAAGGATGTCTGTTTGTGATCTTCTTGATGCTCTTGCTGGAACTGATTCTTCTCTGGTTACTGTGGTAAAGTAGACCTTTTTCTATTTTGTTCTATTTGTTTTCACCGGAGGAACTTTGATCTTGCAATTTGTAAATCTTATTGTCTCATATCTCTAATGTGATGCAGGCAGAGCTTGTTCGTGAGCTGAATTCAACGTTTGCTATGGAGATGGGTGGTCTTGATTACGACGGTATTATTAACGCGTATGAAAAGATCAACAAAGACTTCTTTTACACTGTTAGAGAGAAGCATGCCTTACTCATTTTGTCTCATGCTGTCCACGACTTGTCATCAGAAGAATTGGTTTTGAGGCAAAGCGGATTTAAATTAGTGCTTTCATTTGTTGAATTCTCTGCTGAAATTCTTGATCGAGAAATGAAATCTGATGATCAAAGTTGGTCTGAATCGTGCATTCAACGAACAATTAACAAGTTCCTTCTCAAACATATGGGAGATGCAATGAACAAAGAAGCTTCTATTCGAAAGGTGTGAATTTAATCACTCGCACCTCTTTTGTTCTATTTAGTTTGATTTTATCTATTTTTCCTTGTCCTTTCCTTCTCTTTTTCTGTAATTTGCCATTGCAAACTCAAATTTGATGGTATAAGGAAGGTAATTATAGAATGAACCTTGAATTGAAAAAATAGTAAAAGATATGCAAGGAAGTCACGCATGCTCGTCTAGTTTTACATATGCACAGAAGTATAACCTGAAGTCAGAGAGTGAAAGTTACATTGAGGCAACTAAATATTGCATGTCCTTTATCTAGTTTTGCATATATTGTAAAAAAAGAGTTTTTATAATGTCACAACAGCCACTTCTTTAGAGGTTTTAGCTATCTCCTCATTTCTTTTCTTCTTTCTTGGTCTTGGACGACCCTATATACACAAAGTTTATGCATTTTGTCTGTTTAATCAAACTTTATCATCTCGTACTTTCGAAAGTAATTTTTCGAATAAATATGAGCACTGTGTCCCCTTATATGGGTTTGGTTTCAGGTATGGATCGATCTATTACGGGAAATGGTGTTGAAGCTTCCAAATGTGCCAAGCCTTACATCATTGAGAGCTCTATGCGGTGAAGATGCAGAACAAGATTTCTTTAAAAATATTATGCACTTGCAGGTCAGTTCTTTGAGACATTTCGCATGAATTGTTAGTATCTTGTTGAGGAAGTGGTTTCTATTCCCTTTTAGTGAGTGCTAAATGTTGTACTACCTATTGTTTGGGTAAATGTTGTTGTACCTATGGTTTGGGGGAAAAATAATTTCTGTTAATTTTAAGAAACCTGAAATATGTTGTCTCAAGTCACAACTCAAAACTGTATCGATTAACTCATTTTTCACATTACGAAAACGAATATTTTCATTAAAGTAGACACCAGTCCTTCGATTATTTTTGTTCGAAACCGGAAACAAGCTGTTTATTCTCAGGAGACCGTTTTTTTGTTCCTTCAGAATTGACTTCATTGCTATTTAGCCATTGCCTGTCATGTTCAAATAGCAAAAAGAACATTTGCACGCGGCACTAGGCTGATTTGTTTCATGTGTTCAACTTTATCTTTGCAGAAACATAGGAGAGCAAGGGCTTTGTCGCGCTTTATAAAGTTCATCAATTCTGTCAATTTGTCAGAGGTAGTACGTAGAGTAATTCGTTCAAATAAACCATTATATTAGAGTCATTGTACTTATAACGCAATGATGCTGTGTGCTTTCAGGTTATCAGCAATAAAGTATTAGTTCCTCTCTTTTTGAACATGGTATTTGAATTACAAAATGGGAAGGATGAAAATGTCAGGAGTGCGTGTTTAGAGGCCCTTGCATGTATATCTGGTAACATGGAATGGAAGTCTTACTATGCATTTCTGATGAGATGCTTTCGAGAGATGACTCTGAAATCAGTCAAGGAGAAGGTCTTATTGCGGCTAATTTGCTCTGTTCTGGACCACTTCCATTTTGTGGATACCCATTCTGGTCAAGAAGCCAATGATTGTGTAGTGGAGGCATCCAAAGCTGGTACCAGGGGACTGACTTCTACAACTGTCTTGCGCAGATGTACTAGTTCAGGTGAAGTTAGTAAGATACAAGCATGCCTCCAGAAAAATGTGTGCCCGAAGATACAAAAATTGTTGACGTCTGATTCTGATAATGTCAATGTCCACATCAGTCTTGTAGCACTTAAACTACTAAAGTTGCTTCCTGGAGATGTCATGGAATTACAGCTTCCAAGTATCATCCATCGAATATCGAACTTCCTCAAGAATCGTTTAGAAAGTATTCGCGACGAAGCTAGGGCTGCTTTGGCTGCTTGTTTGAAGGAGCTAGGGTTGGAGTACTTGCAGTTCATTGTCAAAGTTTTGAGAGCCACCTTGAAGCGAGGATATGAGTTGCATTTATTGGGGTACACTCTAAATTTCATTTTGTCAAAGTTTGTTGTGAATCCCATTGGTGGGAAGTTGGACTATTGTCTGGAAGAGCTTCTTTCCGTGGTGGAAAATGACATTCTTGGAGATGTTTCAGAAGAAAAAGATGTGGAAAAGATTGCATCGAAAATGAAAGAGACTAGAAAGCTCAAGTCTTTTGAAACCCTCAAATTAATCGCCCAAAATACCACGTTCAAAACATGTGCGGCGAAGCTGCTTTTACGTGTTACCACTCGTCTGCAGAAGCATCTGACCCCAAAAGTGAAATCCAAATTGGAATCTATGTTAAACAACATAGCTGCTGGCATTGAGTGCAATCCATCAGTAAATCAGTCTGACCTCTTTGTCTTTTTGTATACCCTCATTGAAGATGGCATTACTTATGAAACTGGCAGAAATAAAAGTTCCTCTGTTTTAAATACAAGCAAGCAATCTGGGGATGAGACCATCAGCAAAATAATTACATCGGGCGGGTTAATTGACTCCTCGCAATCCTCACATCTTGTAAGAGTATTTGCTCTTGGATTGCTGCACAATCGCTTGAAGAATATAGAACTTCACAAAAAGGATGAACAACAATTGGAAATGTTGGATCCTTTTGTCAGATTGCTCACTGAGTGCTTGACCTCCAAGTATGATGGTATCATATCTGCCGCACTCAGGTGCCTTGCTCCACTTGTGGGGCTCCATTTACCAGCCCTTAAATCACAAGCTAACAAGATAAAGACCTCTCTATTGGTCATAGCTCATGGCTCAATCAATAGCAGCCCTATGATGCAATCATGTCTAAGGTTGCTAGCAGTGCTTCTGCAGAACACTCAGATTAGTCTTTCCGAAGATCAATGGCATGAGTTGATCCAATGTCCTCTATTTATTGAGCTCGAAAGTAATCCCTCACCTGTTGCTCTTTCACTTTTAAAGGTGATAGTAATGCACGAGCTCAAATTCCATGAGATATATGATCTTGTCTCTCGGGTTGCAATACTGATGGTTACAAGTCAAGTAGAATCAATTCGCAAGATATGCAGTAAAATACTGTTGCAATTCTTACGCAAATATGACCTTGGCAAGAAACGTTTTCTGGAACATCTCAATTTAGTGCTTTCAAATCTGAGGCAAGGATATAATTGTTACTATGTAAATAACATTTATGTCTTTGTAGTTTAATTTCTCTTACAATGATTTAACATTCTTGCAGGTATGCACACTCTGCGGGAAGAGAAACTGTGCTTGAAATGCTTCATGCATTTGTAATCAAGTTTCCAAAACGTATTCTAGATGAGCATTTCAATACCATATTTATGCATTTGGTGCTTTGTTTGGCTAATGATAATGACAACAAAGTCCGTTCCATGACCGGTACTGCTATCAAGCTTCTGATTGGTCGTGTGAGCAAGAATTTAATTGGACCAGTTAAAGGCAAAGAGAGAGACGCGGGGCTTTCGTTTCTTGAGCTTAGTCTCCCTTGGTACTCAGGTGGAGAGGAGCATGTGCAGAGTGTTGCAGCCCAGGTAAAGCAATTTCCAAACTATATAATGTGTCAAGCATTTTTTGTCTTACAAATTTCTGGAAAAAAATTGAACCCAATCTTCCCTTAATTTGGATGCTTAAATGTAGAGGTGGCGATCTCAACCAAAACTCATTTACCCAACCATATCCACTCACTTATAACCCGCCCAAACTTGCCCTTATTTTTTATTTGGTTCAGTTGCGTTATACTGGACAAAGACAAACCAATACATAATTGGGTATAGATGGGTTCTAATTTCTAAATGGGTTGGTAATGGTTTGGGGCCATTGGGCACACAGGGTATACCCCTTCCATGAATTAGTTACAAGTTACAACAACAACAAAACCCATGTAGTCCCCAATCAATGGAGGTATGGGCGGAAGAGGATTAGAGACCCGCCCATTTGCTACCTCTACCCAAAATTTATTGTACGAATAAGTGCACTAGATGCATTTTGACTTTGGTTTCTTTGTTTCAAGTTTTACTGTATAGGCCTTCTATTTGTTTTGTGGCTTTAAAACTCTGTTATGTATAGGTCCTGGGATTACTGGTACAAGTAACGGGGGAAGATTTGAAGGAAGAATATATCAATCATGTGTTACCAGTAATGAGAAGCATTTTTCAGTCGGCTGTCGATGTTTTGAAAAATAGGCAGCTGGGTGTCTCTGCTGAAGCTACAGATTGCTCTTGGAAAGGGGCATACTACTCATTGATTTTGTTGGAGAAGATACTGCATCACTTTCATGGTTTGTGCCTAGCAGGGCATCTTGAGGTATAAACCTATTCATTACATCTGTATGGATGTGCATGGTTGAGTACGTCTGTGTACTATGTGCTCATATATTCACAACATGCGAAACATAGTTCTTCAAAACCTGGTTGAGTGCTCATAAATATGTCAGTTGGGCTGGCATTTTAGAAGGTTTAGTTGGTTGATTATGGTTGTCAAATATTTCAGTGGCCATCACCTTATCATGAATCATGAATTATTGGCAAATAAATTGCAGTAGGATGCTCTGGTTAATTATTTTTGTGAGAAACAACCATTATGTTAAAGAGAGGCATTAAGGGAATGCTCTGGGTAATTATGAAGCATATTCCTCCCCAATCAAGTGAGCTTTCATGTTATTCACAATTCTTCTTCTTGTAGCATCAATTCCAAAATCCGTATATTGCTTCTGTCTTTTGAGTTGTTGGGGAGCCTTAACTTGATTTGCCAATTTGTCTCTTTTTCACTACTATCTGGTCTAAAAGCTTAAATTGTAATGTAAAGGATCTAATAGCATGTACATAAATATGTATATGGATCTAACGGTATTCATTTATTTTTCTATGATTTATCAATTAACAGGATATGTGGGAAACAATTTGTGAGCTTCTGTTGCACCCACATGTATGGTTGCATGGTGTATTGAACCGCTTGGTGGCCTTTTACTTTGCCTCTGTGGATCAGGCCGATGGAGCGAACCACGAGAAGTCATTAGGAACATTTTTTCTGATGACACCAAGTAGGCTTTTTCTCGTGGCTGTTTCTCTCTGCTGCCAACTAAAGGCCCTGCTAATCGATGATGCAGCCAGCACCTTAATTACACAAAACCTCGCCTCAACGATTTGTGCTCTGCACTCTTTCTTTGTACCAAACAAATCGGTTGGTGGCAACAGTATATGGTCAACCCTTGAACACCATGAGCAAAGTCGTTTCCTTGAAGCTTTCCAGGTTCTTGATTCATTAAAAGGGAGAAGTATGTTTGCATCCCTTACATCTGGTTATGATAATCAAATTGCGGAAGAAAATGGCGATCGTCACTCTTTGCTGGTCTATTACTTGCTGAAGAGAATGGGAAAGATTGCCCTTCAGATGGAGGCTGTTCAGGTGAGCCTGTTCACCTGAGTACTATTATGATTTTGGTGCCTAATTGAGTGCATTGGGAATTTCTGATGTCTTTGCCTACTTATATGCAGATGAAAATCGTTTTCAATGTTTTTGAGTTGATCTCACCAAAAATCATCAATCCGGTTTCTTCACAAATTGGCGACGTCCAGGGATATGCATATCAACAGTTGTTACCATTGTACAAAGTTTGTGAAGGATATGCTGGGAAAGTTATCTCAGGTGAGTTCTGATGCTCTTGTGCACCTAGTCTGACTGGGTGAGTGGGTGGGGGTGTGAGATTTGGCCCATTTGGGACCCTCCCGGCTCCTATTGATTCTCTCAAACTCAGCCTCTAAAATAAATTGCTTTTATAATACAAATGACAACCAAGTAGTACTCATTGATGTAATTCTAAATTCAAGCAATTTTTTTTTTTTTTTTTGGTTGTGGGGGGGTGTGTTGTTAAGTTAAAGTTTATTGAAACAAACCCGCGCATGACTAGTGCAAAGGGGCATACCCCAGATCATTACAAAAAGCAGAACAATTATTCAAAGGCATACAAAGCCACTCTACTGAAAAAAAAAAAAAAAAAAGAGAGAGAGAAACAAACACACACACACACACATTCAATCACAGACAAAACTAGCTCCTTGGACCAAAAACCCTATGGCTAATAGCCCATTTGCAGCAGATGAGAAGGTTGAGATCAGACCTCTTGATGGACCTCCAAGAGCTAATCAAAGCTCGAACATCATTCTCTATCTTTGCAATTAGCTGGTGCAGAGAAAGGCTTTCCCTTCGAAAAATCCGATTGTTTCTCTGTCTCCAAACATGGTACATACAAGCAGAGAGGGAGAGCTTTTATACCAGGTCCTGGAAAGAAATACCTCCGTTATGGAGAGCAGCCCAACCAACTTCATCATTAAGACCCAAAACAGATCTAGTCACACCATTCTTTTGCAAAAAGCAGGCCCAAATTGCTGAAGAAAAGGGGCAAGCAAGGAACAAATGATCATGGTTCTCAATCCTATGATCACAGAGACAACAGTTAGGATCACAGATAACCCCCATTGGCATAATCTGTCCCTAGTTGAGAGTCTTCTAAGCATAATCAACCATTGGATTACAGATTATTGCATTTTGAGCAAATGAATGGTGAGATCCATCAAACGCGTGTCAGACCTTATAAATTTGAGCTCACCTGTTAGAAAAAGGTGAAGTTTAAGTGATCCCCATGCAGTTAAACCATTGTTTGGATTGTAGAAGATATGACAGCTGTAGTATTTGGTAAGAGTTGGTTTTTGGTTAGCTGTGAAGTACCAGAGTACAAAATTGGCAACATAGCATATGCTATTGGCATATTGAGAAGTTAATGTGTTTTTCCCTTTCTGCCTCCCAAAAAAAAAAAAAAAGGGGAGGGGGGGGGGAAACAAAACTAGCCATGCAGGATCCACAAAAAACAAGGGAAAAACAGATGATGAAATTTGATTTTAACTAGGCCTGCAGTTATTCTGTTTGCTCTATAATAATATTTGCACATTCGTTTATATAATTCTAATATGTGCTTGATGAATTTGTTTTCTGTTCTTTCAGATGACGTGAAGCAATTAGCGCAAGAAGCTCTTGAATGTATTAGAGATACATTAGGGATGAATAATTTTGCACCAATTTACTCCCGCATCCGAAAAAATCTCAAGGAGAAGAGGGATAGGAGGAAGCAAAGGGAAAAGCTGATGCCGGTGGTCAACCCCATGCGAAATGCCAAAAGGAAGCGAAGGATTGCAGATAAGAATCGAGCCAACAAGAAACGAAAAGTAGTGACAATGAAGATGATAAAATGGAGGCGTTAGCAAAATCATTTTTTCACAATGTTGTGCCTTGATAATCAGTTTGACTAGAAGCCTTACTTTGTTCATCACTTGGCTACCCATTTACAAGATTGCCTTCATTTCCCCATTTGGTGTTCTGTAAAGAGGTATGTATCAGAGGCTTCGGTGTTTCTCTTTCCCTTGGAACAGGCAGGTTCATGAAATTTGGCTGAGGATTCTAGTTTTGTAACAGGGTAAATGCAAAATGGCCTCTTTTGCGTGATTTTGATGAAGAGAGATGTCATATGTTGTTTATATAGTTCATGTGCAAAGTGGTGCGATGTTTGTCTCCCTCCTCAGTGAGGTTTTCTTATCTCCTCTTATATAATGCAAAGTAACACTCAATTTGATATGAATTTGGGTAAAGAACTGAAGGTGGATTTTGGAAGATTTTACTCGGATTTCAAATTTGGTTCAGAGTTTGGGTAAGGGCTAGAGATGCTCAGATCCTCTCCCAATTTTTCTCTCCCAACATTAAGGCAATCCAACGGCTCAAAGGCAGCCACAATTATATTGATTTTGAGATCCTGGTCCGTAAAATACAAAATTAAATTATTTTTTTTGATCATACAAAATTAAGTATTTTGAATTAGTGAATGAGAACTTAATTGACTCGTTACCAAAGTAAGTCTTGTTACCATCAGTTGATGTATACAAACTAGCGTCTTCCCCATGCCTGAAGGCACGACCGAACATAATTAGATCTCAAAATTAAATCAGTTATCTTCTATTTGTCAAAATACAATCGGAGTCCATCAACATTTGTACATATTTAATCCACATAATATCAACCTGTTGGAAACACTTGGAAGAAAAATTCTTAAAATGACATACCAAAATGTAAAAGAAAAATATTCAACCTTTTATTTTTCATTTCGTTAGTCCCCAATGTTTTTCTCTCTTAAAAATGCACAGCCAATCATGACAATTCATGCTCAAAGAATCTAATCTTGGATAGGAATAGCTCTAAAGATCCATTCACATAAGCACAGGGATAGCTCTCAAGCTCCCCATTCAAGTTTGGTTCATAAAATACAATTCAAAAAAATTGTGGAACCATTGTCACCGTAAGCTCTTTGGCATATTGAGGACATTTTTTTTCCACATGTCTCCATCTTCCTATTAAATTGCATCATAATATCATACGTAGTTTCTTAACACAGTCAAACTTTCAATGGATAATAACAAAATAAAATACTGAAATCATTGAAGTTAAACATTCATGAAAATTGTTCTTAACGCAGTATGGACACTTGAGCATTTTAGATATTATAGTAGCACCAAAAAAATAAGTAGAGAATCTCGTCTCCATATGCCAACCAAGTAATTCGTTAATGAAAATTAGAGAAAGAGGGGGCATCTCAATTTTTTCGAAATTGAATCACTTGGATTTTTTGGGAATAATCTCATCCTTTAAATTGACTTGATATCGATCCCAGCCATAAAATAGAAATCCAGTCTATATTTGATTTGAATTTTGAAGAGAGAGATAAGAACCCTAGGATCAATTGAATCACAACCTTGAAATTAAATCCCAACCCTTCAATGAGCCTCGGAAAACGATTGTGAGGGGGACATTTTGTTGAAAATTTCCAAAAATAATTTATGGGCTTTGGTTTGGGTTATGTTTGAAAAGGTATTGAGGGAGGTTTTGTGAAGGGTTGCTACACCTTTTCACGTGAGTTGCGAATTTTTATGTAAACGGTTGTAACAACCATTAAATTGGGGCGTGTTCATTTGGAAGAGATGTGACTGTTAGGAAGGGAAAATTTTTCAATGCCGAGCGGGTACCACGTGGTGCCCGCTTGGCCGTCCGAGCCGTCCATTTCATTTTTGAACGACCCAGATTTGAAGAGAGAAAAGGAGAGAGAGAGTGTTTGAGGGAGAGGAGAGAGAGTGTTTTAATCCGAGCCGTCCAAAAATGTATCGGACGGCTTAGATTCGCCGAGTAGGTGCCACGTGGGCAATACCCGCTCGGCACTGAAAAGTTTCTCGTTAGGAAGGGATGTAAAAGAGAGGTGCTTTTCCCCCCTCCCTTGACACACCCCCCTCCCGACCCCACCCCCCATTTTTCCGTTTTAACCCCAACAACCCCGCCCCTCCTCCCTTCTTTCTTTCTTCCGTTCCAGTTTTTTTTTTCTTTTTAATTTTTAATTATTTTCTTTATTTGTTTCTTTTCCCATTTATCTTCCTTCTTTTTTTTGGTTAACTGAAATTCTATTTTCAATTAAAATTGACTTTATTCTTAATAAATTTATATTATTTTAATTAGTTAATTAATTTGTCTTAACAATGAATAATAAAAATAATTTCTAATGAACCATAATAAATTTAAACAAAATTTCATTTTATTATAATTGAGTACATATTGTCAAAACATGAAAATACATAAAAACACAAATTCTAAAAACACAAAATTTAACTAAAATTTTTATTAGAAAAGGTGACTGGAAATATTTTACCGTTCTTATTAGCAGATAGTATGGCTACGGAAAAGAAACTACATCGGCTTATGGATGGTGAATGTGGCTATCGAACAAAGTGACTTCTTACGGTAAACTTACGGTAGCTTCGAAAGAGAAAAGAGAAGACTTGTAAGACAATTAATAGGTTCAATCTTGTTGGGAAACGAATCCCAGAACCCAGTAATTATGCGTACAGATTAAACAATAAAAATAAGTAAAACCCTACAAGTCGGAATTAGGGTTTCACCTCAACTCCCTGCGACACGAACGCTGGTTGAACTTGTTATAGCACGTCTTGCTATAAACCCACGAATCTTACGCTCGGCCAGTACCTTACGATCTTTTATCGTATTCCCTCCGTCTAGAACACGAATCGAGTGTGGACTCTCTCGCGATATGTTTGCTCTCTCTAAGTCTGCATCTATTTAGTGAATAATAGAAAACCTCTTTTTTTTTCGACCTAGAGAGCATAACGTGTATATATAGAGCTACGATAGGGACCTAAGGAGTAATAAGTGCGGGCTCCCGGTGTAAATAAAGAAAACCTAATCCCATCGAGTTCTATTTCTTATTTCACTGTAATTATAATTCACTCTGAAATTATAATTGCACTAAGATCCTTATCTCGATTATATTACGAGCTCCATGATATTAAATGCTTATTAATCTCCCCACGTTAAGATTATAGATACCGTTGATTAAATTAAATTACTAACAATCTCCCAATTAATCAACATCTTAACTTGAGACTATCCGCTTAATTCTATATGTCGGATACAAATATCCACTTGCAAGAATTAGACATAATCGAAACTTATAAGCTTACTCAAGGGGTATCATCAATCCCTATCGGGACGTGGATTCCATTAATAATTAATAGTTGTCATATACATAATATTACGACCCAACTCACCGAGACTATTGACCGTATAAAGATCTCACTCTTTAATGAATCAAAATCAACAACATTAAATATATACCTCTAATAATTATCTTTGGATTAAGAGCATAAGCATTCATAATAACCATGAGGTTCCAACTGTCTTATAAAGTTAGTACAAAGACAATTACCTCAGTGCGGTCCCGTTCAATACACACAAAGTGTACTAGCACAATGAGTTAGAACTAAACTGTTTCCTGTAGTCAAGACAGACCTACTAAACATTGTACTACAATCCTACCGATGGTGTGTCCAGTTCCATCTAAGACTGTGAACTATATCTTATATTTTACAAGAACCGATGATCCAATCTTCTGTGCGTAAGTCGTACTCTACACACTGGATTATCTACTATGTAAAATAAAAGACACACATGCACAACATAAAAAAATATGCAAATATTGCCCATAAACGATTCTCATCAAAAAGGGATAAACCTGATTAATAATTAAATATTAATCCATCATATAAAAAACATAATTTTTACATAACCTCCTAACAAACTCCCACTAAGACTCAAAACCATACTGCCATGCATCTTACTCCCATTCCCTCTACGTGACTATCAAAAGTCTTAGCCGGTAAGCTCTTCGTAAAAGGATCTGCTAGGTTGTTTGCCGATGCAATCTTGGTTACAACAACATCACCTCTCTGTACGATTTCTCAAATCAGATGATACTTACGCTTGATGTGTTTGCCCTTCTTGTGAGTCCTTGGTTCCTTGAATTAGCTTGCACCACTTTATTGTCACAATAGGTGTAATGGTGATTACCTTGAAGGGACAATTTTAGATCCAACAAAAGTTTGAGGCAAGCGGCCTCCTTGGTACGCCGAGGCCACATACTCTGCCTCCCATGGTAGAATCGACAATACAAGATTGTTTGACACTCCTCAAACTTATGGCTCCACCTCCCCAAGGTAAACACATATCCAGGGTAGACTTTCTGGAATCACTATCGACATAAAGTCGAAAGTGCATTGTACCCGCAGTGCCATACTATCTAAGCGGGAACAACATATGATCTCTGGTTCTTTTAGGATACTTGTATATGTTTCACTTGTGCGATCCAATGTTCTTTCCACTGAATTAGGCGAAATCTGCTAACCATGCCAACGGCAAAGCAAATATCAGGTCTAGTACACAACATAGCATACATCAGGCTTCCTACTGCCGAGGCATAAGGAACTGCCTTCATTTTCTCCATCTCCTCAGGTGTTTTAGGACACTGATCCTTGGAAAGGTAGATTCCATGTCTAAAAGGGAGGAACCCTTTCTTGGAGTCTTGCATGCTAAAACGGGCAAGAATGGCATCGATATAAGTAGCTTGTGATAAGCCCAACATCCTATTCTTGCGATCTCGTATAAGCTTAATCCCTAGGATGTGACCGGCTTCTCCCAAGTCCTTCATTTCGAATTGGCTGGATAACCACCCTTTCACTGAAGACAACACTCCCACATCGTTTTCGATGATCAGGATATCATCGACATACAGTACTAAAAACACCACAACTTTTTCGATGCGCTTCTTGTACACACATGACTCATCCGGACATTGATCAAAACCAAAAGACTTGATTACTTGATCAAACGGATGTTCCAAGATCTAGATGCCTGCTTAAGCCCATAAATGGACTTCTTGAGCTTGCACAACATGTGCTCTTGACCTTTTGCTATGAATCCATCTTGTTGCACCATATAGATACACTCATCCAGATTTCCATTAAGAAACGCGGTCTTGACATCCATTTGCCAAATCTCGTAATCGAGATGAGCCGCAATGGATAAGAGAATCCGGATGGACTTAAGCATGGCTACTGGCGAAAAAGTTTCCTCATAGTCGATCTCTTCTTTCTGAGTATATCCTTTCGCAACAAGCCTAGCTTTGAAGGTATGAACCTTCCCGTCCGCCCCTCTTTTCTTCTTGTAGATCCACTTGCATCCAATGGGTTTAATCCCTTCAGGTGGTTCTACAAGATCCCAGACCTGATTAGAGTACATAGACTCCATCTCTGATTTCATAGCCTTTTGCCAAAGTTCCACATCTTTATCTTGAAGTACCTCATAGTAGTTACAGGGTTCGGCATGCTGATTGTAGACACCCCAATCCGGACCTCGGAGAGTCTTTGTCCGCCTGGGTGGAACAATATCCCTCCCACTACGACGAGGTACCGGTGTGTGAATAGGTGCCTCTACAGATATCTCTTGTGGCGTTTCCTCTTGCACTATTGATGGTAAAGAAGTTTGTGTCGGTCTCTCTCCTCTCAGTTCCTCTAGAACAATTTTACTTCTGGGCTTGTGGTCTATCACATAGTCCTCTTCTAAGAACCGGGCATTAGTGCTAACAATGACCTTCTTATCTGTAGGACTATAAAACAGTCCACCTTTTGTTCCTCTAGGGTACCCCACGAACAAGCAAACTTCTGTCCTTGATTCCAATTTATCTGCTTTCCCATTCAGCACATGTGCTAGACTACCCCAAACCCGAACATGCTGCAGACTAGGTTTGCGCCCAGTCCATAGTTCTGTGGGTGTAGATGGTACTGACTTAGATGGTACCAAGTTAAGAATGTACGCTGCTGTTTCTAGTGCATGTCCCCAAAACGAAATTGGTAATTCTGAATAACTCATCATTGATCTTACCATATCCATAAGAGTCCTATTTCTTCTCTCTGCTACACCATTTTGTTGTGGCATACCTGGAGCTGACAACTGGGATGTAATCCCTTCAGCTGACAAGTAGTCCCTAAACTATCCCAAGAGGTATTCGCCACCACGATCAGATCGTAGTGTCTTGAGACATTTACCCAAACGCTTTTCCGTTTCCGTCCTATACTCCCTGAATTTCTCAAAGCATTCGGACTTACGGTGCATCAAATAAATGTATCCATACCTTGAGTAATCGTCAATAAAAGTGACAAAGTATTCAAAACCACCTCTAGCTTGGACATTCATAGGCCCACACAAATCAGAGTGAACCAATTCCAACGGCTCTTTGGCTCTATATCCTTTTGCTAAAAAATGCCTTTTTGTCATCTTACCTTCCAAACAGGATTCACAAACTGGAAGTTCCTCAACTTGTAATGAACCTAAAGGTCCACCTCTAACTAGTTTAGAAATCCTATTCTGATTAATATGACCAAGACGTAAGTGCCAAAGATACGTTTAGTTCAATTTAGAAGGCTCTTTTTTCTTACATGGTAAATTATTAGTATTATTCAATTCATGCAGTTGCACTGTAGGAAACATAGGATTAATAATGTAGAGATCATCCACCAATGAACCAGAACAGATAAAACGTTTATTTAACTTAATAACCACAGAGTTACTAAAATAAACCAAATATCCATCCTTAATTAACTTAGAAACTGAAACCAAGTTTCTTCTAATAGTAGGAACATAAAGACAATCTCTTAAAATTAAACTCCTATTACTACTAAAATTTAAGAAAACATTTCCTACTGCAACTGCTGCCACTCTCGTAGCATTTTCCATATGTAGATAAATCTCCCCATCACTGAGTTTTCTGGTTTCCTGGAACCCCTGCAATGAATTGCAAACATGATTAGTGGCTCTCGTATCTACACACCAGGTACCAGTAGATAACACCGCTAAACATGTTTCAACAACTAGTGAACAAGATTTACCTTGTTTGTTCACTTTATTGAGAAAAAACCGGACATTCCTTTTTCCAGTGTCCTTTCTGCTTGCAATGAAAACACTTGCCCGCAGGCTTTTTCACTCCACCTTGAGGCGCATGAACTGCCTCCACAATCTTTTTCTGAGACTTGTTCTGCTTCTTCTTGCCTTTCGGCTTAGAAGTAGAAGCCTTCTCTGCCATTAACACTGATGGTGATTTCTTCCCAGCCAAAAGACCCTCAGCTGCTTGGAGTTCCTTAAGAAATTCCGCCAAAGATAAATGCATTTTATTCATAGAATAAGTCAGGCGAAACTGCTTAAAACTCTCATATTGCAGTGAGTTAAGAACAAAATCGAAATTTCAGCTCCTAGGATCTCTAGTTCATTAAGAAGAGCTATCATCTTCAGAACATGATCCCTAATCGGGGTCCCTTCAACATGGGTGATACTCACCAATTCTTTCATAGCAACTAGCCTTGCTGCCCGATTTTGATCCCCAAACATTTCTCTGAGGTTCAGCATCATATCGGAAGCAGTTTCCATAGCTTGATGCTGATGTTGCAATATATTTGACATAGAAGCTAGAATATAACACCGCGCCATCTCATCAGCCTTAACCCAATCTTTATAAGGCTTTGCTTCTTGTTCGGCGGCATTCTGTTCAGGTACATGAGGGCACGCCGTAGATTGCACATATTTGTGGCCATCAGCAGTTAACACAATATCCAAGTTTCTTTTCCAATCAACATAGTTTGGTCCAGTAAGTTTATTTTCTTTGAGAATAATGGCAAGTGGATTGAAAGAGCCCATTTTTTAATCTGAGAATCAAATAACATAACAACAATTACGAAGGGCAATAAAAAAAATCTTGAATTTCATTTTAAAATTGGTTCCCTCAACCATATGTTAAAAGAAAAACATTGGCAACCCTACACACCGTGAAGAGCATGCCTCGATGGGAAGGTCGTCTACTCTTCATCATTCGTGTAGATAGGTACAACCTTTTAATTTTACTATCCAGACACTATACCATGCCAAGCAAAACTAAATAGCCAATATAGCTTCGGTCCTGTAAATAATAATAGTGACTCAGATGGTGAGGATACTATTATTTACAGCTAAGTGTATACCATTACCTAGCCCCATGACCCATTGTTCCGTTATGAATTACCTCAGATGGAGAAATAATTCACACAACAATTATCACAGACCTATCCATTTGAGGAAGTCTGTACTGATGATACCATAATTAATTTTGCCCGATGGGGGGGGAAGGTTCTAAAACCATCACACAAAACTAATTATATCATCTACATACTAGTAACGGAGACCGTGGGATTTATAAAAATAAACTCCCTCTCCCACTTAGTTATTTAAAAAAATTTGTAAGGGTTATCAAAATTTTTCGAGATTGCAAAACCATGATCTAGGTCAAAGCCAAATATTACCATGTTGTCCAATATGGTAAAAATGCTTACAAACACTCATGGAAACATTATGCATAAATATAAATAAGGAAACATAATAAAATATGCATCCCAACTATTATGGTCAATATCCTTGTTTCCAAAAAACAGCCAAGATTGCAGCCGCATCTTCCACACCAAGTTAGAGGTTGATGCAGGCACAGGGGGTCGAAGGGGGTCGAGCTCCAAACAGCAACTTCGGCCACCATACAGAAACTATGATTTTATACATCAATCCTATGCCTCATTTACAGAGTTCACATAATCTGGATCTAAAATACATACTGCATGACTTGTAATCTTACAAAAGTTCTAGATATCAAATAATGATACAACTGGAGGAACAAAAATTACATCAAAAACTTATGCCTCCCACATACTACTATTACAAATTACAAAACTAAACTTGTAATCAAAAAACAGTAATAGTAACCACACATAAAACAATTACAAAGCGTGGGATCCAATCACACAATCAAAAACATGCGTGACCATAATAGTGGAATAATCGATTCTGCAAAACAGACGTTAGAATAAGCTAGAACTCTGCAAAACGGTTAGCACAGTTCTATATCTATGTTCTACGGACAACATGGCTTGGTTAATCTATACGCATGATTACAGCCCGCTCTGATACCCTTTGTTGGAAAGCGAATCCGAACCGGTAATTATCGCGTCAGTTAAACAATAAAAATAAGTAAAACCCTACAAGGCGGAATTGGGGTTCTACCTCAACTCCTTGCGACACGCTCTGGTTGAACTTGTTATAGCACGTCTTGCTATAAACCACGAATATTGCTCGGCCGTACCTTACGATCTTCTATCGTATTCACTGCACTAGAACACGAATCGAGTGTGGACTCTCTCGCGATCTGTTTGCTCTCTCTAATTTGCCTCTGTTGCGTGAATAATAATAATAGAAAAACGTGTATCTGACCTATATATAGGGCTACGAAAGGGACCTAAGAAGTAATAAGTCTGGACTCCCAGTATAAATAAGAAAACATAATCCCACCAGAATTCTATTTCTTATTTCACTAATTATAATTCACCCCACTACAGAATTATAATTGCACTCCCGTTCTTATCTCAATTATATTACGAGCTCCATGATATTAAATACTTATTAATCTCCCCACGTTAAGATTACAGCTACCCGTTGATTAAATTAAATTACTAACAAATCTAATCCTAGATTTTGTAAAGTAATTGAGAGAAGAAAAAAGTGTTTCAATTGATCATGTTTATCCGAAGGGCAATGATAGCGAAGCTGCTTGTAGACACCCTAATCTGAGTCTCCCGATCATTTTACGGTTTCTTGTTTCCCTGATGACGAACTAGATCAAAAAGCAGGCTTGAGGTTGAAAAGGTTTGAGCTCGGTATGTTTGGAACCCCGTCGAATCCTTTTAAACCCTTAAAAGAAAAATAGAAAACCAGTCAAAACTTGGTCTGCGGTTGACCATCGCGCGAGGATGTCACTCCCTCGCGCGAGTGTGTGCTTGTCAAATATTTGATTGTTGACCCACGCGCGACAGGTGGAACCCTTGCGCGAGTGTCCCACTCCATCGCGCGATGGTCCTCAGCAGTCTCTTTCACCTTTTACCAGCCAGTTGGTTGCTTGCCTGGGGGTCTACAGGGCTATTTGAACCCCGTTTTTCTCCACAGGACAGTGGCAGTGCAAGCCTTGGGACTACACACTCACACAACCCTTCCGATCAACTTTTCACCAAGCTTCACCACCAAGTTTAGCCCTAAGGTGTTGTTTGCCACCCTCCTACACCTTCCACTCGTCCTATAAATACCCCCATTGGTCTTTCATTACAAGGGTGATCAATTTTCAAGTTCCAAAGGTTAAGAAGAACACCAAGCACATCAAGGCTCTCAACCCTAGCACACTTGCTCTTCCATCTTTCACTCCATTTTTCATCACAAGCTTCACAACCTTACTCAATCTTTTCCAAAACCTTTCAAGCAAATGTATAACACCTTTACTGCTTACTGTTTTGATCCCTGAGGGGGGCTGTCAGGGCCAGGATTGGTAATCAATATCAGTTCTGGTCCTAAAGTCAGCAAAGTTACAAGAAACTGGGATCAAGCATACCCTCCGCGATGGACTCAGATGCTCGCGCGACAGTCAGCTGTTTCGCGCAACAGTCCTCGTGGGGTTTGGGGATGTTGGTTTTCCTTGTTTATCATGCTATTACTTGTTTCAAAGTATGTTAGGTCTTTTAACTCACTGTTGTGCAAGTTAAAACTCATAGTCCAGCATGTATTGCTTACTTACTTTGTTGGAATGCTTCTGGGTTGCTTCTAGACTTGTACCAGAGCCCAGAGCATGCAAAGCAATTCCTGGAAGTCCAGTCAGGACTCTCGCGCGAGGGAGTCACTGTCTCGCGCGATGGTCTTCCTAATTCCAGTAGCTGCCCTTGCATGAGCAGCTTGGCTCTGAGCCTCTGTTTTATCACCCCCACTGTTTAGGGGTTGTATTTCAATTCATTTGGTTCCTGTTTGTATTAATTTGTAAATAATTAGTTACTTTCAGTACATATAAACTGCTTGGTTTGCTTCCTGGGTGTGCACTGGTCCTTCCAGAGCTCAGAAGGGAATAAAATTCAACTTGTAGTGAATCACGGACCCTCGCGCAAGAGACTGGGTGTGTCGCGATGATCTCTTTTGCATGTTTGAAGATCCATGCATGCAAAGGTGGCCATCATGTATGGCATACTCATTTTATGAGCAGTAGGGTTCATTTCTCATCAGAGAGTTAAATCTTATCTCATTTTCATAGTATTTCATCCATCCATGCCATATTCAAACACATCTTGTAAAATTGTTACGGTCTTAAATCCCCGATTAACTGTTCCCCCGCCCTAATTGGCTTAAAATTGGTTAAAGAAGAAAACGAATCACAAATGTTTTCACAAAATACCTAAGTAGAGACCGATCTCCGGATTGGGCGAGAGGGGTGCCTTAAAACCCTTCCCCTCTCGTAACCTGGTTCCCGAACCCAAATATGGTTATGACGGACTGGTTCCTTCACTTTTTCAAATCAAAAAGCACGGCAGGTGCTTGAATCTGATTCTTGGGTGTCGGACCTTGAAACCCATGTGGCGACTCTGTGTTTCTGGCGCTTTGCTTCTCATTCGCGCTCCCTCGATTTCCGGACAGCTTTGGCAAAAGGAGGAATGAAATCCTCTTTTCCAAGGGCATCTTTGCACCGGTTCAAACGAATTAAAAATTGAAAAACTTATTTTTTAACTATTTTTATGTAATATATAGGAAAAAAAGAAAAAAACAGTTGAATTCATTAAAAAAATAAGGTATTCATTATTTTTTAACTATATTTTTTAAAGGTATAAATGGTGTAAAAAAATAAGTGTTACAATTTTTAATCCGTTTGAACCGGTGCAAAGACGTTATTTTTCTAATCATTTCATCCTAAATGGTCGTAATAAATTTTTGGCTCTAAGGCTTTTCAATGGGCACCCTAAGAGAGTTTTAAAACTAAATAAGGAATCTTAGGGTACTCGTTGAAAGATCTTAAAGCCAAAAATTTACTACGACCATTTAGGATGAAATGATCAGAAAAATAATATCTTCGTACCGGTTCAAATGGATTAAAAATTGAAAAACTTATTTTTTTACACCGTTTATATATTAAAAAATTGTCCTTTATAGATTAAAAAATAGTTAAAAATAAAGTGTTCCAATTTTCAATCTGTTTGAACCGGTGCAAAGATGTTACTTTTTTTATCATTTCATCCTTAGTGGTTATAATAAATTTTTGGCTCTAAGGCCTTTCAACGAGCATCCTAAGACTCTTTATTTAGTTTCAGAGCTCTCACTACAAGAAAATCGTTCTATAGCAACGGTCGAAAGCGTTGCCAAAAAGCCGAAAAACTGTTGGTAGAGACCCATTTAGGCTATACCAACGGTTGGAGAACCGTTGGTCAAACCGTTGCTATATATATATATCCATTGCTGTAGGGGTATAGCAACGGTTTTAACGAGCGTTGGTACTGATTTTTTTTACTAACGGTTTCATTAGCTAACCGTTGTTAAAGGCAATTTTCTTTTTCTTTTTTTTAAAACCAACCACTGTGTGACGTAAGCCTCCACGTGGCGCCCACGTGGCAGGCGAAATGACCTTGCTCCTTCGAGGAATAGAACCCCCGACCTCGCATGTGGGCGTGCGTGCGCGAACCATTTGTGCTAGGCCATAACTTGTGTAAAAACTTAAACCTTTTAATATTTATACTACTAGTGCTTGCTCGTGCCTACGGCACTACGCATTCCGGTAATGTCGTAGGCACAAGCATTTTTGTAATATATGTTTGTTTTTTTTATGTCAACGCCAGAAACCGAACAAAGGGTAAAAAAAATCGATGACATTTTTGTAATATATTGTAAGAGTATGGGTATTTTCTTAGGAGAGTTGGAAGCACACATCAACCCTTAGATCAAAATGAATCTCAGCCCTTCTTACAACTTGTATTTGTGTGGTCCCCACACCCTTGTGTTTTATTAGGTAGATACTAATCGGACTTTTTAAATCTTTTTTTTTTAAAATCCGGTTTATACTATACAAACACTTCTAATATCATTTTTTTTCCGATCAGAAGCGTCTATTTTTTACATAATAAGGAGTACAATATTTGTACGAAGAATGAAATTATTATTACATAAAATTTAACGCTAGGTTCAATAATTACCTTTTAAAATTGGTATAAATTGACATGCACCTTGTACCAAAAAAAACTCTCTGTTTTCCTTTTTTTTTTCAATATTAATTTTGCCTTTTCTAAATTTTTGTTAGAGTTGTGTTGTGGTCGAGTTGCTACTGTATGTTCAAATACAACACAAGACGTAGTTTAATTAATTGTTATCATGAATTACATTAAATGTATATATTTTAAATATAATTACAAATCCGACTGAGTCAAATTTTTACGAGAATGATTTAATCAACATGAAAAAAAAGTCAACCGTTTCGATCATTAGTTCGGATTTGGAAAACCGATCGCATGAAAGAAAATTGGTTTTGGCGGTGTGAAAATTTAGTAACGGTTATTAGAAACCGTTGCTATAGGCCGTTTATAGTAACGGTTATTGAAAACCGTTGCCATAGGCCGATTTTTAGTACGATTATCGAAAACCGTTGCTATAGTCTTGTAATCTAGTAACGGTTGCATGAAAACCGTTGCTATAGTCCTATTTCTAGTAAAGTTTTGAAAACCGTTACTACGCACCATCTATACCGACAGTTTTTTTAACCGTTACTAAAAAAACCGTTGGAGATCCCAAATTCTTGTAGTGTCTCTTATGGTGCCAATTGAAAGGCCTTGGAGGCAAAAATTTATTACGACCATTTAGGATGAAATGATCAGAAAAATAACATCTTTGTACCGATTCAAACGGATTGAAAATTAAAACAATTAATTTTTTACACATTTTATATATTAAAAAATATACTCCCTCCGTCCCTTTATTACAGTCCAGTATTCCATTTTGGGTTGTCCCTTAATAAGTGTCCATTTTGTAAAGTTAGTAGGTAAAAATTGGGTGAATTGTCTATTTTGTCCCTAAAAGTAGATTCCATTTTGAAAAGTTAGTGAGTAAAAGTGTAATGATGATGGGTAAGTAGGAAAAGTGGAGGAAAAAGTTGATGTGAAAGGTATAATGATGATGTCTTTTTAATAAGTTGGAATTACGAAGCAGGACATTTAAAAAGGGACGGAGGGAGTAGTTAAATGTCCTCATTTTTTTCTTGAATCTAACAAATATATTAAAAAATAAGAATTTCATCCAAGCCATTTATATTCTATTAATTAAAGAGTAGAACATTTCTGTAAAAAAATCATAAATGGTCATAGTAAATTTTTTAATACACTTATTTTTCTAATGAATCCGACTATTTTATATATATATAACAGTTAAAAAAATAAGTGTTTCAATTGTCAATCTATTTGAACCGGTGCAAAGACGTTATTTTTCTAATCATTTTATCCTAAATGGTTATAATAAATTTTTGGTTTCAAAGCCTTTCAATGAACACCCTAAGAGAGCCCTGAAACTAGATAATGAGTTTTATGATGCTTTTTGAAAAGCCTTAGAGCAAAAAATTTATTATGACCATTTAGAATAAAATGATTAAAAAAAATACGATTTTCGCTCCGATTCAATTGAATTAAAAATTGGAGCACTTAATTTTTGAATTATATTTTTTAATATAGAAAGGGTGTATTTATAAAAATTAATTAATTAATCAATTAAATTAAATTAAATAAAGAAAGAAATTAAAAGAGAGGAGCCGGGGGTAATAGTGGAAAAAGGGTGTGGGGTCGGGAGGGGTGTGGTGTCGGGGGTGGGGAAATGTTACGCGCACAACCGTTGTATAGATATGTTATCTAAGCTACTGCAACTACAGGTCTATAAGTAGATATGTCCAAATCACCTTAATCTATTTTCTTTCAAACCTTTACTCTATATATGTTATGCCTATTATCTCACGAAACGTTTCATTTTTAATCATGCCTCGTGTAGCCATACCACACATATATCCCGACCTCTGACTGTAAAACCAAGGAAAAAATGCTTACGGAGTAAAAAATGGCAGTTTGGGCACGTGCCCACACTGGTCTTGGCTTAGCTCCACCACTGGATCCACGGTTCCTTTTTGTGCGTTATATTGAACCAATCTATTCATATTCTTTGCAGCTGACGCAGAACTTCCACAACCATGAAGTAGGGAAAAGGAGGAATTTTGATTCGTAAAGACTATTATCGAATGCGCAGATCTAAGTTCAGTAAGATCTATGGATTTAAAAAGCATCTCATTCCCAGTTTAGTGTAGTTGGTGGCTGAGATGAGAGTTAAACCGCGGAGCTTTCAAGTTTTAAATAAATTGATAGCATCACCATGCTAATTAGACTCTGGCTTTGTGATTGCAAAGATTAATGTCATCACATGCAGGTGAGCTGTGAGCTTATTATGGCTATTACAGTATATGTTTTGCTTTGTTTTTGCACATATGAGATTACTGTTGAAAGTTGCTGGCTGGTGGGTCAGTTAAAAGTACTATTACCACTTGAGCAAAGCTCCTATTGACCAAATGGTATGGCACTCAGAGGGCCAGGTCAAACCTTAGCACCTCTTCTCCCCCTTAGGTTAGATATATCAGTTGATGTTCTTACATATATCCGGGGGGGAAAAAAACTTTACTGAGGACTTTAGTATGATTTGTCATTTTCTTATTTAGAAGATTTTTTCTACATGGTAATAAAAAATATTTTCACTATAAAAAATCACAATACATGGGAGTAATTTTTATTATATATATTAGGTAATCCTTCATTGTTATTAGCTTTCAAAAATATGTCAATCCATGCATGCAAGCACCCCGTGCTACTGTCCTGAGTAGTATCTAACAATAATAAAGGGTTGAGCTACACTAGCCCAGTAGAAAAATCTATACTGACTTTATATATAATAGATATGCAGATGAGATGATAGATACAAGAAAGAGAGGAAGGCAAGTACCAACACATCAGACGATCCATGATGCTAACTCAGGTTCAAGATCACGATATCTCTTATGATAAAGCCATAAAGGGCATACACATGACGTTGAAAATCTAGTGTGCATACGGTTACAAATTTACTTTGTAATTCCACATTATCCACAATTTAATCATTTTCAATCAACCTTCCATCTCGGCGTTACTGTGTTGTGAACAAATGCTCAAGCAATGTCAATGTATCGTGAGCGAATGCTCCAGCAATATCAATGAATCGCAAACAAATGCTCTAACCATCTTAGTGTATCGTGAGCGAATGCTCCTGCCGGGCGTTTTGAGACCCGCTTCCCCTGCCTTAGCACCACACCCGTTGGTGGGCCTAATCCGTGTCATGAGCAAATGCTCCTGTCGGGCGTTTTGGGACCCGCTTCCCTTGCCTTAGCCTCACACCTGTTGGTGGGCCTAATTCATACATTAAGTGTCCACGTGTCTCATTTCAATCAATTAATATCCGCAACGAATCATTTATTCTCATTCCAACATTTGACATCGACTAAGTCCAACGAATGCCAACATCTCCATCTCGAAGACCTAGAAGTGTACCAAATGATACGTGAAGTTCGAACACTACATAACTCCAAAATCGATATGAAACCTTACAATGAGTGTTGTACTTTGACTATACATCTTATTGGTTAGAAAGTAGACTTTTTGTGCATCAATTTCGATATAAAATTTGCCCCAAACATAGTTCGGATGACAAAATTATGCTCGTTTGAAGGTACACCTGTCTGAGTGGTACTAGTACCGGAAAAAATGTACTGGTACCAAAAGCACAAAACCAGATTTCAGAGATTTGGGTATAGGTACCGAGAAAAAAGATGGTACTGTGTACCAAAAGTTCAAAGCTAGCAGAACAAAAAATTGGTTACGGATACCAGCAAAAAGTGGTACTAGTACCCAACATCAAAACTGGCAGAACAGAAGTCTAGGTACCGGTAGTTTTGTAATGGGGCAAATGAATATGGTTTCTGTTGAGTGATTTTTGAGAAGTTAATCATGTTCTCTGTTTGTGGTAGTTGAGGTTTATAGATGCAAGTATAGATTGGAAAATGTCGCCGGTGATATGAGTTACAATGCAAGTTGCAGTGATCAGGTGATGATCATGTGTGTTCAGTTGATTAGTTGAAATGCTGTTTTATCAGTAGATATTTTATTGAGAACTCTATAAGCCAAAGCATTTTATTCATCTTTTCCAAAAGTTAGAACTGCTTGAGCATTCATTCCGAATCGTAATATGCCGAAGACACTCGTACTCTTCTGTCTGATTTGCCTGTTTTGTGAGTGATGCAAGGAAGCTATCAGAATAAGAAGATGAGTGCAGTTGATGGGTGAAGCTGGGACATCTGCAGCAGCTTCGGCCTTCCGTCTACGGCAGGAATGAGCTCAAGTTGATGCAGTGTGTCCATCCAGGAGAGTTTGCTCTGTGTCCATACAATAACAACTTCCAAAAAAAAAACCTCCCCTGAACTGCATACAACATTTATCCACTACTTGGTGTGAAAGTTCTCTGGACCGCACCTTCATTTATGAGAGCATGCATGACACATTATTGTTATCCAGTTGTCTGTAATTTCTGTTGTTATGGGAATGTGAAATGGGTAATGCTCACATGCATCAGCGGAAAAGGGTAAACTTCTCGGAAGTGTAAATATGCTGCTTGGAGATGTATTTGAATGCATGATTTATCTGCATTCAAGTTTAAATGTGTAAATTTAATTTGTGGTGATGTGTTACTATCGTAGTGACATATATAATCTGTGCTTCTGTATGGTCACTTCTATTGGTGGTTGTGCCTTTGAACAAATACCTATTCTAAGGAGCTTGCATTACGTCTTATACATGGTTTGGTCATTCTGGAGGAGTTTGCATTGGAAGTGTGCTGGAGCCTAGAAGTTAAACTGCTTTCCAGTGAGTCACCTTGTTTTACTAACTGTTTTTCCTGTTGTCAATTTGAGATGGTATCCAGTGCTTATAATTCGAAGGAAAATGTGTCTGATATGGGCTTTTATTTTTTCAGGGTACAACTTCCATGCTTCCAGAACTCTTGTAAGTATCCCTACTTCTTTCCTTCTCCTGGTGGTTTGAACTTAGTCCATTTCACTATCATCATAAGTGCATTATCAAAGTCCGTGTGGTTTAT
Organism: Rhododendron molle; assembly: GCA_025413875.1. Classification (NCBI taxonomy): domain Eukaryota; kingdom Viridiplantae; phylum Streptophyta; class Magnoliopsida; order Ericales; family Ericaceae; genus Rhododendron; species Rhododendron molle. The sequence goes on from CM046396.1 coordinate 32,256,766, forward strand.
AAGCATGCTTTTGTGATTAGTTATTACACTATCACATACGTGCATTATTGAAGTAACCATGCTTCTGTGAGTAGTAGTTATTATACTTTTAGATATTCGAGAATCCTTGATTGGCCTTTTGCATGTGTCCAGCTTGTCATGCAATTTTTTACTGACAAATTTCTCCTTGCAATGATGGGAGTGATTCAATCTTTGATTATGATTTAGCTGAATTAAGTTTGAAAAGCACATACTCCTACTTCTTTCCTTTTTCTTTTCTTTTTGACTGGAGAAAATTCCGTGTAATGCTTCTTTACTCAACCTAGTGGTCTGTGGATAGTGGATTTCTTAGTCATGGCATACCAGAAAGAATGTCGTCGTTTGTCGTAGCACCATCATTGATTGATATTGAGATTCTAATGAGTTTTGCAAGTTGGAAGTACTTGAGAATGTCGTCAATAATCGAACAATTCGTCGGATGTACACTAGCATGTAATGATGTATCCCTGGGGGTGTGCTTAACGTGTGGTGCCAAGTAATGCAATGGTGATGGGAGGGAAGGCACTGGTCGATGTGGGTTGCATAAACCTGTTTACCTTGTCTAGTTTCATTGTTTCTGAACAGAGTACCAATATTGTAATTGATTTGGTGTGTTTCTCCGTGAAGGGGAGAGAAATCAGGAAAAAAAGAGAGAGGTTATTTTTGTGTTATTCGTTGAATTTCAGTTGCAATTGTTTATTTGGACCTCCTTATATGCCAGATGGTCTGAGCATGAATTTGGTCATGTATTATAGAATTTAGATAAAAGGTAAAAGATAAGCAAAAGAAGGTGTGTCCCTTCCCAAATCTTGTCGAAAATCCTGCTATTCTACGCGTAGTTACTGCTTGCTGAAGGGTGGAGGGGCAAATGGAAATAGTCAATAATACTAGTTCTGCCCAAAGTTGGACAGAAGTTATTCATGTTTCATTTTGTGCAGCTCTGTGTCAAATACTCGTATACCTTTTGCTGATTTTCATAGAAGTTTGTAGCTCTAGATCTAAAAAAAAGTTTGTTGCTTTTCTTGTGAGAAGTCCAATTCGAGGCTTGTGCCATTTGCATACTCTCGACAAATTCAAGATCCTAAAGTATTTTGATGTTATAAATGATGACAGTGAAGCGCCGAAGATGATTTCGGCCTCTCTCTTGTTTTTTTTTTTTTTTCCCCTTAAAGTCCGTAACACTGAGGACCCCGTCCTGGGTCTTGGTTGCATTGAATCCACTGTGAATATATAATGTTGTTTGTGTTCTTTTGTATTCTTATTTTAAGTTAAGGGTAGTTTAGTCATTATAGGTTTAGGGCTTTTTCCTTGTGTATATAACGTTGTTCTTTTTCATTGTAAAACTTAGAATTCGTATTTGAAATGTCTCGTGGTATCAGAGCTTGGAATGGGCGAATCCCCATCGTCTCTTCCCCTTAGTCTTCCTCCCTTCTCTCTCTCTCTTCCCTCAGTCGATCTCCTCCTCTTCTTCCTCCCTTTAGCTGGTCTCTGTTTTCTCCCCTTTGAAGACCCAGTTGCAATCTTGCAACGCAGCAACCAAAGCAACACCGAAGACCACTGCTGGACACTCCGACCTCCGGCAACCACCGGAACTCAGTGTCTGACCTCCGACGACCCCAGGTTGCATTCGTATCTGTCTGGGTTTACATCTTTGAGGATCATTCTGCACTGTTTGGGCTATTTTGATACTATTCTGCCACCGTATGACTGTTTCTGCACTGCTTGGATCTATTTCGATACTATTCTACCACCGTACAACTGTTTTTGCACTGTTTGGATCATCCAAGTCGATGTTTGACAAGGTTTGAGAGTTTGTCACAAGCTTTAGCAAATGAGAAGTTGAAAATGCACGAATTCTTACATGGTTTCATAATTCTTCCGAACCTAGCATCGGAATGAACTTTTCAAAGTATGAGACTGCCAAGGAAGTTTGGGATTACCTAAAACGGATGTACCTTGAGTCCAACTTTGCAAAGCAATATGAACTTGAGGGCTCTATTCGACGGGCTACGCAGGGAGATAAATCCATTCAGGAATTCTATAATGAAATGACACAATATTGGGATCAATTGACACTAATGGAACCCGTAGAATTGCAGTCTCTTAATTTCTATGTAGCATACCGTGAGAAACAGCGTCTTGTACAGTTTCTCATGGCTCTCCGCGATCAATTTGAGCCTCTTCGTGGGGCCATCCTTCATCGTTCTCCCCAACCTACAGTTGATGGTGCCGTTCATGACCTCATAGCTGAGGAAACTAGGTTCAAGGTTGGGTCTGCTGCAGTTCCCTCTCAGTCTGTATTTGTTGCTCCATTGGTTCAGCCTACTTCGTATATGGCACCTCTCTTGCCTACACCATCTTCTCATTTGATTCTGGTTACAGGCAAGCCTAAACCTCGTGTTGCTTTGGATGAGTGTAGCTTCTGTCACCAAAAAGGACATTGGAAGCATGCATGTCCGAAATTGTTACAGATGACAGGTAGCACTCCTCGTTCGAAGCCCGCCTCCTCTAGGCCCACACAGCAGCATTCTCGGCCCACACAACAGTATGTTCGTCCTCTGGCCGCTTTCGTAGCCCCTGCAACTGAAAGTATTCCACAGTATCCCTCGTTTGAGCAATATCAAGAGTATTGTGCGTATTTGGCTGCCACTCAGGGAGGTCATTCTTCAGCTTCTGCTATGACCACTACTCTGTCAGGTTTGCATAGTTCTTATACCACATGTATCCTACCTACTGTGGGCACACGCCCCTAAAAAAATCCGCATTTTTGGTTTGCGAAAAGTTTGGTTTGCGCCCTTTTGTTTGAAAGCATGACAAAATGCTGTTTTGAGAGAGTCGCCACCCGGGTTTTGCGAAAAACACCCAAGAAACCGATTTGAAAACGTTTTTTGTTCACGTTTTGTTTGATTTGATTTAAAAAGGCTTGTAGACTGGACCGTCGTCACCTTCGATATCTGAGGTTCGGGAGCTAGGTTACGAGAGGGGAAGGGTTTTATGGCACCCCTCTCGCCCAATCCGAAGATCGGTCTCTACTCAGGCATTTTGTAAAACATTTGCATTTTTCTCTCTTTGATCATTTATTAGCCAGTTAGGGGCCAGTTAGGGCGGGGGAGCAGTTAATGGAGATTCACAAATGGCAAGTTATATTTGCATGGCAAAATGTGGTGAATGGCATATGAATAATGATAATAGATTGAGAACAAGCGCTTCTGTGAGCGTTTTGGCGGCCCGAACACATCGACCCAGTGAGACACGCGAGAATAAACCGGTATGCACTTGCCAGGCCATCGCATACTAGGAAACACTGCGTCGCCAACATAGGGCAGGTGTGCGCGTGGAGCCCAAGCTCACGGCACGAACTCAACCCTCTGGGCTCTGGAATGCACCGTGCACACCCGGGACAAACCACGCAGTTTATATAGCAGTATGTATAGTTTCAGAATATAGCAACAAATCAAACAGAGATAAATGGATGAAAACCCCATAAACAGAGTGGGGATCAAGCAGGCCAGAACTAAGTTGAGAAGCAAGGGCCAGCCATCGAACACACGACCATTGGCGCCGCAGTCATAGTACACCGTCGCCGCTGCTCTTTCGACCCAAAGGTTTGGCTTTGCTTCATCTGGGCTCTGGACTATGACCAGAAAGATCCCAGGGGCCTTACTACGCAGTTATAACAGACGACTAAACTACACAATTCTAAAATATGGAAAGCTGTAAACTGGTTTTTAGCATGCCACGAGATAATCAGACTGAAAATAAAGCATAATGAGGATGATCAGTGGTCTCCACACCAGTCCTACCATGCAGCCATGACTGGCGCACAGCGAAGAGGGACTGGCGTGCGCCACCTCTCACGCCACAACTGTGTTTATTTTCTAGCCGTAAGACCAGGCGTGGTATTGATTACCAGCCTGGGCTCGGCTAGGTCCCCTCAGGGGTCGAAACGATTTCCAGAATAAAAGGTGATATACCTTTGGAGAGAAGTTGATGGGTGGTTTGAGCTTTGAAATGGATGGATGATGGATGAAAAGGGGATGGAGATAGCAATGTAGGGGAGATGACTGATCTTCCTTGCTTTGTCTTTCAATGGATGAAAGAAGACAAGGAGAAGTAAGAGAGAGACAAAGGGAGAAAGCTTTGGAGCTTCTTTATGTTTGTAACCCTTGACTTGGCGAACCTTTTGCAAGAGTGAGAGAGGGAGTATATATAGAGGAGAGGGGGCTGGTAACCAGCTGGTTTGAGAGCTAGTTGGATTTGGAGGGAGAGAGTTTCATGCATTAAATGCATGGGACTAGTTGATGGAGGGTGTAGGAGAGAAGGAAAGAATAGGCAACATGACAGCGAGAACTGTAGACCACGTCAGGGCAGCCAAGAAAGTCTCGGGCAAGTGGTCCCGAAAAGGTGATTTGACTGGGAACAAGTGGCGTGCTCCACCGTTGGACTGGCGTGCGCCATCGAAATCGGTTCCGCACTTGATGTCTCGACACGCGTGGCACCGCACCGTCGCCGTCGATTGATAACCAGTCTTTGAAGCGAGGTTTTGTTGAGGCCATTTGGTTCTGGCTCGAAGGGTTTGGAAAGGGTTTTGAAAGGGTTTGAACGAGGTTCGGGACGCTCAAAGCTCAAACACACCATCGACTTTGGATGTTCTCGACCATTAATCATCATAGGGAAATCAAAGACCGTAAATAAACTACTCTGGATAGTCCAAAATAGGGTGTCTACACCTACCACATGGATTTTTGATTCTGGTTGCACCCACCATATGACTCCTGAGTTGTCATTATTAAGCCATTGTATCTCTCCTATTTCTCCCATTAGTATTTCCACTGCAAATGGCTCTCCTATGCGTGTTGTCTTTATCGGTTCTATCGTCCCGTCTCCATCTTCCTCCCTATCTATACCAAATGTGTTCTATGTTCCTCATTTATCTCTTAGTCTTATTTTAATTAGTCAATTGTCTGATTCCGGCTTTGATGTTTTGTTCTCTTCTTCTGGCTGTGTTGTGCAGGACCAGATGTCGAAGAAGCAGATTGGGACCAAGCGTAGAGTTGGTGATCTCTATGTTTTGGAGACTTTGCATGTTCCTATTGAGTCTACTACCGCTGTTATGTCATCCTTTTGTTTAAATCAGGAGTCTTCCCCCTTTTATCTTTGGCACTCTCGCTTAGGGCACTTATCTAGTGAACGTTTGAAACTTTTACTTAAGTCTGGTTATTTGGGAAACATTTCTGTAAGTGATATCTCTGAATGCAGTGGTTGTAAGTTTGCCAAAATGTCTGCTTTACCCTTCAATAGAAGTACTTCTGTCTCTCCTTCTCCGTTTCAACTTGTTCATACAGATTTTTGTAGGGTCCTTCCCCAATTGCTACTAAAGGTGGTTCTCGATATTATGTCTCCTTTATTGATGATTATAGTAGGTTTACATGGGTATATTTGTTGACACGCAAATCCGATTTTTACCAAGTATATCGCAATTTTCACTCCATGGTTCAACTCAGTTTTCAACAGAAATCAAAGTTCTTCGCTCTGACTTAGGCGGAGAATACTCTCTAGGTGAGTTCACACAATTCTTAACTTCTCTTGGCACCATTCATCAATCTTCTTATACTGACACTCCCGCTCAAAACGGGCGTGCTGAACGCAAGCATCGTCACCTTCTAAATACTGCACGGTCTCTTCTTCTTTCCTCTTCTGTGCCTGCCACCTTTTGGGGCGAGGCTGTGCTCACCGCATCTTATCTTCTCAATCGGATGCCTACTCCGCTTCTCTCTGGTTCCTCCCCTTATGCACGGCTCTTTGGTCAGGTTTCTAACTATTCTCTTCTTCGTGTGTTTGGCTCCACTTGCTTTGTCATTCTCCCTAAAAAGGACCGCACTAAGCTTAGTGCTCGTAGTGTCTTATATGTCTTCTTGGGGTATGGAATCCAACAAAAGGGCTACCGTTGTTATGATCCCGTGACACGAAAGTTGTATTTGTCTTGGCATGTTACTTTTCTCGAGCGTCTCCCCTTTTTCTCTCTCCCATCCAAACATGTCAATGTCGTCAAAGAGGATCTTCTGCATATTGATCCATTTCCCGCGGATGTTCCTACAGATGAGTATGTTCGTACCCTTGAAGTGTCTGATATTCCCATTGCCCCTCCTGCTTCTTCTAGTTCCAACCTCATCCCTCCTCTTCCCAAGCATTATGTCCGTCGCAATCATACGACTCCTCGTCCTCCCTCTGGTTCAGAAGACTCTAATCCACCAGAACGCCGGTATCCTTCTCGTGATCGTCGTCCTTCGGTAAAACTTCTTGGCTTTACTAATACTTGTTTTTCCTCATCTTATCGCAATTTCTTATCTCGCATACATACTCATTTTGAACCTCGTTCTTACAAAGAAGCTTGTAATGATCCTAACTGGGTGACTGCCATGAATGACGAGCTCACTGCTCTTGCTAACACTCAGACTTGGGACTTGGTTCCCCTCCCAACTGGTAAGAATCTCATTGGATGCAAATGAGTTTACAAAGTAAAGATTCATTCTGATGGTTCCTTGGAGCGGTACAAAGCCCGCTTAGTTGCCAAAGGGTTCTCTCAGGAATATGGTATTGATTACGAGGAGACTTTTGCTCCTGTTGCAAAAATGACATCTGTTCGCCTTTTGATTTCTGTGGCTGCTACGCACCAATTCAATTGGATGTTAAAAATGCCTTCCTCAATGGTCATCTATCTGAGGAAGTTTATATGCGTCCTCCTCCGGGTCTCCCTCATGCCACCGGCCTTGTTTGTCGCCTCCGTCGTGCTTTGTATGGGCTCAAACAGTCTCCTCGTGCTTGGTATGCACGCTTTCATGATGTGGTTTTACAGGTTGGTTTTCAGCCTAGCACTCATGAATCTGCTCTTTTTGTTCATCGCACTTCTCATGGTTTGGTTCTCATTTTGCTCTATGTTGACGACATGATCATCACTGGTTCCGACTCTGCTGTTATTGATGAAGTGAAACATCACTTGTTTCACGAATTTGAAATGAAGGACTTGGGGCTTCTTCGGTATTTTCTTGGCATTGAGGTCGCCTCCTCTCTAAAAGGTTATCTCTTGACTCAGACTAAGTATGTGACTGACATTCTTCATCGTGCTCAACTTACTGATGACAAAAAAGTTGATACTCCTATTGAGTTGCATGCTAAGTTCTCTAATTCTGATGGGGTTCCTCTTGCTGATCCTACCGAGTATCGTGAGCTTGTTGGTTGTCTTGTTTATCTCACCGTCACTCGGCCGGATATTGCCTATGCTGTGCATATTGTTAGTCAGTTTGTTTGTGCCCCTCGGTCTACTCATTGGGCTGCCTTACTTCGTATCCTTCATTATGTTCGTGGCACCATATTTCAATGTTTAGTTCTCTTCCTCTTCTTCTGATTTGACTCTTCGGGTCTATGCCGATGCTGATTGGGCAGGTGATACCTCTGATCGAAAGTCCACCTCTGGCTTCTGTGTTTTCTTGGGTGATTCCCTTATCTCTTGGAAAAGCAAGAAACAATCCGTTATTGCTCGTTCCACTGCGGAAGCTGCCATGGCCCATGCCACCTCTGAAGTTGTTTGGCTCCGCTGGCTTTTATCGGATATGGGTGTCACTATCTCCTCTCCTACACCTCTTTTTTTGTGACAATAAAAGTGCCATTCAGATTGCCCACAATTCAGTTTTTCATGAGCACACGAAGCATATTGAAATTGATTGTCACTTTGTTCCCCATCATCTACAATCTGGCGCAATTGCTCTACCGTTTGTCTCCTCCTCTCTTCAATTAGCCGATTTCTTCACCAAGACGCACACCACTGCTCGGTTTCGCTTCCTCCTTGGCAAACTCTCGATGCTCTCCGGGCTCGCATCATGAGTTTGAGGGAGGGTGTGAATATATAATGTTGTTTGTGTTCTTTTGTATTCTTATTTTAAGTTAAGGGTAGTTTAGTCATTATAGGTTTAGGGCTTTTTCCTTGTGTATATAACGTTGTTCTTTTTCATTGTGAAACTTAGAATTCGTATTTGAAATGTCTCATCCACATCTCTGTAAATGTATTGTTCCGCGAATTCACCCAGTTGGATGTAACGCGTGGGAAATTTCTAAGGTCTACAATTGATGAGGAAATTAAATTACACCGTTGGCTATTCCGGTTGAGGAGATGAATTAGTCTTGTGTTAAGACAAACTCAACAATAGCAGTAATTATATTACTACAACGCATGCCAGATGATTATAGTAAATGCCTGGTGGGGTTGTGCAGTTGACAATCCCTTTCTTTGGTTCGATTCCAGAAGCTCTATCAATGTAAAGACAGTTTGTTTTGTTTTTTGTATTTCTTTTTTGAACTGGGACAGTTTTTTTTTTTTTTTTTTAAATCAGAAAATGGGGCAATGTCTACTGCAAGAAAAGAATTCCAAGAATATTCTTTTCTCTCTCTCTCTCTCTCTCTCTCTCTCTCTCTCTTTTATTTTTATAATGGTAGAAAAAATAGCGCGTAACATGATGTGGGTTCTATGTATCTGTGGGTTCATGTGAGAGATGCGTTACAAATAACCGTCGCATTGAAGATTTTCTCTCACTAATTGGTCCACCCAGCAAATTTGGCTTGGATCTCTCCTTTTTATCTCCAGTGCTATTGCAAGTACAGTATTCACTTGTTCTTTTTTGGAAATGATTTTCACGTCGCCTCTTTTATTATCTCTATAAACTCATTTCTTGGCATTGTTCACATGAAATTACTGAACTATTCCCTTTTTTGTTTTTTTGGTCATAAACGAACTAGCATAGATTAAGCAATACGGATAAGTTTGGGATATTAAGTTGCAACTGTCAAGTACGGATAAAAAAAAAACCTGTCAAGTAGTACGTTGTTTAATTTTTACTCCTACTTTTTTAATGTAATGTGAAAACAATGGGAAGTCGTCAAGTAGTACGTTGTTTTGCTCTCCCACTAGGTGCTAAAGCACTTGCAGTTAAAGCTCTTAGTTCTTAATTTTTAAGTATTTATTTTTTATTTTACGAGACTGATCATTCTCTTATAGTACATCACCTTTAATTCAAAAAAATAAATATTTATTTTAGCTAATGGAACACACTATCATTTTGCATTCTTATGAGGGGCTTAAATATCACAAAACCAGTCGGGGACCGTCGATCCAAGATGTATTGACTACACATGGCAATACCTCTTAACCCACACTTATATTTTTCAATGTTGTAAAAGTCGCTAGACGTTAGTCGGACGATCGGCCACCTTCGACCTTCGAAGCCTAGTAATCGGCGATTAATCGACGCATAGTAATTTGTTGGATCTAGTCGGATAGGCCCTACTCGCCGATTAATTCCAATTTTTAGAACATAGATTTTTTTTTCTTTGATCATTACCATGTGCTCCCTCCGTCCCAATTTAAGTGTCTATTACGGTTTTGCATGTTATTTTCAATGGTTTATATCTCTCAATATATATTATGTTTTTAAAATAATTGTCTTATATATATAAATAATTAAGATCTAGTATTAAACAAGATCCATATTGAATATTTTTAGCAATATACATTGAGAGATATAAGCATTTGAAAATGACACATAGAAGAACCGTAATGGACACTTAAATTGGGACGGAGGGAGTAGTTATGTTCACACAATGATACTCTCCTAGATACTAAAAGTTTAACGCAATAGTATGAACAATTAGAGTAATCTTATGGGTACAATTGTGGATTAATTCCTTGTTCATTTAACTCTTCTCTTGCGATTGGTAAATTCTTAATTGTAGAATTTCTTACCAATAATCTCATCCACCGACAGACTGGAAAAAATTACGACGCTTCACCAAAAAGCAGCCATGACTTTCGCGCAGAGAGAGACCCGGTTAGTTTCCCGAGTACTCCACTTTTTTTTTTTTTTTTTTTTGTCAATGGGTAGAAAAGGTAATTTTACATCATATATGAAGTATCTAATACAAATTCAGGACACTACATAGAGTTCACGAGACAATCAAGCCAACAATTCAACCAATACAAGAAAGAAGCCCATCACAGGATAGAGAAACAAAGAAAGAAAGGAAAAATCCTATAAGGAAAGAATACACATACAGGTGGAGATATTCGAATTTCTGACATCCTAATTAGATGCAAAAGTCCTGACTAACCGATCTAGCCCAATTTGCTCAATTACTCCACTTGCATGATGGAACCTTGAAGAATTGAAGATCCTTTTGTCAATGAGAGTCGCCTTCCCTGTGGACCCATCACTCCAAGAATCAAGTTTCAATGTTTTATTTTTTAATTTTTTTTTATCAACGGCAAAATTTCATACATTTCAAAAGTTTGAAGATGGAAATTACATCACAATAACCAAGAGAGAACGATTGTCAAAAAAAACCAAGAGAGAACCAAAACACCAAACTCTAAGACACGAGATACTGTACAATAGCACTTAGGCTAATAGGCTCTACGACGCATACTGTTGAGGCAAACTAATACGAAGTGTTGGCATAGGGTCCATGGAGAATAATCAAAAAAATGTTTCGCAACTCAAACCACTAGGCATGAAGCACCGATGCAATCTTGAAGACCCGTCGATCTATTCCCACAAAGGACATCGTCGGCTGGTTCTTGGTGCGAGAAATCTCTGATTGAGTCAACTAGTTCTCGCTGCCACAAGCGAAGGACGCCACTCCTGTACATACCCCTGCTAACACGACAAGCTCCAATCTCGGGGAAGCTAAAAGCCGGCAAGGCCAAACCCGCGAGACCACGACAAGTGTGAAAACGGACTCGGTCAAGAACCCAAAACAAACAGGTAATCTCTCTCTCTCTAAAGGAGAGCCTCACTCTAACTTCCTAAACCCTAGCCGCCGCTTCACTACTCTCCTCCTCCCCTCCCTCCCCCTGAATGGGGTGGCGGGGGCAAACTTCCTCTATCCCTTTCTCTCTACTTCAGATAAATCCCCTTGATTTCTGGGAGTTCCGATGTCGACGGAGCCAGTCGTCACCAAAGCAGTCTGCCTGTGTGCTTCTTTGTCCAATCTTCCTCATTGTGTGCTCTTCTTTTTGATCGTCCTGCAATTCCATTGATGTTATCAAACCGGCCCCGTTCTTATTGTTATGGGCATCGCATAGGTTTGAGCCCTGACAGGGGTGTAGTTTCTTGGGACAAAGATAGCAGTTGGTGGTACTATACGGTGGGGTGTGGCTACTGTGCTTATTGTGGTTCTGTTTTGTCAGTGTTTATGGGCTGTCGGATTTAGGAGTGATGATCTGTTGTAGGTTTTTTGTTTTGTTGATGTTTTTTCTGTTTTCTCCTCCGTTGAGGGGGCCAAACCCCTACGTGGGTTTTTTGTTGGATGCTTGACTAGTGTTGTGCTAATCAGAAATGTTCTCTATCTGTTTTGCGCATAAGGTTGTGTGAGGTCCTGAATATTTTATGTGGTGTTTAGGCCTCCATTGTGGTTGTTATATTCCTTCTTTTGGGATGGCTGCCCATTCATTGTTATCAATGAATATCATCCTATTGATTGAGAAAAAAAAAAAAAAAAGGAACCCGAAACGAAAACACAACAGTAATCACACGACCACCAATCAACATAAAAAATTATTACCCACCACCATCACCCATCGAATCTAGGGAAAACCAGGCCGGGACACCAATCCGGATTGATGAGGACCTCGTCCGAGAAGAAAGGCACAAAAAATTGCCTAAAGTACCAAGTTTCAATATGATAGGAGTAGTAAGTATTTTTTTTCCCTTTGAGTAAAAAAAGTGCGATCCACCAGCATCATAGCCTCATATACACACTCCACTATATTAGATATATTACACCATTGTTTGTCCATTTGCACTCATCAAAGAAGTCAGATGATATATATATATATATAAAAAAAAAAAAAAAAGGAAAAACGATTTTCACACCATTGTTTGTCCATTTGCACTCCTTTTTTGTCATTGTCCACGTGAAATTATCAAATTACTCTCAATATGTAAGTAAATGTAGAAGTAGGAATCGGTCCCTTTTTCGGTCCAGTGGTTCTTCAAACCCCCCTGATACGAAGTTATTATTCACCCATCTTGATATTTTGGCCCGGGCTTAACCCGTTTGGACAAATAAATCACTTTGGCTTATTTTTTGTCCTTATTCAAATTTTTTTTGCATTTTGTAGCTTATTGTCAGTTTTTTGGGGATTATTATTTCGTTATGACGAGAGGAATCTAAAAAGTAAAAAATTTCGATCGAAATCCAATTTTTTTTGAATAAAGACGAAAAAGTGGCTTTCCAGCCAATTTTCGTCGAAATTGAAAAAAATTAGATTTCGATCGAAATTTTTTACTTTTTAGATTCCTCTCGTCATAACGAAGCAATAATCTCCAAAAAATTGACAATAAGCCACAAAATGCAAAAAAAAATTTGAATAAGGACAAAAAAATAAGTCAAAATGGCTTATTTGTCCAAACGGACCTACCGGTGGTCCAGTCGACGAAAGGGTCTTCTCAACAAACTGCTTTGGTAGGTTGGGAACACCCCCAGTCGGGCAAGTTGGTGTTTAACACGGACGGGGCGGTGGATAGTTTGGGTAATGCGGCTGCCGGTGGATTGGTGCGTGATCATCACGGGAACTTCCATATTGGGTTTCCAAAGAAATATTGGGGTGGTTTGTTCTAGTTTAGCTGCAGAGTTGTGGGGGATTAGAGATGGGCTTCAGTTGGCTTGGGATAACTGTTAAGTTACCAACTCTCTCAAAAGCTTAAGCTGTTATCAAAAGCTTAAGCTGTTAGGAGAAGAATGCTCTCAATCTACCGCTTGGATTTATTTCTTTTTCTGTCATTCCGTGCATTTTGTCTTTTCAATTTCAGCAAGACTTTGTAGGGATTTACTACTTCTGGTCCCCCCTCTGGGGTTTTTTTTTTTTTTTTTTCGTAAATGGCCGGATTCGATCCAGATCTGACAAATCCAAATTCGATCCGAATTCGATAAGACTCGAACCTCATAGTGGTAATCTGAACCCGAAAAATCCGGATCCGATCTGAAAACTTTTTTACTTCAAAAATTTTAGCAACAAAAAATATTTTTTTCAAAAGAAAAATATTTTCCAAAAAAAATTAAAAATTAAAAATTTAAATACAACTTCTTAAACATTTTTTTTTCAAAATAAGAAATTTACAGTTTTTTAAAAAAAATTTAAAAAATAAAATTTCGGATCGGATTAATAACATATTTAATCCAATCCGATCGAAATTCGATTCTTATTTGGATTACCGGATTCGGATTATCGGATCGACTTTATCGAATTCGATTCATTGACAAGCCTATATTAAAGTGAGAAACAACTTAGGCCTTGTTTGGGAGCCTAATTGTTCCATTATAGATTACGAGTTTGACAATTTTGAGTGTTTGGAATTACTTTTATTAATCATTCGCACTACCAGGAATGAATTTTTTAGATTTCTTAAATGATTCCAACCTAAAATCAATTGAGAATAGGTGAATTAGCCTCTAAATTTTATTAATCAAGTTTGAGTGACTTAGATGAGAGATGTGTGATAAAGTCCACCACTAAAGAAACATAATCTAAAAATCATTTCCAGATGAGCTTTCTAAATTTGGATTATACTCTTGCTCGGGAAACTCTATTATTACAAAATCTAAAAACTAATAGGCTCCTAACCCCTTAAAAAGCTACTACTAGTAGAAAAACTTCAATTGTTAATGCAATGATTTGACATTAATTAATTATTAAATTTTACGCGCAAGTCAATTCTGAGCTATATACAGATTAATTAACTATTAAATTTTACGCGCAAGCCAATTGTGCTATTCTCCCTTCCGTTCTTAAAAAAAGAAAGTTCACCGCGAAAAATCAATCTTTAATTAGGCGTCAAGAATTCTAAAAAATCATGCAATTTTTCCTTCACGAGCATCACCCGTTTTTTCGCCGTGAACTCCCCTCCAAGCAGGGCCGGTTCATAAGTTTTAGAGGTCGGAGGCGAACCTCTTAAATGAGGCCTCTCTATATCTTTCCACCCCTTCGACTCCTCAAGCATCTACGTTTCTTTCTTCTTTTTTTTTGATCGGTTGCGCTGCTTTTCTTTTAAGAGTTTTTTTTTCTCTAATTCCCTTTAACTATAAAAAATTTGATAATCCAACATAGATGGTAGCGTAGGAGATAGGACCTGATTAAGTACTTTGCAATCACTGAACTGAAAATATCTTCCAGGCTCCAGCCGTTTTTTTTTTTTAAAATGCCTTGGTGTTATTAATGAGTAATTCCATCATGTGGGCCTATTTTGTGGTTCCTAAATTTCAATTGAGTCTATTTTGTGTGAAGGAGGCTAGTGTAATTTTTTTTTTATACCATATATATATACAGGGATCATAAAATTTTGAGGGCTCTCATTTTTAACTTTTTGGGGGGCCGAAAGCGCGGGCCTTGATCATAAGCCGGCTCTGCCTCCAAGTAAGGATGGATGGAGTATTTAAGGGGGTGTCTGGCACTCTACTTATTGCATTTTTAAATTTTGAGTGTCTGGCGGGGCCAACTAAAATGCATTTTCCAAAATGATTTCTCCAAATTGTGGTTTAGAGAAGAGAAGTGAGAAAGAGGGTATGAGGAGCTTCTTGACTTTTCCTATTTTGGTTAACAAAAAGACTTACAGAATATATTCTGCAAATATTATCCAAACACTCTACCAGATTCAAAATATATTCTGACTATAATTCAAAAACCAAAATAATAAAAATAAGAAGCTAAAAAATAGGCTCGGGGCCAAACACCCCTAATATGTTTGTTGAGATTATTAGGTAGCAAAAGGCCAGATGAGATGGACCCAGGTGTGTGGTCTTTTTCTGCCTTCACTTCCCCAACCGCGTTTTTCCTTTCACGCTGTTTGTCCCCACATTTGACATTACAATTGCATTAGAGTCTTCTCTATCAATTTCAACAGACTTAGCTCATAAGCAATCCATCCCCGGCCCCTTTCACACGTAAATAAAACCACGAATAAAAAACTCACACCCTCCGCACACATTCGTGATATCATGATAAAGGTGCTAGCGAGCAAAGGCTCGCTTGTTCGTTCCCTTTGTCTTCAGTAAACAACTCTCTATTAACCAGGCACAGTACTCATCAAACAAGAATTAAGTAGTAGTAAAAGAAAAGGCGGCAGCAGCAGCTGGGCATCGGCATGGGGAAACCGTTTGACGGTATGCGTGGGAAGAGCTTCAACGCCTCCAAATTCAGCGCCCTCCTCAACCTCTCCGTTTCCCGGATCGCCGTCCTCCGCAACCAGCGCGGTGCCCGCTGCAACATCGCCCAGTCCGACGTCGTCCACATCCTCAAACTCGGCCAACACGATCGAGCTCTCCTTCGGGTAATTCATTCTCTGACTCTATGACCGTGTTTTCTTTTGGTCGGTCAAACTACTAGTGAAAGGAATAATAATTAGTACAAGATCCGATTTTTGATCCAGTTTCATGCTTAAATTTGTTGTCCTGCGCATAAATTAATCCGGACACCTGAGTTATAAAAAAAACAAAAACTACTTCGTTCGCCTTTTTTCCTTTGATTCATTTGGTTCTTTTTTGGACAGGTTGAGCAAGTTGTCAAGGAGCAGAATATGTTGGATGTATTTGTTATGATGGAAGGCTATTGTCATTTGATGGCAGAGAGGATCAACCTCATCGAACACGAAAGGTTAGTTTCTTTCTCTAGTCTGTACCTTAATTTGTTTATTTAATCAAGACGTATGCTACAAACACCAATTTAAACACAATAACCGCGTCCAGAGCCATTCAATGCAGATGGTCTACATGCATCGAACGGTTCTAAACACATCCGAATTATGTTTTAAATTCGTATTTACAGACTTTTTGTTTCAATCAATGAATTCAATTGACTTCTTTAATTTGTTTTGGGGGGGTTTACTGACATGTTGTTGATTTCATGTAGAGAATGTCCGGAGGAGCTGAAGGAGGCAGTAGCAAGCATGTTGTATGCATCCACGAGGTGTGGTGAATTTCCAGAGCTTCAAGAGATGCGTGCGATCTTCACGTCTCGGTACGGCAAGGAGTTCGTGGCTCGTGCCACCGAGTTACGTAACAATTGCGGGGTGAATCCCAAGGTATTCAAACAGCCCGCTATTTTCGATCTTGATATATATTTGGTTTCCGGTTATTAAGAATTGACAGGATGTTGTTTTTCTAAACGCGTTATCGATTCGTCTATGCGTTTGTAGGTGATACAAAAGCTGTCAACCAGACAGCCAATCTTGGAAAACAAATTGAAGGTGCTCAAGGAAATTGCTTCCGAAAACAATATTGTTTTGCAGTTTGAGGAAGCTGCTTCCATGACCTCAGAGGTATTCTCGATGAACACATATCTAAATCCACGATTTGCAAGAATTTTGATAAGATTGCTGTTATAGACACTGACACCTCTCTCGTGACGTTAAGGAACGCGTACGGCAAAAAAACTTCCTGTTTCGTAGGAGACAGAACGAAAGAATTGTGGAGTGATGAAAATTCCAATGGTTCTACCGTGACTTACCGAAACGCTTTGATACATGTCGCAATTGTACGAAAAATACCAAATGTTGAGTTGTTTCGACACCAATAAGAGCATCATTGTAATAAGTAAATAGGTGTGGATAAACAAACTTAACAACATTGTTCAAAAAATACCTCTAAGCAAAGTTACAAGTCTTTTGGCAAATAATCAAATTCCACCAATTCTATAACCAAACTTAACAACTTTTACCAATAACCAAAACTCAATAACCAAACTCAAAACTCAATAATTCAAAAACACCTCACATTAGAATCGTCTCATCGAGACGAATAATTTGGTGTGGCCAGGTGCATGATTAGAACTCGTTTGTGATTGGACATTGGTGCATTGTGTATTGTGGGATTTTTTTGTTAGGAATGTAAAAAAACTAATGTGGAGGTAGAGGTTGTTAAACTTGATTATGAACTAAATGGATAATCAAATGCTGACGTGACACATTTTGATTATTCCCATTGCGGATGCTCTAACGGAGATGTGACACATTTTGATTATTCCCATTGCGGATGCTCTAACGGAGATGTCATACCTACGCGTATTCTTTTTGACATTTCTATTATGTTCTGGCTAGGTTTATGAAATGCTTCCTTTTCCTAGCGAAGCGAAACAACATGGTGAAATAAAATTTTGAACCTTTCTTGACATGCCACCCCTCATGTGACAATTGCAGGGAAAATTGGAGAAAGAACACAAACAGCAGGAAGGGATGGAAAAAATGGAGAGTTTTTCAGATTCAGTGAAAGCACCGAGAAAATACAAGGATGTAGCTGATGCAGCGCAAGCAGCTTTTAAATCGGCAGCTAATGCAGCAGCGGCGGCAAGGGCAGCGGTGGAACTCTCTAAGTCTGGACCCCATGACCCTAATGACCAGAATGGTTTTGTTTCTGGAAAGAGAAAGGCGACTGATGAGCATGAAGGAACAGAATCAAAACTTCAAACCGCTGAGGAGAACAATTCGGGAAGGATGGACAATCCGAATGTTGGAATGGGATTTGGGAAAGTTAATGTTATTGGGAACTACTGTTCTGAATCTGAAGACGAGGAGATTCGTGGCAAAAATAGAGTTGAAGACGAGAGAAAAAGTGGGATGTCGGGTTTAAGTTCAGATTCGGATGTGTCGGAGGGAAGTAGAATGCCTATGGAGGCAGTGGGGGAGATAAGGCCAGTGGAGGACGAGTATGGTGAGAGCGACAGAGAGACTGGACCTGAAAAAGGAGTGCTCGTATCAGGGAACCAAGAGTTTGGCTCGGAGATGAAGCCTCCTGGTTCTCCTATGAACGAAGAAGTTTTGGTTTCGAAAAAATCTGATACGGTTATGGATGAAGATAATGGTGCGAAACTCAATCAATCTGAAAAGAAGGTCCGTGTAGGATTTAGAGCTGGCCTGAAGGCAAGACTCAGGGCCTGGCAATCCTGAAGGCTGAAGCATTTTCCAAGAGTGTTTCAATGCTGAGGGCAGGCCAATCTCTGTAAGGACCACTGAGAGACTATATAATCCGGTTGCATTCATCGAGTAGGCTTTATATACACCTATAGCTTGTTTTGTTGATTTTTTTTTTTTTTTTGACAATAGTATCTGCAGAAATTTTCAACTATTGTTATGTTTGTAGACATGAGAGTTTGTTTTTGACAATAAATATAGGTGTATCATACTAGTTGTTGAGGTTTGAGAGATTTTGTGTAACACCTTCTGATATACGTCGGGAACTATTTTAGCCGAAATGTAAACTGTTTTACTGTAGGAATTAGGATTGGTCTGAACTATGCTACAACATCTCGGCAAAGATAAATTTTTAAGGAAAAAATGAAGCGACCCCATGAATGAAAAGATTCAAGGATACATCGAGTCTCTTGGATTTCACGTCATAGCATCTATACCCGGACTGACCATATCCAAGAGAGAAATCATGCATCATATAAAAGCGAGTATAAGCTAGGAACATCTCCCAACAGTAAAATTTACAAGGACTAGGGAGCACAGACGTAATCAGGAAAACGTACAGGATCTACAAACATACGTCGTAGATTTATAACCTCGATCCATGGCAATCGCCAAGTTTGGCAAGTATATGTGCTTCGAATGCAATAAATAGTTGATTACCGTAAGTCTCCCTGCCCCCTAGCTCGTTTCTTCGTAGGTTGCATCAGATCGAAGAACGACTGCTCGCTCACACAACCATCTTCGCCATATTCAATACCAAGTTACTCCTGTAAATTTTAACACGAATTAGTAAGAAACATTTCAAGCCAAGCAAAAGCATCAAGAAGGCAAACAATGGAGAACCTTTAAATTCCTTGAGATCCTTAGGTGAGTTTCAGGTATAGCATCCCATATCTTTGAACATGCTTTTATGAAAGATTCCATATACCTCCTTTTGTCAAAATTGGCTTCCTTTGCATTTACCTGTTTCAAGTTCAAATTTGAACGGAAAGCTCTGGACTCTGCCTCAAAAGAACATAAACTCCAATCAGAATATTAGTTTACGATGCGGCTTCCTGTTTTTCGTGTTCGATCTCTCAAAAACAACCAACATAGAGAATAATCAAAAAAATGTTTCGTTTGACATCTCATCTCTCGAGTCGAATTTGACATGTGATGTCAAATGTATACTTTGCTCCCAAAACATTAAATCAAAGTGAAGAAATACTTGAATAAAAAAAAAATTGGTATATTGATTAGTGCAAGTATTTTAGAAATGCCAAATTCTAACCTGTTAAATATTGTCACGTTCAAAAAAATTCTAACATCTCCACAGTTGAAGCTAAGGTTGGTGATGCTCTAAATAGGGATCGGGACCTAAATAATATGGTCATGACGAAATAGATACAATTGACAATTCATGGATAAAATAAAAGGAAAAACACATAGGAAATTCATAAAACATAGTGATTTTCACACGTTTTTTTTTTCTTTTATCTGTAAAAATTCATACGGATAAAAACAAAAAACAAAAATATGTATTGTAAATAGGGTGTGTGAAAAGCATATCCCTTTGTAAAATTGCAATATACCATTTGTATCAGTCCGCTTCTACTGCGGACGTCCGCAGCGAAGGAAAATGCGGACTTCTTATTTCGGCCGTTGGATCTCATCGTTGGATCTCATCATCCAACGGCTCTGATAAAAGGGGATAACTCGCGGGTAAAATAGGGGTTGGGTCGGGTAAAATTGGTCTCGGGTCAGTCCGACTCCCACACACGCGGATCCTTTTGTTCCCAGCTTCCAAAATACGCTTTGCTCCAGACGAGAGAGAGGAGAGGGCGATTGAGCGACGACGATGAACAGACCGACGAATCGAACACGAAGAAGATGAAATCGAACACGAAGGTGTCTCTCCCTCTCCCTCTCCCTCTCCCTCCCTCCCTCCCTCCCTCCCTCCCTCCCTCCCTCCCTCCCTCTCTCTCTCTCTCTCTCTCTCTCTCTCTCTCCATTTACCCCCTCGATTTTCCCCTAGACAAGCAGAAACCCTAAGTCAAAAATTTTTTTTTTCTCTTGTAATACTAGATACCCAAAGCTATCTCTCGATCTTGTGAAGGAGAACACGAAATACAACCAAATTAGGGCTCCATTTCAAGGTATCTTACTCTCTCTTTCCGGATCTGTTTTTTTTTTTTGGAGTTGGGGTTTGTTCGATTTACCAGAAAATGGCACAGAAATTAGGGGTTAGGGTTTGTGTATTTTTTTTCGAGTTATGGTTTTTTACAAGTTAAATTTTCTAAAAATTGAAAGGTCTGTTGTAGAAAATCGTTTCAAATGAGGGCAAAGAACACAGGATCAAAAAAAAAATAAAAAAAAAAGAGGGCAAAGAACACAGTAGTTAACTGCCCAATTGTTGGCATTTGGTTCATGCTCTGGATAAAAATAATTTTGCTAGAGTGATTGTGTTGGAATGGTAGTCCTTCAAAGGCAAGCAATATTCAAGCACAACGGGAACGTTAACTGCTTGTTTGCTAGCTTGTTTGTGGAGACATTTTAAGCCAAAATGTCTTCAAGCACAACGGGAAGCTTGTGGTAATAGTTTTTGGTTAGTGAATAACGCTTGTGGTAAATTATATGCTTGTGGTAAATCATAGAATCTAGTTTGGTATCTTGACTGATTGGAATTGATTGTGCTGTGTACCCTTTGTTTTAGTTGAAATAGTGTGCTTTCTTTCTCTCTTTTTGGTTGTTAAGGGCTATTTTTACCCATACAATCAAGTATTTTATGAGTTGTTAAAGAGTTGTTTTTTGAAGTTAGGGGTTTTTTTTTATAGAATTTAAATTATGTGGATTTGACTGTTTTCTCAAAGGACCATATGTTTTGTCTCTTGGTTTTTAGAATGCAGCGTTTGGAAAATTTGGAAGAAATGGACGTAGTCTCATCATTACCATCTGAAATGTGTCAATCATCTGCCAATTCTTCCCCAAAATCTTACATTCCTCAAGTAAAGAATGACCTGATACCAAAAATTAATCAAGAGTTTGTCTCTTTAGACGCCGTTTATAAGTTTTACAACAATTATGGTAAAGAGTCAGGATTTGGTACGCGAGAACATTCTAGCAAGAAGAATGAGGATAAAGTAGTTGTTAGGAAGGAGTATGTTTGCTGCAAACAAGGTCACTCGGTGCCTAAAAAGCCTGTAGAAAATATTGGAACCTCTAAACGGCGTCGGGGGATAATTAGAGAGGGATTCCATGTCGGCATTTGTTGGCTTACTTCAATAGAATGCAGATTCTTGATTTGCCTCATGAGTTAATTTTGGCGAGGTGGACGAAATCGGCTAAAATTAAAACAGTTGTAAATGACGTGGGTGGGTCTGTCCAACAAATATGTGACACTTCTGTATTCGAAAGGCGACATAAGCTCTTCAAACTTGCTTCTAGTGTTATTGATGACGCCGTATTAACTGAAGACGGAAGTGAGCTTTTGGAAGAAGTTTTGTGTTCAGTTCGGAATAAGTTATGTGCCATGAATCTTGGAAGCGAAGGTGGAAAATTGAGTGTTAGTGCTAGCCATGTGTCTATTCCTCGTGAACATATTTTTAAAGAACCGCTTCAAGTTAGGGCGAAGGGTTGTGGTACGCGATTGAAGGGAGGAAAAGAGAAGGCGGTCAAGAAGAGTAGGCGTTGTAATGGTTGTGGGTTAACAGGACAGTCACATGACAAAAGAAATTGTCCAAAACTTCGCAACATGTACGTGTATTTGTTTCTTAATTCTACATTGTCCTAAATTTGATTGTTTAGCTGTTAAAATGTTAATACTCGTATTTGTTTCTTAGTTCTTCGCAAGATGTTAGGATGAGTGATGACGAGGACGAGGACGATGACGATGATGACGTTGACGATGAGTGTAAGTATTTGTGGTACATCTAAGTATATTTCTTTAGTTGTTCTTGCCTATTTTTTCTTGTATTGATGTTATTACTTATTCGGTTGCAGGATACTGAAGTCCCTAGTGAATTTGTACAGCTACTGCTGCATTGGACATTGATTGATTGACTGTTTGAGTTCAGGGCATTTGTGTTATGTTTTTTTGAATCCGGATGGGATGTTCACTGTATTTTGGTAGAGTTATGGTGCATCTTGCTTCTAACGTGGAACTGGCTTTTGATCAATGTAACAAAGGAAAGACTTGTATTTTTGCAACTGAGGAGTAGGAAGAAGGTGTAATCTGGAAAATAACTGAAGGGATATTTGTTTTTTGTTAGACCTCTTAATATGATCTCTTAATGGTGGATGTATGTTTTGTTTTGTTTTGTGGGACTTGTGTTTTTGCTATGTTATAACTGAAAACGTTTCCGTTGGCTGGTCTTTCACCTTTGGGTTGAGAAGGTGTTCAAAAATCATTTTCAAAACAGGGGAGGAGAGAATGAGTTCTCTGTAAAACAGGGGAAACTTGGCCAGATTCTGCTCAAATGCAGACAAATTTTTAGCAGGACTGACTGGTATCTAGAGAAATGCATTTACCATGCCAGTCTCTCTTTTCTTCTGGTCAAGACCTCTTCATTTGTTTGACAAAAAAAAAAAGGTTCAAATAGATACAAAAAATTCCAGTCACATTTCTGGTACAGTCACAACTCTTAAGGTTCAAGTATACAACAAAAGAACTAAACTTAGATGTACCAAAACAACACTCGATCAAAAGAAACACCAAACATATACCCAAAAAAAAAAATTTCTTGACGGTTGTGAAAAACTCAATTTTGTCGTCTTCTAGTTCAAGCTCAGAAGTGTGATGGTCTACGGGTAAAACCCTTCATCGTTGTCTCAGGCTCTTTCTTCAACTAATAACAAAGCTTCAAGTTCCTCTCTACACCAATCTAACTCCTGCAAAAGTTGACAAGGCAAAGATTTAATGATGCAAATTCCTAATCGATGGGTCAATTTTGTGTGTGGTTGTCCAACAGACCTTTCAAGTAATTAGAATGCAAACACCATTTTCTCTCACCTCACAAGCCATGAAAACAGGGGAGGAGAGAGGGACTCCTCTGGACTACTATCCCATTCTTAGTCCATTTTGGAGTGGACATTCTTTATGGAACAATCAAAAGTGGAAAAATGAACTACCAAACTGACAGAATATCAATCTACTGTTTCATATCAAAAATTGATCCAACTTTTGGAAAAGCTAGGAAACTACAATTGAGCAGTTAATAACAGTTGTATAGCCTTTGAAGGACTACCATTCCAACACAATCACTCTAGCAAAATTACTTTTATCCAGAGCATGAACCAAATGCCAACAATTGGGCAGTTAACTACTGTGTTCGTTGCCCTCTTTTTTTTTTTTTTTTTTTTGATCCTTTGTTCTTTGCCCTCATTTGAAACGATTTTCTACAACAGACCTTTCAATTTTTAGAAAATTTAACTTGTAAAAAACCATAACTCGAAAAAAAATACACAAACCCTAACCCCTAATTTCTGTGCCATTTTTTGGTAAATCGAACAAACCCCAACTCCAAAAAAAAAACAGATCCGGAAAGAGAGAGTAAAATACCTTGAAATGGAGCCCTAATTTGGTTGTATTTCGTGTTCTCCTTCACAAGATCGAGAGATAGCTTTGGGTATCTGGTATAACAAGAGAAAAAAAAATTTGACTTACGGTTTCTGGTTGTCTAGGGGAAAATCGAGGGGGTAAATGGAGAGAGAGAGAGAGAGAGGGAGGGAGGGAGAGGGAGAGACACCTTCGTGTTCGATTTCATCTTCTTCGTGTTCGATTCGTCGGTCTGTTCTCGTCGCTTAATCGCCCTCTCCTCTCTCTCGTCTGGAGCAAAGCATATTTTGGAAGCTGGGAACAAAAGGATCCGCATGTGTGGGGGTCGGACTGACCCGAAACCAATTTTACCCGACCCAACCCCTATTTTACCCTCGAGTTATCCCCTTTTATCAGAGCCGTTGGATGAGATCCAACGGCCGAAATAAGAAGTCTGCATTTTCCTTCGCTGCGGACGTCCGCAGTAGAAGCGGACTGTGTGTGTATATATATATAATAGTAATAATAATAATAATAATTCCAAACATATCACAAGAGATGGGTCCTATAATTCTTCATTCACAACCCCTGAGGTTTGCCTTCAAGACAAATAAAATTAGCAAAAAAAATGACCGGGAAGGGTTTGATCTGAGCAGTTTTTTTCTGAACCGTTCAATAAAAAAACTGCTCGGATCAAGCCCTTCCCGGTCATTTTCTTTGCTGATTTCTCGTGAGCACCCATAAAATCACGTTCTGATCACTTTGAGCGGCTCGAATTATCGAAATTTGATCGGAAAATGTGAGAAATAGAGAGGTGCGGACCGGAGCTCCGGTCCACACCTCCTGACCTGAAGCCGACTGATATATACTGTATATATATATATATATAACCAAAAATACGGCATCAATAACGACTGTCCAAAAGTATTTTGAATGGTCCAAATATTAATGAAATTTTTGCGGCATATTTTTGGACGATTGTGATTGGCTTCGTAAACAACTTGTTCACAGCTCCTCGAATAAGTTTTTCGCCCAAAGGAAATGCCTGAGCGCGAGCACACCACGTGGCTCATTACCGCCGCCACAAGTGCGACTAGAACTAGAATTCAGTCACCAGCAAAATCCCGGCCACCGGCGAGCCACACATGGCGACGGCAGCTTCAACGACGTCGTCCCTAACACGCATTTGCCCACCCTTACGTTTGAAACCTCCATTCTCGCATCATCAGCTGCTCGCTTCGAAAAGACCAGCCGTGACGTTCACCGCCAAAACACGGCCTTCGCCGCGTCGACCAATCGCCGTCAAAGACCAGAGCGTTTACTCAAGGAATCGTTTGGCTTGCGGCGCGGGTCGCCGGAATTCCCCCGCCACCGCCGCGGCTGAGAAAGGGGATGGCGATAACGTGCGGCGAGTCCTGCAGTCCGTTCTGTGGGTGGCGGAGGGAGTGTATATCTTCTGGCTCTTCTTACTTCCGTATGCCCCAGTATGTATAAAATTACCTCTCCCCTGCTTTATCGATACGTTTATGATTGGTGGCGGACGCTAGTAAGCGGTGGATTACATGTGTTTCTACGCTGATAACAAAAAATTGAAAGTCAGGTTTTTGGGCTTCATTTTGTTTTTATTTAAAAAATTATGAGTAGTATAATTTTTTATTTTTTTAATCCCTCCCATGACAAATCAATAATCTATCAAAAGTTTGACGCATTTTAATAAAGACAAAACAAGCCAAAATAGCCTTTATACTACCTCTGTTTCGAAATATTTGTCCGGTGAATGACTTTTTTCTAAGAATATTTAGAGTTGCGCGGGGGCAGGCACCGCGGCACCCCTTGTGTCTGCCTCTGTTTATGATTGCATGTATATGTATTTTGTTTGTGAGAGATGTATGTAAGAATCTCTATACATATGCACCTCAACAGATTCATGTAAGATCTTTTGTGATGATGCTGATTTCGCTCAAAGGATTAGCCAAATTACTTATAGGGGGAAAAATTACTAACCAACTAATAGATGTTATAACTTACAACAATGATTTCAAAGTAGCTGCAATCTTGAAATATGGGATGTTGATGATGATATCATGAGTGTCGTATCATGTATAAAAGCAATTATACAAAATAGTATACAGAATGATTTCGTTGAATTGAATTCCTCCCCTTAAGCGTAGTGTTCACCAAAATGGATACTGTCCGTTTGGTGTTGGAGGATTGTGCCCTCTCACTTGAGTAAGAAAAGAAAAATGTTTGTGTTTTCTCACAGTCATGTTTGGAAGAGTATGGGATAGAGATATTGGGTGTTGTTTTTCTTCGTACATATTTTGGTCGCAATGTCTGTATTTTGGGAATACACAACCAATGACATTTGTTTGTCGCCAATTCCCATCAAATCTCATCATTTGTGTGAGAATTGAAAGTGGCCAAAATAAGAGAGTTGTCCTCTCCATTTCTCACCCTTTTGCACTATTTTTCACTTGCAATAATTTGAAGTCCAAAGAAAGAAAGAGTTCTATTTATCGCTGTGTGTTATCGTGTCTCACTAAATTTCTCATCAAACGAGCTATTAATTAGCAGAATGCTACTACTATGTTGGTCTCTGTCAGTTATAATAATATTTTCGTGTTATAATCAATGAGACCGGAACAAGAGGAGGCAGACAGTGTTGGTAATTGAATTTTTCTCATATATTCGCAACGGTATTGCAAGTTTGCAGCGACTGCTAATTGTGCTATACTTTCAAATATTCTAAAACTATCTCACTTAATGGGAGGACTAGAGTAACACAAACTAATTTTGGAGCTTTTTGTGTTGCATTCAATTTGGGTAGGTTACATGCATCCCACCCAGTGTCCAAAGATCCAGATGTTCGACTAGCTTAGAGGGTGGTTTTACTTTCTATCAAAAGGGTTTTTTTGTGTTACAATGAAAACATGTTTAATTTTCTGAAGCTTCTGCTTGTTTTTATCAATTTTCTGTTTGTATGCAGTATGCCTGAAGGACCGTCCCATCTATCTTCATGCCGAGCGTCTGTAAAAAAAATTGCTAATAGGATATGGGAGTAAAATTTCCAGCACCTTGAACTTAACTTGAAGTTTTCTTGTCTATGCTTCAGGGGGATCCTGTGTGGGCTATCAGTCCAGAGACGGTTAACTCTCTTGTTGGCCTTTCCCTGAATTTCTTCTTTATTCTTCCTTTAATGAACTCTGGTATGTTTATTGACTTCATTCATTGAACATGGCTTTGATACTGTTACAGTTAATTATATGATCCTCATCTTTGATACTGTTCTATGTCTTGTTTAGTTTAGTTTTCAGGTGTTCATCATATTTTTTTGATTGAATTGTCAAAGGTTTAGTAACAAGGTCTGCCTCCATTAACACGATCATGATTCATGAGCCATTGCTGCAATCTCATTGTTGTTTGCACAATCTTGTCTTTCGTTTCCTATTTCCATCACCCTCTATTTCTAAACTGTCAATCCTGCTTCATGTAAGAGCTGATCCTCCTCAACCCTTTTGTAAGCATACCATAGAATATGTTAATCTGCCAAACCTGCTTCCTATCCATATGGGTATTCATATTAATATTCTTCTGCCTAATAACTGTGCAGAAATCTCCCCTCACTATGTCCTGGCTTTCTTTTGGGCTAGTCAATTTTGTGCTTTGCAAGTGCAATATGGTTTTACTCCGTAGGTTACTGTAGAGGGTGTCTTTTTCGCAATAGAAGTTGTCCCAAAAAATATTACTCTAACTGATTTGATATGATGATTGAGTACTCATTTATTGGCGTGCAAGCCCAAGATTGATGGTAACGAGGCATGTAACAGTCTTGATGTGCACTGGCATGTGTTGAGTACAACATCAGAAATATTGTATATGAGATCTTTTAGTCAGACAACTGAACCTATTTGCCATCCCTTGGTTAGCTCTTTTGCAACAGTTCTTGTGGTTTTTATGAATGGTATCAGGAGTCCCATGCACAAATTATGTAGCCTTCAGGACACTGCTGCACAATGTCCCTTTGTATAACACAAATACCCACTGAGGTATCTGTTACATAATCATGGTCCAAGGCTCCATGGTTCATGGTCAGTCGTGTCCCTTATTTGATGTGTGGCGATAACTATGCAAATGCAATGCTTTGATAAGCACTCATCAAAAAAGAAAAATTGTGATGGTATGCCAAAGCCAGAGTGACATAAAAAGAGAAATGGCAATCTTGTATTCCATTATCTACTTCTAGTAATTAAACTGTAAACCAGTTAGCAGGCTGGTTTTGTGTCGCACAATCAGCTGTAAAACAATCTTCATTCATTTTATGCATGTGA
Organism: Rhododendron molle; assembly: GCA_025413875.1. NCBI lineage: Eukaryota > Viridiplantae > Streptophyta > Magnoliopsida > Ericales > Ericaceae > Rhododendron > Rhododendron molle. The sequence goes on from CM046396.1 coordinate 32,284,632, forward strand.
TAACACATAATTGCTTGTAAGCTAAGTCTTCTTCTGGCTTCTTTAGCAGTCTTATTTCATTATAGCTGTAACCATTGATGAAATGAACTTTTTTGGCAGAGCAGTTGGTATTCGTCTAATTGATGCACCGGTCCTTCACCCAGTAAGGATTACTATGTAAACCAAGTTTGCAACGGATTTATGTTGTATCCTGTTCATTAATCTAGACCTCACTTTTGAAATCATAGAGTTCTCTTCTATACAGGTGGCGGAGGGACTATTCAACTTTGTTATTGGGTGGACCTTCATGTTTGCTCCGTTGCTATTCGCGGATAGTAAAAGAGATAGATTCAAGGGATCACTAGATGTTTTATGGGGCTTCCAAATGTTCCTCACAAACAGTACGTCCACTAAACTCTCATGCTTAACTTGTAGTGAGTTCATACTATAATTAGTCATTCCCATTACAAACAACATATATTGGGATAGAGCCATCGTTCAGTAGGTCTGGACGAGATTTTCAGGATGCCAGTTGGTTGGTTTGATTAAATGACTATTACTTTAAATAATTTTATGAACCTTCAAAACCAAGAGATCAATATTTACTGCTTTTTTTTTTTTTGATAAGACATCAATATTTACTGCTTAGATAGTATGTGATTGCAACATTGCTTAAAATAAAGATACTTGAAACTTATTAATTCACAAAACTTTTAAAGCCCACAAAAGATAGTCAAACTTCTTTTTGAAATTTTAAATGTCTTTCAATGCATTTGTATTTCATTTAGTATCCTACAGGTGGTTTATTTTTGAACTTTTTAAACCTGCGGTTGGAAGACCTGCAAAATGAGTGAGATTTCAGTGGGAATTTGGTAGCTCCCCCTGCTCCGTGCTTTTCCTTTATGGTGAAGCCCGATGAAGTGATGTTCTAGGCTCCTATCATTGGTAAGGGAGGGAAGTTCATGCAATTATCTTCTCTATTGTTCTTATGCATAATGTTGGTACACGGTGTTTTTCCTGCGCCAAATATTCCATGAGTTACACTATGTGGTCATATTATGTCTTCAAGCCCAAGGGATCAAACTTTAGTTATGAGAAGGTTTAAGACGAAAAAACCTCGTGGGGCATAGGAAGTTGAGAATGAGATTGTGTTTACACAGGGACTGTGATCGAATCCTCGTACAATAGTCGTTTAACTGTTAATCAAGCGGCATAGCATCCGAGCATTCATTTGATTACCCATCTTTTATGCCGCCTGGACCACCTTCCTCAGTTGTTGTTACACTAACCGTTCTCCCAGCATTTAGCTTGCCAAACTTACCGTTGCCACCCGTCGGCCGGCGATTACCCATCTTTAGTTAGCTATATGTGTTGGAAGTCTTCATCTGCTTTATCGAGCTCTGAAACCTGCCTTTGTGTATTTCTTTGCCGCCCCTCAGAAAGATTCTTTCGGCCTTCTCTCTTTGGCCTGGTATTTCTTGTTGGCCTGTGAAGGGAGTCCTTTCATTCAGATTTTTGCATCATTTTAACTGACTGCCTGCTTTCTCCCCTGGACCCCTGCCCTTTTCTTTGCATTGAACCTAATATTTGTAAGCTTGATTTAAAGGTCTTCAACTTATGACATGACTACAATCATCTAATGTCAGCATTCTTAATACCCTACATGGCCATTCGGCTAAATGAGGCTGATGCACAAAGTGCTCCAAGAAAGCCCTCTCAACTCGCTTCTGTGATGACTAAAGGTGCCCCTATTGTTGGACTCATCGGTGGTGCCATCTGTTTGATATCTGCGTTGTGGGCAATTTCCGGCCGATCAAATGGCAATTTTGGAGACCTAGCGAACAGATGGGATTTCTTGGTAAGTTATCTAGGATCCGAGAGGCTCGCGTATGCATTTATTTGGGATATATGTCTCTACATCATCTTTCAGCCTTGGTTGATAGGTGATAACTTGCAAAATGTTCAGAAAAGCAAGGTTGGTCTTGTAAATTACCTCAGATTTGTCCCTGTATTGGGATTGGTTGTCTACCTTGTTTATTTGAATCTTGATGAGGAGCTATAGTCAAATGTATTATTAACTGAAATAATATACATTCACCAGTAATGATAGTCCTGTATCTTTCATCCAAATCAGAAAGGTTGCTTATTGTAAAAGGCAGATGTGAGATATAAGAACCTACATCTTCTTTCTGGAATTCCCCAGATTATAATGAATTGTGGTTGGAAGTAGCTTTTGTAAGCACAATCAGATACCTGAGCTTGTCTCCTGTATGTTGGATAACATTTCCTTGAATCCACTTTTATCATACTTGGTTCAGAAAACTGGAGTCCTTTTGAAAAGGAGAGATGTTACTATACTTGTGAAATAATGCCGTGCTTGGAACCCACAAAAGTAATTGCATCCATGAAATCTTTAACATTCGATCATTTCAAATACACAATGTGCTGAATAATTTTCATTAGCCAATTCTTTGGGACTAGTTTCTCAGCCAGCCCATTATAAGGTTACAGAAATTGATTCAAGGGCTTAGGAAAACAAAGAACCAGGCTACGCGACTCCTGTTCCCCTTTCTGAATCAACTTGTCCTTGCACTTAAAACTTGTGAGCGAGTATAAGAGAAATTATTATCAACTCATGAAGAGAAATTATTCTTTAGTCATCAAAGAGTACAATAGCTTTTCGATGAAATAGAGCATGAAAGTGAGTTGCACAACCTCTTCTTAGGGGAAATGCATAATTCCTCATCATATCGGCTTAGATTTCAGAAAAGTAACTTCCATGAGATTCTAATCAAGACTTCCGTAAGAATTTAACTATCGTAATCAAACTCAGATATTGCAACATTTAAAAGAATAACAAGTGTACCAAAATCGAAGTATGCAATGAAAGTGGGCCATAATGTGTTACTTCAAAATCAACAAACTCGAATTTTGCTACGCCAAAAAGAACATCACAGGAAATTAGAATCAAAAACATGAAAGGTACAATATTTATCCTTGGTTGATATTACGACAAGTTGCCACCACTCTGTTGCCAGAGATTGATGATATCAGTGGCCTGATTAAGGAGTATGATCATTTTCTTTTGGGATATCCATTGCTTACTCTCAAGAGTGGTTTTGAGCTCTTCCCATGCATCTTTCCTTGGCCAAAAGTAATATGGACTCAAAGGCACGGTGCCGTGGCCTGATATCATTTGATCAAGGCCTAGACCTATGTTCTTCTCCATCCATATGAACTTCAACACTAGCCTTGGCTTCTTCCTCACCACCACCTCAGGCTCAGGCTCCAGCTCCAGCTCCTCAGGCTCAGGCTCCTGAAACAAAGAATAGCTCATGTGATGTGACTAAGAAGAGAGACAGAACAAATGGTTACAATTAACAATCCTTCGACCTTATTAGGAAGTATTCAACTCCATCTCCCTGACTAGAGGCTTTTCCATATTTGGGCTTGTATTTGTGTGGTTTTTTATTTTGCATTTGTTGGGTTTGTGCACTTAAAGTAGCTGGTGTTGGAAATTCCAACATTGTTTCTTTTCCCTTTTTATTGCTTAAGTCGTGTCTGGACTTTGCCTCTGTAATCTTAACTTGGGGAGATTAATAAGTATTTAATATCATGGATCTCGTAATATAATTGAGATAAAGACGGGAGTACAATTATAATTATGTAGTGGGGTGAATTATAATTAGTGAAATAAGAAATAGAATCCTTGAGGGATTATGATTTCTTATTTAAACTGGAAGCCCTGACTTATTACTCCTTAGGTCCATATCGTAGCCCCATATATACACGTTATGCTCTTTAAGTCAGTTGACACACGTTTCTATTATTCATAAAATAGAAGCAGATCTAGAGAGAGCAAACAAACCACGAAAGAATCCACACTCGGTTCGTGTTCTAGACGTGCAGAGAATACGATAGAAGATCGTAAGATGCAGTCGAGCAGTATACGTGGCTTATAGCAAGACGTGCTATAACAAGTTCAACCAGCGTTCGTGTTCGCAGGGAGTTGAGGTAGAACCCTAATTCCGCCTTGTAGGATTTTGTGATTTTCTTGTTGTCTAATCTGTACGCGTCATTACTGGGTTCTGGGAATTGTTTCCCAACAGTGGTATCAAATATAAATGCCATAACCTATGAAGCACTGACACTCCTAACTGCTTGTCGTGTCCGTGTCAAAACCCAGAGACACACGACACACCGGAGCCACATATGGGACACGCTTAGTAGTGGGTCCATTAAATTATTTTACATAGGTGACACACCGGGGACACTCTGTGTCTCAATTTGAAGACCGACGGACTCATGGGAGAGATCAGTATATAGTATTGAAAGCTAAGCTTACTTTGGGGGTATGATATTCCAAATTTTAAAAAATGAGGAAAAAATACGAATAGATGAATTATGACCAAATAAAATCCCCGTTGAACTGTAATATGTGAAAAGGGGAACAACAAAAATTGTTAAGATACTACTAGTTTTGGTTTTTTACAGATGAAATGTCCAAGTGAATAACTTCATATATAATATATGTACATAATTTTTGTCATTTCTACCACCATGTCTGTGTACCCATTTATTTAGAACGGCCATGTCCTTGTTAGAAAAATAATTTGTAATCTTGCATGTTCTAGAATAGTGTAGAAAAAGTATCTAAGTTTAAAAATAATAAGAAGTGTGTAGAAGTTATTTGTATTTATGCACATGGATAAAACTAGAAAAATCTAGAAGCTAGGAGATCTTTGTAATTAAAGCACATGTGCTTATCTCTAGCTAGACAATTCTAGAGAATTCTAGGTTGGTAAAATGGCTCTATAAATAGAGCTAAGTTGTACTCATTTTATGAAGAATCAAATAGATCACTACAATCATATTCTCTACTATCAAGTTCTCTCTGGTATAGTTACAGTTCAGCAGGAGCTCTGTAGGGCTCTGCCCTACATCTCCAAACAACCATCTTTTTATTTTTATTATTTGCTTCCGCTGCCCTCAAAAATTCCAACATGGTATCAGAGCAGGTTGTGTTCATTATCTGGGTGTGACCAAGTGATTTTATTCCTACCCTTGTTTTTTTTGTGCTCAGCCTCAAAATGTTTTGCCCAAACAGCTTGTTTTCAAAATGGTGGATTTCAAGAAAAAAAAAAAAAAATGTTCCCATGATCCAATGCAAAAGTTTTTTAGAAAAATCAAAAATTTCATGGTAGCCAATTGCTACAAAGTTTTTTTTAAAAATGCCAAAAGGCAATAAGCATGTTGGGAAGTCGATCTTTTTTCGCTTCTCCAAAATGAAATTGGGTTTGTCAAATGACACCCAAAAAAAAGGGAGCCAATCTCCCAACAAAAAATGGGCCGCAGCCAAATTGAAGAGAATTCAACTATTTTGCAAGATCATGGAAAACAAAAATGCGACCAACGTCGTCAAAATTTCATTCAAGAATCTCTTGAATGAGATTGTGGAAAAATTCCACATGACACCACCAATTTGGGAATCCCACAAAACTGTAGGAAAAAAATTCTGGGCAAGTGTTGAGATTCGAGATAATGCTGTTGAAGGCGGTTCAATCAAACTTCACAGCTCTCCTCACACAAAGAAGATTGATGCAGAGCAAGAGGCAGCTAAAATTGCTATTGAGCACTTGAAGGATATGTTCAATTTTGAAGTTGATGATTTCAACCTTCAAGACAAGGAGATGTATCGTCAACATCTCGAACAAGTTGACTTCGCGTTGGTCGAAGCACTACAAGACTCTCAAGGATGAAATTGCAAAAATCCAGTCTTTCATGGCAGGACAAAGCACATTGAGCTCTGACATCACTTTATCAGAGACTTGGTGCAGAATGAAGAAATTCAGCTTGAGTTCGTCAATACCAAGGAGCAGCTAGCCGACATAATGAACAAAGCTGTGGCTGCAGATAAATTCTACAGTTTCATGATGTCATGAAGATTACAAATTAAGGAGGAGTGTTAGAAAAATAATTTGTAATCTTGCATGTTCTAGAATAGTGTAGAAAAAGTATCTAAGTTTAAAACTAATAAGAAGTGTGTAGAAGTTATTTGTATTTATGCACATGGATAAAACTAGAAAAATCTAGAAGCTAGGAGATCTTTGTAATTAAAGCACATGTGCTTATCTCTAGCTAGACAATTCTAGAGAATTCTAGGTTGGTAAAATGGCTCTATAAATAGAGCTAAGTTGTACTCATTTTATGAAGAATCAAATAGATCACTACAATCATATTCTCTACTATCAAGTTCTCTCTGGTATAGTTACAGTTCAGCAGGAGCTCTGTAGGGCTCTGCCCTACATCTCCAAACAACCATCTTTTTATTTTTATTATTTGCTTCCGCTGCTCTCAAAAATTCCAACAGTCCTGTGTGTCTGGTATGATCGTATTTGTGTCCGTGTTCTTGTCCATGTCGGTAACCGGTAACCGTGCTTCTTAGGTCATAACATTTTATGTCCAAACATAATTACTAGTTCTATACGTACAGTTTGTGTGATGTGTTTCAAAGACACGCTTATTTGTTCCATACATACAGTTTGGGATGTGATTTAAAGACACTTTCACGCTCGCACTTGCTCTCCTGATGACGCGAATTATGTTAGATTGTACGCCAAAAATGTAGTAATGTAGTATAGTCAGCCATGTTCGAGGGACTCTAGACCCAATTTTTTCTCCATGTGCAAGGTCTCTAATAAATTTTACCTCATTTCTCTACCTATATCTCTCCACTCATTACCCAAAAAAAATTACCTCAAAACCCAAAACTAACATGGTATAGTGACCCTGATCCGCGTAAGAGGTGAAAAAAGTTTGTCAGAATCGCGATACAGAAACAAATTTACCATCACATTTATATGTGTTACGCTTACATATAGAGGGAGAGATTTTTTGGACCTTCGTTTTTCGGGTAGGGAAAAAATCGTCGTCGTCGTCGTCATCGTCGTCGTCGTCTTCTTCTTCGTCTTTTCGGACCTTAGTTTTTTGGGTAGGAAAAAAGTCGAAGTCGTCGTCGTCTGCGCCGTCTTCGACTTCGTCTTCTTCATCTTCGTCTTCGTCTTCTTCGTCTTCGTCTGTAAAAGCAGTAGCTGAAGCAGAGAGCAACTGCATCCTCCTAATGGGTTTGCTTCTGAGGTCAACAATGGTGGGTGAAAGCAAAGAAAAAGCCTTGTGCTTCACCGGTATCGATAAGGCTCTGAAGGGTTTCATTCTTGACTTGTGAGAAGTGAAAGAGGGGCATGTGAGACTACCTCTGATACCAGATTGAATTGAGATGGATGACATCTTGCAAGTATTTTAGACAGAGAAACAACACTCACACACACACACAGAGAGAGAGAGAGAGAGAGAAAGTGAGAGTGTATAGTCTGAGCTGAGACAAGGTATGACCTTCCACGGAGTTATGGATAAGGCTGTGGGATTGCACTTCTGATCATTTGAAAGCAGTTTGCAGGGAAAGAATTAGGATGGGCCCATTGATTCCAATTGGGCAGCCCAAAACAGCCCACCACAATTGTTGGCCCAATGACCAGGCTTGGGCTGCCCATTTTTTAAGGAAAAATTAACTTTTCAAAGTGCTCTTGCCAATGTGTAGTGAGGACTGAGGAGCAATGCTTCAGGTCTATTTCACTTACTAAAATAAAGTATTTGTTTTTTGAATTAAAGGTGATATATCATAAGAGAACGATCTGTCTCGTAAAGCGGAAAACAAGTACTAAAAAAATAAGAACCTTGGTAAAACGGGACCTGAAAGCTTGGAGTAATTAGGCTGATTGGATGTCAGATGGTCTGAGGTGCTAATCATGAAAAAAGATGTTCATCTTGCAGTGCAATTGTCGAGCTTTGTACAAGAGCAAGTTTAGATTCTTGTTCTGTTTTTCTCAATTTGGAAAACATTTTCATTCAAGAATGTCATTCGGCATCTACAAAAGAATCCAAATCAACAGAGAAAAGAATCTAAACAAAACACCGTCATTGCCGTCAAGAAGGATGAACAAACAGAGCAAACTAGGGGAGTTCTCTTTTTGTATCTAAGCGCGATCCTCATGCTCTTAGCACATATCATAAACCGGACCATGAACAAGTTCGGCAATAACGCAAGTCAAAGATCAAAAGAAAAAACCCGAAGGGCAGGATAGATTCAGATCAAATAAATTATTCAAGAACCATGTAATTCCACCGCAGATAACCACTAAACAGGAGAAAACCAAATATAAATCATTCAAAGTTTTTAGCTCATAGTACATCCATTTCATTGTAAGTTTTTTTTTTTTTTTGAAATCAGACAATTCATTCAATCATACCCGAAGGCAAAATTACATCGCAATATAGATAAATGCATCAAACTATCTAATCCGAGACACAGTGACGGACCCAGAAAATCACAACGGTGATGGCACATATTATTTTGTAATCTTCAAGAAAAAATTTGTAAAAGAACAAATGACGCAAAGCTTAAATATTTTGTACCGAATAAAATTATATAATATTTATATTTACAAAAAATTCTACAATACATGTACCTTTAAGGGATTTCTCCATGTTTTCAATTAAAAAAAAATAGTTCTCCTTGACTTTACTCAAGTAAGATAAACTTCAAATACTTCCTTGTTAAATGAAAAGCCTTATCAATGAAAAAGTACAAGTACAAATGAGGCTACAAAATACATTAAAAACCCTAATTTTTTCAATATAGAAAGTTGTGATTTGTATAAAAAAAGGTACTCTTAATTTAGATAACAAGGATTCCCAACTCAAGATCAAAATCAAAGCTCCAATTTCAAGGTACAGTAGTCAATATGTAATGTATCAAACGAAAGACCACCCCGGGTTTTGGGTTTGGTCAAATGGGAATGAGAAAGTTAATGATGTTCGTTTTTCATTAGGTCGCATATTTGAATCTTATGGAGGCCAAACATTCCAAACCCTTGGGGACACTAGAGGATTTGTCCGGTCGTTAAACTTCAGTACCCCAGAATCAGTTGAGGTGCGCCCAAACTGACCTGGATATCTGGTTATCAAACCAAAATTGCAGCGGTGGGTTAGCTTGTTGTGGAACAATTCCTCTTTGAAATCTGAGGGATAAAATCTAAAAGGATAGCCAAAAAAAAAGCCCTCTGATTTGGGTGGGGGCACGTGTCCCTTATTGTGTTCATTCCTACCGAGACACGAGTTACTGCAAAAAGCACACTAGGCTACAGCCTCATTGTAAGTTAACCACCCAAATCTTACACAGTTTTCCTCTTTTCTTCCCCATTTTTGGGGTCTGAATGTGATTAGCTACCAGTTAGGCAGTCACCTACTTATTCAAGGCAAAACTGAGCGTCACGGGTCACTGCTCAGCACCACACATTTCGTTTAGGAAAATAGATGCTCTCTCTTTTTGTTTAGAACTTTTTTTTATGGTGATTCAACACCGTTTTTGTTTGTGTGGGTCAGTGTGTGTGTGGGGACATTAAAGAAGGACATGTGATTATTAATCCAAAACAAAAAAACAAAAAAAACACAAAATCTATAATGACACTTGAACTTTGGACCCAATGTCCCATAAACACTTGAATTTTTGTTTATTTCAATTAAACACTTGTATTTTACAAAAAAACCCCAAATTGAGGCACATGCCGTCATATTCCGTCTAATTTGTCAAGAAATGTGGTGATGTGGCATCTTTCTCCGTTAAGTGTCCAATTGGCACATGACATTCAGCCCTTGCAAAGCATAGAATCAAAACCCCTCCTTTCTCCCCTTGCCTCCCTCCATCTTTCCCCTCCCTCCTTCCTTCACTGCCTCATCCGTCGCCGTCCACACCAAGCTCAAGCAACAAAAAAAGTTTGAGAAGCGCAAGCGGGTTAAGTCTCGAGATGCCTCTGAGAAGCGTGCCCTCGAGCTCATCCTGGAGGTATATATATACAAACCCCCGTATTTTGCAAGCAATTTTATATGGAGTTTGATTGGATTGGATTGTGCGTTGAATTGAAAACTAGAGCTTTTGTAGACACCCCAACCTGGATTCCCCGATCATTTTACGGTTTTTTGTTTCCCGATGATGAATCAGATCAAAACAGACTTGAGAATGGAATGGATTAAGCTTGGAGTGCTTGGAACCCCTCTTGGTATTCTGGTCATTTCTTATTTTTATTATGTTTATAATTATTTGGAAGCATGTTTTGTATTAAATCACTGTGTTGCATGCTAAAATCTATAGATTAGCTTAGTTTGCTATTTTATTTGGTTTGGAATGCCTTTGGGTTACTTCTGACTATGTATTAGAGCCCAAGCATGTAAAGCAATTCCTGGAAGTCTAGTCAGAACCCTCGCGCGCGTCTATCACTCTGTTGCGCGATGATCAGCTGATTTCTAGTGGTTGCCCTTACATGGGCAACTTGGGCTTAGGCCCTTGTTTATTTACCCCCACTGTTTAGGGGTTGTATATCCATTTCATTCTGTTTGGTTGTAATATTATTCACTTTCCAGTATATATAAACTATCTGGTCTGCCCCTGGGAGTGCACTAGTCCTTCCAGAGCTCAGAAGAGGATAAAATTCAACCTGTTGGTGAGATATTAACCCGCGTGCGTGTGTGTATGGGTGTGTCGCGTGATGGTGTGCTTGCATGCACGTATATCCATGCATGCAAGTTGGCCACTGTTTGTGACAAACTCATACCGAGCACTGCTTTGATGTTTTGTCTCTGTGTTGGATTTTATCCCAACTATTTTTCAATCATTCCATCCATCCATGCTATATTGATCATATCTTGCAAAGTGTTACAGTATTGATTCCCGATTAATTAAGAAAAAGAAGAATCACAATAATTTCACAAAATGTCTAAGTAGTGACCGATCTCCGGATTGGGTGAGAGGGGTGCCTTAAAATTCTTCCCCTCTCGTAACCTGGCTCCCGAACCCAGATATGGTTATGACGGATTGGTTTCCTTCACTTTTTCAAATCAAATAGCGCAGCAGGTGCTTCGAAGTACGGTTCCTTGGGTGTCGGACCTTCAAACCCGAGTGGCGACTCTGTATTCCGAGAGCTTGCCTCTCCGCGCTCGCGCTCCCTCGATCCGGACCCTTGCATTTTTAGAATCTGGAAATTTCAAAGGGCATGCTGCCCACAACTTTCATTGTTTGATTGTCGTATTTGTGCAGTTGCCACCGCCGACGATGATTCCTCGGACTATTGAGAATACCAAGGGGCTTGACGAGGTCGTTTGCAAACTTGATGATGAAGAGGTTTTTTCCTGTGTTATATATATATATATATATATAGAGAGAGAGAGAGAGAGAGAGAGAGAGAGAGAGAAATTATGTATGCAATTGTGTTCATGGAGAATTCGCACGAGAAAGTACACAATTCCTGCAATTGATTTTTGTGTTTGTGTACCCACACGCGCTAGTAGTTCATAAATGGTTGTATCCTAACTGCTCATACCAAGAGAGATAGAAAGGGCAGATATGAGATTTGCGATTACAAGAGTGGGGAAGAGGTTGTGATGATAGGTTGTACTTAGGGTTTCTATTTGGAGGTTGAAGAAGCTAAGGAGCTACATAGAGCGCAGGAGAGAGATATGAGAGGCTTTGATTATGTGTTTTGCCAGGGATGGATGTCATGTGCCAGTGCAACACTTAACGGAGAAAAATGCCACGTCACCATAATTTTTGACAAATTGGATGGAATATGATGGCAGGTGCTTCAATATGGGGGATTTTGTAAGTATAGGTGCCTAATTGAAATAAAGTAAAATTTAGGTGTTTATAGGATGTTAGGTCCAAAGTTCATGTGCTATTTTAAAATTTTTCCAAAAAAGAGAGGAGAAAGAGTAATTATTTAGTAGTCCTAGGGCACTGCCAAGTGGTGCACCCAGCACCACACATTTTTGTAGGGTCCACTACATTACAAAAATGTGTGGTGTCGAGAGGCGCTGGATCAATACATGGCGGTGCCCAAAGACCACCAAATAATTTATAAAAAAAAGAGAGGAAGAGCATTTGATATACGATTTAAGCTCCAAGCTCCTTTCCAATCCTCCTTCTAAGGGATGGGAGAGTACAATTTCAGTCCGAAAATGGTTTTTTACAAGCCCGCTACAATGATCATGATTGTTCATTTTGTTTAGCTCATTGGGAAGATGGAGCATACCAACAATCAAGTTCATTCATTTGAGAACGTATTTATCTTGAGAAAAAAAAAGATTGCAACATTGGATCAAAACTCATTTCAACCATTTTTTGTTATATATGTGTTTTGAAATATATCAAACGATGTGCGATCAAATTAATTTTTGGCATGCTTGATGTTTTCGATGAGTTCACATAAATGAACGGATTAAAGTGGACTCCCAAAAAAATTCAAACAGAAAAATGTTTTCGCCAATCCATTCAAAGGATTGGAGACTCCAATTTCATCAATCAAAAAAGACAAACAAAATGGGACAGAGAAAAATAACTTTTACTACAGTTAAAAATTCCATACTCCGAGAGAAAAGGTACCTTTCTCTTTAGAAACTCTCCCCTATTCTTTTATCTCCTTTCCTGACGGCTCCGCTTTCTCTTTTTTCTCCTCTCCCTCTTTTTTGGTTGTGTGGTTCTGCTTTCTCTTTTTTCTCCTCTCCCCCTTTTATGATTGTGTGGTGATTGAGACTCTCGTCGTCAAAAGAGAAGTCTTCCAACTCACCTCATCATTTTGTGGTTGCTGGTGACTCAAATTTAGTTTTCCATGGCTAGGATGTTTGGCGCTCGGATACGATTAGCCAAGACAACAGTCTGTGACAGAGACGGAACCAAGTTGGGGCTTATGGGGCCAGACCCTCGCGTTGTTTCGTGGTTTTTTTTTTAAAAAATCGATAATAATATTTGTTATTTTTTTGTTTGTTAAGAACACCTCGATATTGTATTTTGTATTTGATGTTATTTAGATATTTAAATGCTTATATGTTCGTTTAACCCAATCTCTCTCTCTCTTTGTGTGTGTGTTATGTGTACGGACTCTTATAAGTTTTTTCTTCAATTATTAATCTCATTTATCTTTCTATCTCTCTTTATTCATTATCCACAAAACCCCTATCAAAACCTAAAGCAAACAAACTATTAGATTCCCAAATCTTGAAATTTCAAAATTTTATTGTTCATAGTTCGGCCCTCATGTCTACGAAATCCTAGTTCCGTCACTAATCTATGGGTTCTCTACCAACAATGGTGGTGGCACCAGGCAGTAGTGTCGGTGGTGGGTCGAAAGGACGATGAGTTTCAATACTGATGTGATTCATCCAATTTCCTCAAATCACATCCATGAGTTGATTGGTGATCTCAAACATTGCATCTGCAATTGTTTTGTTTGTTTGTTTGTTTTTTGGTTTTTGTTTGGACCTTTTGGGTCCTTTGTTGTATTTTGGGGTCTGGTGAATGCTTTGTTTTGATTTATAAAACCATGTTTTTGTTTCCAAAAAAAAAAAAATCATAATTTCACGACAATGGTAAAAATGTTTATTTGCTCTTGCTATATATTTAGATAATTTTTTTAAAATTATAGTAATCTAAAACATATGTTCATATCCATTGCAGCAAACACTTCCTCGTGCTTTAGTTATGGAGATTAGTTTTAGGGAAATGATTTTGCCACTTGTGGGCAGTATGCCCTGAAATTTCCGGATTTCAAAGGTGCAAGGGCCCATAATCGAGGGAGCGCGAGCGGAGAAGCAGGCGCTCGCAAAACACAGAGTCGCCACCTAGGTTTGAAGGTCCTACACCCAAGGAACCATATTTCGAAGCACCTGCCGTGCTTTTTGATTTGAAAAAGTGAAGGAAACCAGTTCGTTATAACCATATCTGGGTTCGGGAGCCAGGTTACGAGAGGGGAAGGGTTTTAAGGCACCCCTCTTGCCCAATTCGGAGATCGGTCTCTACTTAGGCATTTTGAAAACGTTGCAATTCTTCTTTTAGTAATCAACTTTTAGCCAATTAGGGCGGAGGAACAGTTTAATGAGAATTAAAACTGTAACAGTTTGCAAGATGTGATAGATGACATGGATGAGCAATTAGTATAGGATGAGAACAGACTGCTGTGGGATTTTACAGGCTGAGCCCACAACCCACAGCTCTTATTCTCAAACCTTCTGGGCTCTGGAAGGACCAGTGCACACCCAGGACAAACCAAGCAGTTTATAGTAATTATAATATACAATTTAAAGGTTGAGAAGCCCAACAAATAAACAAAACATCCCATAAACAGTGTGGGGACAAAAATAGAGGCCTAAAACCAAGTTAAACCATGCATGGCTAGCTATTGGTCGGGGACAAACCGTCGCGCGAGGGTTTCAAACTATCGCGCGAGGGTTCTCCCTAGAGCGCGATGGTTTGCGCCTTGGCGCGCGACAGTTGCGCCCTGGCGTGATGGTCAACGCTCCACTTGACCATCGCGCGATGGTTCAGTATGTCGCGCGAGGGTTAAGATCAACCTTCCAATGTTTGGTTTTGCCCATCCTGGTTTCTGGGACAGGTCCAGAATGAACCCAAGGGTACCCCACAGTAGCAGATTGAAATACAGCTAGCAGTTTAAACTAAGAAAAGCAGTAAACTGGTTGTTTAGCATGCTCACAGTGATCTTAAAATCTAAACATGCTTCAAAACAGTAAAAACTATGTATGAAACACAAAGACCCGGATACCCTTCCCCACGTGGTTCATTCTCACACTGACACAAAGTGTCGCGCGAGTATAGAGAACCATCGCGCGAGGGTTCGTGGTCCACTGCTTCTTGTAACCTTGCTGACTTTAGGGCTAGGACTGGTATTGATTACCAGACTTGGCCCTGCCAGCCCCCCTCAGAGATCAGAACAGAGAGCAGAACAAAGGTAAGCTATACCTTTGGTCTTTGAAGTTTGAAAAGTGTTTGAACTTTGAGTTGAGATTGAGGTTGCTTGAGGTGTTTATGTTGCTTTGAGTAATGAAGGAGAAAGAACAAGCTATGTTCTTGGATTGACTTTGTATCTCTTTTATTAGCTTAAAAGAGTACAAAGTAATGCCCCTTTGAAAGTGGAATTCTTGTAACCCTTTGAAAGAGAGACAATGGGGGAGTATTTAAAGGGAAAGTGGTGGAAATGGTGTGTAGAGGAAAGAACAACCAACCAAACAAAGGGTTGGTTTGGCTTGGTGGCCAAATTCCATCCTTTGGACTGCAAATAGAGGAGTTCAGCCAGTCCACGAGGTCTGGCTGAAGATTACTTGGTGATTAAGCTGCCCAGCTGAAAAAAGGTGAAAGGGACAGGAGAGAACCGTCGCGCGATGGTTTCAAATTGTTGCGCGAGGGTTCTCCCTGGAACCATCGCGCGATGGTTTGGAATTGTTGCGCGAGGGTTCTCCTTGGCGCGCGATGGTCAACGGTCAAGCTTTGACTGTTGACCACACCTGGCAGCTTGACCCTCGCGCGATGGTTCTAAACCCTCCCGCGACAATTGGTTTTTGGCTTTTTGATGTGATTTTTGGCTAGGTTAGGTTCAAGGGTTCTTCAAACACTCAAAACTCAGACACTCGACATTCTCGAGGTGTTCTTGATCCGTTTCATCATTGGGGAATCAAATGCCGTAAGTAAACTAATCTGGAAGCCCAGATTGTGGTGTCTACAGTAGCCCCTCTTTGACGGTACTTGGAGCACCATTGACTTGGTACAAGTAACGTCAAAGAATTCTAGACACTCCTCAAGGCAATCCAGAGCAGAACATATTAAAGTAGACAAGCATACTTACATAACATGATTGGTTGAATGGACGTGCGATCCATTGCCAGGGATGGAAGTAGAAGTGGACGATTGCATCGCCGCTTGTTGATCGAATTTGGACAGGACAAGCTGTTGCTATAGATGTGGATGGGACAGGCCGTCGTTGCTGGGGATCAAGCTATCCTCGGCACAAAGTATTCCAACAAACACGGGTAGGTCGTGTCAGGCAGGTTAAATTCCATCTGTTGGGAATCAGAGCCAATCTCCTTATCAAAGACCATCCGAGACAAAGCAATAAGCCTGCTGGAAGATGCACTTGCGGCTAGACTGAGGGTGATTGTTGTTCGGGACAGGCCGAGACGGACTCTCCTGGGGAACAATCAGTTGCCGATGAACAGACCATTGGACGATATCTGATCATTGTGGATTGAATGGAATAGGGACGATATGGCTGATCGCCGTTGATGACTTTGACAGGACTGGCTGCCATGAAGGCGGACGGAGATATCAATGTGCTGAATGATCAAACTGCTGAGGAATTTTGACAGGACCGGCTGTCATTGAAACGGCATCGCAGGATAGCATCCTTTGGTTTACGAACCGAGAATTGGACAGGAGAGATTTCCATCGCATCCGCTAACCAATGATAACAAAACCGCAGGAGATTGCATCGCATCCTTCGGCAAACAAATCGAGAGTTAGGGAGATTTCCATCGCATCCGCTAACCAACGAGAACAAAACCGCAGGAGATTGCATCGCATCCTTTGGCAAACCAAATCGAGAGTTAGGGAGATTTCCATCGCATCCACTAACCAACGATAACAAAATCGCAGGAGATTGCATCGCATCCTTCGGCAAACAAATCATATGACGGCAACCACGCTAGCCATCTTCCTGCTTTCAACATTTAATGTACACAATATGCAATGATGTATACGAAATGGAAAATGCAGATGCAAGCTAAGGGCGGCTCCTTGGAGGACAACGACGCCTAAGGACTACCACTGAGCCTCATAGAGAGACATTGAACGGGCTGACATGGCCCAGTTGACGGATTTGTGCTTGCGTGCCCCTTCTTTGATGCCTGGACAGATGTGCCAGACAGATACTTTGCTTGGCCTTAGGCTGACGTGCCCTTGCTGTTCATAAGATTTCCACAACTTGTGGATTACAGGAGTTAGGGTAGCAATGTAAAAATTGCACTTTCCAGTCGCTAATATCTAATTTGCATTGACAAACGCCTTGAGTCGACACACAGATGCGCGCACATATATACAGACTCGCCTAGCTCGAAAGAAAAGGGAAACAGAGTCCCAGGATACGATGCAAACCCTTTGACACATAGAACACAATGAAATTTTGGGCACTAAGCGGCCAAAATTCACAACATTCCTTAGACAGCTGAAACTGACACTTACGAAAGTGAAAAAGGTACAAAGACCTGTACAAACAAAATTGAGAAAAGCATCTCGACATGACAATTGATTGAAAAACTAGAAAAATGCCGCGAATATGGACATAAGATGCAAAAGATGACTCATATATAACCAACACCCCCGTGCAGTCACATTAAGTTCATATGACTTGCATGGTATGACAAGACTTGGTGAAAGCCCCTGGAACGACATTCGAGGGCAGTAGCAGGCTACCGCTGGAATTGAAAAAGCACGCACAGGACTGAAACCAATGCGAATCACTTGGAACAAATGCGCGTGACTATAAGCTAGCACGCGAGACTGCAGCTGCTCATATCAGACCTCGCTGAACTTAGAATAAACTGTGAGCCATTAGGCTTCTAGCAATTCATTCTGTTTTTTATGCTTCAAATATTTTAAGACTTATGCTCAGCTCGTAATAGAAATAGCAGTTTGCAATAAAATTGAAAGACAAAGGTTTTCCCGCTTCTAATTCCTTCATCGCAGCTTGACCTGATCTTCGATCCTTTTCGACCTTTGATGTGTACCAAAATGTCAATCCTGGATCCAATTGATAGATTGTGACCGAGTCTCGAAGAGAGACTGCCTACGTATCCCAAGCTAGGGAATCAGGTCAAAACGCTATTCGTTTTTCATTGTATTTGGGCACACTATCATGTGGCACTCTAAACCCCTCCATCGTCAAAAGGTTTAACTATACATTAGTCTAGGACTCCACGATGGTGTGCAGCACGACCCCAATACCCGAAGTATTGAACATTTGTTCCCTTATTCACCATCAGATAGGACTAGTTGATGAATCTCCTCGCAACGATAGGATTGGTGAGGTGATGAGATTATGATACGATTCGCAATACTCAGGGATTATCAATACCCCTTTAATTTCGATTCCCCATTTGTTTTCGATAGTATTGGCCCTTGTTGGGATGAAATCTATTTAAGCTGAGCGCGAACCGAGATGCGTACGGGTCAGCCTTTTTAGGGTTTTAGTCCATTGTATGCTTCTTATATAAAAGCAAAGCTAGGGCTGCCTCCTTTTGTAACTCTGACATATTTTACATCATAGTGAAACACCCTAGCACCCCGTGGATGTACGATTAAGCAATTAGTTTAAGTCGGAACCACATAATCTTTGTGTCTTGTTCTTTTCTTGCTTTATATTATTTTTTGTTCTTGGTTTGTTCTTCGATTGTGAGTGTGTTGATCATGGGTTTGCGCGCTTGAATCCCTAACAACTGTATCAGAGCTCCGGGTTAGGAGATCTAGGGTTTCACACAATGGCAGAAGACAAAGTCAAGATCGAGAAGTTCAATGGTACAAACTATGCTTTCTGGAAGATGCAGATGGAGGATATTCTGTATCAGAAGAATCTTTATCATCCGATCAACGGCATTAAGCCAGAAAGCATAAAACAAGCAGATTGGGATATTTTGGATCGCAAAGCTTTGGGGACTGTGAGATTAACCTTCACGTCGTCAGTCGCATCAAAATATTGCCAAATAAAATACTACAGCAGATTTGTTCAAAACCCTAGAAAAGATGTACGAAAAGCCTTCAGCGGTGAATAAGGTATATCTTTTGAAAAAGTTGTTTAGCCTAAAGATGCTTGAAAATTTTAATGTTGCTGAACATCTCAACGAATTTAATACGGTCACGAATCAGCTAGAATCTGTGGGTATTAATTTCGATGATGAAATTAGAGCTCATGTTTTACTATCAACCTTGCCAGAAAGTTAGAACGGACTTATCGTGGTAGTAAGCAATTCTTCTGGGTCTGAAAAGATAAAACATGAGGATGTTGCTAGTTTGATATTAGGCGAAGAGGCTCGGAGGAGGGTATCGGGTGAGGATACTGCTTCGAGTTCAGCGTTGAGTACAGAGGATAGGGGCAGGTCTGCGAATAAGGGAAACAACAAGAACAAAAACAAGGGCAGAACGGCTTCAAATAACAGGGGCCGTAATAAATCTCAATGAGGAGATACGAAGACTAAGGAATGCTTTAACTGTGGTTAGAAGGGGCACTAGAGGCGAGATTGTAAGGCACCGGCAAAGCAGCAGAACAGGAAAAATCAAAGGGGTAAGAACACTGCCTACGTATCTGATGAGTCTGATAATGATTGCTTGATTTGTTTGCTGGATTCTCAAAGTGAATCTTGGATTGTAGATTCTGGAGCCTCATTCCATGCTACTCCACACATGGATGTGTTACAAAATTATGTGTAAGGAAATTTCAGCAAAGTGTATTTGGGCGATGATGAAGATTGCAGCATAGTTGGGAAATGAGATATACAGATTAATCAGGTAGACGGGACAGTTCTAAAATTGAAGAATGTTAGACATGTGCCTAGTTTAACACGAAATCTTATTTCAGTGGGTCAGTTGACAGAGGGTGGAGTTGTTACATCATTTACTTCAGACGCCTGGAAGATGAGCAAGGGGGCCTTGACTCTTGCTCGTGGTAAGAAAGACGGAACTCTCTATGTATCTACAGGTACATATAGTAGCATTGCAGTGGCAGCAAAAGGGATTGATTACACTACGTGGCATCGTAGACTTGGTCACATGAGTGAAAAATGGATGAAAGTAATGTTGTCGAAGGGAAAGTTACCGGGTTGTAAGTCGTTGGACTTAGAGTTCTGTGAGGACTGTGTTCTCAGAAAACAGAGGAAAGTCAGCTTTACAAAGGTGGCTAGGACCCTGAAAACAGAGATGCTGGAACTTGTTCACACCGATGTGTAGGGCCCTTCTAAGGTAACCTCTCATGGTGGTGCTAATTATTTTGTTACTTTCATTGATGACGCTACTAGAAAATTATGGGTTTATTTTCTTAAACATAAGTCTGATGTGTTTAGTATCTTTAAGAATTGGAGAGCACTAGTTGAGAATGAAATAGGAAAGAAATTGAAGTGTCTAAAATCAGATAATGGTGGCGAGTATTATAGCAATAAGTTTGAGGCTCATTGCGCAGCAGAATGGATTCGTAGGATAAAAACGGTCCCAAGAAAGCCAAAGCAGAATGGAGTTGTTGAACGCATGAATAGGACGATCCCAGAGCGTGCGAGGAGCATGAGGTTATATGCTAGGTTACCTAAGCAGTTCTGGGCTCATGCAGTAGATACGACCATGTATTTGATCATCAGGGGACCTTCAGTTCCTTTGAATTGTGGATTACCAGAAGAGGCCTGGACAGGTAAAGAGGTGATAAGCACCTAATATTGTAGATATTTGGTGCGCTTAGTCCCGCTTTAGATTAATTTCTTTCCTTTCATCGTCGTTTTAAGCCATTTTGCGCGTAAGGTTTCCTTTGAGCATTTTCAGGCAAAACGCATCTCAAAGGCGTGTTTTGATATTCGGTGCAACCCTTGAGGGTTTTGAAGCACTTTTGCCCGGTAGATTTTGGCCGTTGGGCATCGGGATGGGCCATCGCCTGCCTGGCGATGCTTGCCAGGCAATTGGAGGGCTGTCGGGTCATGGAGGCATCAACGAATTGCTACGCCAAGGCAATTGCCCTGGCTGCTGCTTAAATTGAAGCGGTATCGATAAGTGCAAAACACCCGTATCGATACCATAAGGAAACAGAGCAAGGTGCAATCCGTAGCAACATAGTATCGATACGGGCTTTTTAGCCGTATCGATACAGCTACTCAACTGAAGATATTTCCAGCTTTTTATTTATCTCTACTTTTTGGATATTTTGTACCCATTTTGGGATATTTTGGACGTGCAGAGAGAGGGACTGGGGCTTTGCCTATAAATACCACTCTCCCTTCTCTCTCTCTTCTCTCTTGTCTTCTCCCTCTTTAAGTTGTTAGAAATTTTGTCTTTCCTCCATTAACAAGCTTTAAGCTTTTTAGCCCAAGTTCTTCATTAACTCAAGTAAGTATTTGCCGTTTGTTAAATTCTCGTTTGTTAAAGTTGTAGCCACAGTTACAGTGATCGTGAATATCAAGTTTATTTCCGTTTTTATCGGTAAAAGTTATGCTACGGTTTTATGCTTTCATTTATACCTTAAGCATGTCTGAGTAGTTATTTGGCTAAGTCTCGGGATAATCTTTCCCGAGGACTTAGGTGGTTAGTTGGTTCTCGAGCCGTTGGGCTTTCAAGCAAGATTTTCGAAATAGGGCTAAATTGGTAATTTTGGTCTAAACTTAGGGGTGTTAACTCCTCGGGATGCCGTTTGTCAAGCGGTCTTGGCAAATGGAGTGTCAAGGGCTCGTGACCTCCTTTGGACTCGACAAATGATTCAAACTAGTTAGTTCACCTCCGGTTAATCACATCTTTCGTCAAAAATAGTCATTAAAGCTGAAACCTTCCGGGCGTGAGCGCGCGGTCGCGACTCTCGCCTGAGTTATAATTGAGAACCGGCAACGGCCTTCGTCAAGGGTTAGAAAATCCCTAGACTTGCCTCTTAAAGTTAAGTAAGCAAAACTCTAATCTTCTTTTTAGTCTTTCCACTTTTTAAAGCAAAACCGACAGGTAGCCGTCTTAAAGGCTGCAAACCGACCATAAAACCTTCAATCCGAATCTAGCTATTATCGAATTCTCATTGGGAACGATTCCGGTCTTCCGGTTATTATGCGTGCAACGAACTAGCCCTACGCTTCGGGTTTCTATCAACTTCTTATTTAAAGGCGAGGTTCGATCGTAAGCATTTTTGGCGCCGTTGCCGGGGAATTTCTTTATTCTAGCTTATTTGGAGGATCGTCAAACCATTGTAAGTATTCCGTTTCTTGTTACTTTGTGTAACTTGAACTTAAATTAGCGGATACCTCTAACTGAGCCACCCATTCCACTTGAGGTTTAACGAAGCTAAAGTGAGCGTCAATTGCTTTTTGTTGTTTTTAGTTTATAGCCGTGGCGGTGGCATAACCCCACGAGACTGTTTGTGAACGAGGCGGCGGCATAGCCCCTCTAGTCTGTTAGATAGATTGTGCAGGGTATATGCTTAACGTGTATCGTAGCCCTTTTTCAAATCGGCTACATCGGTCTACTTCTCCGCCAAGGGTCCGTAATCTTACTCAGGCATATTCGCCACCGCGTGAGTTATCACCTCCGTTAAGGCCAATGGAAGAACAACCAGCAGCCCGTACCTTGCGTGATTACTTGACACCGGAAAGAGGTCCGCATGTGTCACCAATTGCCATTCCGAATTGCACCAACGCCAATGCGTTTGCTTTCAAGCCAGAATATCATCGGGTTATACCAGAATTTAGGGGGCGCGAACTGGAGGATCCATATTCGCATATCCGGGAGTTTGAAACTATTGTTAGCACGTTTGTGACCACTCCGGGGCAGCTTGATCAAGCTAGGTTGAAGTTGTTTCCGTTTTCACTTAAGGACAAGGCTAAGCAGTGGTTCCATTCCTTGAAGCCTCAGTCTTTGCGTACTTGGAGGGAGGTGCAGGATGTTTTTACTCAAAAGTATTTCCCGGTGAGCCGAACCAAGCTTCTCATGGACCAAATTGCAAACTTTAAGCAGAAAGACGGGGAGATTTTTTATAAGTATTGGGAGCGGTATAAGGATTTGCTTGCGGCCGTTCCACACCCACAACTACCCAATGTACTTGGTGATCAACTATTTCTATGTGGGATGTAATCAGCAAGCCAAGCAGCTTCTTGACACGATGGGAAGCGGAGATTTCTTGGGAAAGGATCCGGAGGCTGCATGGGAATTCTTGGATGCCTTGGCCGAAAGAGCTCAGACTTGGGAATTCATAGATGCGGGTGACCAAGCGATGAGAAATCAAGGACCGGGAGGCTCTGGCAAGTTTTCGGTGAGCGAGCATACCATATTTGAATCTAAGCTAGATGAGCTTTCAACTAAATTGGACAGGATGAAGTTGGATGTCATTCAAGCGAAACCGGTAAAGGAAGTAAATGAGGTGCGCCAAGTGGAGGAGTCTTGTGCTATTTATGAGACGGTGGGCCATTCAACTGATAATTGCCATACCATTCCAGCCATTCGACAACACTATAGCCAACTTCCCGTGGAAGAGGTTTGCGCTTTCAACCAACGTTGGGATCCGTATTCCAACACTTACAATCCGGGGTTGCGGTCTAATCCAGCTTTCCGTTGGAGTAACCAAAATGAGGCCGGGTCTTCATCGGCTCCGCAAGCTCCGCTTCCGGCTCAAAATCAAAATTGGCGGCAACCTCAACTTCAAGGCCCACCACGATTCCCTGCTATTCAAGGCCCGCCAGGATTCATACCATCGGGCCCGTTTCAAGGCCAAAATCAGTTTCAGCCACCCCAACAAGCGCCTCCACCACGACGTTCTTTGGAGGACACTATGAATACCTTTTGTCAAATGCAAATTACCACCAATGAGCAAACTGCTCAGGCCATGAACGATATAAGGAATCAGATGGGGAAATTGACAACGGCTATTGGTGTATTACAACAAGAACGGGGGAAGCTTCCCACTCAACCATTGGCAAACCCTCAAGGACAACATCTAATTGGTAGCTCTTCGGTGCCTCTCCCTGAGCAAGCCAAGGCCATTATAACATTGAGAAGTGGGAAGAATGTTGACAATGCTCAAGTGGAGCCACCGGTGCAGCCACTTTTGTTTCCTATTCCGCCACAGCCTAAGCTGACATCACCAAATGGGGAATCTCCCAAGCAAGTTTCTACGGAAAAGGAGAAAGGAAAAGCTAAGGAAAGTGATGTTCCGCCAGCTTTCACCGTTCCCGCCCCATTTCCCAATCGGTTGAGGTCGCCGGCCAAGCCAAATGTGAATGCCGATATTTATGAGGTGTTAAAGCAAGTGACCGTTAATCTTCCTTTGCTCGATGCTATCAAGCAAATTCCGTCATATGCTAAGTTCTTGAAAGACTTGTGCACGCACAAACGTAAGCTCCAAGTACAGAAGAAGGTTTTCTTAACGGAACAAGTGAGTTCTCTTTTCGAGTCAACTCTTCCGCCCAAGTATAATGATCCGAGATGTCCCACGATATCTATTACCATTGGGGGTAAGATTGTAGAGAAGGCTTTACTTGATTTGGGGGCAAGCGTGAATCTTTTACCGTTCTCGATTTACGAGCAACTTAGGTTGGGCGAGATGAAGCCAACAAGGGTGACGTTACAATTGGCGGATCGGAGTATTCGGGTTCCGAAGGGGATGGTTGAAGATGTTCTAGTTCAAGTAGATCAATTTGTGTATCCGGTGGATTTTGTGGTTCTAGACACGTGTCCGGTGCCGGCAGCGCAACCATCGGTTCCAATTATACTCGGGCGGCCGTTTTTGGCAACTTCCGATGCGGTCATTCATTGTCGGGATGGTCGTTTAAACATGAGTTTCGGTAATATGAAGATGCAAGTTAACATGTTTAGTATTGGAAGCCAAATGGGAGACGATGACGATGTTTGCGGGGTTAGCATGATTGATTCGCTTGTTCAAGACCATGTGGATGAGTTCCTCTGCAAGGATGAGTTGGAATTGGCTCTCACGTCCGCCGAGGCTGCTTTTCTAGATTCTCCCGAGGTTGCCTACTTGTGTTCTTTGCTGGATGAAGAGGAAAATGAGGAGGCGTGTGGTTTAAATCCGTGGATTCCGAAATTTGAAGAGCTGCCACCTATTGAGAAGCGTGCTGTTCCGTCTAGTGATGAACCCCCGAAACTTGACCTCAAACCATTACCTGACACTCTTAAGTATGCGTATCTTGGCGATGGCCAAACCTACCCGGTGGTGATCTCCTCCGGGCTAAGTGAGTCTCAAGAGTTAGAGCTTCTTGCCTTGCTAAGGACACATTCCAAAGCCATCGGGTGGTCTATAGCCGACATTAAGGGTATCGATGTCTCGCTTTGCTCGCATCACATTTACATGGAAGAAGATGTCAAGCCATCTCGCCAACCTCAAAGGCGTTTGAACCCCATAATGAAGGATGTTGTCCGGGCAGAAGTGATCAAATTATTAGATGTTGGCATTATCTACCCAATAGCAGATTCCAAATGGGTGAGCCCGATACAAGTGGTGCCAAAGAAGTCCGGTGTGACGGTTGTGAAAAACGATAAGGATGAGCTTATCCCAACGCGTGTCCAGACCGGTTGGAGGGTTTGTATTGATTATCGAAAGCTGAATGCCAGCACAAGGAAGGATCATTTTCCTCTCCCTTTCATAGATCAAATTTTGGAGAGGGTGGCCGGCCACGAGTTCTATTGCTTTCTCGACGGGTATTCGGGGTATAATCAGATTGAGGTGGCTTTGGAAGACCAAGAGAAGACTACTTTCACATGCCCATTCGGGACTTTTGCGTATCGTCGTATGCCGTTCGGGCTTTGCAACGCCCCGGTACTTTCTCAAGGTGTATTATGGGTTTGTTTAGTGATATGGTGGAGAAGATCATGGAGGTGTTTATGGATGATTTCTCCGTTTTCGGTGATTCGTTCGAAGCATGCCTTACTAATTTGGGGCTTGTGTTAGCCCGGTGTGAGGAGAAGAACCTAGTTTTGAATTGGGAGAAATGCCACTTCATGGTAACCGAAGGCATCGTGCTGGGCCATATCGTTTCTTCTAAAGGCATTGAAGTGGATCGGGCAAAAATCGACTTGATTAGTAATTTACCAACTCCGAAGTGCTTAAAGGATGTCCGTTCTTTCTTGGGACATGCCGATTTCTATCGGCGTTTCATAAAGGATTTTAGTGCGATTGCTCGGCCTTTGTGTTGTTTGCTTGCCAAGGATGTGCCGTTTGAGTGGACGCCGGCTTATGAGGCCGCTTTTGTCAAGTTAAAGTCAAGTCTCACCTCCCCGCCTATTGTACGGTCTCCGGATTGGGAGTTGCCTTTTGAGCTTATGTGCGACGCCAGTGACTATGCTGTCGGGGCCGTTTTGGGCCAACGCCAAGGCAAGGAGCCGTATGTTATATATTACGCGAGCAAAACATTAAATGAGGCCCAAATGAATTATTCAACCACCGAGAAGGAGTTATTGGCCGTTGTCTTTGCATTGGACAAGTTTCGATCCTATTTGGTGGGCGCCCCAATCACTGTTTATACCGATCATTCGGCGCTCAAGTACCTTTTTACCAAGCAAGATGCCAAAGCGCGGTTGATTAGGTGGATTCTGCTTTTGCAAGAGTTTGATCTTACAATTAAGGATAAGAAAGGTGTAGAGAACGTGGTGGCCGATCACTTGTCCCGGTTGGAGTTTGAAGATCACACGGCTCACATTCCGATTGGTGACTCTTTTCCTGATGAGCAGCTCTTTGCAATCTCTACGGCTCCATGGTATGCCGATATTGTGAAGTACTTGGTTACCGCGTTGATGGCAGCCCATTGGAATTTACAAGAGAAGCGTCGGTTCTTGGCCGAAGTGAAGCGGTTTTCTTTTGATGACCCGTATCTGTTTAAGTACTGCGCCGACCAACTTGTCCGCCGATGTGTGCCTGACTCTGAACAACAGAGCGTGATTAAATTTTGCCATACGGAGGCTTGCGGGGGTCATTTCTCATTCCGGAAGACCGCGGCGAAGATTTTACAATGCGGGTTTTATTGGCCGAATTTGTTCAAGGATACCTTTACCTTCTGTCGGGGTTGTGCTCGGTGTCAGCTGTTGGGATGTGTGACGCAACGGAATGAAATGCCACTTTCACCTATATTGATCATCGAAGTTTTTGACTGTTGGGGTATTGACTTTATGGGGCCGTTTCCGTCGTCCTTTGGGTACCTTTACATTTTGTTGGCGGTCGATTATGTGAGTAAATGGGTTGAAGCCATTCCCACTCGTACCAATGATGCGGCGGTTGTGGTTGAATTTCTCCGGGCGTATATTTTAGCACGGTTTGGGATGCCGAGGGCAATCATTAGTGATCAAGGGTCCCACTTTTGCAACCGATCATTTGCTGCTCTAATGAAGAAATACTCTATTGTGCATAAAGTTTCAACGGCTTACCATCCGCAAACCAATGGCCAAGCGGAGCTGGCAAACCGGGAAATCAAGAATATTTTGGAAAAGACGGTGAATCCTAACCGTAAGGATTGGTCTACTCGTTTGGTTGATGCTTTGTGGGCGTACCATACTGCTTACAAGACGATTTTGGGCATGTCACCTTATCGACTTGTATATGGGAAAGCGTGTCACTTGCCGGTGGAGCTTGAGCACAAAGCATATTGGGCCATCAAGCAGCTCAATTTCAATCTTGCAAAAGCCGGAGCCCGGCGGAAGCTGCAATTAACCGAGGTCGAGGAACTTAGGTACAATGCTTATGATCATTCTCGTGCTTACAAGTCTAAAATTAAAGCTAAGCATGATAAGAACATTGTGGTTAAAACCTTTGTGCCCGGTCAACAGGTCTTGTTGTATAATTCCCGTTTGCATCTCCATCCTGGTAAATTGCGTTCCCGGTGGGCGGGACCTTATGTAGTAAAAACCGTTTTCCCTCATGGGGCAATTGAAGTAGAAAGCATGCAAAACGGTTCCTCCTTTAAAGTTAATGGTCAAAGGCTTAAACCTTTTCTCGGTGGCTTCGAAATTGGAGAGCCCGATGAGGTCTTGGCCGATCCCGTTTATTCGGATGGCTCGTCCGTCTAGTTTGCGTTCTTTTAATTTGCACGGGGAGCGAAAGCGTAACCGCTGAACTTAACTGTTTGTCGGACCCGGCCCCTTGACTTCATTGTAAGGGGTACCCTCCATTGACTTGGGTATTTGTAGCTCCGCACGCCGCTACTAAAAAAAGGATCGTGTGCCCAGCTCCGGTTCGAAGGGCAATTTTAATATCAGTGACATAGGGCTTTCATTAGCCTTTCTGATAGGAGTAATTCACAGGGAACCACTCACGTCTACCAGATTAGCCCCACCGGGGGCGGTATAGATCATAGGTTAGGCCTTGGTAATCCCGTGCTCCACTACCGCACTTGGCTCTATCTTGTGCCTGCCTAGCTACGATCTTAGGGGACGCTGGACTTCATTGTCTGGCGGAGTCCATCTGTGACTTGGACGCTCCGAGTTCTGATATTAAATTCTTTTTGTTTGTACATTTTGTTCATAGTGTGCCTATTGTATATAGATCTTTCATTGGTTCTGCTTGTTTTCTGTGTTTCGGGATTTTATAATCAAGAGATTTCACCAATGCATCCTTGTTTCGGGTTTTAATCAGCCCTCTTTGGGGTAGTTTACCGTTAATGATCTGTGCTCTCCGCAATTGTCCCTATCGGAGGCAGCTTAGGTCTTTGGGTGAGCTTTGTTTCTCGTGGCTCACGTTGTTTTGATCGTTGGGACCGCTAGGCTTCATTGCTTGGCGAGGTCAAGCGGTGAATTTTACCTCGGGCGTGATGTAACAAACTTGACGGTCTAGTATAGCCACCCGAGCTTTGCCTACCTGGTGGAACTCGGGAAGAAAAGTATGACTCGTGCGATTGCGTGAACATCGGGTGGTGTCTTTATTTGTTCTTTTGTATATATTTCTGTTGGTTGGTGCCCGGCTAACATGCGCCGGGCGGTTCTAATGTCATTTGTCTCTTAGTAGGTAGTTCGAGCTTAAGTCTTTTGCAGGGTTCAACGTGCTACCACACCAGCCTTGGTGGTTTGGGTATACTTGGTCGGAGTGCTTGAGGCATTCAGGAACCCTAAGCATGGGTGCGATTGCGTGTCGCGGTTGTTAGTCCAAAATGCTTTGGCCATGTCCCTGTGTGACTAGCTGTGGTTCAGTTGGAAGAGCCGAAGGAGTCGACCTTGGAAGCCGTTCGGATGACGAACAGAGACGGTGACGCAAAAGCCTCCAACTTGGTCGAGATATAAGGGGGTTGACATTCCCCCGGTGAGTAAAATCTTTTGTCCTTTCTCTCTCCATACTGTTGTTCTCCATGCTCTGAGGACATAGCATCGTTTAAGTTGGGGGGAGGGGTATATCTATGCTAGAAATGTTTTTTTTTATTTTCGTTTTTCATTTTTTTTATTCATTTTCGTTTTTCGTTTTTAGCTTTTCGTTTTTAGCTTAACTTTTTTTTCGAATTTAGGTTGAAATCCTTCCGTTATTACAAAATTCATGGATTGAAATAACTTGGCACATGCTCGTTGGTGTTAATTTCGCAAGAGTTCGTTAAGCAAATTTTGTATATCGCAACTTGCATGAATGGACTTAAGTGGCATTTACGAAGTTTGAGTGTGTTTCGGCCAAGTTTGGCCCATATCCCGATTTTTGCCTTCGTACATTTGTAAATAAGTAGATCATCTCATGTTCATGCCTAAGTATGTTAGTTGTCTAATTTGAATCGATTTGGAATTTACGGTGCACTTAGGAGGTGATACAAGGCATTGTTCTATGATTAAACCACATATGAGTCTCTTCGGCCCTTTAAATAAAGCCAAGTCCGTGTCACAATCCTATCCTAGGCAACCGGATGTTCGGGTGGTGGTTGGTACGTGGTTTTGTGCTTTTCAAGGGGAATCATCAGGTTTTTGAGGCTTCGGGTGGCTATTGGGTGTATTCTGAGAGTGACAGGGCAGTGGCAGGGCAAGACAAGGCTGGCAAAGAGGAATCAAGCAAAATCAAGCCGTATCGATAAGTTAAAAATAGCCGTATCGATACCATGTTGTAACAGAGCGTGGGGACTTGATTTCGAAATAGTATCGATACGGGTAAATTGAAAGTATCGATACCGTGTGCTTATCTGGGCATTTATCAGTTACGTCGAGGCCGATCATTTTCATTTCTCTCATCCCTCTCTCTCTCCTCCCTCCATAACCGCCCCACACCCACGAACCCTAACCTCCAAAAACCTCCCATCCACCATTAAATCCTGTGATTCTTCCACCAAAACTTCACCAAATCATCTCCTCTCTGCATTTCGGGCATGGAATCGTGGATTTTGGTCTCGGGTCACTCAATCCCAAGGTAATCCCGTTCTCACTTTTTCTCTTTTCATTTTCTCTCTCTTCCACCACCAAAACCCTACTACACCCCCATAAATCTTCGATTTAAGCCACCCCAACCCTTTCTCAAACATCAATTTCACTCCCACTGCCCGAAATCCAAAATTTTCAGACCATAACCCCAAAAATCCGAAAAAAATGGCACCTCGACCGAAACCAATTTCTGAACGGGCTAAGGGGAAGGCTCCGTTGGGTGCCGAGCCTTCTCGAGACTCCGAGAGTTCTGAGGAGGCTATTGCGCAACATTTGGGAGGCGATGAGGCTATGGTTGATCCAAATCCTGCTCCTCGCCGGGTACGAAGGCGGAAGCGGACTTCTGAGGAGGTAGCGTCGGCTGCTCAAAAGAAATGGGAGACTAGGATGGCAAAAAGAAATGTAAAGAACGAGAGGCATGTGGATGTCGCGAGTTTTGGGGATCAGCACCGGGCGATTCGGCGCATTGTGAGCCAAGGTTTGTCTTATTTTCTTGGTAATTGTCAAGGGTATAACAAGAATTTAGTAGTTGCTTTTTATAAGAAAATGGTTGTGCCGCCAAATGAGGCTGCTTTTGTGCAAGCTGATGCTAGAATTACGTCTACAATCGGGCGTTTAGAAATTGTGATTGACCGGGCAACTATCGCGAGGGCTTTAGATTATACCCGCCCGGCGGCTCATGAGATTAACTACCCTAGGGCAAATTTTGCTACATTTGATGAGATGCGTCAGGCTATGTATGAGGGTGAGGTTGTTATCGCTGATACACATGTGCCGGGCAGATTCCGAGAGGGTTATAAGTTGATTAATCAGTTTGTGCATCACAATTTGAACCCTAGGGGTGCCGAGAATAAACCGTCATTCGAGGATGGGCTTCTTTTGTATGCCTTTATGCAATCAGGAATGAAAACCGACTGGGCTGCATATATTTTCAATCAAATAGCTGAGTTTAAGGAACATGCCCCGTCGAACACAAGGATGCCGTTCCCTTGCTTGATCACAAAGATTTGTCGGGCTCAAGGTGCTACATCCGAGAAATTTAGGGACAATGATAGGCTTGAACCCGGGATTATCAATAGTACAGTGCTGACTAAGAGCATGTCACAAACTCGGATTCCGAGAGCTGCGCCGGCGGGCGATTACTTGACCACGCCGCCGCCTAGGGATGCACCGAAGCAGGCTTGGTATAAGAAACTGTTTTATCAGGGTGTGGCAATGATTGGAAGCCGAAGGAAGGAAAAGAAAGAAAGGAGGGCGATGGCCCGTAAGCAAGATCGGTTGGAGGATCGGGTGGAGTGGCTTTCTAGAAGGGCTGAGGGGTCTTCGACTGAGCCGTATGTCCCGTCGCCTGTTGAGGCCGCCGAAGATTCTGATGATTTTGCTGGAGATGAGCCAGTTTCTGGGGATGAGGCATAGTTAGTAGATGTCGGTGGCAGTTTTTGAAAAACCCTATACTTGGTCGGGGTGCGTGGTGGTTGACAGCCCACCTATCCTATCATGTTTTTATTTATTTCTTTGGCTTAGTTGTTGAACTCGCACTTGGTAGTTTTAATTGGTTTTTGTCGTGGCCGGCATGTGGCCTTTTGACTTGGTGTTTTTATAGTTGGTGACGGCCAATGGGTAGTTAGATTGCCAAGCTAGAGTAGGGCCGTCACCTGCTTTTGCTAACCGTTCTTTTGTTCATCCAAGGTCATTATAAGCTTTTGAAGCCCTTAGTTGATCTTTAGTGCACGTTAATTGCTTTTTGATTCATTTAGTTGATAATATGCATAATTAGCTCGTGGCATGCTTGCTTTCGTTACTTTTAGCTGTTGAATTGTGCTGATGAACTCTGTTCCTAGTGCTCTCCTTATTTGCCGAGGCATGGCGTTTTTGTCCCCCATGGCCCGCTTCCGAGCACTTTTTGTGGGATATGGTTAGTTGCGTGCTAATGCATCTGTGGCGTCCGTATCCTCCTTTTTGCTTAGGATACGGATTTTGATACTTGGTTTGGATGCATTTGACACTTAGTAATCCATCTTAGTTTTCAGCTGTCTGTTGCGGAATTTGACTAAATTTGCTTTTGGAACTTTTGCTTGTTGGATGTGCTAAGGTATTTTAAACGGAAGGATTTCTTGTTTATTTTCGTAGTGTGTTTTGGTTGCTCGGGACTAGCAACGTTCAAGTTGGGGGGTGTGATAAGCACCCAATATTGTAGATATTTGGTGCGCTTAGTCCCGCTTTAGATTAATTTCTTTCCTTTCATCGTCGTTTTAAGCCATTTTGCGCGTAAGGTTTCCTTTGAGCATTTTCAGGCAAAACGCATCTCAAAGGCGTGTTTTGATATTCGGTGCAACCCTTGAGGGTTTTGAAGCACTTTTGCCCGGTAGATTTTGGCCGTTGGGCATCGGGATGGGCCATCGCCTGCCTGGCGATGCTTGCCAGGCAATTGGAGGGCTGTCGGGTCATGGAGGCATCAACGAATTGCTACGCCAAGGCAATTGCCCTGGCTGCTGCTTAAATTGAAGCGGTATCGATAAGTGCAAAACACCCGTATCGATACCATAAGGAAACAGAGCAAGGTGCAAT
Organism: Rhododendron molle; assembly: GCA_025413875.1. Lineage (NCBI taxonomy): Eukaryota > Viridiplantae > Streptophyta > Magnoliopsida > Ericales > Ericaceae > Rhododendron > Rhododendron molle. Next base: position 32,317,171 of record CM046396.1, read on the forward strand.
CCGTAGCAACATAGTATCGATACGGGCTTTTTGCCGTATCGATACAGCTACTCAACTGAAGATATTTCCAGCTTTTTATTTATCTCTACTTTTTGGATATTTTGTACCCATTTTGGGATATTTTGGACGTGCAGAGAGAGGGACTGAGGCTTTGCCTATAAATACCACTCTCCCTTCTCTCTCTCTTCTCTCTTGTCTTCTCCCTCTTTAAGTTGTTAGAAATTTTGTCTTTCCTCCATTAACAAGCTTTAAGCTTTTTAGCCCAAGTTCTTCATTAACTCAAGTAAGGTTTTGCCGTTTGTTAAATTCTCGTTTGTTAAAGTTGTAGCCACAGTTACAGTGATCGTGAATATCAAGTTTATTTCCGTTTTTATCGGTAAAAGTTATGCTACGGTTTTATGCTTTCATTTATACCTTAAGCATGTCTGAGTAGTTATTTGGCTAAGTCTCGGGATAATCTTTCCCGAGGACTTAGGTGGTTAGTTGGTTCTCGAGCCGTTGGGCTTTTAAGCAAGATTTTTCGGAATAGGGCTAAATTGGTAATTTTAGTCTAAACTTAGGGGTGTTAACTCCTCGGGATGCCGTTTGTCAAGCGGTCTTGGCAAATGGAGTGTCGAGGGTTCGTGACCTCCTTTGGACTCGACAAATGATTCAAACTAGTTAGTTCACCTCCGGTTAATCACATCTTTCGTCAAAAATAGTCATTAAAGCTGAAACCTTCCGGGCGTGAGCGCGCGGTCGCGACTCTCGCCTGAGTTATAATTGAGAACCGGCAACGGCCTTCGTCAAGGGTTAGAAAATCCCTAGACTTGCCTCTTAAAGTTAAGTAAGCAAAACTCTAATCTTCTTTTTAGTCTTTCCACTTTTTAAAGCAAAACCGACAGGTAGCCGTCTTAAAGGCTGCAAACCGACCATAAAACCTTCAATCCGAATCTAGCTATTATCGAATTCTCATTGGGAACGATTCCGGTCTTCCGGTTATTATGCGTGCAACGAACTAGCCCTATGCTTCGGGTTTCTATCAACTTCTTATTTAAAGGCGAGGTTCGATCGTAAGCAAGAGGTAAATTTATCTCATTTACATGTTTTTGGTTGCATTGCTTATATGCATATAGAACTGGCAAAAAACGGTAAACTTGATGCTAAGTCTAGTAAGTACGTGTTCATAGGCTATGGTACTGATAGCTATGGTTATAAGCTGTATGATTTTGAAAATAAAAAAACAAGCAGGATTGTAGATGTGGTATTTAATGAATCTGCTATGTATAGAAATAGGAACGGTCAACCCGAGGAGGCTGAGGAAAATTCAGACTTGGTAAAGTTTGAAAGGATCCCAAATGGCAAAGTCCTACAGCCTCAGGATATTAATACCGAATCCATTCCACAGGAAAATCCACAGACTCCCCCTCCCAGGAGGTCTACATGTGTTGCTAAACCTCCAATACGTTATTCTCCATCTTTACATTATTTGTTGCTAATAGATAGTGGTGAACTAGAATGTTTTAAAGAAGCATTGCAGGTTGAGACTAGGGAGGAGTGGAAACAAGCCATGGATGATGAGATGGATTCTCTCTCATCAAACGAGATTTGGGAATTGGTTATGTTACCTAAGGGAAAGAGAGCTTTGCACAACAAGTGGGTTTACAGGATTAAGGAAGAATTTGATGGTAGCAAACGGTTCAAGGCAAGGTTGGTAGTGAAGGGTTTTGAGCAGAAACTAGGTACCGACTTCACTAAAAAAATTTCACAAGTTGCGAAGATTTGTACTATCAAATGTGTTCTTAATATTGTGGCTGTTGAGAACTTGCACTTAGCACAGTTAGATGTCAAAACTGCTTTCCTTCATGGCAATTTGGAGGAGGACATCTATATGAATAAACCAGAATGTTATGTTGTGGAAGGAAAGGAGAATCAAGTGTGCAAGCTTAAAAAGAGCCTGTATGGGTTAAAACAGGCTCCGAGACAGTGGTATAAAAAGTTTGATACTTTTATCACTAATACGGGTTTTAGTGGGTGTCATGGGGATCACTGTTGTTACTTTAAAAAGGTTGGTACGTCGTATCTCATACTTTGGTTGTATGTAGATGATATGCTTATTGCATGTTCAAGCATGGATGAGATTGTGAATCTCAAGGCACAACTGTCCAAAGAATTTGCAATAAAAAATTTGGGTTCTGCAAAGAAAATTCTTGGGATGCGAATTAGTAGGGACAGAGCAAAGGGAAAGTTGAACTTGTCATAGAAAGAGTATGTTAAAAAGGTGCTGAAACGTTTTAACATGGAGAATACCAAGCCAGTTAGCACACCTTTGACAAGTCATTTCAAGCTTTCGAGTGAAAGAAATGCAGTAACTGATGAAGAACATAGCTACATGGCGAGTGTTCCATATGCTTCGGCAGTAAGCAGTTTGATGTACACCATGGTTAATACAAGGCCAGACATTGCTCATGCAGTGGGAGTCGTCAGTAGGTTCATGGCAAATTCGGACAAGGAGTATTAAGAATCAGTCAAGTGGATTCTGCGTTATCTGAAAGGTACTACGGATTCTGCATTCTACGAGGAAAATCCTTGGGATGCGAATTAGTAGGGACAGAGCAAAGGGAAAGTTGAAGTTGTCATAGGAAGAGTATTTTAAAAAGGTGCTGAAACGTTTTAACATGGAGAATGCTAAGCCAGTTAGCACACCTTTGACAAGTCACTTCAAGCTTTCGAGTGAAAGAAATGCAGTAACTGATGAAGAACAGAGCTACATGGCGAGTGTTCCATATGCCTCGGCAGTAAGCAGTTTGATGTACACCATGGTTAATACAAGGCCAGACATTGCTCATGCAGTGGGAGTCATCAGCAGGTTCATGGCAAATTCGGACAAGGAGTATTGAGAATCAGTCAAGTGAATTCTACGTTATCTGAAAGGTACTACGGATTTGGCTTTGGGTTCTAATATTTGTCTACAAAGTTTTGTGGATTCAGATTTGGCAGGGGACAATGACAGTAGGAAGAACACTACTGGGTATGTGTTTACTTTGGGGAGTGCAACAGTTAGTTGGGTCTTACGGCTACAGAGAATAGTGACTATTTCTACGATAGAGGCGGAGTATGTTGCAGCCACGGGGGCGTGCAAAGAGATGGTATGGTTGAGGAGCTTCATGAAAGAGTTGGGTAAAGAGCAAGACAAATGCAAACTGTTCAGCGACAGTCAAAGTGCTATACATCTGGCAAAGAATGTAGCCTTTCATTTGAGGACCAAACATATCGACATAAAGTATTACTATATTCGCTCTCTGTTGGAGGAAGGGCAATTCACTTTGGAGAAGATTCATACAAGTGAATATCCGGCAGACATGTTCACAAAGGTGGTTACTGTGGGGAAGCTGAAGGCTTGTTCAGCTTCCATGGGTCTCCAAGCTTGAGTGGGAGACTGGGTGTTTGTGGTGTTTTATGATGGTGGTGTTTGAAGATGATCGTTGAAGTATATTTGGGGGTGCCGCTATAAACAGTTTTCAAGTGGGAGAATTGTTAGGATGAAATCTATTTAAGCTGAGCGCGAATCGAGATGCGTGCGGGTCACCCTTTTTAGGGTTTCGGTCCATTATATGTTTCTTATATAAAAGCAAAGATAGGGCTGCCTCCTTTTGTAACTCCGACATATTTTACATCATAGTGAAACACTCCAGCACCCCATGGACGTACGATTAAGCAATCAGCTTAAGTCGAAACCACGTAATATCTATGTCTTGTTCTTATCTTGCTTTATATTATTTTCTGTTCTTGGTTTGTTCTTTGATTGTGTGTGTGTTGATCGTGGGTTTGCGTGCTTGAATCCCCAACAGCCCTCAGGATTGGATAACGAGTCTGGCTCCCAACCTCATGTTAAGTTTGTACTGTGAGGATGAGAATCAAAAACCAAAGTCAATTTTGTCCTTTTTTTTTTTGTTGTTGTTAGTTAGCCCAAAAAAAAATAAAAAATTCAAAGATGTCACATGTGTACATAATGCGCTCAAGTGAGATGCTCTCAATTAGAATTTGCTCCTCCGGATTGTTCTTTGTTGAAATTGACTCCCCTTTCTCTGTCACTTTCTTTACTTACCAATACACTCATCAAAGAGCTTGATCAAGCAAAGAAGAAGTTCTCTCCTCAGTTTGCTTCTCTCTTTTATTGTCTCTAGATTAATTAACCCTAACCAACTGTATAAGCAATGGCTAGTCTCATTTATAAAGAAAACTAACTAGAATTGAAGTGAAGTGAAACCATGTTTTAATCAAAGTTCAGCTAAAAAAAGGTAGGCGGTGACAAGATATCGACGGATAATTGTGTAAATATATCAAATAATTGAGGGTGATTTGGTCAACGTAATTCAGTCCCATGGAATAGGATCATTAATACCATGTCTATAGGGTATTACCAATGCCCCCATTTGGCTGGAGCGGTAGCCCATCGGATTCGTAGTCCGAACTTGTTTTGAGTTATAAAACAAGGGATTAGGGACTCTTAGGGTTGGTAGTCCAATACTACCAATCCCAAGGCTTAAGAGGTTTAAGAGACGGGAAGTGTCTAAATCTAGATGGTGGATTGGAGAATAACATTACGGCCGAGTATAGCCTAACTTAATTTTGCCTAAATAGAAGGATTATTACTTATTATCTTAGCTTAGTGAAGTTTTGTTTAGCTTTTGTCAATTTTCCTAAAATTGATCATTCGTGTTGATGAGAAGAACCGTAAAAGTACAATTATATGAACCGAAGTTGAAAAAAACTTTAGTAAGATGGACATAAAATTAATGAAAATACAGCAATAATGTTATTAGTTTTCTTCAAAAATTTTATTATTTTTTGGGGAGCAAATCAATATAGGATTGATTTTTGCACTTGCCTTTTGGAGTGCGGTTAGTAATTTGAGAAGTGCAAAAATCAACTACTTATTTTTATTTTAAATTTAATAAATAATTAATCTAAACCTTTTAACACTTTTAAAAAAAAAACTTTTTTACACAAATTTGACAAATACAAAATACAACAATTGAAAAGACATCAAGCTATGTAAAGACCCGTAAATTCTGTTATATAATTTTTTAAAAGTTTCATAAATGGATAAAGGATGGATTAATGAAATGGTTATAATTGTGGGTCAAATGTACGAGAATTGGAAAACCAGGGGTGTTGGTGTATTTTGTGCATGTGTGTGCCGTGTATGTATACCAGGGAAACTTATTTTTTTCTTTTTCCATTTTATTCCTCACAGTTCTCTCTCGGCTCTCTCTCGTCTCTCAGCTCTCTCCCGATCTCTCTCACTCCTCCATCCAAAAAGTCACCATTAAACCCGAAACCTGCTTCGTCCACAACCTTGCCTTCAAATGAGGTTGAATTACCCCAAGCGTAGGGCTAGATCGATGTCAGCATAGATACCGGAAGTCCGGAATCGTTCCCACAGAGAAAGTCTCAATAGCTTGCTTGGATTTGTAGATGTAAGGGTTTCCAGCGTTGAGACGGCCAACTTTCGGTTTTACTTTGAGAATTGATAAACACTTAAAAAAAAGACTTGGAAATTGGTTTTGATTAGATTAAACAAGCGGCATGGCATTGGGGCTTTCAACGCCCGTAACTTAAGCAATCGAACTATTCTCAACGAAAACTCGATTGAATCGCACGGCTTAGGCTATCAACCAGAAGGTTTAGCTTTGAAACCATTAAGAGACTTAGAATGAAGTATAGAGAATAAGCGAGGTCTTTTGATTCTTTTGGCAAACACAAGGCGAGACATAGCTCACGGAACCATATGAGCGAGCATATGATCACCAGAGGTTAACATCGACTAGTTTTGTTACATAAAGGCGAGCCCTTCTTATTTTCCATACTAAACCCCCAATTACGAGTCGAGAAAGGCAAGATAAACAAAAGTCACGAGGTGTTAGTCACCCCGTTGCCAAGCCTAATCGACTACTCACGCATAATGAAAAGACTAAAGCATGCTAGAAATGACAAACATGTTTAACCGATAAAAACGGAAATAAACTTGATTTATGTAAAGATCTCAACCGTAGCTACAACATTAATAAACGAGAAAACAATAAACAAGAATTACTTACGAGAGTTCAAAGGAATTACACTTGAAAAGCTTAAAACACCATTAATGGAGGAAACACTAAGAGTAGTTATGTGCTAGATACAAATGAGAGAGATGAGGCCTATATTGATACAAAAAGGGGGTTTTCTCACTTAAAATATCCCAAAAGATCCTAAAAGTGGCTGATATTCTAAATATGGAATGCCCAAAAAGTAGAAAATATCTGGCCGAGAGCTCCACGTATCGATACGGCTCTAGGGAGTGTATCGCTACGGAAGGCTCTGATGTGCCTCGAACCCTATGCGTATCAATACGCCCAATTTCCCGTATCGATACGCGACTGCCTGCTTAGCATTGCTTGGCAGCCTCCATGACTCGACACCCGATGGCCCTCGCTTTCACCCAATGGCCTCCGCTTTCATCCTTTGGCCACTGTGGCACAAAATCACCCGGGCAAGGATGCTTGAAATCACTTGAAAGATGGTTTGCCACTCAAAACACGCCTTTTAAGGGCGTTTTGCCTGAAACACTAAACAAAGGCCTTACAAGCAAAAATCAAATAAAAAACGACGATAAATAAATAAAGATGCCACAAGCTAGGGTATTTTTAGCACCACGATCTACAATCTTAGGTGCTAATCACGCCCCCCAACTTGAGCGTTGCTAGCCCCTAGCAACAACAAATCAAATTAAAAACATAAATAACATTCCTTCCGTGAAAGCTACTTAGCACCAATGCATATCAACCTAGTTGGCAAGAGTTCAAAACAATTAATTTGCCTCAAAACAACTCGCAATAGAAGATTGAATGAGCAACTAATTATTGAGAAAATTATAAACAAGTATCCAAATTAGTATCGTAAGACAACAGGCGGATACTAGGTTATAATATAACCAAAAGCATGCAAAGTAACCATATCCCACAAAAGGGGTGCTCGAATTAAGCAACGGGGAACAAAAATACCATGCTTTAAAAGTGATGAGCACCATTAAACAGAACCTAAGACTAAACAATTAATAGATTGATTGCCGAAAGAAACATGTCACAAACTAACTAAGCTAACTATCATGCGATAAATCAAAATGGAATCAAGGCATACTAGAGATGAATAACTAAACTAAGATTATAATGTTCAAAGCAACGGGATATGCGTCAAACTTGCTCACAACGAACTCAACACTACATTTCTCATTCTTTCATCAAGCATGCGAGTTGGAAACTACCAAAAATATTTACAACGAACTCTTGCCAATTAAAGAACTAATGACCATGTGCTAAGCCGCTTTACTCCACTAATTTTGTATTAACGGAAGGATAAACTAAAATTAAACGAAAATTTTAAAATTTACCAAAATTTTAAAACTTACTAAATTTAAAAACATAAAAAGACATAAAAGATGTATTAACATAGATACATCCCTCCCCCCAACTTGAAATATGCTATGCCCTCATAGCATGGAGAACAACAGTAGGGAGAGGGAGAGAACAAAAGAAATTACCCACGGGGGAATGTCAACCCCCGAATACCTCGACCAAGTTGGAGGCTTTGGCATCACCGGCTCGTTTCGTCATTCGAACAGCTTCCAAGGTCAACTCCTTCGGCCCTTCCAACAGAACCACAGCTAGTCACACAAAATCATGGTCAAAGCTTTGTTGGACTGACAACCGCGACACGTAATCGCACCCATGCTGAGGGCTCCTGAATGCCTCAATCACTCGGACGTTAGATTCAAACTACCAAGGCTGGTGTGGTAGCACGTACACCATGCAAAAGACTGAAGCTCGAACTACCTACTAAGAGCCAAATGACATTAGAACCGCCCGGCTCTTGTTATCCGGGCACCACAGAGATAAAAAGAAAAACATAAAATAGAAAAGAACACCACCCGATATTCACGCAATCTTACGAGTCATACTTTTCTTCTCGAGTCTAACCGGCGAGATAAAACTCGGGTGGCTATACTAGACCGTCAAAGCTGTTACATCATGCCCGAAGTAAAACATACCGCTTGACCTCGCCAAGCAACTAAGCCCAGCGTTCCCTAGGATTGAAACAAAGTGAGACATGGCAGAGCCTTGCGCCAAAGCACGGGAATATCAAGTCTCACCCAAAGACCTAAATTGCCCCCGATAGGGACATATCTGGTGAGCATGGATCATTAACGGTACACTACTACAAAAGACGGACTAATTAAAGTCCGATACAATGATGCATTGGTGAAATCTCTTAGGGAGAAAAACCCGAGACTAAGCAAACATGCAACAATATGTACAAGAAACAAAACATTGCCCTTACTAACCGGAGCTGGGCACACGATCCTTGTTTTAGTAGCGGCGTGCAAATCTACAAATACCCAAGTCGATGGAGGGTACCCCTTACAATTAAGTCAAGGGGCCGGGTCCGACAAACAGTTAAGTTCAGCGGTTACGCTTTCACTCCCCGTGCAAACATGGATTAAACAAAACTACACTAAGGAAGTAGCAGGATTATCCAAGTAAATCGGAGCGACTAAGTCCTCCGTTACCTCTTCGAGTGGAAAATTATCCAAAAACGGCTTAAGCCGCTGCCCATTCACCTTAACAATATGCTCATTAACAGGATTCATGACCTCAACGGCCCCATGAGGATAAACTTTATGTACAATATAAGGGCCTATCCAACGAGAACGCAACTTGCCCGGAAAAAGATGAAGTTTAGAGTTATAAAGAAGCACTTTCTAACCTACTTCAAAAGTTTTCCTTTGGATGTGCTTATCATGCAAAACCTTCACCTTAGACTTATAGATATTGGTATTATCATAGGCATCTCTACGAATTTCCTCAAGTTCATTCAATTGGAGTTTACGGTGCACCCCAGCAGCGGGAAAATGATAATTAACTTGCTTAATAGCCCAGTATGCTTTATGCTCTAATTCCACCGGAAGGTGGCATGCCTTACCATATACAAACCGATAGGGCGAAGCACCTAAAACGGTTTTGTATGCGGTATGGTATGCCCAAAGAGCATCGGTTAGCCTTAAAGACCAATCATTCCGGTTGGGATTCACCGTTTTTTCAAGAATACGCTTCACCTCACGATTAGCAAGCTCGGCTTGACCGTTGGTTTGAGGATGATATGCGGTGGAGACCTTGTGCGTGATGCCATATTTCTTCATCAAGGCGGCAAATGGCCGGTTGCAAAAATGCATCCTTTGATCACTGATAATTGCCCGAGGCACCCCGAATCTGGACAAGATATGCTCTTTAAGAAACTCGAGCACCACCTTATGATCATTAGTGCGGGTAGCAATGGCTTCAACCCATCGTGATACGTAATCAACCGCCAAGAGAATATACAAGTTCCCAAAAGACACCGGAAACGACCCCATGAAATCGATACCCCAACAATCAAACACCTCAACAACAAGAAACTTCCCTTGAGGCATTTCGTTCCTCCGGGTAACACTCCCCAACATTTGGCAACGGTCACAAGACTTGCAAAAAGCATAGGCATCTTAGTGGAGTGTCGGCCAATAAAAACCACATTGTTGTATCTTGGCGGTGGTCTTCCGGGCGGAGAAATGCCCGCCGCATGCTTCCGTATGGCAAAATTGCAAAATCCCCCGTTGGTCAGAATCGGGAACACACCGGCGGATGATTTGGTCGGGGCAATATTTGAACAGGTACGGATCCTCATAAGAGAAATGCTTTACTTCTGCTAAGAAACGGCGGCGCTCATGAGAAGACCAATGGGTTGGAAGTAAACCCGTAACCAAATAGTTAACGATGTCAGCAAACCACGGAGCCGTTGATATAGCAAATAACTGCTCATCGGGGAAGCTATCGCCAATAGGTAGATGAGAAGTGCGATCCTCGAAATCCAAACGAGACAAATGATCGGCCACCACATTCTCTACCCCCTTCTTGTCCTTAACGGTGATGTCAAACTCTTGAAGAAGAAGTATCCACTGAATCAAGCGGGTCTTTGCATCCTGCTTGGTGAATAAGTACTTGAGTGCCAAATGGTCAGTGTACACTGTGATCGGGGCCCCCACTAGATAGGACCGAAATTTATCCAAAGCAAACACTATGGCTAAAAGTTCCTTCTCCGTTGTCGAATAGTTCATCTGGGCATCATTTAGAGTTTTACTTGCATAATAGATGACCCATGGCTGCTTGTCCTTCCGTTGGCCCAGAACGGCCCAGACGGCATAGTCGCTTGCGTCACACATCAATTCAAAAGGAAGATTCCAATCAGGCGTTTGAACAATTGGAGGCGTGGTGAGGCTGGCTTTGAGCTTAATGAATGCCAGCTCACAAGCGGCGGTCCATTCAAAGGGAACATCCTTGGACAGAAGATGGCAAAGCAGCCTCGAGATTGCACTAAAGTCCTTAATAAACCGCCTATAGAAACCGGCGTGGCCCAGGAAAGATCGGATATCTTTGATGCATTTCGGAGTAGGGAGGTTGGAGATGAGGTCAATCTTGGCCTTGTCTACCTCGATACCCCTAGCCGATACGATATGCCCGAGCACAATCCCTTGAGTAACCATAAAATGGCACTTCTCCCAATTCAAGACCAAATTTTTCTCCTCACACCGGGCGAGAACCTTCTCCAAAGCAAGGCATGACGCGAAGGAGTCACCAAACACGGAGAAGTCATCCATGAAGACCTCCATAATTTTCTCCACCATATCACTAAAAATGCCCATCATACATCTCGAAAAGGTGCCGGGAGCATTACACAACCCGAACGGCATGCGTCTATAAGCGAAGGTCCCGAATGGGCATGTGAACGTGGTTTTCTCTTGATCGGATAATGCCACCTCTATTTGATTGTAACCCGAGTAACCATCGAGGAAACAATAAAAGGCATGGCCGGCCACTCTTTCCAAGATTTGATCAATGAATGGAAGAGGGAAATGATCCTTACGTGTTGCCGCATTCAACTTGCGGTAATCAATGCATACCCGCCACCCGGTAGTCACACGGGTTGGCACAAGCTCGCCTCGGTCATTTTGAACCACGGTCACCCCAGCCTTCTTTGGAACTACTTGAATAGGACTCACCCACTAAGAATCAGCGATGGGATAGATAATCCCAACATCAAGCAATTTAAGAATTTCCGCCCGAACCACATCTTTCATAATCGGATTAAGCCGGCGTTGAGGTTGCCGAGATGGTTTGACGTCCTCCTCCAAATAGATATGATGAGAGCATAGAGAAGGAGATATACCCTGAATATCTGCAATGGTCCATCCGATTGCCCTAGTGTGCCTCCGCAAAAGTGCCAACAAATCTTCCTCTTGTAGTTGCTCAAGAGAAGAGGAAATAACCACTGGGAAGGTATGGTTCTCACCAAGGAAAGCATATTTCAACATATCCGGTAAGGCTTTCAACTCAAGCATAGGTGGCTCAACACTAGAGGGGAGCGTTTTCCGCTCAATAGCGGGTAATTCCTCAAACTTTGGGAGCCACGGCGCAACTCCACAAATATCCTCGCCGCCGGCTTTTTCATTAAGCAAAGCAAAGAGGGATTCCATTTCTTCGGATTCAAGGAAAGTGGCCTCTTCCGAGGTAAGAGCTAACCCCAATGAGTCCTTAGACAGAAATTCATCGACATGCTCTTGCACCAAGGTATCCACAAGGCTGACGTTTTGGCAATCGTCATCATCACCCATTTGCGCCCCGACATGGAACATATTGACCTCCATTTGCATATTGCCGAATGACAATTTCACAAGTCCATCCCGACAATTGATATTTGCATTCGATGTTGCTAAAAACGGCCGACCAAGGATGACGGGAGTAGATAACGGCGATGACGACGACGGGCAAGTATCTAGTACCACAAAATCCACCGGGAAAACAAATTGCCCAACCTGGACCAACACATCTTCCACCACCCCTCTCGGAATGCGAACACTCCTATCCGCCAATTGAAGAGTGACCCGTGTTGGTTTCAACTCTCCCAAATCGAGCTCTTGATAAATCGAGTACTGTAGCAAATTCACACTTGCTCCCAAATCCAACAAAGCTTGCTCCACCCTCGTACCCCCAATGTTCACCGAAATTGTAGGACATCCCGGGTCTTTGTACTTAGGAGCCAGGCTTGTATGGATTACTTGGCTGGCTTCCTCGGTAAGGAGTACATTATGATGCACACTGAGGTGGCGCTTCTGGGTACATAAGTCCTTCAAAAACTTGGCATAGGCGGGGATTTGCTTGATGGCGTCTAACAAAGGGATGTTCACATTGACTTTCTTAAAGACATCCAGTATATCGGTCTGCTTTGATAGATTAACCGGCTTTTTCAGACGGGAAGGGTAAGGTACCGGAACGGGAGACACTTGTGGTTTCGAATCGGTGTCGGCTTCATTTGAAACTTGCACGGGAGATTCCCCGTCTTCCTCAATATCCTGCTCGATACTAACATCTGGAGAAGGAGAACTTGTTGACTGTGATGATGGCACGATAGGAGATGTACCCGACGGCATTACTACCCGGTTGTCAACAGCCTTGCCACTCCTTAGCGTGATGACTGCTTGAGCTTGCTCGGGCGGAGGTAACGAAGACGTGCCAATAAGAAGTTGGCCTTGAGGATTGGCTACCGGTTGTGTAGGAAATTTGCCTTTTTCTTGCTGTAGAAGTCCAATAGATGTGGTTAACTTTCCCATTTGGTTTTTCAATTCCCATCATTTGAGTGTTGCCATCATTGTAATTAGTTTGAGATTGCATGAAAGATTGGAGAGTATCCTCCAAAGATCGCCTCGGTGGGGGTTGGAATTGGTTAACTCCTTGAAACGGGCCCGACGGGCCAAAACCTGGCGGTCCTTGGGAAAAACGAGGTTGGCCTTGGCCTTGAGCAGGCCGCCATGATTGCATTTGAGTAGAGGAGGTAGCTTGAGATGGTCCACCTTCAATCTGATTGTTCCAACGGAATCCCGGATGTTGTCTTTGGCCTTGGTTGAAGTTCTGGGGAAAAGATTCAAATCTTTGGTTCACCGCACTAACTTCTTCAATCGGAAAGTTGAGGTTAATATATTGCTGCCTAAAAGTGGGAATCGTTGCACAATTATCGGTTGAATGACCCGTTGTTTCACAAATAACACAACGCTCCTCCACCGCACTTACCGCTTCGACCCCCTTCACCCCTTTTAATTCCAGATTCTCCAATTTTTTCGCCAATTGTTCCATCCGTGTTTCCATGGCTTGATGCTCATTAATGGAGAACTTTCCAGAGCCTCCGGGACCTTGGTTTGCCATTGCCCTATCCCCCGCATCCTCAAAACTCCAAGTTAATGACTTCTTGGCCACTTCATCGATATAATCCCATCCATCATCGGGAGACTTATTCATGAATCCACCGGTGCACATAGTGTCAAGCAACTGCTTGCTTTGTTGCGAGCATCCCAAATAGAAATAGTGAATGAGCTGATACAAGGCAAAATTATGGTGAGGAACCGCCGATAGCAAATCCTTGTAACGCTTCACATACTGGTGGAAAACTTCCCCGTCCCGTTGCTTGAAGGTCTGGATTTGATCCATTAAGAGCTTTGTTCGGCTAGCCGGAAAAAACTTCTTATGAAAAGCATCTTGAACCTCCTCCCATGTGGTCAATGACTGAGGTTTCAATGAGTGAAACCATGTCTTGGCTTTATCCTTCAAAGTGAACGGAAAAAGCCTCAATCTTGCTTGATTAAGATGAGCATCCACAGTAACGAACGATTGGAGAGTTTCCTCAAAAGTCCGGATATGTTGATACGGATCCCCTCGCTCCATACCATGGAAGAAAGGAATGCACCGATGATAATCCGATTTGAAAATGAAGGTATTCGCAACGGTGGTGCGGCGCGGAAAGACTATTGGAGACCATTGAGTGACCCTTTCCGGATTCAAATAATCATTAAGAGTCCTAACTGGAGGAGCTTCCTCGTCCGCCATTGATATTCTTGATGGAGAATACGGCCGAGAATAGCTACTTGGTGGAGAATAAGATCGCAGAGTGCTGTGTCTGATGCTAGGCGGAGAACTAGAACGATGCAGACGGTTGGAGCGAGGACTACGATAAATCCGAGGCCCTCGATAACCACAAGCATGAACTGGCGTTTTAAGCAACTAAAGAGCTAAATAACCGCCCTGCAATAAGACAAACAGACTGGAGGGGCTATGCCGCCACCTCACTCTCTCAAGACAATTATGAGGGGCTATGCCGCTTCCTCGATATATGCTCAACAATAAAGGAAAAGAAAAGGCACTTGATACTCAAACTAGCTTCGTTAAACCTCAAGTCGAATTGGTGGCTCAGTTAGAGGTGTCCGCTAGGCCGAGTATACAATGCACAAAACAGAAATTAAACGGAATACTTACAGTGGTTTGTCGAACCTCCCAATAAGCTAGAATAAGAAAATCCCCGGCAACGATGCCAAAATATGCTTCGTCCACAACCTTGCCTTTAAATGAGGTTGAATTACCCCGAGCGTAGGGCTAGATCGATGTCAGCATAGATACCGGAAGTCCGGAATCGTTCCCACAGAGAAAGTCTCAATAGCTTGCTTGGATTTGTAGATGTAAGGGTTTCCGGCGTTGAGACGGCCAACTTTCGGTTTTACTTTGAGAATTGATAAACACTTAAAAAAAAGACTTGGAAATTGGTTTTGACTAGATTAAACAAGCGGCATGGCATTGGGGCTTTCAACGCCCGTAACTTAAGCAATCGAACTATTCTCAACGAAAATTCGGTTGAATCGCACGGCTTAGGCTATCAACCGGAAGGTTTAGCTTTGAAACCATTAAGAGACTTAGAATGAAGTATAGAGAATAAGCGAGCTCTTTTGATTCTTTTGGCAAACACAAGGCGAGACATAGCTCACGGAACCATATGAGCGAGCATATGATCACCGGAGGTTAACATCGACTAGTTTTGTTACATAAAGGCGAGCCCTTCTTATTTTCCATACTAAACCCCAAATTACGAGTCGAGAAAGGCAAGATAAACAAAAGTCACGAGGTGTTAGTCACCCCGTTGCCAAGCCTAATCAACTACTCACACATAATGAAAAGACTAGAAAGCATGCTAGAAATGACAAACATGTTTAACCGATAAAAACGGAAATAAACTTGATTTATGTAAAGATCTCAACCGTAGCTACAACATTAATAAATGAGAAAACAATAAACGAGAATTACTTACGAGAGTTCAAAGGAATTACACTTGAAAAGCTTAAAACACCATTAATGGAGGAAACACTAAGAGTAGTTATGTGCTAGATACAAATGAGAGAGATGAGGCCTATATTGATACAAAAAGGGGTTTCTCTCACTTAAAATATCCCAAAAGATCCTAAAAGTGGCTGATATTCTAAATATGGAATGCCCAAAAAGTAGAAAATATCTGGCCGAGAGCTCCACGTATTGATACGGCTCTAGGGAGTGTATCGCTACGGAAGGCTCTGATGTGCCTCGAACCCTACGCGTATCAATACGCCCAATTTCTCGTATCGATACGCGACTGCCTGCTTAGCATTGCTTGGCAGCCTCCATGACTCGACACCCGATGGCCCTTGCTTTCACCCGATGGCCTCCGCTTTCATCCTTTGGCCACTGTGGCACAAAATCACCCGGGCAAGGATGCTTGAAATCACTTGAAAGATGGTTTGCCACTCAAAACACGCCTTTTAAGGGCGTTTTGCATGAAACACTAAACAAAGGCCTTACGAGCAAAAATCAAATAAAAAACGACGATAAATAAATAAAGATGCCACAAGCTAGGGTATTTTTAGCACCACGATCTACAATCTTAGGTGCTAATCAAAACCCACCACAATAACTCTCAACTCCGTCGTCTATTCGCATATCCGAGCTCGTATTGCGGTGGGTAAAGCTCGATTGGGTGTATTTTCGTTCGGTTCAAATTTCGGAAGGTAGGGCTTGCTCAACCGCTTTATTTTCGGCTTGGATACTCGAGGTAGGAAATTCTACCTCTCTTTATATGTTATTTGTGTGTATTCGTGCCTTATTTGGACTTGTATTGGTTGTTATTGGATTTGAATCAAAATCTGTTGTTGCTGTAAGAATCGTCTGTCTTTCCTGAATTTCTACCAGTAGGCCCATAATTTCTACCGGTAGAACGTTGTTGTGTTGCCAGAAAATTGAATCCCTACCGATAGAACTTAATTCCTACCGGTAGGCTGTCCCAAATTTTCCTCTTACAAAATGGTGATCTTTCTGTTCGGCATTTGTACCGGTAGGACTTAATCCCTACCGGTAGGAACACAAAAAATTCCAATCTCTACCGGTAGACTTCTAATTCCTACCGGTAGACTACCAGTCAACTGTCAAAACCTCATGGGCCGTTGAAACCCTTTTCTTTCCTAAGTTCTTTGACTATTCAATGGATTTGTTTATATTATCTGTATATAATATGAAACCATGCAGCCATCTTTCTTATCATGTGCCATGTGGTAAACATTTTTATGTTGGAATTGTTTAGTCGGTGGAATGGTTGATGGATGAATATGAGCTCTATGCACGACACTTGTACGAACGGTAACTTGAGCATGTGAACGAGGCGCGAACACTTGGGGCCCATCGACGGGTGGGTGCCTGGCAGGGGGTATCGGGATCCCATAACTGACCCGGCAGGAGCTAATGCTCATATTGAACACTCAAGGCCTAACCTACAAGGTGGGTGCTTGGCAGGGGATATCGGGATCCCATAATTGGCCCGGCAGGGGCTTCGGCTCAGACACACAAAGGATACAATATGTTGAGACACAAATTGAACGAGTATGATTTATGGACTTAAATAAAATAAGGATTTGAGATATTGGGGCATTTGTTCATGAAAATTGTGCTTCCTCCTTTATCATTTGATTTCTCATCATTTGTTCGTTCGTCTTGCTCATTTGCATATAGGGTTTGCGTAGACTTTTCTACTGGACTAGTGTACAAGCCTATTATTATTTTTAGGTGCTAATCCGGAACCATAGCGTGCATGGCTGAAGTGCTCGGATTGTGGACACTTCTTTTGAGGTCTAACCTTGACAAGTTACTTAGACATCTTTGTAAATTTCTTTTGGAGATACATTTGTAACTTTAATTGTAAATCTTTTGACTAAGGAATATTGTAAACTATTAACTCTCATTCGATACTCACTATCTATGTTGGTTTGGGCCTCGGAGCAAAAAATGTAATCTTTTGGGAATTATTGAATGCTGAAGTGAGATTATGAAAATGGAAATACTGAATTATTTTGGGTATCGTACGGATTATTGCAAGGTTTTACTTATGGAAATCCTTTATAATTTTTGTTGAAAATCGAGGGCGTGACAAGCTAATACCGGAATTTTTTGGGGAACAAGCCCCCCAACCCCAACTGATTGAGAACTCATGGTTCCAATAATTGTTCGATTGGGGTCTCTAAACTCAACATATTTTTCTGCGCACAGTCACTAATAATTATTCTCAGTTTTCTATCTAGATCTTTTTACTAATTACTTAAAAAATCTCCATGAAAACAAAGCTTGATTTTATTCTTTTTAATTTTCCTCGTTGGTGTCCTTGTCTAGTCTTCTACCCATGTCCAATAAATTGGTCCTCTACGAAATTACATATAATTTTTAAACTTAAAAATAATATATTTATTAAAATTATTTTTTTTGGCACCGTTCAAAAAAACTCATCAAAATCTATCAAACAAAATTTATACTATTACACAAAAAAATTATTTTGATAAGTATATTATTTTTAAACTTAAAAATTACGCATAATTTTGTAGAATACTACACTTCCTTTAGGGGAGGAGTACTTTTTTTACTTTCTTTTTTTAGAAGTTTTTTTTTTCAATTTTTAAACTTAAATAATAAAAATAAAAACTAATTTTTTGATTTTATTTGCACCATATTAAAAATCTCAATGAAACCTATCAAATCAGATCTATTTGATAACAAATTATTTGTATAAACGCATAATTTTAACCTTAAAATTACCTCTTTTTTTTTCAAAAAATAATTTTTGAGAATCCGGAACACTCCCATCTTGAGACTGAACTCCACTGCGCACATATTCCTCCACTCCCCACCTGCCTTTCAACCCCCTCCACTCCACAACCACACCCCTCTCTCTCTTTCTCTCTCTCTCTCCCTCTCAACATCCTATCCCTAACTAGTAACTACGTACACATCACCGGTGAAAGTACATGCGTCTGCCTATTTATGGTACTCCAAAACAGCAATTTATCTGTTCGTCCAAATCTGAGGTTACCAATACACTCCCATTCTGCACATCCTTGAACAAAACTACTCCAACCCAATTCGCAACCCCACGTCATCCGTCGTATACCATTTCACTCTCCATAATCCCCCAATTTCGTGATAAGCCCCTCGACTCGAGACCAACCAATGGCAGCGAAAATCGGCTCCTTCAGGCACAGCTTCGCGGAGAGAAGCAAAGAAAGACTCCTCTCCAGAAAAGGCTACTCTGAACTGGGCTTCGGCGGCTCCGATGGCGACGACGTTGAGAGAGGAAAATGCGGGTGCTTCCACTCGGTACCCGACGGGTTTGCCCGTTTCTGGAACGGGTTGAAGGACGCCTGCATCCAGTACTACGAAATGGGTAGATCCGACCCTCAAAAGGTTTTCTTCGCTACCAAAATGGGATTGGCGCTGGCGCTGGTCTCCGTGCTTATCTTCTTCAAAGAACCGCTCAAGAGCGCCAGCCAGTACTCGGTTTGGGCGATCCTGACCGTGGTTGTGGTTTTTGAGTACAGCGTTGGTTGGTACTAGTTTTGAAATCAATCGGAACTGAATTGTTTTGTTTTGGTATTTTCCAGGGATACAACGCCCTACCACAACACCATTCACACCAGCTTACGTGGTACTGCACAATAGGTGATTGTAAAGTAATTTCGAAGTGGTTATTCTCTCATCACCAATCATGCAGTGCTACGTAGACGGATGTGGTTGGTGTTGTGTCCTTAGCATTATTGTTTTTTATTTGGTTTTGTTAGATTAGTTGTCGAGCGATGCTATGGTGACTATATTTATTGACCACTTTTTGGGTACCATGCGATGTGTGTCGCTGCATTGGTATAGTACATGTACTCTATCAATACAGTGGTGACAATTACGTAGTACAATGTGGTCACCAGAGATGATCACGAAATCATTAGCGCTAACCGTCAGTTTGCTGTTTTTTTAGGCGCTACGCTGAACAAAGGGTTTAATCGGGCGTTGGGAACGTTATCTGCTGGAGGGCTTGCTATGGGGCTTGCAGAGCTGTTTATTATGTCTGGAATGTCAGAAGTTTACATTGTCATCAGTATTTTTGTTGCAGGTTTGAATTTTGGTACTTTGTTCGTTGTATCTCTTGGAAGCTGAGATATGTGACGCTATATGTGCCTTAGTGATAGCGTAAAAGCGCCTCCCAAAAAAATCCCGAAGTATTAGAATTGAGAGCAATTTTGTTCACCTTGCAGAGTGTGGTTAACTTTACCCACATTTGGTGAGCTATGTTGCGGGTTTTGATTTGATAACCAGAACCACTTATTTAATCGAACTTTGCTCTGTCCGGTTCTAAACTCAACAATTAGATTTTTCAATCAAGTAAGTACCCATATCCAATTAAGCTGAATTCTTGGTTGATCTCCGAAGAAGTAATTCATATAAAATAAGAGGTTGTGGTTACTGAATTGAAAATTGGTCTCATTAAGATTGGAGAGAACGAGAATTGGGAGCGCGAACTTTGAGCGATGATTAAGAGTGGGAGCAGAGTCCTACTGGAGGAATCGGAGGATTATGTAACGTGGAAATTGGAACCTATGCATCAATCGTTTTTATATTTGCAGTGGGATTCTGCCTCCTAAAAATATTTGGTGTGGCCTGTGTGGGAACCATTCCATCTTACTACTTGTTCATTTGGTTTTGTATGATTAGTGCAACTCTTAGACTTAAAACAAAAATTCATGCCCATGGTTTGAATGGAACATATGAGTCTTTTGACTCTGTTCTGAGAAGAAACCTTACAATTCATAAATATAGTGCCTCTGCCATTTGAAAAAACATACAACATTGCAATTCGTTCTCGCCTGCCTTGATCTCCTTAAGTCTCTTGTTATTTTGTTGTATAGCAGTGCTTCGATTTTCTACACAATTGGAAAGACTTGGCACCTGGTCTACCACTGATTGTTCCTTCAGTTATAGTGCTATACTATGAGACCATATTGGAACTATATTTGTCCTATGGAATATGGATGGGATTCCCATCATGGGAATATGAATCTAGCATAATGGCTTGTCGCGCCTCTCACAAACTCACATACGCTCTTCTTTCCCTTCATTGTTTTTGTTTTGTTCCTTTAGATAAAATTAGTCTCTTTCTATTAAGTTTAAAATGTTGTGGTTATCTGAAAAAACCCCCCAAAAATAGTCATTGCTTATAGATTTCCTTGTAATTTTAGTATTGAATGAAAATGTTTTTTTGACCCAACAATCCTATACTGCATTTAGTCCCTTCGTTTTTTGTTTTTCTTATATATAGCATGACATGATTTTTAATCTCCCGCATGTTCTGTTTGTTTACTTTTAGGCTTTTCTGCTAGTTATGCCAAACTGCATCCATCAATGAAACCATATGAGTATGGGTTTCGTGTGTTCTTGTTGACATACTGCATTGTAATGGTGTCCACGAGTTCATCTACAGCTCCTTTCCAGACGGCCTTTTATCGGTTGCTGCTTATTGCCGTTGGTGCTGCTGTTGCGTTGGTTATCAATACTTGTTTTTACCCAATTTGGGCGGGTGAGGATCTGCACAAATCGGTGGTGAAAAATTTCAAAGGTGTTGCGGTTTCTTTGGAAGGTTAGATTAAGCTTTACTTTGCTAAGTGAATCCTTTGTGGTATTTTTATTGGTTTTCTGGAAACACATCTAAACTTGTCCACCGAACTGTTTAGAAACAGTTTTGGATAGAATTTCTAGAAACAAGCCCACTTTTCAGGAAGCAACAATTTTATTTTATTTTATTTTGTCATCTGAAAGTTGTTCTCGTGCAAAAGTGTGCATGATCAATGAAGAATGAGTGCGTTTTACCTTTCATTGGTTTACTTTTTGAGACATGAAAAAGTGAAAACAGAACAACACGCATAGAAACCTTCCCTTAGGATCAAAGCGTCATCGTCATTGCCCAGGCTTTGATGATTCCCTGGCCTCTGGAAGGAGGGACGGATCATTTGCTTGTGGAGTCTTGGTAGGAGTGCTCTTCTAGTCTCGTTATCTTTAGTGACATAGATAAAATAGCGCTTCTCTTTCTCCGCTAGCAGGTAACACTCGGCAGAAAAACCTTCCCACTAGCTGAACAATCCATGCCACAAGTGTGATTCGAGTCTTGGAGCAAAAAAGTTTCCTAGGTCAGCACTAGATCTGGATGTGGCATTCCTGGTAAAGTATTTGCTGATTCAATAACTGGAATCTGCTCTGAGGGCAGTCAGCTTAGAGAATCACCTGAAGTAAGCGGAGTGCTTTCAAGCAGTTCAAAATCTGAATCGTCTCCTTGTCTGCTACTCATATTGGAAAGCATTGATGGTACCCATAACCATACCCAACCGTTGGTGCAACTTCCGTTGATTATATATCCCATTTCCCTTCTCCTGTCCAAGTGATCTGCGCGTCTTTGGTGGAGGTCATTATAGGAAGATGTGTAAATTCTTATTTTTCTTGTGCGCTTCACAAATCACATGGATATTTTTTGTAGGTTGTGTGAATGGATATCTGCAATGTGTAGAATATGAGCGGATCCCTTCGAAAATCCTCACTTACCAGGCTTCAGATGACCCAGTGTACAGTGGCTACAGATCAGCTGTGCAATCTTCAAGCAAAGAGGAATCCCTTGTATGCTTCAGGACCTTGAATTATTCCTCAAGTTCAATGTGTTAGTGAGGGTGAAGCTGTTTGTTTTACTAATTTTTCCTGTTTGTGCAGCTGGAATTTGCTATATGGGAACCCCCTCATGGCCCCTACAGAACGTTTAGTTATCCATGGAGAAACTATGTCAAAGTGAGTGGTGCGTTGAGGCATTGTGCATTCATGGTGATGGCAATGCACGGATGTATACTTTCTGAAATACAGGTACTTACTTCTGCTTTTCTATTCTATAGGGTGTTCATAACAAGATACAAAATTAACTATAGAACAAACCATTGAATGCAGTGCTCGCAACACTGTAGAGGAATTTACAATATTTATGTAACCATATATGCGCATATCGAGTATTGTAGTGCATGTGGTAGCAACAATATAAGCTAACAGGGTGCAGAAAAACATTTTTTGAGCCCAAGTCTCTGCGTTTGCCTGCTTGTAGGTTGATGCCTGAATGAGAAGATGGACTTCAATAGAGCCTTTTTTATAGCCTTTGAAACAAAGATTTATGGGTTTTGCTTATAGCTTTCTGGGAAATAGCGCACAATTGATTTGTTAATTAAATAAAGACTTGATTTACAGTGTTTGAAATTGTCATGGAGGTGGATTCTTCTGACTTTGATTCATTTTATTGGAAGTAGACAATAAACCTTCCTTGTAAAATCCTTCTACTGTTGTGGCCATATTACCTGTTTGTGCAGATTTCCCCCTTCTCTATCAAACGCATCAAGTTTGTTTGTTCTCCTGTTTATAGCAGCAGTCGTAAGATTTTCTAAGTTTGGCAATATGCTTATGTAGGCACCACCGGAAAAGCGGCAGGCTTTTGGGAGTGAGCTTCAAAGGGTAGGCATTGAAGGAGCAAAAGTGCTAAGAGAGCTTGGAAACAAGGTAGAAAAGATGGAGAAATTAAGCCCAGGAGACTTACTCCTAGAAGTACACGAGGCAGCAGAAGAGCTGCAAATGAAAATAGACCAAAAATCCTATCTCCTAGTCAATGCGGAGAAATGGGAATCCGCAACACTCCCCCAAAAATACAAGGATCCCCAAACCTTCATTGATCTCAACATGAACGATGAAAACAAACAATTGGTGTACAAATCACAGAGTGAAATGGGACTAAATATTCGGTCGTCTCCCAGCATAGGGCTCATAAATCCTTCTCTGTCAGAGTGGGCCGCCTCTGAGACCTTGTTCAAGAGGGAGACAGCGTGGCCATCGAGCATCTCACTTACAGCTGATACCGTGTTCAATGAGCAGGAAGCGAAGACTTTTGAAAGTGCTAGTTCCTTGTCATTGGCAACGTTTACTTCGCTTTTGATTGAGTTCGTCGCAAGGCTTCAGAATCTTGTGGATTCGTTCGAAGAGCTTAGCGAGGTGGCGGATTTTAAGGTACCGGAAGAAGAATCTACAGAAGGAAAGGAGGTGGTTGGATTTTGGACCAGGTTTCTTCAGTGTTTTCGGTCTTGAACTCTAAAGCCGATTGACGTAATTTATTTTTAGGCTCCATTAACTGTAGAGACTCGAGATCATCAAATGCCTAAAGGAGAAGGAGAAGGATGAAAGATTGTTAAGAGTTTTATTTTGGGTTTCAATATTTTTGCTGAAGAAGCTGCTGGCTAAAGGAAGTGGAAGAAGCTTCAATACCATCGAATGTTTATATCTTATGAGGTAATGTGTCAGTTGTCAGTGTGAATATAAAGCAAAATAGAATAGACACCTTTATGTGTAATAACAAATCAAATTAGCCTCCAGATGTTTCAATACTTGTCCTGGTAAGTGAGATGTATCGCTTGCAGTGCAAGTTTGAAGATGTTTGTTTCTTTATTGGTCAAGGAAAAAGTTTGTTGATCCTGAAGGAAGGATCGGATACATGTGAAAATCCGCGCTGAAACCAGGAAATACACAAGAAATTACGTTTGGTCTGGCCGTAGGAGTCGAACCTTGAGCACACAAGTGAGGAGCACATCCATCAACCACCAGATGAACTCTCTTAGTAAACTTTCATCACGTTCTGGGCAGTGGCTGCAGTGCAGGCCTTCAAGGTAAGAAAACGGCTGTTGTGCCTGCTCCCTCCGTGCCAGATATTGAGAATGCCGGCAATCCATAATCGACGGCGTTCAGAGAAATCTATCTATCTCAATATACTATAAGAATGTAGTTGAAGTCATAAACCTCTCAACCCTCAATCCTAAATTCCTAGAATTTTGAGTTTTTTTTTTATTTAAACGAGAGAGAGACAAACGTGGAAAGTGAGTGGGGGAAGAGAGAGAGAGAGAGAGATACATGAGAGAGAACGTGGGAAGGTGGAGGGGGATAGGAACAAAACCCAATTACTACATAAAGATGCACGACCGATTTTTCTGTAACTAAAATTATAAGATTTATAAAATGGTTACCAATTTTTTTTAAAAAAATGCCAACTTTGACAAATTTATCATCAATAATCAATATAGATATATTTCATGCATCGAAGGGCACAACGTTAATTCATGCCCATTCGATTATTTTAGATAGGTTCCCCTCTCTCACACATCTTTCAATTCTCCATACTCTATGTTATAAATTAACAAACAAATTTCCAAGATTCGAAATAAAAGAGCGCACAAGTAGCTCCTTTCTTTTTAACTTTTATCAGTGAATTTTCATAAAAAAATAGTCCGCAGACTCTGCACCCCTTGATTGGTCTCTTCCTTATTAACTAGAGTCGTGCCTGTTCGAAATGTCACGTGGTACTCCAAATTCATTTTTTATCACACATACATCTTTTGTTGCACAAAATAAGATCAACGCTCGCGTGCATCGAACATGGGACCGAAAAATAATAAATTATAGTATTTTTTATCACTAGCGTTGTGCATGTTGGATACACAAGGTCAAAAAAAACCAATGTTATTTTTTTATTCCGTACATTGAATGGGTGCAAACGCTTACCTTTAACGCGCATTTTTCTAACTTAAGTTTATTAGCCCGTTCATTGTTCAATTAGCCCGTTCAATTATTGTGCATTGAACACAATTATTGTTCAATCATTTGTTGAACGGGCTAATTGATTTTTTCTAGCCAGTTTCATTGTTTTTTCTATCGAACGGGCATTGACGCATAATAGATCTATGTCTTCCCGTGCATTGAATGTCACATTTTTTTTTGTGCCCATTCGATGCACGGGATAAAAAAATCACGTTGGTTTTTTCGGCTCCGTGCATCGAACAGGCGCAACACTATGTAATATTCCCACTACAGCATGATTGCTACCAGTAATTGTGTTTAACATTCACATGCTACCATTATATTTTTTCATAAACTAGCATTTAACCCATTCTATGCACAGCCAAAACTAACCTATTCTAGTGTTGTGCCCGTTTGAACTTACTTTTATTAATTGTCCCGTGCATCGAACGGGCACAACACTAGAACAGATTAGTTTTGCCCGTGCATAGAACGGGTTAAACGCTAGTGGAGAGAAAGGGAATGGTTTTGAGGAAAAAATATTCATTGCCCGGTCACATGGTATCCCAAACTCTTTTTTCACCACAAAGTATGTGTGGTAGGGAAGTGTTTGGGTCACTGTCACGTGGTGGTGCACGAAAAGTACTGAAATTTGGTACCCAAAATACTAGAGTTACCACTTACCGACAAGGAGAGTACTAATGGGGTATCGGCAGCGTGTGGGACACTTTTGGTTCTCACACAGATAATTCGAACCGTTCCTTTATTTAAAATAGCTTTTCGAATAGGTTCTGCAAAAAACTACGTAGTTCAATTGGATATGTGTAAGTACTTGATCTAATTTCTAAGTTTCAATTCAGAATCTTAAACTTTGAATGAAAAATTGATAGATTAGATTAACTATTTATACATATTTAATTGAGCTGATTTTTTTTTCGGAATTACTAATATTTTTTTTTAAATTAATAGACCGTTTGGATAATTCATGTTGGATACAAAAGTGGGCCTGTCACGACATAGCAAAAATGCACCGATTTTGTTTATAGATTTGTTGTGAAGCTTACTACGGGCTCCATACAAATGATCCGGACCGTTCATTAAATATATCACATTTTTTCAAGGGTTCTCCTGAAAAATCTGCTCAATACGATTCCTATAGGTGCTCGATTTAATCATTTAACTTTTCATTTGAATTTCGGGATAATGAAAAGTTAGATAATTGAGTCGACCACCTATAGAAATTGGATTGAACTGATTTTTTGTAAAAGACCTTAAAAAAGTGTCTTACATTTAATAAACAGTTAAGATCATTTGCGTGAGACCTGTAGTAGGTCCCGTAGCGGCGGGGCTGTTTTATTTTTGTTTGTTACCGGCTATAACCTTACTAAATCAATGGCTCAGATTCATTAGTGATATCCAATGGCCACAATCGTTTGGGGCGTCATGCCCCAGAACTCTTTACAGGTCTTCGAGGGAGTCCCAGTTCCGGGACAAAGTTGCGACAAACCGTTTTCTCTCTCTTCTATACATAGTTACATACAGAACTACAAAAACATAATGTTCAACTCAAGATCAAATCGATAACCCCACACACCTCTTCAGAAAAATCGATAAACCCCTAGATCAATCACTCGCAGTTCCACCTGATATTTCGAAATTCACCACCGCTCTGATCCGGAGGATTCACAGATGAATTCAAACGGCATGAGCGTCGAACCATTCAACCGGTGCGTACACGCAAATAGGGAAACCATTCTCATTACGTTTCAAACCCACGACTGATTTCATTCAAACTGTTGGCGTTTTTGTTTCGTAAATTTTGTTGGGTTGTTGGAATTGGGGTTTTGTGTGTAGGTTGGTGAAGCTAGCGGCCAGGGCGTTTTACGATGACATCTCGACGAAAGGAGAGAATCAGCCCAAAACTGGGAGGAGTGACAATCGAGGGATTGCTGTGGTTATACTTGATGCTCTCACCAGGTTTTTCTCTTCTTCTACAATTTGTTTCTTTTTTCTGTGTGTAATGCGGGGCGTCTGGGCAAGCTTGTGGTGGAGTGACGTGGCCCCAAGAGTTCGTGGCAAGAGGAATTGAACGTCCTTAGAGGGAGCAAACCCCTAAGTCCAATGCTGAGACCTCCAGGCCAACCCCTGGGGTTATTGTGGAGCTTTAGCACTTTATGTAATCTTTCTTTTTTTTGATACTAAAGTGTTATGCTAACTACCGCATAATGGGTATTTGTTAGCTTCGATGATGAGTAAAGAGTGTATAAAATTTAATGGAACTTGTGAGATTAATCTGAAAGTGCTTTGAAAGGAGTAAAATATGCACTGAATGTGATCTTCGATACTCCCTCCATCCCATTTTGATAGTCCCACTTGGTATTCCAACTTTTTAAGGGAGCACAATAATTGTACCCTTCAATTAGGCTGGGTTCTTGTAAACTTAATTTTTTTCTTCGTTTTTTGTGTTTTGTTCGTCTTTTTTGAATTGTTGTTTGATTTGCATTATATTTTTTGGATTAATCATCCGTCTCGACGAGAGGAGTCCAAAAAGTAAAAACTTATGACCAAAAGCAAATAAAGGTTTCACTAAAGACGAAAAAAGTATCAAACATCTATATTTTTGTCTAAAATGTTGTCTTATATGGACTTTTCCAACATCGGTTCATATTTTATACTTTTCCGCTTCGTCTCGTTGAAATGAACAATTAACCCCAAAAATTACAACGAAAAGCAAACAAAAAGTTATTAAAAGTAAAAGATACCGAAATAAGTTTTGGACAAATAAACGCAGCCTTATTTGCTCCAAAAAGTATTTCACTAATGTACTTCTGTGAAATCCAATAGAGTTGACATTTCAAATTTGATTGATGTAAATAGTACTACTCCCATTTAAGCACAGGGGTCAGAATGGGATTTCACCAAGATTCTATGATTGATTTTGGGAAGTGGACATGTATTTTAGATGTCCCAAAATGGAATATGGGACTATCAAAATGGGGTGGAGGGAGTATATCGCAACCTTAACCATCACTTTGTTGTGCAGTAGTAGTAGGATCCGGTAAATTCTGTAGAAGTAGGCTGCTAACATGAAACGAAAGATTTCTTGGTGTTTGTTTGTGTTGGTGTTGAAGATTTGGGTACGAGGTTGATAGGTTGAGTGAGTTCAGAATTGTAGAATTTCTTTGTAGTGGTTGTGTAACTTGTGTTTCAATTGGTTTCCCTAACCTGAGTTTGGTGTTAACATGTGATGTGCATCTTGCATAGGACCAATATGGGATCAGTATTTTGCAGTTCCAAGCCCCTCCTTGGTGTTAACTGGTGCCTCAAACATTATATATATCTAACGGACTAAAAATGCTAACTTAGGTCCTTTTGAGTTGTTGAGTACCTTTTTGTTACAAAACCTTCCTTTTGAAGATATGAGGATCTATAGTTCAGGGACAGGCTATGAAGTGTTCTATCGTGTTCTTCAACACAACCCAAGCCATATATCTTTCTTTATTAAATATGTGCATATGTTCTGAGGTTAGGGATGAAACACAAGTTACACAATGTCATTTTTTGGTTGTTTCTTGACAATGTGATTATATATTTGCATCCAGACGTCAGTGGGTAAGAGAGGAAGATTTAGCAAAGGACTTGAAGCTACACTCAAAGCAACTTCGCCGGACACTGCGATTTTTTGAAGAAGAAAAGCTAGTCACTAGGGACCATAGGAAAGAGGTAAGTATTGCATTTGGTTCATTCATGTACATTGTCTGGTGCTTATACGTTATTACTTATCTGTATGGTGTTGTTGACGTTCTGCAATACGTTATCACTTTATCAGTATGGCGGCCGTGCTCCTAATGTTGATTAAAGATGTTAGATTCTACATGAAATCCAAAGTTTGTGTATTACTAGTACCTACTATGAGTTTTAGTCATTAGGTTTGTTTCAGTGTTTTGTTGGCTTCGATTGAATCAGAAGAGTAAAACGGAGTGCATGGAGTGTAAGTTTAGTGGTAGTCAAAATAGTTGTCAAAGGCGCGCCTAGGCGCATCCCCAACGCCTTGTTGACTCAGGCGAGGCAAATTGAAAAAGGTGAGCAAAAAGTGCAAAAAGCGACAGGGCGAGAAAAGCGACTAGGCGCAAAAAAGCGCTCTTCTTTCAAATCGATAACAAATGCTCGCCTTCTTTAAAAAAAGTGCTCTTTTTTCAAAAATACACACAAAAAGCAAGCCTTTTTTCAAAGAAGTGCACATAACACAATTATTTTTAGAAATAATTATTTTTTCGCATAGGTGCGCCTCTCTCCAAAAAGGCGCGCGCCTTGCCTTTCGCCTCAGGCCCAATAGAACTTTGCGCCGTAGTTCGCCCTTGACAAATATGTGTCAAAGTGTCGGTGTTGACATAGTGACCCTCCAAAGTCAAGAAACTACCAAGAAGTGTCGTAACTGTTAAAGTGTTTTGGCTCAATTGCTAGCAAGGATGGAGAGAATGCGGATGATGTAAAAAGATAGAGTACTAGTAGATGGATCAAGGGCGAAGCGCTTTGGGCGTGTTGTGCGACCACATGATTCATGCAAAGTTGAAGGGAAAATTCCATTGCGTATTGGGCTACTTAGAAACGACATGTGAGTAAGATAAGTGTAGCTAATATGAGAATGTTGAGATGTGTGCATGATAAGACTTTGCGGGATCAAATTAGAAGCAAAAACCTTCGCGGAATCGGAGGGGTAGTGCCGATAGCAGATAAGATGAAAGAAACTACATTGATATGGTTTGGACATGTCTATCGTAGATTGGTACATGATTACTAATGGGAGTGTTGTACTAATGGTAGTTAGGAGGAGTGATGTCGTTACGGTAGAGTACTAACGGTAGTGTTGTACCAAAATTGACTTTAGAGGTGGTTGTTTGAAAGGATCTAAATATTTTGGACATCAGGGAGCATGATGCCCTTGACTGTGATCAATTGGAGAATGGCTTCATGTAGCCGACTCAATTAGTCCCTTCGTCCCATAATTTTATTTCCTTTGTAAAATTCCAACTTTCTAAGTAGACATACGTTTAATGCACTTTAAGTTGAGGCAAAAGGCACTTGCTACGAAAATTGTCCCTCTATCCGAACCTTTCAAAATGTTCATACTTCATACCCTCTTATAAAGGATATTTTTGGGAAAATACAAGGATTTTCGCTTTGACTTTTCAAAGTGGACATGTTTTTTGGGACATCCCAATATGGAAAGATGAACTAAAAATTTATGAGACTGGGGGAGTAAATGGGACTCAAGGCTCGATTTGGTTTGGTAATTTCGTCAATTTTCTACTTGGAGTTTGCATGTGACCATTAAGGCCTTGTAGCTCGTTATTGGGTCAACCAAACACTATGTTTTGTATCATGTATGCAGATAACTGTATATGACATCATATTTTCATGTTTGAAGTTGAGAATTCTTTTTTCAGAAGTAGATAATTATATTAAAAAGAAGGCATTAAGGGAATGCCACCTGTATACAAAAAAGGCCACGAGATAAAAAGGCCCTATACACCTCCAAGAGGAAAGAAAAACTCAAACCAATCTAAGTATTGGTCAGGAGAAGGATCACATTCTTTCTTGTCCTTTACAAACTATTCACCAATTTTTTTTTATTCTAATCATCGACTTTTCGACCCCTTCAAAGCATCTCGAATTTCTCTCGCCAAATGATCCACATAAAACAAAGAGGGATAAAAAATCAAACTCGTTTCCGCCTCTTACGAACTTTACAAGCAATTAAGAGTTCCATCGCAATACTTGATATGTTTCACCGCATACCAAACCAAGAGATCACCGTAATGCAAAGCTCCCAAGCCACCTGGCAATGAATGATGAATGAGGAGATGGTCAACTGTCTCCGCATTCCCTTCGCATGTACAACACCAATTGACAATTATTCTCCACCTTCGGATCAAATTATCAATAGTGAGAATCTTGAGAATTTATTCCACCCGCTGACATAAGTAAATCATTTTGGGGATGGAGTTAGTTTTAGATGAATCGGACACCAATCTTCATTTAATGCTTGAAGATGTACAAATGCTGGTTACAAAAAGCTAATTTTTTTGGTTTTAATACAGTGTCATAAGAAAGTGCTAAACTTCTTTGTTTGCCTTTGAGACTTATCGGCCTGCTCCTGGAGTCAATCCTAATGCATTTATTTCTCAAGTCCTGGTCATTAAACAACATAGCAAACATTTTACTTAATGGGAAAGAAATTCCATATCTTGTGGAGAGAGTATAACCTCAAAGTTGAGCCCACTTCAACAAACACTTGTCCATCATCCTTGAGATATTGTTGATTGTTGCAAGATAACAGGAAACACAAAAAATACTAGAGGTCGGGCACAAACAAGAAGTCAAAATTTGATGGTGTTTCCCTACAATCGGTGTGGAATTTAGATTTTGCCTTTTCTATATTTTACCTTTTTCTCATATTAAGAGAAATATCATCAAAATTTTGCACGTGCATCGCATGTGCCCGACCTTTAGTAATAATAAGAATATCAAATGTATGTTATGTCGAAAATCGTTCTACTATCTGCAAAAGAAAAATGTGTTTTTAGCAAAATTAAGAAGGGAAGAAGGCCATGGCTTTGGAGCACAGTTTTAGCAATTGAGTGGAACCTATATCTTTGTAACCCACTCAAGGAATTTAATTTTCAAGTTTTGAACAAATCACCAAAACAAAACATTACCAAAATTACTTAAGGCTCTGTTTGGAAATTGGGTAAGAAAAGAGAAAGGAAGAGAATAATTAAAGAAAAATTACGGAAAAAGTTGAAACCAGACAATGGAAAAAATGTTGAATCCAAAAAATTGTTGAAATAAGAAATTAAATCTAGAATACATACGTTCGCTGCAATCGGTTATACTTGTTTTCCCGTAGAAACTGGAGCACTTCGGCAAGAGAGGTTCGCTGAATAATCGCGCGATCCATGGTATGGTTGGTTCAAAGGAGAAGGGCAAAAGGATGTCTGTTAGCTTTGGGTTTTGAAACACACATCTAAGCCCATCTAAGTCAGTTTGTAAGTTCTTGGATATTTTGAGCAAGCCCTCTAAGTTGGTTAGATGTGGGGGGTTTCTCAAAATATCCCAGAACTTACAAACTGATTTAGACGGGCTTAGATGTGTGTTTTCAAAACCCACATCTAACCGACTTCTTTTTTATTACTTGTTCTCTTCATTTCAGTTCAAACACTTCTCCTTTGAACCAACCTTACCATGGATCGCACGATTATTCAGCGAACCTCTCTTGCTGCACTGCGCTAGTTCCTACGAGAAAACAAGTATAACCGATCGCTCCGATCATATGTATTATGGATTTAATTTCTCATTTCAACAATTTTCTAGATTCAACGTTTCTGTGCTATTGATTTGGAAAATGAAAAGTCCATACAACTTCAAGAAATGGTGAGACCAAACTTGGCCTCCCCCTTTATATATTAGAATAGATTCTGCTTTAAGGTGGGGAGCTGTGTGAGTAATGGTGTATTGTGGATAAGGGGTACTGATGTCAAAATATTACACATTTATTAGCCAGTTGTTTACAGACTTTCAAGGGATCCTAATTACCTTTTCCCAGTTGCTAATCAAAACGTGATTGTTGAAAAGATACCTGGCTTATGTGATTGGTTGGGATGCTAACCATGCTATCTTTTTTTTTTTTTTTTTTCCGGTAACTGTACTTTGCATTGAATGCCCAAACAAAGAATACAAAACTCATTCACAAAGGAAATCCTACACTACGAGGTCATGCAAAACCAAAAACAGTACCAAAACTGACTGTAAAAGTCCTATCCATGTACAACAATTACAAATGAGGGGATTCAAGGATCCCATAATGAATATTCCAACGTTGGCATATCTCTTTATTACCTTGCTTGTTCGTCACATTTTGCCAAGACAACAAAGCTTCCCCAACAGAGTTGTAAATTTTGGCAGAGTGGGAGCAAGAATCTAGAGATCTCAGTTGAAATTTTTTGACATAACGCTCACACTAGATATTGTAGACAGTAGCAGAGAGGGAGAGTTTGAGGACACACTTCTTGAAGCTATCCCCTTGGGACTGTCCGACTGTGCAATAAACCAATCAACTTCATCACACCATTTCATGGGGTAGCTGGTTTCCTGGTTCCTCCGCAATGAATCCAACCAAACAGATTTTGAGTATGGACATTCAAAAAATAGATGGTTGTGACTCTCTAAACTGCCAAGAGTACATAAGACACAATTAACATCAAGAATTATCCCCCCATGTCAACAACCTATCTTTAGTACTCAGTGTACAAAGCAATAAGGAAGCATAGCTAGCCAAAGGATAAAAGCCTACTTGGACATATGCTTCTTGAACCACACCACACATCACTCCATTCCTGCCTAGGGTAGACCCCCTCATAGAAGACCAAGCAGATTTGATACTGAAAGTACCATGTTTGGAAGGAACCTACGCCACTGAGTCCTCTGCATTTACATCAGGAAGGAAACCATTTGGGGTTGAAGCTTTTATATCCTGAATTACTCTACAGCTCTCCCTAGGCCATTTCCAGGCTTCCAGCAGCCATTGTGAATTAAAGAAGAGACTTTGGCATTGAGAGACTGACCAAAATTAGTACAAATCCTCTCCCCATACTTCTTATTTCTTAAACAGGGGACCAATGGGGTGCCAGTTGTCCAACCAAGCAAAGGGGGAGGAACCATGCTATCTTAACGATATCGTTTTTTGGAAATTAACTTACAACAGATGTTTATCTTTGTTTCTTTCTTTGAGCTTAAATTTTCGATTAGTCACAGGGAGAAGTTATAGTATTGTATGTTGTGTGGCTGATATTTAAATACCGGTGCCCGTACTTTTTGTGTTTCTTCTGCAACTGGTGCTTCTGTTGCGAGTTTATATGCATATGTACGCATTTCTGTTTGTACTTATATTTGCTAACTTGTATCCTAACCCTGTTAGTTTGGTAAGTTAAAAATATTGTATCTTGTAGATAAAATCATCTCGCTTCCCTACTGCACAAGGTCCATAAGAGACCTGGCAAAGTGAAATGTGGTCCTTTCAGGCATCATTATATCTTATCCATCTAGCTCTTTTCTTGATTGCAGAATTTAGGTAACTTAATGGTTTCTATCCCGACTCTTTTGTTAAAGCCTCCCTGTTTGTGGGATTGGCCTATTGCCCACCCATCATTTCGAAATCTCTTCCTAGGTCTTGCTTGGTGCATACAAGGCTGAGGTTGTCTGTTGAGCATGATGTTTCTTTCTTATCGAATTTCTTGTCAAATTTGATAGCCATCATAGAGGCTCCTCCCAATTGTTTCTATTCCTTTCTTAACTACCTATTTCGTAGGCTTTGGTGGGTAGACCTAATGATGTGAAGGTCGAAATGCACGCATCTGTTCTATCATCTGGTGACAATGGAACATTAATTTGGGAGGCTTGGAATGCTTCTTTTGTCACATTAGGAGCTGACCGAAGAGATTTGTGCTGGGTTATTACCGTTGTTGCTTATGTACAATAGCGAGGAAGTAGGTGGGAGTCTGGGAGAAATTCACTTATCTTGATTTAGGGGCATAGGAGACGGGTCTACCCATACTGTATGCAAATTTCTCTCTAATGCTCTATGACATGGAACTTACTTTTGCTAGTGGGCTGCCACCATGGATATTGATGGAGCCTTTATGCTGCCATTGTTTAGTATTTTGTCATGTTTCTCGAGAGCGATTGCTTTTTAATTTTCTTTGTCGTTTCATTGAGGATTTTCTCTTTTTTGTATTGTCATCTTCTTTAGATTTTCATTCTTTTTTACCTTACAACACTTGTTTGAGTAAATACTGGCTGGACACTTGCTCTCATCTTGTGGTAATTCTCTCTTCCTTGCATTTTTGTCAAACGTGGATTTTCTATATTTTCCAGTAGTTGCTACAGATGGGAAACCTAGTTTTCTTAAGACTTTAAGCCGATGTGTGATCTATTTCCTTTATGTTGTTGGTACAGACAGCAAAAGGTGCAAAGATATATAGTGCCGCAGTAGCTGCCACAGCTGATGGTCAGCATGGGCGAGAGGGAGAAGAAAAGATTAAGCTGCACACTCACTCATATTGTTGTTTGGACTATGCACAGGTTTCTCCTTGTAGATCCATTTGTATGTGTGTACGTTAGATTCATCTTACTCTCTCTGGTTTTTTTTTTTTTTTTTTTGTGAAAGGCAAAAAATTTCATTAATTTGTAAAAATGTTACAAAGATTAGTAGGAACAAGGAGTGATGTCATCATATTCCTAACCCAAGACCCATCAGAGCCACAACGCTAAGAATAATTCTATGCCCATCCGAGACCCAAATCCAAGTTTAGTAAGAAGCCAAACGAGGTTGCACCCATTGGGACAAAGCCCACTCCTGATGGCCTTAAAGCCCATATGAAAGGTACAAAGTCCATACAAATAAGCACAAACACCTATAAGGCCTAAAGCCCAGAATATGTGGGACAAGCCCAGCCCAATAAAGCCCAACACCCTAACACAGCTACAAGCACAACCACGCCGCCGTCAATCCAACACCAAAAGCCACCACAACTCTGCCGACCACCACTACCAGAAACCCATGAAACACAGCCGCACCACCATAGAAACGCCAGACACCACCACAGCCACCTCCGGACTCTGACCCGGATGAGCAGCCAACGAAAGCCAGCCGCGAACTCCACGAAGCCCTTAGGCTGAAGACCGAATCAACCCAGGAGAAGAATCAATGGAAGACAAACAAACCTCGCCGCCGCCGCCACCACCCACCGGGAACGACCTAGCCGTTAAGTGAAACCGGCTACACCCAAGAGTAAAGCTGACAGTCGACCGAGGAGAGGTGGGAGAAAACAAAGCCTGAGAGGGAGGACACGGTAGAGAGGACGGTGGGGAGAAGTCATCTAGAAGCTTAGGAAAGGGGCAGTGCCACCAGATCTCACCACCGGTAGCATAAACAGCCAGAGCCCAAAGGATCGCCGTGAACCTACTATGCCGGTCCCAAAACGATTGGGGGGCGCCAGAAGCAGCCAATGCCGAAGACCTGTTGAAGCCACTGAAACACCAAAACTATGCCGGTCCCAAAACGATTGGCGAGGAAGCCCTAGCTAAAAAATGAAGTACAAAATCAATGGGTGCAGACAAACAGAGAATGACGTCATATTGCTGAACTTTGATGGATTTCGTTGTTGAACATTGCTTTTGGCACATACTATACATGATGACTATATTTCGTTGTTGAACATTGCTTTTGACACATGTATCTATATATTTCTTAAAACGCTCATGTAGTTAAGTCTAAGATGACTATAAGCTTTAGGTATCAATAGTCGTAAGTATAGAATGGGTTAAATTGTTTGTTATTGTTGTCCCTTGGCAAAAAAAAAATAAACCTAGAGTAAATTATCTGCTGCAGATATATGATGTTGTGAGGTACAGACTGCACCGAATGAGGAAAAAGCTGAAAGATGAGCTCGAGAACAAGAACACTGTTCAGGAGTATATATGCCCCAACTGCACAAAAAGGTTTTTTTTTTTTTTTTTGCCCCATTTTGTTGGGTTTTCGATATTTCAATCTCTCCGAATACTAACTTGAGGTTTTACAAAATTGTGGATGTTCAGATATACTGCTTTGGATGCACTACGACTTGTTTCTGCAGAGGATGAATATTTTCATTGCGAAAGTTGTAATGGGGAACTTGTGGCTGAGAGTGACAAGTTAGCTGCTCAAGAAATGGGGGATGGAGATGACAATGCAAGGAGGCGGCGACGTGAAAAGCTGAAGGACATGCTTCAAAAGCTGGAGGTTCTAGTTCTTTTCCTTCTACTTGATTCGCTCCTGATCCATTTGTCTTGATTCTTGTGTGAATGATTTTCAGTACATCAGAAGTCGAGTACAAAAATTCCTCAAAAATTTCTTACTACCTCATTCAGAGCTATTATACTTGATTTCATCCAATGTTTGCAGTACATGTGACTGCTATTGTGTTGATACGTGGCTGTACATATGGGTTACTTACAGTGTGGAGTTATAGGACATTTTGCAAGGGCGCTAGGTAAGGTTACCTGAATTTTGATGGGGCCAATATACTACTCGTATTGCTTATCATTGATGCCAATAAAATTGAAGGACCAAGGACCTGAGTAGAATTCATCTGATTTTGTGGGGCGTCCCTCACAGGGCGTCTCCTATTGTTGGCACAGAACATGTAGTCGTTGGCTCGTTGCCTTTTGTGAATTTGCCAGTGTTCTAAAACCAGGAATTAATCAGCGATTAATCACTGATTTATCACTGGCGGGGCCTATCCGATTAGGTCCGACTAACGTTTAATCGCTGATTACTAATTAATATGCACCGCTTAATCGCTTGAAGGTGGTCGAACGCCCGACTAGCGCCGAGCGACTTTTAGAGCATTGGAATTTGCTAAGTTTATGTGGTTTTGTTTCCATTGGAATGCTCTCGTATATTACGGTTTCATGCTTATTGAGGAAGGTGGATGGAGGCCAAGTCAGGAGTCTTGGGACATAGCAATGTGAAAGTTGTGCTTTAGCTTTTATCCGTTTAGGCGTTTATTATCTCCTAGACTTTTATCCTTTCAATAATTAGGAGTATATATAAGCAGATTCCTGGTTACACACTCATTAGTCTTAACATAAAGGAAGTCTGCCCAAGTTAGTCAGGGAGGAGTGTAGGAACCATCAATGTTGAGCTCTACTTTCTCATCGGAGGAATAAAGGGGACTGAAGTTAGAAGAGATCGATGTAAAAGTGTGATGTCCTACCAGGCTACCAAGCATTTCCTTTCACTATTTTAGTATAGGCTGGAATGATCGCCTTTGAAGATATTGCAAATTGAGAGCAACTATGTATGGGAGTGGATCTCTCCTCCAACGATCAAGTCAATTCCTGTAAACAACCCCATCAACTTCTTTATGGTTGAGATCCTACAAGCAACCCCATCGGAAAGCTTTCTAATCTGACAACCATGAATAACTATGGTGGGATTTCAACGTAGGAGCCGACTCATTAGGTTCCCGTTTAACAAGATCTCAATTCACTGTTCAAACATCAGATGTGGGCAAATGTGGTCACCCTTATGGGTGCTCAAGATTTTGTGTTTGGAGAGGTGGTAGAGAAAGGACTACTAGTTGTGCTATCAGGACCCTGGCTTTATTGCGATACGAAAACCTGATATATTCCCTTTCCCTTCTATTCTTTGTTCTGAAGATGAAAGAATGACATATGCCCGATATTTGGATCAAAGAATTTGCTTTGTGGTGTTGGTGTTGGAAATTGGAATTTGATAAAGGCAAAGACCAAAACAAGAACGAGTTCTTGGTATGTAGAAGTGGAAGAGCGTTGCATATAGGGTCGTTCACAACTAAACGAAAGGAGCCGGCACACATGTAGTATGCACAGTGATTGGATTTTGCTGCAAACTGCTGCAAAGTGAAATCTGTAAGCCCCTTCAGAGGTAAGTGCATGCAGGGTTAGTGACTTGGACAAACAAAAGCCCAGGGGGATTTACTTTGATAAAGCACTGGGAAGGGACTCTTTGGTGACGCCAGGAAGGAATGACAGACTTCTTTTACCTCCCCAGCTTGAGAATACTTCATTGCTCGTACTTATTGTCTTGGTAATAGACCAAAAAGGACAGTCATTTCAATTTTCAACCACCAACTCCTTTAGAAACTCCAGAATGTGGATAAAGATTAAGGAGCAGAACAGAAATGAAGTTTATAGTGCGGTTTATATTTGGGAAAATTCTAACCTACCTCTTCAATTTCCATGTTCATATATGACCATGTATAGTAAATAATGTGTTAAAGCTATTCGTAAATGTAAAGAATGGAGGGTATGGAATAAGGGC
The DNA here is from genome assembly GCA_025413875.1 of Rhododendron molle. Classification (NCBI taxonomy): domain Eukaryota; kingdom Viridiplantae; phylum Streptophyta; class Magnoliopsida; order Ericales; family Ericaceae; genus Rhododendron; species Rhododendron molle. The sequence goes on from CM046396.1 coordinate 32,355,973, forward strand.
TGCAACTTATGTATGAGGCTGGTTTCAATGATAGCCTTGGCTTCTCTCTAAACCCAAGTGTAGTCTTTGGTTGAAACTTGCCCTGATCCCAGTTTCAAAGTACTGTCCAATCATAAATGAGCGTCTTTCTGATGTTGTTAGCTATGTTGCTTCTTCATTTTCTTATATAAGTTTGACCCAAACCTATGAGCACTAGATGACCAAGGATACAAACAGGCCCGTTACTTTACTAGTCAAGGGAATCCACGAAATCAACAAAAGAATCTAGGTCGCGGACTACCGAGCCAATCACTCAGCTGCGCAAACGCCTGTGGATTTTTTTAGCATAATCATGAATGATAGAAGAGGTAGATGCAGAAGAGCAGCTCAGGTCACAAAGGACAAGATGGCAACTGAAGCACAGATACTCCTTTTAAAACTAGATTGGAGCTTCAAAATTTCCAGAATTTGCAAAATTTGGATAGTTTGGTTCATACTGCAAAATTTGGGGTGCTAGTATGGTCTTAGATGAATGAAATTACTCAAGGTTATCATAGTGCTCTAGTTGGGGATGCTTTGACCATATATGGTTTTCAGGTTTATGTAGGAACTGACCTATCATGAGTAATAAGATACGTAAAATGTTAAGATACCAAGGGCTTGCAAGGAAGTTATAATATAGTAGGTGTTATGGAAATTTTGTCGGCTTGGGTCTAGATATTCAAACTTCTCCTGAGTATTTTGACCTTCAACTTGATGGTTTCTGAGAATTACTTCTGTTCGCTGTATTTTTATGGATTCTTAATTGTTCTTTTCATGTTCTTACCTCACATCGCTAACGAGTGCAGGAACAGCTTAAGCCATTAATGGATCAACTCAGCAGAGTAAAAGATTTGCCAGTCCCTGAATTTGGAAATCTCCACGCGTGGGAACTTCGTGCGGCTGTGCGTACAGGAAATGGTGATTTTAATGCCAATGATGCCGCAAGATCTGCCCAAGGTTTTGGTGGAACACCTATGCCATGTGTTGGAGAGACAAAGGTAACTTTTCATTCCTATTGTGGCTAAAAAGCAAAAAATCGAAAGGATAAGAAATGGTGAGGACAACTTAGACGCTGTTGAGCCTTGCACATAATGTTATATCTATCTTTGGATTTTGGTTGGTTGTCGGCATCTGTCCTTTGATTAATTTTGCTTTATGTGCCATCTCAAGATCAGTTTTTTCATTAAATAGTTTTCATGTGGATGCAATAGTTTGGACTTTTAATTGTGTATTCCTGCATTTTAATAACATTTGGACAAGGCATGTGCATCAGTTATCTAGTGTGTAAGAAAGTATCTCTTAGCTTCCACATTTCTAGTTAATGGTGGCAACTGGCATATATTTATGGAGTGTGAGTAAAGTTACTAGTGTCTTTCCTCCTCCTTCCAATTTGTTCTTGCTATTCTATAGTTGAGAAAAACTTAGCAATCCACTTTAGGAGTCTTGTGCTGGTTGATAGAATTTCCGTTAAAATTTATACTGTTCTCGACCAAGGTTATCAGGAATGCTTGACTGAGACTTCTTTGTCTGCATTTATCCAAAAGCATGCTTGGATTGCCACTGAAAGAGTGATAAGAAACGACATAGGAGATGCAAGCATGCTTTTGGATCACCCTTGACTCTCTGGTATCATAGACACACTAATATTTAGTGATCGGCATAAATTCTTGTTCTGGTGTCTGTGCTTTAAAATGCACGTTCCCAGACAAGCAAGCAAATCCAAAGTATTTGTCCCTTGTATGTTACCCTAGTTCTCTCATAGTCGTAGGTTATATACTTACTGCAAACGACATATCAAGGCATGAACTAAACATAGAGAAGATAAGCGAGTTAAAATCAGTGTTCTAAAACAAGGAATTAATCAGCGATTAATCGCTAGCAGGCCTATCCGATTAGGTCCGACTAACGATTAATCGTCAATTACTAATTAATATGCACCGATTAATCCAATTAATCGCTCGAAGGTGGCCGACCGCCCGACTAGTGCCTAGCGACTTTTAGAACATTGGTTAAAATGATCGTACACATTGTGGAGATATACATTACAGTTTCCTTTCTGTCTAGCAATGAAGCTTTTGAATGTGTGGACGTGTGGTGGTTATTTAATTTACTTAGTTCATGTTTGACCCTGCTCATAGTGGAAGTTTGGTTTCACTTGAGGGAGTTTGTTGAGGATGTAAATCATGAAGTTACCCCTCTCATCTTCAGCTTTTACATGAGTTGGTGTTGATCAAGGTATGAAATGTGAGCAACCTTGCACAGTCAAGAAAACTAGATTGACCCACCGTGAATACCTTGTTCAATATTTTATATCATTCTCTTTGTTAACCTTATCATTTTGTATTAGTTCGGCTTATAGGAACAAGCTTTGTGAATGGTTATGGCGGGCGACTGTTGGTCCGGTCACTTCTTGTAGCCTATTTAGTTCAGGCTTATTGTGGTTAAACAAAAGCAGTAGACTTTGATGTGATAGCTTTTATTCTCTACATGGATGTCAACTTAGATCGTTCATTCAGTCTGCGGTCTGCATTGCTTTTATATTCGACGAACTCTTGCTTTAACTAATCATTAAAATGCAAAATATGAACGTAGTAGTTACTCGCAAGGGGATTCTTTGCAAACAATTTATGGCTATTGGTTTTGGCAGGTTGAAGTAGCCTTTTCTGGTGTTGATGAAAGAGGAGAGGACACGAAATCTGAGAATTCAAATTCAGCTATGAAAGTTCTACCTCCTTGGATGATCAAGCAAGGTATGAACCTTACAAAAGAACAGCGTGGAGAGGTTAAGGAGGAGATGAAGATGGAGGGCACTTCAGCACCTGTTGACATATCAGAGGACAAAAAGGACAAAAAGTCAATGACCCAAAATACTGATGCTAAAATTTTACAGGCTAGTGCAAAATATAATTGTTTAAGTTTTTTCTTTGTTTTTCTATTTTTTTATTACTCAAGTGTTTGGGCCAGCTTATGCACACCTCGCCATTCCTGGGGACCAATCCCACCTTGCCAATAATTTGTGCTTCAGATTCTATCTCGTTGAGACTTAGATCTGACTTTTTCTGTTCTCTACTTTTGTTGTAGGATGAATATGTTAAAGCCTATTATGCGGCTATACTTCAGATGCAACAAAAGGAAGCTGCCAAGAGAGAACAGGAGTTGTCAAATACTGACATCTCTAATGGTGTGTGTGCCAAATCTGATCGTCAAGTTGGCGGTAAGTCCAAACGTGATGACAATGAGGGAGATGAAGATATTGAGTGGGAAGAAGCTGCACCTACAGGTAGATATCACCATTATTCCCTGCTTCCAATCATTTTTGATGGCTGCTTCTTTAACTCTATTTGGTATTGCATGGGCTTCGTAAAAGTTATTATTTATGTGGAAGAGAATTTGAAGAATTCAGATGTAAACTGTTACGACCATCAAACTTTTTCTCTCCTCTCTGTGGTTATTGTTACTTATTAGTTATCTGAAATCCAATGTGATACAAAATTTTATCCAATGACGGATCACATATTATGTAAGCTCTTATCAGATATTTGAAGTATCTGTTTAATAGTTTTAAGTTTTAACTTTTAACTGGTGAGTTTGTGGGGTTGGCAAGCTGGTTGTAAGAGGTTTTTTTTTGGTGTTCAATATTTTTAGGTGGCCTTTTATTTCTGCTTTTATGTTTTTGTCTTTGTACTTTCGTAGTTTGTACTTTTGTAAGAAGCACGAAGGATTAAACTTTATCAAAGAGCACGGTAATACGTTATTGGCTTAGGTATGATTGACCAACTACTAATGGGATTAACATGCATCACCTCTACTGGTTCTCAATGTGCCCTTGTCGGATGAACTGAGCCCTGAAGGCAAGAATGGAGTGGCCCGCTCTTGGCAAGGATATCTGCTCGGTGGTGGCTCATTATGATCTTTCCGCTGTCTGATCCTTTTAGTGACATACTTTAATTCCAGTTTTTGAATATCTGGTAATGGCTAATTATGGATAAGCAAATCTGATTCTTTGGAGTTATCTACTTTTGTTTTCAGAAAATAGTTGATCATTGTTGTGTTGTGTTTGTTGGTTTGGCTGTTGGTTCTGTTTGCTGCCGAATTATTGGGACTTTTAGTGGTCATCAATTCCCTTGCACGGGATACTATTATGCATATATATCCAAGGTTTTTCTTAATGATTGTTCCGCGTGTGGGGATAAATTCTTATCGCTTTTCATACAGGCAATGCGGGTGAAAGTTACAAGGTGAATGATTTGAATGTTGAAGCTGATGCATCAGGAGATGAAGATGAAGATGATATAGACTGGGAAGAGGGCTGAGAGTTAACTAGCATTTCCTGTTTCTCTCCGAGTCTGGCTTTTTAAGGCTTGCATTTCCATAAATCGTTGGAGCTTTTCTTGTCTGGATTTTCCTTGAGAAGTAATTTCCGTAGGGAGTTTGGATGAAGCAAGAATATCATTCGGAAAGCGGCAGTCAGTTATGCGATAATTGGTGATCAGATCGAGATTGTATATTCACTCGTTGTTAAGTTTCAAATGCATATGTAATATACTACAGGATATGATATTACCATATTATGATCTTTTTCCTTCCACACAAAAAGTTCATTATGAGCCCGTTTGGGAGCCTCTCTTTTTTATTTGTTGCATTTTGGTAGCTGTTTGGGAGCATGGACTGAGAATGCTCCCAAAATCACACAATAGAGACATTCAACAATAGAGGCACACTTCGAGAATGATCTCTGAAGGAGTTTTCGCCTTCTCATTTTTTTCGTATGGATGACAGGACCGAATTAGCCCTGAAAATTTTATTTACACATTATAATACCATTTTATATAATCAAGGACAGCATGGTAAAAAATTGAATTCATAAATTATTTTATGATTATACCCCTAAACAATACTGTACTACTTATTTGGTAAATCTATTATGTATATATTTCCTCCGTTTCAAAATGAGTGCCATTTTTGGGACTCTGTGTCATTTTAAAATGCTTATATCATTCGATTTATGAAATTTTATGTGATTTTGAAAATTTTGTTTAATAGAACTAATTAAAATCTTTCAAATAAGATTCATATTACATATTTTTAAACACTCATATTGAAAGTTATAAGCAATTGAAAATGACGCAGTTCCCAAAAAAAGTCACTTATTTTAGAACGGAGGGAGTATCTCGCAAATATTCTACAGATTTATCATCTATTTTGATCATAATCCAAAAAATTATAATTCATGATCTGAAATACTACTACAAAGTAAAAGAGAGAGAGAGAGAGCGCCCAAACGCTCATGCTACCAAGACCCCTTGCGCTTCTTTTTTTTTTTTTTTTTTCGGTGGGGACAAAACTTAAGCACAAGTAAATGTTAATTAGCGTGAAAAGTCGTACAATTTTTAAATCAGTGAATTATTTTTATAAAAAACTCATAAAGTTAATTTTCAGATGAGTTTTACTGATTTTTTAAAATTATCAAAGCATTGATCTATAGTTTCCCTATGGGAAAAAAAAAATCTATAGTTTCCCTGTATTATCAGAACTTAAAATAAGTAATTATATTTTAAGAACGTAATTTCAAGTTAAAAAATGATGTGTTTACGCAAATAATTTTTCTAACAATATGGATCTTGTTTGATAGATCTCATTGAGATCTTTTGAACAGTGGAAAAAAAAATTGAAAAATTAATTTTCATTTGCATTATTTTTTAGTTTGAAAATGTGAAATAAGATACTAATTTTTTAAGAAGATTTATGGAACGGGGAAGGTGGATAGTGTCATTGAGATAATATAATGATAATCAATAAGTTAAGGTGACCTAGGTTAACTTTGAATTTCATGTTATGAATGTGTTTACGCCTTGTATCAAATAAAACTAAATAAGTGTGACCACAGCTCGTATATCTTTGAAAAGACTCAATCTAATGTTTTCGAAATATATTATTAAATAATGAGTTCGCCCAAGCTACACGCTTCTTAGATATATCCAAAAGATTTGAGGGGTTAGACGATACTAAAATTTATACTGACTTTAATTAATTAAGCCCCGTTAGTGTACAATGAGATTTAGTTGTACGATGAGATTTGGTTCCACAAGCGTTAGTCGGCGTACACTTAAGCCCTGAACGCCATGAATTATCTTTTAAAAAAAAAAACCTTGAAGGAGAATGAGTTGTTGATATCAAGGAATATGTCGATAGCAGCGTTGTTGAGAGCATTCAGTAGAGAAGCGACTGGAAAGGATGAGTTGTTGATATCAAGGAATATGTCGATAACGTAGTTGTTGAGAGCGTTCAGTAGAGAAGCAACTGGAAAGGATGAGTTGTTGATATCAAAGGAATATGTCGATAATGTAACTCGTCGAGAGCATTCAGTAGAGAGAGAAGCGACTTGGAAAGAATGAGTTGTTGATATCAAGGATATGTCGATAATGTTGTTGTTGAGAGCATTCAGTAGATCGAAGCAACTGGTTGTGTCTGTTTCATGCTGCAGCAATTGACATTGGAGAGATAATGGGAAACTTGATGGAGCACTTTTTAATAGCGTTGAGAGTTCATAAAGTCTAGGTACGCAGCAATTCAAACACGACACTATCCACAACCCTTCGCATACACCCACGTGTATGTGAGGGATTGTGGATGGTGTAGCGTTTAAATTGTTGTGTATGTTGCATTATTGTAGAAATCCAGTAAGTCTACCCCTACCACACGGATTCACCGCTCCATGGTCCCTGTTTGGTGCCTAATAAATGGGCATGATGATTGATGATTTCGTGCGGTGAGGGTAGACTGCAGTGGCGGAGCGAGGACATGAAATTAGAGGGGGCCGATCTATAAAAGAAATTTTTGTTCGGTGTCGGTGCCTAACCAAAAAAATAATTGATGTGCACAAAAAAAATTAAGAGAGTGGTTTTGTCACTCCCCAAATTGTTAACGGCACTCTCCAGCGGACTGTCAAAATCAATATGAGTTGATTCTGCCACTCCCCTAATTGTTACTTTTGGGGAGTGACAAAATTAATATGAGTTGATTTTGACACTCCCTTGGAGAGTGCCATTAATAATTTGAGAAGTTGCAAAATCACTCGCAAAAATTATCTGGGAAAAAAAAAAAAAAAATGGGGGGCCCGGTGGTAGGCGTAGACTTCCTGGTAGAATCAGCACAAGGGAGCTCCCGCGACTATCACGTGTTACGGGGTGGTGCCACGCTTTTGAATGGGGGTTGTCAAATTTAGTAGTAGTACTTGTTTTTGGCATCAGATGTTATTTCCCAAGTAATATAATTCGCACAGCAACGGGAGTGCGAACGTGAAATCGTTTTTGAAATACATCATAACATACTAAATTTTGCGAGAGCGAGAATTGAGAGCGCGAGACATTTTGAAGAATTATGCAACTAAGATTATTTCGCTGTAATTTTTTATCCTTTATTTTAGAATAAAAGATCTTACCCAGAAAGAATGGTTTGTACCTTAAAATTTGTAGATTAAAAAGCTAAAAATTCTTATAAAGAGATATTGGCGTAGAGAGATAATGGCATTGCCCAACTTCTCCTGGTAGAAGGTTCAGGTTCAAGTCTCATATGAAGCAGTTGGAGATGATTTCCTTTTTCTTTTCCTTAAATTTATGTCTGCGGCAGGTTTGGTGATGTTTCTGGGTCTTGGTTGATTCTTCTGTGGTGATGGCCAGTGGTGGCTAGGTGGACGTCGGAGGAGTTTTGACTGCTGGTGGTGGTGGTGGTGGTGGATTTGTCTGTAACGGTAGGTGGCGGTGGTTACTGTTATGGTTAGGTTTTGAGTTTTCTTAGGATTGGGGTTTTGGTTGTTTATGATTTTCATTGTTATTATCTGGGTACTTTAAGCCCTCAGGTGTTGTTTTGGGCTTTGTCATCAAACTGTTCAGTTCGAACTTTTTATTGAACTCCTTTTCTCTTTCCCTAATAAAATGTTACTTTTGTTGATAAAAAAATAATAATTTATGTCTGAATTATTTTGTTCTTGGCGATGGCATTCCCAAAATAAAACCGAAACATAGAAGGACGAGCTCCATGCTCTATGATGGTCAAGCCATGTGGAATGATTTGGGAAACTAGCAAACAAAAAAATAGTAAGCTGGTTCGGCACACCTTGTGTTACAAAAAAGGAGAATTTAAAAAAAAAAAAAAACCCCCCTCAACCTACCACGAAAAATCAACAACCCACTCCATCTAGCTACCAATTGAATCAATGACCCTCCTCCATCTTTTTTTGAAGTTTCAAATTTCAATGTCCCACATGCATTTTTAGGAAACTGTTAAAAAATTAATAGTAGAACACCATAAATATCTCTTTGAGATACTTTTTGAAAAATGATTTTCACTCCCCTTTTCAGGGCCGGCTCATAAGGTAGGCGAGAGAAGCAATCGCTTTCGGCCTCCGAATTTTGGTCCAAAATTGAGGCCTCACTGTAATGTAACTTATATATTAATATTAGATTGTTACTCCCAAATAATATCTTATTTTCTTCAAAAACTCTTGCAATTATATCTTTTTATATTTATATTGTCATAATTGTATATCCTTTGGCTTTTAGATTGAATTTTTTTGTTATTTTTTGTACTTCATTATTTTTTAAAGAAATTCATAAATATATAAAGGACTCAATATAAAAAATTCGCTTCAGACCTCTAAAATATATGAGTCGGTACTGCCCCTTTTAGCTATCTATACTTTCTTTTTTTGTTTTTATCCACATGAATTTACAATATTATCCTTGCATGTGTGAAGAAGTGTATTGAATCAAAGGCAAAATAGTAAATTCAAGTAGATAAAAAAAAAAGTGTAAATGACTAAAAGAGAAGTATAGAAATTAATTTCCTAGTGTTTTCTATGGTTACGGTCAACATTACGCTTGTACCTACATCCATCCACATTTTTTTCCTGTGGTGCACTGACAAACCTACCCCAAAATGAATACTTAATGTGGCCCACATTTTCCACCATATTTATGACCTACAAATGAACAAAGGGCCAAAGGGGACCAATTCAACGAATTAGGGCAGAGCCACTATACATGCTTAATACAAGCAGTGGAGAAGGGGACCACTGCAAATCTTTTTAAATAGAAAAATAGGGGATCAATACATTATTAATTACTTCCTCTGTTCCAATTTTTTTTTGGTCCAATTTAGAGAATACAACTTTTTTGGGGAGCACAATTATTGCACCTTTAAATGCTCAACTTTCCTAAGATGCCCTCCTAACTTTTTGAAAAAGGAACTTTAGTTCAAATGATAAGGGACAAATAGGTAATTTTGTAATTTTTGATCCCTTAGTCTTCCAAAGTGGACAAACATTTTGGAACAAGTAAAAATAAAAAAGTGGACAAACAAATTGGGACGAAGGGAGTAAACCAAAAGGCATATCATACCACACCCCAACGCATACAGAAAATTGCAATTTTATGCTACGAATTTAAGCTTTATTGATCAGTAATTACCAGCAGGCAGACAACTTCTAATTCAGAGAAAGGATTTTCGATTCTTCTAGACGAATGAGAGAGAGGAACAGGGTTTACAATTCATTCCTCAGCTACTTCATCAGTTGCGTCGGGTATGAGGCTCGGATCTTCTTTTCCATCATGGATAAGAGAGGAACAAGAGAGCTCATGATGGTTTCTTATGATGGAGGGAGACGCATTTGGAGGACTTAAAAGAGATTTTAGGGGTTAATAAATATATGGGGGAAGGGGGAGAGTTGTTCCCGCCCAAAGGATTGTAGGGTTAATGGGATAATATGGACCTTTTACGTTCTCTGTTAGTACTAATGTCCTGAGCAATTTCCAAAAAGAATGTCATAAGTCATATAGTGTGCATGTGTGAGCAGGAGTGTGAAAATGTCTTTCACAAATATTCCAAATTGTTAAATTCGTAAGGGCGAAAAGTGAGCAAGAGCTTGGAGCGACCTAGGTAGAATGGATAATCGTGCAGAAAAAATTACGCGTCCTAGCTAGGTAGAAAATTGAAGAACTAGAACACAACATATATAGGAAATTGAATTAAGTACTTGCTAATCATGTCTATAATTGAAGTACGAATACTAACAACCATAAAAAGAAATTCTTTCGTCTACAAACAGTGAGAAAATTAAGGAAGCGTCATGAAAATATAAATCCCGTCAAAAATAAATTGTGGAGTATATAGGAGTACTATCTCGTGTTTCAGAATCACTAACTTAGGTATACAATGTTATAATCAAAAGCTGATCAAAAGTTGTTATATTAGCTTTTGATTTTTCATTTAAGAGATTGCTAAGATTAACAATATAGATGTCTACAATGTCATAATTAAAGGTAAATAGCCAAAACTTGTCACTAAAAACTGTGAACCGTAGAAAATAGTTTTGAAACTAATAAAAATTATTTACTAGAAATAGAAAAAAAAATCTATTTTAAAAAAACAGTTTTCTAAAAAAAATTACTATAATTTTTTTTTTCAAAAATATTGTTCGAAAAGAAAGAGAGATGAAAAGGGAAGAGAAATAGAACATTTTTGTATAATGATTGGTGTATGTGATTGAGAATATGTATAGGATTTGATTATCGTCAAAAGCTTGTTAGTTTTGGTTATTCAAAACCCAAAATTTGATTATTTTTAATTTTTTAAGGAGGTTGTTAAGTTTAATTATAACAATGTGAGTCATATTTTACACCAACTTTGAAATTCCCCTTCCCCTTTCCTTAATAAAATGTTATTTTTGCCAATAAAAACATTGTTAGCTTTAAAAACCTTTTACTTTTGATTATAGCGTTATGGATGCTCTTAGTTAAGTCAAATAATTTTAGTTACTCACAAGTTTACTACTAAAATTAACAATACAAAAAATATGCAAATTCAAATTGGGATACGTTAGTACTCCATTCATCCCGATTTGTTTGTCTCTTCATACTATTTGGGACCTCCTACAAAATTGTCTATATATTTAAATTTATAATAATTTTTATATGAAATATGGATCTTATTTGATAGATATCTATTAGTTCTATAATACTACTATTACGTTTTCCAAAACACTATAAATTGCGTGAGATATAAACAATTTTGTCAAGGACAATTATGTCAAAATTGGACAAACAAATCGAGACTGAGGGAATACTAGAAAGTAGAAGAGAAAATCTTTTTCTTGGCTCCGCCGTGAATAATTGTTCACGGCGCTAATCGCGACCATCCAAAAGTTTCCTAGATAGTCCGGATGTTAATAAAAATTTTTCCAAAAAAAGTTTCACTTTTGAACGATCGCGATTGGTTGCTGTCGTAAAAATCTATTCACGACAGAACCGTGAATAAATTTCTCTCTGTAAAAAAGGGTCGGGGGTTGAGGCTTTTTGTTCATGAGACCGGTGGGTCATTTCCATAACCCCAACCACCACCATTTATGGCCACATTACCACTTCCACAAACTAGTACGGAGTAGTATAAATAGCAAGTTTTGGAAACATATTTCAGTACTATTCATCACAGATCGATCAATTAGGGTTACAACAAACGCCTTTTATACTCTCCTTTAGACCTTTCATAGCCTTTATATTTCCTGTTCTGCAACAAATATGGAGGAAAAAGACTCGAGGGATGAAGACAGAGAGGAACCAAATTATATATCCCTTGAAACTTTGGTAAGGTTTTAATTTTCTCATAATATAATTATTACATGCAAGTTGTAATAAAGAGTAGATTTAAATCATCTAATAGCAGTACCGCAAGACAATTATAATATACACAACCATTTTATGTATCGTCCTAGATATATATACTCGTTATCGGTTTTCATTCCGCTGCTGTTTTGGAGCATCTCGATATCAAAGAGTCGTTATGTACCGATAGATGTACTATGTTTCATCCGTATATATTCAAAGTGTTGTCGTTAAGCATACGCTCTACGTATTGGTTGTGAATCAAATAGTTTCATTAAGGCTCTGTCTGGTAAAGTTGTCAAAGTTTTTATTTTTTCATTTATGAAAAACAAGAAATGAGTTTTTGTCTATTTATTAAAAAATAAAAACAAAAAACATGTTTGGCGACCATAATAATTTTTGTTTATTTTATTTTTGGGGCTGCCGAAAGTATTTTCAAAACAAATGAAAACGCAAAATTTTGTATTTCTAGAATTTTCGTAAACTAGTGAAATTGATTATGTATTTTGTAAACAAAAACAGCAAAACAAATATGTCGGTGGTGTCTGTTTCAAAAAATATCAAAAACAAAGACAAAAAATTGGAAATAAAAACTTTTCCAAACAAAGCCTATTTTTTCTATTTTTATAACTTACGCCACGAGTTTGTTATGTAATTAGGAATCCCCACGATCATGGCCCCTAGAGTTTTACATCTCATTCCTGAAAATAATTCTAACATAAGTGATCCCACGCATACAATTATCGAAAAACGAATATGTGCACATAAACTAGATGCATGATTCCTTAATATATTTTCTTCAATTTTCCCAGGGAGGAGCTGCTTGTGAATTCATTTGGAACACTCATTTGAGCAAGAAACTCGAAGCCACTGACGTAACGAAGATACGAGAAAAATAACTAGTAATCGGACCTCGACCTCGGACCTTCATAGGGGTCGCAAGGTCAACAGTGGCATTATATTAAATTTTTCTACGTGCTAGGTTTAATTTGCCTCTCCCATGACATGCATCATGCAATATTAAACGAAACCAAAATATTACTCTCTACTTTTAGTCCCCTTTTCATTCATGGGTGAGATTTAAAATCTGTTTTTTTTTTTTTTCCATTATGGATGAGAGAAATACATAAGCCCTTTCATTATGATCAAGTTATGCAAACATAACTTGAGATAATTATTTTACTGAATTACAAGAAGAATTCACAAAAAAAAAAAAAAAAAGTATCTAACCAAGGCATTCAGAATGGAAAGCAAGTTCCTTGGTATTGACGGATTAACATTGGCGGCGACAATTGGTCCCCAAATTTAGTCAAGGTGCGCGTAAGCTGGTCCGAACACTTGCGTTGTCAAAAAAACATTGGAGGTTGTACATGTAACAGTTAAAGAACAAGCAACACTTGGGAGTACTGTACTTAAGATATGAAAGGGATATTGCCCTGGATTCAAGCTGCACTTCTTTCCCTTTCACCATGACCAGTACTGGGAGCTAATGACCTTGTCTTACTACTGTTACATGCTCTGTTTTAATTTTCTATTTTCAAATAAACATTGACATCATAAGAGAAATTTTTAAGTACTGAAATCCTTCTTAATAGTATCAATTTGTTCTGGGAGAGATTTCTAAATTCTGCCTCCAGTTTCATGTGTTCGAATTTGCTAGACCGATGTTGTGAAGGATGGATTGTACAAAGAGTCCACTCCCACTTCTCTCATTCACCGCTCCCCCACCATTCTCAATCTCATCGACATCCAAAATTGATTGTTGAGACGGACGATGAGATTGAGTGCTACAGTGGGAGAAGCGGTAAAACAGAGCGGTGGAGTAGACTTATTGCGAGTTGTTAGTGTGCAAATTACCATCACCCTGTAAGTGCTCTAAAAATAGACTCCTAATGGAATGTTCAATACCATAAGTGTTGAGTGAATTTCTTCCAAGCACATCCATTGTTTCATAGACAGGCACTACAAGTTCGTTGTGTAGTATCCACAAATGCCTTGTTTTTCTTTATCTTCTCAAATTTAATTTATGAATGTAACTTTGGTTGATTGAAACGATCACAAACGTACACAAATCTGATTGCATAGTAATGAAACCAAGATGAATTTTTTTTTTCATTGGCAAAAGAAATTTATTAATCTTTGAAAAAATTATACAAAAATTAAGCAGACCAAAGATACAAACGCAAACACCACCCAAGATCCAAACAAGAGCTAAGAAGGCGATATGCCAACGAAAGAAACAAAGACCAAAGAAAAGAAAATATCGTTACCGCCCAAACCAAACACCCGAAAACTCCTCCCAACTACAGAAACCCTACCAGAAAACACCTACTATCGCGGATACAACAATAGGTCAAACCGAAATAAAACAAAGCCAACACCCACGCACAACCATCAGCCTAAAAGAACCAAAAAATCAAACACTAAAACCGAAGATAGACCCGCATCACCCTCTCTAGACCACAAACAACTACAGAAAACAAAGCATAATTAAAACTCCAAAGATAGAGATACACCTTCTTACGAGCTTTGCTTAATCAACATAGAGTTTCTGTTACGAATGTCTAGGGAAGGTAGAGAAGAAGATAAATATCTGCACATGTATCTTTATTGAAAATCTTTATTTTTCATGAATTTGTCAGCCTTTATCCCAAGCTCAATAATTTCTTCTTTCTAATTATATTCCCTTTTGATCTTTTCAACCTCCATCCATGATAGTAACAAATTTAGTTTCTTCTCGTAATTTGCCTAAGCAAAAACAAATAGAGCTCCTTTCAAGTCTCTCTATTTTCATGGCCGACCTTCCTCTTCTTTTCCTTTCAGAGAGCCAGTAATTGGCCGGGACGCCAATTGTCTTTGTTGTCATGCCATTATTTCATCCAATGCTGGGAGGTTTCAACCACATAAATAATAATCCTTTGTTTTCTTTTCCTTCTTCTTTGCTTTTCATTTTGTTTTCCTTAACAAGATCAAAAGAACAAAAAAAGAAGAGAAAATACAACGACAATCCTCATCCTTTGCTAATAGGACAACTCTGGATTGGCCAGTTGATGTTAGCCTGGGACTTGGAGTTTTACTCTCACCTAAGATCTTAGGTTTAATTCTCATTGCCAGTAACTCCTTATGCCATCTCAGTACAAAATGTTGTAAGAATTTGTCAAAAATGTACGCAGACTGACCCGGGACACCTAAGAATTTGTCATGACAACTGCCATTATCTGCTGGGCTCGTTATGTCACACCACGGGCAGCGATTATTCTGGACAGTGCCAGTCCAGGAAAGCAATTAGCTCTTTAAATTTGACCCAAAAAACAAGGCTCTCATTTTTTTTTGTCTTGGAGTTAGGTATTTTCCTTGTACCTAGGCCAAAAAAGAATTACTCCGTATTTAATTGGCCACCATTTGAATATAACTCTACCGAACTTTATCTTTGGCTCTAGTCATGTTTCCACTAACATTTTTCGGCAACAAATTATAGCATTTCAATTCATTGTTCACACTAACAAGTTTTGCAACTCGGTATTGAGTCTTTACAGACTTCTCTGAGGCTAAGGGGTGCTGGGTATATAAAACATATAAGAAAATTGTTCCTATTCTATTAATCAAATCATCTACAATGTATTTGTTAGTGGAAACAACTTGATATTTTTTAACAATTCTCTCTAGACAAACTTAAATTTTTTGGGTCTCATCTATTAGTCAGTGGAAGCAACTTCACATTTTTCAACAATTTTTTCTCACAAAAAACTTTGAAAAATTTCAACTACTGATTAGTTAGTGGAAATAACTCAACATTTTTTTAACAATTTATTAGTTAGTGAAAATAATTTGACATTTTCAACAATGATAAGTGATTCTAAATTATTGTCATGCCTATCGAAAATCTTTTGCGATTCCCAGGCTAAAAGCCTTAGGAAAATTGTAATTTTCTACTTTTGCTAGCCGCCAAATAAATGCGACTCTCAACAGTCTAGGCATTTAACCCCCCTACCTCTTTCAACCCTTTCTTTTTTTTTTTTTTTTGATAAGTGACAGGGTTGAGAGGGGGCGACCGGCGTAACAACTCCCTTTGGGCGTGACCATAGGGGCCCCCGACCCGCTGTGAAATGTCCAACCCTATCTCTCTCTCCCTTTCTCTCAACCCTAGCCATCACAACTCCTCAATCTTCTTCCTTTCCCTCCTCCTTGGGTTCCATACCCGTGTGCCGCGGCGGGAGGGGGAGGCCATGGTACTATTGACTCCCTGTCTTTATGTTTTTCCCCCCCTTCTGTCTCTCTAGATCTACGATTTGTCGTTTGATTTGTGAGAGTTTTGTCTCTCGTTCAACAAGAGTTATTAATTTCGTCTTTGGATGAATTGTGCCTACAAATCGGGTTCTCTTAATCAAGGTTGCTTCACAATGATATCTATGCTTCAGCATTCTATCCCTACACGATGTCTTTGGCGAAACAACTCGTGGCGGCTTGGCAGATCTGTAGTTCTTGGGAGTTTACTGGTGCATTCATACTTG
The DNA here is from genome assembly GCA_025413875.1 of Rhododendron molle. Lineage (NCBI taxonomy): Eukaryota > Viridiplantae > Streptophyta > Magnoliopsida > Ericales > Ericaceae > Rhododendron > Rhododendron molle. The sequence goes on from CM046396.1 coordinate 32,372,162, forward strand.
GGTGGAGTACATCTAATAGTCTGGGTATTTGATGTCTTTTGCCCTTAACTTTGCACTTTTTGTCGTTTGAGACTCCTAATTAGATGTTAGGCAGTTTAAAGTGTCGCTATTGCGTCAGGCTATGTCTGGGTTAGGAAGAAAGACATTGATTGCCTTGTGATTTACTTGTTTTATATTTGTTAGACGATTAGTTTGGCTTTATCCAAATTCTTTGTAATGATCTCCATTTTGTAAGTGTCGTTGGGCGTTTATTAATACAATCTTCTCACTTTTGACCCCCCCCCCCAAAAAAAGTCTAGGCATTTGTATTGATCTTAAATTAAAAACTACATATAATATACACATCCATATATACATCTGTACAACACTGGATCTTCGATCATTCCGTTGCCCTCCTCCTCCAAGCCGTCCAAGCCGGATCTTCGATCAGGGCCGCCCAACCCTAAGGCCCAACAGGCCTGGGCCTTGGGCATCCAAAAAGGCCAAATTTTAGGGGCACTCTACTAATTTTTCTATTTGGGCTTGAGTAGAAGTCTTTTTTTGTTCAAAAGAAGGAAAAAAAGGGTCCATTCCAAATTAAAACCACCGGCGGCTCACACGAATCTAATGAGGCCCAAAAAAACACACAGTGGCATTTTTGCAAATAAAAGATCTAAATGGTCCATTTAATTAAAACCCTTCTCAGCTTTTCTCACCTCTCACGTTTAACGTTTTGCCCAACCGCCCAAAACAAAAAAATAAATAAAAACCAAGAAAAGAAGAACGAAGAACGATTCGAACTTTCGAAGAATTTCGATTCATCGATTCACTATCACCAAATCAAATCGGCTCACCATCATCACCAGCATCCAGTTCTTCGATTGCGCTCGTTTCGTCTCTTAATTGCTCATTCTCCGTCCACAAGTTTCTCTCCCATCTTTTCGCCATACATATATTTTATATATATATATACACACATACACACACGCATCTATTAGGGTTTTTTCTAGTCAGGTAAAAAATTATGGGCTGTTGGTTTTCGTTGATGAATGATAACAATAGGGTGTTTAGTGTTAAGGGTTTAATTCGATGTGTTGGTATATGTAAGAGTTTGGTAGTTAGTACCTTTTTTTTCTTTTTCGGTCAGACAGAAATTCGTTTGGTAGTTAGTACTGATTATGAATACGTGGCGTTTATGTTTCTAAGCTTGCCTTTGAGTATGATTGCTTGGTTCAGGTTTTCTCGTGATTGTTGCTGTAAAAATTATTAGGTTAATCCCTTTAAAAGGCACACTTTTTTTTTATTGACTTTAGGGACTAAAAACCCTTGGATCGACTTTGTCTTCGATCATTTCGGCACCCCACCACCACCACCACTCCGGCGCCACACTCCACCACTTTGTCGAGGACGAAAATCCTAAAATTTCTCAAACCAAACACTGTAACGAAGTCGAAGTTAATTGCTGTCCAAATCACAGTCCTTTTGTCACATCAGTACAACTTATCACTTGGGCCGGCGCATGGGGGAATCGAGTTTGATGCAACTGATCTAGTAATTTAGCATCATTTTTTCACTTTATGTTTACAAATAGTAACGCGCATGAGCAGATGTGCTCTCATATTTCAAATCAGTCATATTTCAAATCAGATTACTACTGATTTGATATATGAGTATATCACACTAAGGTGTCGTTTCGGTAAGAGTTTTTTTTTTAAAAGTTTTTTTTTTAATTTTTAAATTTAAATATAATGAAAATGAAAATTATTTTTTTAATTTTTTTTGCACCATTTAAAATATCTTAATGAGATCTATCAAATAAGATCCATATTGGTAGAAAAATTATTTGTGTAAACACATAATTTTTGAACTTAAAATTACTCTTGTTTGAAAAAAAAGAACTTTTTGCTTTACTGGAACACCCTCTAACTTATTTCATCGTTTGGGTGAAGTACGATTTAGATTGACCCAACCAAAAGTTGATAATGAGGCAGTAGTTAACGGGTCATTTGCCGACCATATTAGTTTTGAATAGATATGGTGTGATAGGAGTTATGATAAAAATGCGAAAATATATACAGGGATATTGTAGACGATTTGTTTGAGCAATATATAGGAACTTGGGTATATGTATATTCTTTGTTTGTTTTTGGTGGATATGAAAAGACGGATATGCATTTTTCGCAACTACATAGTCTGATATGAAACAGATATAATAAGGATAAGAGAGAGGTGATGTTATTAGGCAGATACACAATCTAGGCCCCTTTTTATATCCTGCTGGCAGATACTGAATATAAGTAGTTTGGATGTATTCTTTAGATTGATAGTATATCCACTCTTTATATCTCATCGACAAACAGGTAAATGATCAGAATGTAATTTTAAGATCCAAAAGGAATCAAATCTTTAAATCCCCAACATTTGACCACCTATAGGCACTTTTCTCAAGGTTGAATTCATTTTATCGTTATTTCGCTAGTTATATACTATGTTCATATATGAACACTATCAAAAAAAACATTGCCTATCAAGTCGTTTGAAAAACGCTAGGAAAGACCCGACGACAAAGGTTTTAGCGGTGTTTTTGCAAATGAAGAGGATGCCGAAGTCAGCTTAGGCTTCTAGCATTTAAGAAACATTGCAAAAGATCTATGATAGCATTTTCCGAAAAACATCGGGATTGATTCATAAGTAAAAATTGCCTCTTTGGCGACGTTTTTCCAAAACGCTGGTAAAAGTCATCTTTAGCTGCGTTTATAGAAACACCGGCAATACTAGTGTCGGAAAATCCACATTTTCTTGTTGTAATAGTCCGGAAACCGGCAATAATACCTCACAAATAATAGGGAGTAGATCCCACAGAGGAGTTATGTACTGAATTATATATAGCTAGTAAAAATAACTTGGCCAATAATATATACCAGCCCCGAAAAAGGTACTGCCTGATCTGTGAGGAATTTCATCATTCCAACGTGATACATGAAATGATATTATGATGCCATTTGAACTACTCCAACTCACACTCCTGGATGGAATTCCCATCCAAACATTTCAGATCCTCTCTCTCTCTCAATCTTAGATTTTCTCTCTCTCTAACCTCGACTCAAGTGCTGTCTTTAGAGGTTTAGGGGAAGTCTCCGCCGCCACCTCCCCTCCCTTCTCCTCCATCTCTCCCTCCCCTCTCTCATCCTTCTCCTCCAATCCTCCGTTCTTTGTTTCGCGACCTCAGTTTGGAGGTTCCTATATAGGGCATATTAGCTCGTTAGATGCGCGTTTTAATTCATTTTTCACTTGATGTTGTGCTTTGTCTTATTTTTGTGTTTTTGTTAGTTTCGCAAGAAATAAAGTGATTTTTGCGCCATGTTCGGATCGAGGCCTTGAGGCGGTGTTGGACGTCGCCGTGGGTCGTGACGGAGGCGTGAGGCGTCGGGTGACGTCATGGAGGCGTCGGGTGCCTAAAGTGCATGCAATGCACAGAAAACTCACTAACGTAGGTGATAGGGCTACAGCTCGGAAGTGTAGCCCTACAGAATGCATCACCTGGGAAATAGAGAAACCCGTAGCACTACATCTCTGGGCTGTAGCGCTACCGACGGCCTTATGGGAAAAAATTCGTATATTGTTATTTTAATTTCGAATTTCAGGGAAAAAATATAAATAGGTCTCCAGACTTTGTTTTTAGGGTTCCGAACTTTATTAGCAGCTTCTAGACTGTCATTTTTCTCCAGAGCTTTTTTTTTCCTTCCAAGTTGTTGAAGTTTTGTTCAAGTACCCGCACTACGGTAACTCGTATTAAGTTTTGTTCTTCATTAAAGTTGTTCGTGGGATCTTATTTCAATAATATCTTTTATTTTTTCTCTTATGCCGAGCATTATGAGCATGTTTCAATCTAGGGTTTCTTTCATTTTCTGATTGATAGTGAGTGAGTAGTCGTATAGGTAGGATCGCCGGGTGATTAGCACGTCGTGGCCAGGTTGGATGTGTTTTGCTCCTTTCTTCGGGAATAACAATGGAAAAAGGAATTTGAGATTGGTAAAATACTTCCCGTGGACGGACCCGGGCAGAGTAGGAGCCCATGTGAATGGGGAAACGGGGGATCTTGTTCTCCGTTGCGCATGGATAAACAACGCCCTTTAAGGTTCGCATCTTTCGGGGTATCTTTTTATCTCTAAAGCCAAATATTTTAAGAACACCAAATGGAGGAAATAAGTCCAAACTGGTTACGATTGCTATGAACCTTACGACCGTACCTTCTTTTTAATTATTTGAAAAATTAAACAAATTCCTAAGTTTAGTCAATCTTAGCATCAAACCCCAAGGGGTGGCTACCTAAGAACCAGTTTAAATAGTTTAACCCGAGTTTTTGAGTCAGCTCATATCACCGTTTCTGTGGATTCGACTTTGGTCTTACCGGATATTGTGCTACGTCGGTCTTAACCCTATGCTTGGGGCAACCCGTAATTTTAGGGCTAGGAATTCGGTAAGCATTTTTGGCGCCGTTGATGAGGACGGTAATGTGTGTTAAGAATTCGGATCGTTATTTTTGTTTTCTTTTTGGTTTTTGTTTTGAGTCATCATAAGTAGAGGTAAGCAATCCTTCATTGTAGGAAAGAAATCACCTCTGAAGCATAAGTACTACCGAGATAACAAGTCGCGATAGAAAGTGAGCCGTCAGTAGCAGTGGATGACGTGTCAGTTAGTGGTGAGTCTTTCAACATCGATAACCTTTTTGTCGATTTAGTAATTGAATTGCCAATGGCCGAGCAACAGAAGTCGATGCGTGAGCACATGCATCCTGAGAGGACCACTCCTCGCGGTCCAATTGTTCTGCCAACGGAGACGGTGGAGGCGCGCAATGCCTTCACCATCAAGCTTGGTACCCACAATGCCTTCCCTCTCTTCTACGGGAGGGAAAATGAGGATTTGTATGACCACGTCTGCTATTTTGAAGGATTGGCGCGCACCCTTGCCACCACCGCTCAGTGAGAGAATGCTTGCCTTAAGCCTTTCCTATCCTCACTTAAAGATAGTGCAAACAAGTGGTTGCGGAAGCAAAAGGCTCAATCTCTCAGGACGTGGGCTGCTGTCCGGTATCTATTTTACAAGAAATATTTCTCGGAAAGTAAATCAAAGCACCAGACTCGTCAAATACAGTCTTATAAGCAGAAGGAGGGCGAGTAATTCTTGAGGTGTTGGGAACGGTTTAAAAACTTGCTGTTAATTATCCTAGCCATACCATGGTTTGTAAAGCACCAATTGGTGTCTTTCTTCTATTTGGGCCTGAATATGGCAATGGCCTAGTAGATTGAGTACCTCTGTAAGAAGGAGGATTTTCTAGACAAGTTCTCGGACGATGCGTGAGACTTTCTAGAACAGTTGGCCGAGAAACACTGAAGCTGGGAATCTTCCAACCTCGGTAATAGGGCCATGGTTGCACAGGGACCCAGTAGTTCTGGCGTTTTTCCATCGAGCGTATGAGAGCACAATGTCCAGTCTCAGCTAGACAAGATGGCTAAGCAGTTCGAGGACTTGAAGCTTAAGCAAGTCCAACAAGTGAATGAGATGATAGTGGAGGAGGTGTGCGCTTTGTGTGAGTGTCCGAGACATTTAGTCACTGCTTGCCTCGCGTTTCCCATTGTAAAGGATGCATACCATAACAATCAGGCTAAGGTGAACGCGATCAACCAGCGTTGGGATCCTTACTCAAATACCTACAATCCAGGGTGAGCCCAAAATCCACTTATGGGTTGGAGGAATTAAAAAGCCCCGATGCAACCCCAGGCACCACCTCAGTAGCAAATTCATCAGTTCCGACCTCCTCAAGGCCAAATGACCCAATTTCGCAACCCACCCCAAAATCAACAGGGATTTGGTCCTTCATCTTATGGACTGCCCCTAAGCATAAACCATCCCCCACGGGATAAGCAGACAGATGAGATGATCAAGGCTCTCATGCAGTCTCAGATAAACTTCACTGAGCAGACCAAATAGGCGATTGGTGATATTAGGACCTAAATGACCCAGTTAACGGAGGCAGTTGGACAAGTCCAGCAAGAGAGGGGAAGGTTTTCCTCTCAACCTCAAGTCAATGCCGCTGGTACTCATTTTGTGGGCGATCCTTATAGCCCAAATAATTCGAACCCGAGTCTGGAAGAGGCTAAGGTGATCACCACTCTCAAAAGTGGGAAGGAGATCAACAAGACAATTCCTCCGAAGCAAAATCCGGTTCCACCCTCGGAGTCAGTGGTTGCACCAACAGTTTCTCCAGACTTGGGAAGTGTTCTTGAGGAAGAGTCGGAATCTCCTGAAGTGGCGGTGCTTGCTTTTGTGGCCCCCACGACTCCATCGCCACCCGTTGCTCCCTACCCCCATCGCTTGGTGGCAAAACCCAAAGTCAATGTGAATTTCCAAATTCTTGAGTTATTCAAGAAAGTTTAGTTTCCTATCTCCTTGATGGAAGCCATTGACGTAATTCCTCAGTTTGCGAAGGTTTTGAAGGATCTGTGTACTTCAAAATAGAGGACTAAAAGTCAGGACAAAGTGCTCTTGACGGAGCAGGTGAGCTCCATTCTCTGAGCCGATATCCCAATCAAGAGTGAAGACCTTAGTTGTACTACCATCCCTATAGCTATTCTGGTCGTCCCTTTCTAGCCACCTCTAGTGCCGTCATGAACTGTAAAACTGGACAAGTTCAAATGTCATTTGGGGATTTGAAAATTGAGGTGAATATGTTTAATGTGGATAGCCGATCGAGGATAATGAGGAAGTATATGAGATGAGTTTGATCGATACGCCAGTATAGGAGCATGTCAATAATATTTTGTATAAGGATCCTCTAGAGATGGCCTTAACCACCGAAGAGGCGTCATTCTTAGATTCTCCAAAGGTAGGGAGTTTCATGGAGATGCTTGCGGTCGAGGATGTGTGTGGCACCGCTTGGGACCCAGTTCTTGAGCTGTTGGGCGCCCCATTGTCTTAAGTTTCGACAGGTAAGTTTTGCGTACCACTCTCTTCATTGAGAAGTGGACCCGGCTCCTAACAATAGGGACACTCATCATTGACTTCGGTTTTATAGCTTACCAAGCCGCTATTAAATAAAGATCATGTGCCCAGCTCCGGTTAGGAAGGGCAATTTTGTGTTAGGAGCTCGGAGTTTTGGCACAATTTATGTATAGTTATTCTTTTATTTCTCGTTTAAGGAAAAAAAATAGAATTGAATATCAAAAAACAATTAGCATAATGGTCTTGTATAGCCACCCATTCCTTGCCCCACCGACGAGAGATTGGGAGAAAAGTATGACACGTTGATTGCATGACGATTTGGTAGAGTATTTCTTTTTCTTTTTATCTGTGGGAGCTCGGATAACAAGAGTCATGCGGTAATAATGTCACCGTGAGTTTCGGTAGTTGGTACCTCCATCTTTTACAGCGCTTAAATGCGGACGACACGGTAATGGGAAATTCCTTTCACATAGGCCGAGGTCATAGTGGTTGGCTGCCACCCGTCGGTCCATTCTTCTCCCTTGTACTTTATTTTCTATGTCTCCATGCTCTGGGAACATAACATATTTTTAGTTGGGGGAGGGTGTACTTTGTACATATCTTTGTGTGTTGCTAAGGTAATTTTTATTTTTTATTTTTCGGGGATACGGTTGTTATGCTTGGTTGTATTGCTAGGTGAGCATGTTAGAATTAGTATTGTGCCTGTTTAATTCAAGTGCATGCATATATTTGGTGTCATTTTCGAACTTGTTATGTTGTAGATGATTTTGAGTGGGTGTCCCCACGTAGTTAACAGTGTATTTCGATAAACATTCCCATGTTCTTTGTTTTCTCTCTCTCGCATTTTCAAAAAAACAGTAGGTTGTTTTACAAATTGAGTAGCTAGATGTTTTGCATGCATTTTTGAGAGTTAGTAATGTGCATAGGAGATGAGAAAAGACATTTTTGCATGATTAGACCACATTCGAGTCCATTTGACCAATCTTAAACCTGTCTGAGTCAATTCCTGAATCTAGCCTAGATAACCTGTGTGTGGGTTGGATTGTAGTTGGGGAGTCTAGCTCTGTGCATCATGGGCGTCTCATTGCATAGGAATTTGAAGCATCGTTGTTGTTGGGAGTGAAATTGAAGAAGCCTTGATTGGTATCATGTGTCAGTAAAAAAAAAAAAAAAAAAAAAGGGAAGTTGTTTTGTCTTGAGGTGACAGAGGCGAAGAGCAAGCAAAAGATTAAAAGAGAGGTGAGGCAAGTTGGTCAGAATCAGCGTGCTGGCACATCAGAATCAGTGGTTGCATGGGCGTGTTACAGGGCAGTCCTCGACTCCATATGAGCCGCTCCAGCTTCCGAACTAAGAGGTTAGCAACGACTTTGCCGAGAGTGATTCGGAGTGATCTTGGACTCCCGTGATCCATGAGGCTAGGGTAGTGGAGTTATTTTATGAGTTGTTTCAGGTCGTTTGTGTCGGTGGACTATTTTTATTTTATGTTATTTCATGTGGGTTTGTAATAACTTTCGTGGATATTTTATTTTATTGTTTAGACATGGCTTGGTTGGCACCAATGGGTGCTTGGTAGTTAAAGGGAAGGTGGCAGTCAGTTTTGGTAGTTGACCTTGCGCTACTATAAGCCGCCGTCTAATTTTGTAGTTTCCCTTTGGTTGGAACCACAGTCATTATAAGCCTAATTAAGACCTTGGTGGATCCTGTGCATGTTATTAAACTCTCGTTCGTGCATGTTTTATATTAATATTGCTCATTTTGTGGAATCGTGACTATCTATATCGTGCTTTTATTTTTCTTGAGCGTTGTATTTGATTGGCACATTGTGGTCTTTGTTCCAATCCCACGTAGTTCGCCAAATGGTTTTCATAGGATGTTTGAGTGTTTCGATGAGCGAGTGAAGCATCGTTGCCTTTGTGGGGCATTTATGGAATGTTTGGCGCTATTCGTGCTTACCCTTTTTGCCAAGGCATGTATGTATTTGAGTTGCAGGTGAGTGAGGAGGCGAAAATCTTCTGCATCGCCTAATTATTGTACAGAAAGCATAACTTTTGTATCCCCATTCATGTCGTGTTAGTCTTGTTTCCTTATTTTTCTTTTCGTTCGTTAATAGGGACTAGTAACGCTCAAGTTGGGGAGTGTGATAGGCGCGCAATATCATAGATATAAGCTCCTAATTAAGTAAGGGCATAGTAGCGTGTTAGAGGCGCGTTTTATTTCATTTTTCATTTGATGCCGTGCTTTGACTTGTTTTTGTGTTTTTGTTAGTTTCGCAGGAAATAAGGTGGTTTTTGCGCCAAGTTTTGATTGCGAGGCCCTGAGGCGGTGTGCTTGGCCACAACCTAACCGTTAGAATAGGTTGAATTACCTCGAGCGTAGGACTAGGTTGTTGTCAGCATAATAACCGAAAAGTCCGCGATTGTACCCTCAAAGATAATCTCTATAGCTTGCTACGATGTTTAGAAGTACGGGTTTACGGCGTTTAGACGGCCAACTTTCGGTTTTACTTTGAACGGTGATAAACACTTAAATAAAAGACTAGAAAAGTGGTTTTAACTAGTTTAAACAAGCGGCATGGCAACAGAGTTATTAACGCCCGTAACTTAGGCCATCGAACCATTCTCAACGAAAGCTCGGTTGAATCGCACGGTTAAAGCTATCAACCTGAGTATATTGCTATGAAACCATTACAAGCTAGAAATGTGATACGGAAAACAAGCGTGTTCTTTCATTCTTTTGGCAAACACAAACCGAGACATCGCTCCGGAGCCATGTGAGCGAGCACATGATCACCGGAGATTAACATCGGCAAGTTTTGTTACATAAAGGCGAACCCTTCACATACCAAACTTCAAGCCATGAGTTGAGAAAAGCAAGATTAACATAAGTCACGAGGCGATAATCGCCCCATGGCCAAGCCTAATCGACTACTCACACTTATTGAAACGACTAGATAGCATGGTAAAAATGGAAAACATCTTTAACCGATAGAAATGGAAATAAACTTGATTTATGTAAAAATCTGAAGCATACGAACAACTTTAATACTCGAGAAATTAACGTAACATAATTACCTTAACGAGTTCTTGATGAATTATAACTTGAAAAGCTTAAAAAGCTATGGAAGAACTTTTAAGATCTAAAGACTTAAAGTAGTTTTTAGCTAGGTAATGAATGAGAGAGAGAGTGTGTGTATGATATTTATACAACCCCACCCTTCTCTCACAATAAATATCCCAGAACTTGCCAAAAGTGGCAAGTATTCCATAAAAGAAAAGTTGAAAAAGTAAGCAAAGCGTGAAAAATTTCTGCAGGCAGTACCGGTACTGGCCAATTCCCAATACTGGTACTGGGTCTTCAAAATGCTCCCAAAATGCAACTTCTGGAGAGTGGGTACCGATACTGGGAACTCTGATTTTGAACGGCCCGATGATGGCCCGACGCCCACTCACCACTCATTAAAACAGTCGACGGGACTTGGTCGGGAGCCGTCACACGGCCTTGGCCGCTTGAATACTTCCGAGAGCGATCCTTGGCGATAAAAACCGCCTTTAACCACGTTTCACCTGAAACTTGGCAAAACAACTTTCCAAGCAAAAATCAAATAAAATCGAAAGCTTAAATACTAAAACGCTACAACGTGGAGACTTTAAGCGCCAAGATTATGCAATCTTGACCGCTTATCACGGTGTTGGACGTCACCGTGGGTCGTGACGAAGGCATGAGGCGTCGGGTGACGTGATGGAGGCGTTGGGTGCCTTAAGTGCATGCAATGCACGAAAAACTCACTAACGTAGGCGGTAGGGCTACATCTCTGGGCTGTAGCGCTACCGACGGCCTTTGGGGAAAAAATTTGTATGTTGTTTAATTTTGGATTTCAGGGAAAAAAATATAAATAGCTCCCCAGACTTCGTTTTTAGGATTTCGAACTTTATTAGCAACTTTTAGATTACGTTATTTTTCTCCAGAACTTTTTTTTTTCCTTCTAAGTTGTTGAAGTTTTGTTCAATTACCTGCACTACGGTAACTCGTATTAAGTTTTGCTCTTCATTAAAGTTGTTTGTGGGATCTTCTTTCAATAATATCTTTTATTTTTTTCTCTTATTCCGAGCCTTATGAGCATGTTTCAATCTAGGGTTTCTTTCGTTTTCTGCTTGATAATGAGTGAGTAGTCGTATATGTAGGATCGCAGGGTGATTAGCACGCCGTGGCCAGGTCGGATGTGTTTTGCTCCTCTCTTCGGGAATAACAATGGAAAAAAGAATTTTAGATTGGTAAAATACTTCCTGTGGACGGACCCCGGTAGTGTCGGAGCCTATGTGAACGGGGAAACGGGGGACCAAACCTTGTTCTTCATTGCGCATGGGTAAACGACGCCCTTTGAGGTTGCATCTTTCGGGGTATCTTTTTCTCTCTAAAGCCAAATATTTTAAGAACAAATGGAGCAAATAAGTCCAAACTGGTTGCAAGTGCTATGAACCCTACGACCGTACCTTCTTTTTAATTATTTGAAAAACCAAACAAATTCCTTAGTTTAGTTAATCTTAGCATCAAACCCCAAGGGGTGGCTACCTAAGAGTTAATTTAAATAGTTTAACCCGAGTTTTTGAGTCAGCACACATCACCGTCTCTATTGATTCAATTCTGATCTTACCGGATATTGTGCTACGTTGGTCCCAGGCCTACGCTTGGGGCAACCCGTAATTTTAGGACTAGGAATTCGCTAAGCAGGGGACCATGGCTGGAGGCCTCCGTTTCCCTCTCGACCTCGGGTCCCTCTGGTCCTTCTAGATCTGATGGTTTGTGTTCGGTGGTGGAGCTTGGTTTCAGGAAGTGGTGCAGCGTGGGAATTTGCGCAATAACGGTGGTGAAGGTGTAGGGGTGTAGGTTTTTCTTCTTTTCTGTTTCTTTCTCCTTCGGCGAGGTCCAGATGTGTTACCGGTCTGGGTTTCCCACATATCCGGTGGGTTTTCGGTCTGGGTCTCCCCCAGATTCGATGGGTGGTGGGTAATAACGGTAGGTTTTGTCTGGTGTTTCCGGACTGGTTTTCCAGTTTTTCTGGTGGTCGGTTTGGTCTCTGTTTGGACTGGTTTTACCAAATCCCGGCTTGTGGGAGGTCTAGCTTGTTATGGGCTATCTGGTCATTTACCGCACCCAGAGTTTCAAAGTGCCAGCCGGAACTCACACTACAGCATCCCTTTGCGACTGTGTGGGATTCATCCATTACGCCGTGAATGCCAATATTAGCCTTTTGAAGGACCGATCCAATGGTTTGAGCTCTGGGTTGCTCATCTACTGATTCTCGGATGGACCCTACGTCGCATCGCACCGGTCTGCTTTGGCAGTAATAGGTCTTTGAGCTTGTTTGTCCATTTGTGATTTTGCTCATTTCCTAGTTTTTAGAAGATTTAGCTCTTACCGACTGTTATGGTTATTTCATGTATGTGCCATTAGGCTTCTTGGAATGAAATTTGTTGTTGATCAAAAAAAAAAAACTTTATATGTTTAGCGTTAGCATGTTTGACTTAGTTTCTATGTATTGAAATTAGTCAGAAAGCGCATGTTAGCCAGAACACCCGATTCTCGAAGATCATTCATATCGTTGATGACTTAGCTATTTTTGACACACACAAAAAAAAAAAACACCGTTTGCGTGTATCCATTTAAAAAACTTGATATGAAAAACTTAAATCAGTAGCACAGTGCATTTTTATGTTCACTGATGTGCCGTTCCGGTAAGGGTTCCTTTTTTAAAAGTTCTTTTTTTCAATTTTCAAACTCAAATATAATGAAAATGAAAAATTTTTTTTAAATTTTTTTTTGCACCGTTTAAAAGATATTTAATGAGATCTATCAAATAAGATCCATATTGGTAGAAAAATTATTTACGTAAACACATGATTTTTGAACTTAAAATTACTCTCGTTTGAAAAAGCAGAACCTTTTGCTTTACTGGAACACCTTCTGTATCTGAAGACTAGAATTCCTTTAAATCACACAGAGGGTACTGTACAGCACATTTCATGTTCACATTTACAATTACAATGGCATAATTATCATAAGCTAGCTACACTAGACAGAAGATTCTTGATTAATTCTCAGTTCAAGGTGGAGAGAGAGAGAGAGAGAGAGAGAGAGAGAGAGAGAGAGAGAGTATCATCTACTGATGAAAGCCTTGATATGAGAAATCATCTCATGGGTTCGAGTCTGAGAGAGCTGAGACTTGTTTAGAATCTGAAAAGCATGGCCAACCCCTTTATACACCACACACTCCACTTTCTTACCAGCTTTACCCAAAGCACCACAAAATTCCAAGTTCCTATCCCTCGATATATCCATCTCAGATACACAAACCAACAAGGGGATTAATATTCTCAATTCCTCCAGTTGACTCGACCCTTTTGCCAACGGGTTGCACCACGGGTGATCCCGGTTCGACCCCACCGGCAACGACAGCCGCCAGTACGTGTCAGAGGCCGCCAAGCTGAGGGCGGAGTGAGGCGGCTCCACCGTGTGCTTCTCGGAATGAGTCCTTCCCTCTCCTCCGAAAAACGGTTGTATCAAAATAATCCCCTTGATGGCCAGAGGCTTTAGAGCCGCGGCTCGGCTTGAGCCGAGCCGAATAGCTACATTGTGGGCTATGTTGGCACCAGCACTATCCCCAGCTAGGAAAACACTGGAGAAATTGCATTGCTTTGACCACCACTCATTTTCACCACTCAGTGCTTGTTGCTTCACCCACATGAGTGCCTTGAATCCGTCGTCGTAGGCGGCTGGAAGCGGATTTTCGGGAGCCAATCGGTAATTGACGGACATGATCGAGCAACCGGCTCTAGCGGCGAGCTTGGCTAGGAACTCGTGGTAGCAGCTCCAAGCTGCGGAGCCGACACAAAATCCCCCCCCGTGGAAATAAACTAAAAATGGGGTCTTCTCATGACATTTTTTGGGCAGGTAAAAACGTGCCCAAACGTTTGTGACCTTGTCAATGACTACGTCACCAGAGGTCACGCCGAACTCGGGAGGCAACAAGGCCGTGACACATGGAATGATCTCGGTTCGTTCCACATGTCCGTCTTTATAAACTCGAATGAGCCCATCAATTTCCTCCACAATTTGCCCTTCTTGGTGGGTGTTTGTGCTAATTTGAAGACCTAGACTTGGGTCAAGTGTTATGGTAGCCATTCTTCTTTTTCTCATGTGTCTGGGAAATTGGAAGAAAGAGAACAAAAAAATGGGGGAGATTCTAGCTGATGGTTTACAAGATGTTTGTACATTTGGGCTTCTCTTTATATAGGAAACGACGTGGAAAGATAAGGGTTTGAATTGAAGGGCATCAATGAGGGGGATGGGATATCCTTTTTTTGTATTACAAGTGGGCAATTGGGAAATTGCCACATGTACTAGCATTTGGCTGTCCGAGCTAGTTTACCTCAACTATAATTCACTCTCTGGTCTGATCAAAGAAATATTATCCATGTAGAGACTAGAAAATTGACAAAAAATTATCTTTTTGCTGTTTGACCCAAAAAATTGAACCCAAATCAATTGTGTAAGAAGCAGGCTTACTAACCCACCGGAATAACCCTTTGGCTTATTAGTGGAATGCTAGGCATTACATTTTGGGCGCCTTTGTTTTTAATCATGCCGAGTAGGGTTAGAGTCTTAGACTATCATTGGTGGGTTGTTGTGGACTAACCCAAGTATATATAAAAAGGACTCTCATTTGTGGCCATACTAATATAGACAAGTTAAAGAATGTCTAACTATGGCCTAACCGGAAATATCAACTATAGAGATATAATTCTGTCTGAACATAGCAAAAGCAAGTCATTTTTCAATAAATTAGTAATCATAATGAAGATTGCCAATATAATAAGAGATTTTCATATCATCTCATTGTTTGGAACTGTCTGGAAGATACGTGTTAAATATTGTTGAGTAGATTTTAGGAATTCCTAAATTGATATCACGACTTCATTAATTATATGATCACATCACAAGATTAGTAAAAAAACTGAGATTTTGTCGATGTAGAGAGAGAAAACAAAAATAAAACCCTAATTTACTGATCTATAATGAATCATGTATCCTTGTGTATCAAAAATCAAGAATTGTTATGTGAATGGAGTTGCGACTTGTATATCGATCTATGAAGAATAACTATCCATACGTATATCTAAAATCAAAAATTGTTTGATGGATGGGGTTCACGACTTGTAAATTAAGGAAAGTATAAGTTCAAACCTTGGAAAATTGACAAATAATTTAGGGCCCTTTTGGCAATTCTTGTTTTTGCATAAGGTTGTTTATTTACTTATGATGTATTTTAAGCACATAAACAAATAGTAAGAAATAATATAAACAAATAGTAAGAAATAATATGTCATTTCCCACTTTTCTCCTAAGGCTACACCAAGGGTTAGGTAAGATATTGCGTGGTTAAGTGTTGGACGAGAAGAACCCAAAACCCAGGGGTGGCCTATTGGTCAAGTTTGAGATTTAAAAGTTCAATTTTTTTTTTTAAAGATTTCAAGTTCAAAATATATTTATGTGCTATTTACTCCTTTGAGTTCAGTTGTTCAAAATTTTACTTTAATTTGGACTCCGACAAGTGGGTGATGAGTTTGGTCTTTCAAAAATTAATCGATGTACGTCTAAAGTTGGTTTGGAGTATAATAAAAATTGCTATATATGGAGAATACTAGTATGTTTCTCGCAACAGGGTGTTTCCAGTAGTAATTTGAGAAAAAAAATGCAGGCATTTTTATCATATCGTTCACACAAATTAACAAGTTGTGACATTTTACTATCTCATTCACAGACACTAGTAACTTGTCGACAAAAAAAGATTTTTTTATTATAGTAATTCTACTCACAAACTCATCTACAATTTATTTACTATCGAAAATAACTTGATATTTTCAATAACTTATTCACTACCGAAAATTTCCAGTAACTGATTGCTACAAATTTTTTCTCAAAATTAATCACTACGGGAAACACTCAAGACTTCCTGTGGAGTATAATAAAAATAAAAATAAAAAAGGTTAGAAAAAACCTAAAAGAAGATGGAAATCTGACATTAACATTAAAAGCTAGAGCTTCCATAGAGTACACGAGACAAAGCACAAGTCGTTGTCAGTTACACAGTGAAGGTGTACCGCCACCACACCCAATAACTACTGGTGGCGCCCATAGTTAAAGTGGTTGTCATCGTCTAGTACCTATTTTCTGCATTAATATCGCGAGTAATGGTTTTTATAAATCGGTAAAAATATAGGTACCGACCAGACAGTAGGGAAAGCATACCGCCGGCAGCATCGGGCTGTTTTCGTCCAAAAATTTTAAAAAAAAAATTCGAGGAGGTCCACGCAAGAATTAACGACATTCGATACGTGTAAGGTGCTCGCTCTAAACACTCTATTTTTCGTGTACTCCAGGGGTCAGCACCTATAGCATTACTCTTTATAAATATACTCTACTTTATTATTTGTTCGAGCATTTGCATCGGCCTCTTTAGATTTTGGATCAAATTATATCTTAAAAATTCATTTTATTATTTTAGTTACTCACTTTTAAAATGTTTACTGCATCAGACTATTTACTCTCATTCTCTACTTAATTAAATATTCATACTTTTGTATTTCCTTTATTTATTCTCACATTTCTCTCATAATTAAGTATTTGCTCTTCATTTTGTTCTATGACTATCTTAAGGCTCGTACATGAGAGCCCTAAAATCAAAAATTAATTATGACCTTTTAAAATAAAATGATTTGAAAAATAAGATTTTCATTCCAGTTCAAATATATTAAAAATTGAAACACTTAATTTTTTAATCATATTTTTAATATATAAACTGTGTAAAAAAAATTAAAAGCGCTCCAATTTTCAATCCGTTTTAACCGTTGCGAAGATCTTATATTTCTGATTCTTTTATCCTAAATGGTCATAATGAATTTTTAGCTCTAAGATTTTTCAAATAGCACTCTAAGAGAGCTCTAGAATTAAATATATGAGAAAACTATTAAAATATGTCTACACGAGTGAACAATTCCTCGTTTCTTCCCACAAGGAACTGTAGCAAAGCTACTTTGAAGGGAAGAAGAGGCGAGTCTGATGCATGCAATATTGGTGGGTTTGGCTCTCTACTTTGGTCCACCGGTTAATCTGAAGATACAGATGTTGACGCTCTTATTAGTGTCAAAAATTACTCCATGCATAACACAAAGAATTAAAATACAAATTTTAGTGTGCATTAATAAGAAAATAGAATGAAAAAATAGCGGACAAATCCCACGAAAGCATGGTTGTCAATACCACTCACCCCAAATACACTTAGCCGTGTTCCACTAATTATAACAAGTACTTGTTTTTTTTAAATAAGTATTTATTTGAAAAGTTACTTTTTGAATTAAAAGTGATGTATTATGAGAGAATGATCTGTCTCGTAAAACAAGAAACAAGTACTGAAAAAATAAGAACATTAATGGAACGGGGCCTTAGTATATTACATATATGACTACAATACGTTAATATATACAAGGTGTGAACATACATATATATATATATATATATATATATATAAACATAGAGATTTTATTTTTTTGAAAACATAGAGATTGGTAGTACTTAAGTTTCTCACTTTTTTTTTTATAATTGCAATATTCCTCTTTTTGTCATCATACAACGTGGATTTAAAATATTAATTAAGTGTAAAAAAAATTTACTCATGAAAGACTAATCACTTAAATTTATACAAAAGAAGGCAAGAGGAGGAATGTGGTTATACAAAATGAGAGACTGAAAATAGACCCCATTTAGGATTATAGCTAGCTGAACCTTCTTCTTCTTTACTTTTTATCTCCACCCACCTTATATCTGAGTTTGTGGGCTTCCAATTGAAAGCAACAATAGCTGATACTGCAATGCTAAGGCAATGTCAAACAAAGTCCACAACTGAAGATAGTGGTAACTGTTTCCTTTGTGGGATGGAAGTGGAGACTGCTTTTGTAGCTCCAATTGAATTGTGGAGACCGCTTTTGTAGCTCCATTAAAAAAGTGCATTCTTAATGTCGTTGGACTAAAACTCTCCCTAGTTTGGCCGCCAAATGTGATGAACGGGATGCTAATGTGTCAGATCTATGAACCGTTCGATGTACTATTTGTTGCATCTTTTGTGTAATGAGCAAAAAGAAAATATAGAGGTTATCTCAATTGAATTTTACGACAAGATAGAGACTCAATGATAAGCATCGAATTTCCGATTGACCAAAAAAAAATGATAAGCATCAAAGGATCGTGCGAACCTAAAAAGAAAAACAGGACCATGAAAGAAGGTTCACAAGGAGCGAACCTAAAAGAAAAACAGGAAACAAACGACAAGCAACTGAAAATTAACAACCTAAGAAAAGGATTCAAATATCGATCTATAGGTAACGATTTTTCAGCTTTCCAACACCGTTACGCCCCAATATACCGTTGAGAATGGAAAATCACATGCGTATCGGCCGGTTTTTATTACATATTGATCCTTGTCCCATTCACAGATCGATGAGTTCACAGCCGTTAGAGTCAATACCTGACCTGCCATATGTTAAGGGTGATTTTAATTTTTAAAAATTCACGACCACTAATGGTTATAACTGATTCCTTTTTTGTATCGTTCGATACTCCCGATATCATTATACCATGAACGTTACCGTTACGGGTCCCGATACCATAATTTAAAACCTTGAATTTACAGTACACCAACCATGGCCAAAAACAGTGCATGGCATCCGTAGCCTCCCAGGTCATCAGGCGTTATAACTTCAATACACAGGCATTGTCCTTTTCCCTTTTTTTTTCATAATCTAGGACACGAACCTGATTACAATTATTTTGATTTATTGCAATCCACAAGAAAAAAAATACCTGAAAGATCGAACAGTAACGAACGTAACTCAAGCTCAAAATTTGGTTATACAAACTAAGATTGTCGAAGAAATAACATATGAGTATGTCATATATGGGGCAAATCGAGCTAAAATATCATATAGTATCAAGTGTGTCGGAGCTTGCAATACGTCCTTTAAATTATACACTAATCATAAATCGTTGAATTCCAGGCATCTAGACATAATATGGATTAATTACTTGGCCCTAATTTAGTTTGTACTTGTGGAACATCACCATGTTATTTCAAAGTCTTTTTTCGCCACACAATGGGAGTATTGGTACGAGAGACAAAACACTTTTTGGTGAAACTAACACAATATACAATTGTTCCATAAAACTGAGCGCATTGATTATAAATAAACAAAGATTGGGAGCATTAAATAATTGCCTGGATGCTGATCAAGTCAAAAATCTCAGGACCTGAGTGGAGGGTTGCCTACCAATTAGAGTACATACTTTCAAACCAACTGTTGGCCACATTAAATTTACAGTAGTTTGAACTGAATTGAAAACAAAAGGAACGACTTCGGTGTCTCCACTCCTTTTGGAGATACCGTAATTTTTGACATAATGAAATCATTACAAGCATAATTAAGAGAATTACAAACATAACAGAACTATAACAAAACATAACCAAAGCATAATCAATCAACTCACGGTGTCTCTAAAATGGATGAAAACACAGAAGTCATTTCCAAAGCGAAAAGAAGGCATCTTCTGGATTTTTCATCCACTTTGAGAACCCTCCATATCTGTGGACTTGGATGGGGCAAGTCATTTAACTTTACTCATCATGCCTTTTCCATATGGGGCCCTTCCCCTGTTTTCAGGGCATCCATTCAACATGCTTTGACTTGACTTAAGGTTCCAGATAGCTCCTCTTCAAGTTGAGTTCCGCCAAGGGTTTTTGGGTATTTTTGTTTTGTTCTTATTTAATTTTTTTTTTTGTTTGTTTGTTTTGTGATAAATTTTTTTACCCGTATTGATTCATCATAATGAGCAGAATCGAAAAAATAAAAAATTACTATGACTTTTATCCAAATATTTTTGAAAAATATCTAATATAAATGCCAAAAAGCCGGCTTTTGAGCTTGACCTTGGATATTACAAAAAAATATTAGTACAAAAGTAAAAAAAATAATTTTTCTGATTCCTCTCGCCGAGATGAATCAATACGGGTAAAAATTTCGTTGCAAAACGAACAAAAGAGAAAAAATTGAAGGACAAAACTGAAAAAACTCAAATTCCCAAAAAGCCCTCAGTTGGAACTTAGTCTCAATTGGGAAACAAATCAAACCGTCCACTTTGTTCCTTTTAAGTTTTTCTTTGATTTCATTTCAGTATTCTGAATCATTCATATTGTAGAGTCTGTCGTGAAGTTTAACTACACCGAAAATCGTGTTAGATATGAAAATCGTGTTAGATATTCAATAACTGTTATTTCGAAACAAATTTATCATAAAATTAAATCAACTATCTCACCACCTCAAACCCTACTTTTAAATGTTCTGGTCATTAGCTTATCAATACTTTAATGCTTAGCTTGATTTTTGACATAGGTAAACTTCACAACGATTTCTGCAACATGCACAAACAATATCGATCATTGAAATGAGCCGAAAAGACAAAGCAGAAACGGTCTAACTTTTCTTCGACTAGAGAGGATCCTCTTTCTTTAACAGGTTCATCTCAGCATATGGTTTACTATATAATTTCATCTTCAAAATTGCAATAATTATACGCAAATCCTATGCTTACAAGCACTTTTCACCATTTCTTTCTTTGTTTACCTAACCATGGTAATTTCACCAATGTCCATGTCTCAAATTTTCCACCCATGACCTATTTCCGTTCCTTTTCGCTAAAGAGCTTTGCTTGGTAGGTCAGATTCCAACATGAGGTTAAATTCTTTAAAAATTTGAGATCAATTATGTCTCGAAAGAAATCTTTCTTCTTTTTTTTATTTTTTATTATAGCTTTTGAATATATTTACTGGTGGCCAGTTATCTTTCGTGCAACTAGTTCCATCAATCAAACAAGATAAAGCGCCATTCGCATCGATGTAGACCTTATCAAGAAAATAGGTTCGGTAACTTTTTCCCTTCATAAGCTCTCCATGGAATTGGAATAAATCTACAAGACTAGGGGAATAGAAATCCTCTCCCGTTTAAGGTGCTTTTGGTTGTAGAATTCCGGCGGGCAGGGGAATCGAAAAAAGGAACGAGTAGTACTGCAGTCCTAGAATTGAAACTGCAAAATTATTCTTAAGTCGCTCTTCGAGTCTAATGCTTGCTTTTGGTTGTAATTAGAATTGTCGAATTCGTGCATTTTCAGTACGTCCTCTCTTTCCGTCTATCCATCTATGTTAAGAACAATTACGCTGCGTAACAAACACGTGAACGCTTCCAACGGAGATAGAAATAAGATCTCACTCTTCAATCAGTTTAGCATCTATAATATGAGCTTTCAAGAACCAAGTTCAGATGCTCTAAATTAAAGAGAAGGAAAAATATCAAATCGTTCTTCTCTTTTGCTTCCCCTCAGAAATGACATCTTATGCCTTCCTCAAAGTGACCCATTGTAGACAACATTGTGAAACACCACTGGTGATCCACATTATCTCTTCTTTAATAGAGGTGAATGCAGCATCAATCGGTTGAAATTATGCGGAAGCGTTCAATCTACTCTTAGAGGGGGTGAATAGGAGTTTTGATAAATAAAAAAAAAATCACCAATTTTCTGATTTAAAAATTAATATTGATGAACGGGTTGATTATCTCGGTTAATCCAAACCAAAAATCAAGTAGTGCAGTAGAGTAAAAATTGAGACAGGATTCGCACGATTTACGTGGAAAAACTTAGGATCCTAAATAACTCTAAGCCAAAACCACGGCCTAACACTATTGATATATTCTATTAATCAAAAAGAAGTACATGCTGCAAAATAGTAAAAACCTTATCCAAGCCTTTACCTATTCTTGTCAATCTCCGATGCTCCCCGAGCTTCTTCAAGATCCAATAGATGCACCACGGACTTCACGTCCGATCTCCGAATTCAACCAGCTTCGAATCAATCTCCAAAAAATTCGGCCACAGCAGCAAATGGCACAAAGAATCACAAACAGCAAATGGAGGAATGATATAATGTGAACGTGACCCGAAAATCAAACCAAACGTTCGAAGAAGAACAATGAAGAAAAAGAAAGTGGGCTGCCAGAAAAACTATCCACTTGCCTGTAACAAAAACAAAAACCGTGCAACCCTTCTTTTTCTTTTTGTAACTAAAAACTCTCGCCTCTGCCGAGAGAAAACAAAAAACCAGTGGTGCACTCCTTTTTTTTTTTTCTTCACGCGTAACCAAAATATCTTCAAACCAAAAGGTGTCATCCACACCACTATAAAACAAACTCTTAATGATGCAAATATGGAAACCAAAATCTCATACAATTTCCAGAGAGGCAAACGTGCGATTTTTATTTTTATACTCCAAAGAAAAATCCCGTAACGATAATTATATATATAAATATGGTAAGCGATTTACGGAGAGTTGTATGGGAAAGAAAAACGTGCATGAATAAAATTTCTTATCTTGGAAATAATATGTATGATGTGATGTGTAATGCTTTTACCTTTCACGCAATTGGCTCGATTCCGCAGCGGTCAATCTGGCGCAGATAATGGGAGAAGGATCGTGCGAGAAACTACCCCCTAAGAACCTACCCATTATAATTAAACGGAGTGGATATAACTAAGACGCCAATGAAGATTTTGAACAATCCCGGAAAATGCCAAAATATCTAACATAGGTTAGTTTCGAGGAGAGGAGGGCTATTAATGGCATAATAGAGGTGAATCCTATGATCATGACCGTTGATACTCAACTGCAGGGTCAGATCCTCTCCAGTCTTGTGATCTAAAAATAGGTCTTTGATTATGAACCATTGTGGGACTTGACGTCGTTAATCTTAGCAATCCGTTAGGTGGATGACGCAGGTCAAGACCCGCGACATTTAGGATAATCCTGGGATGCCACTCACCGGGGGCAACAGAAGTCACACGACGTTGCTAATCATGGAAGACACTCACTGTAACGCCCCTGATTTTTGGGTACGTTAAATAAACATTTCATTGATAAAATCAAATGGAGTCTGCCTCATTATTACATCATAACTCCCACTACGGTTCCATATTTATACAAATGAAGGGTTCTAGAGTTCCTAACTACACTCCGCCTGTGGCTTCATCCTAGCCAGCTCCAAAAGCCTCCAAGGTGTACTGTTCATCTTGATCATCTACAAAATCTGACATATTATACCAGCGTCGCCACCGATATAATATGTCAGGGTCACCAAAGGTAACACCATGAGCCACAAGAGCTCAGCAGAATAATCCTATACCCGCTAACCCATAATTTACCAATATCAGAGTAAAAGAGCAGCATACCAACTCAAGCACAAGCAGCGGAATAACACATACATGTTTAACAAGGCAAATGATACATCCACATACACTATTCTATCGTTGGTGTCGGTGATATCTGAGTTTCTCCTACGCGACTCGTCGTAGACTATGTCACCATATTCATCAATGTTTCCGAAATCCTTTTTATTATCCAAATCAACATTTTGAAAATCACATTTAACACACCCAACCTCGGTTCCGCCGCACCGGGTTCCCCAGTATCCTCACAATGGTTCCGCCGCGCTGGGTTTCCATTGGCACACATTTTCATTGGCTCCTCTCCGCGGATAACCAAGCCACACACCCAACCTCGGTTCCGCCGCGCCGGGTTCCCGAGTATCCTCACAATGGTTCCGCCGCGCCGGGTTCCCATTGGCACACAACACACACACACTCACATAATGCACCCCACATTTGGTTACTATGTAGTTTCAAAAATATTTTATCATTTGTAACACGCATTCCCACAATGGGCAAGTCCGGCCACATTGCGTTTCCAAAACACACCTTGTCTTAAACCTTTTATCCATATCAACCACACCCTAGGTGTCATGTTTCTATTTCTCGATTTCCGTGTCTCGTTCTCATGCATAGACTCCGCGGTAGGACTTTTCTCATCACAAATCATATAAATCATTCATTGTAATCTGAACTAGCAAGATCATGCAAGTAATCTTATAAACAAGCTCATCACCATCCTTATACAACCACAAGTAATGCAACAATATGTAAACAAACTCATAACTTTCCAAAAGATCAAAATACGAATACTTCGAATAAAGCTTCTGATTTCTCTTATTTCGAAATCCGTTCTTTCTTCCTTTGTGAAAAGTTCAAAAAGACCACATATGTTTATTAACGTGGAAATCGTTTATTCAACAAGTTGCATTCCCATTAGCAAGACAAGTTTATTAACTAACAAGCATATCGACGTACAAGCATCATACCAACTTGAGATATACTTAAGGAAGGAAATATACTTAGGATTAAGAAGTATAGAAAAAAGTCTACAAGATTGTATCTTCATTTCAAGATTTTTGTAAAACAAGCTTTCTAATAATTTAACTTGCCTTATCATAAGCAAACATAACTTAAAGTTATACTAGGGAAGATGAGTATAGATTAATCTACCTTGATCCGAAACTAGTCGGGACCGAATAAGCTAGTTGGAAAGTTCTACGGCGTTGAAACTCGCAAATCTGGACCGGACTTTGGATGGCGATAACTCGGTCAATATTTGGCCGAATGAGGTCGTTCTTGAGTCTAAACCGAAAATCTCGAAATTTTGTACAACTTTCGTGGAAGACGTTATTCCTAGAAACGACTTTCGCTCGGAGAAAAATGGGGATAAGAAAGTGGACAGTGAGCTGTCTGGAATCTGGAAATCCCAGATTTTGGCTGAACTTCGGACGTCAATATCTTTGTCGTTTCTTGGCCGTTTAGGGTGATTCTTGGGTCTAACTTGAAGGTTTTGAAGTGCTCTACAACTTTGTCCAGAGGAGTAGACTCTAAAAACTGCCTTAGGCAGGAGAAAAATGGGGATTTATGAAGGGCCGTAAGCTGACTGGAAAACAGAGAATGGTTTCTAGAGAGAAGTTGGAGCAATGCTTTGAGGTGTGAGTTGAATGGCAAGCTTTAGGTGCTATTTATAGGCAAAAATCTGGCCTTGTCTCTCCCTCCAAGGCCGGCCCCGCCCCCCTCTCTCTTCTTCTCCCATGGATTTGCTCCATGACTTGTCATTTTCATGCTTGAAAGCATGCCATGCTTCCATGGCTTGTCTTTGTCCAATCTTTTAGGCAACCTAGGTTATCATGAAGGGTTTTATGACTTGTCTAGTCTAGGATGGGCTTTGCTTGGATAAAAATACCAAAATCATTAGCTAGGTAGTACTTTGGAATACTAGAAATGGGTTGGCAATTGGGTAATAGGCTTGAGACTAAGTTTGTAGCTTGATGGAGTGTACTACACTCAAGCACACACCTCTCACTCCTCCTGAAAATTTCGGCCAGCCCCCCTCTCTCTCTTCCTCTCTCCTTTTTGCTTCATTGAATTGTCCAATCAAGTCTTCCAAGCATGCCATGCCTTGTCATTTTCATTTCTAGGCTTTCATGAGGGGGTTTTTGGCCTTGTTCTAGGTTATCATGAGGGATTCTATGGGTTGTCCAAATCCTAGAAAGGTTTTGCTTGCAAAAGCACAAGAAAGAAGTAATAATGGTTGTACTTTGGTTAAGTAAAGATAAGGAAGATGACTTGTCTTGTCATCCTAATTGGCAAGACTTGCCTTTATTGTCCAAGGGACAAAGATTTCCCTAGCACTTATTGTCCAATGGATAAAGACAAAAAGGTTCAAGTGGTCCAACTAGAGTCAGGAAGAAGTGATTAGGCTAAATGGGCATTAGGCTATTCTAACTAATTGGTTAAAGACTAACGATACTTAATCTAGGCTTTCATTGCTCGAGTGGTATTTTGGATTTATTTAGTAAGAAATCGCCTAATAACGGAATATTAAAGCCCGACGGTGCCAAACGCCAAGGCAAGGCATGAGCGTGGCAAGGCGACCAGCTAGCTGCGGTGGCCAAGCGACCGCTACCAGCGGTGGCAAGGTGTAGCCAAGGCAAGGCGTGAGCAAGCCCAACAACGCTAAGGCAAAAGCAAGGTGCGACCCGACGCTAAGGCAAAACCCGATAACAGCCAAGAGAGCAATCCGACAGCGAACCCGACGCTAAGGCGAGGCAGTTCGACAAAGAAGCCGACGCTAAGGCAGCAGCAGTTCGTCAATGAGCCGACGCTTAAGGCAGGCAGTTCGACAATGAGCCAACGCTAAGGCAAGGCAGGCGACAGCGAGCCGACGCTAAGACAAGGCAGGCTTGACAGTGAGCCGACGCTAAGGCAAGGCAGTTCGCTGACCCGATGCCAGCGAGGCAGCTCTAACAATGACCCAATGCCAAGGCCGCCCAGCCAAGCCAAAACAAGGCGATCAAGTCAACTGGTCAAGGCAAGGACTAAAAATTAACCACTTTGGCATCGATGCAACGCTCTAGGTTAGAGAAATGTAACTAAGCCAAACGGTAGTTAGGGTTTGCTAACTAATCGGTTAAAACTAAATATACTTGCCAAGTAGGATTTCCAACCGAGAAATATAATTTAAAGATATTATTTACTTATTAGGAAAAATATACGCGTACGTTTACAAGTATACTAGTCATGGGAGAAGGACTAAATTGTCCGGAGTAAAATGATTCAATTTTACAAGTTTCAAATCTAATTATGACGGATTATAAGAATTTAAAAGAAATTTTTAAAGCAATCCAAGCAAATAAAAAAAATTCAAATATTTAACGAAATTTTTATTTACCAAAAATCAGGGTTGTTACACTCACGCAACCAAATCACACACTTGATTGTCAGAGGAATCACTCACTCTCAAGTAAGAAATACTTGCACAATATTTTCATAAACTCAAACTCCTCTTTTCATTCATTAGAACTCATATAAATAGGCATTACAAAATATGACTCAACAAGACTCAATAAAGACTAGACAATTTCCTAGACAGACTTTTCAAATAAATTTAAGACTTTCCAAAGCAAACTATTCTTCCAAGACAAACAACACAAAATAACTAGACATAGAAGTCAAAAGGTATTCAAAGACTAACACAATAAAATAAATCTAAATAGACTTTTCATCTCCCCAATATGCTACTGCGTCATTGGATAATCAAAAGATGTGATAAGTTTTGATTTTCCCATTTTAGTCATGCCAGATACCTACAAGCAAATGGGCAACCATGCATATTGATTCTTCTAACATTCCATTCTTCCAATTCATTCCTTTTTTGACCCATCTCCTTGGTTTCCCAAAGCAGATAAGAGCAGGAGGGCCATTTGGTGACATTATGCAATATGGATGCATCAGATGATCAAAGAATCGAATAATATCTCCCAGCTGTCTTGATGGATTTTCGAATTTTTCATGAAATGCCAAATCCAAACAAGGTAGCAGAGCTTTTAGAGCTACACATGAGTCTCGACTCTGTGCTATACTGCATTACCCTGTATCGCTTCATGTTGTTGACACAAAAAATGTGTCTCTATATAATCCTTTTTACTTTTGTTCGGAGGACAGTGGGGAGAGAAAATAAAAGCACCCGTGCTAATTGGAGCGCAATTTTGTTCACTGACCAAAAAAGGATGATGGAGACACTATTGGGGCAAGTGTTAGGCTCCAACCAATTTGGACCTTTTGTGGGCCCTCTCCAGGCCCGCAATAATGATTGGAATCGTTCATTTTTTAGAACTCGTCGAAAACGTTGGTCACACCTAAAAATTAAGTTGATCGGATATCGTTTGATATGGTTTCAAAATGTATTAAGCTTGGGAAAAAAAAAGTGTGTAACACTGGATTACAACCCATTGAACACATTATTCGAAGATAAATGCATTTTGAAACCATATCAAACGATATCCGATCAACTTGATTTTTGGCGTGACCAACGTTCTCGACAAGCTCTAAAAAATGAGTCGTTCCAACCATTGTTGCAGGCCCAAGAAGGACCCACAACAGGTCCAAACTGGACTGAACTGGTTGGAAACCTAACTGATTAGGACCCTTGCCAACACTATTGTGCCCTCCAAATGGGGATCGTACCAAGCCCAAAAATGTGATTTAGACCTCAATGTGTAGATTAACCTTACAAAAAGTAAGTTTATCCGACATTCTCGATAACTCAAATATTTTGAATGTTGGGTTATCGATACCCGCTCAACTTGCTTTTTTAGAGGTTTGTTCGATGCATTAATATCTGTAAAATGTACATTCAGAATCACATTTTTCGAGCTCGGGACGAAGCCCATTTAGTGGGCACAATACTCTTTGTGCATCCCCCATGTGTCACCTAAACAATGGGGGGAACATTATATATCCGCCATATGTTGAGTCCGCACCATGTTCAACTTCAATGATCAAAATCATTCATTCATAGTGCTTGGTTGTTCAGCGACTTTAGCCTGTTGGTGCCGGAAACTGGATGGACACTCCGAGCTCCTTCTTCTAAAAGTTCCAGCACACAAGCCCAATGATTGAAGGTGTTTCCG
Source organism: Rhododendron molle (assembly GCA_025413875.1). Taxonomy (NCBI): domain Eukaryota; kingdom Viridiplantae; phylum Streptophyta; class Magnoliopsida; order Ericales; family Ericaceae; genus Rhododendron; species Rhododendron molle. Next base: position 32,400,637 of record CM046396.1, read on the forward strand.
GTACCAAACATAGCCAATTCTAAATAATAATAATAAAATAAAAAAATGGCTCAATTTCGTATCAGTAAGTAAATATCCTATAGCTATCACTCTCTCTCCCTCTAAAAAAGCAAACCCAAAAACAGACCTGGTTTTGGGGGAGGGGGGCCGCCGCCTCCTCCTCCGCCCTTCTCCCCCCATCTCCCTCTCCCCTCCTCTTTCTCTCTCTTTTCCGTCGGTGTATCTTCTCATCAGTTTGGAAGCATGAGTTGCTTGTTCGTGGTGACCTTGTTCTAGGTATTCTGACCTCCAGCCAGTGACCTGTGGGCTCGATTCGTCACGGCTCCACCTTGTCTTCCCTGGTTCCGGTGTTTTGTGGCCATCGGCGAATGTAATAACGGTGGTTTGGGGTTAGGCTCTGATGGGGTTGGGGCTTTTTTTTGTTTTTTTCTTTTTCCGGCCGTTTGGCTCGGTTTCTACCGGCTGGTCTCTCCCAGTCCGGTTTATACTGGTCTAGTGCCCTAGATCCGGTGGGTGGTGAGCGAATAATTTTAGTTAGGATTTCGGTGGTCTGGCCGAAGCAGAGACTTTCGGGGTTTGGTGGTGGTCGGAGTGAGGACTGCGGTGGTCGACGGCAGTGTCGGTGGTGCTTCTCGGGGGTTTCCAGTAGTGGTAGTAGTGGAACCATTGTTGGGGTTTTGCGATAGCAGCTCTGGCTTGTTTTTGTTCGCCGGCGCTATTTCCTTGTTCTGGGTCGATAACGGCAGTTTCAGACACAAAGCAGTGTTTGGTCTCCGGCATGGGATTAGATTTCTTCTTTCGCTTGTGATCCGTTTGTTATTTTAATTACATCTGTTATTATTGTTTACTAGTTTGTACTGGGATTTCATTTGATTTCTCTCTGTCTAGTCCCGGATGGGATTCTTATGTAACGACCCGGAATTTTGACCCAATTTTTTTTTTAATAATGTTGTTAGAATTATTTTTCCTAATACAATTATTATTATTTTTTTAAGATACAATTATGCATGCATTTAAATACATGCATTCATACTTTTATTTTTCCTACAATATTTACATACATAGACACTCCTCCTATCTCTCCCTCTCCTACTCAATCTCGACTTCCTCCCTAACCCTAAAACCAAGCCCAATTCGTCCATTCTAAATTTCATGAACCTAGAGGTGTCAAACGGGTCGTGCCGTGTCGGCACGGCCCATTTAACTCCCAAGGTCATATTCCCTTGGCTAGAGGTGTCAAACGGACCATGCCGCGCCGGCCCAGCCCATTTACCTCCGTGCTTTGTGCCATGTCCTGCCGTTCCATGCCATCTCTTAATCGTGTCATGTCGTGTCGCGCAGCCCGTTTACTTCATGATGTCGGGCCTTGGCCTTTGTTCTTGGAGTTCTTTTCTTTAAATCGTGTCATGCTGGCCCGTTTTCTTAAATCGTGTCGTGTCGTGCTGTTTTCAATTGTGTCAAGACGTGTCGATCCGTTTATTGGGTCGGGTCGGACCTTGCCGTTTTAAGTCGTGTCGTGCCTGTGCCAGCACATCGCCAACCAATTTTCATTCGAAATATTATTGCATGGGTATGATAGGTCGTATTTGTATTGTTAATATTTCACACACATGTCTTTGTCCCAAGCATTTTTGGTCTGTTAATGTTTTGAACCACAGCTCTGCAGTTTTGGTGTGGCATTGAGGGAAAAAAGCAATTTCATTTAAAAAGCAATTTCATTTAAGCAATTCCATTGCTAAAGGTTTATTTTGGACAAACTATAAATTGGAGGGCTTGTGTTTGTACAATTCGCCCATGGCAACATCTTTGGCTTGTGGGTGGATTTAAAGATATGTGGAGACTTGCCCTACAAGGGTTGGTGTTGATCCACAGTGGCCCTTGCCTTGTAATGGTTGCTCATTACCAAAATGGGTAAATAAAGAGTTTGTTTGTGCCTTTAGTTGTTACTCTAACGATCTGAGTTCTATTATTCTCAAATATTTTTTGCTTTTGCAAGAGTTCTGGTTGGGGTTATGCTTAATACTACTGGACAGTACTATTAGTCACTTTTAATATTGTATTACCTTCTTGGATATCTGTATTAGCAAATGGAGTTTGGTACTTCACATTCAACTTATGTCTTGTTGAATTCGACAAGGAATTAACAAATATAGACCATTCAATAAATTCATAGAAATCCATTCGATGAAAAAAATTCATATGCAAAATGAAGTAAAATTTAACAATTTAAAAAATAACATATTACAAATGGTCCTAACTGCCCCTAATTAAAAAGAAATTCTTGGTCTTAATGAAGTAAAAAGGTGCGGATTCGTGTATTCCCCCAACGCAACTTCAACAGTTCAACGGCAGGCTGATTTTCAATGCAATCGACTATAACCTGTACAAAAAGAGGAAAATAACCAGAAAGCATTAGAAAATTTGAAACTAGAGAACTGCATACGCTATGTGATTTGAGGCAGTTTTTCACTCTCACAATTAATCTCACAAAATTTCAGTAGACGAAGTATTTAGAATACACGACGATCACAGATGTTACCTTGGAATTCAAAATCTGTTGTGAGGTAGACTCATCTTCGTCCAACGACTTGAAGTACACCTCCACCATATCAGTCGGTTCAAGGGCTCTCTTTTGCGCTCCGTTTCGTTCGTTTTGGCTGGGCTTTGGTTCAATTGTTTAAACCAAAAACCAAACACACACGCACACACACACACCCCTGCTGGAACTAACACACATGAGACACCTGCACTTTTTTGAACCAAAAACCTGCCAAAACCCTCCAAACTTTGAAAGACACCCACACCCACACAGGCACACACTGACACTGTGACACACAGAGTTGTTCAAACAGCAGCAGCACACAAAGTCATTTCTGCTCAATTTTTGCTCAGTTTCTGCTCAGTCCAATAACAAATGAAAACTTTAAGTATAAGACCAATTTGGCTCAGATTATATCATCATAGCCACAGAGCAGCATGCAGCAACCACAGTTTCACACATATATGCCAGTGCACACACTCATACACATTATTGGACTGAGCAGCATACAAAACCCAGAAACACACCTGCACTTTTTTGAACCAAAAACCTGCCAAAACCCTCCAAACTTTGAAGGACACCCACACCCACACACATTGACACTGTGACACAGAGTTATTCAAACAGCAGCAGCACACAAAGTCATTTCTGCTCAATTTTTGCTCAATTTCTGCTCATCAGTCCAATAACAAATGGAAACTTGAAGTATAAGACCAATTTGGCTCAGATTATATCATCATAGCCACACAGCAGCATGCAGCAACAACAGTTTCACACATATATGCCAGTGCATACACTCATACACAAATATATGCCAGTGCACACACTCATACACATTATTGGACTGAACAACATGCTAAACCCCCTAAGCATGCATCTGCCCAAGTTCGATGTGGTACAAGTCAACAAATATAGGTCACAGCAACCTGTCCTTAGGCTCAGATCAAATATCATCACAGCCAAACCCACAAAACTGCATCAAAACAGCATGCTAAACGAAACCAAACATAGGCATGGCATCAAGGTAGTAATGAAAACAGGATTGGGCTCAGAAAAAATATACTTTGGAAATTAGAATGGTACTCATGGCTGCATCTAATGATACCCCGCCAAGGCGCCAAGGTATCCACCTTAATTATGAATTGAATTTTAATTCATCATTGCCCACAAATAAGATAACGCCCATGTTCATACTTTTTTCATACCACCAAACACCAAAATCTATGAAACTTGTAGTTTGGCATGTTGTTTTCTTCTGCAATTTAGGCTCAGATTATATCATGAATCATCATGGCCATACTAAACACCCATTAGGCTCAAATTATATCATCATAGCCACACTAAACACAAATTACGCTCAGTTATATCATCATAGCACACACTCGGATATAGAAAGAAAAGCACCTGGATGCAGCAACATTAAGTTGCCATTTAAGGCCTTCATAAGTTACCAGCACCAGCACCCCTAATCAGCATCTATATCTGAGTCCGAAAAATAATCTCTGAATTCATCTCTAGGATGACATTTTTGAATTCCAAGACGTGCATCCTCCCAATCTTTTAAGCATATAAGACAGTCCAAAATGTCGGGAGCTAGTCTGCTCCTCCTCTCATCCAACACTCTATTACCTGCACTAAAAGCAGATTCCGAAGCCACTGAAGACACAGGTGGTGTTAGCAAATCACGTGCCATGATAGAAAGAATGGAAAATGTCTTTTCAGTTTTTTTCCACCAAGCTCAGATATCAAATTATTGTAAGTCCTCAGAGGTAAGTAAATTTATCTCTAAATATTGAGTAAGTTCAGATCGTGAACAAGTTTCACTACTACCTTGCCCTGAAATCAGAAACCAAGATGGGTCATTGTCATTGTTACTTGTAGAACATGCGTCATTAATACTTGAAGAACATGGAGCAGCAGCAGCAGTAGAAGTGCATGCAAATTTAGACTCATATGAACCATATATAGAAGTCAACAGTGCAGTGACAGAAGAAGTAGAAGGTAATGTAATCCCTAAATTCTCACCAAGCCCTTTTAAGAGCTTTTCAACACCCGTTACCTTAATCCTAGGGTCCATTGCAGAAGCTACAATAAATATTGTTGGCATGTTCTTGAAATATTTGTTGAATTTATCTTTCATAGACTTACAAGCAGCTACAAAATTTGGTTTTGATCTATGACTTTTAAGAGTGTGACTCATATTATACAATTGATTAAGCACAAGACAAGTAGTAGGATAATGAACACCTGAGCAAGCTAAGGTAGCAGCATAAAATTTTTTCAAAAACTTCATAAACTCAAAAGCAATATTCCAATCAGCTCGAGTTAAACCACCATCAGGACCCACATACTTGGAATTAACATAAGCAGAAATTACATCAGTGTGATTCCTACAAGATTTTAACATAATAAATGTTGAATTCCAACGAGTTTGCACATCAGTTTTGATTTTTTTTGGTTTCACATTGTAACTTACACACAATCCTTCAAATTCTTGCTGCCTAGCTGGGGAAGTAGCAATAAAAAGAATAGCTTCTCTAATTTTTTCTATTTGTGGTCCTATAGGTTTCAAACCATCTTTCACAACTAAGTTAATGATATGGCATACACATCGCACATGAAAAAATTGTCCAGCATGAGAAATAGTCAAATTATGTTTGAACAACTCAATTGAACTGGTATTAGCAGAATGGTTATCAAAAGTAATACTAAAAACTTTATCAACAATTTCAAACTCCCTAAAAACACCCATTATACATTGAAAAATGTTCATAGCATTATGAGGATACTCCATTAAACGAAAAGCAATAATTTTTTTATTCAAAATCCAATTGGAGTCTATATAATGAGCTGTCACAGAAATGTAACCAAGATTATTTCGACCACTCCACATATCAGAAGTAAAAGAGACTAAACTACCAAGTTTTGCAATTTCACTTATCAAATTTTTTCTAACTTCAATAAAAGCTTTCAAAGAATCACTTCTTGTTGTATTTCTAGAAACTTTCGAAAAAAGTGGTTGAAGATAATGTTTGACAAAATATTCAAATCTAATATTATCACCAAAAGTAAATGGTTGTTCAGCTGCAACTACGTAACGGGCCAATCCCTCCCTCATACTAGATTGAGAATATACGAAATTCGACATACCACCTACAAAATCAATACTACCAGATTCACCACTAGCTTGGCCAACTATGGTATGTTTAAATTTTTTTTGTTTGAAATTTAAATGTCGTTGAAGATGCCCTACACCGCCACGACTAGCACAGGTATAATTTTTCGGACAATAATTACATACAGCTCTACGTCCTATAATAACTCCTTCTGCATTTTTTAATTTCTTAATAGTTAAATGGTTCCATACCCAAGAGCGGCGCCTTTTATCACCTGAGTCGGCCGATTGGCTACCACCTGTAGGACTAGAAACTGCTGCAATGTTTGAAGCAGCTTCACCTACAGACTCCCTTCCTGGTCGTGGAGTTGGTCCATTATCATCCAAGTCATCATCATCCAAGTCAGGGTTTAAACGCTCATTGTCAAAATGAATATCTTCAGGATCCATCTCCTACAAAAAAATGAAAACAAAGCAGAGAAAATTAGTACAGTAGAAAATGGTGACCAAAAGTGACAGTATCCATCTCCTAATTTCAGAAATTAGTAACAAATTAACAAAAGCCCTAATTTCTTGTTACTAATTTAAAATTAACAAAACCCCTAATTTCGTAACCTTAATTTCAGAAATTAATAACAAAAGTGAAAAGCCCTAATTTCTTGTTACTAATTTCAGAAATTAGTACAAATTAACAAAACCCCTAATTTCGTAACCCTAATTTCAGAAATTAGTAAAAATTAACAAAAGCCCTAATTTCGTAACCCTAATTTCAGAAATTACTAACAAAAATGAAAAGCCCTAATTTCTTGTTACTAATTTCAGAAATTAGTACAAATTAACAAAACCCCTAATTTCGTAACCCTAATTTCAGAAATTAGTAAAAAACCCTAATTACAGTAGTCAGTAGATAACGATAAGTGGAGACTGGAGAGGGAAGTGATAGACGTACCTGTGAGAGAGAGAGATACGGTGACTGGTGAGTGAGTCGGACTGTCGGAGAGACAGAGACGTTGAGAGAATGAGATGATGATGGTCACTGAGTTCAGATCTGAACTCTTCGCCTGTGATGGTCACCGTGACACCGTCGTCCGTCGCACCGTGTCACCGACTCGCCGTTTAAGAGTAGAGAGAGAGAGAGAGAGCAGCGAGACACAGTCACACAGAGGTGTGAGTCGTGTGACCACTGAGTCACTGACCAGCGAGTCAGAGAGAGAGAGAGAGTGAGAGAGGTGAGTCAGACAGAGAGAGTGAGAGAGGTGAATCAATCGGTGAGAGAGAGAGGTGATTCAGGTGAAGGATTTGATATATACTTCAGAATTCGAACGTTGGGCTCGTCAGAGGTAAGAGGTGAGAGGTGAGAGGACAGAGAGACGTTGAGAGATAGAGAGAGAGTCTGAGAGAGATCGAACTCATCGAAGGGAGAAGAGAATGAGATGTCTGCTAGGGCAGCATCTCATTTCTTTTATATGATCTGTGTGATCATGTGCAGGCGAGACACCATAATCCATATGCACCAACTTATCGAAATTTCCCAGAGAGTCCTATAATGGATCACTCGAGGGCCGCCCGAGTTATTTTTTGAAAATCGGAACCGTCTATATTTTATGTGGGAGGGATTATAACATTCCTGCCAAAAATGACGTATATTGGTTAGCGTTATATATTTGATTGTTTATAACGTTTATTTTCCTATTAATAAATCTACGTGTCGATGGAGGAGCTTTAAAAAACCCGATAGACCCAAAAATTAGTGAGAGTCATTAAAACACAGAGAATAACAAAATGAACAGTATGGATCGTCATATTTGTTTTGTGATCGTGTGGCTAATGTACATTATACTATAGCAGAATACATTGGTTCATAACCAATCAAGTTCAATGTATAGATTTGAAAGGTAGCTGCAGATTTTTTTCCCCAAATGTTCGATCTAAACCGTTACGATTTAACGTCTTATCAAATTTATCATTCTCACTTGAATAGGTGATAATTGAATGTCGGAAATCACATCATCGGAACACATTTGGTGCTTCCAGAGGCATTAAAGTCCTATAATGCATTACTTGAGGGCCGCCCAAGGAATTTTTTTAAAATCGGAACCATCTAACTTTTATGTGGGAGAGATTAGATCATTCATGCCAATAATTAAGTACAATGCTTATCGCTACATACTTGATCGGACGTAAACAAAATTCAATCAAACAATGAATTAACATGCCGATGAAAGAGCTTTCAAAATTCGACGCACAAAAAAACAGGATCCAATGATTAAAACACTAAGCACAACAAAATGAACGCATTGAATGGTATCGATCGTCGTGATTGCGTTGCGATTGTGTGGCTACTGCTTGATGGCTTCGTTTTTATATAAAAGAGCTACATACTATATACTAATTTTTTAAATCTGTAACACAAGTTAATTGGTGGCATAGTGGTTTGTTTGTGTATGAAAGAACCTAAGGACTTGAGTTCGAGTCCAAGTCCAATCACTCCTATTTTTATTTTATTTTTCCTTATTTCTATTTTCTACTATGTTTTTTTTTCCTTTTTTGTTTGCACTTTTTTCCTTATTTGTTGTTAGATTTGGGATAAATAATATATGACTCTTGCTCATTTCCTTTCATATTAAATTACTCTTGCACCATAAATATTTTGATAAGTTTTTAAAATTTTACTTTTTATCTTGTAATGTTAAATTTACAAACCAAATATCCAAAGCCTATTTTACTAACAAAAAGTTAAAAACAAAAAAAATATTTTTTACCGAATAAAAATTAATAACTTTTTAAAAGTAAAAAATTTGATTTTTTAAAAACATGATTTTTTAAAGAAATTGTTGTTTTTAAATTAAATATCTTCGTTGTTTACCTCTTTTTATTTTTTACTGAATAGAAATTGTTTAATTTTTTTTAAATTAAAAAAAGTCATTTGGCTTTTTTAATTTTTTTTGTTTTTCCGTGCCTCGTGCCGTGCCTATGTCGTGCCGGGTCGTGCTCGTGTCCGTGCCTTGCTAGAATCGTGCCGTGCCGTGCCGTTCCTATCCACATTCCGTACCCGTGCCCGTCTACAGCCGTGTCGTGCCGTGCCGTGTCAGGCCAACTTTCGTGCCGTGTCAGGCTAACTTTCGTGCCGTGCCCGTGCCGTGCCCTGTACCCACTAAAACCGTGCCGTGTCGTGCCATGTCAGGCCAAGACCGTGCCGTGCCGTGCCGGCACGGCCCATTTGACACCTCTACATGAACCCAACTCCATGAAATTCAATCATATTCTACTACTATTTCAAAATTCTTCAATAAATACCCCATCTCTTCGATCCTAGAGCACACCACAATACTCTCCACGTCCATTACAAAAACCAAACCAACTCCATTCTCGTCCATATCACGTTACCTCTGTTCACGGCCTATTTCGTCCAAGTTAATGTCGTTTTTAGGCCTAAGTTTCTTCACAAAAGTTGTAGAGGGCGTCGAGAGCTTCGATTTCGACCCAAGAATCACCAAAAAAGGTCAAAGATTGATAGAGTTATCGCTGCCCAAAGTTCAGTAAAATTTTCGGATTTCTGTTCGAGACAGCAAACAGTACTTATGAAAACTCCCACTTTCTCCTAGTCCGAATGGTTTTCGGGTTTTGACTTCTTCACGAAAGTTGTAGAACGTTTCAAGATCTTCGCGTTAGACACAAGAATCGTCCAAAACAGTAGAGGTTTGGTTAAGTTATTCCAGTCCAAAGTTGTTGCTAGAATACCGATCTTTCGCCACCAAAACGAAAACTACGGAATCGTTTCGTCCGGATTAAAGGCATTATAATCCTTCTCCTACCTCTCCCTAAGTATATTAATGTAGTAAGTGGTTGGTTTTTATGATTAGAATCGAATGAACGAAACTCAGTTTTTTTTTTCCGAAAAATCTTTGCGACCTCCCGAACAATGTTTTTAACACCTAAACTATTTTTCCTAGATTTCTTGCATCTCAAAGATGATATCTTGTTAAAATAATATTTTTTTAATTAACTATTTATTATTATTCACACATTGTTTCTGAAACAAAAATATTTTATGATATTATAAACTATGTTATTAATGCCCCAGTAATTTTATTTAGACTCCTTACTTTCCGAAGATCAAACAATGTTAACCTTAGTATATTTTAAATTAGTAAATTATTTATTATCTATTTATTTCACTTTTGGCTATTTTATTTAACGTCGTCTTTTAAAATAATTCCGCGATCCACCGAACCCAACTTTTGACACTCAAACATGTTACATAGGACCGTTAGGACTCTTACTAAGATCATGATAATTGTTCCAATATTTTTACCTAATTATTATACTTAATTAGTTTCTTAATCAATCTAATTACTTAAAATAATTAATAAAATGCTAGAAATTTTTTTTTAAAGTCTTATATAAAAATTCCTACCTTATTATTGATATCGTGACCATACAAGATTAAGGGCAACGGCCCAGTCATAAAAAGTTGTGTGATTGCATTTGCCTAAAATTCATTTTGATCCTCTTGTTATTCGTTTTTATTATTATTATTATTATTATTGTAAATAATATTGTGTTGATACTTGATTTGAATGCTAGATTGGACCTTAGAGACAAGGGGTGGTATACGAAATAGAAATCACTTAGACGATGCTAGATAATGGATAAATTGTGAAGTTTCTTTCTTTTTAGAGATTGCCTGCAGGCGTGATTTTGAGATGTGATGAGATTGAAACTGGCAAAATAAGCCCAATGATGTGATTTGAAACTGGCGGATTGTCCAGTAATGATATAAAACCTGGCGGATAGTCCAGAGATATTTTGTGTTGATAAAATATGGCAGATAGTCCAGAGATGTTTTGTGCTGATAAAACCTGGCGGATAGTCCAGAGATATTTTGTGTTGATAAAACCTGGCGGATAATTCAGAGATGTTTTGTGTTGATAAAACCTGGCGGATAGTCCAGAGATGCTTTGTGTTGATAAAACTTGGCGGGTGGTCCAGTGATAATTTATTGATAAAATCTGACAATGGTCCAGTGATGTTTGATGATAAAACCTGGCAGGTAGCCCAGTGATGTTTGATGATAAAACCTGGCAGAGGTCCAGCGATATTTTATGATGATAAAACCTCGCAGGTAGCCCAATGATGTTTGATGATAAAACCTGACAGGTAGCCCAGTGATGTTTGATGATAAAACTTGGCGAAAGTCCAGCGATATTTTGTGATGATAGGCTGGCATGTGTCCAGTGATGAATTGATAGATTGGCGTGCGTCCAGTGATGATTGTGAAATGGTTGTGATGTGGTGTATAAGATAGGCGAACCCTAATTGTGATTCAGGTATGATAAGTTATCCCCTTGTTGTAGTTATTGTAACTTAGGTTATCTACGACAGCAAAGGGAAGTGATTTCATGGGACAGAGCATGGCTAGCGGTTGAGGAGGAAAAATCTCATGAATGAGATCTTAGATTTCACGATAGGATAATGGATAGTAATGAACTGGCTTATGTGAAAAATCTCCGTTTTACTTTTTCGTATCATTTTTATCCTGTTGCTTGCTAATTGTAAAGTAAGGGATTAGCAGGGTTAGGATTATTTTACTGGGTGATTTATCACTCACGGATACGTCTGTATCCTAGTAAATCGATTGCTTTGGCGATCAATTTGCCAGAGGGTGCAGGATTTAATGATGATGTAGTTCAACACGGAAAAAATATCAGGAATGAAGATCGAGCATGCTTGGGATCTGTATCAAGCCTAGAGTCTGCTCTGAAGTTCATGTATTTTCAATCAGTGAATTTATCTTGAGATTGTAATAACTAAACTTTACTTTAGAAAATTATATTTACTTAGCAGATTTTCTTAAGAAAATTATTTATTTGGTTCTCGAAAAATCAGGGCATTACATCTTATATCGGCACCTAGTGTTGATTTGCTTTTGCAAGGTGTCTTGTAATCCCGGAATATGTAGTTTGGTGCACTCCTGTATTTTTCGATTTAATCTTTGCCTTCGGGCTTGTAATGAATTGACTGTTTCAAAAAAAAAAAAAAAAGTAAATACTTGATCGAATCACACTTCTTTCGCTACAGAATTTTACTCCGAAAATTCAGACTAGGAATTAAACCATTTGATCAAGTACCTACAGAGTAGAGGTGTCAAACGTGTGTGCCGTGCCGTGCCGGGCCATTCAACTTTCGTGCCAACCGTGCTTCGTACCGTACCGTGCCGTGCCTGTTTACTTAAATCGTCTCGTGCCGTGTCGTGTCATAGCCAATCATGTAGTGACTTGCCGTGCCGTGCCGATTTACTTAAGTCATATCGTATCGTGTCGTGTCATTTTCAATCGTGTCGGGCCGAGCCCATTTACTTAAATTGTGTCGTGCCGTGCCGGCCCATTTTTTAATCGTGTCTTGTCGTGCCGTTTTTCAATCGTGTCGTGCCTGGCCGAGCCCATTTACTTAAATTGTGTCGTGCCATGTTGGCCCGTTTTTTAATCGTGTCGTGTCACAAGTTCAATAAAACTTGGTCACTTGGGTTTGAATCACATGAAGGTTTTTTTCTTTAAAATTCGTGTTTTTTTCTTATTTATTGTTAGTTGTTCCAATTTAAAAGCTTCTTTTTTATAAATAATGAAACAAAAATTCCTTGTTTTGTAATTGAAACTATTGTTAATTAATCACATTATATTTATGAGTCACAAGTCAAATTATTTAATAACTTTTTTCCCGTATCTTATGTCGTGTCCTTTGGTGCCTGTCAACCCGTGTCATGTCCGGCTAGAACTGTGTAGTGTCGTGTCTGTGCCGTGCTAGAACCATGTCGTGCCTTGCCGTGCCCGTTCAACTACCGTGTCGTCCCTGTGACTGGCTAAACCGTGTCGTGTCGTGCCGTGCCAGGCCAACTTCCGTGCCTATGCCCGTGCTGTGCCCGCCCACTTCCGTGCCTCGTGCCAATCCGCGTGCCCACTAAAATCGTGCCTTGTCGTGCCGTGCCCGGCCAAGACCGTGCCTGTGCCCGTCCATGTGCTCACTAAGACCGTGCTGTTTCATGTTGTGCCAAGGCTCGACCGTGCCCGTGCCGTGCCATATTTAACCATGTCGTGTCGTGTCGACACGGCCCGTTTGACACCCCTACTACAGAGATGGGATGGTACTGATTATTCGCGAGATCAACCACAAAATCAAGTTCTAAAAAATGCCCGAAATCCGATCATCGAAGTACATCTCGGCTGACAAGCACTGCCTAGTGCAGTTGGTAAGTCATCTCTCCCCTATGAGGGAGATCCTGGGTTCGACTCCTGCTGGAGCAATACCCTTGGGGCCCCAAGCTATGGATAACTTCTGGACCCCGTGCTAATCCTAACACTCCCCACTAACCCCGCTGATGTATGACGATTGAAAAAAAAATAAAGTACATCTCGGTTTGATTTTCACACAAAGTAAACAATGTTCTCTAACTTTTTAAATGTGCGAACGAAATTGCCTAATTGGAGATTATGCATAAAAACCTTCAAATTGGTAATTAGAAGTTTTGTGTTTGACTTTCAAAACCATTTGAGATACTTTTGGACCGTCATAAATAAATGTGTGAGTTTGGCTCCTCTCCAATTCTAGGGGAATTGGAGAATCATCAAGTCCTATTAATAAGGTGACATATGGCAACTATAAAATCTAATGGCCAAGATCATTAATGGTCACATAATCCTTGTTATACAACAAAACACCGAATAATTTCACTTGCCCATCATCATTCGAGAAACCATCCATCACTGCCCCTTCCCTCTATCTTCGTCCAACCCTCCACTAGCCATCACCACCGCCCATTCCCTCTACATCCCTCTGCACCTCCACCGTTTTGTTGATTGCTTAAGCCGCTGACAAATTAAGGATACCGGCGCCACCATACTTCTCCAACCTCCAACCCCCTGACATCAGAATCACAATTTGTGGATTCTGCGGAGCGAAAATCTCATTGCTGATCAGTAAACCAACTCTGTATTTCTATGCCTTTTTGGATCTGGTTTTTGAGTTCCATGGAATGTGTTTTTCGATCTGTTTTTTTTTTCGGTTCAGTTTCAATCTGATTTGAAATTCCAAGGAGTACAAACCCACCATTCTAATTTATCTCCAGAAAATCGAAGTGTATATGTCTACTGCTATAGATAATTTTTTGGTTCATTAAAGTTGTCAATGGCAGTGAATGAAAGAGAGAGGGATAAATAATTATGTGTGATCATCCTTATGTCCTTTAGAGAGGTTGTGTTCAGTGTTATATTCTTAGCCATTAGATTAGAATTGGAGAATCCTCCAATTTCCTTAGGATTGGAGAGGATGGCTACGTGATGCCTCCTCATGAACAACAATGAATTTTTTCACTCCAAATGCCGTCTACCGGATGAAAAATTATTGAATAGCTCTATAGTATCGACCAAGCATGCATTGATGGTAAACAGATCGGCACGTGGGGCTCACTTCGAGTGAAAATTTGTTACATTGAATCAAACACTTGTAGTAATCCGATTGAATTGATTTTCCACAATGCCACCCGGGAAAAAAATATTATTTTAAATTTAATGAATAGTCAAATCATTTGTATGAGACCTAAAAATGAACCCCAAGTGCTAATGTGTACCATCGGTGCATGCCGATCAGTGCTCATAGACGGGTTGAAAATTACTAGGTGCTCTTGGCAAGGGCGGAAGTTTGAAGAACCAAACCTAGGCTGTAGCTCCGGTGAAGCCTAGGTAAAGTGGGAAAAAAATTAAAATTTATATGTAAGAGTTTAACCCAATCAATTTTAGCCGACCTCATTTATAGGTAAACTTGTTAAAAATATCGATTGGAATGAGATAATAAATGATTTTTACTCTCTAAAACAATGCAAGACACAACTTCAGTAAGGTACAAATTCAATAAATTACGTACATTTTTTCTACTTTTCTTTTGTTTATTTTGAACATTTATATATTTATGTACAAATTTGTTGGAGATTAATTGTAAAACTCTTTTTTGGTCGATGTGGACATACATATATGTATATGTATTAGTTTATTAAATTTTGAGTTAATCCAAGGCAAAGTAAATTCCTAGTTCTGCCCTTGACTCTTGGTGTAGCGTTCCTTGATGTCCTAAGACAACGAAAAAATAAGATAAGGAAATAATATTCGCATACGGCAGGCTGCAGGCCCAATATTCCTTTCACTCTCAGTAAGCTCCTTTCTTTTCTTTTCTTTTTAAGATAAGATAAACCATATAGGTTATACGCCTAAAGCCGTTTTTAATCGAAATAGACAACTCTTTCAAAATAGGTACGACGCTGCCAATTATTTAACCGGGATGTCTCTTTAGGCCTGCGGCCGCCCGACGGCCCCATCTCTCTCCCTCTCCCTCTCCCTCTCCCACCCCCTCTCCCAATGTGACATATAATAGCACGGGGTTTTGCTAGATAGGCAAGTATATGTAGTTTTGTTAATTGATTTTGGCTGCAAATTCTGCTGGTGATGTAACACCTTGTTATTATACCTTCATGATAAATCAATGGGTAACGCAGATAATTCCTCCCATGAATTAAGTATATAGAGATGTCTGTACTCTTCCCATTTTCCGGGTACGTGAGATCTAACTGTTATAGCCTGTCAAGATGCTCTAAAATTTGATTCCTCCAAAGGTTGTCAAAATAATCATTTCCTGCCCGGCGACTCTCTTATTATAACCGGGTATCCAGGCTAACTTAAGCACGTCACAAGTTAATAACCGGATAAGCTTCCAAGAGTTAGCTTCAGGAGTTTTTTTTTTGACCATGGGAATCGAACCTGCAAGCTTGGGTAAATAAATCACTTACTGTTATATTTCCACTCAACCAACGAGCAATTATTCAGTTCTCCTGGAGATCGTCACGTGGTATTATATATAAGTCCTTCCCCACCATACATTGGTGTGAGAGTCACACACTTTGTGGTGGAGCCCACACCAATGACTGATAGAGAAAGAGTTTTGAGGCACCACGTGACGATAATCAGGAGCAATAAATGATTTTCCCTCAACCAACAAGTTAAGTTTCCACTCGACCAACCCTTTTGGTTTCCTGGCAACCTAATTAGCAGTCAAACTAATCGATCAACTGTTTCATTGGCAATTTTTTTGATGCCTCTAGCTGATGTTAATTTTCTGTTTCACTGCAAAACATAAAACAATTCCAAACACAGTCAAGAGCAAGATGTGTACTCAAACTGTTGTCCAAAACTTGACATTGACACCAGCAGTTCCATACCAACAGAACACAACCAACATGAGAATTGACAAGCAGTACCATACAAAACTAGACATATACTCTCTGGATTTGGCTCCATTTGGAGACCTCTCATAAGACTAGCTTTCATTCTCTAGAAAGTTGACCCTAAGTTAATATACTATCTTGACCTGGTGTATCTGTTTTTATACTCCCCAATATCTTCAAAGCTCGTGTCATAGAATCCAATCCCAGTTTTCATACAGAAATGGAAGTGAAAACAGATCCAAGTTTTGAAGCAGACGATGATGTTTTCTACGCGGAGCTCAGAAGACAAATTCTGCTTTTGACCTTGGAGGATGATGATGAAAATGCCGTATTTCCAAAAACCAGACGTTTGGATGCTAGAGGAGGCGCCAAACAGGGCTCAGGCAGCGGTGTGCCGTCTGTACGACTACTCCCCGGAAGCTGTTTCGGTTGGTTGGAGAATGAGAACAGTACTGCAGTACCCACCTGGCTGGTGAACTTGTGGAGGCATGGGAATGGAACTGGGGTGTTCATACCTCATATTGCCAAATCCAGAAGACGGCCCAAATCAGGTACGTTCTTTCTTCTTTGTTACGTAATGATCTATTGATGTACGAAACATGAGCAGCACTGCAGCACCTAATTCCAGATGTCGTAATAGTCCGGAACGAGCCAGGCACGGCCACACCTGAAACATGTCAGGATACATGCCAGACGTGTGGTGTGTGTTATACTTGTTATTGTTCGAAAACATTTTAGTGAAAACATTAGGGACACGAATACGCCTATTGTGAGATGATCTAGCTTTTTTTCTGCATCCATGTTATTTCCATGTTCCAAATTTTTTAAGATTGATGTGGCTCGTATCCTTGTCTTTTTTTGGTGTTTGTGCTTCTTAGACATCAATTTTCTGTCATATATTAAACAACTTCATTATCTTATTGCTGCTCAATCGGGCTTCGCAGAAAGAAGGAACAACGCAAGAGGAAGAATATACAAGCCAGTGGCAAACGAGAATGAATGACTGCGCAACTCCACCTCAATGTCACAAGTAGTAGAATAATACCGCATAAGCGTGTGAAAGGGTTGTGGAAGGAGTAATAGAGATTAGTCCGAGGTACGTGCAAGCTGGCCTAGGATCCCCTGCATTAACCCAGCAGAACAAAAAAAAAAAAACTCCACCCCAATGTCACAAGTGGTAGAATAATACATATCATTTACGTACTGTTGATCAAAATGAAGTGACGATACAACTTGTCTACACAATTGCTGTAAACATATTGTAATCGCAATAATACAAAACACAGTGAGCATTCGATACTCACTTTTTCCAAGAACAGGAGTTTTTCCTAGAAGATGAACAAATAAATTTGTTTTCCAGATTTGGGGACGCGTTTTTTTGTTTTATCACCTTGAGAGTCAATCAAATCTTACAATAGCAATTCGACAAGCACATTGCCCTTCATATTAATAAGGAACAGAAAGGATGAATATTGAAGCATAGCAGTATCAAATTACTTACTGATATCAACTAGAACATTACAACAGTTAGGAAAAAAACAGGTCTTTATCTCGCCTCAGTCCCCATGCTGATTCAATATCTTCAAAGTGCATTTGCTTTCAATATATTTCTGGTAGACGCGAAGTAAACAATACTTTATTGAAACCGACGATTTCATCCACATGCAGTCAGATAAGACAGAGATCTCAGCCCTTGGGGCGTGCCAACCATAACGAACTGAGCGCCCGTAGGTATGACATGTAATCACTGATGACTAATAGGGCTCGAGCTGCTTTCCGCGCGGGTGGTCAAAATCCGATGCATTTGTTGCAATGTTTGTCGCCTCAAAAGGTCACAAAGTCTGTACACTTCCGGAGATAACAACTAAGTCGGCAGCTGGTTCAGTTCCCACTCAATTGCAGCTTATTTAGCATGAATTTTGAATTCACATGCTTAAGCAAGTTTTATTTCCTTGCTCATGGCTTAAAACGAGCTCCAAGGGACAACTTTTTAATAATTTTAGTTAGACCAACCCTATAGCAAACCTAGCTCAAATTAAAGTAAATATTTGGGTAAAAGGCTTCTGAAGCACTCCAATGAGCTAACTCAAATCTAAATATAAATTGGAGTTAAAGTATTGAAGGAAAATCTATAAATTCGAAAGACAAATAACTTTCACCACAATCTAAGTATGGCGAGCTTGCCCATTGCAGTTGCCATTTGTCCCATGCAGTCAGCCACATTTCCAGATCCAGTATGGCCCAAACAGTTGGGGGACAATGTCTCTGTTGGTTAAAATGAACAGACTAGTAGGAACTACTGTATAGTAGCAAAACAATAATAATAAAAAGCTAGCTAGCAAAGATAACACTTTTAATCAAAAAAAATAGGGATTAGAAAAGCATGTGGATCGAAGAAGTGGCGCCCTACTAAGAGAAGATGTTGGGAATGCCTAAAATTCTTTTGTCCTACATTGGTTAATTATGTTGTTCTCATTTTTGTATCCGGCCTATTATAAATAGGGCTTTGGGGGACTTCTAGGATTTCATCTTTATTATCTTTTGGGTGGGCTCTCTCTCATAGTGTGGTCTCTTTAGACTTCCAGATTACAGCCGATTCTTTATATCTTTTCTCCACGTTTATTAGTAATCCTCTCTCTCCTCGCCCGTGAATGTACCCATCTTCGGGAATCACGTATATCTTGTGTCTCTTGTGATTTCTTGTTTAGTTTTCTCTTTCTCTTTCTCGTTCTTAACTTGCATTCAGAGCGTTCATTACAACAAACTAGTATTAGAGCCTCAAGTTGCAAAACTAGGGCGTTTTCGATTGTGGTTATAGCGGCTAAATTCGAGATTGCGAAGTTCGATGGGCAAAGCAGCAGTTTCAGTCTTTAGAGAGTAAAGATGAAGGCTTTGTTAACCCAACAAGGATTGCACAAGGCTTTGTTAGGCAAGACTAGTTCTGGAATCAAAGAGGAAGATTAGAATGATACGGATGCCAAAGCTCTGAGTTCTATTCAGTTGATTTTCACCAGTTGTAAAACTTAGTTCCATTCGTACTTTCTTGCTATTAATGCATATTATGATCTTGAATTGGAGCAACTTGATGTCAAAACTGCATATTTGCATAACGAACTTGAGGATCAGATTTATACGCGTCAGCCTGAGGGATTTGTTGTTTCTAGTAAGGAGGATCACGTTTGTTTACTTCGTAAGTCTTTATGTGGCCTCAAACAATCTCTTAGGCAGTGGTATAAACGGTTTGATACTTTTATGATAAGTCTGTCATATTCTAGGAGTGAGTATGACAGTTATGTGTATTTTCGAAATCTTCCAGATAGTTCTTTTGTTTATCTATTGTTGTATGTTGATGATATATTTATTGTTGCCAAGAGTGTATCATAAATCAATAGTTTGAAACATCAATTAGGTGGTGAATTTGAGATGAAAGATTTGAGTGCGGCAAAATGTATTTTGGGTATAGAGATTTGCAGAAATCGAGTAGCTGGCAACTTATTTTTGAATCAGAAGTCTTTTATTCTCAAAGTGCTTCAGCTCTTTGCCATGCAGAACTCAAAGCTAGTCAGTACCTCTTTGGTAGCAAACTTTTGACTTTCAACTAAGTTGTCACCACAGTCGGAGGATGAGAAGAAGTATATGTCTCAGGTTTCATATTCATGCGTAGTTGAAAGCCTTATATACACCCTGGTATGTATTCGCCCTGATATTTCACATGTAATTAGTGTCGTTAGTCGTTATATGGGGTGTCCAAGAAAGGTACATTGGGAGGCTATGAAATAGATACTATGGTATTTGTGCAGAATTGCGGGTGTTGGTTTATTAATTGTGGTTGCCAATTTTGGTGATCATGTTGTTGGTTATGTTGATTCGGATTTTGCCGGTGACCACGATAAGAGGAGGTCTGTGACAAGTTATGTATTTGCTCTGTCCAGAAGTGCAATTAGTTGGAAAGCTACTTTACAGGTTACAATCGCGCTGTCTACAATAAAAGCGGAGTATATGGCCATTGCTAAAACTGTGAATGAGGTATTATGGATGAGAGGTTTGCTTTGTGAGCTTGGTCTTGCACAAGGTATGGATTCAGTATTTTGTGATTCGCAAAGTACTATACATTTGACTAAAAATCTGATGTATCATGATAGGACCAAGCATATCGATGTCAGGTATCACTTCGTTCGTGATGTCATCTCACAGAAGCAAGTAAAGGTGAAGAAAGTGGGGACGGCTGATAACCCAGCAGATATGTTGACTAAACCGATTCTGGTTGCCAAGTTCAAGCATTGTCTGGGCTTGCTTGGTATTTGCAGTTGATCACCCCTCGGGGGCATTCGGCGAGTGAGAGATTTAAAGGGAAAAACTATATTTGGTGATTTGGTTGAGTGAAATTCAAGTGAAGGTGGAGAATTATTGGAAATGCCTAAAATTCTTTTGTCCCACATTGATTAATTATGTTGTTCCCGTTTTTGTATCCTATTATAAATATGGCTTTGGGGGACTTCTAGGATTTCATCCTTATTATATTTTGGGTGGGCTCTCTCTCATATTGTGACTTCTCTAGAGTTACGGATTACAGTCGGCTCTTTATTTCTCTTCTCCACGTTTGTTAATCCTCTCTCTCTTCGCCCATGGGTGTATCCATTTTGGAGAACCACGTATATCTTGTGTCTCTTGTGATTTGTTGTTTACTTTTCTTTTTCTCATTCTTAGCTTGCATTCATAGCGTTCGTTACAACGGAAGATACATCCCCTTCTGCACTGGATTGGATGACTCTCTACTCCCAAGATTCAACAATCCTCCGAGAAGCATTGTGTGCAGCTAAAGTTTACTCACGAACGCATAATTGCCCGTATGCTTAAAAAGTATAGCTTCAAAGTACGAAAAAATATAGAGAACAGAAGCAAAGTGTATACTATATTGTTTTGAGAGCATTGTCTATTAATATTGAGTTCTTCTAAACTTATAAGTGTGAAACTTATTTCGGTATTTTTTGCTTTTAGTAACTTTTTTTTTTTAGTAACTTGTTGCTTAGCTTTTCATCTTATTTTTTAGGGTTAATCGTTTCCCTCCTGATATTTCACATGCAGTCCGTATCGTTAGTCGTTATCAAGTTTTGTTGGGTTGTAATGGTTAATCTATGTACGCATTTATGTTGCAAACTCTGTAGCTGACTATTTATGGTTAATCTATGTACGCATTTATGGTGGTATTTTGTAACTTATTCAATTCATCCCATACTCGGTGGCATCCATAGAATAAAATTTTATAGTTTTGTTACTGTGGTTTGCCTTTTATCTTATTCAGATGAAACGATTTGGGGTTGGAATTTGGTTGTCTAATTAGAATGGGGAATTCAGTCTTTAAGTTATTCTTTGTCCCAAAAATTTAAGCTGTTAGGAAATGAGCTCCACAATGGATATCAAGCTATCTAGCACCCTCTCTCACATATAATCCCATCTAGCACGTGGATATGCAAATATTCATACATTCTGTTGAAGAATGCAAAGGGAACAAACATAGTGCAAACAGGAAACAAATACAAACAGAGTCTTAAACCTAAGATCTATTGCAACTTGAACTAATATGAGTTAAATTGCTAAAGATAAAAATAATAAAAGTAGAACAAGTTTTATTTAGACTAACCTATTAACCTTAAGCAAACCTGAATACAATGAAATGACAACGCTACGTACCCTTACAATAAGGAGGAAACGTAAAACATAACCGTAATGACACTAATTTTGGTCCTAAATTTTTCGAATAAAATATTATATTGTTATTCCAAATTTATTTAATTAATTATTTTACTTGATATGATTAGTCTAACTATTCATTTACTTTTAAAAAAATGTTCATTTGACAATTCTGTTTTGGGTTATTGCAGAACTGTTTCTTTTACCAAATATAAACAATGTAGAACCTTAGAGGGAGAAGAGTGCGGTGACTGAGGGGATACTGCAGCCCCGCACTACATGTGTTATGCGGCCAATCCGGCACTTTATTGTTCGGATTAAAATCCGAACCGTTTATAGGCGAGTGGACGGCCGAATCAACCGTACTACACGTACATAATGCGACGGGTGTACTAGCCCTGCATTTCGTAATTGAGGTGAATATTACTCTGTATACTGGTGATGTGGTGGGGCCTATGGGGGCTTTCACCCGTGGATGGTAGTGGTTGGCTGCTGTCATGGCTTGGGTTTTGAGGATGATTTTAAAATGTAATAAGTAGAGAGAGATAGATAGAAAAAATTTATTGAAGACTATGTACAGAGATTTTGAGTACCCCAAATGAACAAACATCTACTAATCTTCTATACGAAGAAATTTCTTTGATGGCAAAAAAATTTTTAAAAAAATCTCACAAAATCCATCGGTACGAAATTCTCACAAAATTCTCCTTGTTTTGGGGACAACCTTTCTTGTGGTTTTTGGGACAAAAGAGGAGAGGGGGAATAGAAAATAGAGCAACGTCTAACTCTAATAAGCAGGATTGATAGTAAAAAAAAAAATCGGTGAATCGTGAAACCAGTTCAAATCGAACCAATCACTCCATATGTTTTGGAAGACAATCATGGATTAATAATTCGGATACGGATTTAAAAATTAAAAAATCATGATTTACAATCTGAATACGAATTTGTTTTGAGGACTATATATATGAGACTATATTGGGGATTATGGAGGCCCCCGAGTTGTTTGTTTTGAGGACTCCTTTTTTCGGATTTTTTTCATTTGCATTTTCTGTGAAGGCATTAGTTCGGGTACGCAGTCCACCTCAGCAATCCGGGAGATCATTTGAGATCCAATAGGAGATTGAGTTCTGGGGTTATAAAAGGGTGTGTTTCTTCTGAGTCTTGTAACAGACAACAATGATCAACGAATGAAATTTTCTTTCTTCTTGAATTTTGTCATATATATATATATATATGTTGTTGAGGCATTTAAATGCTTTAAAAATGTGTTCGTTTTAGGTCTCAAAACTCAATCTCTCTCTCTCTCTCTGCGCACAGTCACACATAAATTTTTCCTTCAATTATTAATCATTTTATCTCTCTTCACACATCATCCAAAAAACTTCCATCAAAAATATAAACCAAACAAACTATTTGATTCTAGATTCTCGAATTTTTAAATCTTATTGTTTGTAATTCGGTCACCTCGTTTACGATATCCTGTCTCCGTCCTTGATGTGTATACCATTGATGGTATTTTAAAAAATGTACATTGTCCAACTTGAGAATCCAATATTGGCCACCTCGTATTAGAAATCTGTGAAGTATTGGGTAATTAGGCGTTTGGTGCTGGGTTCTAAAAAGGCGTTTGGACACGTGTAGGAAATTTTAACAAAAAGTGTTAATAGTTAAGCGGGATGAGGCTTAAGTGCGGAAATGCTAGAGGTACATCAGTGTGGCGCACCTCAGTCACACCCTTTTTACATACAGGTGGATTTTACTGGAACATATCTCACCTGTATGTGAGAAGGATGTGACTAAGATGTGTCACATCTGATGTACTTGTAGCACCTCTCGCTTAAGGGTGGACAGGTGTAGGAAATTTTCCCATTGGAGCAGAGAGGAACGGGATATCTGAAGCCCAAATTTCATTTCCCTCTCACTCTGTCTGATTCCCCTCTCAGATATTCGGTTCTCATATTTTAGGAAAAATTTGCTGCTACTCACGGACTCACCTACCTACTGTACTACTTTACTCCAACTTTAACCAGACGAATCTCACGCCTTTCTGTCTCTCTCTCTCTCTCTCTCTCACGGACGGAAACCCAACAACGGTAATTAGGCGTTTGGTGCTGGGTTCTAAAGGCGTTTGGACACGTGTAGGAAATTTTCCCATTGGCACATAGAGGAAGAGGAGATCTGAAGCCCAATAAATTTCATTCCCCCCTCACTCTCTCTCATTCCCCTCACATATCACTCTCTCCCTCTCTAGCTCTCTCTCTCTCTCTCTCTCTCTCTCTCTCTCTCTCTCTCTCCCCTGGAACTGTGGGTTGAGCGGAGCTGAGCTCCTCTCTTCTACCTTCTCTCTCTCTCAAGCAGCGACGGTGGTCTTGGGTGTTGCGGTTCGGGTGCTCCTCGGAGTTAGCTCTTTGCTAGCTAACTTATTTTCTTTTCCTGTTGTTTTTGCTTTTGAAATAATAGAAAACTTTTAGAAGTTATAAGTTCAGATTTTAGGAACAGTAGCAGTACGAGAGTATTGTGCACTCTCTCGCGCGGAAACTCTCTCTCTCTCTCTCTCTCTCTCTCCTGGAACTGTGGGTTGAGCGGAGCTGAGCTCCTCTCTTCTACCTTCTCTCTCTCTCAAGCAGCAACCGTGGTCTTGGGTGTTACGGGTTGGGGCTAATATTTCGAGGGGTGTTGCGGGGTTCGGGTGCTCCTCGGAGTTAGCTCTTTGCTAGCTTATTTTCTTTTCTTGTTGTTTTTGCTTTTGAAATAGTAATAGAAAACTTTTAGTAGAAGATAGTATAAGTTAAGATTTTGGGAACAGTAGCAGTACGAGAGCATTCTGCACGAGAAACTTTTAGGTACACCGGAGATATCAAGCCCTATGGTATCTCTTTCGGTCCATTTTTTATTTTTCGATCACATTTGGATGATCAGTTTTGTTTATTTTGTAGAGTTCGGCGAAAACCTTAATCATTGTAAAAATTGTGTTATTTGGACTTTATTTTATACATAATCGGCACACGTGAAAATAACAAAAAAAGCAAAATTGGGTTTTAATTCAGTGTGTTTTTTGACTCAGTTGGTCTTTATTTTATACATAATCGGCACACGTGAAAATAGCAAAAAAAGCAAAATTGGGTTTTAATTCAGTGTGTTTTTGGACTCAGTTTTGGTTTTCTTTAATTTTCACGTATGCCGATCATGTATCAAATAAAATCCGATGAACACAATTTTTGGTATGATTAAGATTCTCGCCAAACTCTACGAAATGATCAAAATCGATCATCCAAATATGATCAGAAAATAACCGAAAAATGAGAAACAAATCGAAGGAATACCATGGGATTTGATATCGATCACGGGTATACCTGAAAGTTTCTCATTGTGCACTCTGTGAAGCTCTTGCTATGTTTTTCTTTTTCTTTTTCTTTTTTTCTGTATTGTACTATATAAGTTAGTGAAGTCCAACCCAAATCAAGCAGGTAAAAAATGTAGGAAACTCCAAAATAGTCGGACGATGATTTCTAATTTTTTTTTTTTTTAAATCACACTCCATGTGAACATTATTTAACGGAGGTTTCAAGCCTACAATTATTACATTATTATGTGCTTATCATAAAACTTCTTTTTAACTCTCTTTTTTTTTGTATAATTGAGATTAAGAGCATATTGAATATTTTTTCACCACGTTTTTACAAAAACATAGATCTTTTTAAAATTTCTAGTGTGATCTCTCCAGTTCTTTGATTTGACTTTAGCTCTACGATTCATATTTTTTTATTTTTTTAGCTAGTTGAGTGATGTTATCCACGACGGATTACACAAGTTCAATAGTGGCGTTGAGGGATGGCATGTAACGCCCCGACTTTTCAGGTGCAAATTAAATAATTTCTTTGTGAAAATTTTGCTAAATAAATATAATTTTTCAAAACAATGGTTTAACCATTACAATTTCAAGATAGATCTACTAAATCAAAATACACTAACTTCAGAGCTGACTCTAATCTTGATACGAATCCTAAACATCATCGGTCTTCATTACTGATATTCTTTTCGTGTCAAACTACATCATCGTTGAATCTCCTCCATTGAATCCTCGCGCCTCTAGCAAATTGATCGAAGCAATTGATTTGCCTTAGGAATCTGACGTATCCGTGGTGATAAATCACCCAAGAAATAATCCAACCCAACCACCCCTCTTACTTTGCAGCTAGCAGGCAAACAGGATATATATGGTGCGAAAAAGTAAAACAGAGATAATTCACATAACTTGATTCATTGCTATCCATTGACTTAACATGAAATCTAAGATCTCTCCACGAGATCTTTCCTCCCCAACCACTAACCATATCCCGTCCCATGAGATCACTTCTTTTTGCTATCGCAGATACACCTAAGTTATGTACCGAGTGTGCATCCCAATAACTACAACAAAGGGTAAGCTTATCATGCCGTTATATCGCTAGGGTTCGCCTATCTTATAAACCACATCACAACCATTTCACAATCATCACTGGACACCCGCCAGTCTATCAATTCATCACTGGACTCTCGCCAGTTTATCAATTCATCACTGGACTCTCGCCAGTCTATTAATTCATCACTGGACTCTCGCCAGTTTCAATTCTCATCACAATCTCATCATATCTCAACATCACGCCTGCAGGTAATCTCTAAACAGAAACAAACTTCACAATTTATCCATTACTTAGCATCGTCTAAGTGATTTCTATATCGTATACCACCCCATATCTCTAGGGTCCAATCTAACATTCAAATTAAGTATTAACACAATATCATGCCCCATAATAATTAAAAACGAATAGCAGACGGATCAAAACAGATATTCGGCAATGCAATCACATAACTTTGTATGACTGGGCCGTTGCCCTTAATCTCATATGGTCACAAAGTCATTAAGAATGAAAGAATTAATTAATTAAGATTTAAAAAATAATTTTCTAGATTTTCGTTAATTAATTATAAGTAATTAAGTTAATTAAACACTAATTAAACACATTAATTAGGTAAAAATATTAGAATAATTATCGTGACCTTAATAAAGGTCCTAACAGCCCTCTATAATAAGTTCGAGTGCTAAAAGTTGGGTTTGGATCCTCACGGAATTGTTTTAAATAAAAAGATTAAGTTAATAAGCAAAAGAAGACTAAATAGATAATAAATAATTAAATAATTAAAAATATTTTTATTCTAACAAAGTATCATCTTTGGACAGTAAGAAGTCTAAATAAAATTATTCGGAATTTTTAACATTTTAAATAATATTTTAAAGTATTTCTATTTAGAAACAATGCGTAATTAATAATAATTAGTTACTGAAATAATTAAATTATTATTTTAATAACATATCATCTTTGGGATATCAGAAGTCTAAAAAAAATAGTTTAGATGTTAAAATCATTAATTATAAGGTCGCAACTATTTTTCGTTTGTATCTTTAATTAAAAATAAAATAAATAGCTAATAATATCAAAAGTTTATGAAATCAGTAAATTATGATCCTTGACATGTTAGAAAACTAGGAAAAATAGTTTGGGGATTTATGGAATAGTTTACAAGGTCGCAATGAATTTTAGTTTGTAAATTTTTACAAGATAACGAATAAAAATTTAATAAATATCAGATTAAATAAAAAAAATATAAAACTAACAAGGTATGATCTTTAGAGTGTGGGTAACCTAGGAAAAATAATCCGGGTTCAAAAACGATGATTAAAAAAGTCGCAAAATCAATTCGAAACGAAACCCAAAACTGGCGCACGGCTGGCCGAATGGAGTTCGCGGCCGCGAACTCCAGTTCACTGGTTCATGCGGCTGGGGAACCCGCACCTTGCGGCCGCGAGGTTGCTCGCTGGTTTTGTTTTTTTGTTTGTTTGGCCACGGTTTTGATGCATGGGGGCACGGGAGACCTTGGGTTATGTCTAATAAACATATTTATACGTAGAGGAGGGCTCGGATTGAATTATAGTACCTCGAATTGGTTCGAATTGATTTTCGAACCGAAACTTGAATTTTGGAGAAGAAAACTTCGGATTCTTCGATCGGGGGACCTTGGGCTCGAATTGGTTGATGTTTGGTGATCCTTGAGATTGTAGGAAGTAACTCGAATGATCAATTTGAGTTTCGGATGGACGAAACCACGAAACCCACTTTTCTCTCTCCTTCTTTCTCTCTCTAAAAATCTATGGATCGTAGCACGGTTCTCTCGGGTTTTTCTCTCCTTTCTGGCTCCGTGGAAGGTGGTGAGATGATGTACGTGCCCTACGGTCGGAGTGGTGTGTATTTATAGGAGAATTGGATGGGTTTTGGATTAAATCGAGTCTTAACGGTACTGGGTTTCGGAACGAACGAATTATGCACGATTTTTGGGTCACGGAGGAGGTAGAGATCGAGTAGGAAAGTGAAGGAGAAGAGAGACGCCCATGCATGCAATTATATGTATGTATATAATGATAAAATAATTTTTAAGAGATAATTAGATAAAATAACTTATTTTTTTTGTATAAATCTCTTAAGGGAAATGATTTTATTATTACTAGTAATACTTTTTAATGATCTTAAATAATGAAAATTTTCGGGCTGCACAACACTTATATGCTTACAAGGTAAATTATATTTAAAGAAATTTTAAATCTCCAAACATAAATTTAGGTTTCAATTATATTTTTATATTTAATGCATTATTATAGACTAAAATAATAATTTCTTATTTGAAAAAAATTGGGTTGAAAATCCGGGTCGTTACATGGCATTCCTCCTATCCTCCTAGCCTCTCAAATTTTGATAAATGAAATACCAATTGTCTTCTTCCAAGACAATGGGCCGGCAATTTCAACTCTTTCTTTTGTTGAGCAAAGATATTGCCGGACAACTTATACATACATGCAAATGTATGGAGTGGGTTACGCGAGAGACCTACCGTACACTGGACGTAGAATTATGAATAGACTACCACGTGGAGTAAGTTTAGTCATGATTACTCTTGGTTGATTATTTTTGTTGGTGGATTGTTTGATCCTGTTTTTTTTTTTTTGTAATTTATTTTTAAGGCACTGAAGTTGAGAATTGTGGCGTATAAGATAATATTGAGCAGTCAAGGCAACTCTGCTTATATTATTAAAAGAATTTGGAAACACCCAATAACAGAGAAATTATTTGCCTACGACTCTTTCAGAACCCATATATTAGTATCTGTCCTATGATAGAGTTTTGTACTGCAAAATAAAAAATACCTACGGTCTCAACTACAACATGATAGCCTCCATCGCTTGTCAGTGGCTATTGGAGTGCCCCAGTATACACCCTGAAAAAAGTAAAAACAAATGTTGAATATAAATGTGCGTGGTTTTTTTTTCAATTAGTTTGAAGACTTATTCTATTACAGTAAATTGGAATGAAAAATAGAAACAATGAAAAAATAGGATATATACCAATCTGTGAGTTCGGAAAGAATCGTAGGCAAGCATTTCCCCTGTTATTGGGTGTTTCCGAATTCTTTTAGTAATATAAGCAGAGTTGGCTTGACTGCTCAGTATTGTCTTATACGCCCCAATTCTCAACTTTGGTGCCTTAAAAATAAATTACAAAAAAAAAAAAGAACACAGGATCAAACAATCTACCAATAAAAATAATTCACCAACAAGTAATCCATGACTAAACTTACTCCACGTGGTAGTCTATCCGTAATTCTACGTCCAGTGTATGGTAGGTCTCTCGCGTAACCCACTCCATACCTTTGCATGTATGCATAAGCTGTCTGGCAACATGTTTGCTCAACAAAGGAAGGAGCCAGATCTGTCGGCCCACCGTTCCGAGGGAAGGCAATTGGTATTTCATTTATCAAAATTTAAGAGGCTAGGGGGATAGGAGGAATGCCATCCCTCAACGCCACCATTGAACTTGTGCAATCCGTCGTGGATAACATCACGCAACTAGCTAAAAAATGAAAAAACATGAGTTATAGAGCTGAAGCCAAATCAAAAAATCGGGAGATCACACTAGAAATTTTAAAAAGATCTATGTTTTTGTAAAAACGTGGTGAAAAAATATGCAATATGCTTTTAATCTCAATTATAAAAAAAAAGAGTTAAAAAGAAATTTTATGATAAGCACACAATAATGTAATAATTGTGGGCGTGACACTTCCATTAAATAATGTTCACATAGAGTGTGATTTAAAAATAATAACAATTAGAAATCATCATCGGACTACTTTGGAATTCTCTACATTTTTAGGCTGCTTGATTTGGGTTGGGTTTCACTAACTTATATAGTATTCAATTATGATGGTTTATTCGATGTACATGAATTGTGTAAAGGCAAAATATTTATAATTGTCAATGGCATGGGTCAAAACGCATTCGTCCGTGTAATTACGATTATTTGATTATTGGGTTGTAATTTCTTGTGGAAAAAATATCAAGCAATTAGATCGAGTCGTCTGTCGGTCTCCCAACAATCACACAGTATGGCGCGTGACTCGGTGTTCCTAGTCAAGTTAATAAATGCTAAACAAGACTTTGACTCCAAATTACTAGGAAGACTCCTAGAAAAAATTAAAGACAACTAGATTCATAGAAAATGATATAAAGACTCATAGAAGAAATACAAAAACAACTAGACTCCTTGACTAGAAGCTAGAAAGACACTTCAGCATAAATTTTACATTATTTCCCATAACCATTAATGCGTTCTTGCATCATTCTCCCTTTCTTTAAAAAAAAAAAAAAACTTATCCTCGAGTTTCCATGGCTTGAAACAATTTAGAACGCTGAATCTTGTCTGCATCAACCTTTTTACTTCCCATAACCATTAACGTACTAGTGTTTTGGCACAAACGAAAATATTTTTGGCATTAGCAATACCCCTACACTAACCATATCCATTATTCTAACAATAATTATATGTGATTTTTTTTTTTTGCCATTCGTTAATCATAATCTACTCTATCCTAGGAGATTTGGAGAGGGAGATGTGTGCTTATGGGAATTAAACCATGCCCAAGTGCATTACAATATAAGGGAGGCATCAACTACACTCATATCCATTATTCTAACAATAATTATTATGTGACCTAAGACTTTTTACTTTACATTGGAAGGAGAAAATCTATAAATAGTCCATTATTCACAGGATCCGTTTGAATAGAGTGAAAGTGATAGAAGAAAACACAAGAAATTAAAAAAATGACACTTTTTTGAAAGTTTTATGCATGAAAATACAAGAAAAGTGTAAGATTGTGAATTTTCTTGTACAACTCATTAAAACATACGGAGTAATAAGTACATAACTTCTACTTTCTTGCTAAAAATACAAGAAAATTTTATTTTCTTGTAAAAGTTGCCACATTTTATGACATTTTTTATTATGTCCAGAATTTTTTTTTCCTATCATGATATTTTGTATGCTTAGGCTATGCTAGTAAATATATATATTTTCTTGCAAGATTCTTAAAATAAAATTATTTCAGCCAAACACATGTAAGAAAATACAGTAAAATTTATTTTCACTTTCCTTTCTCTCATTTTCACTTTCTAACATAATTTTCTTTCTAATCAAATGAACCCAAAGGTTTTGAATTTTCTCATTCCAATCTCTCTCTCCCAACCAAAAATCTGAGGAATTTTTTATTTTTTATTTTGGTAGTGAAGATTGTCCTGATGAAGTGGACTAATCTTTTCAGTCCACCACAACTTTTTTCCACACGTTTGTGTCATTGTGTGAGATGAGGTGACCTGAAGGACAAATCGTTGCCGAGGGAAATCGACCATGCGATCTTGGGGTGATATTAGTCCCGCCGAGAGAAGTCGTTGGGGTTATATTATATCCGGATGAAAGAGAAAGTTGCAGATATTGTATAGGAATTAAAATCTTACGAGTACAAGCAAATTAGCAAAACCATGCACATTCATTCTTCAAACATTCCATCCTTCCGTATAAAATATACTAGCGGATGCCCGTGCCTAAAGGCACGGCGCCACTCATTTTGAAGATAACTAAAGCTACTGGTCGAACAATGAGCAAAGGAGGATCAAACTAAACGTTGGTATATGAGCAGGACAAATCAAGGTGCAAAATAATATTCAAATTTTGCACAAAATTCCAAAATCTAGAAATCCCCCAACACACTTACTGCAATAAAAATTCACTACTGTCAAACCAAATATATTTTGTAAAACTTAAATTAACAAATAAGATGTCATTTTGAAATTTTCAATGTCTTAACAAAACTCTTATCACGACGACCCCATTGTCTCTTTGTCAGTCCTCGACTTTCCTACATAAATAAGAGAAAGAATTATTAAATTCATCGCAAATAAATATGAACTGACAATGAAATAAAAAAGGCAACTTATCACCCCTACAATAATTTTAATCGTTTATTACCTTTGAAAATATGCCAACACTCTTCTGACCAATCAACTTTTAATACAAAAGTCACCACAGGGGCACAATGGTCAAGGCATCCAAATTTTGGAGCAGGAATAATAAACACGTATGGGCATTCATAAAATTGAGAAATATAGTCTTTGAGCATTTGCACCCCATTATCCTGGCACAACATCACAAATAAAGGTATTATTATACTATTTTAATTCTATACATTGTGATTTATATACAGCTTTTTAATATTTACCTTTAACATTAATTTCTTCAGATATGAGGGGACACATTGTAAGATGAATTCTGCCTTCGTATCCTTTACCAAGAGTTCCATTGAGCCAGTGGAGTCTTTCACAACCATCTTTATATTATACCTACAATAAATGCAAATTTCAACCGTTTTAGATGTGTTACAGTCTGGGCATCTTTATATTATACCTACAATAAATGCAAATTTCATTATAAAAATGATTACCTGGTTACAGTCTGGACATCTTCTCGTCCGCAATGATTACACATAAACCAGCCGTACTGATCTTCAACTTGGTTATAGCATGTATTGCATAAATCAATCCATAGGTGTTCAACGTCTATTTTTTCAATGCGGCCAATAACCCGATAATAGTTTACCTACGATAAAATTTCAAGTGTAGGTATATAATGATGCCAAAATATGAACCATAAACCATGAAATCATGTAGGAAAAAATCTTACATTGGCTCGAAATGCAAATTGATTTATTCGAATTCTCCTGGCATTTGAAATTATTAATGCCTGTGCAAGCGAAAATCCATGTGTGCGGTTCCATGCTACCGACTTTTGTGCATTTACGTCTTTTGCAAACCTAGATAAGCACGGTTTTTTTTAGAACAATTAATTGAACAAAAAATACTAATCTCCATACAGTGAAAGACTAAAAAACATACAAATTGATATATCCAACTTACCATTCAGGAATCCCGTCTGTACAAATTGAGTGGTTAATGTATAATTTGCTCTTCTTGCAAGTGCTAAGGTACGGACCT
Source organism: Rhododendron molle (assembly GCA_025413875.1). NCBI lineage: Eukaryota > Viridiplantae > Streptophyta > Magnoliopsida > Ericales > Ericaceae > Rhododendron > Rhododendron molle. The sequence goes on from CM046396.1 coordinate 32,433,665, forward strand.
AGAAGTTAAAATTTCAAAATTATTAATCAAGTTTGTAAATTATTATTAAACAAATTCACACTGGTTCAGAGAAGTATTACCATGAAAATCATCCACCTTTAACCCCGTAGCAAACAAAATATTATTTTGGTGCATAGTCTCAAGCAGACTCATCCCATCTCTCATTGCAATTTCATTCCACAAAGTAAGACGAACAAACGTCATACTGTTATCAATTTGTCAATACAGAATAGAGATTAAATTCAAATTGGTGTAATAGATTTTACGCGCACAAATGATTTATAGTACCTTTTATCAAGCAACAGCACATCTCTCACCATAGATTCTCCATTTCTAGTACTTCGATGTTCAGTGACAGTGACAACCATCCCAACCACATCTAAAGAATAACACATATAGGCAAGAAAAAAAAATTAACTTATTGGAATTAAAAATTGACTTTTATTTGCTCAGTATTCTAGGTGTACTCTGTAAGTAATATAGCCATAGAACAATGTACCTATCAATTGCACACAGCTGTTGGCAAAATGATGGATATCTTTTAATCGTACACTGTAAGACCAATGTTGGGGTGTTCTATCACATGTAATATATACATGTTCTACTCTTGTATCATCAGTAAAGCACATTTTGTAGTGGTACGGTACCAGATTGAACTTCTCATCAGCTGGTACAATACTGACTCCTTTAAAAATGTAGACCCTACCCTCGTAAAGATGCTCCCTGAAATAGTATACTTCTTCGGGCCCTACACTTGCCTCCATAGCATCACCCTATAGCAGTCATTTTTTTTAAAATTATGCACATTATAATAAAAATTTAAACACATTAAGATATCACTACTAATTAATCGCATTTAATAGAATGTTATATTACCTGGTCATCAAGTAAAACCAATATCAGCGTTGCATGGGGTAAAAGCTGATTAAACACTTCTACCATTCTTATCAATCGAGCTTTGACTATCCATGTACTTCCATTTGGATGAAAGTCAGCAAAATGGGGATAAGGGACAATTATATCACCTGCACACCATCAACATTTAACAAAATATAGAGATGAACAAAGCGACATTTGCAAAACTTGAAAGAACAAAACTGCTAATAACAAAATGTACAGTGCTTACCATTTAAATTTGACACTCCACTTAATCTTTGAGCATCCCCTTGTGACTGAACTATTTCGGGTGGCAGCTGTAGATTATTTTCCACACCTATGTGCAAAGCAATTTAGGTTAAAATGAATATATTTTCAAACACTACTTTTTTTTTTGTGTATTGGATTCTATAAATACATACCATTTATTAGGTCAATCTCAATATTTTGCTCTTCGCTTGCTTTGCTTGCTTCTACTGCATTCACATGCAAGCTAACTCTTTCAGATGTGGGGCACACATTTAAATCTTCATCTGAAAATATTGCAGTATTTTTGAATAGTATATATATTTTGACGTCAGCAGGATAAAAATCGCAGTTTACATGGTATACACAGATATTCTTGTCATGGAAAGAATGCTTACCAATTGGTTGGTCGATTTCCATATTATGCTCAACTGCTATCTGATTATCCGCATGCGTCTCAACACAATTAATCACTTGAAGCGTATTAATTGCATTCTCAATGCTCATCTTGCAACTCTGGAAACATCAAAGAATGAGATACTTACACGAAAAGAAAATTCAAATAACTCAACTAAGACATGTAAGAATAATAGAAAAATAGAAAGAAATCATGTCAGACTCAATACCCGTGTGCCTTCGGCACTCCTGATAGAAAGACCTTTTAATTTTTGTCATCGATCCTCTATTTCTTTCAAAAACTTAAGAAGTGAAAAGTACACGCAAATCAATAGTGGGATTACATGCAATATCTCAATCCCCTGTCCAATGATTCCAAGTTCCAACTACGAAAAAAATAGCAAGCATTCTCAATGATCTTGTTAACTTGATCCAACTTCTGCATGCCAAAAACGAACGCGCATAAAACTTCATAAAATTCAGGCGTGCATTAGTTCGGGATGGATGAGTTGAGGCAAGGGGAAGGCATTATCCCCAACTGTAAGTACAAAGAACAATTTTTTTTTCTCGATCGTGCATAGCAGTGTGGGGGGTTTAAGTTTGTTTGTAACTAATGATTTCCCCACTGTAACACTCATCTTCCCATGGTGCAACCCAACTGTACTGCAACTTATAATTAGACCTAGTTCAGAATTATCATGAATCATTTTCGTAATCAAAACAACGATAAAACTATAAAAAAAAAATGCTATAGAAAACCCGTGCCTAATTTAGAGATTCAAAAACCATCGTACCCAAGTCTAATTTATCGCTAGGTTTTCTACCATGTACCCGAATCTAATTTAGGGATTCAAAAACCATCGTACCCGAGTCTAATTTTCTCAATTCTCCTACGCGTCTATCATTTTTTTTAGGAATTAGCAATAAGCAACTCAATCACACCTGCGAAAATGAGAAATGAAACCACTTAAAAAAATGATTTGCAGTATTGCTCAAGACTCGAGAGCTATGCATATAAAAAAGAGCTCTCTTTTTTTTCTCTAAAAGTTTGGAACCATGGAACGCAACATGACATCGACAACCCACATATCAAATTTTAGTAACCACACTTTCTAATAAAACCACAACCTCCAGTCACATTCAAATTCTAACAAATGCATGGGGTGTTATCTCAATCATAGAAGCTGTGTTCGGTGATTGTGTGTTTACCTCCCAAGTGTGGACTGAGATTAATTTGTGGCCGTGGGCAGCCTTCCTGGGATCTTGTTTCAAAGACTAAGTGCAAAAGAAAATCTCCGAAACTCTGCACTTCAAACCGAAGTTTGTACATATACAGGAGAAACAGCCAACATTGCACTTCAAACCAAAGTTTGTACGTACACAGGAAAAACAACTCACCTCAATTTGACGTAGTTCCGGAGCAGTTATTGGTGATTTCGGTGGTGTGGTGAGAGAGGTAGAGAAAGTTAAGAAGATGAATGGTAAAAGGAATGAATAGAAGGAATTATGATACCTAAATGAATAGAAGGAATTATTATGGTAAAATGAATAGAAGGTATGATTTCGGTGATTGAATTTGGCATAAAATGGGAGACTTTTATAAAAGGAATTAATAGAAGCCATAGAAGGTATAATTTCACCGAAAAGTCTCATGTAATAAGGTATGATAAATGATACTCCTAAAAGGTATCTGTATAAGGAATGATTTGAAGGAATAGCACCCGTAAATCACAATTGTAGGTTTCCTTCCCAAATATATATTCTAACCCTCCCACTCGTAGATCTCAACCGTCGAAAAAATGTGTACCGATCCTAGGGTCCAAAAACCGCCCTGTCATATTATATAGATTGTACTAGCGAATGCCCGTGCCTGAAGGCACGGCGCAGTATATCTTGATAGCGTATGTGCTCGTGCCTGAAGACACTTCACATTCGTAACTAATCTAAATCTAAACCAATCACATTGTACTTGTGCTTCTTTACCAATTTGCTAACCCACTTGAAATATTATCACCATCAACCAACACAGATTGCTTCACAAAAAAAATTGCAACTACTGTGGTATTTCGAAAAAAAAGAGCTATCATAAATGACAAAAAGGCATGTTAAAAGCCCCATTCATTCAACGCACTTACACAACTCCACAATCTAAGTTGCAACAAACAAACAAAAGGAAAAGAAGAGAGCAACAAAGAGAACATGAGTACCCTTTCTCTAACATTCATTGGATAGGAAGACCCAAGACAAAATTTAAGGCTAGGGTTGCATACCCTGCAAAACAAAAGAGGAAAACTCAAAAACTTGTTTCTCTCAGAAACTTCAAGAGAAGAGGGGGAAAAAGAGAGAGAACTTTGTTCTATCTAATCACTTGTTTGGCTCGAAGCCATCAATACCAACATAAACCAAATGTTGTTCAGGTTAGAGCAAACAACATAACGCGAGAAATCAACATTGATACTAAACTAAGACGCATAAGATTCAGTGATAGGTCCTACAACACTGTGTACACCACTGTGAAGACTTTTGTAGATATCTCTAGAGCATTGCACAACTTAAGATGCTTGTTTGTTATCTTGCACATAATGTGTCACCTCACTCTCTATTTTTTTTTTTGTGGATAGGCACCTCTCTATGGGTTTTTATATGAGTTCTTATCATAGTTTCATTTTCCTTCCAAGTTATATTTATCCATACACACAAAGCAATACAGGAGTAAGAGATAGAAGTTACCTATCCACTCATTAGCATTGAGAGGACCTTTTTTGGGTCTGGTTAGAACATCCACCATGCACATCCACCATGCGTCAGGCGTCAAGATTGCAACAGAAGAGTCCTGTAACAAAAAAAGCTTGAACATTTTTTTCATAATTTCTCTTGCTTGATTTGAGTTTTTTCCTTGACAATCCAAGAGCAAAATTATAGGCATCATGTGGCAAGCAAAACTACTAATTCAATTAAACCACAGCCAAGTTATTCTACAAATGATCAAATATACAAACTAAACAAACGACATTCAAGTCCATCTCAATTTTAACAAATTTCAACCGACAACTAACTTAGGCAATTGCTTAGTTCCATGTACATGACGAATGGCAATCATAAAGATATGGTATATTGATTTGCCCAGATAAAGCATAAACACACAAAAAAGAAAGCTTTTGTACCCAATTAACTAAAAGCCTTCAGAGTCACCACATGTCTTACTTCTAAGTCGAAAAGAAAACAATGATTCACCAATGGGAAGAGAAGATATTTTCCTTATATCTTACATTAGTAAATACAGAACAAATAAATTCATGCTGGCTTGGATTACTACCAAGGGTGGCTCGGGCTTCATGAAAAGGTCCAAACAAATACCCCTATTTTGGTGCTATACAGAAAAGGAAAGTACAGATAAGTAAAAATTCTCAAAACCTGGAATGGAATTTGAGCTTTTGTGTAATACAAAACCTGGAATGGAGTTTGAGCCATTCATTTCTCTGAACAAATCACATGGAATACAGATTCCCATCCTAGTGTCAAAGGAGTTCCTTGTACTTTAAAGGAAAGTTTATTAAGTACTTTCAGTTAGCCTCAAGGGGATTGGCTAAACAAACAGAGGCCAAGAACGAATCCCAAGCTCACAGAGTCACAGATACCTATCAATCCCTAATCAGAACGCTAATATAACGACAAAATCTTGAATTTCTAACGAAATGGAAAATAAAATAACACCAAAAAACACTTCAAACACAAAACACATAAACAGAAAATAATCCTGTGCGATCAATGGGAATAAATCACCATGGACGTTCTGATTGCGAGTGGCTCTAATGGTGATCTCGTCCGCATCGGAGTTACCCGAACCTCGGCTAGCTCTCTCGTCAACACTCCATCAGCAATGAACTGTAAACGAAAAGGCAAAAATATATCTTAGCGACGAACTGTATACGCAACTGAGTGAAGAAAAAATGCCCAACTCATAACCTCAATAGCCTATGCAAAAACGATTCAACCTAGTAGACTTGGAAGGAAAAAATTCAACAATCGATTCAACCACAGGACACAATTGACACACAAACATGCCAGTTGATTTCATTCACAAACCTTCCTCCAAGCCTGAGCAAGAAAAACACACAGGCCAAATCAAACATTTAATCGAACACCTGGAATGCGTTTAAAAGAAAGGAACCACACCCAGTTTCACTCACACACAAAATGCGAGTGAGTTTTTTGTTTTCCAGTGAACATTTAATCAAACACATGGAATGCGTTTAAAAGAACGGAACTGCACCCAGCCTCTCACACACAAAATGCGAGTGAGTTTTGTGTTTTCTACGTGTGACTGGATGTATATCAGTGCTAGAACAACTTAAAACAAATTCTAGTTGGTCTTATTTTAAGCATAAACAAGCACAAAAAAAAAAAAAAGCCTCAAAAAATCAAATCTTTGCGCAAATGGAAAGCGATAATGAAAAACAAAATCGACATGATACCCATTCGTTTACCAACGATGGTGAAGAGTGGTTACCTTTGACCTCGGCTGTTCCTACTACTTGGGTGAGCGCAATGTTCGATCGGCCACATTTGGCGGTGCTCGAAAATAGATGAAATCCCTTAGAGAGAAAAAAACCGTAGACCCGTAGTTTTTTAGTGAAAGATGTGAAGAACTACAAACCTTTTGGGGTGAAGAAGAACTACATGTGGTCGAACCCTGAGAGCCTCGAACAGCGGTGGTTCCAGTGGTGACTCGTCGCGTCGCGTCGGTGGTGCTAGTGGTATCCCATCGGGCTCGACAGAGAGGAGCGACTGGGATTCGATTTCCGAGGGCTTGCGGTGGTGAGGGGAGAGAGGGATGCCGTGGTGCTGTGGTAGTCGGTCGGTCGAAGAAAGACAGAGAGAGAGAGTTGAGAGAGAGAGTGGGTCTGAGAGAGAGAGAGAGAGAGCGTGAGTGAGGAATGGAAATAAACGAATAATGGTGCGGCTAGGGTTTCTTACAAAAATGCCATTTATGATAGCCATTGGATGGACTAAGTATTTACAAAAATGCCATTATAGAATGGACGGTGGAAATTATGCGGGAGACAATTCTGGACCGTCGGTTGTCTTTTGGATTCAAAACCAGTCCTCCCTTATTATATAGATATACCTTTAGATAAAAATCAGTCGAAGATTTATAATATAAAAAAGGAATGGATTTTAGATTTCCTTTCCAAATTCGATTCTAGAGTCCATTGAGAAATGTATTGCCTTCCCTTTCTTAGCCAAAAATTATTATCATTACCAAAAATCCACCCTTAGAATCAGGTTTCCAAATTAGACCGGAGAGGGGTGTTTGGGAGATACTCAAAAAATGCATTTAGCAAAACTAAAAATGAGAATCAAAACCCAATCAAGCTTTTATTACCAATAATCGGCACTCATTGATTACCAAAAATTGTTCGATAAAAAAAATCAAACTTCCCCTAAATTAAGTCTTTGTCAATCAAGTATTTTTGTTTTTTATAAAAAAATCAATTCTTTGCCAATCAAGTTCCGTGAAAAATTATTACCATTACCAAAAATCAACCCTTAGAATCAGGTTTCCAAATTAGACCGGGAAGGGGTGTTTGGGAGATACTCAAAAAATGTGAAATATTTACGGATCTGCCATTGTAAAATGGACGGTGGAGAATATGCGGGAGACAATTCTGGACCGTCGGTTGTCTTTTGGATTCAAACCCAGTCCTCCCTTATTATATAGACTAGCGAATGCCCGTGCCTGAAGGCACGGCGCAACACATTTTGAAGACAACTAAAGCTACTGGTCGAACAATGAGCAAAGGGAGGATCAAACTAAACGTTGGTATATGTGCACGACAAATTGAGGTGCAAATAATATTCAAGTTTTACACAAATTTCCAAAATCCATAAATCCCCCAACACACGTAATAAAAATTAACTACTGTCAAACCAAATATATTTTTCTAAAACTTAACCTAACAAATAAGATGTCATTTTGAAATTTTCAATGTCTTAACAAAACTCTTATCACGACGACCCCATTGTCTCTTTGTTAGTCCTCAACTTTACTACATAAATAAGTGTAAGAATTATTAAATTCATCGCAAATAAATATGAACTGAATTATCACCCCTACAATAAATTTAATCGTTTATCACCCCTACAATGGAAAATGTTCAAACACTATAGACACCTTATCAGTCCACCGTTTTCTTCAACTTGTATTGATCAGTCTGAGCTTCAAGGCTTCTCGGTCCCAATCCTAAAAAAGAAAAGTGATATGTCAATAGAAACCTAGTTAGCAGTCCAAATTATTTGATTAGTTGATGATATATGGTAACTAAAAAAATTTAAAAAAATTGTAATACCATGCAACCTGTTGTACCTGGTATGATAAAGCACACTACAGCAAAACTTCAGGGTAAACAATATTGGTAGTGGAATCTATTGCTTCTTCGGGGAGAAGGACATTTATGCGGTCAAAAGACGTGCACCTTGACAATGACACATATAGTTGCCCATGACTAAACACAGGTGTACGCAAATCGACCCCAACAAATTTAACAGATTGTCCTTGTGCTTTGTTAATAGTCATAGCATATGCCAAACGTACTGGAAATTGACGCCTTGTCATATGGAAAGGAAAATCTGAAGATGACGGAGATAAAGATATTCTTGGTATGAAAGCCAAGTGGCCAAATTTATCGCCTGTTAAAATCTTAACTTCAATAATACGGGTGCCACATCTGACAACCACCATCCTTGTCCCATTACAAAGTCCATCCTTTGGGGAAATATTTCTAAGCAAAATTATAGGACAACCCACTTTCAACTCTAGCTTAAAAGGTGGTAGCCCAGTAGGATCTAGTGAGTTTAGATACTCGTTGGGATATCGGTTAGTGATGCTTCTATCCATTCCGCCATCTTCAGACATCTTGTCTGCAGCAAGGTAAGTGTATCTGTTTCCTGGAAAAATAGTTAGTGCAGTGCCATTTATAGCATTCACGTCATCATTTCGAGCTGAGAGAATTGTTCGTTCAGTTAAAAATGTTGGGGTTGATACATTTGCCACTCCCAGTTGGGGATAAACTGTCGACAATAATTCATTCAGATCTTGACATCTACCTATTGTTGTTGGAAGGTGCACCACTTCTTGAGGGTTTGTTCCAACCTAAAATACATTGAAGCGAAAATCAATAGTAACCAAACAAAAGTGCCAAGAATGCTTTATATTCAAAATAACTACTACATTAAAAAGATTAGTATGGAATATTACCTCCATCAAGAAATTTGCGAAAGTTGCATTCCGGGGATCTGTTGTATTTAATCGCATGTTCAAACTCAATGTCAAGACACGTATGTTCAAAAAGATTAGGCTCCGTTTGTTTTGATATAAAATGTTTTTCGTGTAAATTGTTTTTTCAGAATACGAATTTTAACCTTTTATTTTTCGGTATTTGGTTGGCACATGAAAAATATTTTCCAAAACAATGCCAGATTATAGGTTCTTAAATATTACTATCATCTATATAATAAGGGAGGACTGGGTTTGAATCCAAAAGACAACCGACGGTCCAGAATTGTCTCCCGCATATTCTCCACCGTCCATTTTACAATGGCAGATCCGTAAATATTTCACATTTTTTGAGTATCTCCCAAACACCCCTTCCCGGTCTAATTTGGAAACCTGATTCTAAGGGTTGATTTTTGGTAATGGTAATAATTTTTCACGGAACTTGATTGGCAAAGAATTGATTTTTTTTATAAAAAACAAAAATACTTGATTGACAAAGACTTAATTTAGGGGAAGTTTGATTTTTTTTATCGAACAATTTTTGGTAATCAATGAGTGCCGATTATTGGTAATAAAAGCTTGATTGGGTTTTGATTCTCATTTTTAGTTTTGCTAAATGCATTTTTGGTAAGTTTGAAACACCCCTCTCCGGTCTAATTTGTAAACCTGATTCTAAGGGTGGATTTTTGGTAATGATAATAATTTTTGGCTAAGAAAGGGAAGGCAATACATTTCTCAATGGACTCTAGAATCGAATTTGGAAAGGAAATCTAAAATCCATTCCTTTTTTATATTATAAATCTTCGACTGATTTTTATCTAAAGGTATATCTATATAATAAGGGAGGACTGGTTTTGAATCCAAAAGACAACCGACGGTCCAGAATTGTCTCCCGCATAATTTCCACCGTCCATTCTATAATGGCATTTTTGTAAATACTTAGTCCATCCAATGGCTATCATAAATGGCATTTTTGTAAGAAACCCTAGCCGCACCATTATTCGTTTATTTCCATTCCTCACTCACGCTCTCTCTCTCTCTCTCTCAGACCCACTCTCTCTCTCAACTCTCTCTCTCTGTCTTTCTTCGACCGACCGACTACCACAGCACCACGGCATCCCTCTCTCCCCTCACCACCGCAAGCCCTCGGAAATCGAATCCCAGTCGCTCCTCTCTGTCGAGCCCGATGGGATACCACTAGCACCACCGACGCGACGCGACGAGTCACCACTGGAACCACCGCTGTTCGAGGCTCTCAGGGTTCGACCACATGTAGTTCTTCTTCACCCCAAAAGGTTTGTAGTTCTTCACATCTTTCACTAAAAAACTACGGGTCTACGGTTTTTTTCTCTCTAAGGGATTTCATCTATTTTCGAGCACCGCCAAATGTGGCCGATCGAACATTGCGCTCACCCAAGTAGCAGGAACAGCCGAGGTCAAAGGTAACCACTCTTCACCATCGTTGGTAAACGAATGGGTATCATGTCGATTTTGTTTTTCATTATCGCTTTCCATTTGCGCAAAGATTTGATTTTTTGAGGCTTTTTTTTTCTGCTTCTTTATCCTTAAAATAAGACCAACTAGAATTTGTTTTAAGTTGTTCTAGCACTGATATACATCCAGTCACACGTAGAAAACACAAAACTCACTCGCATTTTGTGTGTGAGAGGTTGGGTGCAGTTCCGTTCTTTTAAACGCATTCCATGTGTTTGATTAAATGTTCACTGGAAAACAAAAAACTCACTCGCATTTTGTGTGTGAGTGAAACTGGGTGTGGTTCCTTTCTTTTAAACGCATTCCAGGTGTTCGATTAAATGTTTGATTTGGCCTGTGTGTTTTTCTTGCTCAGGCTTGGAGGAAGGTTTGTGAATGAAATCAACTGGCATGTTTGTGTGTCAATTGTGTCCTGTGGTTGAATCGATTGTTGAATTTTTTCCTTCCAAGTCTACTAGGTTGAATCGTTTTTGCATAGGCTATTGAGGTTATGAGTTGGGCATTTTTTCTTCACTCAGTTGCGTATACAGTTCGTCGCTAAGATATATTTTTGCCTTTTCGTTTACAGTTCATTGCTGATGGAGTGTTGACGAGAGAGCTAGCCGAGGTTCGGGTAACTCCGACGCGGACGAGATCACCATTAGAGCCACTCGCAATCAGAACGTCCATGGTGATTTATTCCCATTGATCGCACAGGATTATTTTCTGTTTATGTGTTTTGTGTTTGAAGTGTTTTTTGGTGTTATTTTATTTTCCATTTCGTTAGAAATTCAAGATTTTGTCGTTATATTAGCGTTCTGATTAGGGATTGATAGGTATCTGTGACTCTGTGAGCTTGGGATTCGTTCTTGGCCTCTGTTTGTTTAGCCAATCCCCTTGAGGCTAACTGAAAGTACTTAATAAACTTTCCTTTAAAGTACAAGGAACTCCTTTGACACTAGGATGGGAATCTGTATTCCATGTGATTTGTTCAGAGAAATGAATGGCTCAAACTCCATTCCAGGTTTTGAACACACTATCAAAAGCTCAAATTCCATTCCAGGTTTTGAGAATTTTTACTTATCTGTACTTTCCTTTTCTGTATAGCACCAAAATAGGGGTATTTGTTTGGACCTTTTCATGAAGCCCGAGCCACCCTTGGTAGTAATCCAAGCCAGCAGGAATTTATTTGTTCTGTATTTACTAATGTAAGATATAAGGAAAATATCTTCTCTTCCCATTGGTGAATCATTGTTTTCTTTTCGACTTAGAAGTAAGACATGTGGTGACTCTGAAGGCTTTTAGTTAATTGGGTACAAAAGCTTTCTTTTTTGTGTGTTTATGCTTTATCTGGGCAAATCAATATACCATATCTTTATGATTGCCATTCGTCATGTACATGGAACTAAGCAATTGCCTAAGTTAGTTGTCGGTTGAAATTTGTTAAAATTGAGATGGACTTGAATGTCGTTTGTTTAGTTTGTATATTTGATCATTTGTAGAATAACTTGGCTGTGGTTTAATTGAATTAGTAGTTTTGCTTGCCACATGATGCCTATAATTTTGCTCTTGGATTGTCAAGGAAAAAACTCAAATCAAGCAAGAGAAATTATGAAAAAAATGTTCAAGCTTTTTTTGTTACAGGACTCTTCTGTTGCAATCTTGACGCCTGACGCATGGTGGATGTGCATGGTGGATGTTCTAACCAGACCCAAAAAAGGTCCTCTCAATGCTAATGAGTGGATAGGTAACTTCTATCTCTTACTCCTGTATTGCTTTGTGTGTATGGATAAATATAACTTGGAAGGAAAATGAAACTATGATAAGAACTCATATAAAAACCCATAGAGAGGTGCCTATCCACAAAAAAAAAAAATAGAGAGTGAGGTGACACATTATGTGCAAGATAACAAACAAGCATCTTAAGTTGTGCAATGCTCTAGAGATATCTACAAAAGTCTTCACAGTGGTGTACACAGTGTTGTAGGACCTATCACTGAATCTTATGCGTCTTAGTTTAGTATCAATGTTGATTTCTCGCGTTATGTTGTTTGCTCTAACCTGAACAACATTTGGTTTATGTTGGTATTGATGGCTTCGAGCCAAACAAGTGATTAGATAGAACAAAGTTCTCTCTCTTTTTCCCCCTCTTCTCTTGAAGTTTCTGAGAGAAACAAGTTTTTGAGTTTTCCTCTTTTGTTTTGCAGGGTATGCAACCCTAGCCTTAAATTTTGTCTTGGGTCTTCCTATCCAATGAATGTTAGAGAAAGGGTACTCATGTTCTCTTTGTTGCTCTCTTCTTTTCCTTTTGTTTGTTTGTTGCAACTTAGATTGTGGAGTTGTGTAAGTGCGTTGAATGAATGGGGCTTTTAACATGCCTTTTTGTCATTTATGATAGCTCTTTTTTTTCGAAATACCACAGTAGTTACAATTTTTTTTGTGAAGCAATCTGTGTTGGTTGATGGTGATAATATTTCAAGTGGGTTAGCAAATTGGTAAAGAAGCACAAGTACAATGTGATTGGTTTAGATTTAGATTAGTTACGAATGTGAAGTGTCTTCAGGCACGAGCACATACGCTATCAAGATATACTGCGCCGTGCCTTCAGGCACGGGCATTCGCTAGTATACTACTATGGAAGAGCGGTTTTTGAATCCCAACATAAATCTAATGGTCCAGAATTGTTGTGCTCTAAATCAATGGTTCAGATTAGTACACGCAACATTCAAGGGCTTAGATTTGGATTCACTTCAATCAAAGGCCAAGATCTTTTTCGACCACTAAAGATTTGCCGCCCAGCAGCGCATTGTAACTCCCCCGTCTCCCAGATTCCCTTCAACTGAACCAGATTCCCTCTGCAATCTCTCTCCACGCAATGCGGGCATCGTCAATTTCGGTAAGCCATCTACGTCTCTCGCCTCTCCTGTCTTTCCGTCTCCATGCTTGGTTTGGTTCGATTTGTTTCAGTTATGCTCTGATCTAGGGATTTTTCTGTTGATTTATGCCGATGTCCGCAGATGGCTATGGCAGCAGGTGTTCGAATATGGAGGTCGAAAATGGCTATGGTTTTAGTTTGGCTCCATTTCTGAGACCAACTTCGAAAACTTTCACGCTGTAAGTTCTCTGCTATGGATTATGGATCTTTTAGCATTGGTATATTTTTCCTCATTTCTTGAATTCGAATCTCTCTGTTTCTATTGCTTCTTCTTCTTTTTTTTCGCTTAAACACAAACCTAGAATTCCCACATATTTTACTCTAACATCTAATAACTGTGCATTTTCTATTTCTTTGTCTTTCCTCAAATATTAAATGTAGCGTGCATAAGATGTTTGTAGAAATGTCTCTTTGATACCGAATCCTATGGGCTCAGTTGGTTTCCCCCATACTCTTAGTTTCAAAATGTGCCCTCCACCTTTGAATTTTTTTTTAATGCTGTCGCTTGGAAACGTCTCAATTTGAAGTTACAACCGCTAAGGGAGTTATGAAAATCTCTTTTTGGCTGCAAGTGATTATTTTTGTGGTTGATCTAGATAAGTCAAAAGAATTCCCCATTTTGTGATTATCTACATAGGCCAAAGTTTCATGTATACACCAATCTATTATTTGAAAAGAATTGCAATTTTCATTTCCACTTGCCCAGAAAATGTAAAACAAGCATTATAGATGGTGTGATAAGACAAAGAAGTTTTTGAGGATAGGAATAATAGTTCTATGGGTTTGCAGGAAGCATTATTTATTTTATTGGATATGATTATTAGAATAAAGTGATCCCAACGGATGCATGCTGTTATCTTTATTGAAATATCCAAGGTTTTCCATTCTATCTTCATACAGCTAGGTGACTATACAGTACTATTTGGCAGTCAATAAAAATGAAGTGAGTCACTTCTGATGTTCTCTGTTATGAAGAATATCTTTCGTCCTTTCAGTATCACAGAATATATGGTCGTATGAAAGAGATTTTCCATTTTGCAGGAAGACCTTAGACTTGGTAAACAGTGATTCTATAATGAAACTTCTTGAAAACTTCAATAATGAAGTCAGTCACTTCTGATATTCTCTGTTATGAAGAATATCTTTCGTCCTTTCAGTTTAACAGAATATATGCGTATGAAAGAGATTTTCCATTTTGCAGGAAGACCAGCTTAGACTTGGTAAACAGTGATTCTATAATGAAACTCCTTGAAAACTTCAATGTCTGGATTAGTGTATGTTTGACTTGAGTTGATATGTGATTCATTGACTAGATAGATGGATATGAAAGAAAAATGATGGAAGCAAAAAAAAAAAATGTATGAATGTGATGAAGAACCTAATATATAACAGTGCATTAGTTGCATATAAACTGTCTTTGAATCATGGAATTGTGGGAGGAAAAAGCAACGATAAATGAAACGCTTAAGAGAATAATTCTTTGGTTCTACTATCTATGCCATTACTCTCATTGTGTCTTTCCGTCAAGCTATGATTTAAACACATCCTAAAGCTCAGGATGCCACTTTTCTTATTTAGATGTCAATAATAGTTTTAAGGGTAAAGCTCTAATATTTTCTATTTTTTGTCCAATTGTTCTGACAAAGTCGTGCATACGCAAAAAGAAGTTTTGATGTAAAATTCAACGTATCTCAAATAAATTTTTGTTTTGTAGTGTGGTGCTGCGCTTTCTCCGGTTGAACCTTCTTAGATGGTGGCTTGGTTGGTGTATCTTGAGCATGGTATGGACCTGCACACTTAGCACCCGCGTTAGTGCCAAGCCCGGATCTTGGGGAATCCGGGATAGGCACTCCGACGATCAAGTTAGAAAGAGGGACATGAAGCTTTTAGGATGTGTTTAGGGGTTTTGAGAGAGAATGCATTACCTTATTCTGAAGGTGGAGTACTCCTTTTATAGGTGCAAAGGTAACTTGGAGCCCAACCCACGCGTACACACCACGCGCTTGGTGATTGGTGCCCTCTTGGTTCACTAAGTTAGGCCTGCAGTCAAAAGCCTGTCACGAGCTCTGCACTCCGTTCGTTCGCTAGGGGGAATGGTGTCATACCACCTTCCAAGCCGTTCTTATAATTATGAGTGAAACCACCACCCCAACCAACCCCCATTGTGGAAGCACCTCCAACTGCTCCGTTCATATCTTTTTTTTTTCCTTTCGGTCGGGTTCATATCTTCAGTACTTCGTCATCCTATTGAATCTTGATGTTCAATCCTGCTTTGCAAAAAGAAGGAACAACGCAACGCACGAGGAACAATAAACAAGCCAGTGGCAAACGAGAATGAATGACCACGCAACACCATCCCAATGCCAATTGCCACAACAAGTAGAATAACACCCCAAATTGTTTACTGCCGATCGGAAAAACCCCCCATATTGGCAACATATCAATATGTAGTGCCGATACAACTCATCTACGCAACTGCTGTATAACATAATGTATTCACTATAATACAAAAACTAATGAGCATTTCAATACTCACTTTTCCTAGAACACGAGTTTTTCAAACAACCACCGAATCCATCTAGTCCCCATTGGGGGTATGGGTGGGGAAGGATTGGAGACAGACCTAATCTTTGGCAATATATGCACAAAGTGACTGCTCTCAGAATAAACAGTGGCCCCCCCAAACCTCCAAGAATCGAAGAGCTAAAGTGAGTTTGCTGCAGACCCATATCAATTTATGTGCAAATTACCATGAACGTGAATGGATAAATTGGTTTGACAGATTCGGGGATGGGTTTTTGGAGAGTCAATCAGATCTTACAATAGCCATTCAACAAGCACATTGCCCTTCATGTAATAAGGAACAGAAAGGACGAATATTGAACCATAGCAGTATCAAAATATAGCAATATTGCATTCGTGAATAGTTGCCCCTTGCAGTTGACAAACATGCCTTGCTTACAACATGACTTGAGTTAATACACTAGAAATAGCTCGAAACTTCTAACACTAAGAAAAGGATCATTCCGGATAACCGCAAATTTCTAGCCTATATCAATTAAACACTTCAACACTTAGGGAAAAAACAGATCTTATCTTGCCACGGTCCCTATGGTGATTCCATATCTTCAAAGTGCACTTGCTTTCAATGCATTGAGGGTAGACACGAACTGAGCAATTAGTTTTATTGAAACCGACGATTGTATCCAAATGCACTCAGAAAATAGAGAGTTCTCAGTCCTTGGGGCGCGCCAACCATAACGAACTGAGGGCCCGTAAGCGTGACATGTAATCACTGATGACTAATAGTGCTCGAGCTGCTTGGCGGGTGGTCAAAATCCGATGCATTTGTTGCAATGTTTGTTGCCTCAAAAGGTCAGCCTAACAAAGAGGAAAACACACAAAGTATGTACACTTCAGGAGCAAGCAACTATGTTGGCAGCTGTTTTAGGTCCATCTAGCTTCAATTTTGAATTCACATGCTCAAGCAAGTTTAATTCTATTGGTTACGCTGAGAGCTTCCCCTTTTCCAAGTTTTCAACTTATTTGATTACTCAGCTTAGAAGGCTTAAAACAAGCTCGAAGGGCAACTCTTTAATAATTGAGATAGACCAACCGTAAAGCACACCTTTGCTCCAATTAAATTGCATAGTACTTGTGTACAAGGTTTACGAAGCACTTCCAATTAAATTGAATATTTGTGTAAAAGGTTTACGAAGCACTCCAATGCACTAACTCAAATTAAGATCTAAAATGGAGTAATAATTAAAATATTAAACCACATCTATAAATTCGAAAGACAAAAATAACAAATTGGGAAAAACTCAATTTTGTGTAAGTTTGACTCAAGAAAGAGTGAGTGGTGAGGGATTCGTATGTCTCTAAGCATGCATATTTCAATCTCAAATGCACTATTTCAAGTGGGAACCAGCAGGAATCTAAGCATCAAGCTGTATGTACCCGAGTAATTAGTGGGTGAAGTAAGACTTTTTTACCTGATGAAGGAAGTTCTCAAGCGTGGCGAGCTTGCCCATTGCAATTGCCATTTGTCCCATGTAGTCAGCTACATTTCCAGATCCAGTAGGGCCCAAACAGTTGGAGGATAATGTCTCAACAAGGGACTGTTGTAGAGCTTCCATCCCTTGAGACAAGGCATCCTCCGCTTGTTGGGAAGATTGCTGCAGATTACATATGCCCATCAGTTGTTGATCCGTTAGAGGCTCAAGATGGTTCCCAAGAATCTGAAACTCGCAAAATGCAAAAATAAATATAGTACAAGAAACACAATAGTTCAAAACCACAGGAGCAAGGGGCTAAGTGAATGACCTTGAGAAGTTCAGATGAACGAAATCCACCGAGCCACATGAAGCACCTCTCTGCCGGAGTTTTCCACATACCAGAAAGCATGTGGAAAACATCGGATTTTGCACCAACACCCTTTAGTCTAAATATTTCATCATAATGGGACATTACTGCATCAACAAGAACGCGCAGATCATTGTCACCCAAGTGAGAATTTACAGCTGATCTCAGATCATTGATCATGCGTTGATGTTCATCAAGCCAGCGGGCATAATCAATGTCAAATGCCAAGGCCCCTGCACATTTCCCATATCAGAACGTCTGAAGCGTTAATAACAATTTTTAGTGACATAAAACCAGCTTTAACAATAAGTTAAGCTCAAGACTTGCATATAGGACTCAATTAGGCTCAACTCTCTTGAGTTTAGGAGAGGGTGAGAGCCATTGACAGTAAAGAGTTTACTTTTAAAAAAAAGCCTGTTCTATTTGTTGCTCATTCTCATGTAAGTCATATACTGAAAACCTCCCGAAACCTATATCAGTAACTCGAGCGAGAGAAAGGATTCAGAGTAACCTTTTGAGTACCTACACCTAATTTAGGATTGGTTCAAAAAAAAAAAAATGGTATCCCTATAACTGAAGATGGACTTAAACATAAATGGAAAGAGTCATCCCATCAAGAAGGGTACCAACTACCAAGCATTACGAAGTTCCAGAACAGCTCCAATAAAATGTCTAAATTATCCTAATGGCTTAAACAGAAAAGTTCAAACCATTTAATCTGGCAGCTGCTTAATAATAAAAGCAAACATATGTTCGCAAACCATATTACGTAGATATACTTGTGAACCATTTTACATCTAGGTCAAAGTATATCATTTGTTCCTCAGATGTAGAAATGACAACACTTTGTGTGAAGTTAACTCTGAAGCCTAAAGTTTCCAACATGCCAAGTAGGGTTGCTCGCGGTCCGGTTTGGTTCGGTTCGGATTCCTAGGAATCTGAGGACCGAACCACTAGTCACGGTTTTGTGAAAATGAAATTCTTAACCGGACCAAAAGTCCTACGGTTCGGTTCCAATCCAATCCGTAATTTACGGATCGGTTACTGTTTTGTCCAAGGATTTTATTACGTAAGCAAGCAAAATTAAATACTACCATCAGTACATATCCATTCAAAACAAAAGACCAAAGCATTAGCTGCATTACTACATTAAAGTTCTAGGACAGAGCATACACCAAATGAAAGCAATACATGCAGTCTAGTCTTCCAAACGTTCATTAAAACCAAACAACAATAAAAACATCAAAGTGGAACCAAAAAAAACACCAAAGAAGATCTTCCATCAAAATGCAAGGCACGACAACCGGCAAGAGTGTCACTCTGGAATTGTATTGAAATAGGACAAGGATGAAAGAGATATTTATTCGATGTGATAATTGAAACAGTACAATAAGACCTCTCTATATCTACAAGAGGGGGGATCCTAATTACATACAATAAAATTGAAATCACATAATCATAGGAATCACAGAAATTATAGGGAATCAAATCATGTTATAATTACAATATATTCTAACATCCCCCTCAAACTAAAGGTGGTAGTCCAGACACCAAGTTGAGTTTGGACACCAAATCATGAAAACGTCCAGGAGGATGAGCCTTCATGAAAATGTTGACGGTCTGATCGGTTGAGGAAACGAAGAGAAGGCAAGCGTTACCTCGGACAAGATGTCGGATGAAGTGGCAATCAATCTCAATATGTTTCGTGCGATCGTGAAAGACATCATTGCGGGCAATTTGAACAGCACTTTGATTGTCACAACAAAGTGTAGTGGTAGTGGAATGAATAACACTCATATCAGTGAGGAGCCAACGAAGCCATATCAACTCTTGAGTAGTGTCAGCAATAGCACGATACTCTGCCTCAATACTAGAGCAAGAAACAAGAGATTGTTTCTTACTTCGCCAAGAGATGAGAGAGTCACCGAGAAAGAAGTAATAGCCTGTGGTGGAGCGACGATCAGTGGTGTCACCAGCCCAATCAGCATCAGAACAGGCACATAACTCAAGGGAGGAATGTGATGAATCATAGAGGCCATGAAATAGGGTTTCTTTGAAATAGAGAAGAATCCAAAAAACAGCCTGAAAATGAGTTGATTGAGGAGCAAACATGAACTGGCTAACTATGTGAACGACATAGGCAATGTCAGGCCGGGTGACAGTAAGATACACAAGACAACCAACCAATTGGCGATAAAGAGTGGCATCAAGGAGTGGTGTGGCATCTAGAGGGGTGAGTGTAGTGGTCGGCTCAAGTGGAGTAGATGCAGTCTTGTTGTCGATGATACCAACACGACTAAGAAGATCAGAGGCATACTTAGCCTGAGTGAGATAGTAGCCATCGGATGTAGATGAGATCTCAAGACCTAAAAAGGCAGTACCTAGATCCTTCATTTGAAATTGCTTGTTGAGGAAGACTTTAAGATTGGAAATACCAACAATATCATTGCTAGTAATAATCATATCATCAACATAGAGAAGAAGAAAAATAATACCATGTGCTGAATTTTGTAAACCAGGCACGTGGAGCTTGCTTGAGACCGTAGACAGCACGATTAAGTTTACACACTTTGTTCGGAGAATGATTATACCCTGATGGAGGCCACATATAAACTTCTTCAGTAAGATCACCATTGAGAAATGCATTTTTGGCATCCATTTGATTTAGCCTCCAGTTGCGTGCTGCAGCAATGACAATTAAACTCTGAAAAGAAGTAAGACAAGCAACTGGCGCAAAAATTTCCTCATAATCAATACCATACTCTTGAGCAAATTCCTTTGCGACCAGACAAACTTTGTAACGCTCTATGGAGCCGTCAGAGTGAGTCTTTATCTTATAAACCCACTTAGAACCAATAGGAGTCTTACCGGGAGGAAGGTCAACAATATCCCATGTGTTTGTGTTATCCAAAGCATGTAATTCTTCTTCCATTGCTTGCTACCAAAGAGGATTAGAACTTGTCTCACGATAGAAGTGAGGTTCATGCTGAGAAAGGACAATAGAAAAACAGTGATAATCACAAAGATGGACAGGTACTTCCCTTACTCGAATAGAACGACGAAGTGAAGAATCATCAGTAGGTGGTGTAGGAAGCTCAACAGAAGGAGAGTTGGATGATGAAAGGGGCTCATGGAGAGTAGAGCCAAAATGCGAAAGCTCGGCAAGAGAGGAGCCAGAAGGTTCAAGAGTGGGATTAATAGACAGAACCAGCGACTGGGAATAGACTGTAGCAAGAAGCTCAGAAGAACCTGTATTAACATCATCTAGAAATATATCTGCAAAAGGATCGGTGAAGAAAGATGAAGTAGGCACAGCTGGTAAGTGAAATTTAGACATAGACGAGAACATATTGTGTTCCCAGAATATGACATGTCGAGAAATGCAAAGACGTTGGGAAGAAGGATCCCAACATTTGTATCCTTTATGCTCAATCAAATACCCTAAGAAGCAACAGAGACGAGCACGTGGTTCCAACTTTGTACGCTCATGAGGTTGTAAAAGAACAAAACAAGCACATCTAAAAACCTTGAGAAGACTATAATTGGGCAATATACCATATAATCGTTCATAGGGCAACGGATTCCCAATGGTAGGAGAGGGGACACGATTAATGGTATAAACAACAGTAAGAGCAGCTTCCCCCCAAAGGCGCTCAGGACAAGATGCATCTATAAGAAGGGCATGGACAGTGTCAAGACTGTGTCTATGCTTACGCTCACAAAGACCATTTTGTTGAGATGTGCCAGGACAAGACCTATGAGTTAAGGTTCCATTTTGGTGAAGAAATTTCAAAAATTTTGTTTATTTATATTCCATGGCATTATCAACACGAAAATTTTTGATCGAGCGTGAAAATTAAGTCTGAACCATTTTGAAAAAATCATAGTAAATCTGTTGTAATTCAGATCTATTTTTCATAAGATATAACCATGTAAAACAAGAATAGTCATCTACGAAAATAACAAAGTATTTGGATCTGCCCATGGTAATGTTCGGGGAAGGTCCCCAAATGTCAGAGTGAACTAAATCAAAAGGAGCAAAGGAAAAAGAGTCACTGTGAGGAAACGGCAATGCTGGTTGTTTAGCAAGTTGACAAGAAAGACAATTCACGTGTTCATCCTTGACAGATTCTAAATGCCAACTTGAAACTAGGGTACGTATTCAACCAAAAGAAGCAAGACCTAGACGAGAATGCCAAAGTTCAAGAGAATTAGAATAGTTAGACGTTATCGAACATTGTGATTGACTCACTGAAGGAGTAGGAGGTGCAAAATTGAGAGATGAGAGATGGGATGGAATATGAGAGCATACAGGCGTCCAAGTTCACATAATTGTCCAAGAAAAGATGACTTTAAGTCCAAGTTCACATAATTGTCCAACAGAGATCAAGTTTACGATAAGAGGTGGAAATATAGCCAGTATGAGTGACTTCGATCTGAGAGCCATTAGCAATGTGAATAGCTAGTGTAAAAGAATCAGAAGTTTTTGTAGAAAAAATATGGGGATCCAATGTCATGTGATGGCAACATGCGGAATCAAAGAACCATGAGGATGTACGTGAGGCGGCAGACAAAATAGTGGAAGAATGCTTACCAGACTTTGGAAAAAAACCAGAGTTAGAGAGAATTTCTGGGAGATCACTCTTGGAAAAGTGTGTGGAAGGCGGATATTGTTTGAGGCCTTCCAAAATGGCATGGGCATAGAGAGACATGTCAAATTGCTCCATACTTGCTCCAAGTAGCAAAAGTTGGACAGTCCGAGATCCGAATGAATGTAGCAACCAATGGTAGTGTGGCAAAAAAAAGAAAAGGGTCACACCACCACATAAATGATGCGTGATAGCACCGGAGGCATTTTCGGGTTTCCGGTTGCTAGCAGTAAATTGATTTGCTTTCGGCAAAATTGGATCTCAAAATTATTGATGGTGTAGCTACGAGACGTATTATTTTATAGGGTGGGTTTTGGTGTGAAAATAGGTGAGTGGATTATAGTTATAATTGATTGGTTCTGAAATTGAATTTGGGGTTCGGATGAGTATAACGTGACTGAGATCGATGGAAAGTGATGGTTGCTTGTTTTTACTTTGGAAATCTGATTGGAGTGCAGTAAACCGATTCGAATTGGCGGTGTGGTTTGTTGTGTTTCAATAGGGAGCTAATGATTTAGGGTGGTGATGACTAAACGGAGATATCGATGAGATGATGACGGAAATAGGAGATGATGGACAGGGATTAATATTTGAAAGAGCACGGTGAAGTGATGCTAGGTTTTAGAACTCTAGCTCTGATACCATATTGAAATAGAACAAGGAGGAAAGAAATCTATATTCGATTTGATAATTGAAACTGTACAATAAGACCTCTCTATATATACAAGAGGAGGGATCCTAATTATGGAAACGGGATCATCCTAATTACCTAATTACATACAATAAAATCGTAATCACATAATCATAGGAATCAAAGAAATCATAAGGAATCAAATCATGTTATAATTACAATATATTCTAACAGACGAAGTGAAACATTTTGTAGAGCTGCAAATAAATATATTGATTTATGTATAGACAAATTTATTTATTTATTTATATATAATAAATTCTCAAGGTCCGGTTTGGTTAATCCACAGTTTCGTAATGAAAATCTGTGGACCAAACCGCGACTCACGGTTTTTTAATTTTTCGATTCGTGTCCGAACCATTAATCTACAGACAAAATCCAAAAGGTACAGATCGGTTCGGTCTGGATCGATTTCACGGTTCAACAGATTTTCTGAGCAACTCTAATGCCAAGAGTATCTATGTAAATCTTACCGTTGCTACCTATTGAGAGACTTTGATCTCCAGACGATCCGGTGGCAATGAAAATACCCTGCCATAAAATGACACAATTTAAACATCATCCAAAAGAAAGTAGTATTAAGCCACACAAAAATGGTGGCATATGCAACAACAAAATTGGTATTAACCAAATGTGATGCAAATTGATATTCTACATGGCAATTAAAAACAAGCAGATAATGAACCCAAGACAAGTGTGTAGTAGGCCAAACCGGCAAGGCCTTTTGGACCTGATAGATCTGATGGATACGGTCATCCGGGTCGCTGGGCTGAACTGGCCGTGATAAACTTACCAGAACCAGTACCCTGTCACAAGCGACCCCTGTGCCCAAACCGAACCGGTTCAGTCCAGGTTGGGTGTGAACCGCCCACATAGCTGGTAGGTCTACGGATTTGGTGGAGAAGTCACTCAGGCATGTGAGCCTAACTGCAGGGGCTCCGTACGTTATATATGGCATCACACGATTCACACCATGAGGTTAGGGCCCAGGTCTAGCACGAGGTTACTTGAGGGTTAAATCTGGTGATCCTATCAAAGGTAAAGTACACTAACCACCGTTTCTACCCACCTAGGAGCTCTGTACTTCATCTGCTCGATCAACTTACTTAACCATAGGAAAGCCTTCCCAGTCGTCACCTGCCGGTTAGGTGCTAAGGGTGGTTCCTTGCCTAGTAGGGTTAGGTCTCAAGACAGAGCTCAGGCCAGAACCAAACCAGAGGTCTAGTGAAGCGATTCCAGGACAACGCCACCCCCACAAATTGCATTGTAAAGCTGCTCTTCGGAGAGAGAAAACTATACTTCCTACCAGATAAAGTTGGGATACAAATTCCATGTTTACGTCCAACTCCTTAACGATCAATTTGTGCAGTAATATCCTTAAAATGCACACAGAATCACCGAGAGAAAGGACCTGTTGTCGTGCTCGTTGAAGCTCCTGCTCCAGTTGAGTGAGCTTTAACCGACTATTCTCCAGCTGTTGAACATAGGCCTATCAAAAAACCACAACGTAATGGATGACTTTCATGGGATTCATATCTTTAGACATCATATTACAACAACAAAGTATAATAGGAATGTACCATATCTCGGACATTCGACCAATTGCTTAAGTGGAAAAGCATTAGATCAAGCAAAAATCAAAGCAAGAACGAAAGAAGGTAGAACACAACTAGATTGAGGAGCATTAAGGGGAACATATATGGTGAGAATCATCTAGTTCGGGCACTAAATGTTTGTACTGGCATTGATAAGGAGTTAACTTTTCCTCGGATGAATTTCTGACTGTTTTGCTAATCCAACAGAGATGGGGCCATATGATGTGCCTACTTGTGTTTTCACAATCACAGATATAGTTCTTAGATGGCAAGTTTAGCATCCTATGTAGTTGAGTAATATGGAACAACACAAAATAGAACTGCTTGAGCTAATACAACGCACAATCCATTAAGATTGCAAAAGCACGATGTAAGACATTTGAGTCCCAGAAAGTAACAGAATAATCTTATAAGGATTAGAGAAACCGAACAAAGAATGAAATCCATTACTTTCTTCCTTAATCGACTTTTTCGAGCAGCTTCACGATTCTGTGCCAGTCTACGAAGTGTCTGCTGTAAAGATAACAAAAAACAAAAGCTCAATGTACAAACACGAGTCGAATCATGTATCCAACTTCTACTACAGTATTATATAGTCAACCACCTTCTGGTCTCCTGTTCCACCCTTGGACTGATCCATTGAATCCACCACAACAAGTGCTCCATCCTGAACTCCATGAGACTGTTAACATAAAAAACTACCATCAGATCTCTCATACTGCTTAAACTTCATGGGCTGTGAAAATAAAGAAAATGTTGTTTTGAAGAGCTCAGAATCTCATTCAGGAACTGTTTACAGCCACCAATATGACAGAGTTGCACTACTAAGTTCCCTAACATATGAACTCTGTAAATTTGCCCTTCAACAGGGTCAAAGGCTCTATGAAAACCCTTGAACGAGTCTTGCATGGCTCTGAAATTATGTTACCTCAAACACGACGTGTTCTGGTAGGAGGAATAGGAATGGTACTGTTGTAAACGACATGCCATAACTTGTGGTACGATAAGAGTAGACTTCTCTAGATTACAAAATTCGAAAGTACTTCCAGTCTAAGACCAAGCCATGAAAAATCAACACATGAACTTTCAAATTATTCCTGCAAAACGTACTTCTTTGAGCATAATGACCAAACCAATTTCCATTTTTTGCTTTTGGAAACATAAATCGCTGGGTATTGGAGTTCCACGGTACCACAGGTTTGAAGCATGAAAGGAAGGTGATTTCTGTACTAGTGAGAGAACAAACATGGCGTACGTTTTCTTAGATAGCAGAAACGTGCGACGGTAGAGACCTTGTATTACCCTTCAGAGTCTTACCGATGAAAGAATACATAACATTATCACTACCATCCACTATGTGTTACACTAAGAATAACCCCGTTACTTTCATAATCCCATGAGAAATCTACTACCAGACGAGCAATTGCATTTTCGCACAAAACAAAACCAGTTAGCACATTGACCCACAATAGGGAAAATTCAGACACTTTCGTTAATTTCTGCCCGATGATTTCTCTAGCTAATGACCAGCTTAATCCATGGGTGAACAATGATCTGAATGATGGCTACTGTAGCTGAGAACACTCCGGCAAAATCTGATTAAAGTTTAAGCAAGATATGTTAGCAGCAACGCCGGTAAAATCTGATTAATGTTTATTGGTCAACTACTTAAAGTTCTGAATCATATACTTTGGCTAATGTTCAAACTTCATTCTTTTGTAGTAATACGATAGCTATAAGAACTAACAAATTCTGGTCCGCGGAGCTATTGTGATGCGGCCCAGCCTCACCCAATTTATGTTCATTTTGAGCACACTAAATTATGGTAAATGATACCGTACGATAATTATCTGTGTGTCGTCGAAAAATAGGATAGCAACAGTACTCGAGATTAATTCATCAATTTATCAAAACCATTCTGTAAAAACTTGAATGACTAATTTTAGTCTTGAAAAATCACCGAACCAAAATTTCTTTCATAGTTCAGCCCCCTCCGACTTCGTTTCCTGGCTCCGCCAGTGGTCAGCAATTCATCAACAAAAGAACATCAGTATGCATATGTAGTAGTAGCTGATTAAATTCCAGGTCAAAAAAAATGCATATCTTAACAAGGTAATGGATCAAGAAAATGGATCAATATGCGTGTCTGGTAGATGATTAATGTAAGTGAAATGGAAATTTTTATTACATGGCTTTGGGGTCACCAAATGGGAAAAATAAAACATTAATATGACAGAAGTGAAAAGGAGATGGAGAAAGACCTGGTTTTTATCGTCAGGGTCAATGTCTGTGGAAGAGTCAGTCCGTTGGCTATTTTCCGCCATTGCAGAATCTCCCCAGTTTTCAAAATTCCCATTTCCCGTAGACCCACCACCCATCACCACCGTAGTCCCCTTGTGCAACATGTATTGCTGCTCTGTTTCCACCTCTGTTCCTGCCGTACCCAGCTCCTGCAGAAAAAAGACCAAAACAGGACAACAAATTGAAGCAGAGATGAGAGAGAGGAGGAGGAGGGGGTTGGTGGGTGGGGATGAGAGAGATACCGCAGGGAGGCCTCCGAAATGCAGGTTGTTGTAAATGGAGCCTACAAAAGAATTTCCAGAAAGAAAGAAAAAAAACCCAAAAAGAATCGATTGAGTAATCAGGGGTTGTTGTAGACAGAAGAATGGATATGAGAGAGAGAAAGTAGAGAGAGAAGGGGGGCGGGGGTTACTTCGGCTTAAATCAACAGCATTGGTGTCGTGATGAAACCCAGCGACGGATTGTTCAAGCTCCCCAAGATCCGCGAAACGCGTCGGGTTTCTAATGCTTTCATCAGCTCTGTTTCCAGAAGAAGAAAAAAACAAAAAGCAGAGCACCCCCTCTCAATTAACGCTGTAAGTACATGTATATTGCACAAAAGAATATGTTCGAGAAATGTGAACAATCCACCAACCTTAGGTAGAAGGGGGAGTGGCAGTACATATCGGAGTTAGCTGCTATTGCTTTGAAGCTCTGCATCTCCCCTTATCCTTTCTCTCTCTCTCTGAACTAGAATCTACATGCAGGTATATAAACAGCAGAGGGATTACTAGTCCAGTCCATTTCAGAAGATGACATGAAATGGGGAAGGAGAAGAGAAAGATTACGAGTCTAGTTCATTTCAGAAGATGACATGAATACGGGAGAGAAAGAGAGAGAGAGAGAGAGAGAGAGAAAAAAAAATCTTGGAGCTATCTTTTTCTACAGAAGAGAATCAAAGAGATATTTGCTGGCTAGCCTGTTTGCTACGACTACTACAATGGCGTATTGTACGGCGGGTCTTTTTTTTAATTTAGGAAACGTCAGAGCCTTTTTTGTTTTTGATTATTGTGTTTTCTGAGGGAGACCCCTGACCTGGCCTTTTCAAGGCGGGAGAGGAGGAAGCATTTTAGTTTCCCGATACATGCACGAAACAGAGAGCCTCTCCCCTGTGCCTTAATCTCTCTCTCTGTCTCTCTTTCTCTCTCTCTCCCACAATCTCAAACACGGCGCGTTCGCTTTAATTTCCTGCTTCTCAGAGCAATGAAAGCGCCCGTTGCCTCTCTTCTACACTTTGCAGCGGTGATGATACACTCGCACACGCAACCATATCTCCCCAGAGAGTAGATTCTTGGGTGTAAATTACTAGTGTACTATAGTACTACTACGATCTGTCCCTGCAATAGTAAATCGGATTCTAGTGGCGTTGCTTTCCGAATTTTGTTTTATTTTAATTTTGTTTTTCAATCATTATTTTGTATTTTAATTATTATTTTATTTTTTTATTTATTAATTTTATTTATCTCTTTTTACTTATTATCTCTCTCTTATTATTATTATATTTTTTTCTTCATTCCCTATCAAAACTAAAATACCTAAAATTACCAAAGGAACAAAGCCAGTACTGTGTTGTTTTATTTTAGTGTACCCCAATATTGTTTTGATTACATCAAAATGACCCTTCCACATTTTTCCAATCATATTCTGTCAACAATTTTTTAATAATTAGATGTTCGGTCCAACTTATCGCACCCAAACGAGTTAATGAAGCATTAATCTCCAGTTTGGACCACTGTCTTTCCACTTTTTGGAAAAATAAAAGTTTTTGAAAAAGAAAGTAATTTTAAAGTTAAAAATTATATATTTACGTAAATAATTTTCATACCAATATGGATTTTATTTGATAAATCTCAATGAGATCTATTAAATGGTAAAAAAAATTAAAATTATTTTTATTTTTGTTATATTTAAGTTTAAAATTACTATCTTTTTTAAAATAAAAAAAATTTGAGAGAAAACGGAACGGGGTCTAAGCCAATGGAGTTTATTCTGCTAACAATCCAAGCGGAAAGAATGCACATCTAGAAGTAGATGGCCAACGAGTCAAAATGAGATCTATGACCAATAATGCTTAAATAATTCTCTCTCTCCCAGACCGAGGTTGTTCCGATTCCAGCCCTACTTGCTTAACATAGGCTTTTCCGTTTTAAAGTATTTTTTTGGAAAATGCTAAACTCTGCCTGCTAATGGGCGCGAGGATAATTTGTCATTATATGTTTATTATTTTTCGTTTAATGTGCTGAGATTAGCAAGACTGCTCATAATGTATCATCTTTAATTGAAAAAATAAATACGTATTTAAAAAATAAGTACATATTTCCCTTAGCAGAATGGGGTCTTATTTCTTATTTTATGAAACAACTCATTCTTTCACAACACATAATTTTTAATTCAAAAAATAAATACTTATTGGAAAATAGCGGAACGTTCCATGCTATAAAACTTCTTCATCGGTCATTTTGTACTATATACTTTATAGTAGTAGTATTTTCTCTTCCCTCAATTCAATACGTAGATAATGTCAAACAAATTCAAATACTAACAAATATTTCACAAAGGGTGGCCCTAATGCCACAACAGGATTTGTTGGAGCCACGACTGTGCATAGTTTCTGACACTTCTACCCTTCGAATCACATTTCTCTCGTTTCATTATCCCTATGAGCACATTATACCCATTTTCCCTGCAATTTCATTCTCTCTTTTCACTCATTCTAAACCCCAAGAATTCTTGCAATCTTTCTCCCCTACTCACTCATATCGGAATACTACACTTCTCTACGCTATGTCCTCTTTTCCTCTTTCTTAAAAAACAAATTCCCTGCTATACATCGATCCAGTTCAAATCCCCTTTTGACTTTAACCGTCTTGCAATTCGATCGTCACAAGACCCACTTCTCTCTTTTTCTCTCTCTCTCTCTTGATTGGAATGACGGCGGCAATTAAATATCATAAGAATTTACATTGATCAATGAAACTCGTTGATTCGGTGGGGCTATAGTTATACTAATCTACAACTAATCTGAAGGATGATAAACCGAAACGGAAGCATCGTAGTACAATGATGATTTTGCAAAATCGAGAAGCAATTTGTTTTCTGGAGAGCCAGAGGTATATTTGATGCTCGCAAAATCAAAAAGCATTTTGTTTTGGCAATTATTGTAGGATAGTTGTGTGAGTTTTTGAGAGCTACTAACAGGATAGAATGGACTTGATCGAGTTGTATTGAAGTCAAGATAAAGCAATTTGTACTTTGTAGTATGAAGAAATGGGACGGAGGTAGAGTGAAAGAATTGTTCCGGTTTGCACTTGGAGAGAGAGAGAGAGGAGAATGGTAAGCATTTCATACAGCGTAAGGTGGGAGGGTGAAAATGTAAATTAACATAATTTTGTCATGGCTCCAACAAATCCAATCGTGGCATTAGGGCCACCCCTTTCATTAATACTTTACACTTTTACAGATATTAATATATTTTTTTCAAATATCTATACATATTTTTCTCCCTTCGTCCCAAATTTAAATGTTCTCTACCAAAAACCGTGTAACCTTGAACTAAAAAAATAAAGTACTTTTGAAATTAATTTTTAACTTTGATTTGCAACGTTCTAAAAATCTCAATGAGTGCTTTAAAACAATGCAAAAAAAATTCAAAAAGATAATAAAAAAACAATTTTTTAGAAAGTCAAAATAACACAATATTACATTAAAAAAAAGACATTTCAAATAAGACGGAGGAAGTGCATATTAACAAGACAAACACTCTAATCTACTTTTAACCTTACCGACAGCCCATTAGGGTGTCTTTTGCATTTTCCTTCTTTTACTTTTATTCGGATAAGTTTACAGAGAGCATAGAATCGGAAGTTGAGAGATGATGGGATGTTGATGAGATGGGTTTGAAGCTGATACAGGCTACTTTTTCTTTATTTTTTTTAAATTTTTTTTGGTCATCTCTATAATATTCTTATTATAATAAGTAAAATTGAATAATCAAAAATGATTTTGATTATTCATTTAAAGATCGGTCTTGCTATTGTCAGTCTATCGGATTGAAGATAAACACACTAGAAGATAAAAAAATACGTATTTTTGTGTACTTTATATACCTTTTAATACACATTCACACACGTATTATTATCAGTCCAATTTTAAAATTTTAGATCGCTAAAGTTAGTAATTTTAAATCTCACATTTCTTATTTTTTACCCATAATCAAAATCAATGGGTCTACTTCCACCTATTCCTTCTCTCCAAAATTTTCACCTCCATTTCACGCTTATTTCATCCCTCTAAAAATTTTCCATTGTTTCATCCCAACAATTTTCCCACCATTCAGTTATTTTGTGCGTTTTACTAATTTAGGATTGCCGATTATAGTTGGAAAACTATACTTGAAAGCTGAAATAAAATAGAAGAAAATATTATTTCCCTATGAATCAACGATGCTATTTTTTGGAAGCATTTAGCTGCCGAAAGGGCAACTGATCAAATGAACATGTTGCCTGTCTTTTAATGAGTGTTATGTGTACATATGGATTTTGTGGGGCCCACCTCGGGTCCCATAAAGATGATTTAAATCGTATATTATTTTTAAAATATTTTTTTATGAAATCCTGTAAAAAAAATCAGCTCAACCTCATATCGGTAAGGATTTTTTCTAAATTTATAGGAGCGAAACTGAACAGTTAAATAGTTTCGCCTCCACAAATTCAAAAAAAAAATCCTTACCGATATCGAGGTGAGCTGATTTTTTACATGGCTCCATAAAAAATATTTGAAAAATAATGGACAGTTCAAATCATTTTTGTGAGATCCGATGTGAGCCCTACAAAATCTATATGTACATTGTATGTACATACCATATGTATTCATATCTCTTTTTATTTTATTTTTTGGGTACATTATGTACTCATCTTTACTGCCTTTTAATTGGGGAAGAAGTTGTGAAGAGGAAAGAGGATAAGAAGAGAGTGAGAAGGGGTCCAATAAATTTTGGTATTGGCAAAAATATTGTTAGTTTTGATCATGAAAATGTCCAAAATTTGATTATTGGTTAAGAGATTGGTAAAATTATTATAATGTAAGCACTTTTTTGAGCACACATTGCTAATTTTAGCAACGCTTTGATTTTGATTATTACAATGAGCATGATCTTATGCACCAGTGGGATATGAGAAAGTTAGTTAGGTCATCCACAGTGGTATAATCAAAAATGGATAATCAAAAATTGACACATCAACTTTTGATTATTCATTTAAGAGGTTTGTAAACTTAACAATATTGAGGTCCACAATGGTCATTTCTAGTCATAACCAAAATAAGAGTCTACTGTAATTTCACACTCTCTCTCTATCCCCTTTCGTTTCCCACCATTCATTTCCCTCTATTTACGTTTTTTTGAGCAAAAATATATTAATTGCCTCCCTTAATTTTGGAGGAAAAATCGGTAACTTCCTTCCCTCCATGAAAAAAATAGAAATGGAAAAAAAGAATGAAATACCTTAATCCGGCCACGATGGTTGAATTGTGGATGATCGAAAAATATAAGCTTCACTTTTGTAGGAAAAGAAAAAATAATAATTTGTGGGTGAAATGAAGAAGATATAGAGTAGGCGAATAAGAGAAGAAGAGAATAACAGTTTAAACACGCATGTATACAAATTTTGGAACCAGTTAACTTATGGGATATGAGGTCCATATATTTTGATTATTGAAAAAGGTTGCTAGTTTTGGTTATTCAAAACCCAAAATTTGATTATTTCTAAGGATGTTGCTAAGTTTGATTATACCATTGTGACCCATCTTTTGCACCAACATTGTTAACTTTAAAAATAATTGACTTTTGATTATACCACTGTGGATGGCCTTAGTAAGTATGTTAGTTCACAAGAAATCCAGAGACTATTTTTTTCCCACAAAAAAAAAAGGTACAAATTCAGTAAAAATCTCAGGCCCCACAAAAAAAAATATGTGGATTATCTGTGTAAAACAATCTGTGCCGAAATGTGTTTTGGTAAAGTATTATATAAGTATTTTGTTTGTTTTATTGTTCTTCTTTTTGAGTTTTTTTTCTTCTTATTCCCTATATATACTATCTATATTCTTTTAACTTCTTTCTTCAACTACGTAAACAACAATTTTGTCCCTCGACCTTATGATTTGCAATCTATTTCGTCCAATTTCTTAGTCAAATAGATTGCAATCAGGGACGGAGTATATAAAATGTGTATAATTTTGGAAATAAAAGCAAAATTACTCTCCTTTTTTGATCCGGTTTGTTTTACTCCATGGTTCTTGTTTGAGAGAGAGAGAGAGAGAGAGAGAGAATGAGAATTAAAGGAAAGAAAAAAGAGGGCTTTGCTTGAAAGGAACGAGTTGGTCTTTAATTGGTACGGGGCCAAAGCAGAGCCCAGAAGGCAGAGGCAGGGCAGAGGCCATTTATATTATGACGCATTTTACACGCTAATCGTACAGCTGATGCGTGTCGCTCCCTCACCGGTGCTACTTTTAATTTTGCCTTGAAAAAATTATTGAATGCACACGCGACGCCCCAACCTTTTTTTTCACCACACATATACATTATTTTATTCACAATAAGACCCTGTTTCAAAAACCTTCTTAAAAAATAAGTACTTATTTTGAAACTTCTCAGAGAAAAATAAGAAGGGTCATTCCACAAAATCCAAATAAAAAGTTTATTTCACATTTTCAAACTCAAAAATAATGTAAATTAAAAAAAATCAATTTTTTTTGCACCGTATTATAGATCTCAATGAGATCTATCAAACAAGATCCATATTGATAAGAAAATTCTTTGCATAAGCACATGATTTTTGAGCGTAAAATTGCCTTCTTAAAAAATCAGGAGTTGTGCTCTGAGTAATGGGCGCCAAGGAGGGAAATCGTACCGATAGTCGAGCCGGGCCGTCTCCAGCCACCGGACGGCCAATTCGAAGCGTCCAAAAATTCTAAAAAAAAAACCCGAGGGGGTTGACGCGGGAATCAACGGCATCCGAGGTGTGTAGAGTATTTGATCCGAGCACCTCTTTTCGTGTATATATATTTTTGTGGAGCACGCCTTATTATTGAACAAAAAATAAGAACTTATTCAAGTTTTGGAACACAATCTAAATTGCGTGGAGCTTACACAAATGTATGAAGGAGAATGAGTTGGGGGCACTGCTAGACAATGTCCGGACGCATTTCCTATTTACCAAAAAAAAAAAATAAAAGACAATATCTCAACTGATTATGTAGTTCACACTTCACGCCTAAAGCCCCGCGTAGTGTTCAAGAATTCTTTTTTTTTTTTTTTCTAGGTCAAAAATGAGAAAATTGTATTGATAAACGTCTAACGGTATGTACAAAATGGAGATCATTACAAAGAATTTGGACAAAACTAAATTAATCGTCTAACAAATATGAAACAAGTAAATCACAAGGCAATCGATGTCTTTCTTTCTAACCCAGACTTGGCCTGACGCAATAGTGACACTTTTAACTGCCTAACATCTAATTAGGAGTTTCAAATGAGAAAAAGTGCAAAGTTAAGGACAAAAGACATCAAATACCCACACGATCAGATGCACTCCCTCCAAATATGAACGCACTAATAAACTCCCAAGAACTATAGATCTACCAAGTGGCCACGGGTTGCCTCGTCAAAGACATCGTGTAGTGATAGAACACTAAAACACAAATATCGTTGTGAAGCAATCTCGATTAAGAGAATCCGATCTGTAGACAAAATTCGTCCAAATATGAAACTAATAACTTTGTTGAACGAGAGACAAAACTCTTACAGATCAAACGACAAGTCGTAGATCTAGAGAGACGGAAGGGAAAAATAACAAAGAAAGGGAGTCAGTAGTATCATGGCCTCCTGCTGCCGCAGCCGCATACGGGTATGGAACCCACATGGGGAAGGGAAAGGAAAAAGATCGAGGAATTGTGGTGGCTATGATTAAAAGAAAAGGAGAGAGAGATAGGGTTGAGAGAGAGAGCCTAAAGTTGGTCAGGTTCACTATGCTTACATCAAGAATTCTTCTTCACCACCCATCAATACGGGAGTCATGCCTCTTCTTGTATTAGAACTTACACTAATGTGTAATGGGTGAGATCTTGAGACCAGGTTTTAAAGGGCACTTTTACTAATTTTTTCTTTGCACATACAACTAGTAGA
This sequence comes from Rhododendron molle, assembly GCA_025413875.1. Lineage (NCBI taxonomy): Eukaryota > Viridiplantae > Streptophyta > Magnoliopsida > Ericales > Ericaceae > Rhododendron > Rhododendron molle. The sequence goes on from CM046396.1 coordinate 32,468,689, forward strand.
GGCGTGCATTGGTCCGATTAGACGGTTTGAGGGAGTGTAACGTCCCAACTTTTCGGGTGCAAAATAAATAATTTCTTTTAGAAAATTTTGCTAAATAAATATAATTTTTCAAAACAATGGTTTAACTATTACAATTTCAATATGCATTTACTGAATCAAAATACATTAACTGCAGAGCTGACTCTAATCTTGATACGAACTCCAAGCATACTCGATCTCTATTTTTGATATTCCTTCTGCGTCGAACCGCATCATCGTTGAATCTCCTCCATTGAATCTTGCGCCCTCTAATAAATTGATTGCCGAAGCAAACGATTTGCCAGGATACAAGCGTATCCGTGAGTGATAAATCACCCAGTAGAATAATCCAACCCAACCACCCCTCTTACTTTACAGTTAGCAAGTAACAGGATAATAAGGATGCGAAACATAAAAGTAAACAGATGTTTTTCACATAAATCAGTTCATTACTAACCATTAACCTATCATGAAATCTAAGATCTCATCCACGAGATCTTTCCTCCCATAACCACTAACTATGACCGTGTCATGGAAAATCCCCCCTTGCTTGTCCTGCACACGAGGTTCTAAATGAATTCACCTAAGTTATGTACTTCGTATGAATTCATTTACAACCATAACAGGGGGCACGATTACCCTTTGGAACTTCCCATGGCGTACCATACGTTAGGGTCGCACCATTCCTAAGCCACTAACTATGATTGTGTCATGGAACAATCCCCCTTGCTGGCCCTACAAGGCACGATTACCCTTTGGAACTGCCCATGGCGTACCATACATTAGGGTCACAACAATCTCATTACTGGGCCCCTCAGGTAACCCATTTCAACACAGGGCCCAACAGGTCACCCTTGCCATAGCCATCATAAACCAATCTCAAAATTCCAACACTTTACCATTTCCCAATAACTTAGCATCGACTATGTGAACTATATTCGCATACCACCCCATGTCTCTAGGGTCCAATCTAGCATTCAAAGTAAATAATGGTACATCGTACAATTAATCCAATAATAAACAAAACAAAATAATAAACAATGCAATCACGTAATATTTTATGAATGGGCCGTTGCCCTTAATCTTATGACCACAAAATCATTAATAAAGTAAGAACTTTTATAAAAGATTTAGAATTAATTTTCTAGACTTTTATTAATTATTAATAAGTAATTAGATTGATTAAATATTAATTAAATACATTAATTAGGTAAAAATATTAAAATAATTACCGTAACCTTAATAAGAGTCCTAAAGGTCCTCTATAACAAGTTCAAGTGCTAAAAGTTAGGTTTGGAGGTCCGTGGAATGATTTTAAACAAAAGGATTAAGATAATTGACGAAAGAAGGATAAATAAATAATAAATAGTTAAATAATTAAAAATATATTGAGATCAACAAAGTATCATATTTGGACTGTAAAGAATCTAAAAAAAATTAATCGGACAATAATAATATATTTTCTAATGTCATAATGTATTTTTGTTTAAAAAAATGTGTAAATAATAATAAATAGCTATTTAAATAAAAAAATATTATTTTAACAACATATCATATTTGAGATGCAAGGAGTCTAGGAAAAATAGTTTGGATGTTACAAACATTGTTCGGAAGGTCGTAATGATTTTTAGTTTGTAAACTTTGATTAAAAAAACAAATAAAAATTTAATAAATAGATATTAAATAAAAAAAATATGATATTAACAAGTTATGATCTTTGAGGTGTGAAAAGGCTAGGAAAAATAGTTCGGGAGTCAAAAATAAGGTTCGGGATGTAGAGAAATCAATTCGGAGCAAAACCATGCAAACCGCAAGGTTGGACGGGGGAGAGTTCGCGGCCGCAAGGCCGCGTTCTCTAGTTCTCGCGGCTGAGCCGCCCGAAGGTCGCGGCCGGGATTTCTTTTTTTTGTTCGTTTGGCTTCGGTTTCAATGCATGGGGTCACGGGGCTATTGGGTTATGTCTAACAACATTAAATATACTTAGAGGGGGCTTCGGATCGAATTATAATACCTCGAATCGGATTGAATTTGGATTTCGATCGAAACTTGACAATTTGGAACGAAGCTTCGGGTTCTTTGATTGGGGAGTCTTGGGGCCGAATTGGTTGATGTTTGGCGATGCTAGGAGTGGTGGGAAGAGATTGTAATGAACAATTCGGGTTCCGGTTGAGTCTTGGTCACAAACCCACTTTTCTCTCTCTTTCTTTCTCTCTCTAGAACTCCATTGATTGGAGCTTGCTTTCCTTCGATTTTTCTCTCTTTTCTGGACAATTGGGGCGTGAAAAATATTGTGGGTACCCTAGGGTCGGAGTAGTGATGTATTTATAAGAGAATTGGATGAGTTTTTATTAAAATTGAATCCTAATGGAGTTGGGTTTTGAAACGGATGAATTGTGCTCGGTTTTAGGATTACGGAGGAGGTAGAGATCGAGTAGGAGAGTGAGAGACGAGAGACGGACATGCATGCAATTATATGTATGTATAACAAGGAAAATAAATAAAAACAAAATAGAATAAGATAAGGTAATAATATTTGTATATATCTATTAAGTAAAATAATTTTATTAATGAAATTAATAATTTTTAATGGCGTTATTAATTCTAAATTTTACGGGTCGTTATAGGGAGTATTTTCAACAAATCTATATTTGGGGCAGGTTGACAAAATTTTAATCCATTGCCAACCCACGGACCTTTAAAACCAATGGGTTGTTTGATTTTTTTTTGCGGTTTCGACTTCACGGTTGAGGTGAGGTGAATTGGTTGACAAAAAATCAAACATCAAACTATTGGTTACACTTTGTCCCAATAAAAAGTCGGAAGAATAATGAGGAGCGGACCTTGGGGTACTAGGGTAGACTTGGATTTTTCTCAATAAACAGGTGGAGCCAACAAAATGTAAGTTGGGTGCAATAACTAGCTTAGCCTTTCCCCCTTAGAGTCACTTTTTCCTTATGAATGGCAATTTGGTAATTTTACACGAACAAAAGACAAAGAAAAGGATGTGGCAGTGGATAAAAAGGAAGTGTTTATATCATTTCTCTATTTTAAAATCACACAGGCCCACGGGAGTTCAAACATAGAGCCAGTTTTAGCACATTTAAGGACAACTGTAGCCTCTAGGTTTGGACCAGCTTATAGGTGACAGAAACCTCACCTCCTCTCTTGTACAGTTATTAGGTTAGCTTCGTTCTTGGGTTAGCTTCGTTCTTGGGTTGGATCGAAATACCAGCCCAGATTCAATATTAAGGGCCGTCCCTTTCGATCCAGCCCAGATTCTATATTAAGGGCCGTCCTAGTATTTAAAAGGATAATTTACAGGCCAGTCCAAGTAATCAACCCATATTCCCAAGAACTCTAGCCTAGACTATAGATAGAGTCATTTTTAAATGAGGAGATCCTTATTTTAGTTAAAAATAAAAGACCTCACGATTTCTCCCATTTCTTGTTTGAATTTCGATGATACGAGTCATCAATGTGTTCAGAACGTGATTTTAAGGATACTCGTGAGAAATTGGCAAAAAAAATGACTGGGAAGGATTTCATCCGAGCAGTTTTTGTTTGAACCGTTCAATAAAAAACAAACAAAAACTGTTCGGATAAAGCCCTTCCTAGTCATTTTTTTTGCTGATTTCTTATAGATACTCTTAAAATCACGTTTTGAACATATTGAACGGTTCGGATCATCAAAATTCTATCAGTAAAGACAAGTTCACATTTTATTAAGTTAAGGTACTCCTTACGGGAAGTGGACTGGACTGCTATAGATAATCTCACAAGTTGAACCAAGGGTATGAGAACAATTGGATTGGGGTGTCTTTTTTGTTAAAAACTAGTTGAAATATCCAGCTACTGAAGATTTTTTTTTTTTTTTTTAATCTTCGCCAAAGATGATAATTTATTTTACAATTTAAAATGTTCGGGTCAGTTTATTCGTAACTTGACTGAATTCATATGGGACCAGTTCCCTCGCTTACCAGCAAAGGACCCAATTAAAGCTTGGAGCTGATACTTTATACTTTGGATTTTACAAAAGAAAGTAAAATTGAAGGGTTAATTGTCATTTCAGAATTTTAGCGGCCGGAGCACCTAAAACTTGACTGAGACCTTGAAATTTTTTTAACTTTTGCTGTGTTTTACAATTGCTGAAAATGCTCTAAATTTTTTGCTAAAAAGAACAATTAATAAGGCTCCGTTCCAGAACGGGAATAAGCTCCTTATTTTTTAAGAAGGTAATTTTAAGCTAAAAAATAATGTGTTTACGCAAATAATTTTCCTACCACTATGGATCTTGTTTGATAGATCTCATTAAGATATTTAATACGGCGCAAAAAAAATAAAAAAATTGTTTTTCGTTTACATTATTTTTTAGTTTGAAAATGTGAAATAAGCTGCTTATTTTTTAAGAAGGTTTCTGGAACGGGGCCTAAGTTTAGAAAGTTCGTAGTTAGAATTCTCTGAGTATGAACCAACAACCAACCAATCAAGCAATGGCAGAACCAGGATTTAAAGTTAGAGGTGGCACCAAAAAGATCAATATATTAAATGGCAGAAAAATGTGAATTTGTCCTAACATTAACCGTGCACAAATATCCTAAAAAATTCATGTTTTCGTATCTTAATCATCCATTAATATAAAAAACAAAAAACAAAAAACAAATAAAAAATATTGAAATTTGTGGAGGGTGGACATCAGGGCATGGATCGTGAAAAATAATTTGGGCACAAGAATAAACAGTAGTCTTGGACTTGGAGCATTTTCCAATCTCGACTCACTCAAACTCAAATAAACTTAAGTCTTAAACAAAATCTGTAGCATGTATAACAAAGAAAAATAAGTGGAATGTGGTTTTGAAGATTAAGTACTACTCCTAATAAAGATAAAAGTCTGAAAATCGAAATGTTTGTGAGTTCATTTTATATGTCTATTTACACTCACCAAAATCTATAAAGAATTGTGAAATAAAAATATTTGACTTGTGGGGAAATTACATATAGTAGAATACTAAACTTGTGAAAAAATAAATGTTCAAATGGGTTGCACGCCTCTCCAACTAGTGAAAAGAATTTTAATTTTTGTGAAAATTTATGCAAATAGAGAGAGAGAGAGAGAGAGAGAGTTTTGAATGCCCGTCGACAACAGAGAGAGATTTTTACGCCCCGTTGACAACAATCAACGCATGTGCATTAGGTGTTGTTCCACTTTCTAAAAAAGTATTTTTTTTTCAAAAAATGGTAATTTCAAACTCAAATATAATTAAAATAAAAAATATTTTCTTAATTTTTTTATACCATTGAAAAGATCTTAATGAAATCTATCAAATAAGAACTATATTAGTAGAAAAATTATTTACGTAAACACATAATTTTTGAGGTTGAAATTATCTTTTTTTTCAAAAATTACTTTTTCCACAAAAGTGGAACACCCCCTCAACCAGTTAACCAAATTAAAGCACTTTTGTTTCAACTTCTTCACATACTCTTTATTTAACCTTTTCTATAAGTCCTTTTTTTTTTTTTTTTGACATTTTGGGAACGGGGTGGCACGTGCCACTCCCCCTCTACACACCTCCGCCCTTGCAATCAGAGACGGAGCCAAGAATTTCACTATACGGAAGCGACCATGTGTGCGAGACGATAAATAAATATGCATAACAATGTAAATATATTAGAACTAAAAAAAAGTACAAAATAGCAACACTTCATACCTAATTATGCTTTTAATAAATTAACAGATTACAAAAGCAGTAAACGGCTTACCTCATTCTATCTAGTAAAACGATTGATCAAAAACATACATATACCTTAGATTTCACCAAGATAACTAGGATTTTAAAAAATCTCCAATTCTATTCCAATTGCCTTCAAAATCTTAAAAGTGGGAGATTTTTGTGGGTGAAAATTTGTGAGTTTTATTAATTGAATATTCACAATGTTAACTCTCAAATTTTATGTTTTGCTATATTTTAATTTTTAGCCTTTAAAAATTATTGTTGGTATCATTGTATTTCAAAGGTTACCATTACTTGATTTTTTTTTTCCAAAATACTAGAGTAGGCGAGCCTATGTACTTTCATAGGAATTTTTATTTTATTTTATATATTAGTAGAGTTTTTTTTTTTCCCTTCCAAGGACGATCAGCCCTACTGGCCCCTCCCTAACACCATCCTTGCAACTCAACTCGAGTTAAGGTCTGCTCAGGCTGTGAGTACCACCTCAGGAGGTCCTGTGGGCAAGGACTTCTTACAACCTCCTCCTATCTCCACGGGGAAAAGATTATCACCATGAAGATAAGCATGAAAAGTCCAAACCAACGGAAATTCCCAATCCTAGAAAGGTCTGTAAGGCTAAGGCCATTGAACTAGGCTAAGGTCATTGAACTCGACTGGTGCCATCTTTTTTAATCCACCCTACGAGATCCCATGAATCAATGATCATAATCCTAAGGGGATTCAACCTCCCATACGCTTATAAAATCACGTTCTTGATAATTTTTTTAAAAAGGGCAGGTACGTAACTCTTGCCGTGACATAGCTTAGAATCAACCGACTTAAGACATCGGAGTAGTGTTGGTTGGCACCACACATCTATCCTCGGTTCTTGTTCGTAGGTCATCGATCAAGCGCACCAAAAACCGCTTCATCACCCCTTAATCTATTCAAAAAGCCTAGGTACACAACACCATCCACAATCCCTCACATACAACATTATTGTAATCTATCGCTCTCGGAGGAACATGTTGCACAGGTCCCAAAAAAAAAAATACAAAATCTGTTTTTATTCACAGGAGCACTTCTGAGGCACCGCCCAGCTGGTCCCTCCAACCCGCGCATTAACGTGTATAAAGTATAAACTCTTATTATTATTATTAATCTAAAGATGGAGACGCATGTAGTAATAATAGTCGTGTTTCCACTTCCCACACGCAATCACAGAGATCGCAAGAAAAGTGGAAACATGTCCGCGAGAATAAAGCGGATTCCCCGTCATTCACGCCCATCAGCAAACCCAACCCAACCCAACCCAACAGATTTTTTTCTTTGTCATACGCTATACAAAAACCGAGCGTTAAAATGTTAGTCATCGGAGTTAAGAGGCTATTCATAATCCTGAATCCCAAACATACTTGCCATGGGACTTTAACTTATTTCACGAGAGAAGAAATGAGACAACCAGCTTAATTTCTCCAACCCAACAGATCTAATAAACCCTTTTATTTATGTTTTTATCATCAGCAACGATCTAGCCACTTGTCTACTGCAAACAGCAGTACTTGACTAGTACTCTAGCTCGTAGGACCTTCTGCTAATGCTTTATTATTATTTTTCTTTAAAGCTTCAATATACTAGTAGTACTTGACTGCCCCCTTTGAGATAAATGATCAAAATGTACAAAATGCAAAATTATTTGCATGCCCAGTGATGCATGAATCCCTGATTGAAGTGTAACAATTTCCAAATATGTTCTCTATTATGAGATTTATTGGATCAACACACATGCATGTAAGATGAACCCACGAATGGGAGAAGAGGGGTGTGTAAGAGTTTTGACCCCCGCCCCCCGTAAAGGTTGTTGGGTGAATTCAGGGTGCAAACGAGCCAAGTTTAGTATACTAAACGCGCCTCTGTAAACAAATCAAGAAGAGCTTTTGAGTTTTGAGCTCGACTCTTTCAATAAACGAGTCCAAAACTCGACACATTAACTAAATGAGCTGAGGCGGATCAAACCTCAACAGCATCAATTTCTTCAATTACCAGTCCTCACCCGTCCAACATCTTCGACTTCATATGCATTTCTAGTGGAGTACTATAAGGTTTCGTTCGGTTAAAGATTCTTGTTCTTTACTGAATTTTTTATTTTACGAGAGAGATGGGTCAATTTTTCACCATATTTATCACTTTTTTAATTCAAGAAATAAGTACGGGACCCAACTAACTTCTTCACCAGTGTTCCGCTATTACCCTCAAACCTCCAATTAATTTACCACTATACAAAACCGCCGGGCACTAGCTAATTATCACGCACACACCCACAGGCCACGGGCAGTCCCACTGCATCACCTTGCCCTTATTACGCGGGCCCACACTATCCAACCCACTCAAATCAAATCAATCTAAAACCAACAACTACAAGAAACAAAATATAAAATAAAATCCATTAAACCGGTTTAAAAGCTTTAAAACTAGCAACTATTCGGGGAGAACCCAACCGTGGATTTGGCAAGATCGAAGCTGACGCGCGTCCCCTGCTGCTGTACGTTCCCGATGATCGACAGCGACGACTCCGTCGGCGCGAACGCGAAGCAGAACGTTCCGTTCGAGTCCACCGGTATCACGTAATTCTTGGCCGGCAGCGCCAGCTCCTTCCCGTTCGAGAAGCGGAACGACACCGTCGGCACTTCCACGCTCTTCATCGACGACAGGTCGAAGCACGTGTCGAACAGCGCCACGCCGCTGGCAGACGGCAGGCTCTTCGTCCCGTTGGCGAAGGCGTCGCGGAGCGAGGCGTACGCCTTCGACTGCAGCCGCGTCACCGCCGTCCCGGAGTCGACGATGACTCCCCCGTCGCCGGTGCCGTCGAGGCGCAGCGACGAGGGAGGGATTGACAGTAACTCCCCGGACACGCTGAGCCCCGTTAGGTCGACGTAGTAGAACGTGTCGAGCTTGCTGTTCCGGATTAACGGGGCCGTGACGGCTTCGTACGGCGTCCCCGAGTTGAACTCCAGAGTGGAGGAGTTATCAGAGTCGCGGTCCACGAGGCAGTAGGAAAAGGAAGAGGCGTTGATTTGGGAAGGGAACGACAGCGCGCCGGCTCCCAAGCCGATCAGCCCGGCTGCTCCCACGAACAAGCCCTCGTTGTTGTGGCCGCAGCCGATGGCTATGTCAGACACAGAAGCCGTGTCGGCGAACGTTACTGTTTCCGTCACGAAATCTCCCACAGTATACGATCCATCCCCGTACGAGACCTCGTAGAGGCACGTGTTGTTGCGGCACATGGACACGTCGAGGGATTTGCACTGCTTGGTCTCGCAGGTGAGAGGGGAGAACGACGTCGAAGAGGAGGGCTCGTAGATGGGGTCCGTCTGCTGGTAGCAGTCGGCGCAGGGGGCGCACTGCACCCAGTTGACGTCGCTCCCGGTGTCGAGCACCATGTAGACCTGGCTCGGGGGGCGGCCGATCCCGACCCGGGAGAAGTACTCGCCGCTGCCCTGGCTCGTCCCCGATATCACCGGCGCCCGCAACGCCTCCTCCTCGAACACCATATCACCGTCCGGTTCCAGATCCGTCGCGGCAATGCCGTTGATCGCCAGATCCAGCCGGGCCTGGAGCGATTTGGCCCTGGCGACGTCGCGGCCGAGTCGAGCCAGGGTGAGGGACTTGTAGTCGCGGTACTGAGCTCTGTGGACCGTGGACCGCGAATGCAGCCGGAAAGAGAGGGATGACGACGGGGGCGAGAAGGTGTGGTCCAGCTGAGCCGAATCGGGGGAGAACACGTCGAGGGTTTTTCGGATGGAAGCGGAGACGTCGAGGACGGCGGTTTTGGGGGTGTGCGGAGGCAGGGTTCTGGAGAGGGCGATGGAGAAACAGAGAGCGAACAAAACGGGAAAGATAGACACTCTCTCCGCCATTGTTGTGGAGTGAAAGAGTGATGCTAGCATGCTACTGGGTTTTGATGAGTGAGGCTTGAGATGGGTTTATATATTAAGAGGAGAGAGAAGATGGGAAGTAAAGCCGGTCACGGGAAAAAAATTCCAGTGCCGTTAGATATCACATGTTGTCCACTCGGTTCATCAGAGTCGTCAATTATATTTTTGAACGGCTCAAATTCGGAGAGAAAAAAATAAAAGAAAGTGTTGGGGTGAGAAAAAAGAGAGTATTTCAATCAGAGCCGTTCAAAAATGTATTAAACGATTTAAATGCGACGAGTAGGTACCATGTAAATATATCCACCAGTACCGGAAAATTTCTCCGGTCACGGAGGACTTGTTTTTGGGGGGCAACAAGAGCAGTAAGCGAGAGGGGAGCTTTGAATGAAGAGGAATTGTTGAGAGGGTTGGATTAGATTATATAAGGCCTCGTCCCAGAAACTTTATTAAAAAATAAGCAGTTTATTTTATATTTTTAAATTTAAAAATAATATAAATAAAAAATAATTTTTTATTTTTTTTTTACAGTATTATAGATAACATTGAAATCTATTAAATAAGATCTATAGTGTTAAAAAAATTATTTACGTAAGCATGTGATTTTTAAGCTTGGAATTGTCTTTTTAAGAAATAAGTACTTATTTCTCTTTCCGAAACGGAGCGTAAGTATTGGATTAAGAGCATCTACAATGTAATAATCAAAACTAAAAGGTTGCTAAAGTTAACAATATTTGCTCAAAAAAGTGCTCACATTATAATAACCAAACTTAGCAACCTCTTAACAACTCATCAAATTTTGACTTTTGAATAATCAAAACTAGCAACTTTTTTGCCAATAATCAAATCTATTGGTCTCCACATTTTCTCAATCAAGTACACCCATCATTATATATTTACATAAAAACCTTCTCTCTCTCAACTATGTTTCAGAAAATTATTTTTAAAAATTGTTTTTTTTTTCACAAGCTTTAAAAAAAATAGTATTTTCAAATTTTTTTTAAAGTGTTTTTACACAAAACTATTTTTTTTAAAACGGTTCCTAATAGTTTTTCAAAAAAAAAAACGGTTTTTTAAAACTGTTTTCTTTTTGAAAAAAAAAACTAGTTTCAATTTTTTTTACTAAACTATTTTCTTAAAAAAAACTGTTATTTTTTTTTTTCAAAAAAAGGGGGTTCAAATTATTGTCAAAAATTTTAGTTTATAGAATTTTGTAGTTTAAAAAGGTAAAGTGACAAGTTTTGGTTATTCAATTTTGATTATTACATTGTCAACTTTTACATTGCTAACATTAGCAATATCTTAAATGAATAATCAAAAGATGATGTGGCAACTTTTGATTATCCAATTTTGATTATTACATTGCGGATGCTCTAAGATCAATTCATTTCCATCTCCCATCACAACTCTTATCTTTTGTCCATATCTTGGGTCTCAAACTATGATCCGAATTGTTCACCTCGTTTAACATGCAAAAATAAAAGTAAGCTTGTAAAATCCCAGTATCATTGTAGATTGACAAATATGCAAAAAAGTAGAGGTGACAAACGGACGGGTTTGGGCGGGTTGAAACGGGGCGCGGGTCAAAATGGGCGGGTAAAATACGGGTCAAAATGAAAGCGAGATGAAACGGGTCGGATCGAATATGGGTCAAGCCAAACCCAAACACGCCCGACCCGACCTGTTTTCCTCTTCTTCTTCTTCTTTAGAAAATAAATAATAAAAAAAAACTAATTCCCCTATATCGAAACTCAAACTTGCTAAACAAAAATATCACATCTACGAAAGGGCTGCGGTAACGCCAAGAGAATCTAAAAAGTAATTTTTTTTACTTTAAATTTTTGTCTCTATTCAAATTTTTTTTGTATTTGCTTGTTTTGCGACAAACTTTTTACCCCTATTAGTTCGTCTCGACGAAAGAATCGAAAAAGTAATTTTTTTTTTTACTTTTACCCTAATATTTTTTTTACTGAACATGCCTAGTTTGGGATTTTCAGATTTAAACGTAGTTCGATTCGTTTATTTACGGTATGTGTCGTATCATATTCATGTTCGTGCTCGATTTATTTAGTAAAAATGTCGAACTCAAAAGGAACTGAGCTTGAGATAACTGTAGCTCGGCTAGCTCGATCGCGTAGATAAGCCCGTAATCTTATGTATGAGTTTACATATGTCAATTGGGAGAAATTCCAGACTCAATTGTGTGGACCGTATACTTTACCTTCTTTCTAGGGTCTTGGAGGGAGAGAGAGAGAGAGAGAGAGTATTTCTCTCTCTTTTTTGTCTTGTACAGGAACGGCACTGGTAAAAGAGGCGTACGTACAGGAGCAACTAGCAAGAAAATATTAGGTTTCGATCGTAATTTCTTACTTTTTAGATTTTTCTTGTTATGACGATACAATAATCTCCAAAAATTTAACGAAAAAAACTAACAAATATGAAAAAAATTTGAATAAGAAATTGACTTATTTAGTCGAACAGGACTAATTCTTAACGAACCAATTTGCCGTCTGCTAACAAAGAGTTAGAATGAAACGGGGATGATAGTCCACATGAATGCCACATTTTTGCTGGAGAAATGGAAATTGTGGCACCTGATAAACAATGTGTGGAATTTATTTTCCAAAAATAACTAACGGGGATTTCACATTTCAGGAGAGAGAGAGAGAGAGAGACTGTACAATGCCGCTTGCTGGAGCTGTGGAATTTTTTTTCACGTACGGGGTTTTCACATTTTTCGAGTAAAACAACTCTTGTGGAGAGGATGGGTGTTTTGATTCCAACCCATATTGAACCCATTTTTAACGCATCTAAATCCATGTATATATGGGTTTATATAGGTTCAACCCATATAAACCCATTATATAATATGGGCGAATTGGATTGGGTTATAACTGGGCGGGTTTGGACGAATTTAAAAAAATGGATTGAGATTGTCACCTCTACAAAAAAATTTACTTTTCCTTCGTAAATTGTAAGTTTTAACTGTGGAACATATTTATCATTTATTTTTCATAAAAGTTTGCAACGTTTTCACGCATCTATTGATCTCCGATCATACTGAGATTTTGCAAGCTTAAAGGTTTTTGCATGTTCTATAAGAACATCTCCAACCAGGTTCTAAAATATAAAAATAGAGAATGAATGTGACATATTAAGGGAAGATTTTGTAATTTATTTTCTCTTTTTGTACTTTATAAGAGAATTTTGGCGGAACTCAAAATACTTTTTAGAGATTTGGTCTCCAAAATGGGGATAGGGTCTCTATTTTTGGAGACCCAAAAGTAAATTTGGAGACTAAATATATAAGGGGTAAAGTACCATAGATCCTTCCAATATTCTCTCATAAAGTGAAAAAAGATGGAATAAATTACAAAATCTCTCCGTAATATCTCACATTCATTTTCTATTTTTATGTTTTAGAGGATGGATTGAATAAACTCTCAGGTGAACAATTCGGATTATAATTTTAGACGCGGGGGATATGAAAGTATGGTGGGGAAAAGAGCGAAGGGGTAGGAAGAGGAATTTATCCCGGCTGGATTTGGGATTTCAATTTAGTATAATTTGCATGATGTCGTTGATTATGTCATTGTAAAGGTTTCCTTCCTATCGGGACATTGGGAGAGGGGAACATTAGGGGAATGGGAGGGGGGTCTACAACATTACACCCTTTTTCTTTTTTCTTTGAGAATGATGACAACGACATTAGTCCCTTTTTATTGGCTAAAATCTTTGACCGGTGTTTTTGTTGCTTTCGGGAGTACATCAAGGCGGAAAATAATGAGTTGATTGGGGGCATATGCGGTGAAGAGATTACTCCATTTCAAGCTCTTTTTCTGCTCTGAGGCGTAGGTGGGGTGGAGTGTAGTCAGTATATTCCTTATATTCTCATGCACTTAGGCAGGATTTAATTTTTGTAAGCACTCATTCCCCTCTCTAAATCCCTTAATGATAGAATAGACGGGGAAAAAATAATATGTGGCCTCAGGCTCGAAAAACCTACTTGGTGTCTTGCTCTCTCGTAGTGCCCTAACACCATTATTCTCCGGACAATTTTATGGTTATCGGTTTTAATTAACTTTATGCTTGACGTGGATATAGTAACTAACGATCTTTGTAAAATGAATGGCTCAGGTCACAACTGAATGGATTTTTAGTGGAGTACAATTTCTTCCTTCTTTTTTTTTTTTTTTTGTTGTTGTTGTTGTTGTTGTTGACATGGTTACTATTTCTTCTTTTCGGTACCGACATGATTAGGTAAAATAAGGAATGGCATGGGGGAGGATGTGAATTGTGTTCATAGCTTCTTTTTCATGTGGAGATGTCTCATGATTGTAAACTAAAGAAAAGACAGGCTGTGCTGGTCGAATAACTTTATAAAATAAAAAATAAAAATAAAGTGGATAAATGATAATGGCACAAGTTTATTTAAATGTTGCTGTCCGGTACATGAAATTAAGAACACACAAAATGTCGTAAAAGAGAGTAAATGTCCAGAAAATGATTTTTGAAATCCATTTTTATATAAACGCACTTCTGAAAAATTAAGTTCTGTTGTTAGAAATTGTGTTATTTGCAATTTTGACCACTAAGAAAGTCAAAGTGCAAATTTTTTTTCTTCTAGATGTTATATTCGAGTATATATCTCAACCAAATATTCATGCAGTTTACTACACGCTTAACACATGTCATTTCAAGTAGCATTCAATCTCTGGAGGGGGGAAAAAAAAAGGGCCATTCAATCGGAGTCGCCTCCGCTCCAGTTTTCTTCCATTCAGTTTACTGTCCAGTTTGCAATTTGTGGGCCCATTTCGGGCCCACGTCAATAATCGGAACCGTTCATCATGTAGAACTCGCTGAGACGAGCCACCCTACCAAAAATCACATCCATCGGATTTGTATTGATACCTGTTCGAAATACATTTATTTGATAAAAATGGTGTTGGGCGGGTTCCTATCTAGTGTGCCCAACACCATTTCTATCAAATAAATGTGTTTCGAACAAGTATCAATACAAATCCGATGGACGTGATTTTTGGTATGGTGGCTCCTCTCAACGAGTTCTGCATGATGAACGGTTCCGGTTATTGACGTGGACCCGAAATGGGCCCACAAATTGCAAACTGGACAGTAGACTGGATGGAATACACTGGAGCGGAGGTGAACCCCTCAATCTCTAGATTTACAAATCCTTAATGCATACAATATAAGATCTCAGTATTATCTTTTGTCATACAACAAACTTCATCATACTATCTACCATGTCCAATTGAGAAGCTCTTGGGTGACAGAACAATGGTTGAGAATAGAATTGACCCCAAGTATAGATTATCCAGATAGAGCTTTCTTGACCCTTGATAAGATATATTGAGAACCCTGTAGCAAGGGTAGCTCAATCTATTTTTATTGTACTTAGTTTTTCCTGAATATGACATGCCAGAAAAAAGGCAAGACTTTGCTGCAATCATTATTTTCGATTGATTTCCAACATAATTGCATCCAACTTGACATTTCTTACCATGTCAAACGCACACATAAAGTACAAAATATTAATTCACACATACAAGAAGACATTTTAAAACTAGTCTCATAAAAAAGAAAATAAATTATGACAATATAGTAACGACCGTAAATTGTGATAATATAGTAAAAATTATCTATAAAAAGCTTAGTTGAGATACTTAGCAAACTTGAAGAAATTTGTTCCATAAAATATAACGACAGTGAAAATATAAATGCTTCCTGTTCTTCCTAAATTTTTGTTTCGGTATTAATTTTGGTTTTTATGAATTTTTGTTATATTCACGATAAACTTTTTGGATTGCTCATTCGTCTCGATGAGAGAAGTTTAGAAAATAACATATTACGACCAAAGGAAAAAATAAATATCAAAAGATGAAAAAAGTACAAAAATGACTGTCTTTTTCGTTTTTAATGTCGTCCCAAATTTGTACTATTAACTTTGGTTTATAATTTTCTAATTTCTTTTGTCGTGATGAATGATGAATCTAAGAATTTACAATAAAATAATTAAAAAACACAAAAACTTAAAAATACCAAAAAGGCAAAAACAAAACTAGAACAAAAATTTAGGAACAACATAACTCAACTCCAAAGATAAAAAACAAAAAACAAAAATAACTTAACTCTGACACGGGGTGATAACTCACACATACACGAAACCCACATTACTTGGGAGGGTCTTACAAAAAGGGGAAAATGATGGTCAATAACGTGTTTTGATAATTAATATTCGTCAAGAACATGTTGAGCTGCTAATACCTGCTCAGGACGCGTTTTGATAATTAATATCAGCATTAATAAATGTTCTCAGTACATCCTTGACGGGTATTAATTATCAAAACGCGTCCTGAGCTGTCATTTTCGGTAATGTTTTTTCCCTCACGTGGGCAGCCCATGCCCATTCAAAGGATTTGGGGTTGTTCTTTACTTACCAACCCCACTCGACCCTTTTTCCGTTTGAAGATTCAACATTGCAACCACCCAACGATTCCTCTTTTCCGTAAGAAAGTAACTGGGTAAAATATGAAGATAGTCCTTAAAGTATGCACTATGTATCAATTTATCCTTATTACTATTTCAATCATGTCGATTTCATCCTTACACTTTCTAATATGATTTTAATTGGTCCAATCATTGATAGCCCCGTCGGAAACTCTAACTGGGAGTTTGAAATAAGGGTAATAGTGTATGACTTTCTCCTTCAAAACGAGGATAAAATGGGTAACAATAGCATACACCAATTTACATCTAACACAAACATCTTGATAACAAGATAGAGCACGGGAGAAGCAAGGAATGTAAAATGAGAATATATCCCTCCCTTCCTCACACCCAACGTGGTCATGATGTGGGCCATACAAGGAAACTCATATGTGTTGTGAGAGGAGTATAGTATATGATGGTTTTGTATGATCCATATTCTTGTCGGGGGAATACGAAAAATTGAAAGAATAATAATTTTTACTTGCTTGGAGTTCATTATTAGTAAAAAGCAAATGACATGTAAGAAATTGCTATGAATTCTACACAAGCAATGGTATCAACCGTTGTGAATAGATTTATCAGTCTAATTTTAGTAATAAGCGTTAATCCCGACACACAAAAACTAGTCCACAAAATATTTACTAACATATTTATGATGATTGTCGAATATCACCATTCGCCAAAAGAGGTAGTTATTTAAAAAATGTAGCCAAAAGGAGATATAATACTTAAACCTACATAACTTTTTTTTAATTGTGAAATTAAACTCCTAGCACCTTTAGCAATGACATATCTTACACCTCTTTCGTTTGTGTGCATTTTTGGTATGAGAACTTACTCACGTAGCAACAATTGAAAATTTAGTTTGTTGGCTACTATTTATTGGGCGTGTTTATGGGATGAAAGGGTTAATAGCCAAAATAGATGATGATGCCATGTTTATGTACGTAAAACACAAATCATTGGACATAACATTTGTCAGTTATTTACGTAATATTATTTGAATAATGTGAACAACATTAGTGTCTACATATTATATTATAGTAAAAGGCTGACAAAATACATGTGACAAAGACAAAACAAGAGACATTAAAAAACTACACATTTTACACACTAAAAAATAATCCGTAATTCGCATGCAAAGATTTTCAACTATCCTACATAATATTTTATTCAAATATAAAATTTCAACGGAACAGTCTTTGCTGAGAGTTATTTTTTGTTGACTTGTATAGTACTATTATCTCCAAATCTTTATCTCTAGTTGGTTGGAACCCTTGTCATGTCTGCCTAATTTTTCCCCCTCCCCTTTCAGAATCCTATCCTTACATAGGGTCCAACTAAAATCAGGGGGTGTTCCAATTTTAAAAAAAGTTCTTTTTTTTCAAACGGAGGAAATTTCAACCCAAAAATTATGTATTTACGTAAATAATTTCCCTACTAATATGGATCTTGTTTGATAGATCTCATCGAGATTTTTAAAACGGTGCAAAAAAAATTAAAAAATTATTTTTTATTTTCATTATATTTGAATTTGAAAATTGAAAAAAAAGAACTTTTAAAAAAAAAAGGGAAACCGGAACGCCCCCTCAACTTATAAAGTTCAAGAATGGAACTGACATAACTGAAACCAAAAGGACGACATTGAGACAAATCGCATACTTTGGACCGCTGTCTTATTTACCCTAAATATAACGACATGGCACCGCCTCTCTCTCTCTCTCTCTCTCTCTCTCTCTCCCTCTCCCTCTCTCTCTGGGCAATGCACCAGAGTCTGTTGCGAAGTTCCATAATCACCACAGCTATGGGGTTCCGTTACCTCTACGGAAAGCCAAGGTTAGCAAATCGACCTTATTTAAGCTGTTTTCAGCTCTTCTCATTTGCGAGGTTTTCAGCACTTCTTCATCTTCCTTTTCTGTTCGATTTCCTGTGCGATAGTTTTCTTTCTTGTCTGTTCGTTTTCTCAAGATCTGTCTACCTAGCGTTTTTCCGCTACCGTTGGTCATTTTATCTTGAATACGAACAGCATGATTTGCGTGTTTTTTTGTACGATGCGCTCACATGTTCCTCGAACTGATGCACGTATTGGCATAACAAACCACTTTCATAATTTCACCTTCAGTTTGGAAAAATCTATTCTCTAGATGCATTTTATTCTCTATGTTGCCTTGTTGCCAAACCATTTTGAAGCAACTCCTATCTTATATCGAGACGGTGTGCTTTTGGCTGAAGAGATAATTAAAGATTACTTTCACAATATTTATGCGTTTTTGGCTACATATCCTGTGTAGATGATTAGGTTACCAGTATAGCAGGCTCTTGCAATAGGAATTTAGAAACAATTAAACCATCCTTGCCAACCTTCTTATTTTTTGAAGGGGTATTGCTGTATTGGAGAAGCTTCAATGTATAGTCCAATGGCGTGGTCAACATGCGCGGGGATTCAATCCCTTATTTAGAACACTCTTAAGTTGTGTTCTAAGTGGTTTTAAAACATACTTCGTTATTTATTCATGTGCAGTAATATAAACATATAGGGGCCGGTTCTGCTCACACCTATTTTGACATCTCACCCTTACGGATCTTAATGTGCAATTCCGATCCGTTGATCTTGTTTAAATGAGTAAAATAGGAAGCCCTACATAAATATTATATTGTAGTATTTGGTCTTGTCTCGCCATGAATGCATATGGTATATGTCTACAGCTTGTGTTTGTTAAGCATTGTGCGTACAAGTATTGTATGCACGTGGGTATATGTTTGTGTTCTTCCTATATATTTGTGCAATATTGTCTACTTAAGTTGGGCCTTATATTCAAGGTCTACAACTCTTTTTATGGCGATAAGGTCTACCAATATGCTCATAACTACAAAACGGAGTCCCGTGGAAATTTTACGTGTATCTGAATGGCGTGTTATTTATTCTGCAGATGGCTTGCAGCTAATTGAGGCTTTCGAACTTGTTCGTTATTCTTCCTTCTGAACAAAAATGAACTTCACTTTGGGCGCTTTACCTTCTGAGATAACACCTCCATGCTTCGAACTGTTGCTAAGGAAAAACATGAAAGTGCCTAAACCTTCTATTAGGGTTGGTAAGACCATCAGGAAAGACAAGCTTCAAGTGTTAAATAATGAAGCTCGAGAGGTAGTGGTTTCTAGTGATATGGAACCGGGACACTTGGACTTAGTATATATCGGAAAGAAAAGGTTGGAGGAGCCAACTCGGAAGCTGGAATTTGTGCGGACATTGTTGATTGACAACTATGATAGTTACACATACAATATTTACCAAGAGTTGTCTATCATTAATGGATGTAAGCTCTTGTGGTCAGGAATTCTTTGCCTGCAATTATATGCTTGTTATACCATATTGCTGATTGTTCATGGTATTAATGCACTATCTGTCTTCTGTATTTTCTGATTTTCCTTTTTGTATTATATAAGTGGGTTGAAAATTTATTGTTTTGACTGTTTGGTCGTTAACATACTGATCCTCCTCGTCTACGTGGTTAGATGCAATTCGAATTAGCTTTGATACAACTGAAACAATTTCAGTTATCGTGCCCAATATATGACTGAGTCACTAATAAAAGTTTGCTTACCAAGTGCTGATGGACAACGTCATAAATTGTGAAATCGACCATCATGACCAATTTTGAACTGCATGATTGCCTCTCAAATTGGTTGCTTTTTCTGTTATCAGTATCACTATAAGCACACAAATTCTGAACCAGCTTGCTGCATAGAGCATATCCTCCATGCTGAACGGCAAATACTAGGCATGCAGTATGACAATTCTCTTATGTTAGATGCTCCATAAATGACACTTCCACATTTGTATCAGAACAGAGATTGAAATCCAGGTGAGCATTGCATATAGGGATTTTTCTTAAATTATAACCTATTTATATTAAGTTTTACATAACTAGAAGCAGTAGTTTAAACTTCCTTTTTGTGTTTGTGTGCTGACAATTTGGCTACATCTCTCTGCATTATCATGGGCTGCTAATTTGAGAAAAAAACTAAGCTGATGAGTTTTATCTATTTCACCGGATGAAATCATGAAAGAGAATTTTTGGTATTTTATTGGACAATGGACCTTGTTTTGACACATTTCCTTCTTCTTGTTATACTTCCAGTGCCTCCAGTAGTCATTCGGAATGATGAATGGACATGGGAAGACATGTACCATTACTTGTATGAAGAACATGCCTTCGACAATATTGTCATATCACCAGGTCCTGGCTCTCCAACATGCCCAGCAGATATAGGTCGGATACATTGACTATTGCAATTGATGTTATCTTTCAATGCAGAATTTACCATCCAAAAGGAAAAGGCATGCAAATCATGCGATTGACTGTGGAAGTTTAATGTTTAGTTGTTGATAATTGGTGTGGGAATGCAAGCCAAATTGTAAGCTACGTCCTGAATGATTTAAGATATTTGTGTTGATGGTGGTATGGTTATTTAATCTGAACAATGATTTACCTTGGCATCTTGCTGGCGAAAGAATCTTGGATGTATTAGTCTGTTAGACATGCGTTAGTTTGGTAGACAACCATGGATTTGTGTGATGTTGGTAGGTGCTGTGATCAAGGTTGTTATTTCTGTTTTGTTTTGGGTGGTTAAGTGTGGCAGGGATAAACGAAAAGAAATTTACAAACTGAATTTTGGGGGGATTTCTATTTTTTGTATATGTATTGAATTAATAGTGATCAATGGGCAGTACGCTAAAACTTATGCTGAGACATACTGTACCAATAACAAAGACAACTAAAACAGTTCTAGTCACTTTGGTAGTCAGAATTGTAGTTTATTTTTTCGTGTTTTTTTGCTTTGTAAAATTCTCGTGCTGTGTAGCAATCTGTTTTTGAATCTTGCAGGAATATGTCTTAAGCTGCTACTTGAGTGCAGGGACATACCTATTTTGGGTGTTTGCCTTGGGCACCAGGTACTTTTCTCTTATTGTATTTGATTTTTTTCTCTTGGCACGTTAAGGCCAAATCTGCAGTCTTTTACTTGTGTGTGTTTGCGACGCTAGATAGACTATAACAAGTGCCTCCTATTGTTGTACTTTTGGCTTAAAAATTCAAGTTGGCAATTGCATTATTTTTGTGCTTATTGACCTAAGTACTTTCAGTGATTCAACAGGCTTTAGGCTACGTGAATGGTGCTCAAGTTATCCATGCATCTGAACCAGTTCATGGACGTTTGAGGTAAGGTGAACTATAGTTGTAAGGTTACTGGTTTTCCTAGTGTCATTTACTGGAGTATTAAACAAGACTACCATTTTCCATTGGGTACTGCTCTACTGACTTAGAGTCTATGCAGTTGCTTACTCTATGTAGTAATATTTTGACAATCTTTTTCAAAATATTGGTTGTCATCATTGTAATACGCTTATTAACTTCTGTCTTTGCTCTATACAGTGAAATTGAACACAATGGATGTAGACTATTCAACAATATTCCTTCTGGCAGAAATTCAGGGTTCAAGGTCAGTTTGAATATATATGTAAAAGAGTTTATATTGATTAATTCCCTTGCTGTCCTGATTTTAGGTTTTATGTGAGATCTTTCCAATTGTTAAAAATTAGTGAAGGAGTTGAAAGTGCCTTGCAAAGCACCCTTTGCGACTAAATTGGGACAATAGCGGGTCTTCCATAAACCTTTATGTTTGCTTTAGCATTTGTAACTTAAACAAAGTACTTTGGCTGCATTACACAGGCTGCATGTTTAGTCAAATACTCGCCCAAAATAGATTCCGAAGTAGCCGTATGTGCATATTCCTTTCGTATCCGCTTGATTTTGGGAGCACGTTTGGTGTGGTAGTGAGAGGTTGGGTATATTTCAGTTGGCGGTGGATAGGAAAACGGTGATGTGGGATATTTCTTTGGATGGATTATCTTTAGATGGATAGAGAGACAATGATGTGAGATATTTCTCGTAGAGGGGCAGGATCATGTTTGGCGGATTATCTTTGGCTGGATAGGGAGACAGTGATGTGGGTATTTCTCTTCGTAAAAAGGGGTAGAATTGGGAGTTGGATTCTTTGTCTGCCCTTTTGGGTAAAGTATAGACTATCGATTTGCGGGGCTTGGGGGCTGGGGAGGATTCTTTGAGGTGGATTCTGAGGAAAATGGAACTTCCCAGGTGAACTCTTTTTACCATTTTTTTGTTTGAGGTACTAACATATACTTTCCCTGGAAATCCATTTGGCGTTCTCGTGCTCTAACCATGGTTTCTGTCTTTGCATGGTCTGTTGCTAAGGACAAGATTCCTACCATAGATAACCTTATTCAGCGGATGAAGATTACTGTAAATCTGTGTTGTGTGTGCTTAAATCTGTGTTGCGTGTGCTTTAGTGAAGGAGAATCAGTGGCACACTTGTTTATTCATTGTTTGGTTGGGATGGAGCTTTGGGCTATGGTTTTTGAATGGTGCGATATTTTGTGGCTTTTCTCAAGTTCAGTGATACGAGCTGATTAAAGAATTGTTCAGGAGAAGAGTGGGTAGACGAAGACGGAAGCTCTGGATTTTGATCCCGCTTGTGGCTTATTTGGAGGGAGCGGAATAGTAGATCTTTTGATGGTGTGGACTGTGGAGTGGTCTATGTTTAAGCTTAAGATTCTTTTCCTTTCTAGTTTGCATAGTTGAGAGTCGAGGGAATGCAATACTGGAATAGTAGATATTTTGATGGTGTGGAGCGGCCTATGTTTAGGCTTAAGAGTCTTTTCCTTTTTAGTTTGCATAGTTGAGAGTCGCGGGAATGCAATACTGGAATAGTAGATATTTTGATGGGGTGGAGCGGCCTATGTTTAGGCTTAAGAGTCTTTTCCTTTCTAGTTTGCATAGTTTAGAGTTGATGGAGGGCAATACTACCCTTGATCACTTGTTGACATGTAGATATTTTTGGGTATAGTAGAGTACATGGGTTTTTCCATAGATTGAGCTTTAGGCTTCTTGATTTATAGGGCCTCTTATCCTTTGCCTTCTTTAGTACATGGGCATCTCCTTGATGCCTTTTCTAAAAGCTACGAATTGTCAAATAAAAAAGAACGACACCAATGTTAACAACTTTTCATTGAATGCTGGAGTCTTGTCTGAATGCTGGAGATGTTAAACTGTTAATAGTGTTGATTCCTAATTGCATGCTGCAGTTATCACCAATCGAGTGAAATGAATACAAGCACCGCGATTAACTCTTGCGCTTTTGTGACTTACTTCAGGTGGTTCGATATCATTCCCTTGTGGTAGATGTAGAATCACTTCCAAAGGAACTCATACCTATAGCATGGACCACTTCCACTAAAGCACTTCCTTTTCATGGGACCCAAAAGTCTAATGGTGTCTCTCACGCTTATCAAAGTCCACTATATGACAAAATATCTGTTGATTCTTCCTCAAGAAAGTCTAAAAGTGGAAGTTCTAGGCCTTCCTGTGATTCGGACATGCAGAGGGGAGAAGTCCTTATGGGCATAATGCATTCTACCAGGCCTCACTATGGCTTGCAGGTGTGTTTTGGTCATTTGACCTGTAATTACCACACACTGTTTTTGTATCTGCCAAAACTGTTATTCTTTGGTATTGAATTTCAGTTTCACCCTGAGAGTGTTGCAACCTGTTATGGGAGACAAATATTCAAGAATTTCAGGGAAATCACTGAAGATTATTGGCTCAGGTTGAGGTCATCCTCCATTCGCAAGGGAAAATTCTATCATACTGGTAAACTATTTCATTGTGACCGTAACTCTTCATCATAGCTATTGTGACCAAACCAAACCAACACAAACAGAGCTTTTACCTCCGAATTTATTGGGGTTTGCATATCAATCTTTTTCTCCATCCCCATATCAAGGGATTTTATGTTCGGTTAAAATGAACACTCATATCATTTTAATGATACACCTCGGGCGGATTTAGGTTTTCCTCTCCACCTATCATTTTCATTGAAACTGATCCTATTTCTCTATTGTACCATTGAATATTTCGCTCTTTGTTGTACAAGCCAGACCATCTTCTGGAATCGTTTATTTGGGCTCAATAAGAACTCATCAACTTAAATTTATTTGATGATGTCTGTGAATTCCTTTTTATTGTGGGGCTTCCGGAACTGTCAAGTAGGTCATTAGCACCTGAAAGGCGTCACAGTTGCCTTGCGTTTTGGGGTGTGTTAAACCTCCTAGCTTGATTTGTAGTGACTAATCGGCTGGTTTAATCTCCTCTCACCCTGGTTAATGGTATAAGATAGCTGAAGAGTTCTCTATGGCTACCCCGTGGTTTCTTATAAACCTATTGTTTCTCCTTTAGCATTTGATGTGTAGAACCTGACATATTATTTACTCTGGGCAGTGAGCTCTACTTAGCATGCATGCAGGTGCCCCAATCAAACCGGCTATTCAGAGATATACAATTGATGAATAAGTTGGATGAGAGTAATTACCGCACCATGCTCAATATAGCAAATCCATCACGTCAAAGCAATCATGGTAAATTTTTGAAGTTGAAATGGAAGAAGCTTGAGAGGTTGGCTAGTCAAGTTGGTGGAGCACGAAATATTTTTTGTGAGCTGTTTGGAGATCATAAAGCAAATAATACCTTTTGGTTGGATAGTTCGTCGATAGAAAAGGTATGCTTCTTAGTTATCGCTGAACTTTGCTTTGAACCGCTCGTTTAATTTTACTTTTTGAAAATGATTTCAGTTGTTTTTATGAGTAAAACCTATGTCAATATAAAGGATAGTGTGTATCTTATACTAAAGTTTTGAGGTTTTTTTGTGTGCTCTTGCGTTGCTCTAGAGTTTAGCAGATATATTCTTCCACTAGTGGAGATTTCTTTGAAATTCAAACATGGTATTCAGTGGTGAATGGGTGAATCACATGTATTGGGAGATTTGGGGAAAATTGACATTATATACTAGTTGATACATGTTCGTTTATTTTAACAAAATTGACGTTTTTTTTTGGTCAAGTCAAATCTTATAAAGCTCAAACCAACCAAGAACAAAAGGACCAAGTCCAAGTACAGCTTCTACAAACAATAAAGCTAAAAGAACCCAAAATCGTATACAACCCCAAAACAACTAGGGGAGAAAAAATTTCCTACTAATTTTCCAGCTAGCAGCAATGCAAAATTGACGTTATTTAGTCTACCCTCGCACTTTTGCTTATTTTTGATATGTTATTCATGGATGCATAAGTTTGTGGTTGGAAGGAAGGAATGCAAAGTTTCGTCCAAGACGTATATATGGTAGCAGTATGAAATAGTATGTATAGTATCAGTATGCTTGTTTAGAAGGATGGATCAAAATAACTTTTTAGTTTCGATATTTTGGTACTTTTGTGATAGGTCCATCTTCCCTATTATCTAGATTCTTGTTTCCTGTTATATTAGGGTTTCTTAGCCTGTACGTAAGAGGCTTTGGTGATTTCATGGTCAGAATTTGATTAATGAATGGCTCAATTTTAGAAACACCCCCTCAACTATCATGGTTTTGCAACATCACTCCCTCAACTAAAAAACGTGCCAACATGACCCCCCAACTATCAAAACTCAGCAACTTCACCCCCTCCCCTCATTTCCGTTAAAAGATTGGACGGACTGAAAGAAAAAGGCCAAGGTACCCTTGGCTTAAGAAAACACAGTGGGTGGGACTTAGAGAAAAAAAAACTATCTCACTCCCTATTTCATCTCTGTCTCTCTCCCTTGGATCGATCAACTAAAATGGAAGAAACCCTACAATCCACAAAATCGAAGGAACACTGTCCACGACCCGCACCATCTCCATCACCAATTGACAGAAGCGAAAACCCTTGAGAAGTAAACTCGTCACCTGATTCAATGTGATGGGCGCCGAGCACCCGTCGATGGATCTCGTCCATTGGCTACGGTACTGTCCCTTCGGTAATCTTCCTCAACGACGCATTGGCATTTCCCTTCGGGGGTGCCTCCTTGCTCAGAGGTAAGCTCGTCGCCTATTTCAATGAGCTGGGCAGTGAGCTCCAGCCGATGGATCTCATCCATTGGCTGGGACACTATCCTTTCGGTAATCTTCCTCAACAACGCATTGGCGTTTCCTTTGGGGGATGCCTCCTTGCTGAAAGGTAAGCTGGTCGCCTATTTCAATGTGGTGGGCGGCGAGCGCCAGCCGATGGATGTCATCCATTGCCTATGACATTGGCCCTTCGGTAATCTTCCTCGACAACGCATTGGCATTCCCTTCGGGGGATGCCTCCTTGTTGAGAGGTAAGCTCGTTGCCTATTTCGATGAGATGGGTGGGGAGCGCCGGCCGATGGATCTCCGTTGGCTATGGCACCTTCCCGATGATGCATTGGCATCCCTGTACGACAAAGTGTACCTAGCGAATGGTCTATGATTCCTAATGCCATGGTGCGTAGCCCTTGGGATACCTCCTTGTTGAGGGGTCAGCTGGTCAGCTCATCGCCTAGGGTGCGAGCGCCGGCCGATGGTTCTCTGTTGGCTATGACACCACCTTCCCGATGACACATTCGCGTCTCCACACAGCAAAGCGTACTTGGCGAACGGTCTTTGATTCCTAATGCCACGATGCGTAGCCCAGGGGATGCCTCCTTGTTGAGGGGCCAACTTGTTGGGAACCCAATGATGCATTGGCGTCCCCGCACGGCAAAGCGTACTTGGCTAACGGTCTTTGATTCCTAATGCCACGGTGCGTAGCCCAAGGGACCCCTCCTTGTTGAGGGGTCAGTTGCCTAGGCGGCGAGCGCTGGTTCATGGTGTGACTTTACAGAAAAGAAGAGAACAAATGATTGTATTATTGATAATTGAGATTGAATGGTTACAATGCTAACACAAGTTTAAATAGAGAAAAGCCTAGAAATCTATACCTGAAATAGAAGATTACAAAGAGATACGATTACGATATTATCACGATACCATTCTATGCCTAAAATACAAGATACGATGAGATCACGATGCATAATACTTTCACACCCTCCCTCAAACTCATGATGCGAGCCCGGAGAGCATCGTGAGTTTGCCAAGTAACGAAACCAAGCAGAGGTGTGTGTCTTGGTGCAATAAGGGTTGAAAGATTGCTAAACGATGCTGCAAAACACCAATTAGAGGTCCAAAACTGAGTGCTGAAACCAGATAGTGCTGAAAAGTTTCCAAACAGTACCCAACCGTGCCGAACTCTGCAGAAAACCTGTTAAGTGTTGCTGATAACAGATTGCGGTGAATGGTGCCGCAGTGAACAGATGGCTGTTGTGTGAAGATAGAATGGGCGGGAGGAGGAGAAGATCAAAGAGGAAGATGCAAACAGTGCCGAATAAAGCATAAGAGTGCCAAACAGTCCAGAAGCTGAACAAATATCAAATGCAGAACAGATGCAAATATCAGAATAGATGCCAAACAAGTTTCAGATGCTAAACTGATGCAGATTAAAGGAACAAAAAAGTTTCAAATGCCAAACAGATGCAGAGTAGAGGAAGAGCAAATGCAGAATCGGAAGATACATATTCAAATGCATATTCAAAAGATGTAGATTCGGATGATTTTCGAGAAGAAAGAGTGAGTGCCATACAAATTTCAGATGCAAAACCAGAAAAACAGAGCCAGAAATAAGAAAGACATAACTACGGAGATGTGAAATCAGAGAAACATAGCCTAAAATAATGCAAAAGCGAATAAACAACAGTACCGGAGTTTTCAGAGACTAAGTACACAAGTGCGTAGATGAACAGATTAAGAAGAGAGAGAGTGACTGAACAGAGAGATCGGCTCAGTGAGAAGAGAAGAGGAAGGTCGATAACAGAGAATGCTACGGTGGCGGCAGATCTGATACCATATGACAAAACAGATGAGTGTCCGGCAGACGGCGGTGAGGCATAAGTCGCCCGCCGAAAAGCGAATATCCCACAGGCCTAGATCTTAGGCTCTGATACCATGTGACTATACAAAAAAGAAGAGCACAAAAGATTGTATTACTGATAATTGAGATTGAATGGTTATAATGCTAACACAAACTTAATAGAGAAAAACCTAGAAATGTATACCTAAAATAGAAGATTACAAAGAGATATGATTACGATATTATCACGATACAATTCTATGCCTAAAATACAAGATACGACGAGATCACGATGCATAATACTTTCACACTCCATTGGCTATGGCATTGTTGCTTTGGAAAAGCTTGGCACTTCGTTGTGTCAAAATCGACAGACTGCCAAGATTGTTCGAATTTGTAAAATAGGAATTCTACTTTGTTCGAATCCGTACGAGTTCTACCTGGTTCTCCTTTGTCCAAATCCGTAAGTTCTCTGTAAGTTCTTTATATCCTTTTATGTATTCAAATGCATATGAGGTTAGGGCTAAAAATCCATAGGGCAGTTCCGATCTGACGATCCCACCAACTGAGCTGTCCAACTGCAGTATGGGGGAATGAGAATTGTTAGTTAAGGGAAAAAAGGAAAACCTCTCAGCGAATCAATTGGGGGGTTTTTGGGGTTTCGAAGTTTTTACATTTTTTACCCTAAAAGTCCGAGGTTATGGCTTAAAAAATTAGGGATTTTCAAACTTTTTAATTTTTTAACCCTATAGTACGAGATGGGGTTTAAAAAATTGAGATTAGGGCTTTAAAAAATTGGGGTTTGATCCAAAAATTTGGTTTGGGTGTTCCTGGCGTGTGTGTGTGTGTGTGTGTGTGTGTGTGTGTGAGAGAGAGAGAGAGAGAGAGAAAGAATTTGGATCTGGGTTTGCTGGTTTGTTGTTGTGGTTATGGAAGCTTTGGGGTGGGGGAGTTGGGTAAAAAGAGAGAGAAAAAGAGACCAGGTTCTGATATAATAGGGTTAGAAAGGGTATACATACCCCAAACTTAATTCCCGCCCATGGGAAGGGTATTTTGGGATTACATTTCATTTGCCATCCAGGTTATACACTTTTCCGTCCAAAATGTTAACAGATGTTAACAGATTTGGACAGAAGGGGTGAAGTTGCCGAGTTTTGATAGTTGACGGGGTCATGTTGGCACGTTTTTTAGTTGAGGGGGTGATGTTGCAAAACCGTGATAGTTGAGGGGGTGTTTTTGAAATTATGCCTTAATGAATTGAGTGCATCCTTGTGTAGTTGGGTGCCTTTTCTCTCCCTGTCACGGTACTGCATCACTTTGCCTCTTAGATTTGATGCCTTTTGCTTCGGGTTGAGGGCACCCTTGTGTAGTTGGGTGCCTTTTCTCTCCCTGTCACGGTACTGCGTCACTTGGCCTCTTAGATTTGATGCCTTTTGTGGAAAGCTTCAAGCTTCAATCTTTAATATTTGGATTCCTATAGGTTCTTGCTAATTGTTGTCCTGGTTACAATCTACGTCACAATACACAGTTGTAATCTGTGTAACAGTCTTAATAGTTGGCTTGAGATGACAAACATGGTCAAATTACGTTGTAGTGGATAACCTACTATGCACTGGTATATTTGTTATCTGATTCACCTTATGTCTTTTCATGATATTTTAGTGAAGCTCATAATAATCTTCTTTGTTTTCTCTCTCTAATTTTGGGAGATTTAATGCATAACAAACCTCTTATTTCTATTTAGAAAAGGGCACGATTTTCGTTTTTTGGGGGTAAAAGCGGCTCTCTCTGGAAGCAAGTCACATTCAGATTGTCAGATCAAAGGTGTGTAGCAAAAGGTTTAGATAAACCTGTAGACTGTTTGACTCAACAACCAGCTGCGTTTGTTCAACTTTTCTTATTTTGCTGTGAGATAATTTCTTTTTTAAGATGAGAGGTGATATGTGCAACCTCTCCTTTTCAGTGACATGACATTTAAAGGTGGAGGCGATTTGTTTATTGAAGATGCCCTGGGGTCTACTAGTTGTACATATTTGGAAGACGGTTTCTTTGAATTTTTGAACAAGGTATGCTTTGAGCATTGTTCTGATAGAATATACTTTCTGCTTTTCTCATACTTTGACAAGTCCACTCACTTTATTATATCACAGAAGTATGTAGAATTTAATCTATCTACTGTGGTTTGATGCTTCTTTACAGTACTTCGTTTCTAAAATTTTTGGGCAACAAAAACGCTTACGACAAGAAGTCACAGATGTAGTGGTCTCGTCGTGAAGATATCCATCCCCATGTCATTAAATGCCATAAATCCTCTAGCGAACTGTATGATTGTTGCTTATCGAAACTTAATCTACAAGTGCAAAACTATCTACACGTAGCTTTATCCTTACAGGAGGATCACAACACGTTGCATTTCTAAACTTATGTCTTAAAAGAAGATTTCCAGGAACTTTTTGAGGTAATTAGTATTTATCGGTCAATTTTTACTGCCCAATTTGCCCTTGGTTATTTTGTACTAAACTGGAGCCCTTATTCTTTTAGCATAACTTGTAAAAAAAGCCATATAGTATATGCTTGGGAAAAAAGGTACTTCGTCCATTGCTGAATATATTTTATTCCTGTTCCAGCGGACCAAACTTACACCTAGCACTACCACCACCACACCCACTCTCCACAACTCCCTTTTGTCCCTTTGTCAGTGTGTCCAGGATTGTATGTACGTTAACATGTACAATGCCGGTTACATGTTTGCACTAAATCACTTAATGGAAATGAAAATATAGGGGGGATTTTAGTACACAATGATACACTGGAAGATAGAAAACAAGATGGTTCGATGAATTACCCGTGGGGGTGGCTGATTGGTGAGGGGGAAGGGGGAGGGCGTGCTAGATTAGGGAAGGGGTTGCATGAGAGATGTGAAGGGGAGAGAGTGTGGTGGTGGATAAGGAAGAGGTGACTGTGGTCAATGTTCTAAAAGTCGCTTGGCGCTAGTCGACTGGCGGAAGGGCGCCTAGCACTTGGGCCGATTATTCTGGGATTAATCGGCGCCTATAGACTAGTCAAGGTTTTTAACTTTTTTTCAAAATATTCTCCTTCCCCCTCCCCAAGTTTTGAGTACGTAGAACAACGTAATTAGAGCAAAACATTAAATTGCATCTACGTTGGAGACATGGAAACTAAGTAGTAGATGTGGCTACTTCCAACTACATGTGTCAATGACTACACCAACTGCGTGTGTCAATTATGTTAAATGGTTTTGGGTATAGTTCAACCACAAAAGCAAGTTATTGAAGTGAGGGCCCCCTCACGTTTAGATACTTCATATTACTTTGGTACCCAGGTGATGTGGGACTTTACTTCACACCCTCTCTCACGCGCAGCATGCTCACTCGTGACGCGTGCAGGCCAGGTCACGCACTCTACCCGTCTCTAGTACCTAGCTTTGATACCATATTACACGGTCTTGGGTAGAACTCAACCCCAAAAGCTAGATATATTGTGAGGGTGCCCTTATGTTTATATACTTCATATTACTTTGGTAACTAGGCGATGTGATACTTCGCTTCACAATGACTATACCATAATAAATTGTATTATCACTACTATTGTTAGGATTATCATTTCCTTCAATCCAGTAAAGGTAATGGCAGTAGTTTGTGTTCTAGTTGTTCTGTTAATGTCTTCTGGCTGCCAATCTTGTCTACCATAAGACGTGATTATTGCTCTGATGTCGTTAATGGGAGATGTCTCGTGTTTATGATGTGAACAGTAATATTTCCTATCTGTCTGAGTAATTGTACACTTCCCATTGTTGTCTGAAAGCCAATTTTGAATCGTATAAACCATTGAAATTCTGATGATCATCTCTTGTAATTGTTTGCCAGGAGCTCCAGTCTTTTTGTTATGAAGAAAAAGATTTTGACGGATTGCCATTTGATTTTTATGGTGGATATATTGGTTACATTGGGTATGTGGTCAAATTTAGTCGTACGAAATTTACTTTCCATTTCTGCAATTCCTCACGACATGACTTCCAGTTAAAGCATGATATAATGCATCCTGTTCTAACGGTTCAGTATATATTCTTTGGCTTGCTTCTGCTTCAGTTTTCTCCACAAGCACACCTAACATCATTATTGAACTCCTCAGTTATAGGACAACCGATTTGTGTGCTGAGACTTACCATGCAATTAAATTATATTAGGAAAGCAAGATCATTTCTCTCTTATCAACACCTAAAGAAGGGGAAGAAAAGAAATACTGCGAATGCGTGGCAGCGCTTTATGATATCCTTGAATGATATGTTTGTGTCTGTATGAAAGTAAATTTGAGTTGTCTTGGTTTGACATCATGAATATCTGGCTGCAATATAAGCAAAAACAATGCATCTTTAATTTCAAATTTGAGAGGAACTTTATGTGATAAGAGCATAATATGCAATCTTTCTCGCACACTTTAGATGTGAACTAAGTTGGGAAGTCTTAAGCATACAATTGGAATCTAAGAGAAACACATGGCAGGTTGGTATGCAAATAGACTACTGCCTTCAGTTTCTAACCTGGACCAAGAAAGCACGTTGGTTTTGCAGTGGATAAGAAAACCAACGTGCTTCCTACCTGTTAACGATTATGAACTGTTAAGTTATCGGCTGGCATATTGAGATTACAAAATGAAAAATAAAGATCAACTTGTTAGCTGATGGATTGATGTATCAATATTATCCTCAATATCTCCTGGTTATAGTCGAGTAAAATAACATTCCTGAAGTTGGCATAAGCTGCATCCTATAGGGATTAGGTATCCTATTCTGTTTAATAATTTTTTCTTTGAAACATCTCTGGTTTAGCAGATCGAAAAGAACAAACCAGGGTTGAGACAACTACCCTAATGAGTGGGTACTTTAGGTAGTACGAATAGTAGTAGTAGATGTTCGTAGTTTGCTAATGCATGATGGAAATGAGAAATGATCAATACTAAGAACGTCAGTATTGATTTGTGCAGACTCTCTCTCTCTCTCTCTCTCTCTCTCACACACACACACTCACACTCATGCACGTGTGCAACACACACTTCCACAGTTCTCCTGATGGATTGGAAAGTTTGGATTATGCTGATACGTATGCTTTTTGTCTTACAGGTATAACCTCAAAGTTGAATGTGGCGTGGCATCTAACAGTCATGTATCAAGGACACCAGATGCTTGTTTTTTCTTTTCAGACAAATTTCTAGTGATAGATCATCAAAATGATGATGTTTATATTATGTCCTTAACTGAGAGGAGCGCTCCACAGACAGCATGGTTGGATCTTGTAGAGGAGAAGCTTTTGAGCTTAAAGGCTTCTGCAGCAGAAAAAGTTGCATCATATTATTCGCAGCTTGTCTCGGATACTTCACAGGAAGTGGGGTTTCTGTCAGAGAAATCTAGAGAGCACTACATTAAAGATGTTGAGAAATGTCAGAATTTCATTAAGGATGGGGAAAGCTACGAGTTGTGTCTTACAACTCAGATGAGAAAGAGAATAGGGGAAATAGATTGTATGGGTCTGTACCTTAAGCTTAGAGAAACGAATCCAGCACCATATGCTGCTTGGCTTAATTTTTCGAAGGAAGACTTGAGCATCTGCTGTTCTTCACCTGAGAGGTTTCTGCGATTGGATAGAAATGGTATTTTGGAAGCCAAACCCATCAAAGGTACTATAGCTCGTGGTTCAACACCAGAGGAAGATGAACTGCTCAAAATGCAGTTGCAATGCAGGTAAAACATCGTTGCTGTACTGTCTCCTGAGTTCATTCATGTATAAGAATCAGTTAGTTTCTGAAGAATAGAAAAATGCTTAGTTATACAATAAACTAGGTTTCTAGTGTTTGAGAGAAAATATAAGAGTACAAATGAGAGGAAAGATTAAGGACTATGGAGCATTAGTTAGCCCCTTCATGGCACGCAGATTATTATTACTAGCCATGATTGTTACAAGGGTATCCTGGCTAATAGTCAGACATAAAATAGCATAGTTAAAATGCCTAAAGTTTTGTTTCCTTGAAAAAGCATGAATTATGTAGTTTTTAAGCAATTGGTTTTCGGTTGCTTAAAATTCATAATCCCCTCGTCCTTTTAACATTTGTTGGTGTTTGTCCCACATCGGTAAATTATCTCCTCCACAAGTAGTATATGAGCCTGAGTGGCCTCTCCACTCATTACCAATTGGTTTTGAGTTGGATGCTTTAACATGGTATAGGGTTTCAGAGAATTTGTTCCCCCTTGTTTGTGCCATAAGTGCGCTATTGTTTGTTGGGATCCATGTGTTATAGATCGTTTGTTTACCTCTCGCATGCAAGTTGGGGGGTCGCACGTGCGGGAGAGTGTTGGAGTTTGTCCCATATCGGTTAATTATCTCCTCCAAAAATAGTATATGAGTCTGAGCGGCCTCTCCACTCATTCTTGGTTTTGAGTTGGATGCTTTAACAACATTCATAGTGGGTTTTGACATTTTCTGCTCGTCTACTTTGCCAGATTCTTTTGAAAACACAGTCAAATACTTTTAAGTCTATTTCAGAATTGCTTTAAAGCTGTTGTCACTAAGACTGTCTTCTCTATCAAAGCAGTGAAAAGGATCAGGCTGAAAATCTAATGATTGTTGACCTTCTAAGGAATGACCTTGGTCGTGTCTGTAAGCCGGGCTCTGTTCATGTGCCCCATCTTATGGAAGTGGAATCCTATGCAACTGTTCACACGATGGTGAGTACCATCCGGGGAGAAAAGAGATCAAATGCTACTGCTGTGGATTGTGTGAAAGCAGCTTTCCCAGGTGGCTCAATGACAGGAGCACCAAAGTTGAGGTCAATGGAACTCCTTGATTCTCTTGAAACTTGTTCTAGGGGAATCTACTCTGGCTCCATAGGGTTTTTCTCGTACAATCAAACGTTTGATCTTAACATTGTGATAAGAACAGTGGTTATTCACGAGGGTGAGGCTTCCATAGGGGCAGGAGGTGCTGTTGTCGCGCTTTCAAATCCGGAAGAGGAGTACAACGAAATGATTTTGAAAACAAGAGCCCCTGTTAATGCTGTTTTGGAATATCAGCGCGGATTACAGTGAGTAGAGGGTGTTTTGATCATTCTTTTTTCTGGGTTCATGATTTTGTGTTAGTTTTCTTCAATGGTGAGAGAGAGACCTGAAGTTGAAATTCTGAAGCTGTAACAAGAGATATCTGAAAGTGGCTTGCTGAGAACTGCAGCCTATGTTGTAACATGCTATTGGAGTTTCTCACAGGGTTTCACGATTTGCTTTGTTTGAAACCAATAATGTTGAAGTGTTTTTACATGAAAATACCCCAATCATGTGGTGTTGGTTTGCATTTTTTATATTTCTATAGACACGGATTCCAAATTTTGTTTAGTACTTGTTTGGTGTTTCGAATTACGGAGTTATTTAGGTAAACTAACTTAATATTTTGTGGGAGTCTGTAATCGGGTTGATATTTTTCACAAAAATCTCTGCTTTGTTAAATAGATATTAGCAAGTGACTTTTAATTCTTCATCCGTACCCTAAATCAAAAAATCTTTTTGTTATTTTGATCTTCCTGTATCATGAAATCTGGGAACTACTAGATTTCAACTCTTTTTTTAGCCCTAGTGGTCCAAGCCATTTATGGCCGAAATAGACGGCCGAATCGGATGCACTACAATCTCATAGGGTGAGTTGTCCTCCAGGATCCCCAGATCCGTAGGCAATGAGATGCTGTTGATCCTTGTTTGGTAGTATTCGGCATGTGATACTTTCAATATAAAACCTCATTAAATTTCTGATATGATACTTTCAAACAAAATCAAACAAGTATATCTCTATCTCTATCTATTATAAAACAAAAGGGTGAGGGGACAAGTTGTTAGAATGGTTGAGATTGAATTTTGAGAGAGGGCAATCCAAGGGATGAGCTGAGATTCTGTTTTATTAAATTGTCCAGCCTCTTTCATTTAATTACAAAATTGCCACTGATCAAAATTACACTCACTTTCAAATTTGAAACCCTACTACAGAAGCATTCTCCTTCATCTTCTCTCTTTCTCTCTCTCTCTCTCTCAACACTCTCATTGGTGTCACCGGCGAAAGCGAAATCCAATGGCTGGGCTAAAAGCTCCGTTTTGAAGGTAATTTGGAGAAACCAGACCTTCGAACAATTTTTTGAATCTATCGTGCATACCCAATTGAACCATTTACTTTACTACCTCACTCATTTTCATTTTCAACTTTATATTTTTGTAGGTATTGCTCTCTTTCTTTTCATTTGTTGGGTTGGTGATTCCAAAATCCAAATCGACCCATTAGATGTTTTTACCCTTTACAGCGTAGAGACTTTTTTTTGTTGTAGTTGTAATTTCATTATTGAAATTGCCTATTTAAAATGTAGAAAAAGTGGGTGTGACGGAGCTTTTCTGTGGTGATGCAAAGAGGTAGGAAGCGAAACTCCGTGCCAAAAACCCTTGTGACTCTGTGCGGAGGTTTTTTTTTTTAAACGTTTTTGCTATGCATATTCATTAGCTAAATTATTCATTAGATTGCAGAGTGGATGAATTTGTTTGCTTTCACTTCTTCATCTTTTTGTATATTAGGAAAATGTCACAATCTCATGTGCACTTCCTCAATTGTTAGGCTTTGTGTTCCGGTGAAAACTCTTTGGGAATCCTAACTGTCGTTTTGTGTGCCAGTTTAATTTTCAACAATTTCAGCCACTATCAAGATTTAAGGGTAGTTCCAATTCCAATCGGAGTAGGTAATGCCGTAGACAGTAGGCACAGACAAACACTAGTATAGTATATTAAAGCAAGAATTTGTCCACTTGTTTAATATTACTTACTTAAAGATTCGAGTAGATTACTAATCAATCTCTGATAGGACTGGGATCTGATAGCTTGGGCTTGTGACGAAATTGACAGCTAACCTTCTTAAGCAAAACAATAAATCAAAGTGGGATGACGATCGTAGCACGACGTTCTCTGAATTGAAGAGGGTATTGTAATATGTTGATGATTTCCCTATCCCTATAAAAAAATGTTTAGGATTCATCATTGTATGTAATAAGATATCTAGTTTTACATTCAACATACATCAATTGACGAATACCGATGTTGAATGAAAATCATAGTAAATGCCCTCAGTTGTTGATATCTCACGGAGATGGATATTATCTGCACTTCAAAAGTAGAGTGTGAAAATCATTCCTTTCATGCGACCAATTTTCGCACAAATTGTAATTTATGGAGTGCAAAAATCAATCCTTAACGAAAATATAAATTTGCATCTTCTTTAATGAGAAGGAAAGAAGGAGATTCATGTGAAAAAAATTACTCCTACATTACTTTCATTTGGTTATGTAGTCTTAATAGTTGGCTAGATTCAACTAGCCGATAGAAATCCGAAAAATGCTTTAGTTATATGGTTAATCTGTTGACCATATTTAATACTGAGCCTAAGTTTTTCTTTTTGTCTAAACACACTAAACGGGTTAAAATTCACAGAAATAAGAATTTCGAAACAAATAATTCTCTTCACATATATCAACTAAAAGTCCATTTAGCGGAAAAAACTTGTTTAAAGCCAATAAGATATAGACAAACTTCTCAGAAAAAACTCATCAGAATGTGTGGGCACACGCCCCTAAAATTTCAAGTAAAATCGGATGCGCCCTTTTTGGAAAGCGCAACGAAACGCTACAAGTCAGAGTCGTCACTCGGATTTTGCGGTATGCACCCAAGGAACCGAACTTGAAATGTTTGCTATGTTTTGATTGGAAAAGATTTTGTAGACTGGACCGTCGTCACCTTCGATATCTGAGGTTCGTGAGCCAGGTTACAAGAGGGAAAATGTTTTATGGCACCCCTCTCGCCCAATCCGAAGATCGGTCTCTACTCGGGCATTTTGTAAAATATTTGCATTTTTCTCTCATTAATCATTTTTTGGCCAATTATGGCGGGGGAACATTTAAAAGGGATTAAAACTGTAACAAATTGTAGTCATGTGATAAAATGGTATGTATGACTTTATTGAAACAATTAGCATAGATTGAAAACAGACTCTAGTGAGCATTTTAAGCAAACTGGAACACACTTGTTCGGGATGACGTACGCAGGAAGAAGTTTGCATACACTGGACATGCCACTGCATGCAAAACTAACCTGCGTACACCACCCAAGGCCTGGCGTGTGCTGGTTGGCCTAAACTCACAACTCTTATTCCCAACCCTCTGGGCTCTAGAGATGACCAGTGTACACCCAGGACAAATCACGCAGTTTATAGAGCAAAATATATATAGTTATAGACATTTGAAATGGCTTTAAGCCATAAAATAAACAGAACACCTCATAAACAGTGTAGGGAAATAAACAGAGGCTAATGCCTAGTTGCCATGCAAGGGCCAGTCACTGGGCTAGACATTACTGCCATACGTCAGTAACAAGGAATCGTACGCTAGTTACATCTTTCTGTCCAGTGCTTGGCTTTGCATCTTCTGGGTTCTGAAACATGACCAGATGGACCCCAAAGGCGTTCCAAAGCAGCAGAAACACATATTGAATACTACAACTACACAGTTCTTAATACAGAAAGTTGTAAACTAGTTATTATTACGCAGTAAGGTGATGAAATAGAAAGAAGGACAGAAAATAACCAAACAATGGTCTCCATGCCAGTACTGCACGTTCAGCCATTACTGGTGTACGGCTCAATACTACTGGCGTGCGCCATTGCCAACTGTACACAATCTTTGAAACCTTGCCGGTTTTAGGGCTAAGACTGGTATTAATACTAGCCTTGACCCTGCCATCTCCCCTTAGGGGTCAGAACAGAAAGTACACAAAAGGTGGTATACCTTTGTTTTTGAGTTTGATGGAATGTTTGAGTTTTGAACTTGAGGTTTAGTGGATGGATGAAGGGTGTTTGACTGTGAGAGGCGTATGGAGGGGTCTCTTGTTTACTCTTTCAAAGGATGAAAGAAGAACAATCAAGAAAATCAAAGGAAAAAAGAGAGAGAAATTTGGAGTACTTATGGTGGTTAACTAGGGGTGTATACGAGCCGAGTCGAGCCGAGTATTGGCATGTTCGAGCTCGGCTCGGTCAGAATCGGTATGGCTTGAGCTCGGCTCGAGCTCGAATCGAGCCAAAAAATCAGGGCTCGAGCTCGGCTTGGCAAACATATACAAAGCTCGAGCTCGGCTTGTTAGAACTCGGTATGGAATAAACGAGCCTACTCGGCTCAAGCTCGAGCTCGAATGCAGTTGAAGAACACACTAATCGGAAAATGCAATCTGAAATTGAACTTAAACAAATCAACCTCAAAACTGAACCAAATCAATCGGAAAATGCAATTCAAGAACACCCATAAATTGAACTTAAACAACCCACAAATTGAACTCAACCAAAACTGAATTCCATAAATCAACAAACCACACCATCTCGATTGGCAAACTTGCTGGCCACCACCATCCCACCATCTCGATCTGAAAACTTCCCGGAATCAAACACCCAAATCTCAGACCCACCAACCAAACCACAAATCCATCTCTGCATACCACAGATCCACCAAACCCACAAATCCAAAAACAGAAATTGAAAACCCACAAACCCACAAATTGAAAACCCAGCTGGAATCTGACGCCGGAGCCAACAGACGGCCGACGAAGCACAAAGATAGAGACAAAGAGAGAACCTGGGGTCGAGAAAAGGAAGGAGATTGAGAGGGCATTCATTGATGAGAGTAACATCAATGGGACTTCTCATCCATGGGAGTACAGGTACGCTCTTCTTCTGCTTTTGGTTGTGCTCCGGTGCTTCCTCCATTCTCTCTCTCTCTCTCTCTCTCTCTCTCTCTACAACGGCGGATAAAATTAGAACGGGAAAAGAAAAGGTGAAGAGAACTCTAAAATTAAGAAGGGTATGTATATATTCGAGTCGAGCCGAGTAGAGCTGTTATCGAGTCGAGCCGGCTTGCGAGCCTGTTGAGCCGAGCCTACCTAGGCTCGAGCTCGGTTCGTTTGTCTAACGAGTCACAAAATCGAGCTCGAGCTCGAACATTTACCCTTCAAACCGAGCCGAGCTCGCGAGTAGCTTGACTCACTTACAGCCATATGGTTAACCCCTTGCATATAAATGTAAGGGGGGTATATATAGAGGAGAGTGGGGGGTGTAACCAGCTGGGTTGGAGGCTGGTTGGGTTATTGAAGGAAGTCTTCATGCATTTAATGTATGGGACTTACTTGATGGAGGTTGTAGGAGAGAGGGGGAACATCCCTGCACGTTTGTAATCATCAGAGGACTATTCAACGTACTGGGATGGCCCAAAAGTCTTGTGCACGTGGTTGAATAAAGGTGATTTGACTGGATTTGACTGGCGTACGCCTGTGATGTACTTGCGTGGGTCAGTGCCAATAAGGTCAACGGTCGATGACTCACATGTGGTAGCATACCAGCGCACGCTAATACAGTACCAGCGTATACACATAGGGTTTTGCTGAGCTCTTTTGGTTCTGGCTTGAAGGGTTTGAAAAGAGGTTCGAAAGGATTTGACTGAGGTTTCGAACGCTCAAATCTCAAACACACCAACATTCTCGGGGAGTTCTTGACCTTTTTCATCATTTGGGAATCAAAAACCGTAAGTCAACTAATCTGAACAGTCCAGAATAGGGTGTCTACAGAATGTGAAAAATATTTTATTTTGATATTTATGGTATAAAGTTGTCCTTTATAAAACCATATCCAGTACCGAGGTAATCAAATTTGAAAAGACAAATTATAATATAAAATGCTTCAACAAGATTGAGGGACTGTTAATGTAGATGTTCTAGAGGATTTAGTGGGGAAAGAACCTTTAGAACTTGAAAAGCTCAACTTAATCAACCATATAGCAATGTGGTGTTGGGACATAATCCTAAACCACTCTTTATATAAAAAATTTGTTTAGGATCCACTATAACATGTTTGTAACCCATCAAATCCACTTCTTAAATTTGTAACCCCTCTAATCCACTAGTAATGTTTTATAAAGTCTTAGATCCATTTTACTTTAAAAAAAGAATATGTACAAGACAAAAATGTCTTCATATATAGGATTTTAATCATGCGCTCTCTCTCTCTCTCCGACCACCACCACCGCCGCCTCACCCCCATTGTCACCATCACCCCACCACCACCATCACACCACCACCATCGCACCATCGCCCCACCGCCGCCACCACCACCACAACCACAACCACCACCGCCGCCACCAGCACCGCTGAGGATAAATATTTAAATACTCCTATTTAATAATTTTGGGATGTAATACTCGTATTTCAGTGATAATAAAATATTCATATTTCAATGATAATAAAATTTTATACCTATAAAAAAAATAATTTGGGATCTAAAAATATTTATGTTTACATCCTAAAATTCTTGGCCTATATAGTAGCCCATTCAAGTATATTTTAGCATCCCAAATACTTATTTTTACATCTCAAATACTTATGTTTACATCCCAAAATTCTTTGCCTATACAGTCACCTAGTAAAGTTTATTTTTTATCTTAAATACTTATGTTTACATCCCAAAATTCTTCGCCTATATAGCAAAGAAGTTTGGGATGTAAACATAAGTATTTTTCGATGGAGTATAAAAATTGACTACCAAAAATAAAAAAAGAATTTCTATTTTTTTTTTTGATTGTTGACTAACAAAATGACCAATAGGACCAGAGACATCTTTTAATACGCTACATTCACTGCACAAGTCTACTGCAAGCCTACGTAGGGCCCACTCCGGACCTCACAAAAATACAAAACAATACCCATAAATTTTAAAATACGTATTTTTTTTATGGGGCCCTGTAAAAAATCAGCTCAATCGCATATCGGTGGTATATTTTATTAATTCGTAGGGACAAAAATGCTCGCGCGATGGACTTGGGCTATGAGTGTAGACTTAAACGGAACTAATAAGAGACGCGATGGACTCGTGCGGTGAGGGTAGACTTAATGGAACTGATTAGAGACATGATATCGTAGGAGAATAAAAATATTTATTCTGTTAGTGCCGTTTTGGAATATGAGCGCGGATTACAGTGACTAGAGGGTGTTTTGATCATTCTTTTTTCTGGGTTCAAGATTTTGTGTTAGTTTTCTTTATGGTGAAACACATAAAGTTGAAATTCCGAAGCTGTAACAAGAGATATCTGAAAGTGGCTTAGCTGAGTACTGCAGCCTATGTTGTAACATACTATTGGAGTTTCTTACAGGGTTTCATGATCGATTTAATTTGCTTTGTTTGAAACAATAATGTTCAAGTGTTTTTACATCAAATACCCCAATCATGTGGTGTTGGTTTGCATTTTCTATATTTCTACCGACACAGATCTATGCCCATGACATGATCCATTTGTTTTCTGACAGTCCCCTCACGTGCAGCCCGGATACACGTGGAGGCGACAGACCAGGAGCTGACTAATTGACTCGGGCGACAAAGACTTTCCCACAAGAGTTGAGGTCACCCAAGACCTAACTATGGAAGAGAATCATCCTAATTATAATGAAATCATAATTAATTACAATAAAAAAAATCAAGACAATCATATAATATCGTAATCATATTGACACATAATTATGATATCATAAGATTCCTTTATTCTAATTAACACGATGGGTTCCAAGTTTTGTTTTCTAGTACTTGTTTGGTGTTTCGAATTACAGAGTTATTTAGGTAAACTAACTTAATATTTTGTTGAGTTTGAAATCGGGTTGATATTTTTCATAAAAATTCCTGCTTTGTTAAATATCCATAATAATTGATATTAGCAAGTGACTTCTAATATGACCTGCCTTGTTCTCTTTGTAATTCAAAAAGAATTTTTCAAAAAATTCCCCCTAAACTCTCTCTAGATTCCCCTTACTTTCAACATTTATCTCTCTATCTCTCTCCACTTATTACCCCTACTATTTTTCAAAAAAAATTTCAAAATCCAATCTAAACACAGCAGAATGTCCAAAAAAAATAAATAAAGTGACTTCTAATTCATCATCCTTACCCTAAATCATAAAATCTTTTTGTTATTTTGATCTGCCTGTATCATGAAATCTGGGAACTGGATTTCAACTCTTTTTTTAGCCCAGTACGTAGTCCGAGTCGTCTATTGTCAAAATGGACGACCGGACCAGTTGCACTACAATCTCATAGAGTGGACTGCCTTATAGGATTCCCGGATCTGTAGGTAATGAGATGCTGTTGATCCCTGTTTAA
This sequence comes from Rhododendron molle, assembly GCA_025413875.1. Lineage (NCBI taxonomy): Eukaryota > Viridiplantae > Streptophyta > Magnoliopsida > Ericales > Ericaceae > Rhododendron > Rhododendron molle. Next base: position 32,511,959 of record CM046396.1, read on the forward strand.
TTGGTTGTGTTCGACATGTGATACTTTGAATATAAATCTCATTAAATTTCTGATCCGATACTTCCAAACAAATCAAACAAGAACAGCATATATTAAAGCAAGAATTTGTCCACTTCTTTTGATTTAATATTACTTACTACAGTAATAGATTCGAGTAGATAACTAATCACTGATAGGACAGGGATCCGGTAGCGTGGGCATGTGACGAAATTGACAGCGAAACCTTCTTAAAAGTAAAACAATACTATCAAAGTGGGATGGATGATGATCGTAGCACGATGTTGTACTAATGAATAGGGTTGGAAATATGTTGATGATTTTCCCTATAAAAAAAATGTTTAGGATTCATCATTGTATGTCACAAGAGGATTATCTATTATTACATATACTATGATGAATCGTTTACCAAAAAAAATAAAAATAAAAATACAATGATGAATCCTAAAAAAGAGGATATCCTAATAAGTGGATATCTATGTAATAAGAGAATATCCTAATAAGAGGATATCTAGCCGTTCAAATAAATAAATAAATAGGATATCTAGTTGCATTCATTATATACATCAATTGACGACTATTGATGTTGAATGAAAATCATAGTAAACGCTCTTTGTTGTTGATATCTCACGGAGATGGACGGCAATTTTCACACTTCTTAAAATACTATCTGCACTCTTGAAGTAGAGTGAAAATCAGTTGTATTAAAAAAAAAAAAATCATTCATTTTATGTAACTGATTTTCACACAGATTGTAATTAATTTATGGAGCTCGAAAATCAATCCTCCACGAAAATATAAATTTGCATCTTCTATAATAAGAAGGAAAGAGGGAGATTCATGAGGGGGGGGGGGGGGAATTACAGTTTCATTTGGTTATGTAGTACTCTTAAGTAGTTGGCTAGATTGAACTAGTCAATAGAAATACGAAAAATGCTTGTCATTTGGTTAATCTGTTGACCATATTGAATGCTTTAGTCATTTGGTTAATCTGACCATATTCTCAATATACTGAGACTAAGTTTTTCTTTTGTCTAAACTGGCTGAAGCTAACAAAATACAAATAAAGAGACAGATCATTCTTTTTACATACATTAACTAAAAGTCTATTAAGCGGGAAAAACTTGTTTAAAGCTTGTAAACTATAGACAAACTTCTTAGAAAAAACTCATGAATGTGAAAAATATTTTATTTCAATATTTATGGTGTAAAGCGGTCCTTTATAAAACCCTATCCAATACCAATAGAATCAAATTTGAAAAGAGAAATTATAATCTAAAATGCTTCAACAAGATTGGGGGACGGTTAATGTAGATTTTCTAGAGAATTTAGTGGGGTAAGAACCTTTAGAACTTGAAAAACTCAACTTAATCAATCATATAGCAAGGTGGTGTTGGGACTTCATCCTGAACCGCTCTTTATAACCACACATTTGTTCATCTTTTTTGTTTATCATATAATATCCAGACACGTCTAACATAAATTATAAATTATAAGCCAGTGTTTACTTACACAGTTATATATACGGTACACGCAATCAAAGATTTCTATGACTTCTTACATGGAGAAAAAAATTCGATGGAGTATAAAAATTGACTACCTAAAATAAAAAATAATTTCTATGGGTTTTATTTTGATTGTTGACTAACAAAATGACGAATAGGACCAGAGACATCTTTTAATATGCTATATGCTCAAGATTTCAAAAAATATAAAAAAAATACTCATAAATTTTAAAATACATATTTTTTATGGGATACTGTAAAAAAATCAGCTCAATCGCATATCAATAGGTATGTTTTCTTAATTCGCAGAGACGAAACTGCTCGTGCGGTGAACCGGGCGGTGGACTCGGGCGATAAGTGTAGACTTAATGAAATTAATTAGAGATGCGATGGACTCGTACGGTGAACGTAGACTCAATGGAACTGATGATAAGAGACATCATCGTACGAGAATAAAACTATTTATTGTGGTGGATGCCTCAAGCTTGAATACGCACCGCACCCCAATACGATTCTCTCTCTCCCTCTCTTTGTTTATGTTTCTCTCTCCATCTTCTCAAAAAAAAAAACACACACACACAACACACAGCATATTCCGTCAAAGTCAAGTGCAAGAACTCACCTTCATAGATGCGTACACCCTTGAATGTATATGTATAACCTCTGACTGACGCCTTCATCTCTCTCTCTCTCTACCAAACTCTTCGGTTTCTCTCTCTCTCCTGCCGTCGCAGCTCCTCTGATCGAACATGAGTCTCTCTGTTGCCCAAGTAATTAGCACAAACTCTGTTTTAATGCTCTGTTTGTAATTTGCGATTAATATTAAGTAATGTTGAGAGCTTTTGTGCGTGATTAGGGTTTCACGAAGTCGCTTGCCATGACGGTGCTCTCCGAGATCGGCGACAAGACCTTTTTCGCCGCCGCGGTTAGTTGCACTTGGTTGTTTTGATCTCGGTTTACGCTGCCCCTATTCTGTTTTTGTTTCTTTTTGTTTCAATTTTTTAAATGGCGAAATAGGTTTCGTATTCGTTTAGCAATTGACTGTTTGATATGTGCCAATGTGATTATTACTATTTCATTGGGTGATTATAAAGATGTTAAGTTGTTTGGTCTGCTGGAATTGTCATTTATTGGCCGCTTAATTGAATGGTCATTCACATATGATTGGTGACTGAGAATTCCATTTGTGGCGAAGTTTCTGTAATTAATTTAACGATACGAGCTCTACAAGGAATAGCCATTCCATTCTAGCTTTAATTGAGTGAACCGAACACCTACTTGGCTTACAGGGGAGGATAAGACTATATGTACAACAGATTGTTAAAAATCTTTTTGCTTTAAATTGAGCCTTTTCCCTTGTAACTCTGGGTATATTTTAGTTCTTTGACCCATTGTGAGAAAAATTAGCTTTACGAAATGGCCTTCTTATTTTTTTTTTCATTTTCCAATACAAATTAAGTGATTTTGTTTTCTTGTTCTTAACCTTGTTTTAAAGTGCAATAGTGCAACTTGAAAGGTTAATTACATCTTGGAGAATGTGGATGTTGATGTTCTACTCTCACCGATTTTAATTCCTTAAATGACTTTGATGTGAATCTTTTAAAGCATGCAATTAATGGATTGTGAGGAAGTTGTGTATTAGGAACCTGATATCCTTGCTCTTTCCAAATGGTTAGACGGACATACTTAATTTTTTAGGTTTGTTTTTGAGTTTTCGAAAGGGTTTGAATATATGTAAGGTTCTTCTATTATGTAATTGAATAGGAGAATGAGAGTGGCAAGAATCAATTTGTTGAGTTTTTTAAGGGAAGAATAAGAACTTGGTTCCCAAAAACCACAGTTGCACAGCTTTGAGAATCAATGCTGTTTTCATTACCTATTATTCTTTTAGACCTCTTCGAGATTACTAGTTTTTTTCATCATGTTGGAAGGATAGATTCTCCTTTTCTTCCTTAACTTTTTCAAGTACTTTGTGAAAAGATGCTAAAAAATTGCATAATGCATTATTTGTTTGTATGTATTTCGTAAGATTTATTACTCCTGGAGATACGTTGATTACACATAGTGATTATACCTCCGAAGGTATCAACTGTAAGATACATATCGTGAATTGTAAGATTTTGACCACACAACATACAAATAAAACTGTTATTTGAAAGTGCTTAACAAGAAGTGCTTCAGCTTTTGTTTGAACACATCACTGGAATCTGGCAGGCACTTACCTTGTTATATGGACCAATCCACTAATCACCTTAGAGGATTGTTGTAAGATGCAGTAGATTTTTCTATTGTTTTACTTTATATTTTTGCCTTTCTGAATCTTCTGTCCAGAAATTTATCTGACACTATGATGCTTGTTTTTAGATCTTGGCAATGCGCCACCCCAGGAGACTTGTTCTGTCAGGGTGCCTGACAGCTTTGATTGTAAGTCTTCACTTGCAACTACGTTGACAAATTTTTTTTCTTTGTTTTGATCTTGTCGTCCGGTTTTTATGCCTTACGAGGAGAGAAAATATTTGCTGATTTGTAGGTGATGACTATTCTTTCTGCTGTTGTTGGCTGGGCTGCTCCAAATCTGGTAAGAGTCATAAAGTTTGGACGCTCACAGCTAACTTGATGCTGATCTGTTGGTTATACGTATTGGATGACCGTTAATGTGTAGTTTAACTCAATAGGCACCAGAAGCGGAGTGATTTATTTAAGTTATTTTGTATCAGTTTAGCTGTATATGTAGGTATCGTTTCGTAAGGTAATGGATGTAGAATGTTGTGTACTTAAAATGGAAACAGACTTGGGAAGGGAGTAGCCAAAGGAGTATAATGTATCCCAATGATTAAGGCTAGTTTTGGCAAATCAGAGTTCCATGTTTTTGGCTTGGGTGCTAAACCTGGGTATGATATTTGACCTAAATATTTCCTTTTCAGATTGTTTACCTTCTGGCCACATTCAAAGTGATTACTGATCCTACAGATTCTGAAATCTTTAGGTGCGTTTGTGGGCTGGATATTTGGGATTGCATGAACTCTACCTGATTCTCTGGTCTGGACCCATGTGATGCTAATTATGGCCAAGTTAGCAAGTGCATTTAGTGATCAACTGCATGAGGCATGTGTTCTTGGGAGTTGGGACATTTAAGAATGTGGAGTAGTGTTGGATTTGTCAAGGGCGATGAACTTTTTGCCCTTCATACTAAGTCAGTGAAACCTTTGTTGGTTTCCTTAGAAATTGTAAATAGGTTAAAGGAAGCTCTCTACATGTTTTCTCTTTGATGGTATCATTCTGAACCTTTGTTTGATAGTGTCTGGTTTCCATTCTAGACGACAACAAATAATATTAGGTCTTGCAAAACAGCAAAAGTATTCAATCTTATGTCCTACATGGTTAACACTTAACTGCTTGTATGTGTCTAGTATTTTGGAAACAAACTTTCATTCTTGAGTCAAGTGTTTTCACATCATGATGTCCTGTTATTTAACTTTTTCTGTTCTTGATTTCCTGTAATCTTTCAGATCTCTCGTAAATGGACTCATCACGTAACAACTTTGTTATTCTTGGGATTTGGGCTATGGTCTTTATGGGACGTAGTTAAAGGAGAAGGGTAACATATTAGTCATTGTCCTTTTGCCTCCTTCACCAACGTTTATATAGCTGCTAATTCTCCTTCCTCTTTGATTTGCTTCTACTTGAGTCTGACACTGTTTCATCCTTTAGGGAGTCTGAAGAATTGGCTGAAGTTGAAGCCAAATTGGTTTGTGTACTTTTCTCCCAAATGACTTATTTGATATATTGCCATATTCTTTCTGATTATTTCCTTTATGGTGCTATTAGGATGCCGATTGGAAAGCTAATAATGGAAGTGTAAAAGAGCGTAGCAAGGTAAGAACTATTCTGTCCTTGTTCCTTCGACTGTGGTGAGCAGAACAGCAGAGCTATTTTCTTTGCATTTTTTTATGATTGTTCTGGTGCTTTTCTATCAATGCTTCATCTTGAGGAGATGATAAGACACTTCGAGTCTTTGGATGACTTGCTTAAATTCTTTCTTCGAGCCAATAGTTTTGTAGTGATTTAGTTAGCAAACTCTTTTTTTGCACATGTAAGCCATAATCTTTTCTGATCCATCTGTGTCTCCGTAATTATGTAACAATACAGTGGAAAAACTCCATTCAGTTGATTAACCGTTATTTGGTTTTTTTTTTCTTAAGTCCATTTAACCACAAAAATGTATTTGTGCTCCAGAGTTAAGTTGATATCTAACTTTAACATGAAACGTTCCGAAATGCAAACTAAATGCTCAGTTTTGGTTTTTTGCCATCATCTTTATTGGTTTGGTCATATCATTAACTTGGATCATTATCTCATTGCTCCGTTAAGTATCAACTTAGTTATGGATTTATCAGACCCCTTATGTTTGTTGTTCTAAGTATTTTATGCATATTATGTTCTTTCAGGCTGATGATGATTTGAAAAAAGAAAGGCGGCAACTTCTTACTCAGTTCTTCTCACCCATCTTTCTCAAGGTTTTGATTTCTATCCATTTCATTCTCTTTAGGTAGTATTTGGATAAGGAAAAGAGATAGAAAAGTTTAAGGATCTAACAACTCACAACGGTCAACTTTTCCATTTCCTTCTATTTTCGTTATCCAAATCTTCGATCCCAAATGCAACCTAAAATCGAACAATGTTAATATTTTGCCACAAATTCTTTGATTCATGATTGATGAATGAGGACCATTTTACAGGCATTTTCCATTACATTCTTTGGTGAATGGGGTGACAAAAGTCAGGTAAGCTTCGGAAATCAATTAACATATATCTGTGCACATTTCGAGTGTCACAACCATTACCACGACTGCTCCATTTGTTTCATACTTCTACATTTATCCTTCCAGCTAGCTACCATCGGTTTAGCTGCAGATGAGAACCCATTTGGTGTTGTCCTTGGTGGAATCTTGTAAGTAAATAAATCTCTCGACCAATTCATGAGTTTTTTTTATAGGCCATTTTTGGCTAGTCTTGGTGACATTCTGTTTTCTATTGACGGAATTTATTAGTCAAAAGAGATTACCGGAAGTCACATCTCTCTATCTCTCTCTCTCTCTCTCTCTCTCTCTCTCTCTCTCTCAGGAACTCATAAACGCCCACGAATCACATTCACCACCACACTCGCCCACATGCTAGATAAGCATGTAATATTTTTGCACCTTGGATTTGGTGAATTAAGATCTCAATGATTGCCAAGATTGTTAAAATCACTCAATCTCGGTTGTGTGAAACCGTAAAACTGACCTGAAATTATATTTCACCTGAATACAGTTCTTTGGTTTTCATTTAGAAAGTGTGTATTCCGCTTCTTTCTCTTTTGTCTTTGCAAACTAGAGTCAATTTTGTGATTTTTGGGTAATCAGATTACTCTATGAATAACATTGTGGAGCTGATTTTGTTTGGCCTTTGCCAGAGGGCAAGCATTGTGCACTACTGCTGCTGTCCTGGGAGGAAAGAGCTTGGCATCTCAGATATCTGAGAAATTTGTAAATGACGAATCTTGCCCTTTTGCTTCCTTTTTCGCAGTCTATATACTTTTTTCCAGTATGTGTAACCACAAAGCTGTCTTAATTCTGGTGCAGGTTGCGTTCTCAGGTGGTGTTCTTTTCATAATTTTCGGAATTCAGTCCTTCCTGTCATCGGTTGGGTCATGATACTGTAACATTGGTTATGGTAAGTATTGATCATCCTTTTGCTTCATAGCGCAATACACCTCTTTAATGAGTGTTAGGCTTCATCCCACTTTGCTCACCTATACCACCCAAGCTTTGTTAATACAATCCAAAGGTTACACAACCGATTGCTAAGTGGTTCTAGGTTAGAACCCTTCAAGAAATTTAACATGGTATCAGGGTCAGGTCTTGGATGGCCTCACCTCACGTGGTCGAGTCCCCGCCCGTCAATTCCCTTATCAATTCATACCTCCAATTGCTACAGGGCTGCATGTGAAGGGGAGTGGACTTTATCTTAGATCGCTCACCTAAGCCACCCAAGCAAGCTGGCCCATTGTGGCCTGATGGTCACGGGTTCAATTGTTGGAAACAGCCTCTTTTGAGTCATAGCACAACCACTTCTTTAATACGTGGTAGACCTTATTCCACATCGCTCACCTAAGCCACCCAAGCTTAGTTAAGATGATCTAGAGGCTACAATACCTATTGCCAATTGGTTTTAGGTTGGAACCTTCCATGAAATCTAACATAGTATCAAAGTTAGGTCTTGGATGCCCTCACCTCACGTGGTCGAGTCCCCGCCCGTATCAATTTCTTTTTGACGCTCAGCCTCCATTAAGTCCTCCTAGAAGTGGAGTTGAGCCTGAGCCTTATCTATAGTTAAATTAACGCGTGTTTTTTGCAATTTTTCACCAAGAGCTTTGAGCGTACAAGAAGGATTAAGTCTGCGGCTTCTGAACCGGAGGTGTAGGCAGAGCCTTGGGCTGATCTTGTCAATTCGTACGTCAACTTGCTAGCAGGTTGCACTTGAGGGGAGTGTTAGGCTTTATTTCACATCGCTCACCTAAGCTACCCAAGCAAGGTTAATATAATCTAGAGGCTACTGCACCTATTGCTAATTGGTTTTAGGTTGGAACCCTACAAGAATTCTAACAATAAGATACAATACTTGTTCCTTCTCTTTGTTCACATTAGAAGACCTAGCTCAACCATAGCTGCCTCATTGTGGCTTGAAGCTGAAGGTCATGGGTTCGATTCTCGGAAATAGCCTCTCTGCTTGCAGGAGTAAGGTTGCGTGCATCAACCTTCCCCAAACCTGGGAGCTTTGGGTACCCCTTTTTTGTATTAGGGTTCCGTAGTCCAGGGAGGGGTCTTGCTATGGGAAAGCTCGAAACCTTGACCTTCTGGTGTGAACTACAATTTGGCTAACTAAGACGTGTTCCATTGATATAATAGATAACTGGACTTTAGGGCATCAATGGACGATCTCTAATTTTCTTGATGCAAATCCAATATGTACTAAACTACAAAACTAACTGTAAGGGTATCACGATCTTGATACAATCTAGAAAATATGACATGAAAAAGGTTTTTATGATCTGTTCCAATATCGTGTGCTGGAATGTCTTAAATGCCTCTTTATTATCCTTGTTGTAAGATCTATTTCTTTGTTATGTTCCTTGTCATCTTTAATAGTATCTAATTATCAACGTCATAAACAGTAACAATAATGCATCTGAATTGACTTGGAAATAGTTGGAATTCAATTTTGACTGGGATAATAGAGTAACTTGTAAATTGGCTCGGTATTTAAAATCAACCATCAATGATCTTATTGGAATTATACTTGGCTATTTGCTGGGTTGGGATGGATACTTTGTCGAACCAGATATGGCCTGCAGGCCTAGTCTTGGCCTACACAGGAGGCCTGTACTAGCAGTTCATTGGACATTGGATCAAGACCAAGATTTTTACCACGACCAAGTTAATAAGAGGACATCATTCAACCTTGGAGAAATCAGTTAAATTATTGTAGAGGGATTCTCTGAGTAATGCTGACTTTTTTTTTCTTTGGTGCGTACAGATAACAAGGGACACCCGTGTGAAGCGTGAACCAAAGGAGACCCATACACTTAATTATTGGGAGCATTCTTTTCCATTGCCGCGAAGGCTTTAAATTTGTAATGAAGACAGCCAAATGGCCTGATAGAACCGCTAGTTAAGTGCTAATTGTCTAAAGTTGACACCATTCAAGGTCCAGGCAATGCCTGCCTGGCATATTGGTGTGTGTGGAATTTTGTTCTGCCTTGTTGTCTTTAGATACATGTTGCTGGCTATTTGACTAGGATTAAGCATCAGTGGGCATCATTCCATGCACCGAATGGACCAAATTTTGTTGTGGTTAATTGAGTGGCCACATTTTATTGTTCTCTTAAAGTATCGGTTCAAATACTGCATATTAGGGGGGAAATAACTTAAACAGGATTATATATGTTCCGATTAGGCGCTTTCTAGCAAGGTGATCCAAGGGAGTGATGCCCATGTTTTATTCTGGATTATACAATGTAAGCTTTTCCTCGCCTGGTGAAAGCAGGAGATGAGGGATTTTTTTACCTTCCCTTTGGCATGAGGGACATGTCTAAAGCCCGAAGCATTTCACTAACTGTCATTACCTGATCATCACCCGCACCTATACGTTCATTAATCATCTTGTAATTTCGTATGAACAAAGAGAACAAAGCGGTGTATATATGCACACAAGGAAAGTGCAACATTACCTAACCTTTGTCGTATTACAAACAGCCGTCTTTCCATAGTTTGATGTACCGAAGATGCCATATATAGAATACTATGCATTCCGGTTGGAAGGGATGACAGTTGTGTGAATTAGGTGAAAATTATGGGCACTTAACCGGAAGGTGGAAGGATGCATTACAGTCTTTGAATCAAATGAATTTAAGCCGTTTCAACTTGTTCTTACACCTTCCTGTTTTATAATAGAGATGTAACCATATACCAATTGATTTATCTTGAAATATATTTTCTATCTTGGAAGTACTGTTAACGGCCAAATATTATTGCATTTGCAGCCGATTTTACTCCAAGCTTTATTTTTTTCGTAAAAAAAATATTATTGATGAGAAATATCAAAATCCGTTTCAATAATGTGGAAGGATTTGATTGCGTATCTCATAACCACACTCCAATTGCTGCATCAACAATTTGAAGGCGTCACCGATATTTATTAAATGATGCAAATCACCTACTACCTAGGCATTCCAGTTGCAAACTGGTAGGAAAGTCCTGCCTTGTTGAGCTGTTTCAAATGCTGTCATGTCACATTCGAAAGACAAAGAAAAGCAGTTTTACTTTCTCAGAGAAAGTGAAAGGAGAAAAAGGAAAGGGGAATGTTGATTTCCCCGTATTAAATTAAATCAAGGGGAGCGCTTCGGTGTCTCCACCCATTTTGGAGACACCGTAAGAAATGGCATGACTAAAACGACATGAAGCATAACTCAAACCACTGGTAGCATAACTGAAACCATTGAAAGAGTAATTGTAGGTATAACACAAGTAACTTGTCACCTAAAGAACCGGTAAAAAAAATAAAATCCTTTTTACTCCCACTCCAACCCCACCCAGCGCACTCCCTTAACCACGGTTAAGCATATTATCCTCTACATCACATTGTCATGCTTACAAGTCGATCCATCTGCACGACTCCTTTATCCCAGACGTAGAAGCATTCATCGAAGGATCGAATCATCTCCATCTCCCATCCCCCTCTTCTCGTCTGTCCGTCGTCGCCGTCACACCTTACGTCCATCCTGTACAAGCAACACCAACGACGCCGCCCGCATCAGCAACGCCTTCGATCCGCAGCCCAGGTTGTACGAGAAGAAGAAGGGCGACACATCTCACGGACCTCAAGGGAATATTTGAGTTTGGGTAAATATTTATTCCCCGGTTTGAAGAAGTAATTTATGTACATTCGTTGAAATGTGATATTTTGTGTTAGATCTGGAATCAGAAATAATTTTATTGGCCATCTTTTTCAGTGCGCATTTATTTGCCTATTTTCCCGAAAGATCTTCTTGTTTGTATTTGTTTTAGGAAAAAATGCATGTTTGATGTATTATTATTGCCCATGCAGGAACCTTGTCCCCATTGAGTTAGGAAGTTAGGGTTTTGTTGTTGTGGTCTTGATATGTAAGTGGGTTTGTTATACTGAATTGGATTCGTCGGTATTTATTTTGAGATCATGGAATGGTTGGTTTTTGAGAGGCTGTGGGTGTGTGGAATGTATGTATTCCCTTGTATGTTTGATAGTTTGGCACTGGTTTACATCCGTTATGAGTAGACTTTGTGCATGTGCTGGATTCTTGTTTTGAGAGGTATATTTTATAGAATCTGTGATTTGTGAATCTTCTTTTGTGGACTGGAGCTTGCGTCCATACAAGTTTGTTGATCACTTTAGTTTAAGGTCATGTGTATGCAACGTATTTGACCCCGATAAGTGGAGTACCAATGTGGTTTGTGGTTTATTATTTAGGTGTGATGGAAACTCCCAATAGGAGTACCAACAGCAAGGGTGTGTCATATGATTGGGAATCCACTTCTGAGTCCGAATCTGGCGCTAGTAGGGAAGATTCCCACAGTAATACATTTGGAGGTAATGATGTTGAAGGGGAAGGGTCAGTTTCTAGTGTAGATGATAGTCTTCGTTTATTGAATGATACGGAGATTGTGCAAATGAAATTTGTTTCTGAAGAAGAGGCTGGTCTATTCTACAATGCATATGCGAAGGCAATGGATTTTAGTGTACGCAAACATAAAAGCAAAAGACATAGAGGCAATGAAGGGTATGTGAAGTGGAGGGATTGGGTTTGTTCTAGGGAAGGTAAGAGAAACAAGAAGCACTTAGAACGCACAGATTGGAAACGACGTCACAGAGATGAAACAAGAATTGGTTGTGGTGCTAAATTCCGGGTCTGTTGTATGAGCAATACCATCGAAAAATACGTTGTTACAGAGTTTGTGAGTACGCACAACCATCCCTTAGCAGCACAACAATGTGTTCCGTTTCTTCGATCGCACAGACACGTGGGTGATGCTGATGTAGCTCAGATAATGGCCATGCGGAATGTAGGCATAAAGCCATCCCAAATTATGGACTATATGACATGTCAGTCAGGGGGATTCCAAAATGTGGGGTTCACTTTGTCAGATTTGCGCAACAAATTGCATAGGGAGCGGACACAGGAAATAAGAAATGGGGATGCTGAGGGTGCACTGGGATACTTGTCTGCTCAGGTAAGCAATGATCCGCTATTTTTCTTCAAGTATAGTGTTGATGAGGAGGACCGGTTGGAGACACTGTTCTGGGCAGATGGGAGGTCTCAAATGGATTATGCCGCATTTGGAGATGTGTTAGTTTTTGACACGACATATCGGACCAATGCTTACAAGAAGCCATTTGTCATACTGGTGGGTGTGAGTAATAACTTTATGACGACCATATTTGGTTGTGCGTTGTTGTCCAAGGAGACAGAGGAGACGTACAATTGGGTTCTTGCAACATTTTTGGAGGCCATGGATGGTAAACGGCCAATATCCGTGGTCACAAATGGTGATTTGGCGATGCGCAATGCAACTAGGAACATTTTCCCACATGCAAGGCATCGATTATGTTCGTGACATTTGGAGCGAAATGCAGCAAAAAATGTTCATAGGCTGGAATTTGTATCTGATTTTACCAAGTTGATGCAAATGGAATGTGAGGTTGAAGAATTTGAGAGTCTTTGGGCTGACATGGTTTCACACTATGGACTACAGACAAATGCCTGGGTGGTAGAGATGTATAAGGACCGCGAAAGATGGGCCGAGGCATATCTCCTCGGCCATTTCTTTGCCGGGATGAGGACGACTCAGCGATGTGAAGGTATGAATTCTTATATGAATCAGTTTTTGAAAGTAAGGCTACGACTATTTGAATTCGTCCAACAGTACCATCGTGGTCTGCATAGGATGCGAATTGCTGATGCAGAGGCTGAGACAGTAACGGAGCACAGTACCCCAGTCTTGATGACGGAACTGAAAACCTTAGAGAAGAACGGAACCGAGGTGTATACCCGATACATATTCAAATTGTTCCAGGATGAAATACAGCGCACGTCTGCATTGATTGTGACGCGTCGCGTTGATGAGGTGGAGCGTCGTTTGTACTTCATTGAAATATACGCGCAGGCAGAGTCCAATTGGACGGTTGAGTATTATGCAGTTACAAGTAGAATGAATTGTTCTTGCTTGATGTTTGAGTCATTTGGTCTACCTTGTTGCCACATGATTGTGGTCATGAAATATGAACATCTACGGACCATTCCCCCTAGTTTAGTCATGCGAAGATGGACAAGGTGTGCTCGGCCTGTGGACCAACAACCAAATCATGGCCAAATGTCTCGCACTACATCGCAGACGGCTAGGTATGGGATATTGCGTTCGGGTTACAATTTGATGTCGTTCTATGCGTCGCAAGGCCAGGACTCATTTGAAGATGCTAGGGAAGTGGAGTACGAAATGACATCGTGGATGAGGAAGCGGTGGGAGAGGAAAAAGAATAAGGAGTGGAACACAGAGATAGGTGAAGCAAGCAATGGCCAATGCATATTTGGTGTGGGCGATCCACTTGTGGTGAAGACCAAAGGCAACCCAGGGAAGAAGTTATCTGCCCAACATTATCAAAATCATAGGAAATGTAGCAATTGCAAGTGCCGAGGTCACGATAAGAGGACATGTCCGAAGTTGTCATCAAAGCATCGAATGGACGACCTTCCTATGTAGTGCAGTTTTAAGATTTGAATGAGGTTGATGTTAAAGGGTACTGTTTGTGTAAGATATAAACGTAAGGCGTCATTATAATAATGCACAGTATCCTGAATTTATGCACTTCTGCCTTGTAGTAGTAGTAGTAAGTAAGTTCAATTAGTAATTTATGTTCGAATATTGGTAGACTGAAGTTAAGATGTTCATAGAACTCATATTTACCCTTCGTTTGTTAAAAATTATCAGTTGCCATATCTTCAATACGATAGATACTTTGTTGTTACATCAGAAATATAAACTGTCATAGGTTGGAATATTCGCTGTTGTACTTCAATTGTAAATCTTCAATTAGTAAGTTTGCATATTTATACCGAAGATATTCATAGTACTCATATTAAAAATAAAAAATTCATAACCAATTATCTGTTGTATGGCATATGATAAGTACTGACCAATATAAGAAATTTCATGTATAATTGGGTTTGTGACATATGAATTTATGTAGCAGTTATTTTTTTAAATCCCAGTTTGTGTGAGTGTTAAGGTAATCTATGTGAGAACATGTATTAATCTGCGGCATTGTGGTTGATGAGCCTTTTTGTCTAGTCGAAGGCATCATTTGTCATAACCAAAATTTGAACATACATATTGTTTGGAGTGATTTAATATGTTGTATGTGATTGTTTTGCAGGATATTGCAATTATGTCTATGAAAAGGAAAATTCCTGATTCGGGTTCGTCTCCCTGTTTACGAAGATCTAAACGGCTTGCAGCACTATCATTGGACCAATCCACCGAAGGTCGTGATCAAGACGAAATTAATGTCCGCGCTGGTGGTGAGTCTGAGGACATGAGTAATAGTATATCGCATGGTCACAGTGACAGTTATGGTGACAGTGATGGTGACAGTGATGGTGAGAATGATGGGGAGACTGAGAGTCATGTTGGGAGTGATAGTGAGGGCGCAATCAAGCTGCCAAACCTGTCCAGCTTTCGTTCACGGCCAGTAATTGAGGAGAGAAGTGTGGCGATTGGGCAGTTGAAGAAAATTACGCGAGTTCCTGAAATCTTGAAAGATTTGGGGTTAAATCCTATTTGCACGTATAGAGGGAAGGCGAATTGGACGCTTGTTCGGGAGTTCTTTGCCGGAATAGATCCCTTCAAGATTGACAAGGAGAAAAGGTTCATGGTGTCCAGAGTACGGGGGCATAATATTAAAGTAACTCCGAACAGACTTGCCTAATATAAACACATAGACCGACCTGTTGAGAATGAAAAGCAATACCCCTACCTTCCTGGCGTTGAAATCCCAAGTTATCATGACATTTGGAAGACGTTGTGCCATGGGAGTTGGCCAGAAGACGACAATCCCAACTTCCATTTGAACGGCTTGAAGAAAGACTTTGTTCTCCTCCACCATATATTTTGGTGGAATGTGAGGCCTAAGTCCCCACGCCGTGAGCTTAATGCTAACCAGGCGATGTTGCTCCATGCGGTATACAATGGGTTCAAGGCCGATATTGCAACTATTTGGTGGGACACAATATATGAAGCTTGGTCCAACAACCATCCAAAAGCATCCCTCCCTCTTGGCCACTTGCTGACTGGTTTTGTGCATCAAGGAAGGAAATTACCTGACCTAATGCAGGACAAGTTTGGAAAAGAAGTTACAGTTATAGGTCGTGCTACAATTGGGAAGTCAGAAGGGCAAAGCAAGTTCCATCGGAAGGTTAAGAACCCTGCAACTCTGGAAGGCATTCAAGATTTGGTGGAAGCTGTTCTTGAAAATCAATTCGACATATATGCAAAGTTGAAAAGGATGGAGCGCGCTGTGTGCCCTCCTTCTCCTCCTACTAATGTAGAACAAGATGCAAGCACTTTTGATGATGAATGATGCTAACGGGCGTGACAGGTTTGTTGACATACTTGGGTTTGACTGTCACTTAACAAAACTTTCTCGTAAGTGATAACTTTTGGTGTTTGGTTCGTTGGAATATGTTTGGTACTTGGTATTCTTTAGTATTTGGTGCATGGATGAACGTAAGGTTGAAGTAAACTATTCTGCAGTATAGGTGATCAATGTCGAATCATGATCACCTTTTTTGCCTGGGTTATCGTAAGGTTCCTGTGTACTTTGGTAACAATGTAATGACTTACTTTTGTATCGTGCACGGGTAATTGTGCACGTTTTTGGCTGTCAAATTGCTGTGAATATGGTGTGTGGTTGTTTACTTATATATATGTACATGCCACTGTGAGTATGTAGAATGTGTCTGATTGATTTTATGATCGATTGTGGTAGGTCCTATATGATTGTTCAAAAATGGAAAAATACACACCACAAACGGGTTGTCTGCCAAGCTTACAATGCGGCTTCAACCGAAAGCCTCGATTTAAGGGAATGGATTACAAATTACCAGTTGCCATCAGTTGTTGTAGTATTAATAATTTTTTCAAATTGCTTTAATCTGCATGAAGTAAAAGTCCTTCACAGATTTTTTCAAGTTGTCGAGGTGACATTATGTAAGTGTGAACAGCCAAAATGGGAATAGGAGAAACTGATTATTATTATTGTAATATATATGAGAAGCCATATGAGAATGCCTAACAACCCCATGTGTCCCACTTTTGTTCTAACCGGATAAAGAAACCAAAATCATCCCACATATACCATAGCTCGATCGCAATTTTCTTGGCTTCACTTTCGTTTACCTTCGATATGACTGATTGGCTTATCGATTGTCGTAGTAGGTGGTATTGTACGTCATAGCGTATTTCCCGCACACATGGATTTGACTTACACCTTCATGCCAAGCAGTTGAAAATTTCGATAAGTCACATTTTCTGAATTACAATAAATAGATGTACTGATGAATAATTGCATTCATATTATTGTCATGGGACATATTAAATAATATTCGTCGTGTTGTCGTACAGGTTCATGCGATCCTGTCGGTAAATCCTCAACTGACATATTGTAAATTAAAATACATTTGTTTTTTTGGTTTTACACTTATATCGAACTCGGTGTTCGAAGTTGTGAGATATGCTCCAAATGGGGGTTGTTGGGGAGGACCTCAACAGTAATTCCATTATTGAGCAAATACCCACCTATATCATCCCATATCTACCCGACCAACCGTGTGACGCTTGTCCCACGGTTGTTCTTATGTAAGCCCAGGAATCGTTGATGATCAATATACCACGTGCCACCATTAACCATCCCCTGCATTATAGTCCACACAATGTTAGCAATTCAACATACAGAACTACGATGGTCGGAATGGGGGGTGTTGGGGAGACTTTAGGTTACCTCAAGGTTATGATTGAACGGGGCATGTGACATGAGAACTACGCTGGTCCAACTGACTTGACATGAGAACTACGCTGATCCGTGTGCAGATCACCATCCCCGAACCATATCCAACTTAGAGATTATACTAGTGGTCTTCAATGAACAGAATAGTAAGGGGTTGTATTTGAGAACGGAGGAAAATGGTAAAGGCTTTGTTAAGAGAGAGACAGCGGGAGGGAGATAGAGAGGCGTTGTAGTATACAATATGCAGAACTCTCCATGATATAAATAGGCAGGATGTTTAATACGATTTGATGAACTGGTAATACCCCGTGACTCAATGTGGTCCCCCCCACACGAAGTTGCACAGCATGCCTCCCTCTCCATAGTACCCATACTGTGCCCTGAGTCTGTATGATCGATTGACCGATCGAATAATTTGCAGCTCCTGCTATACACAATTATTCACGCAATAGGACGAATATATGGTCCCCACTTTTCCAATAAAGGCCATATGGCGTGCAGTCCAACTGTACTCCTTTTCTCTATTTTTTTCATTATGTGCAGGCCAAAATTAGAGGTTAAGAGCATGTACACCAATGAAAATGTTTTTTACCTACTCAACAGTACAATTTTTTATTTTACATATCCAAATCTCTCTCAATCCCACACCAATATTTCTTTCATGTACGCAAAAGTTGCATATTTTTTTCCCCAATTTAAATTTTTGTTTGTATCACGTGCATTATTATTTTTTTCTGTATCACTTCGCTTATTAACCCGGTTCCTGTCCATCAAATTGCCAATAATGGCTCTACCGACGTTTGACATTATATTCCTGTCATACCTTTACAGAATTTCCCCTACCCAATAAAGTGATTTTGCAGGCCACAAATTACTTTTTACCCTCTAACCGATTGACCGATCGAATCAGGGTTCGTCTTTTTGGTATGTCCTGTAGTTCACGTGACAATACGCATTTCACATGTTCTCATTTATGGACGCCAATAATTTGACCCCCTTTGGCATCCAGTTGTCATAAAACTGGACGGAAATGTTTTGTTTACAACAGACATGCTTGGGAGATTTGTTTCCCAACATACACCATATAATATTGAACACATTACGCATTTATGTCGAAACATGCACCATATAATATTGAACAAAGTACAAAATGGGAGAACGGTCGTACATAACGTGGGAAGAGACAATTCATAACCAATTACATCCACCAACCGTATGAAATGCAAAGTACGTCCATTTTGTCAATCGGTTAGCGCATATAACATATTACCACAATTCCAACAAGTATACACCAAATCAGTCTACGATTGATATTATTCATCACCCGACCGTGCTCTTCTAGCATATCAACCTTTGTTTGAAGAACAGCTACATGTGTATCGTCGGTCGAATTAACTTCAACGTTTCCTGATATGGGCACACACCACCTAAAGAATCGACACCTTCCAATTGTTTTTGAACAGGAAAAGTACAAGCTCCCCGGGTGTTTTGCATTTGGCCCTGCAATCCTTAAGTTGGCCCACATCCCACAATCACAGTTTGGTGTTGTTGGGTCATAAAGAGGACCGTTCGGATAGTCACCATCATCAACCCTGTGACTAGTGCTCCCACATGACATTTCGACGCTACAATTGTAAGCAAAACGTATAAAGACTTATTCACATGCTAGTATAAGCCCACAAGTTGGTGGACTTCGTTTGAATATTACCGAACTTGTGTTTTCCTAAATACTACAATGGAATGCTCTAGCGATCATAAAATATTACCGTACGACAGGCATAATGTAAAACGTTGAGACAATATTAAAAGGATTTGCCAACGAAATTCATAACAGAGGTCGTTTAGGCCAGACAACGACACCCAATAAGCTAACAAGTACTTCGTGTTTCATACCTGGTAATGAGGATAGCGTATTGCGGTGTTATGCGGTGGGGGATGGCGGTGGAACCCGAGAGAGTACTTCGAACTGGACGGGTTTTGCTGAAGACGGGGAGAGAGAGATTGCGACAGTGAGAGATAGAGATATCTTACGGGAGGGAGGGAGAGAGAGGTATTTATAAGTAGGGGATAGATTTGAAAATTGAAATTCAAATGTAGGGGGGGAAAACTGAAATGACGGCAGGAGGCTGGTGTGGGAGTAGTACAACGGAAGTTTTGAGGTACAACGGAAGTTTCCAAATTCCATCAGTTGAATACGACCTTATTTATTTTCATGACCCGTTTGTGGTCGTTATATACACGGGTCAGCCGTTTTGAGGTACCCAAAAATCCGTTTTTCCACCGATTTATGGTATGTTTGGATTGTGTTTTGTAACATTTTATTGGAAATTAGTAAGACTAGTAACTGGTCCACTGGATAGAGAAATAAATGTTCGGGTACGGAGAATTTCTTAGAAAAAATTTTTTACAACACCTGGGAAGAGCAAGTACGTAAATCGAATGTAAGTACAACCACGACCCAAATTGAAATTTCATTTAAACACGCCCAAATTATCCAGCCATGTAATACATCCAATTGGGTCGTGAAACCCAAAACATACTTCCCAATACTGTCCATATACGACACCCTGCAACGACAGGAAACATAAAAAAAACACAACACAAATGCCGACATAGCAACACACCCAAACAACACAACCATGACCGACCCTACACAGGCAAACATATGACCCAAAACAACAACATACGGTTCTGTAGACTTCCATCCCATACCAACCTAAGTACTACGTACAATAACCCACATCAAAGACAAAAACCACCAAGTCCAACCTCGGAATCTCTTACCTATCTGCCTCGTGAGATAGGTCAGAGGTCAGATAGACAGACAAAGCAAGGTGTTGGGCCTTAAGTTTTGGCTTTCTCCAAGCCGCACCAGACCCCACACCAGCAGCATGTTGCACAAGATCCCTATACTGCCACTGTTGTTTCTTTTTCCCTAGACAAAAGGGACACCTCAGGGAACCATCTGGATTTTTTACCCTGTACTTCCCTTGCTTCAATTCCTCGTAAGGCTTGTCTTTGTACTGCTCGATCTCTGAGTCACTAACATCAGTGGACGACGAGTCTGATATGTTTTCCATGGTTGGACGAGAGAGAGAGAACGAAAGGTACAGAGATATCACAGGAGAGAGGACTTGAGGGAGAGGAGTGAATGAAGCAAGGGGGGAGGAGTATTATTTATATAGGACATGCAGCGGCCCAGATGGAAGATGGAAAGTTGGAGGGGTTTGGGAACCGGAAAAGGTGGGTATTATATCTATTTTCAACAGTCATGACTAGTCGTTCCCTTCCACCCCATCTATATTCGTTCCCCTCATTGGGTCGTGTCCCTCTGTATTCGTTCACCTAATAAAGTCGTGTCCCTTTGCATTCGTGCCCCTCCTTAACTGATGGTCAGTCTATATTACTTCATGGTTCCAATGATCTACTATCCTTTTAAAGGCGTATTACTTGTAAAGGCGTATTACTTCATGGTCCCTCTGCATTCCTTCCCCTCCTAAAGGCGTATTAGTTGCTAGTATTGGCCTTACAGAAAACTCCGCAGTTGATTATACTATTCATGTTGGTCTTCATTCGTTTCCGTCAATGCCATTGTAAAGCATTCCGGCCAATTTGAAGACACGGTTTCATGAAATAGTCACAAATTCACCATAAGTGGACGGACTTTACAGTACACGTTGGACAATGTTAACAATAAAAGGCATAGACAAACAAAAACGTATATGATTCACAAAATGTCATGGTTCTTACATCCCCACAATGACAAGGTCAAAACTTACAGTAACAATACTGTCAACCGGACAATCAGTAGGGGAATCGATTGTATGTCTAACCTTCACTTTTGTAAAGGCGAAATCCTACCGAATTAGTTACAATCAAACTAGTCCAGGTACTTCAATTTCAACCAAAAGTGATACAGTATGTCGTACGTATGTAAAACACCTTTAAGACCATAACGTTACACAGAAAGCAGGCCAATTACTTGCAGTCAAACTATTCCAAACAATGACAGGTCCAGCCTAGTTGAATATCCAATGCACAGAGATAGAGTACAGTACGTCCTATGCACACTTTAGTACCCTTTACCCTCCCACGGAGTATGCAAGTTCCTGACATCTTTGTACACAACGTCAGACAAAACATCTTCGTAGACAACCCCCATATGGCTGAACAAATGATTCACAGTTACCCATTTTTCTGTTTCTGTTTATACCTCTTCACACTTGGATACCATTTACTGCATTTATGTACAAATTGACGATGCACCGCGTCCCTGTAAAGTGTAGAACATAGTATATGTTACGTCGTTGGTACTATAATTGCATAAGACAAAAGTTGGTGATAAGTGGTGCTTTAAATGATACCTCTTTATTGGCCCTTTCCAGTTGCAGCTCCTCTTGCAAAAGAATCTCCCCTTGCACGTCCTCTTCCTGTACGACGTACTATTCCACTGCCACGTCCTCTTCCTCTCGCACTTGTGCTTTGACCACCCCTTTGGTTTTGACTGTCACTCTCCCTTCGCCTTACTTTACCAGTTGTGCGTAGTGCACTTGGGTTTCGTATCCCCCTTTGGTTTTGACTGTCACTCTCACTTTCATCTGACCATAAAGGGTCATCCAAATAAATATGTATTTTACCCCCTCGCCCGTACAGGTCAAACATTTCAGCCATACGCACATCTCTGTCAACAAGAACTAACCTTATCTCTCCATTTGTTGATGTGAGTTGGTAGAATACCCTTACTAGATTCGAACACCCAGTTTCATTAATTACATCCCTCAGTTCAAAGTACGACATTCTACCAGTAATAGGCGTACATTCTCCTACGTGGCCACCAATATAACGAAAAGGTGTTTGCACTAGTTTTCCCCCATAATGAATAAGCAAGGTTACATTGCGATTGCGTTGCACACTTACCTCTGACACAATCATGAATCAATAAACCAATGTGTGTAAGGGGACAGTTTAACAAGTAGAAAATATAGAGCACAGAATACCCAAAACTACTTGTTACGTTGAGGTTAACATGGTCTGTACGATTGTAATAAAACTCAAGGTGACGTTCTTGAACCATGACCTTCCATGTGTTTTTATGAAAATAGTCCACACAATGACATGTGTCGTCCAGATAAATATCGTTACAAACAAACTATTTTACCTCTTCCAGCCTTCCACGCGTCAAATTTTCTCATAACCTCCAACGCATCCCGGTTATTTTCGTCAGCACACAATTCCATCAACAACCTTGGCCTTTCAGTATCATTCATCTAAAACAAGCAAATGGTAGCTTAGAAATCGTACACTATCACAAGTAGAGAACCTGAACATTACGACCATAAGTTTCAAAGGACTAACCCTGTGTACACCTGATGGGTAATTAAACCTTGCATGAATTTTATGACAAACAGGCCACAATCATACCTACAAATGCGCAGGCACGAATTTAGTATTCCAATACAAACGCAAGTAACAAATTTGACACAATCATATATGTTTCATAAATTACCCGTCCGTATCATCCTGCAGGGGTTGCCTTTCAACAGTTGCAATGTTAAACTTTGTCACATCAACTTGATAGAGGTCTCCATATTGGCAGACCAACGCACGATGTAATCCCTCCAGCTAATAGAAAACCAAGTTAGAATACAAATCGGCCATACAGTAAAACATGGTCTATGCGAGGTGTGCTATACCACTGCCCTTGTCAGTTTCTTACGGGCCATATTGGATCGACTTGCGGGTTTTCAATAAAAAATATAAGCCATCCGAATACCAATGTCCACTTTAATGCAAAACCAATGGCTCCTACGATCATTTGTTGGTATGTATATCTGCAACGGAAGGCAAACAATCAGCATTCCATAAGTATTTCCCGCAAAACCTATATTTTATTTACTACAAACAAACTTATTCAAACATTTATTTGTTTACCATGGAGCATGACCGAATGTCAGAAGTAAAGTTTGCATCCCCAAAGTACCCATCGCATAACTTCTTCAAATCACTTTCACTCATGTTCGGATTGTCTAGTATATGCCTCTGCGAAGAAGGACGGAATTTCAAACATAGGAGCAGTAGAAGTACAACTACAAAATGGGCAAGTAATTATCCTCACCGATACAGTTACCGGCAAATACCACATCAAGTGTCGCTTGTCCGGATAGTGCAACCTCTCCGCATTCGTCATTTGAACAGCAACCAAATTTACAATCTACAACAGCACACGATATTTGAAGACCACAAATGAAAAAAGTCTCAAATTTTATAACAAATTCAATAGTGGATTATGGTAATGTTTATTAAATCAAATCACACACACCGTGTCTAATATCCATGTTCGGGGTTTCAAGCTGCACAATTCAAATTGGGTTGCAAAGAATCTTTCGGTGCCAAACATTTTGAGGTGCACGTAAGAATCCCTACAAGTAGGAATTGGTTTAAACAATCAGCGTACTTGAGTTCACATCAGAAAACAAGATCATTGCATGGAAAAGAATATTTACCCATTAGATGGATCACGAATATCAAAAATGAACTCGGTGAACAACTTTTCATGGTCGGTTAATGGTTCATAGGTTCGCTTCCTTTCATCAGCCGCCATATCTTCAACATACGCCTTCACAATATAGAAATGGAAAGGAAATACAGGTTAGAATCAGTACAAGAGTGTACAAAGGATTTGCGAATGAGTACTAACCATGGTTGGTGGATTCAACGGTTGAACACCAACAAATTGCAAAGCCTTCTTTGAACTGTACCGTCCACGGAACTATTTCATTGCAAACGGAAAAATATATAAGAGCCCTAAATTGGAATGACATTCCACATAGTACATAGAGGGACATTATATGTAAATGAGGGGAAAATATACACACAGTGGGAACATTCACATGAAGTTGTCCAAATTATCATTTACTGGTTGTTTCTTGGGAGGGTCCCTCTTCTTGACACCATCCTTCGTATAGGGGGAACACTGGAAGTGGCTTTTCTTCAACTGATCATGTTGTCGCAACCGCGGTGCTTCATATTGCACTTCGACATTATCATACCCACCAACATACGGAATAGCATTGCCAATGCTCAACTTCATTTTCCTACCTCTACTCAATCCAGCAAGCGACCGAAACCCCTTCACCGGTGAAGGTGAAGATACATCCTCATCCATGTTTTTTGGTATCCTCCTCTTTCCATCGGTTCGAGTGTCACCGCCCTTTGATTTGTGAACCACAGGATCGGGCGTTTTAAACTTAGTTGGTGTTGGGGTTTCACTTTTGTTTGGTGCCGTTACTTGGGGAGAGGATCTTGCTGACGGGTCGAGAGGGTGCAGGTCAATTTCTTCACCCATTTCAACTTCTAAGTGACCCCACGACGGAATTTCAAAGCCAATGTGCGTACCAAGGCTGGGATTGGTTGACAAACCCTTCGATTCCTTAATCGCAAGATCATGGGTTTCAAACGCGGTGGGTGGTGAACTTTGACAACTTTGTAAACCCTTCAAGAGGGCTGCCGCTTGTCCAAAAAGTTGGACATGGTTTGCATCCATTTCTTCACCCCTTTGTTCTTGCGGATTACACTTCATTTCAGTCCCAAGAAGGTTAGACATAAACATATTTTGCCGCAGCAACAAAGCTGCCACAGTTACGAATGTGCTTGTCATGGTCTGTACATCGGCAGTTGAAATTTGGGACAAACCACCTTCTTTGCTACTTGCTTCCCCCACCTCTGTGAAATGCACCACCACCCCCTCCCTGTCATAACCTCCAATCTTGTCAAACTGGTGCAACACGCTTCTAATTTCATCATCACCCCAAACAACCAAAGAAGGCAATTTTCGAATGGAAGGCTTTACCGAAGGCGAGACACGTTCCAAGTAGAAAACCTACATTAAAACGGATAATGAATTTAATAATGCATAACCCAAAATTAACCATAGTGAAATAAGGAAAATGGATAGCATAAATGCCTAATGACACATACGTACCACCAAGAGGAATAGGCACCCACTTGGTTGGACATGATGGTTATCACGTTGGTACTGTATACCCTTACATAAGAACTGTAGGGTCAGCTTCGCCCAATTCTGTTTCCCCATTTCCCGTACATCACTAACAGCTTTCGTAAATGATCGAGTAACACCCGCTTTTGTGTTCGGGCATAAAAAACATCCCAAAATGTAGAGGGCAAATATCGTCTTGAAAACATCATCAGCTTCCGACGTTTTCTCCAAATACTGTCTTAGGTCTTTCAGTTGGACCACCCCTTTCGTGAATCCTACGTTTTTTAGAACTTGTAGACATGAATCAATTTTGGTATGGGACTCCAAGTCAATAACATTGCCTTGGCCATTAATGCCCAA
The DNA here is from genome assembly GCA_025413875.1 of Rhododendron molle. Classification (NCBI taxonomy): domain Eukaryota; kingdom Viridiplantae; phylum Streptophyta; class Magnoliopsida; order Ericales; family Ericaceae; genus Rhododendron; species Rhododendron molle. The sequence goes on from CM046396.1 coordinate 32,537,453, forward strand.
GCACTCCTCAACATGGGACTCTGTGACAACATAACTCCGTCCATGAACAGTTAGTGAACGAGAAACAGGATCAAAATTTCCCACCAACCACTTACATAGCGCATGGTTCAGAAACGTACACCTCAATTGCAATATTCCCCCAAACCAATAGCCTCAACAGCACTGCGTTGATCTGCACTTAATTTGTTAACTATTCCAACAATGGACTTCAATGAGATACGGTTCTGTAGCTTTCTCTGCAAAGTTGAAAATATAGGCACAAAATATGAGGCCATTCCAAATTCAGGTCAAATCATGCTCACCTACTTAAGTTGGGTTCAAATAATTCTTACTCACTTTTACTTCCTCGGTTCTGCCGGAAATAAATCTTGTTGCTTCGCAAGTTTCGCTTTTGCCACCTCAGCCACATCTTTGTACTTTTGCCTCTCCTCATTCGACAAGCTTTTCCATTGGTCACCAATGTCCCTCTTCGTCTGCAATACATACCAAATCATGCAACTTTGATCATTCGTCAACATTTCACCAAGTACATGGAACTACATGACAAATTCTTATCTTCAAACAAATCAAATAAAACACATGTGAAGATTATTATTTTACCTGATTTGTTATTATGGTCCCGGCATCTTTGAGCTTCGCCATCACTTCATTGCTACTTGCACAATCAAAAAGTAGTAGTCACACATTGGCATGGAAAAAATCCATAACTAAGTGTTACAACACCATTCAATAAATTTAATTCCCATCAACAAATATTACTTATATATAATGAAAGCCGATGGTGCCCTTCCTTTCAAAGCATACTTCTGAATGATCTGGTCTGTCATGCTGAAAATACAATATTTATAAGTGCCCATGTTAGAACATAATCTATTCATATGAAGAAGTAATCACATCAAATTGTTCAACCACATTTTCCAAATGGAAGCGTATAACTTAAATTGGAAATGGAATCTGTCATAACTGCAAAAGGACTTGGTAGTAGTGCCACAACTAACTACTGCTTAAACATCCTTCTAACTATTGCTTTGGCCCGCTTTACTGAAAAGCTAATGGGACTAACTGCAATTGTATACAACAAATCATTATGACTAATTATTATTAAATCACCTATCAAACTTGTACTACAGAGTAACCTTCATTTGGGCTACCAATCTTTCATTCCTGCCTACACTTTTCATACCCTAGACACTCACACTAATAGGTAAGTACATAAATCAGTCCCTCAAAAAATCACAATGCATTATCAAAATCATAACCATGACCATGACCATATCCTTATAAAACACAACACTCAAATTCATAACCAAATCTCTGCGAAAAATTAGGACAAATTATACCATTTATTCTACTAACATCCATGAAACGTTTGTACATCTACAATAACCAAAACCCGTGCTTGAAATCATTATGATGCAAATTATGAAACCCTTTTTGAAAGGGTCACAAATAAAACAAACATCGCTGTTTAAACCTCCACGTTTTACAAGTAAGACTCGGGTGACATGGACCAAACACAAATTTCGTCCATTACAGAATGAACAACATAGAGGGACAATATATGATGCATGGTTTCACAAATAAGAATACAACGACTTACCTGGCAGATGCAGATATGCACATGCAGATGCTGGATGCGTGACTCGTCTGCGTGGTGAAGTCCGTGGGGGCTGCGGACAGTTCAAAGCCGTCGATGGTGTGGAGAGTTGAGATTTTGGGGAATTTTTGGCCTCATCTTCAGTTTAGTTACATAGTTTGTACATGGGTTCACTGGTAAGGGATGGACATAGAGTTAGGTCACAACAACTTCTGCGAAATCACTCGTGTGGAGACGGTGATGATGGCGGATGGTCGCGGGGTCGTGCGGATGGTGGCGCCGTTCGCGTGGATGCTGATGGCGGTGACGAGTCTAGACTGTGGAGACCCAGTCGCTCCTGTACGTGCTGGGGAAGATTGAGGGTTTAGAGGAGGGAGTAGGCGTGGTGTGCTGGGGAAGATTGACGGGTTACAGGAGGGAGTAGGTGGTGTGCTGGGGAAGATTGAGGGTGCAGCGTTCGAGGAAAATTTTGGGGGGAACGACGAACCTTTTTGTCCCTGAACTTCGACGGGGATAGTCCACGTGGTCTTGATTTTTATGCAAAACGACGTCTTTTTTTTTACAAAAGGCAGATTTCAAAATTTTAGGGGATTATTGTATAGGCTCAATTGCACCAACGTTACGTACAAAATATAAACTTCATCGATACACACGTTTATTTTTTGGTCGATCTGGACCGTTACGATTTCACGTCTTCCAAATTCTGTTATCATTCATGAAAATAGAGATCATATGACATACATGGTCATCAAATCGGAACACGCTATATGCATTTGGTGCTTTCAAAAGCGTTAAAGTCCCATACGGCACCACTCTTGGGCCGCATCGGCTATTTTTTTCCGAATCGGGACTGTTTATCTTTTATGTAGCAAAGCTTACAATACTTGTGCCAAAAATGAATTCAATCTCTTATCAATACATACTTGATCGGATGTAAAATGTCATACTAATAATGAATCTATGTCCCAATAAAAGGGAATTTTAAACCCGGTAGAACCAAAAATTTACGAGAACAATTAAAACACCCAGCAAAACAAAATGGACGATATCGATCGTCGTGATTGTGTTGCGATCGTATGAGTATTGTACATTAGACAAAAGCACAAGACCTTAGTTTATAAACAATAAGGTTCAACGTATAGATTTTAAAGGAAGTTGTTCAATAATTTTTTCTGATGATCGATCTAAACCGTTAAGATTGCACATCTTATCGATTCTGTGTTTGTCACCAACTCCTATGATAATCGGATGTCGGCAACCACATGATCGGAACACATTAGATGCTTACGTAGGTATTAAAGTCCTATAGTTCACAACTCGATGACCGCTTTATCTATTTCTTCAAAATCAGAACCGTCTATCTTGTGCGTAAGAGAGATTACATTATTGCTACCAAAAATAAAGTAAATTGCTTATCGTTACAAGCTTTATCGGACATAAGTTATCATTTTTATGTTCAATTTTTTCACTAATTGAAGAGGTTCATAAACCAAAATAAACCGGATGGAGCCCAAAATATCCAAATACAACGAAATAACCAATACCAACCAAATCAACGGCCTTGATTATTCAAATTAATTTTTTACGGAGGTCCGTTACATTTTATTGCTCAAGAAAATCGCAAAACACGTTTCCATTTTAATTTGTTTCCCCTTTTTTCCACTTAACCCACGGTTAAGAGTTTTAAAAAAAAAAAAAAAATTACAAAAGCCTGACAGTCGGCAGACCAAGGTGGGGTCGGGGGTCAGTGGCGTACAGTATGCTTTTTGCGGTTTTTGGTCATGCCATTTTGTGGTTATTGTTATGCTATTTTGTGGTTTTGTTATGCGTTATTCCATTTATGGTTCCTGTTACGCCTTTTATGGTTATTTGTTATGCTATTTAATGGTTCCTCTTATGCCAAAGTTGGGCATAACCCAAAGTTATGCCATTTAGTGGTTCAGTTACTCCATTTTGGGTTTATGTTATACCCGTTAGTGTTACGTGCTACGCCTTCGGATTTTTTTGTTACGCCTTCTTCGGTTTTGGTTATGCCATTTAATGGTTTTTGTTATACCAAACTTTTTAACCGGATAAAGTTACCGCTTTGACCGGTCACTTTTGGTCAACCATGTAACGTGGCGAAATCTCCTCCATTCATTTGGTTATGCTCTTTAGTGGTTTTGTTACGCCTTTTATGATTCGGTTATGTCATTTTGTGGTTTTGTTATGCCATTTATAGTTTAGTTATGCCAAAGTTACGGTGTCTCCAAAATTGGTGGAGACACCGAAGTCGTTGCCTTAAATCAAAGTAGTACTGTACTTTGAAATGGTCCAAAGCTTACAATCCGTTGCAGAAGTTAATTAAGGGAGAAGCATGGTTTGGGTGTTAGTGGAGGTTCAAATATAATAAATAAATAAAGCCTTTATAATCATGCCTTTTTAAAATAAAATAAAATAAAATAAAAATCTTTCCAACGGTGGGAGTCTATGTTAACTTTTTAATTATTTATTTGCAAATGCATTTATGGGCCCTGTTGGAGAATTATTTTGGGAGCATCGGTTGGTAAAATCTGAAATAGTCAATTCCATATTTTTGGAGCATGTACTTTGATGAGGATGCACAACTCCTTTCAAGGATGTTAACAAGTGGATAAAGGGAAATTCTTTAAAATAAATTAATTAATTTAGCTTGTGAACACTTTTTGAGTTATCAAAAACTCCTTCGTTGGGTTATGTTTGGATGTTGGGAACAAATAGAATAAATGAAATTTATTTTATTTTGGGTCCAAAACTACTTTTTGATTGTGAGGTGGATCATATCCCTACACAAAGATTACTGTATAAAGCAGGGGCGTAGCAAGATTTTCGACTCAAGACCAAACTATATACGTATGTTTTTTTTTTTCCTATTTGCTAGTTACAAAATTAATATGTATTACTATTAGTTTATTGTGCAAGAAACGTTCAAATTTCAATACCTATGAAAAGTGCATGAAATTTGTGATATGTGCAATGATATCCGAATAATATGGGTATATTATCCACACTATTAGCAAAATCGTAGAGTTAAAAAGGAAAAACAAACACGGTGACTTTATCACTTTAGTGAAAATGCTTCATTCTTCGCGCAATTTCATTAAATTTTTCGGGTCAAATTATTAAAATGGTGCAAAATTTCAATTATATAAAGAATAAATTCAAAATTCGGTGGGGCCAATTGACACCAGTTGACCTTCTCTCCCTCCGGAAGAATTTTGGTATAAACTGGAGTATAAAGAGTGGGGATTATATTCCTTCCTAGTTTGAGAATGGAGTCTTATTGTTAATTAATCCTTTGAAAAAAAGAGAAGAATCCTTTGGAAAACAAGTAAACATTTTTAATAAAATGCACTCTCGTGAAGAGTTTACCATAGGGAAAATGAACGGCCCAGGCTGTGTTTTGATAATTAATACCCGCCAAGAACATTTACAATAAGTCAATTCAAGCATGTTAACAAGTGTCTTAAAGAAAATGCTTAAAATCATATATATTCAGCTCGCGAACACTTTTTTCAGTTATCAAAACCTTCTTCGTAGACGAAAGTACGTTAAAGTGTCAGCTGCCATCAACACCTTTGGGGTTGGTACGTACAACTTTCAATGGAGCCCAGCTCGTGGACGGCTGGATCGGTCCCTAGGATCCATCGAAGTGCACGTAATTTGGCTCAGACACCTTGGGTTATAAGAAAAATATTTGCAACTCATTTATGCCAATAAAGATGGATGTGATGGACCAATAGGATCAGTTGAAATACCCGTAACCTACTCAGCCATCATGTGTTATAAGAAAAATGTTTGCAACTATGCCAATAAAGATGGATGTGATGGATCACCATTGCAGAAAGAGCGGTTCTGATGAAAGCAATAATATCTTTCTTTTTTGGTGCTAGGGAAATTAAAAGGCAGTGCTTTGTACTACTGAAAAAGTGGACTTTGGAATCAAAAAAGGAAGAAAAAGAAGAAGGATGAAAGAGAAAAATAAAGCCAATCCAAGAAGGACTTGTCTTTTTTATTCATTATGGAAAGGCATCGGTAATTAACAAAGTTCCTTGGCCCAAACACACATATTTCTTTCACAAATGAATTAATCCCATCTTTTATGGACATATTTTCCTGGTTAATTTAGCATCCAAATGGGGTTCGAGACAACAATATTTTAGCAGTTCTCCTGAAATCTTGCTCAATACTAAAAAGACATGCTGAGAAGATGAATCACTTATTGCATAATCACATCATTTCTTATGTGTAGAATTCATAGGAAGAGGAATCAGCTATGATGTTTCTGAAACCCCCGATTGTGGACGACAACATAATGAACAGTCCGATGTATATGCACGCCTGAAAATACACGAAAACCATTAATTTCAACTTTGCGTAACTGTGATACCAACTATATGTATTTGAATTTTTAGATATGTAGGTAAAATAATGCATACCCAGTTGATGAACCAAGAGGAGCTGAATCTCCTTGGTTTCTTAAGCACCAGCCATATGATACTGGGAAGCTGCAACAATGCCCAGCTCAAATTAGTATACTTCACCAATTGACAATTTTGGTATATTCATGTGGAAAGTCAGGACTTATATGAGGGTAATTCGACTTACAAAATAAGAAGTTGGGGCGAAACCAAATCCACCAAAGAAACCAAGAAGATCGCCGAAGAAAGGGAAGGTGACACCAATGAAAAGCGTGAAGGCTGCAATAACCAAAGTCAAGAAAAAATTGTCAATGAAAATTGTGTGTGAGCATGTGAGTGTTCAACTTTGTTTATCAAAATTTTGCTGCTTTGATACATTTTTAGGAGGATTAATTCTCACCAACATAGGCAGAGCGAACTACAATTCTTAGTGCAATTCCCGGGGGAAAGTTCAACTTCTTAACTATTGCCGTCTCCAGCATGTCAAACACTGGCATTGCATAAACCTGAAACATTTTTTTCCCGATATGCATATGGAAATGCTATAGTGATTAACTGCCGAATAAATGTGTATGAACTGAACAGATGAGTATAGATTGCATGTAAAGCAGCATAAGTTTACTGTGTTGTAGAATGTCTTGGGCTGTTTTTGGACAATGAGTGGAGGAATTTATGCTGGGAAAGGAAAGGGGAAAGGAAAAGCTACGAAGATAATGAAATGCTGAAGTTTGTTTCTTTGGCAAACGTCAGCAAATTTTTCATCCAAACACAGCCTTGCTGTTTTTCTTTTTGAAATACCTGGTAGCTGCCAATCACATGGATGACCACCATTAAGTTAGCGGCAGCAATGAGCCATGAAGGTCTCTCCAGTGCCACAAGTACATTATCAGCAACATCTTGCCCAAATGCCCAGTATCCAATGAAAGCTACCGGAAAATAGCAAATAGCATTGATAAAATAGGCCCAAACAGCGCCTTTCCACATTGGTACTCTGGAGGGCTTTTCTGGAGTGGATGGAACTGTTGCCTGAATTTCCAGCACAACTGCATGCCCAGCATAGGCAAATGAAATTTGACCCAATGCGTTAAAAACACGAAAAATGTAATCGGCTCCACTAGTTTTCTTGTATGCATAGCTCACATTCTCAACTTGCCCATGGGTCAAGGAACCAACCCAGGCTATGGTTGAATAGCTGAAACCAACAGAAGCTCAAGTGAGTTTAAGTGTGAGTCACTAATCATTTACTTCTGGTTATGTCAACCTCAAATTGGCTTATTCATGGGAAAGCATAGTTTTTTTCTGAGGTATAAAAGTTGCAAAATTTCTCAAGTGCAGTATTTATTCTGAATGGTTTTTAATGAAAAAATAGGAAAAGTTTACTTATGTTTGATTGTTGGCATGCCTCCGGTCCTTGTGCTGGAATCAGTGGTTTGCTTAGGCATGAATTTGAGGAGGAATGAACGGAGGAAAATAAAAATGTAAAGGAAAAAAAATAAGAGGTTAATGAAATGAAGCAGCTAGCTCTATTGTTTGACTTGCATATCAGTTTCCTTTCCCTGGTAATTCGCTCCATAAGTCCTTAAACCAAACGCAGGCCTAGTAATATTTAGTCTTCGGTATTGACAGTTTGATGGCATGTTTTTCATGTTACAGTAGTTCGGTGTGCAGCTCCAGATATGATTCTCCGTTTCCTCGTTTTATTCACAATAGCAGTTCAATATAGTTCTTAAAATGACCATAGAAAAGAAAAGAAAGAACTGTCATTCTCCTTAAAATTTGCACAATTTTCAGGTAGTTCTTCTACTGGATTTTAAACTTGTGCTTCACTTTTCCATGGACCTGAGGTCTAAGATTTTTTTTCTAATTTTGCTGTGACCACTCAACTCAAACATTGTTCAAAACATAGCAAATTAGATGTAAGTCTCAAACCTCGATAAGCCAAGCATTTTATCTACAGAACAAATTTTAGCTAGAAGACAGACATAGTCTCAAGATTCATGTATTTTGAGATTCTGTGTATATTACACAATTGAGATTGCCTCAAGGCGGCAAGACAAGTTTTCTGGAGACAGATATGATGGCCATGCGTTACGCACAAAAGGACGCAGACACTTGGGACACAACAACAACAATAACAGTACTTGTGTAATCCGCAACGATGAGGTTATGAGCGGGTGATGACCGGAGACAGACCTATCATTAGGCTATATACGCACAATGTTCAGAATGATTTGGTTATGTATATGTATAGGCATATGGTGTCTTTTTCATAACAAGAAAAGATTTTATTAACTGTAAGAAGAGATTACAGCAAGCTAATGGTGAGAATGAAAAATAGCATCGATGCCGGAGAAGTATAGCCCAAAAGGGTGTTATCTTATATATTGGTATAAAAAAAACTCTCTATTAAATTAGGGATATACCTCAGTGACATAATTGCTGCAGCTAATGAAACCCCAGAAACAGAATTGAAATTTGGGAGCTGAGACAGGAAGAAATGGGTGGACCCAAAGATGCAAATCCAGTAGGACTGCCTGATCCTGGTGCAGTTTGTACATGCTATCTCCATGAACTTCTTGAGGCACTTCCCTCCAGTGACCATGTACACTATGTCACAACCAACTTGGACAATTAGCTGCTGTGGTATCACTATCCATGGCCCAAGTTTTGGCCCGAAGGCATGGCGACCGAGGTCGTAGTAGTGATCAAATCGAACCCCTGGAACACACTCATGGAGCTGTATCATTTGCCACATCGTGTTCAGGGTGATGCACCATGATATGACCATCACAATTGTCCCTGGACCCCTGTTAGAGAGAGAGTGTGTCAAGACAAGAAGGAAATAGAGGGGGGATATGGCAACTCAGTGACCTTACATGGAAAGTCATGACAAAACAAAGCTGATTTTATGCCTTACTGTCAGGTTTGTGAAGCCTGATTCGTACTGGATGAAAGGCCCGTGACTTCCCGAAGTTGCCTAGGAGTACTAAGAGCATAGTGGAATTTGGTGTGAGTTGCGGATGTAGACATTCTTTTTCGAACAACGTAAATCTTTGTGTAGGGATTCTTCTTATGATTGTTTGATTCTTCTTCGTGCTAGCATGTGTGTATGTGTGCAGTAGTTTGGTTTGTTGCCCAACACTTCCATGAATTTGAGAGCTTTATTACAAACCTTAAACACTTGAAAAAAAAACAGAACAAATGAGTTTATGGTATACCATCCCAAGTAGGCCATGGCATACGGCAAGCTGAGAACGCCTGCTCCAACCATGGCTGTGACAGTGTGAAAAGTTGAGTACCACCATTTGGCTTCGCGGGGAGGACCCTTTTCGTCCCATGAATACTCCGATGGAACTTCCTGCCATAGTTTTCCAAAAACAGTAAAACAAGTATGCAAATTAAGTAGCAGAAAATTTGAAGGTGGCTTGAGTTAAGGTTATAGTTTGTTCACCTTAGGAGCTGGTGGAGCTACAGCTGAAACCATGTTTGGCAAGCCACAAAGACACACACAGACACCTTCTGAGTGAGAGCTCACTTGTTATAATCATGTATTTGTCGTGGTTGATGGGCTCTAATTTATGATTGAATAAAGGAAAAGGAGAGGATGTGTATAATTGGCTACCCTTCCCTTTACTGCCTTTGGTTTCTTTCATTAAAATTTTATTCATTAGTGGTTAATGACATTCTAAGTAAAGGGTTTATGGAAGACGGCTGGATGCAACCAACATGAAGTGGAAATAGCAACAACCTCCTCCCCTCACAGCCACAATGGCCTTAGTGTGTCTTTATGTGATGTTATTAAGTCCCACTACCAACAAATAGGAGAAGAGTAGAAAGGGCTTGGCAAACAACATCTGCATCACTACCCAATATTTTAGTGCTTAGCCTTGTCCACATATAAGTTCTTATTAGTGCAAGGGAAAAACTAAATCTACGCATAAATTTCACATTTTGTGATGGGTAATTATGTATAATTTATGTACGGAACTAAATACAGAATGACATGGTTTGTTTAAATTCATTTACCAACAATCAAAAGACCCATTGTTGAAGTTCGTAGGCACCAAAAAGTCTTTTTTTTTTTTTTTTGTGTGGTGGTTTTTGTTTTTTTTGCCGTTGGTTAAACATAATCTACTAAAGATATTTATGTGGGTTTATATATATAAAATTGTGTATTTCCTTTTGAGAACACAGATTTACCAGCTTGATGTGTATTTGGATTGTACTTACTAGAGCAAGGCCCCAAGCCAAGCACCAAAAGCTAAAACGATAATCATCCTTTTTTGAATGTAAGGACATAGTGGCAATCCGGTATTTCCTGGACTTGAGCCAATCATGGAATATTTGGTAGGTGAGTCATATCAATCTTTACATCATTTCACTTCTCTCTAAAGGCAGTGTCTTAAGGCAGTGCAGCTTCATGAGCAATCATGGGAAGGAGAAGCAGGCGTTTTTCTTTCTTTAGAGCAGTGCTACGTTCCCGACCGGAAAGGATACCGATCGGTTTCCAACAGCACACCGGGCCCATTCCGGCCACCAGACGGCTGATTCGAGCCGTCCAAAAATTCTATAAAAAAAACGTGTGGACCTGCGCGAGAATCAATGGCATCCGATATGTGTAGGTGTTTGATCCAAACACTCTATTTTTTTGTATATACAAAAAAAATGGAATATTTGAATCGAGCACCTACACACATCGGATGCCGTTGATTCTCGCACGGGCATATAAAAAAAAATGGAGTGTTTGGCTTGAGCACCTACAGATATCGGATGCTATTGATTCTCGCACGGGTCCACTCGTTTTTTTTTAGAATTTTTGGACTGCTTGGATCAATCTTTCGGTGGCCGGAATGGGCCCGGCGCACCGTCGGGAACTGGCCAGTGTCCCTTCGGTCGGGAACCTTAGCTTTATAGCTTTCTTTAATGGTGGTGGGAGACTGGGAGTCTCTATTCTTTCACCTTCAGTGTCCCCAGTAGCTTGGGGGGCACAAAGCAAGTACAAGGCACTCCACTTGATCTCTCTCTCTCTCTCTCTCTCTCTCTCTCTCTCATACAGATAGACACACGCGGACTGTTTTACCCGTGTTATCGTCATAAATACATCATTGTGATTAAAGAACAAACGCATCATTCCAATTCACTGCAATTGGGATCACAACATTAACACGTAAATGATACAAATACACGACCCCGCCTGAGGCCAAAGAACGCCAAACCCAGTCAGACAAACAGTAAAAGGCCAAGTATATCACTGCTGAAACTCAATTTCAGTTTGAAGTCAAAACAGAATCCTTTTTGCAGCCACAATCATATGCAGGCCAAAGTTGCTTTATATTTCATATTGTTGATATTGTCTTTTGATGTACCTGAACTAGCACGGTGAATTAGATTCAGCAAAAGTATGACAAGCTCAAAACCATAGCCTTTTATAACTGTTGCGAACATCTGGTACAATTAAGTTTCATCGCTTAGCTGAAATTTCTGTTCAACGGCAGAATTGTTTACTGCACGATTTGCTCTCATATGCAAAATAGTTCTCATCAGTTTAGAAAGCCTCCTCCAGGCATACTCGGCGGCCCTTGCGATGACACTTGTCCCTGAGATACTAACTGCGACCTGCTTGGACCTTGAACATAAGCTTGACCCATTTGATGCGATGGTTGTTGCTGTAACTGTGGAATTTGTTGTTGCTGCATTGGTGGAAGCGTTTGTTGTTGCTGCATCTGAGGAATCGTTTGCTGCTGCTGCTGCTGCATCTGCGAAAGTGTTTGATGTTGTTGCTGCATCTGTGAAAGTGAATGTTGTTGTTGTTGCATCTGAGGTAGTTGTCCCTGTTGTAACTGTGGATGCTGTTGGTGTGCTTGCATTTGCTGCTGCTGCTGCTGCAGCTGCTGCTGTTGTTGCTGCTGGCCTGATATTTGTGGCTTGAACACAACCATATCCTAAAGTCGCCGAGAACAATTTGATTGTACGAAGAAAATAGAAAAGCAAAGTTCATTAGGGTATAGGATTATAAAACAAACTAAGCTACTTGAGCCAAACTAGAATTTGGCTCGTTCAAACGTCTTCTGAGAATGGCTTGTTATGCAAATTAAGCAAGTTCGAATACAGCTTGAAGCACTTTATCTATGCATATAGTAAGTACTAACTAAGATACTCGAGCTAGGGTTCATTCGGCTCAACTGATACACAAGTCAAGTTTGAAAATTAAATTTCCAAGCCAAGCTTTAACAACCCACAATTCAACTTGACTTCGCTTGTTTACAGCCCTATCAGTGTTGGAAAGCAAGCTTAATTTCTGTACAGCAGATAAAAGACAAGGGGATTAACCTCTTACCCCAGGGAAAAGCATTCCAATCAACCGGCAGGCTTTGTCGGAGACAGACAACAGCAATGTCTGCGACGGTAGCTGTATTACTGCACACTAGAGATTGAAGACAGTCAACATTAAAAACTCATATCATATATAATGTGTCACGAAAGCAAACTCAAGAACTTCCTCCAGACAGTGTTTCCCAGACATGAAAAACTAATTATAGCAAAAAAAAGTGTGGCTAGTTTACACGGTTAGCTGGCCTGTTTCGGGAACACTAGCCAATGTCTCACACCTGAGAATGCACAGAACTCGAATTTAATTTCAAAAGATTTTTCTTCCAGATATTTACTGTTCATTGTTCCATTTTGTTAAGTTAGCATTCCTCATTTTCAGTTTTCAAATTGTTAGTAATAAAACGCTAAAAATAAGATCGTCTCATACACTATACAGTGCCATTATATCATTTAAAGTCGCTATTCATTATTGCTCTTTGACAACAATAAAGAATGGCATACACCATTTCGTATGTTCATGCTGTTGTTTCCTTTTACTTTAACTCTGCAGGTTTTCAACTCTTGCCATCACAATCAAATTAATTCCACCATTGGTATTATTACTTCATCATTACCCTAAATGCAGATATTATGTCCATGGACACCCGGACATGGTTATCATATTACTTTCATACTTATTTTGTTTCATTATGGTGAAGTAGCAAATTCATATGGAGCCTGTTATGCATAGAATGGAGGTCAGTTATATAGTAAACCCTATCATTTAACATACTTGTTAGATCCATGTACAGCCAAAATGTCAGACACGTTTCTCTTTTTTTTTTTTATAAGTAATTAATTATGAGAGATGCTACAACCGCACCCAAAATCACACACCCAAATACACACCCTCTCACAAGACACAAGGGTCCCACACACACTGCACACGCAGTGTGTGTGGGACCCTTGTGTCTTGTGAGAGGGTGTGTATTTGGGTGTGTGATTTTGGGTGCGGTTGTAGAATATTTGATTAATTATATTAAACTCTGCCTGGTTTGTGTTTAGAGCCTTATCTTTATTTCTCAGCCGGTCCCAAGCTCGGATAAAAGAGGCGGGTTGTGCATTAGTTAGCTGACAGCTAGCACATAAAAGCCCATCAGATCTTTATGACATGAATCCAAATATGATAACGAGACCTGCTAGGGCGTTCCCTTTAAGCGACGCGTTGTGCCTGCCTTCGGGTGCTTTGAAAAATGAGCAAGGGGCGCCACACTGGCGCCGGGTGTGGTGATAAGAGAGCAAAGGTTCCCTCATGTGCCTGGACGAGCACGGGTAAAGAAGCTAGCCCAGGATTATAGGATTCGTTTAGCAACTTGGAATATAAGGATATTAACGGATAAGACTAAGGAGCTAATTGATACCATGCTTAGGAGGAGGATTAGTATAGCTTGCCTTCAGAAGACTAGATGAGTAAGGGAGAAAGCTAAAGAGATAGAGGACACAGGTTATAAGTCTTACTATACGGGTAAGGATAGACATAGAAATGGGGTAGGCATCGTAGTAGATAAACACTTGAAAGATTCGGCAGTCACGAGGAAAGGAGATCGGATTATTTTAGTTAAACTTGTGATCGGAGGGAGCATAGTTAATATTATTAATGCTTACGCACCCCAAGTAAGCTTGGATGATCCTTACTAAAGAGCAATTCTGGGAACAGATGGATGATGTGGTTCAAGAGATACCTTTTGGGGAGAAACTATTTATAGGAGGCGATTTCAATGGTCATGTGAGAGTGCATAAGCAAGAGTATAAAAAGGTGCATGGTGGCTTCGGATTTGGTGACCTTAACAAAGGTAGTCGGAGAATTTTAGATTTTGCAGTAGCTTTTAACCTTATAGTGGGGAATATTTCCTACAGGAAGCGAGAAGAGCATTTAATTACCTTTAAGAGCGGAGCCAATGGAAGCCACATCGATTATTTTCTTGCTAGAGGTGCAGACCGCTTGACATGTAAGGATTGTAAGGTTATTCCCGGAGAGTGTCCAGTGACACAGCATAGACTTTTGGGGTTAGATATTTGTCTCAAGGAGAATATTAGAAGGAGAAAGGAAACTAGATGCCCAAGGACTAAATGGTGGGGCCAAAGAGGGGAGAAACTAGAAGTATTCAAGAAAAGAATGTCTCAAGAAGTACGGTAGGAGTGAAAACGATAGTGAGCATATGTGGAATACCATAGTTGACGATGTTAAAAGAGTATCGAAAGAAGTTCTTAGGGAGTTGAAGGAAAAATGTCCAATTTCTAAGGAGACATGGTGGTGAAATGACGAGATTCAAACCATGGTAAAAACCAAGAAGGAATGCGAAAAAATTTCAGGATTATAAGCAAGCTAACAAGGAAGCTAAGAAAGTCGTTAGGGATGCTAAGTTGAAAGCCTATGAGAATTTCTACACTAGACTCGATAGTAAAGATGGAGAAAATATTATTTATAAACTTGCCAAGTTGCGAGAAAGGAGAGCTAGAGACGTTTCTCAAGTTAAGTGTATGAATTGTATTGATTCGGTGGTGTTGGTGAAACACAAGGCGATTAGATAGAAGTCGTATTTTAAGAAGTTGTTAAATGAGAAACATGAAAAAGACTTTGGTGAGGAGGAAGTGTATGTACCTGGCGAGAACATAGAATATGAATTTTATCGAAGAATACAAAAGTTCGAAGTGTTTAAAGCTTTGAAAAGATGAAACTGGGTAAGGCCTTCGGACTAGATGGTATCCCTATTGAAGTGTGGAAAAGTCTAGGTGACCTGGGGGTGACTTGGTTGACGAAGTTGTTTAACAAGATTATTATGACTAGGAAGATGTCCGACCAATGGAGAAGGAGCACTCTAGTACCTATCTATAAGAATAAAGGGGATATTCAAAGCTGCAACAACTATAGAGGTATTAAATTGATGAGTCATACAATGAAGTTGTGAGAAAGAGTTATTGAGCATCACCTGAAGATGGTGACTACAGTGTCAGAGAAACAGTTTGGAGTTTGGATTCATGCCTGGAAGATCAACCATGGAAGCTATCTACCTATTAAGGAGAATGGTAGAAAAACACAGCAAAGAAGGAAGATCTCCATATGGTTTTCATAGAATTAGAAAAGACTTATGATATGATGCATAGAGACATCATATGGTGGGTTCTGGAGAGAAAGTAAGTGACCAAAGGGTATATCGAGGTGATTAGAGACATGTATGAAGGTGCCGTCACTACCATTCGATCACCAGTAAGAGAAACGAGTGAATTTTCAATCACTGTAGGATTGCATCAAGGGTCAACCTTGAGCCCGCACCTCTTTGCCTTAGTTATGGATGAATTGACTAGACAATTTCAGGAGGATATCCCATGGTGTATGATGTTTGAAGATGACATTGTCCTCGTAGATGAAACCGCTAGCGGTGTTAATACAAAATTAGAAATTTGGAGGGAAGCATTAGAGTCAAAGGGTTTTCGGATAAGTAGGAGTAAAACTGAGTATATGGTGTGCAAGTTAGTAGTACCAACAGTGCACACGAAGAAAGAGTGATGATCCAAGACTAAGAGATACCTAAGAGTGATCATTTTAGGTACTTCGGCTCAATTATAAGTAGAGATGGAGAGATTGCCGATAATGTGACTCATAGGATCCAAGTGGGGTGGCTCAAGTGGAGGAGCGCTACTGGTGTACTGTGTGACAAGAGGGTACCCATAAAATTGAAAGGAAAATTTTATGGAACTGCCATCAGACCAGCGATGCATTACGGGACAGAATGTTGGCCTATTAAGAAACAACATGTGAACAAAATGAGTGTGGCAGAAATGAGAATGCTGAGGTGGATGTGTGGTAAGACTAGACAGACAGGGTTAGAAATAAAATGGTTCGTGAGATGGTAGGCGTAGCATCCATAGAAGAGAAGTTGAGGGAAAATAGGCTAAGGTGATTTGGGCATGTCTACCGTAAACCAGGAGATGCAGTAGTTAAGAAAGCGAATAGGATAGCTAATAGCTTTGGGTAGCAATGCTACGGGAAGGGGTAGACCTAAATTGACATTAGATGTTGTGGTGCGAAAAGCTATGAGTCTAGTACGTTTGTGTGAACAAGTGGCCCTTAACAAAGCTCAATGGAGGAAAATGAATCATGTAGCCGACCCCAAGTGATTGGGACATAAGGCTCAGTTTGGTTAGGTTTGATTAAGTAATTATATTAGAAACGTGGCGTTAAGGGAACGCCGCCCGAATACAAAAAGGCCACCAACACAAAAAAGCCCTATACACTGCTCCTACTTGAACAAAAAAAAAACTCAAACCAATCTAGAAACTGATCAATAGAGGGATTACAATCTCCCTTGTTCCAACTATACAAGCTACTAACCACAAAACGTCAGACACGTTTCTCAATACGAATACTGATGTGCTATATGTGCGGCACATACTTCACAACTTCAAAGCCCCCATGACATAGGATAATATGAATCAAAATTGAACTACCTAAAAGTAGTTTCTGATTCTTTATGTTTTGTAGAATATGGAATAAGATTAAACATGCATTAAATAAAAGTTGTCGTAGAATATGACCAATGTTCGAACGTGGTCAATTTTTAGCCACTTCTTTTCGCAAGAGTTCATATTATGCATACCCTTAAACCATACAATACAATGTTTTCATTTACATTTTACCATTTTCAAAAGATTTAGCATTTTTTTTTAATCAAAAAGTAAGAATTACACTCATTAATGTAGTTTAACAAACTATTGGCATTCCATATTTATATGCTATATGTGATCTTAATTGTTGAAAATTGAAATAGCGTCCTCCTTGCATCATGCATTCAATTCGTCCGCAACTGATTCTAAAGTTATATTTCCGAAGCTATCCTTCTATAAGCTGAACATCAAAAAAGCTATTTTCCCAAATGACTCAGGGTGTCCAAGCCAACACACGCGCACCTCGACTAGTCAGATTGAACTGGTGATATTGAGCTTGGGACCAAAGAGTGAGCAAACCTCATAAGTTTCAAGCCTTACCACCAAGTCAACTTTGGGTTTAATAATAAAATAGTATCAAACCATAAGAACTACATGCCTTGACATAAATGGACATACAATTTGGACATCCCAAAACGGAATAGCAGACAAAAAAATATAAGTATATATGCTTTTAATTCCATTTACCTGGCCAACCATAGGAATTCTGACACATACTAATTTTTTGCTTCTTAACTTGTATTGGCAACACCACTTGGTGAACCTCAACCATTTAATACGTCCACAATACCCAAAATGACCTATTGAGACTTTTATTGCTTGTTTATACTTTGAACCTTGATAACTAAGACATAAAGATCAATTCCTAAAACAGGACATAAAACCCCATGTTTCCCCTTTGAGGGCAACAGGAGAGACTGCAGTACAAATTATGTTGCCCACAATCGTGACCTATCCCAATCTTCCATTCAGCACCCACAATAGTAACAAGGTTTTTTCCGCATTTAACCCATTTGTATCATTTTAGGCCTTGCCTATGAACGACAATTGAACATATCCGTTCTTGCCTATAAATGCAAACGACAAAGACGAAAAACAACAATGAAAAAATTGAAAACCAACTCCCTAGAAACCAGAACTGATTCTTACTCATAATAGAATTTGACTCCATACATATTAGTATAGACAAAGATTCAAATATGTTCAATCTCCCATGTGAAAAGCATATAAAATCCCTAGGGTGGCCCAAAAGAAGTGTCTCAGATCCAAGACTCAGCTTCTTGAATCTTGAGGTGGATTCATTCATCCGGCCTACACTTGGGATTCGTAATATCCTTCTTGGCCTTACATTTGCTATATTGATAATTTTCTCATTGTTGCTTACACTTACTTTCAAAACATGGTTTTGCTTTGTTTCACATTTTGCACAAGTACTGGACTAGGTTTTCGGAAAATGAAAAAATAAGCATAGACTTGAAACTACTTACAAGCTTCTTTTCTTGTAGCTGTCCAAGAAATCCATGCTGATTCATTGCACGGAAAACTAAAAAATCTGCCTTTCCAACGTATTGCCTACATAAAATAAAGGAAATGAACTCAGAATAGACAGCATAGTAGCAAAGGTATATATGTCTATGGATGGTCAAGACACTTCGGGAAATTTTTTGTTTCTGCATATTAGACAGTACTTGTTGTTCATGTGATCCTGAGATATAAGCCGAACTATTTGCATTGTTGGCGGCCAATTTGCTGCTAGCCTGAAAACCAGACGAAAATAGATAAATACAATTAAAAAAAGCAGACAAATTCTAATAGGGAGTTGCAACATGTTACCAAAGAGGGAAGCTAGAGAACACCTAATCAAAACCACCACCGTTATTATTCAGATTAGTGAGAGGTTATGTGAATCCTTTTATGTAATTTGTACCCTCACACAGTATATAACATTAACACTTGTGCACTAGGGTTGACAAACCCTAAAAACTTTTTCTCATATAACATGGTATCAGAGCTAGGGTTTTGGAGGCTTTTGAACAAAACTATCTTGATTGATTGCCCCGTTGTTTGTGCCTAAAGTGCACCTTGTTTTGTCGTGATCCCTCATCCCTATATTATGGAACCTCTGTTTACTTCTTATAACCTCCAAAACTGGGTAGCTTGAATTGAATGCTTTCCACTAATTACCCACGACTGTTTGTTGTTAGTTCTTTCACTGGGTAGCTTGTTTCTGCCCTTTACTGTGAGGTGTTTGCCATGGCTTCTAGTTCAGTTTTTCCCTGGTCTCTTGATATGATGTTGATTACTGATCTTCGCTTAATGGTAAAAATTATGCTCAATGGGCAAATGCTGTTGAAGTGTTTTTTAAGTAGTATACTAATTTGACTGATGAACTTCCTAAGGCCGCTGATTCTAAGCTGATTGGAAGGTTGAGGATGCTAATACTCAATCTTTGCCAAATGATTTCTTCAGATGTTCATGTTATGCAGCACCAGCGTGAGTATGCATGTAGCTTTGTTTGCATCAAGTTTGCCTACATCATACGATCCACTACGCTCTCAACTTTTGGGATCTCAGGAATTCCCTTGTCTCGGGGAGGTTGTTAGTCGTCTCCGTCAGGCTTCCGTATCTAATATTGGATCTGTTGCTCAATTACCCCTGTTCGTTCTGCACTAGCCACTACTTGTTTTGGTGGTTCTTTCTCTCGTAGCTTCGGCCGAATTTTGGTTGTGGTGGATGTGGTTCATGCACAGGGTGGAGGCAGTCGAGGTCGTGTTCCTTGCCATTGCAATGGCAACAATCATATAGTAGCGTATTGTTGGAATCTTCATGGTTAACCACTGCCGATCAGGTTATTATTTCTGAGGATGATTGGTAGCTACTGTCTAGCTCTTCCAGCACTGATCCGAGTGTGGTTATTATTCCAAAGGATGAGTATCATCGCTCAGATATGTTCACTGAGAAAGGTGTTGGAGGAATATCTACTGATCTTGCCTTGCCTTGCCTTGTCAGGCTGTTTTCGACGGGTCAGTCTTGATGCCGAGAAGGAGCTGTTTGACACATGAATCCATAGTAAAGAATTGGACAAGGAATGAGCTCCCAATGAAATTGTTTTTGTACGAGTAAGGGGTACGCTCCTCTTTTGCCTAACTTGCTGCCAATACTCCATGAGTTATTGATTCCTGACCATACGACTCGTGTCTACTGTCTTGACTGATTCCTATTCCTTTGGAAAACCATCTCGTGCCACCTGAACTACTGATATTGTTGGTTTCAGTTCTGTTACTTAAAAATTCGTGCTTCCTTTTAATTTTGTTGTACATGTTCCTTGTTTCCCTTGAGTCTTATGTCTATTAGTAAGCTTACTAAGTTCTTGAACTACTCCATCACATTTTTTTTCTTGGTTTTCGTGTGTTTCAAGATCTCAAGAAGGGAGGAAGATTGGTGGCGAATCTAAGCGTGGTGGCTTGTACTATTTTGCTATAGTGGGATCCATCTTCTATTGCTCTCCAGTCTTCAGTTTCAGCTTCGCAGCATCATTGCTGTCTTGGTCATCCATCCCACCAAAACCTCTAACACCTAGTTCCATCATATGGTTGTATTACTGTTTTACCATGTGAAGTATGCAATTAGTTAACATCACCGTGTTTCCTTTTCCCCTAGAGTAGAGAGTCTTGCATCTAGTCCTTTTTATTATGTGTGTTCTATCACGTTCAGGTTAGTATTTTGCTGTCTTTGTGGATGTCATTCTATGGTTACTTCTGTCTATCTTATGAAAGAACGATCAAAGTTGTATGCTATTTTTAAGACGTTTTATCAACAAATAAAAACTTAGTTTGATAATCCTATTCGCATCTTTCATTGTAAAAATGCTGGTGAATTTTCTTCTTCTCTGCACTATTGTGTGGTGCAACATTGTAGCTTAAGCTGTGCAACGGGTGGTGGTAACAACCATTGTATTAGATTGTTAATCACGAACTCATTTATAAGCTTAAGCTGTTAGAGAGGGCCAACTTTACTATTTATATTCTCAACAAGCCCCCTTACGTGTAGCCAGACTCTCTACCATAAGCAGGCTAAACACGTGTAAATTTTAATCATTTGGTAGGCGGTGAGATTCGAACACAGGATCTATTGCCTGCTTTGATACTATATTAGATTGTTAACCACCAACTCATCTAAAAGCTTAAGCTGTTAGAGAGAGGGGCAACTTTACCATATATATTCTCAGCACATTGCAAGTGCGAGTAAGTAACTGTTCATTTTCAAAACCAAGCATCTCCTCCTAGTCACCAAACCACTAGGGATCAAGCAACTTACCACAACATCACCCTAGGTGGTCACAAGTTAACTTTCAAATGTGATGTACTACCACATACCGAGGTTATCTGCTTGATAAAATTGCAGAAACATCAGGAAAGAGAACTTATAGATGCATTGACAGGATAAATAATCCTAATACTGCAACAAAATCAAGTTTGTCCTAAATCTTCAGGAGCTGAGGGAAAAGACCATATTCTTTAAGTGAAAAAGGGTCTTTCATTGTCTTAAAAGGTTAGTTATTGAAGACCAGCACTAAAGGTTCCGTGTATTGGAGGCATGACTAGTCTATGCAATCCAATAATAGCCAAAAACTTTGATCTATCCATATCTGTAGATGTCCATGGCTTTAATAGGAAATAGATAGCCATTTGAGAAACAAAATGGAGTTGCCATGTACAGCTCTGACAGGAAGTTGAGACTACAACAGCATGTATTCATTTGATGAATCATGACTTCAAGAGCACCAAATTAAAGCTAGATCCCCATGCTGGCCATGGACTATCATATTGAACCAAAAAGTCAATTTTTACCAATGAATGACCAGTAAACATATTGGTTTCAGGAAAATAGACATTTTCTAATACCTACTTAGATTACAGATCATAATAAACATGATAGAAACGGAGAGCTAAGTACAATAAACTTCTCAAAATGCTAGTGCTGTTGGTAGAAAAGCAGAGCTAATTGAAGTAAACTTCTGAAATTTTAGTGATTCTTAGACTTACGTCTCACAAGCTGATGCACTCCTATAACCCTGTCACACAAAGATAAACAAGATTGATTATAGAAAATGGATTGATGAAACATTGAAATCCTGTATCACATATTAACTCAACAGATTGGAATCATTACCAATATTTGTATATTCACTTGTTAAGATAAGAGTAAAAAGTTAAAATACAAAAAACGATCTTTATGGAGAGTAACAATTTATCAGGCAACATACTTCCAGTCTTGTGATAAAAACAGGTTGGCCTTGTCTCTGCCCAGATAAGTTTCCCTGCATCATACATCATTTCCAAAGATTTTAAGTCACAGAGAGAATTTGAAAATGTAGGGAGACTGAAATGACCAAATATTCACTTTCCAGAACAGTTTCAAAGTGTTCTCACTGATGATGGAAATTTTTGGAATTATACTAGTGGCAGTAATTAGGATGCCGTAACGGGGAATTTACTCCTAATAGAAGAAAGATATTCAAGTCCATTTTATTTTCCTTTTATCTTCCAAAAATGGGAAATAGGTAAGTTTTTGTATAAGTATCCACAATATATCAGAAGATAACAAAATCTTTTGATATCTCTTCTTTTTCTGCTTCCCTTAGACTTTATCGAATTCTTCCGGAGAAGCCTTTTCATCTTCTCCCTTTCGAACATGTGGAATGATTTTACGAAAGTCAGAGCTCCTACAAGAAAATAACAGCTATTGCAGGACGCAGCAAATATCCTTTTACACTTCTCCCATTCCATTGCAGTGTAAATTAGATTACCCTCATTCTTCTTGCTCAATAATTATGGTGAAGGGAATTACGGAAGCATTAGGACATGTGGTTGCACCAAACAACAGTGGGAAATTTGGTGGGGCAGAGACTACTATACAATCTTAGCGAAATATTTCTAATCTCACTGATTAAGTACATAGAAATGTTTTAGCCTTTTAGGGAACTAACAAACTTTAAGTGGTGTTGACCAGTTCAACCCAATGGACTCGAAAAAGTTACTGTGGTAGAGGGCTTACAAATGACATATCAAAAAGGAGGGTAAGTTTAGGGCCAGAGCCTACCATTTTAAGCAAAAAGAGAAGTGAAGTAAACAACAAATGCTAAGCATAAGTGTATTCTTATTAACAAAGGTCACTGTTACTTTGTTTTAGGGTATTGGGGTGTTACATATTATGAGAAAGTTCAATCACATTGAATTGATGCATAGATACATAATCAGCAAGAATTGACTCATCATAGAGAAAAGGTCATTCAGTGTTCATAACTCAATAGAACTTGGATATGTCTCCCTGTGATTGTCAAATATATGTGAATATTTGCAAACCATCTAGTTTTCCGTGAATAATCTGCCACAAATTACAAATAGCACTACATCCAATAATAACATCTTCTCCGAGAGGTAGAATTTGGTTCTAGCCTCAATGGTATGCACTTGGTTTCCCACTTCCCGAGAGATGTGGTAGGTGCCTTATTCGGAGTGGCGGCGAAGTGGGTCAGATTCACTCCCGATGCTTGATGTGGTTGATTTGAAAAGGCTGGAGCAAGAGGACATTCCAGGGAGTAGAGTAGCTGAGTCAAGATACTCAAGGGTTCCCTTTTGTCTATTTTTTATAGATGGAACACGGGGTACAGTGTCACCTAGCTTGGACTAAAATGTTGAGCAGGTAATCAATTGGTCTTTTAGTGCTTTAGGGCTTCTTTTCTTACTTGCATATTGTTTCAATTGGTTTTCTTTCGTGTTTGGCCTTTTATGGTTGCATCAATTTGATGCCCATTACATATACTTGTCAAAAAGAAGAATGTCTCCTCCTAGACAGAAAATCATCCCAGGAACCATACAACTTCAGCAAATATTTAAATCTCAGAGTATCATGGGTTAATAACTAACATGAACATCTGTCCCAGGCACTTACGGACATAACTGGGAAACAATGGTGCTTATGTATGCCTATGTTACAGGGGATCGGGTGCACTGTCGCACACGAGTATGATTCTAGGATCAACTGTCAGATTCATCTAACTCTCATGTCAAGGTCACCAAGAGACCACAACGACTAATTTACCGGCAATAGTACTTTTATTTGGTTGCGCAAAATGGTGTTTACATGCTAATACAGAGCAATCCATGCATAAAATGAGTGTATAATGTGCAGTTATGAAGTAACCTCAACTACTTAAATACAACATATAATTGATCAGTGCACATTCAGCTAAGCATGCATGCAGTTAATAACGAGTCTAAGTAGCTGACAGGGGTACTAAAAAATTTACACGAGGCAATGCACCATGACTACATGAGAGTAAAAATACGCCGAACAGTTGCATAATATTTTAACAAGAACATGGTTAACAAAAATAGAAATAACAAATAAGTTCCAATTAATTGCCAAGGTTTCCACTAAAAAAAATTCCAAATGCTGCATAATTAGCCTAAAATGATAATTTCACATTGCAAAACCTTGATTCAGAAAGCAACTTACTCCATGTACTTCAAAAGGAAGGACAGTTCAAAATTAAAAACCACCCTATCACGTAGAAGTTAGAACGTGCAGGGTCACAGAGGTAAATTTTCTTAAGCGATGAAATTGCAGACAGTATATCCAACTTCAATTCTTTCCATAATATGGTGGTCTTACCTCCCAAACTTTAACATATTTAGATTGTGCTGATTGCAGCCCACTTGTTGTCTGTTGGGACATGGGCATATTGGCTCCCGAACTGTTATTGACACCAAGAGACTGCATTCCTGGTTGTAGTTGCTGAGTCATGCCGGGAGTAGGAATCATTGTGCCAGTTCCAGAAGAAATACCAGATGGGCCAAGGCCGCTCATCATGTTTTGATTCATGCCGATTCCACTCTGTACCATCTGAGGTCCAGGAAGATTACCTTGGTTCATGCCAGGTACTGATTGACCCATAGTAACACCTCCTTGGAGATTACCCAATTGTTGCGACATGCCCAGATTTGAAGTCCCAGACATATTATTAGATGTAGCAGAAGTGAATGAACCAGAAGCTGGGTTTTGTGCCGCCTGTGCAGTTCCTGTGAGTGTCCCAGAACCAGCAACTGAAGTGATAACTGATTGGCCAGATGTTAGTACAGTTTGAGCAGGAGGCACAGAAGATGACATTCCGCTGGATATCATGTTTGACATGTGCATGGCCATTGGAGTTGGGCCAATTGATTGAAGTCCTATGGAACTTCCCCCGGAAAGGGTAGCAGAGTTCATCACTTGCCGTGCTTGAGAGAGATTGTTCAGAATACTCACGTTTGCTGCAGCTGGACCTACAGGACGCAAAGGCTGGGCCATGCTACTGACTATGGGTTTTAAATCTTGAATATTGTCATTAATTGAGGCCATTTCTTGAGAAGAAGACATTGGTGAAGATGTTTGCAAGCTCGGGACTCCTTGAGAAGTCGGTCGAGGAACAGACTGAATGTGTGGAAAAGAAGGACCAGATACCATGGAGCTAACAGTGCTCGGCTCCTGAAACAGTATATAATGATCAAGAGCTCTACCACAATGCAAATCTCATAACAAGCATAATGCAGCAATCAAAGAGCAACTGAAGAAGTTAGGAGTCTTACAACTTTCACAGTTGCAGGAGGTATGTTTCCGAGAGGTATTGGTTGCCGGTTCATGATAGATCCATTTACTGAAAAACGAAAAAACCAGAAGCGAAAATGTAAGCTTTCCACCAGAAAAATAATGAGAAGTATTCATCAGTTGCAACTTACTAGCTTAGAAATCATTTGACAACTGCCTATTTTTGTGGCCTTCCTATAGACTCTCCGCAAGTAATATACTCATGTATGTGTATCAGACTTGAAAGAATTGGGACAAGGATATTCTCTCCCATAGTAGTACGATTTTTTCCTTACACTACCATGTTCCACAAACTAACAGTTCTGCGCAAGATATTATCATATGAAGTACTACAACAATTCTTGGAAAAAGAAACTCAAAGTCTGGCCATCAGTAACAGAATTCACAAACATGAGAGAGAGAGAGAGAGAGAGAGAGAGAGAGAGAGAGAGAGAGATCATGCAATTAGGAAAAGATGAACAAGAGTTGCTCCATGTTTTCAGCCACATAAGCACTGAAGACCAATGATTGCATCAGTGAGAAGGTTTGTCAAGATTCCAGATAAGATGATGCAAGCACAACGGAAGACTAAAAAGGAATAGGTCAATTAGTGAGAAACAGGCTTTGTGGTGATTCTGCAATTAGTGTTGATGGGTGATTCTGCAATTAGTGGTGCTCTAGCTTAAATCACATATAGTTCAGACAAATTATGCATAAATCACATATAGGTGAATTGGCCAAATCAGAAACAGGATTTGTGGTGGCCAACGCATATTGTTCGGACAAATTATGCATGTATCACAAGTTCTGGGGACAGCAAAATAGAATCCTGCACATTGACGATTTGTGCTCCAGAAAAACTAACAATACACCAAGGCTTTAAGTGCGCTTTTGTCCTTTTGAGTTTTAACAATGCCATCCAACTAGCAATGCCCTTTGAGCAGGCAACCAAGATCAGTTCTCCAGTTGTTAAACCATAAAATATGGCAAAAGAAAGTCATGGAACATTGAGCAAACTTAGCAACCAGGATTCCAAATTCAAATAGGGAAAGGTGTGAATGGGTAGAGTCGCAAATAAGGCTCGATAGGAAATGGTCAAAGCTTCAAGGACCCAAATTATAAGCCAAGAGATAGTTTGGTAGGCTGACACGATTTTTAGCCATCCTGGCATCCTGTATCTTTTTTACATGCAAAATCCTGTATCTTTTCTATACGCAAAATCTAGTAAGCAAAAAGATTGTGCAACTTGATAACCGCTCCAATTATCAAAAGCAGCGAGAGGTTCAAATAGGAAAAGAAAAGTGGGTCAGCATGCAACAACCTGGTGGAACAGAAGTTGGTGGTGGTGCTGAAACCGGAGGAACTGAAGCTATATCCATCTTTACAGGACTTTGACCGGATGCTAAACCTGTAATTCCCGGCCGACTTAAAGCAGCACGAGCCTCCATAAAATCCTCTGAGATTAGAACAAGGAAATGAGGATTTTTCACATTATCCACCGGGGGATCAGCTGCTCGGGGATTGCGTTTTCCCTACAAAGAAAATTATGAAGAAATCATTTCAATGGGCTCATTCCACAAGCAACTGTGAAATTCTTCAATCTAATAAGGGTGTTCCGCGAGGGGTGTTGGGGGCTGGGGCCTCATAAACAGCACCTTTCTTCAAACTTCAGACTGCTAAACGGGTGACTAAAAAGAGACAAGTGGAAAACTAATTCTGTTACGTGAGATACGGAATGTTAGATGTGAGCACACAGGTAAAAGACAAAAGAGAAATCAAACAAATGTTGGTGGTCTATGGCATTAATGAAGGCAAGAAAAGGACATCATGGGTCATAAATAACAATTAAAGCACTGAACTAAGGGTGTGCCTAATGGCAAGCTCAAGGAAATAGTTGCTGAAATTCTTAAACAAAAAGCTCAACTGTTTTAGCTTCTACAAAATGAAATAATTAGACACAATTTAAGCAATCAAACTCATACATAAAAAAGATTATTCAAGGCTCTCGTGGAGTCTAACCAAGGCAAATGGCTCTAACCAAGTGTTGTGTTTATTAGAAGACAACTGACCAATTATTTACTTTCTTCTTTTAGGCAAAGGAAGAACTCTTGAAGTGTTTCACCATTTGTCTTCCACTCACACAAGACGCTGAATTCAGTTTGTCTTTTGAGCTTTCAAAATTGCCGGACAAGTGAAGTTGATAGTTGATTGAACGGCAAAATCCATCAAGGTTTCCTTTGGTCGAGGGCTGAAGGCGTACCCAATGCATAAATAGACTCTTATAATACCGATTATGAAAACATAAGCAAAAGAGTGAAATTTTTACTGTTCCTCTTCAACTTGAATATGGGTTGTGATTGCAATATGAATAAAATCAACAATCTCAAAGACATCTTACACAAAAATTTACATCAATTCTTATAAATAAATCATTCAAAAGATAACAAAATACTCATTGGTTGTGCTACTTGTTCACTAGGAACAGAACAATTCTATCATAAAAATGATGTTCCGATAAATTTGTTCTAAAATGATTGGAAACACATCTAACCTTTATTTAGTGTTGGTCTTATAACAAACAACAACAAGACTACTCAGGATTAGGTTGATGAGGTACAACAACAAGATTCAACAGTTGAATTATTTATTTTTTACTTTTGCTATTATTTTTTTGGGTGTGTGTGTGGAAGCGGGGGCTTGCATCCATTACCAAAAAAACCAAAGGCAGGATAAAGTGTAAAATAGTCCAATTTAGATGTTTTGGCCTTTGGGGTTCCCATGCAGCATCTAAGTCCATCTAAGGTTGTTTCAGAGGTTTTAGGAAGCAGATGAAAGCATTCCGGTAGGTAAAACTAAGATTGGCCATCGTAACCCAGAAGGAGCGCGATTGAGGATGTCTTTGGGAGATTGATTTTACTGCACCCCAGAGTCAACATTGTGAAGCTAGAGTCTAATAAGCGGATGTAGGAAGCTGATAAAAGGTCCTCTTAAAGTTCTAGGTGGATTATTAGGTGATTGTAAGCATCTTATACAACATTGTCTAGATGATATTACCTATATAGTGAAATATGGAAGCTTTTCTAACCATGGTACCACCTTCAGAAATTATTATATAGCCTTCAAAGGAAAGCACAACAAGATTCCTAAATCACATACATGTCGTAACATGATTATTACTCAGTGATTGAGCGTCCGTGACAAGATTGATGAAGAAAAGAGAACCACCACTTCCGAGTGCCCTTCCCCATGTCAACAGCCACAATAGTATCTGATGGCCAACCTTTCCAATTGCAGAGTCTGCAGTGATACAAATATTGAGCAAAAGCTCATGGGGGTGATTGATGTAGGACAATCATCTCGATGGATCAAACCGAACCAAACCAAACCTTGAGTCCCAATCAATAAGGGCCAGCTACATGACAGTGTGTTCTCCATTAAGTGCTATCGAAAGCATCATGTACTGTGATGTCCAACAAACAAAACCTACATCCTTCTGAACTACCGACTCTAAAGTCAATTTTAGTCTACCCCTCCACTTACACTTAGTGCTATCAACTACCGCAACCATATAACTCCTAACGATCACATCGACTGACCTGTGATAGACATGTTCAAACCACCTTAATTATTCTCTCTCATCTTACCTTCTACTGTAACTACACCTAGCATTCTGTGAAGGTTATTGTTCATCATTTTATGGAACAAGTAAATTGCAATTGTCAGCTCACATAAACATGCAAATTGTGCTTAGAACATAATATTATAACAAATAGAAGGATCAACTTAAGGAGTCATGTTTACCGCATTGTAGATTGATTTCAGTTTTGGAAGTTGTTTTGGACAAATGACGGACAAAGAAACAGAACACTGCATGGAGAAGTACGGATCAGCTGATTGGTGATCTGCAGCAAACATTAAACCATCCTTGGTAAACAAATAAATAACCACTCTCCATACGTACCTGACCAAATGATTTAGCAACTGTCTCAGCATCTGATAAACGACTTTGTGTTTGCGCCTCAATGTTTTCACCCTGTTCCAAATTCTGCACTTGCGGTCGATAAACTGGCGTGGGCAAGGGATAAGGATTGCTCGCTGCAACCAGAATGCAGTGCCTATGCCCGGCTACGTTTTGTTGAGTTTGGCTTCCACTTACCCCAGAAAACATCTGAATGACACATAAGAACAATTATGCACGTACACTTTAACACGTGCGCAGAGAACGTATCTGGCAAAAAAAAAGCAGGAAACTAATTTTTTGTGCTTTGTCATCTCAGTTCATGACGTATTATGGTGGTCAAGACATCTATTTTCATCCTCGGAATACCCAAGGCCTGGACACTCAGCAGTGGGTATATACCCCATAATTAAAGAAGTACTTCATGTTACAGTTCAAACATAGGAAAAGTAAAATGTTGCAAAAACTCCAAACTTAGTCTCAAATCACACGGCAACATGTCAAAGCCCTTAAACCAGATATCAAAAAATGCACAGTAATATTCATTCATTAACCATATTGTAACTGTTAATAGTTGCAGAGGAAAACTCATCACCAGCAAAGCTTTTTACCTGGCCTATAACAAATATGAAACACACCATAGTTAAACTACAAATTAACAAGTGTTGGGAGACAGAATGAAGTTGCTCAATCCCCCAAGCCATTGTCCTCAAGCCTCCAAGCCATTACTAGTATTGCTTAATCATAAATTGAATACTCTTTCTAGTACCACAAGACCGAGAACAGCTAAACTACTGGCAACACCACCAATATATGCTACTAGCAGCACTAAGAAAACAGGAAAAACAACAAAATTTTGTTACGTTGGAAAATTAACTCCAAACAGCAAGCTAACAAGTCCTTAATAGAAGAAGGCTTACCATCCATAGCCGTACAGTTTTTCATTTCTCTTTTTACCTTTCAAATAGAGGGTCAGGTTTTAACTCATCTTCTGGGCAACAAAGCTACCGTAGTTTGAGCAGTAATATCCCACTATAAACCATACCAGATATACTACAACACATCAACTCTGTTGTAAACAGAATTTCATTCCAGCAAGGAACAGGAAAGGAAGGTGGATGGTTCATAAGTAGTCACTGGCATACTTAGGAAAATAAATTCTAGATTTATCAATTCTCTTAAATATCAACCATTGTGACTGGATTTGGCAGAGAAATTGTGATTGCCTTATTGAAAACTTCTTGACCAACCATCCACTGAGAAGCCTACTTACTTATTTGTATATTTTCCGAAAAAACAGAAATTCTTCCACAGAAGTTCATTTAAGTTCGTCCTATTAAAAGGGGTATATGTACCAGACATTAAAAGATCATAAAACTGACTACTGCTACTCTACAATGCATATATGGGTCAACACACATTGCAGATAATGTTATAGCTTTTAAGATGTGTGTCCAGTCAAAACTGCTCCTCCAGAAAGCCAAGACTGGAGATGGTATTTCAAGGTAAGCAAATGAGAATAATGAGATAAAACATGGATTAACTGCTTGCTTGATTCATGAACATATTTGTACAAGCTTTGGTGTTCAAATTGGGCCCAACAAACACAAACCCAGAGGGTTCGGATGCGGTTGCAATTGAATATACGTGATATTAACACTGCCACCAACAACAGAAGCAATGAAGACGGATACATATTTAACTGCAAGTTCCTGCAAGAACAGCAGGAAGTTGAACCTCTAAATAGTGTATGACAGCAGAATTGACCATTAATACAAATTATACAGGCTTCAAATCATATAGCAGACCAATATCCACAAGTAATTCTATTTCAAGCTATGCCTTTAAACTGAATTATTTCCAAGTAAAACGGTCCAGCTAAAGAAGAGAAGCCTGAATTTTGTATCAAGCGATACACGATCTTGGGTAGAACTCAACCCCAAAGCTAGCTATTGTAGTGAGGGTGCCCTCACGCTTATATACTTCATATTACTTTGGTACCCAGGCAATGTGGGACTTTGCTTCACACCCTCCCTCACGCACAGCAAGCCACATGGCAGCCTACCTAGGCCAGAGACACATAGCCTACCCATCTCTGGTACCTAGCTTTGATACCATGATATTTTCTATCCGTTTGGGAGGTCTTGAGTTCAAGTCTATCCGTTTGCATTTGTTCCCCGGTTTCATTATGCTTCTTCCCCTCGTATTTCGTTCGATCTATGAAAATTTGCATCTCTATGGGCAAGAGGGGGTTGCAAGTGAGGGAGGGTGTTAGATAACTTGATATACATTGTTGGGCCCATTTCGTAATAGTTTAAGCTTTTGGGACTACTGGTAACTTAACATCGGGATGGACAGAAGATAGGAGCAGATGTGATTGCGGATCAATAAACCGTAGCTCTTAAACCAGAAAAGCTAAACTTAAAATGCATACGAAAATCTGCATCATAATCAACAATGTGCACCATGATAGCTTCAGCAAGTCCTTCTGCAATAGCAGCATCATTGTATCCTCCACCGGCAAAGGGCATAGCAGACAGCCAATGCAAGAAAATATCAACATCTCTTGTCCAGCCACTCCTCTGCACTAAGCAAGCTGCATAACAACAAGAGACCTCTCCATTTACTAGCCAACATTTAACGGAAACCCGAACCTGCTAAATTTTTACTTACAAATTCAATGTCCGAATACAAAGAATTAAGGAACAAGTCCAGTTAATCGACTGGTTCAAGTTGGAATGCAAATATTTTATGCAAAAGTACAATATGTTCCTCAGAAATTGGACTTCAAATAAGAACTCCATCGTAAAAATAAAAGAAATCGATCCACAAAATTTCCTGCAAACAAAAGAACTTTGAGAGCATCTCTTTTATATGTTCGATATCTAAGTGAACCACACAAAGGAGGGGCAGCCCTAGGACAAGTGAGCACAAGGGAGAGAATAAGTGAATCACATCCATAAATCTTTGGACAATCGAGTAGCTCTATGAGGAGTCTAAACGATAAATGAACTAACAAAGAAAGAACACCAAAAGGGATCATGATTATAGAACCCCCTTCGTATATCTGTAGCTAATGCTGGACAGCATATATGTCTCAAACTATGGATATTTCATCAGTTCGTAACAGCGGATATCAAACTAATAAGGATACCAAGAGCAGAAATAAGTTCATAATAAGCATTTTGATGAAATGGTTAATTGCTATTTGCATGTTCCCAATATCAGAGCAACTCCTTTGTAGTTTATTCAGAAATAACATATCAGCGTGCAATTATATTGGTCTTCTATCTTTATTCTACCACAAAAGATTATGAAAGACATTGAAGGAATACTTAGTGCTTTTCTTTGGAAAGGTTTAGAATTGAAATCTTCGGAGTCAAGGTGGCTTGGTCTAGTATGTGTCTCCCTAAGCGAGAAGGTGGCTTGGGTTTCAAAAGAATGAAAGAACGGAATAGAGCAGCTATCTTAAGGCGCTAGTGGGCTGTCTGCAAGAAGGAAGATATCTTATGGGTTAAATGGATACATTCCTATATGTGATTAAAAATAACTGTATCAGGGCTATGAAACTTCCTACTGATTCTTCTTGGACTCTGATTTTTGGTCCAAGGAAAGAAGGTCAACAGTTCATTCTGTCCAGAATTGGTAATGGTTCTGATACATACCTTTGGCTGGATAATTGGCATACCCTTGGTCCTTTGTTTCAGAAATACGGGGATCCTTTGTTTCTGAAATATGGGGATCAAGTGGTTTTTAACCTTGGCAGATCTCTTCATGCTACTGTCAGTTCTATTATCCATAATGATTCTTGGAGGTGGCCTAGATGTAGGCATCCTATTATTAGAAAGATTATAGAACATACAGATCCTAATCTTACTCCACATGTTGACAATGAGGATTCAGTGGTTTGGACTTTGACAGCAAGTGGCTCCTTTTCCATTAATTCAGTGTGGCACGCTCTGAGATCCAAAAGTTCAGAAGTTTTTTGGTTTAATACAGTATGGTACAGATGGCATGTTCCAAGGTGGTCGTTTATCCTTTGGCTGGCAGTTCTTGGCAGATTGTGTACCAAGGATAGGCTAAGGGTTTGGGGTCTACTTAGTGATAGTTCCTGTGCTCTTTGCCATGGTGGCTCTGAGTCCCATTCACACTTATTTTTTGATTGCTCTTTTCCCTCTCTTATTTGGAAAGCTGTTAAAACAAAGTGTGGCATTGGTGCTCCTGACTGTGATTTGGTAGCGGAGTTGCATTGGGGTTCAAATCATTGTAAGGGCAGCTCAATGCAATCTAGTATCTTCAAACTATGTTCGGCTGCTTCTGTGTATTATAACTGGAAAGAACGAAATAGCAGGATTTTCCAGCAGGTTGGGTGTGATTCTACAACGGTGGAAGGATTGATTGAGAGAGAAGTCAAGGCAAGATTGAGCTCTTGGAGGCATGTGAGTAGGACGGCTGAGAATTTAGGTTTGGTTCTAGATTGGGATCTGTAGCTATGATCTCTCTGATTGTATTGATTTCTTTCTTGTTGCTTGAGGTTTTTGTTTTCTGCTACAGCTAGGGCATGTCCTAGTGTAGAGTGTTTTGTTGTTCTCAAGGTTCTTCCTTGAGTCTTTTCTTGGGCCTAGTCCCAATATAAAACAACCGGTTCCAAAAAAGAAAAAACAAATCTGCGTGTCTATATCATGGCGTGTCTGTCTTGTTTCCATGCTTCTTAGTGTGACAATGTTAATGAGTTTGGGTTCCTTGTTTCATACTAAAAAAAGAAGTTTAATCTCTAGCAACAAATAAAATGTAAATTTAACTTAGTAGCAAGATCCTTCTGAAATGGGTGCGCTCCCAAGACGGGAGCTCGAAGCGGTGCTCCCAAGATGGGAGCTTGACAGGAGCTCGCTCCCAACTAACATGGGAGCTTATTGGGTGGTTAATCTTACGAGAGTTATACCATTGTGGAAATAAAAAAATGAAAATCTTATCACTCAAGAAGTTTTACAAATTGAAAATATCTAACTTCCTATAAGTACCCTTTAAGATCATGAAAATTCTCATAAGTAATCATTTTTCCTTCAATGGTTAAGTATTTAAAGATACTTTATACACGTATTTATATGAAATCTATATACATTTCTTAGGCGCTCCCAACCTCAGGAGCTTCTAGGTGCCTTCGCTCCCCCGCACCCGCTCCCGCTTCGTGCTACTAAGAAATGTAAATCAATAATTCCCATACATGTTACATGGGTTAAGAACGGAGGAGAAATACATACCACTATAGGATCCATGAGCATGAAATGTGACTAGAGAGAGCGCCACATTAGAAGCAGATGGCTTCTGCATTTAAAAGAGTAAAAGTTAAATCTACTTATAGATTTAATGTAAAGATATTGCTCTTAATTCCATTGACATAATTGCTTGACAAAGTTAAGCATCTTTGGTCTGCACATCCACGCTATTGAGAGCCAAACCATCAAAGAAATTTTACCATGAAGTAACTCCAATTGCTTTAGTTGCTGAGAACCAAAGCACTGCACAATATGGCCACTTGCTATAATTCTAAGAACTCTTATACTCATACTTGTATTTCTGGCATATCAAGCAGCTTACATATATATCGACCCATAAGGACACGAAAGAGATGAGATACAACCATGCATGTAACCAAAGACATCGTTTTCTGTGAATGAATTATCTAACAAACTAAATTTTCTTGGCATGTGCAGTAAAATCAACTCTATTAACATAAAACACTATGAGGACTGATTTAGGACTTGATAAACTTCAGTCAGATGAAAAATATGATGTACCTGCCCAGCCAATTCAGTAGCACAAAAAATCCTGCACGGAATAATGGATGAAAAGAAAGTAAATTAATAACTAAAATGTCACTCACAGTTATTGTCCAACTACAAATAAGTAGTGTATGAACCACAAATGTGTCTGACAAGAAAAAAGCTCATACATTGAAACAGAACAATGGAATCAACTTAAAAGTTCAGTACATTCTTGGACTTATATGTAGCAGCATGGAATTTAACTTTTTCATCGACTTCATTCATATATCGAACAAAAAGTTTATTCAGATTCTGGTTCAGATAACTAAGGTACCGAGGTTCCTATCCAATTTGCAATTTTACTCCACCAATATCTCCACCGGTTGCACATTTGCCTTTCTAGGTTTGTCAAAATAGATAGCTATCACATGAACAACAAGACGGTAAAAGTATGTGTGACCATCATCAATCAAGAGGAAAGCAATGTCGTTGTTAACAAGTAACAAGACTGACAGTGTCAAGATTCTACATGCTTTTTTCCTTGGTAGGCATAGTGGCATTGATGGTTTGTACCCTCTAGTGCCGGTTTCAACAAATCGTTATTAACCACAAGGTCCACAAAAGTAGTAAGTTGTACTTGAATTTGCATTTTGACTTGCCTACATACAAATAATCACCATAAGAGTAATTTCTAAATTGCTGTTGCCACTACAGTGATGGTTTGATTAGCACAGCATCGAAAACAAGACCGAACAGAAAGAGACATCACAATATCTACTAGGATTCTAAGAATGTCAGAGAACATACAATTTCCAAATCTTATAGAATCATTATTGTTTCACATAACTTTTATTGGTTCTATATAGATGTTTCTAATCCCTCCAAACATACTATCTTATTGTCTCGTACAGTTTCATTTCCACCGCATTGCACACAGTCGCAGAACACCTTCCCACTTCAATAAATTTCATCCGTCTCCCTACGAGTTCTATGGGTAATTTGCTCTTCATCTTCATTCATACAAACGATAATCATATGGTGAAGGCTAAACCATATGGTGATCCTGCTAAAAAACAGTATAGGCAATATTGGAGTGGTCTCCCTGTATAGCATTTTGGCGCTTCATAGCAGTAGCATGATATGTAGGAGATGGTCTTAGCATGTGGAAACTAAAGAACATTGTCAAAAACAAAATACCTACTATGAGACGACTTGGCAAATTTTGAGAAGAAGAAGTAACAAATTTAACCACAAATAGAGAGATTATTTTCCGATCACATGTCCCAAGAAATTCTGAAGAAGCCAGACCAACATCAATGTATGATCTCATCACTCAAGAATTTTGAAACCCAAGGTCAAGTTTTCTCTGACAGTAGGGGATTAATGCAAGCTCATTAATGCATGATTCACATGAAGATCGACCGTCAAATCGTTATGTCAAGCACTTTCCCAATTGTTATGATGCATTACCTGTTCAAAAATGTTTTTAAGGTTTGAAGATTAAAACCACGGATATAAGTTGCTACCGTAATTGGTACGTGAGCGTAATGCAAATAGTACTTGTTATGGGTTCCATAAGGACTATAAAAAGGCTCCTCATGGGGAAAGTGAGTTAGGTATTTGAGAATGCCTAAGAGCTGAACTATTTGGAAGACCACCCTCCCTCCGGACCTGGGAAGCTCGGATTAAATCTGAGCTGTCTGTGCCGAAATGGACGGCCGGGTCCACCTCATTACACAGTGCCCTACAGCATCCCCAAATCCCTCCCTTTCACTCCCATTTCATGAAACAACCGACCCGTTTGAAAAATTCTCAAGAAGTCTGCGCCAATTTATAACGAGAGCTTTCAGGTGACTGCGACAAGAACTAAAACCAACTCAATTACCCCAGAAAGTAACTAAATTAGCTACAAAACAACAGGGAACAACCATAACTGGTAACGTTGACCACCAAACTGGACAAAAGCTTAGCACTTTCAACACCCAGAAACAAATCAAAAAATTTAAACTTGATTTTTCACCAGCACATTTGAGATCGCCAACCTAACCAGCAAACTGTAGGTACTGTTACAGAAGACAGTAGAATACATATCCCTTCGGAGTATGTCGAGAAATGGATATATACGTTGTATAAAAATTAGTTATAGATATATCTATTACCTGATGATCTTGTCGAGGTAGTCGGAAACAATGGATTGCCAGAAGGGACCCATGGCGGCGGTGCCTTCAACGGCCACGATCAGCTGTTTCTCCGCCATTACGTTGGTGCGGTGGACTACTTCGTGGAGAAGGATGGGGAAATGGTTTTGGTCCTACTAGGAGTAGTATTTGTACTGTATGCGTCATTTCTTTGGTGTTCTTTTCTTTTTCGCTAACAAATCTACCCCAAATAAGAAAAGGGAAATGATTAACGTCACCCCCTCTGGCTGCAAGTGTATTTTTAGTGCATAAATATACTCGCAAGAGAGTGGCGTTAACAAAAAGATGAAGTGATAAAATCAACAGCCTAACAAAAAAACATAAATTTCTAGATTTACTTCTTCTTCTTTTTAATTTCTTTCTGCAAATTCTAACATGGGAATCTTTTGCTATCTATGGCTTAATAAGGCCCCGTTCTATTTTTTAAAAAAGTAATTTCAATCTTAAAAATAATTGGCTTAATGAAATCTAAAAATATTCAATATGAGTCTTGTTTGAAATATCTTAATGAGATCTTTTATACGGTACCCAAAAAAATAAAAAAATATTTTTAATTTACATTATTTTTGAATTTGAAAATGTGAAATAAATATTTATTTTTTAAGAAGATGTTCTGGAACGGGCTCTAAGTCAATTAGCTTTTTTTTTTTATCTTTATTCAAAAAAAATCGCATTTGTTGATTTTGGGTCAAACTTTTGGGAATTATTGTTTTGACTCAACGAGAGGAATCGAAAAAGTAAAAAATTATGGTAAAAAACAAAACTTTTTTGAATAAAGACTAGAAAAATACCTTATTGTCTTATTTTTTTTCTTTATTAAAAAAATTGAGTTTCAATCGTATAATTTTTTACTTTTTAAATTCTTCTCGTCATAACGAAGCAATAATCATAAGAAATTGGCAAAAAATTAATAAATGTGAAAATAAATTGAATAAAGACAAAAAAAATCCAAATGGATTATTTATCCAAAACACCCTCATCAATTACATAAGATTTTGTATGTATGTGGGAAAAAATTCACTAAAATGATTATAAAATCAGCCAAACTATATCGTCCTGGAGTGAAGTGATTTGGTGCGATACAGCAATCGGTTCGGACCTTAAGAATTAAAATTCAACACTAAACTCTTTTACTTTGTCAAACACGCTTGTAATCTAATGACACTTCAACACCTCTTTCATATGGAATGTGAGGATTCGAGTCTTGCCAAGAGCGCGAGTGATTGGTGTAGAATGTTCTTTTGGGCTTACCTCAATCCGTATGCCGCTTAGCGGTACCCCTTCCCCATCTCCGTAAGAGTAAACTAGACATCTATCGAATAACCAAACCAAATCGAGCCTTAAGTCCAAATCTATCGAATGAAGAAAAAAAAAACTCTTTTATTTTTCAATTTTACTTCATAT
Organism: Rhododendron molle; assembly: GCA_025413875.1. Classification (NCBI taxonomy): domain Eukaryota; kingdom Viridiplantae; phylum Streptophyta; class Magnoliopsida; order Ericales; family Ericaceae; genus Rhododendron; species Rhododendron molle. The sequence goes on from CM046396.1 coordinate 32,576,257, forward strand.
ATTTTTAGCAAGTCCAATAACAGGGAATAAAATTACAAGGAAAATAGTCTTCATGTATCTCTCTATCTATATCTATCTATTATATTCTATCTTTCTATCTATATATACTATAGATAGAAATGTGTTTGAGTCCCACAAGCCATTAATTTCTTAGATTTTTCATTTTTTTTGTTTATAAAAAGAAAGAGAAAAAATTATTCTATGTCACTGGGCACCATCAAGTGGTATTGCAAATTTATTTTTAATCACACGTCTTTCGGTATATAAAATAAGACCAATGCTAACGTGCATCAAACATGGGACCGAATAAAATATTAAATTATCTTTTTTTATCGACTATCGCTTTTGTCCAAAATCTCAATACGCTTTCCTTGAAAATTTCACTTACCACCTAAACAAAACGTTTTCAATAAAAAATTCTCTGTGAAATTCATCACAAACTTCATTCTCAAATCAATTACGAATATGTAAAAGATACGCTAATTGATTTTTGAGTTGATTGCACGACAAGAGTTGATCAATTGTAGAATCGATTTAATTTAAATATCTCAACAATCGATTTTCAAATTATTATTAATACGTAGAAGACGACATTAATCGATTTTACAATTGATTGCAGGGCAAGAAATAATTGATTGTATAATCGATTTAGTTTGAATTATTGGTTACGGACTAAGTTATTACTTGTGATGTATATTTCTATGGTTGCTTGTGGCTAGTATTATGAGACCTAGTGTCTAGCCACAAAATTTTTATTTATTTTTTTAACTCGGGTGTAGCCACAAATTTAGAACTTATGATTTACTGCTTACGAGAATTTGTGTTACGTTGTCTGTTGTCTTTTTTTATGAGATATTGTGGTTTTCTTATGATTGTTATGGCCTTATTGTTAGTTTGTTATGGTTTGTTCAATTTAGTTATGAATAGGGTCAGGGCCGGCCCAAGGTATTTGGATGCCCTAGGCCAAATGATGGAATAGTGCCCTACATAGAAAAAAAATTTTGGAAAAAAAACACTACAAAAAGGTGCCCTATCAGGATTTGAACTCAGGCATCTTGTGTGAAAAAACAAACACTTTACCATTGAACCACTAAAGGAGTTTAAATTATAATTGCACACATAAAATATATATACTTATCTAGAAAGGGGTGCCCCATTTTTGGCCTAAAATGTGGAGGCCTAAGGCGGCGGCCTCTTGAGCCTCCCCATTGGGCCGGCCCTGAATAGGGTTATAAACGAACCGAGCAGTTCGCGAGCTTGGCTTGTTAAGATTCGGTTCGGCTAGACTCGTTTGACAAAAGCTCGAATTCATTAAGGGTGGTTTGGCTTGATTAAAAAGGTTCGTTTAATAAATGACTCAACTCGGCTCGATAATGGCTCGACTCGTTAAGGTTCGAGCCGAGCTTGAATAAACGAGCCAAGCTCGAGCTTGATAAAGCTCGGCTCGGCTCGTTTATAGCCCTAGACTTTTATGAATGACTTTATGAATTTTATGGTCTAGTTTATGAATGTTGTGGCTAAAATAAGGTTACCTGTTGGATGACCACTTCTTCGGGTCACATTTTGTTGACGTGGTGCGATCTGAGTCCTTTTGATGGGTGTATATTATACACCCTTAAAATGGGATGCATACTGAAACATTATATTAAAAAATTGAAACAAAAAAACCAATCGAGGGAGTGTTTTCACTAAACTATATGTACTAAATGTACTATAATCCATGATTTCACAGATTTTTACACAGATTATTCTTCTCATAAAAATCGAATAAAATATAATTTAGCGGAAACAACTTCAATGTTATCATTAGCCTGAAAAAAAATTGGGAAAAACACCCTAAATACTCACGGGTTCGGTTTATTTGTGTTGCAGTATTTATTTATGGTATTGTTTCTCAAAGTTTTTTGGATTTTTTTGGGTGTTTTGACCTTATTCAAAAAAAATTGTGCTTATTAGTTTTGCACTAAACTTTTTGTGGATTATTAATTTGTGATGAGAGAAATTGAAAAAGTAATTTTTTTTTCAAATATTTTGAGAAATATTCAAGATATCAAAAAGTCCGATATTTTCAAAAAGAATTGGGTAAAAGTAAGTTTTATTTTTTCAATCCATTTTTGGGGAGACAAACCAATTACCCATAAATGTTTGATACAAGTCTAAACAAACACGAAAAAAACTCGAATATTAACAAAATTCAAAAAGTTAGGAAAAAAATTCCCATAAAACTGGAGACACAACGAACACGTCCCCGTCTGAACCGGTGGATGCATCTACTATCTAGATCCAGCCCAGCCCGACCCGACCCGTATTCAGCCCTGAATTGCTACCACCGGGTCCACTTCCCCGGCTACCTGATGTCATATCTTTAGGTTCCGTTTGGAACCTATGGAAAAGAAAGAAAAATAAAAAAAATTTCCTTCCCATTGTTTGGTTGGAAAGAAAAATGTGAAGAAAATAAAGATTTTAAGTATAATAAATAGTAAATTTTTCCTCTCGTTTTCCTTCTTTTTTATTTTTGTTTCTTTTATTTTTCCTTTCTTCGAGTTCCAAACAGAGCCTTAGCCAAGAAGGAAACGGAAATGACCGGAAGAGAGGTTGATAGCTACCAAAACAACGTCTACTCTCTCTCTCTCTCCTAATTTCGTTATACTTGCAGCAAGCCTCTCCACAACTCTTTCCAGGTAGTTTCTTCGTCAAATCTCCACTCTTTCATCGCTTATATCGCTTACTCCCAGTCGTACGCGCGCACACAATTGATTGCAAAGTTTTGTGTACACTCATGGATACGCTGCACCCATCGTATATTTGTTCATTCTGACCTGATTGAACTAGGTTTCTCACTCAGTTTTTTTGGGGGTTTTTTTGGTTTTCAGTAGGTTAATTGGAGAGCGTGCTTTCCATAACCTAGTAGAGAGATAGGGACTTCGCTTTTTGGCATAACAGTACACGTATAGTATATAGTTGGTATCACGGTGAATGGCGATGCTGCAATTTTCGGATCCGACGAAGCTCAAAACTCAGAAGGTAACCTTCTCCCCTTTCTCAATAGGTGTATGTAGTGAACAATTCGCGCTACTTAGTTTTGCACCAAACTTTTGTAGGACTTCGATTTGGGCCTTGAATGTGATGTGGAGTTATTTGCTTTTCTCACAGTTGTATGTTGATAGCTTTTATAGTGCACGATGTGTTGCGGCTAAATCGGAATAAGTTTCACTTTTTCTTAAAGTTTCGGCCAAAAACCACCAAACCAAACCGAGTCTTGTGTCCCAATCAATGGGGTCAGCAACATGAATCGTATTTTTCAATTGAGCTCTGTTGAGGGTTACTTGTCCACTTAGATTTAGTAAGCCCAAGTCCTCCCATATCAAGGCATCCAAAGTCAGTTTAGGCCTTCCTCTTCCCCTAGCCCCACTATTAACTATTATCATGTCACTCTTCTTAACTACTGCATTTGCCGTTCTACGGTAATATGTCCAAACCACCTTAATCTATTTTCTCTCAATTTATCTTGTATAGGTACAAGTTACAACTCCTAACATCTCACGAATAGTTTCGTTTCTAATTCTATCTCTCCTAGTCTTACCACCCACCCACCTCAACATCCTCATTTCATCTTTACTCATCTTCCTCACTTGTTCCTAGTCGTATAGTTGTTTTAATAAATTCCCCTTTCAATTTTATAGGTATCACACAGTACACTAGAATGGCTCTCCACTTGAGCCACCCCACTTGGATCCTATGGGTTACATTGTCCGGAAAACCATTTTTGCCCAATAACACGTACAAAAACATGGGAAGGAAAAAAGCGAGTGATTGTGTTGTTAAAAGCAGTTTTTGAATTTTTTTTTGTTTGAAAATTTGACTTTGAAACAACAATGAATAGAGACCAAGCTTTATAATAGATATCACATTCGTGTGTAGTTTTTTATTGCTTGTACTGTTGTACTTTTCAAACTCAGAAGGTAACCTCCCCCCTTTCTCTACACTTGCATTTATGTTAATGATTTTTCTCGTACATGTGCACTCAAACTGTAATATAATCCTGTTTTGTGGAACTTCGAATTCGGGACCTTGAATGTGATACAGAGTTATTCGCTTTCCTCACAGTTTTACTTTGATAGCTTTTATTGAGCACGATGTTGTGGCTAAATCAGAAGTTTTTGTTAAATCTGGCCAAAACCATGGCATGGATTCCAAAAAATTTTTTTACTTGGTATGACGTGTGTGTGTGTGTGTGGGGTGGGGGGGTTGTCAAAAGCTCCTGAAAATTAACTCTGAAACAACAATGAACAGAGACCCAGCTGTATAATAGCTACCACACTTGTGCGTAGTTTGTTATTATTTGTACTTTTCAAGCTTAATAATGGGTTGAAGATTTCGTTCGTCGTTTTCTTTTGGTTTACCTCCCGCAATTTAGTACTACAACAGTGTCAGATAGAAGAATATTATTCTTCCTTTGATGGACACATGAGGTTTTCTGAAGTCTGAACTCAATGGTATGTGGTGTGACATTGTAGGGCCTCAATTCTCAAAGATGGATTGGAAGTTGAAAGTGATTTTGGATCGTCAGAAATCTTGTTTCCACATTTGAGTACCAGACACTCGTATTTTGACTTTGTTGGTTTAGTTGAAAATTGAAACACAGACACGGGAAATGTATTGTGCACCTTATTTGCATTCCACTGCTTGATTGCGGTGTTGCACGGCTAATTTGTAATTGATGTCAAACTCCATGGACTGCATCTCCACCAATTCCAAACACATGCATGCGCACGCACAAACTCTCCCCAAATAGCATAGCTAACTGCACTGAGTTAAACTTTCCTACTTAATGCAGCATCACACCGTTCCCTATGCATGAGTATTACTTTCCGATGTACTTGTCATGGACAAAAGTCAGGGTTTGATAGTATATTTTTGTGCTTCATATTGTTGTCTTATTTCTTTTTCTTTTAAAAAATCAATTACATCTTGTTATTAATTTGTCAATTACAGCAGGCTGGCTTTTCAGTTACCCATATAATGTTGAACTTGTTAACATGGTATTGTGGTTAGTGATATGATATTCCTGTTGGCAGATTGCGTTTGAAGACATTTACCCAACTCGTGATTCAGGCACACTCGAGCAACTGAAAGAGTTGAGCTCCAAGCGTAGGGCAATCGAGGAGTCCATCAACGAAAGCAGGTTCATCACTGAGGCTATTGCGCGGGAAATATCTGGGGGTTTGACATCTCATGTTGAACAGGTACTCTATTGGTATAAACGAGCTGAATCGAGCCGAGTATTAGAATGTATAGATTTGTTCGTTAACTTTTTTGCTAACTCAAGCTTGAGCTCTAGCTCAATGAAAATTTGACAAGCCGAGCTTGCATAGCTTTGAGTAGAACTCGAGCGTCTTCACGTGCTTTAACAAGCCAACAATCAAGTATTTATGCTCTCATATAGGTCTAGAGTTGCAAATTATTTTGTACATTTATAAGTTCGTACATTTATGAAATGATAAAAATGTATGCATAATTAGTTTAGAGTCCTTGTAAACATTTGTAAATGTCCAAGTTATAAAATTTTCGTATGTACATATGTAAAATTAAACATATTAGAAATATGAGTTTATGCATATTCAATTCAATATATGAAATTCCCAGCATAAACATTATGCCAAGCTTGCGAGCCTAATCGAGCCGAATACTACCAGGTTTAGGTTCGGCCCATGTATGAAACAGGTCTAAAATTGAGGCTCAGGTTCAGTTCATTCAGTAGACGAATTGAACTCAAACTAGCCTTTACTAAGTCGAGCCTTCAATAGTTTACGAACAGCTTGGTTCATTTGTAGCCCTAACCACAAATATATTGCATTACATGTGAAACTTTTACATGGCTGTTCATGACTGTATTTTTTCTTTTGAAAACCTCTATTCTCACATTATTCATACCTATATTGTAGACATTTTGGCATTATCTCATGATTAACTCATGTTTTCAAATGCTTCGGGTTTTTTTGTCTCAAAGAAATTAATTTGCTTGGAATTATTAAAACCTCGTTAGTCTCGTGGCTCCTGATGTTATTCCCATTATAATCTCTTCATGATGGGTAAAGCTATTCTCATTATGTTTGTTATTCTTCTTAAAATCTTCAGGACCTTCACAAGTTGGAACAATACTTACCATTGTTGGAAAACTTGGTTTACCATGTTAGCTTGGTTAGTGACAACCCACGGATGGTTCGCTGGACTTCAGAGCTTAAGATAAGATGGAGTAGCGCTCTTAGTTCGTCATCTTTCTTCTTTCTTACCGGCCCAAAGTACTTTCGAATTGATAGTTTGCAATTTGAGCTGGGCATGGCCCTTTTCCTTTATGGTGCCGTGATTCGGGAATGGGCTTCAGAAGTTTTGTCAGTAGGTAAGGTACTAAGGTGTATTATTTGTTGCGTACAGTTGGTTTTGTACAATGAAAATGATTGTATGATTGTATCTACCTCCGAGATTGTTGCAGATTTGGTGCAATCTGCTACCCTTTTCAGAAAAGCTGCTGGAGTTTACCACTATCTGGCTCTTGAGGTCCTTCCACCTTTGCTGTCTTCATCGGCTCCAGAAAGGCAACCTGAAGCTACCTCAAGTGTGTCTTCGGTTATGAGCCTCATTTGCTTGGCTGAGGCACAGGTGAGTGCTTGGGTTTCTTCTCTTGTAATTTTGGCCCTGTTAGAGAAACTCCAGTGCAAGTGGCAATTTTAGCCATCCAAATGCTAAATTAAGTATGCTACTGTGTGTTGGCCCAATGCAAGTAGCCATTTTAGCAATTTTCACTCAATTTCAAGAAATGCTTCTTCAATTTGCTTCTAAAAAGTTAAATCTTAATTGACTTTGTTGGTCTTATGAAGAGAGCGAATGAGAGAAGCATATGACTAAAATTTGAAGGAAAGCCTAACCAAATTGCAAACATGGGCAATCATTTGGCCATTACTTTTTTTTTGGCCATGTGATGGAGTGCCCAAAAAGTGGGTGCAAATTTGGTTTTTTAGTAGTTCCATTGGACTTTTGCTCTTAAAGTCCTTTATTTGCACAAGATAGTAGCCTGAGAATTGTGCACATCAGTTTTATTCATTTAGGTTGTCGCTGTCTGCTTAATTCCTTTTTCCTCATAAACCATACATTTCTCAACAAACTAGGCTGTAACTATAAGGAAGGCGGAGGAAAAAGGAAATACTGGTCTTCTGGCAAAGCTGCATTTTGGTGTGTCGCAACTACTTGATGAAGCACATTATATTTTGCATTCAGCAACCCAAGAGTGTAAAGACATTTCAGGGCGCTTTGTGGTATGTATGTATTTTGCATATTTTCTGTACGTGCATTTACTGGTATATTCTTACTGAATTTGCAGTATGTTGGTGCTGAGAATTGGCTTTGTTCGGTTTGGAACTCAAAACCCCAAATTTTGGAAAAAGTTACTTTTTCACTTTTTCTCTCTAACTTTTCAATCATTACTCTCATTTCTCACACTCTCTCTCCACTTTTTACCTCTCTTCACAATCATTACTCTCATTTCTCTCTCTACCTTTATTCAAAAACACTACTCAAAACCCACAACCGAACAAACTTAAATTTTCTATCCTCGAAGTTGAATAATAATGAAGCTATAACTCTTGTCATTGAATGTATTGTGCGGTTGAGTTTACTCCAAGCTCACTTTTTTATTGTTCAATTTGACGTTCTTTTCTCAAATTATCTTCAATTTCTGGTGTCTTTTCTTCTACCTGCCACTGTAGTATATCAGGAATGCTGAACCATACAAATCTTCGAGTTCCTTTTGATACTGTTGTAAACAGCTTAATCTATTTCTTTTCTTTTTTTTTTGAACGGTTGCTTAATCTATTTCTTGTTCTCAACTTTTGTGAACTGATGCTATGAACATTCCCAATCTCTCAACATACAGTGTGTGATATTGTTAAAACATAGCTGGAAATAATATTTGCACTCCTCCGTTTTTATAAGTGCTCTTCCAAATTCTTCTTCTGGCGACTTTGGGTGCTGTGCCTGATCTCCTGAGGTTGAACTCATGAGCTCTTGAATGTTGGGCATAACCGCAATGAATTATGACCAGGACTATATATGCAAGTAATGATCATGAGTGCAACATGGCTCATTGCTGTAAAACAAGTAATATTTCCTGTTACATCATCATGTTGCCCAACATGCTTTCTTGTTATCAAGGACTCTCTCTCTCTCTCTCTCTCTCTCTCCGTGTGTGTGTGTGTGTGTATGTGTGTAGGATCTCCTTTTTAGAGTAGGATACTTCCGATTTGAGCATATTATCATATTGAGGAAGTAATTTAGTTTTGAATATTGTTGGAAGCAACTTCTAAACTTAGAAAGATAGACTGAGGTGGTGTGCTAGGCGGCTTGGTTGTTTTACTGTATTAGTGTTACTGACACCAGTTGTAACTTGTAAGCAGAAAGTCAAACTCGTTGCTAAGACATCAAGGAAGATGAAAATAAACAACGAAGAAAAAGAGAAGAGACAAGAAAGAAAAGGAATTAGGGCCACCAGATTCTTTATGAAAAAAGTTTAAAGAAATAATTGGTTTAGTCAAATAAGTAAATAAGGCTTCTCCTCTTGTGAAAAAGTGATTCCTATAGTAACATCAACCTCTGGAAATTTCAACTCCACACCATTGACACTCATCTGGCTCTATGATTTGTTGCATTCTTTGGGTGCTTTGTTGTTGGAAGATTGTGTCTACGTTGTCTGCTTTTCACCTTGATTAAAGGGAGTCATAAACTCATTCTCATCCTATATTTTCCTTTCTGTTTCTTTTTGCTTTGGCCTTGATTAGGACTGTCAACTTTGTCAACTACACTATTACATGATTCGTTCTGGGGTTGGGGATGGCTGGTATGTTTTGTTATTATAGAATGTTAAACAAATGCCTTGTTTATTTTTTCTCGTCTTTGTAGGATTTTGTTTCATCAAGCAAAGCCCTTCACGAATTAAGAAGTTATAAATACCTTGCAGACAGTATCAAGGTTTCTGGTCAGATAGGTGTTACAATTGGGATTCTTCGCCATGCATTAACTAACGGACAAAAGAAAATGCCTGGAGATGAGTCATGGCGATCGGTTTTCAAGCGGGAGATTGATGAGGTGTCTGTGCTGTTGAGAAAATATGAACATGAGAATGATTTTGTTTGGCACGAGAAGGTTCCTCTTCATGATGAGTTGCCAATTCCAGAAGGTAAGAAAATTGTGAATTATATAGCTTATCATCCCGAAAGATGGGAGAGGGCACTAGTTTTCAAAATTTGACTTTATCGAAATAATTCTGTACATGTATAGTAGTTCATTTTTGGGAGTTTGCAAAAAGGTGGAATGCAGTTTATAGTAATTAGCTATTTTTGTGAAGAATCAACCTCTTGTTTTCGGGGAAGTGGCAAAGTTCTGTCCAGTTCTATGTACTCCAGGGTTTGATAATGCGAATCAGTGGAGTTATTTGTCATTTTTTCTACCTGATTATCAGTTTCTTTTTAGATGTAGTACAGCAAAATGCAGGATATACTTGCAAGCAAGACACACTGTATAAGGGGAAACCCTTTTCCAGTATCAAATCTGGGGGTAAATAATAGTGTAAGGAGTACCACTTTTCAGTGTTTTCACTTGCACCCTTCTTTCTGAGTGCAATTTTGTTCACCCTCCTTAAAAGAGGGTGAATATTACCATCTCTTCTATTAATTGAAATAGTGTGGATCCCACCACAAAGTGATGTCATGCTTACCATGCAATACACTTTTTTGTAAGCATGACATCACTTTGTGGTGGAACCTACATTATTTCAACCAATAGGAAGAAGGGTAATGTTTACCCTTCGTCAGTGGAGGGTGAACAAAACTCAACTCCTTTTATCTAGTTCTCGTTTGGAAATTAAATCTGAACCATTGGATTGGATGATTAACCTCACAATCTGAACCATTGTTTGTGTATAAGATGACAACGTCGCAATTTCCATTTGCCTCGTAATGTTCAAACTCACAAATACCTACTTTTTTTTATAAAAAATAAAAATAAAAATCAGCATGTATGTAACTTTTCCTATATCGGCCTACGTATATAGGATATACATATATATAGAGAATGGTAAACATTTTTTAGAAATCGACTACTGACACAGATTTTCTGTGCACAGATCATTGTGTGGGGCCCACTAAGGGTCCCACACAAACGATCCAAACCGTTCATTAAATTTAACACACTTTTTCAAGGGCCCTTGAGAAAAATCAGCTCAATACGATACCTATTGATACTCGATCCATAAATCTAAACTTTCATTCAGACTTTAGATACTAAATTCTGAATGCAAGTTTAGATGTATGGTTCTGAATGCAAGTTTAGATTTATGGATCGAGTATCAATAGGTATCGGATTGAGCTGATTTTTTTTTTTTTTTTTTGCGGGGGACCCTTGAAAAATTGTTTTAATTTTAATGAACGGTTCGGATCGTTTGTGTGGGACCCTTAGTGGGCCCCACGCAGTGATCTGTGCACAGAAAACCTGTGTCCGTAGACTTTCTGCAATTTTTTCTGCATCTTTTTTAGTCTGAGAGCGAGCAAGGAAAGAAATGCCAAAGAAGCAGATTGTTTTGTACTTTGAAGACAGCTAATTAGGTGGGCTGTTGAACTCTCTTGAATCTTGATCGTCAAAAGTGTTCAGAAAACTTTGCTATTTCAACTAATTATTTGAAGGTTTAAGGTCAAGTTCAGTTGCAACTCCGCATGTAGTGGAGTTTGAATATTCTTCATTTTCGTTTTCTTCTAGTATAGCTTTTTTGACATTAGCTAGGAATTTTATTATGTTCGGTACACTGGGCTTAAGTGGAAAAAGTTAAGGATGGCGTTAATAAAGTTTGACAATAAACCGTAGCGTAGTGATCTATAATTCCTCCGTCCCAATTTAAATGCTTCCTATGCGAAATCGTGTAACTTTGACCTAAAAAAAATACTAGTATTTCTCGTAATATTTTCCGAACTTTTTGCACGTTGGAAAGTACTCACTGAAATCTTTTGAATTGTAAAAAAAAATTAAAAATTAATTCTGAGAATACTTTTTAGGTCAAAATTACATGATCTCATGTGGAGAGTTTAATATGAGATTGACTTTCCATACATTTTCTTGAAAAAGAGACAAAAACAGGTGTATTATCAAGAATTTTGACCACTCTTGCTATTAATGTTAGCTGGTAGATGCAACGATATTTCCCTTTCTGTCTTTTCTCATGTAGTACTAAACTTCTGTAACGAGAAATTTTCTTAAAAAATAAGCAGTTTATTTCACATTTTTAAATTAAAAAATAATGTAAATGAAAAATAATTTTTTTGATTTTTTTTGTATCGATTAAAAGATCTTAAGAAGATCTATCAAACAAGATCCATATTGAAAGGAAAATTATTTATGTAAACACATGATTTTTGAACTTAAAATTACCTTCTTAAAAAAAATACTTAATTTGCTTTTTGAAACGGAGCCTAGTGGATAAACGAACCAAGCTCTGTGTTCAATCTTGTATTTACTTGCTAAAAAATCTTGGATGAGGCAGATTAATTGTTACATGAACAAACAACGGGGCGATTCCAGGGACACCTATAAAAACATCTAAAAAAAGGTCTCATAGTTTCTAATCAAATTTTAATGATTCGAGCTCAATATAATTTAACGTAATTTTAAGAGGTATCCCAGAAATCGTAAAAAAATGACTGAAGTGGATTGATCCGAGCAGCGCTTAGTCTCGATTTGATGGATTCTCGCTCAATTAAAAACTGCTCAAAACAAATACTTTCCGGTTATATTTTTACTAATTTCTTGCAAGCTTCCGTAAAATCACATTCTGCACACATTGAACGGTTCGTATCTTAAAAATTTGATTGGGAACTATGAGATTGAAATTTGGGATTTTTTTTAGATATTTTTTTAGGTGTCTCTGGAACTGCCCCGAACAACGAAAGTTGAGAATTTTTTAAGAATTTTTTAAAACTCGTGGAGTTTTCAAATCAAGCTTAATTGGACAAGCTACTTGGTACTTTCACGTTATCATGATTAAAAATTTAAGATCGACTCAATTAAAACTCGTTTGAGATTGTGTTGCCTAATGGAAAAAAATTATTTAAACATATTTTAAAACTCGTTAAGTTTCAAATCAAGATTAATATCTACTGGGACTTGTTTTGGGGGTCGGTTATTAATCCTATAATTAAAAAAAATGCGATAATAATTTTCTTTCTTAGAATATGTGTACTTAGAGATAAGCATGCATGATATATTTGAGTCTACTACGGCAAGCAAAATATATATATATATATATATATTCATAAAGTTCCACAAAAGTCCCAAAATGACTAGGCATTTCCACTTTCTAAATTGAAGAACTTTTACAAAAAGAACGTAATTTTAAGGTGAAAAATTATGTACTTATGCAAATAATTTTTCTATCAATATGAATTTTATTTGATAGATCTCATTGAAATTTTTTAAACGATATAAAAAAATTACCTTATTTTTAAAAAGTGAGTTTTGGGAGAAAGCGGAAGACAACCTACTCCAAGAAATCTTCAAACAAATCAAATCAAATCAAAACATGCAGCAGTGGTTTGCAACTGCAAAAGACATTTTGGCCTTTAGATTCACTGAAAGGACGTAGTTGTAACCCCAAAATCTCTCTCTCTCTCTCCACAAATTAAATAACATATCCCTTATTGATTTCAGAGTGATACCTCCGTTATATATGCATGTTTTTTTTTTTTTTTTTTTTATCGGCAGCATTATCTATGATGCTATGATCCTGGTCCGAGCAGATAATAATGTATTTTGCCAAAGAATAATCTCGAGGATATCCGATGTTCGAACTATTTACTACTCCCTGCGGCTCATTTTATTTGTCTATTAGAGATTGTCCGTACCCAAAGGCACAAAATAATTCGTTTTGAGCACAAAAAGTTTTTTTTATCATAAAAAGTTTTTGTTTTCAATCCCTCATTGCTATTTTCATTGGTAGAGTACGACACTACCAATGATCATCCAAATCACATAAATTCGAGCCAACAAATTCAAACTGTTGGATTTATTTATAAGATCCTATGTTATTTTCTTTTCGTACATGACCGTAGAAAAATCAACCAAAAAGAAAACAAATTAAAAGCAAATATTGAATTGAATCTAAGGAAATCAACTTTGGACATAATCAATTATTTAGTTGATTTTAAATTTAAAAAGATTATCAAGTTTTTTAAGGAAACAAACCAAAAGCAATCAATTGAAAGAATTTATCAGTTATAAAGTTAAGAGGTTTATATTTGGAAGTATGCTCTCGATCGGACGGATATAATCTATTGAAAATTCAATCTGATGGTTGTAGTGCACTAGTGCCTAAAGGCATGGTGGAATGTATTTGCTCTACAGAATAGTTGTGATCTCCACAAAGCATAACATTTTGAGATATTTTTCTATATTTTACATAGAGAAATATTGCCTAAAAAGTGAGGATAGATAAAGATAATTTTATTACGAGAATATTTTTTTTCCTTTGAAAAACGAAATAATCCGATGGTTACAAATTTAACATGAAGTGATCCAATGGTTATAGAGGTTGCTCTTGTTTATATGCCTAGACATTTTTTAACAGAAACCGCTCTATTTTATAGATATTTTCCTATATTTTACATAGAGATACATTGCCTAAAAAGTGAGGATAGAGCAGGATAAATTTATTAAGAGAATATTTTTTTTTACTTTTTAAAAAAGAAATAGTCCGATGGCTATAAATATAAGATGAAGTGATCCAACAGTTGTAGAGGTTACTCTTATTTATATGCTTAGACATTTTTTAACAGAAATCGCTGTGTTTTATAATGTAGATTTTCCTATATTTTACATAGAGATACATTGCCTAAAAAGTGAGGATAAAAAAAGATAAATTTATTAGGAGAATATTTTTTTTAGCTTTTAAAAAAGAAATAATCCGATGGCTATAAATATAACATGAAGTGATCCAATAGTTGTAGAGGTTACTCTATCTTATTTATATGCTTAGACATTTTTTAACAGAAATCACTTTGTTTTATAATGTAGATTATAATATTTCTTTTGTTTCTTTTGCCTATATCTTTCAATGTGTACCTTGAAAAATATGCAATATGGATCTTATTAGATTTTAATTTATTCAATAATACAAAATTGTAGAAATCTTGAAAAAAATATTATAAATTGAATGATATAGGCAATAAACACAAAATAGACAAAATAAATAATGGACAAACAAAATAAGACGGAGGGAGTAGTAGAAATATGGTCTTCATTTAACGTTGTCAGGGTTTTATTTTGTTACGATTCTCCAATTTATTTTGACCTAGTACTATATATCATGTATCACCACTACAAACTTTCTAATATAAATAGAGATAAACTTCGATCTTTCTGGTTGAGGTGTAAATAAGGAGTTTACATCGTCGCCATGTGTGGGCCCTATCCACACTTTATCGCAATAATCTGAACCTTTCATTTGTAGGACCCGCATAGTAGTGTATATGTTTAAAAATTAGTTTGACCCCTATCGATGTTGAGTCAAGTTGATTTTTCGCCTATATACACTACTCTGTGGGCCCTACAAAATGAACGGTTCAGATGATTGCGATAAAGTGTTAATGCGGCCCGCTTAGGGCGGCAGTGTAAACTCCTTGTTTACACCTCAACCGGAAAGAAGTTTATCTCTTATAAATAACTTATTTCTAGTCGAGGCAACAATAATCTATTTAATGGTTTTATTAGTTAGCCGCGCGAGAAGTAAATTAATTAATCAATTTAGTGGTTTTATTATTTGTTCCTCTTTCTTTGTAAACCCAACAAATGAACAAATACAAATTAGGTTGATTTTTTCCCCCGATCATAATTAAATTGATGATAAAAAAAAAAAAAAAAAACACAGTTTAGTTGTATTGGGTCAGAGACAAGAAAATTGGTAAGGAAATGTTCAATTTGAAGATATCAATAGGCATTTTGTTTTTTTGTTTATCAAAGGCATCTTGGGTAGTCCACATGGTTGGTTGGATGTTCCCACATGTACCTAATACCCACCATTTAATTTAGTCATTGGTATTAGAAGATAATGTATGACCTGCCAATTTCATTATAAAAATATATACCACTATATCCACATGCAATTATAAAAACAAAAAATCCCATATGTTGTGGAATCTTGGACGTGGGGAAGATTCAGAGGATTGGAATATCCCCATCTTTGTGCTCGTTACCTGGAAGATAACTTAAGCAAATGGAGAATATTCTTTACCAATGAATTCATCAGTTGAGTACACATTTCCATACAATAAACAAAAAAGATAAACTGGTCGGAAAACCCTACATTATTAAAAAAAAAAAATTCTCTACATACAATGCTCGTTCATCAATATGCGATATATATGCGCCGTATATTCGGATCGAGAATATTCTCGACCAACGAATTCATCAGTTGAGTACACATTTCAGTTCGATAAATTAACCTAAAAAAGTAAGTTGGTCGGGACACCCTGCGTTATTAAAGAAAATCTCTATATACGATGCTCATTCATCAATATGCGATATATATGCGCGGAATATTCGGATGGTTTATTAGGGTATAGTATATTTCACTTACACATCAAGGACTTGTCTTATTTTTGGAGTTGTTGGCATGCATAATGTGAGTTATTGATAAGTATATTCTTTGGGCGGCCTGTAGTTAACTATCTCCTTGGATTTTCAAGCTGGCCACGTCACGGGATTACCTGCTACCAATTGTAAGGCACAACATCTGGATTGGGAGATGCTGCCAAGCGGAGTTGTTTGGCAGTGGTGCCAAGCAGTAGATTTGGCAGTTCATCTCGGTATGAACAACTCAGATCTAATTCAAGCGCACAAAAATCTGAATCGTCTGTTGCTCGAATCTTAATACGAATTGTCGATTGCCGAGATGAATGGTCGGATGGGCCATTGGGCACCGCTACCAAGCGGAATAGCTGCGTCACGGCTTTGTTTCCTTGGGGTTACCGGAACCATTCCTTTCTCTCTCTCTCTCTTCCTTAACACGTTTTTTTAATAAGTTTTCTGTTCAATTTTCAATGACTCTCACTACCTACTGTAACATAATTACTTCTTATCACTTCAGATTCACAGAAAAAGTGAAGTGATAAAGAAGTCAAGGAAAATGAAAGTTATTTTTCCTGTGTATATATGTACTCCTGACAATGACTTTTGCTGAAAAAGTTTATTCTTTTTGGTAGAATTTATTTTGCAAGAAAATGTTTCTCGATAGGAAGGTTGAAGTTGTGGGAGAACTTTTTTGGTAGCCGAACGAAAAAATTACGATTTTTGTTTTTTGTTTTTTCATCATTTCCGTGCAATTGAACGGAACCCAAATTGAAGTCAAGATTTGCAATCCCCTCCCACATCCATTAATGAGCTACTCGGATATCATGATTTCATGATCATCCTGGACGATCACTACATATGTCTTGATGTGTGCTGAACTCTTTCACAAAATTATATTTGATCGTATATAATTATTTATGTCAAAGGAACACATTTTTCAGAGAATGAACGATTGAACTCGATCTAATCGCCCATTTCCCTCGAAACAAATATATACAATTTGAAATTAAGAACCTAACTTATGCCCGATTGACCGAATCCTATGAAGGCAATGCATCCATGTACCCAACTCTAATTGACTGAGACTTAAAGCTCAAAATTGATTTGGTTTGGTTTGGTTTGGTTGGATGTAAAAATCAAAACCTGCAAAATAAATGACTCGGGTCTCATTAAAAATCACATGAGAAGTTAAGATAGTTGTAGCTAGCGCGATGCGGCATGCCACAATTGGTGCGTAAAAAGCATGCGGCATGCCACAATTGGTGCGTAAAAAGCATTGGGAGTTTTTAAAATTACTTATTATATTTATTTATTTTTGGTCGTTAGAGCATCCATAGTGGTATAATCAAAATCAAAAGGTTGCTAAGGTTAGCAACATTTGTTCAAAAAAGAGCTCACATTGGAGTAACCAAACTTAACAATCTTTTAGCAACTCATCAAATTTTGACTCTTGGATAATCAAAACTATCAATTTTTTATTAATTACCAAATTTAGTTGTCCCCACATTTCCGATCCTCAATCAAGTGCACCATTATTACACAAAAACATTCTCTCTCTTCCATTTTCAACATGTTTCTAAGAGCTTCCACATTGTAATAATCAAAAACAAAAGATTGCTAAAGTTAACAATAAAATACTTTTTTATTTTTTCCAAAAATAGTTTTTTTCGAAACAGTTTTTTTATTAAATTTATTTTTTCAAAAATTATTCTTTTGAAAAAACTTTTTTTTTTATTCAAAAACTGTTTTTTTTTTTTCAAATTTTTTCTCGAAAACTGTTTTTTTTTAAATCAAAGTTTTCAAAAAACTATTTTCTCTTTTTCTGAAAACCTATTTTTATTGGAGTAGTTTGAAAACTATTTTAAAAAAATTCTTTTCTAGGTCAACTTCTAAATTTTTTTAAGTTGGAAAGGTGATGTGACAAGTTTTGATTATTCAATTTTAATTGTACCATTGTGGAGCTCTATGTTGCTAACCTTAGCAACTCATTAAATGGATAATCAAAAGATGATGTGACAACTTTTGACTATCCGATTTTTAATAATTCCACTGTAGATGCTCTTAACAGGCTAATTTTGTCTTTGACTACTCAACGACCGTATGTGAGAGAGGAACCAAAAATGACATTCCAAGAACACTCGAGGCAGTCCTGCTGAATCTGCCGATGATTGTGTCCTTGTTCATTTATCAATCAAAAAATACTTTGTCTTTGTTGATACTAAAAATAAATTGAACGGTCTTTGACCATTCAATAACCTCAAGATTAATTAGTAAATTGAGTTTTAAACACTAAACCACCAGTAATTAAGACCGTTCAACGAATAGTTGTAGTATTTGAGTGAAATGGTCATCGAAGCATTGCTAAATCCGAGTACGAAGAATATCCGCATCACTCTCTCTCTTAACATTCTCCTTGAGTCGCGGAGATTCTTCTTAAAACTAATTAATCTCAATTTAATTACCCCCTTTTATCAACGGAATTTTCCATCCGATCGGGTCGAACCAACAACACCAAGACTACACGATATGTTTTTAGAACTAAATCCATTAATAATTTATTTCAGTCAATAGGTGCATTTGAGTGGTTCCAATACCGGGCTGCTACCGCATACTATTACTACTACTACAGAGAATATCCGCCGCATATTTTGTCAAACCCTTGTCTTCCGTTATGCCTGAGATTTTTTCAAATCGGGCTTACTTTAGCCTCAGATTTGGTAATTATAATTGAAGACTTTATTAACATTTGGCATTACGTAGTGTAATTAGCTCTCAGATTTTGAATCAGTAATAATCATAAGATTAACAGACAAGCTGGCTGGGTATTTTTAAACTTTGAACCAGTAATGGAATGTTTCAATAGTTCAAAAACTAGGACAATATTATTGTTTGTCAAAAAAAAAAATAATAAAAAAGTACTTTCTGTTTTCCTATTCCACACTTTCAAACGTATCCTTTTTGGCACATTCTTCACCTAATAGATTACCATCATCGCCTAATTGCACGTCGACCGACTAGAAGCCAATGCTTTTTTCCAATTAATTCTCTAGATGTCGGTGAAATTTTTGCCTCCGAGGGGGGACAAGGGCCTTTATGATAACCTAATCCGGGCCAACTCTTATCGGCCAACTCTTATCTGGTAATGAAACCCATCCCACCAACAAAGATAAGTTTATCCGGGTGGGCGTAATCTTTGGCAAGGATCAATGAATCGTCGCGTAACAAGTATAAACAAAAGAACGAAAAATAGAGACCCTTTTCTTAAACCCTGATTTGGTGAATCATTTGTAGCTGTATCTTGTGAGGAAAAAAATTGACTTCTACGCAACGTACGTACCGAGTTTTCTTAGAATTTAATCATTATTCCCCCCACCAGAAAAAGAGAAATGGAAAACATTAAAAAAAAAAAAAAAAAAGCTCCTTCGGTTCTGAACTTTGCGATTCCTTAAAGGGAGAGATTTGCACATGCGTATGATTTTTTTGAAAACCCCCTTTTGTCCTCAATATCTACGTTTACCAAATAGTACTAGTCATTATTATTAATTATTTCTGCAAAACTAGCATCAACGGTCCGTGCGATGGACGGCCATCGATCGGGGAAAAAAATACAAATAAGGAACGGGTTTTTTTTTTTTTTTTCAAGAGATACGTTTTTTTTTTGAAAAGTTTCAAGAGATAGGTAGGTATGCATGTCTAACAGGTTTTCTTAAAATTATATAAGTTAATCTTATTGTTTGGACCAATTGGATTTAAAAATGGCTAAAGAGAATCTAAATTATGCCACTTATCGTATTTAGGGGGACTTCTCACAATAGCACCCCCTATATTACCGGTACGTACATGGTATAGATTGTAACACATGGCATTGTTTTGGAGTATTTCCTCCGCAATCCGACGAATCAAGTATCAATTTTCAAAAAATAAGAGAGAGTTCGACTCGTCGAATTGGTCAAAATCTGAGTATTTCTTTTGCCAAAAGTCTACCTCCACCGCTCAACAGTCACTGCTCTCCCTACCGCTCTTAATTTTACCGTTTAAAAGTGTTTTGGACTGACGGTCCGTATTTTAAAAGTACTTTCGACAAGTAATAAAAGACTTTGACGCTAAACAAAAGAAAAAAATTTGACTATTGATTATCGAAACAGACAGTGAGACATTAAGCGACGATGAATGTTGAGCGACGGAGATAGCCGGTTTCTTTTGGAAAAAGAGGTGTGAAAATGGAGGAGTTGTTTTCGTACCGAGTCAAGATTCTCATGGTATCCTCGGTTGCCGGGCACGATGGCGGATCCAGACTTTTCCTACTCCTATTAAAAAGGAGCACCATCGCACTTTTAATTCTCACTTGTAAAAAGAAGCTTTTAGACTTTAGACTTCAGTTTTCTTATTTTATTTTATTTTTGCCCCAACAGTTTCAATAATGTCAAAATGTGTAGCTTCCTTTGAAAAAGGAATAGTGGGACTCTAAAAACATTGATGAATCGCATCAACATAAAGTTGAATACAGTGGTCGGCATTTGCCAAACACGTGCCTTTCGTGTTACCAAACATCTCAGCAAAAAATGTGACTTTAGCTTTCCCTATATTATATGGTCGTCGACCAAGTTGTAAGCTTGGTATGCCATCCCATATGCCTTCATTTCCATAGATTGTGGCTTTTCTTTTCTATTCGCCACAATTTTACGTGTTCTAATTTCTACCTTACGAGTAAACATGATTTCAAAAAATTCAGCTCCAACAAGCTCGTGCATACTCCATTCTAGCAGGAGATGTGCCAAAGTATTTGCATTTGTGTATCTGTGCACTAGTTGGTCGAGACGCAAGGCGGTCGGTCTTCTGGATATATAGGGGGAAAATAGGTCGAGGGGATAATGAGCTAAAACTAAAGCATTTTAAGAGAATTTTGAAATATAGAAAATTTTGTTTACACAGTATTTTTTTTAAAGAAAAAAAAGGAGAACACCAAACTAGTTTTAGTGGCTAAAATGTGGTAGGGATGCATTCATCTTTGCACGGACGGCTTAGATTGAATCTGAGCGTATACCACATCTGTACTATCTATTGCTCAGTCAAGATCCGAGCCGTCGATTTTCGAGATGAACGGCCGGATCGGCCGTTGCTGGCAAGCACCCCCGCTTGGCAACAACTCCCAATCCAGGTAAAACAGCTCGCTCAAAGCGAGAATAAAAGAGACAATTGCCTATCTGATACCATCAAACTCCTTATTGTTAAACGTATCCAAAACATCCTCTCGAGTCTCAACGTTACAGGACCAAGACAACTTATTAAAATTTGCAATAGCAGATAATACCAAAATCAGGTCTACAGTTCTGATCTCAACCGCCTACTATACGATCAACGATTACACAACACATTCACGGGAGGATACGTTACAAACTCTCTACATCACTCTTAACACAAATGAAAGAACTAGAACGCCAGAGAGGCCGTAGATGTATGGGCGGACGAGGAGGTAGCCGAAGAATTACAACGGATTCCACGGTCCCGATCGTGACTCCGACTGGCCCTCTGGTCGGAATCCAATTGCTTACATTGCTGCCTTGGTGTACGAGATTTCGCTGTCTGCGGAACAGGTGGCGGTGGTGCAGCTATTGGGGCATAGATACTTTTAGGGGCGGCGACGCTTGATTCTTCCCGTGATAATAATGGGGTGGGGGTGGCTGTTGCCACCGCTGCGTATTCCGGTGGCGGAACCCAGATTCCCCCCACCACTACAAACTGGGGTTGCTGTGGATTGTTGTCGTTGTGCATTGAAGGAGTTGGTCTTCTTGTATGCAAACGATACTTCTGTAAATAAATAAAAGATGAAGGTTTTTAGGCCAAGCTTGAAAACAATCATACAACACTAGAATCCGTAATTTATATTTCCGTGATTGGCCTGTGGGTTTTGAGGATGAGTTTCCGTCAAGGGAAATGATATGTTAGGAGAAAATAAAATTCAGCAAAAAGTAAAATTTAGCATCTTTAACTCGATATATTCAAAATTACACTCCCCGCATCCATGGTTTACCCCGGAAATTCATAATCCAAACACAGCCTGAAAATGGTACATGATTGATCAAACGATATGGCTACATGTCTAAATCAATGGCCTGAATTTGCCCGATACCGATAGCCACCTAAAAGCTTGGTCCCGAGTAGCTCCCTGCAAAGCAGGTGTAGAACGGTAGATCTGGCCGTTCATCTCGGCACGGATGACTCAGATTGAATTTGAGCGCATAAGAATCGGAAACAAATCTGAACCGTCCAAAACGCGGAGACGAGTGACTGGATCGGCCACTCTACACCACTTTGCAGGGTGATGCTATTTCTAGTGCTAACTTCAAGTCTCATATTAATATATTACATGTTTACCATGGTTTGTGCCACTTGAGATTTGTCCGATCGTTAATTTCAGGGCCCCGAATAAGTCGATGTGGGCAAGCTGGCCCAGACATCCGGTTGAAAAAAAGAGTTGTTCCCATTATTAAATTTGATGTTCAAGGAAACTAACAAAAGCTTAAACCATATATGGCAGTACCCATTGATGAAATCAACCAACCACCACTCTCATGTCTCATCTAGAGATGATGTATGAGTGTATTGCCAAACCGGAATTTGGCATTCCAAACACAATAATAGCACTAAATTACAAGTGCAATTAAGCTCCATTTCACTAACCTGTAAATGGCTCTTGACTTCATCATTCGTAAGCCCATCAACCTTCATTAACTCCCTAATTTGCTTAGGCGTTGCCACTGCACAACACAACTGAAATAAGTAAAAGCATTTCAAATTTCAAGCTAACAACTTTAATTTTCCAATCTCTAAATACAGACCGTGAGAACCACCAAGCTGTTGAAGGGCATTTAAGAACCGCCTATGCAACTCTGGGGACCAGCACCTTCTAGCCTTCCTCTGAGACTGCCCTTCCTTATCTTCTTTATTACCACCACTACCACCACCACCACAATCACCACCACCACCACCACAACCACCAGCAGTTTCAGTACTGGAGCTACCCGCAGCGGCGGCCGGAACCGAACATGGTGAATTAGTAGCTGTACTAGTCCCACCACTTTTCTCCTTCTTAAAAGGATGAAAAGCACCACCATTACCATTTCTCTTCACCTCTATTACTGACACCTTTCTAGGGGATGATTCCTAGAACAGCAAAAATCAAAACTTTCAAAAATCTGATAAGGCAAATTAACTAAAACCCAGGTCAGGATTAAACTCAATTTTGGAGTATTATTACCAAGGTAACCTAAAAAAAATACTCCAGTCACTTTTAAAATTATAATCCACGGCGAAAAGAAGCTATTTTTAGTCTTAAAAAAAAAAAAACCCTTTTGTACATTAATTTTTGAATTTCTTTCACACCAATTTGGTTCTTTGAAGATTGATTTTTTTAAGTCGGTGAGGAAAAACTTCAAAAAATTAGTAATACTTCATTTTTTTCATCTGTTGTTTTGTTGCAACAGATCATAATTTTGGGAGAGTAAGTTCACAAGATTACTGTTTACCGTACCTCTATGGGGGGTAGATCTGGGGTCTGATTCCAGAGCTGAACAGATTTAAGCCAGTCCGATTTCTTGGACGATTTGTCAATGCTCTTGTAATTGTAATTCTTTGTGGGTTTTTCAGATTCCTCATCATCTTCTTCATCATCATCATCATCATCACAAGATGAGTTCCTCTTAACTGGCATGAATTCCTCCAAAACCGGTATTTCGCTCGACGTCTGCTCAGAACATTCCGATTGTCCTTGAAAGCACTCCGGCGTAGTCCCAGACAACTGCTGTTTGCACGACTCAATTGCTTCCAAAAGCCAAAAACCAAAAACTCAAATTAACAAATAAACTTCCATAAAAGATCTAGAGAGAAAGAAGTCTACATAGGGCTTTGGCCCCACCAGTAAACGGTAAAATTGGTCCCAGATTAGTTAAAGTGCTCGTAAACTAGCCCGATCAGCCGAGTTATCGAGGGTGAGGAAGAGAGAGAGATTGCAAGAATTTCCAAATGAGTATTCTTGAAATGCTACGTACACAACTCTTGACCACAAGTCCGAATGCAACTACGTTCGGTACCGTTTGACGCATGTAAAACCGTGTTCAGACTGCATCCGGAGCAGTTCGACGCATGTGAAAATATGTCCAGAGTTAATGTCGAGAGTTATGTACGTAGACTTGGGTTTCGATTGGTAATACCTTGAGTGACGAGCTCTAGACAAAGAGGAAGCTCCCGCTGGAAAACCTGGATCTTGCGACGCTCCTCTTCGAGAGCCTCGATGTATTCTTGACATATCTGGGTTTTCTCTTCTGCGATGTGGTGGTCGTGAATTTTCCCGATCATTATTTGCTTTCTCGGAGGGGGGAAGGAGGCCGGGGGAGAGAGAGAGAGAGAGAAAGATGTGGGGGGATTAATAGATTTGGAGAGGTTTTGTCTGAGGATAGAGAGAGATCCGTAAATAGGAATAAAGGGATCTAAGTAGAATCAGAAATGGAATAAACTTGGGATGAAAGGAAAAATATACTCGTATGTTTACAGCCTATAGGCGGAGCAAATAATTTATTCCATTTGAGAGAGAGAGAGAGAGAGAGAGGGGTAGGGGTGTCTGGGGGGAAGGGTCGAGGTCGGGGCGTCGCGTACCTAATGAATCTTGATGGTGTTTCTGCTTTCTAGGGAGAGAGAGAGAGAGAAGAAAGACAGAAAGTAGTGGGTTGAATATTCGAGGGAAGGATTCCTCCTCCCTCGTCGTGTGCTGGCAATGACATCACCCATTACAATCCGATAAGATCAAAAGACCGTCTCCCTCTCTCCTCTATCTGTATCTATTTCCACTTTCTAGATTTTACTAAAGAGATAAGGTCCCGCTCCGCCTTCTTTTTAAAAAAAGAAGGTGTTTTCAAATTTAAATATAAAAAAATTAAAGATAATTTTTTAATTTTTTTTACGCCATTTAAAAGATCTTAATGAAATCTATCAAATAAGATTCATATTGGTAGAAAAATTATTTGCGTAAACACATGATTTTTGAACTTAAAATTACCTTCATTTTCTAAAAGTTCTTTTTTTGAGAAATCGAAACACTCCCTAAAGCTACAACCCCACTAATTGTACAGTAATTGTGTAAGGAGAAATACTAAGTGCAAAGAAAAGACCCTTAAAGTGTGTATGAACGGCTCAGATTCACTGTGCAGTGTATTGTGTAGAAATCATCTCAGATTTTTCACACAAATGATTGGAATCGCTCAATTTATTTAAAATATATTTTTAATGAACCCTGTAAAGAAAAATAGCTGAATCGAATATCGGTGTAGACTTGATCGATTTTTTGCTCAATTTCTCTTACAGGGATTCTAAAAAAAAAAAAATTAAAACAAATTAAGCTGCGCTGATTATTTCTGTAAAATCTTGAAATAAATCCCAAACAATCCGGTGTGCAAATGGTGTACTCGACATGGTATACCCATGGAAGGACTCATTTTACTATGGTGAGGTGGACCTCAGCTGCTAAACATGAGTCTCCATCGGAAGTTTTCAAAGCATAGGGATGACAGTGGGATGGTTCAGGGTGGGATTTAAGGTATCCCTTTCCCGTCCCATTTTATATTTGGGGCGGAGTTAGAGCTGGAAAAATCGAGGAGATGTTGGAGTCGAAAAATAATCAAGTTCCGTTTATTGATGTAATTTTGACCGACTTTATTCTTGGTATATGGTATTTTACTCTTATTATGTGCACAAGGTTGGAATTATATAGGTGCATAAATACAAAAGTATTTATATTTCTATGATTAGAGTTGGCTGGGGTTAAAACGGGACGAAAAAAAGCAAATATCACCCTTCCCATTTCCTTTTCAAATCGAACAGGGGATGGGGCGAAGGAAATTGCAGTAGTAAAGAAAGAGATTGTTAAATGTGCATTTAGTAACTTTTTCAGTTTTTTGTTTTTAAGAAATTAGAAGTAGAAACAGATTTATATTTTCATAAAAACAAAAACAAGAAACATATTTGGTAATATTCGTGTTTCTCAAAAAAAAAAAAAAAAACACTTGGGAAAACACCTTTTTGTAGTTTTCATAATTTACAGAAATTCTAAAATTTTTTAAGAAAAACAAAAAAGTAGAAACTTGTTACCAAAATAAAATTTCTTCTTTAGTTTTCAAAAAAGTAAAAATAAAAAACGAAAATCAATTGGCTGGACATAGCCCACCAGACAGTGAATTAGGGCTCCAAGATGTGGGCCCAAAGTAGGGCCCTCTTTTAGGCAAAATTTCATTTCTTCTTCTTTATTTTTCTACTAGATAGATAAGCTTTATAATTTTTTGTAAAATGGATAAGTTTGAACTTTGAAGTACGAAGCAAAAATACAGTACTATATTTTTATTTTGACACTCCGTTTTTGGCCATTTTCATCCCTCCACTTTTGCTATGTGTTACAAAATTAATCTTTAATCTAATTGTTTCTAATTAATGCCTCACACACGAAGGTAAAGAGAAGTACATAATTTTTATTTTACCAAAAAATAGAGAGTACAAAATCTTCAATTTATTGTTGTAGTACTAGTTAATTGAGAGAATAGTAGGTTGAATATTTGAGAGAAGATTCCTTCTTCGTAGTTTCTACGTCGGCTGTCAATGACTTCACTTATTTAAGTTAGATAAGATCTAAGACTGTGGGTTTGTTTAGTGTGATGTCTTATCAATTTACTTATTAAAAATTTGAAGGAATTTCGACACATTTTTGTGTTTAAAATTAGGATGAATCGGGACGTATTTATGATAAAAGGCACTAAAACATTTGTTTTCACTACTATCTTTGTGTACTTTATTTAATTGCTCTTCTTTTTTTTTCAACTTTGACAAATTCCAATGGGTGTATTTTAGTGATTCTAATCTTTTAAGATTCGAACTTCTTTATATATATATATATTTAGAAATAACATTTCTTTCTGCAATCGGCCCATGAGTGTGTAGGCGAAAGAGAGCTTTCGCAAGACCAACTCGTCGAGCAGGGACAAAAATTGTGTCCAGATTCATTCAGATTTTCTAAATTGTGTGCAGATTTCTTATACATTTATAGTGCTCGGCAAAATCTAAGAAATGGTTGAGTTAGATTGAGATGATTATGGCTGTGTTCGGTTGCAATTTCCGGCAATTTCTGGAAAACATTTCCAGAAAAATTGTAATTATTACCCCTATTCACTTTTCTCTCATTCCAATCATTACTCTTTCATCCAATCATTACCCCTATTCTCTTCCAATAATTACCCCTATTTCTCTCTCTATCTCTCTCCAATCATTACCCTATTTCCAATCATTATCCCTATTTTTCTATCAAATCATTACTCCAACAACTATTTCTAAAAACTAAACCAATCACAAACTCAAAAATTTTTTTTCGAATCATTACCCAGAAATTACAACCGAACTTAGCCTATATATCTCAGAAATCATGCCGAGGGGCACTACACTTCCTGCCAAGTCTTGTATGAAAACTCGTTCTGGCATAAACATGCTTTTACCATGGTGAGGTGGACCTCAAGTAGCTAAACATGAGACTCCATAAGAGTTTTGCGGAAGATTCTTGATATAGGGAAAAAAAAATTCTTAAACAAACGTCTTCTAAGTACCATTGGTATGGCTGGCAAGTCTGGCCTTGTCATAAGCTCACCAGGCCGCCGTCTAGGACCCTAAAATTTGGGCGTCCATTTTCAGTAAATTACTCTTATATATGGAGTAGTATATAGGCTGTAATATGTTGTTGTAGTAGCTCATTTGTGTGAAGTGTCAGTAGGTCTTGAGGTCAAATTTTTGGAGCATGTTTGTTTCTTTTGCAGAATTGCTTGGTACTCCTCAATAATTGTTTAATTAAAGCTTCGGATTGGATTATTTTAGTCCCTGTTTGTTTGCAAAAATGAGAGGATATGATTCAAAAAACCAAATTGTCAAATTTGTCCTTTGGTCATTTCCTGTTAAGTCTTTTTATTCTGTGAACTTACGCTTCAAGAATTGTTGCAGCTCATTTGGAACCTATCATGATCACGTCACAAGTCCATTGAATAAGCGCTTGTCCAAAAAAATAAAAACAAAAAAAGTCCATTGATTAAGATTGAATATTCGAGAGACCGATCGCTTCCTCATCCTTTCTATGTGAGTTGCCAATGACATCACTTGTTTCGATTAGTTAGGATCCAATACCACGGGGGGGCTTGTTTGGTATGCCGTCTTATCAGCTTGCTTATTTAAAACTTGAATGAATTTGGACACTTTTTCTGTTTAGAATGAGGATGAATCAGGATACAATTTTAATAAAATTACAAAAGTTTCGTTCTCAATCCTTGTTTACTTTATTTGATTACTCGGTGTTCTTCGAATTATTTGATTACTCGGGTGTTCTTCGAATTTGAAAATTCAGTTATGTTTGTTTTTAATGGTTCGAATCTTTTAAGTCGCAAACTTGTTTTATTATTTTTATTGTAATAAAAGCAAAAGAGAACTTGACTGCAAGACCAACGAGTCGAGCATGGACGGAAATTGGGTCCAGATTCATTAATTTGGATGTTAAGCAAATAAACTAAATAAGGCGGCATTCCAAACAGGCCTTCTCTCTCTCTCTCTCTCTCTATCTCATTTTCTCTTTCTAGATTTTACTAGGGTGAGGTGAACCTCAGATAGCTAAACATGCTCCATTGGAGATTTTGGGAAGGGTTTTGATAAAGAAATACTAACACACGTTTCTAACCAATAATAAAATACAATTCAGTAAAATCAATTGCTGTCACCGATGTATAGAAACTCCTTGCACATAATTTACCGTCCTTTCGGTATTTTGCATCGAAATATAGTATCGTAACTACATTTGGAGGCATTTTTTACTTATGATTTTCTTGTCCTTTTTAAAAGTGGTATAAAAAGGACCCAGAAAACACCATCTGACGGCCATATTTGCATTCACAATGGTCCAGATTTTTAAAAAAATTCCCGGAAAAGTTTTTTAAAAAATCTCGACCGTTAAAAACACCATCTGACGGTTGCAAACACTCTAACCGCACCTGGACTGCAGACAAACCTTGTGCTGTAAATAAAATCGCAACAGGTTGGTTTCTGCGTTTTTCCTATCAATTTCTGCGCTGTAATTGATTTCTCGGCCATCTAATTACATGAGGTTTTTTTCGTGCACGCAATGGTCTTTACCAGAGTAGTACAGTCACTTGGTTGGTATCGGTTAATTTCTGTAGGAAGTCTTGATCTACATATCGACTACTTGCATGCGCTTCTCTGACATCTGACCATCTGATCAATTTATTGATGGATGTATCATTCATTTGGTTTATACTGTATGTGTTTTTTTGTCTTCCACGTGTACAATATGTATCCCAGCATATTTGGGTAACAATGCTGTTATTAGTGGGTGGGGCTGGTTAGTTGTTGAGATTTAGGGTCCTGTTATGGAAAAGCCTTTGGATCTGGGGCCCTGTAATGAGCAAATTCATTACAAGGTGTAGCGAGTAATTGTAGCTGTCCAAAAATATTTTTAACGATTTGAATTTAAAATTAAAAATTAGCACTCACACAAAATGACAAAAAACACAAACTCCAATACAATTTTTATATTTATCTATGCACTTACACACACGATTATGCAATTTTCACACATATACTGTATATTGTTATTTCATTTTATATTGGATTCTTTTTCCTGGCATTTTTCATTTTATATATTGTTATTTTTATCAGGAAAATCTCCTTAGCCACATAAAGATGCTACCAATTAAAATGATAGACTCAACTTCCGTGCACTCTATACGGGCTTTGTTTCGATTTTAATTGGACTCTGAGTCCTTTGCTAATGGAGATAGAATTAATCTTTGAAAATATAATCAATATGCGCATGGAATGATCCGAACACCTTATAGTATATAGAATCATGAAAAGATACAAGTTATTCTGTTATTGACTTGCTCAAAGCACTCTCTTTCAATTTGTTCGGCGTGGCCACGTGGGATTTAGGGAAAAGCTTCCTCTTAAAGTATTAGATTCGAAGCCTTCAAGGTGTTAACAACTCCTTCCGGACCAGTCCATATGGAACTTTGCTCCAACTTTTGTTTCCGCAACTGGATAGCGGGATGAGCTCCTAAGATTAGTCAAGATGCGCTGCGCTGACCCAAACACTCTATTTAAAGATTGAATTGTTCAAATCCGTGTTTTCTCTGGATCTGGGGACGCTGTCGACCTGTAAGTCTACGCATGCACTACATGGCGTCTCAATATTTTGTAGGAATACACTGGGGAGTTAGGAGGTAGAAACTTGAAATTGGGGAATCTTCAGAGTTGTATATACTTGGAAAAGGAGTGCCTGCCTGCTCACGCTCTCAAGGGCCAAACCGGATAAGCACAACAGGACAGATCATTGTGCTCTTGGACACTGTCACGTTGGGTTGTAAACGAGTCGAATCGAGCCAAATATTAGAATGTTCAGACTCATTTGTTAAGTTTTTACATGAACTCGAACTCGAGCCGAATTCAATAAAAATTTGACGAGCCAAGGTCGAATTGAACTTGGCTAAGTTTGAGTCGAACTCGAGCTTGTTCACACAATTATGCAGTACTATTTAGTTTCAAACCCGACAAAATAGTATTGTGGAGGAGGGTCATGGGGCACCACATGAAAGTGTCCCTGAGGCACTGGATAAGTTTTTGGACAATTGTGCAAAAAGTTGTAGTACAACATGGAGTTGATCGGATGCCGATGAATTTGTGATTGAATAAAATTAATTTAAGGTGCAATCTCAAAATTATATTTTCCTTGATATTTTTTTCCTTTTGAGAATAAGATACTTTTGATCATCGACTTATCTCCGGCCAATTTGATTTTTGTAGAGATATTTTGAATATTGGGCTAGATCTCATTTTGCATTCACAACAGTCAAGAACCCCCGCTTCAATATTTTAGGTGTGACAACCACTGCTTAGTGCAGTTGGTAAATCATTGCCTTCTCTTTGTGAAAGGTCTTGGGTTCGAGCCCCACAGGGGGCAGGCCCTTTAGGGGGCCAGAGCTATGGATAGCTTCTGGTCTCCCCGTGCTAACTTTAACACCCCTACTAACCCCCGCTGATATATATCGCTGTGGCAAAAAAACAAAAAAATATTTTAGGTGCATTGTCTTACCTCTGTTCACATAATTGATAATTCTTCCACATTATTCTTTGCTTTAGCCCTAAATTCTAGTAGCTTTACTTTTATGCATTCGTTCTCAATTCTCCCTTTAAACTTCTACTCTTAATTTTTCTTTTTTTCAAATTTTAGTGATTTAAAATATTTTTGAAAGATACTTTAGAAATATTCACGTGACTCAAGCTATATCCTTCAGAGTATATCCAATCTATCTTATAAAATTCAAAAATAAAGAATGGATGTGATATATTGAGGGAAGATTTTTATAATTTATTCCCCTTTTTTCACTTAATGAGAGAATATTGGAGGGACTCATGATACTTTTTAGAGATTTGATCTCCAAATTTACTTTTGGGTCTCCAAAAATAGAGACACCACTCTCATTTTAGAGACTAAAAATCTCTAAAAATTATCATGGGTACCTTTAAAATTCTCTCATAAAGTGCAAAAAAGGAAATAAATTTCGAAATCTCTACTTAATATGTCACTTTCATTTTCTATTTTAGAAATATTTTTTTTCTTTGACCTTCTCTTTCCCACTTTTTTTTGGGGGGTTTGGAACTGACAACATAAAAAGGAGTAAAATAGTATAGGTTGGGTCACCCTCATTCCTACTCCACCATGGAACACGTGTTCGCTAATCCTCGCTCTCGAAGATTAGTGGATAACTATAGGACCATAGGCAAGTCTTCACATAATTCTTGAAAATTACCCTTTCTTCCGCTCTCAAATCTCAATTTGCGCTTGCGCTGTTAATTCGTCACGAATTGTAACTATTTTGAAAATTTTTGAAAGACGTTTTTACATACGCGCTCCTACTCCTAAACCCAGCACGCACGTTATGTAACTTGGGTTCACCCTTGCCTCAAACCTCCAGCATCGTGAACCACATGTTCACTAGTGCACAAAAGTGGGGAATCGAAAATTTCCAACTGTGGACCCCTGTACCTTTTTTACAGAGAATAATAATTCGTCGTTTAGGTAGCGGGCTCACGGTGTGCTTGGTTTGATTTGTTTTTTGAAAAAAAGAATTTCAACTCAAAAACTACTCACTATTCCTACCTTCCAATCATAACTCTTGTCTCTCTGATCATTATTTTTCATTTTTTTTATATCTCTTCACTCATTACTCTTATTTTCATTCATTCCTAATTTCTCTCTCTACTTATTACGTAAAAGCCAAACTCAAAAATTTTCAAAAATCCATCCAAACACAGCTTAAGTTTGCTGGCCCAGCCCATGCCTACTGTTCCTAATGACCAACCCAACCCCAAGTCCGGTTTAACCCCAAACCCCAAAAAACAACCCTGTGAGAAAGATGGAGTGATGTTGCTAGACTTGATTCTTGAACTGACAATAATCAGTAGGAATGGCAAAGACGCGGGGCGGGGCGGGGCGGGACGGGTTTTTGCCTATCCCGACCCGAAAATCATTATCTGCCTCCGCCCCCGTCCCGAACCCGATCGGGTTTTTTTTGGGTACCCCCGTCCCCGCCCCGATCGGGGAACGGGTTTATCCGCCCCGCCAATAAAAATTAAAATAGTAAAAGAATAAGTAAAAAAAAAGAAGCTAAATAAGAATAAAAATTATCTAAAAAATAAAACTTTTGAAATTATTTTTTTGTCTTTTGGTATCGCGTTTTTATCTAAACTTTTAATTGCAATCAATATTTTAGATACCTCATTCCATTTCTTTATGTGTAGAATTTATTCTAAATATTTGAAGAAAACTTTTTAAAAAATCCACTAAACACCCATAAATATCAATTTTTATTTCTTTTTTAAATTTAATTAGGTTACTAGACAGTAAAGAGACATTTGTTTTTTGGATTAATGCTAAAAAAATGAAATGATATATATATATATATACGCGAGTCGGGTAATTTTGGGGCGGGGTACCTTCCCCCGAACCTGAGCGGGTTTGGATTTTTTTACCCGACCCCGACCCGATACCCGAAAATGGGGTGGAAAACCCGCCCCGTTCGGAGCGGGTTTGGGGCGGGATGGGTACGTTTGCCATCCATTAATCAGTGCTAGCTCTCATATTTGGATTGCCCAAGCCCAGCACTAAACTTGGTTGTCGATCCATTTACTTTTTTTTTCCAGGGTCAAACGGAAATTTCCCATTTAATTACCATTAAGTCATAAAAAATAAACAATACATACAAGTCAAAAATTTCTTGTTGGATATACAAATTCTTTTTTTTTTTTTTTATTACCCCAAGATAGAGGGTTTGCCAAAGTCTGAGGTGAGTTACCCGAAACCGGCTCTGATAATAATGGCCGAGGCTGCACCAGCAAAGCAACACTGCCTTTTCAATGGGAAAAAATATCTTTACCAAAATTTCATTTCTTATTAGGGCTCCCATCAATGTGGAGTAACTGGCATAAAGTAGTACTTTGGGAGCTCGTTACATTTGAGGTCCATTTATTCGACAGAATTAGTAGTGAAAATATTTGTAATTTTCCCGGACATTTATATAATTTCATCCATAAAATATATATAATTTCACCAAATTAATGATAAAAAAATAAATAAATAGTACGAGTACAATACCCCCGTCGGTTTTGGTTCGGTTCCGGTTCTATCCAATAAGCATCCAAACACTTATTCACAATTAAATATGAACTCATAATATTAAAGAAATGGGAAGATAATCTGTTGGAATAGGAAAAGGAGAAAGAAAATAAAAGCTTTCCTAACAAATGAGATTTCATCTCTAATATATCTTAACCTATCAAATTCAAATACATATTTAATTACACACACATATGTATTTCTATATTTATCTTAGTTTTAAACGGTCCGGTTCGGTTCTAACCACGGTTCATTAATTGAGAACCAGTAACCGAGCCGAGATTAACGGTTCTTATTTTTTTGGAACCATAACCTGACCGTAGAACTGCAGAACCGAACCAAACAGGACGGTTCGGTCCGGATCGGACCGGTTTTACAGTTCGACCGGTTTTCTTGAACACCCCTAGTGAGGTCCATTTATTCGACAGAATTAGTAGAGAAAGTATTTGTAATTTTCCCGGACATTTATATAATTTCATCCATAAAATATATATAATTTCACCAAATTAATGATAAAAAAAAATAAATAGTACGAGTACAGTACCCCCATGATATACGTATTCCGTACTTTCCAAATTATGCGTCCTATGTATGTTTAATCTAGACGAATGTCAAACTTTTGATTACCTGGGATATATTGTACTATCTGACACATCTCGTCAACCAAACGAGCCCGTGAAGTAAAATACAGGCACAATATCGTAAGCGTTATTTGATTATACTTTTTTTTTTTTCAAAAACAAAACTGGACAAGAATTTGGATTAATGTTGAGCCTTGTTATCAATTTCCTAGCTATTAGGCAATTGGGCAAGAATTTGCTTCGATGAGTAGACTTTTACAAAGAGCTCTTCGTTCTTGGGCCATTAAACAATGAGGCTATTACTTGTTTCGATAAAGGCTTTGTAGACTGGGCTTGAGGCCAGGCCCAAAGATCAGGGCCTTGCATGACCAAGCCTGTGACCCTGGATTCGAACCCGGAGGCCTTCCCCATCCTCAATAAAAAAAGAAAAGAAAAAAGAAGCCATTTTTACTGAGAGGCATTTTTTGTGTTTCACCCACAAAACTACGTTGTTCAGATAATATGGGGCCTTTAAAAAGTTGAATTCTTAAAGCAAAGGCGTAGATGGGTACAAGCGTCGTACTCGAGCTATGCACGGAGGCAGAATAAAAAATCCTGTTATGCATAATGTTATTTTTAGCTACCGGTATTGTCTGGTTAAATTATTTTTACTGCTCATTGATTTATAATTTAACATTGAATGTAAAAGATCAACGGTTGGCTACTGGTTTAGTTTTGTTAAGTGAAGCCGCTGTTGGATCAACGTTAAGGGATGCTTGTCAACAATCCAAACACAACCTCTCATATACATGTGAAGTCCATACGCGTTAGTGTGCGTGGACCCCACATGCATGTGGGGAATTATGTTAGGTTTTATGCATGTATGTAGCAATTTTGTTATTCAAGAGAGAAAGTTTGAGCATAAAAGGAACTTTGAAAGCCTTTTTTTTTTTTTTTGTGTGTGTGTGTTGTTGTAACTTTTACGTATTTTGCAGAGTGTAGTAAAAAAAAGAAGAAATGAATTTTATTCAAAGAATGTCACATAGGAGAGAAAATTAAGGGGAGAGTTTAATTTTAATTTTGAAAACTACAGTTGCTTAGAATAGATAGATAGATAGGTTGGGCTCTTGAAGCCTCACTGTGCAAGTAACTCGATACCAAATAACACCGGCAGAGCGACAATAAAAAGATAAATAAATAAACAAATAAAAAATAATGCCGGCAGTAAATACATTAAAAAAGCCTTCAAATTTTATCCAATATATTGACTAGATATAGAGTAAAATATTAAGACCGTTGTTACCCGAACAATGTCTTTATCTTTGCTTTTCAGTACTCCAATTTTTTTAATTTTTTTTCCAATCGAAAGACCGAACCAACTCATTAATATCCGTCATACGGAATCTATAGATAATCCAAAAACTCGTGATTCTTATTTTATTAACAAATCACTATTTATTAGACTATTCCAAAAATAAACATGACCTCTAACGTTTAAACATTTACGAAATAGTAATTTCCCACATATTTTACCATTGGTCCAAACTAAAAAGCACCACACATGTTTGGCCCAATGATTATGTAGCACTCTTTTGTGACGTGAGGTTTAAAATTCGACTCAAGTTGGCCATCGCATTCATGTACTAACTTATTCTAACACATCAAACATTCTATCGTCTAAAAAAAACTCCGAAAAGCACCACAACCCCGTCATTTACATCTGGCAGAGCCACTAGGGTGTGCTTATTTTTTATCAACTCTTTATTTTTATCCATTAGCTACTTGTTGCATGAAAGAGATGTTCAAAATAAATCTAAACTCCTAAAGAAACAATAGAAGAAACTACTTTAGACCACGGGTTCAGTGGCGTCTCCAGGATTTTAGAAATATGGGGTCATTCATAAGCATAAATTATTTTATCAGTTATAAATAATAATAAAAAATCAATTATGTAGTTCGACAAAAAAACACATCATAAGCTCAACAAACATTTCATCTAAAAAATAAAAGATATCAAGCATGTACTAATAAACTTCTTTGCAGTTCACAAAAAGAAAGAATTCAAGAGCTTCTTCCATTGCATTTGATGGGATTTTGCTAAGTGGCATCCCAACACCCATCAACATCATATAGTTTGGTGGGGTTCATACACTTAGCGGAGGACTTCACGGAAATGTGTAGTGTGTAGCAGTATTGAGGCACCATGTGGCGATACCTCAAGACAACAAAATAATTTTTCCATAGAGATCAGTGAGGTGGGTTTCAAGTGGGAAAATAATAATGTGTTGTGGTCATCAAATTTAATGCGGTGATTTTAACTTTTAACTTTACGGAGGGGAGGGTGGATTTCATGTGGGAAAATAACAGTAGTATAGCGTCATCATCAAATTAAAATGGGGTCATTTATTAATTTGAAAAAAAATTCAATATAGTAACCGTAATTTTTTTTTCCGCCATGGGGTCGCCCGACCCCGCTACTTCAACTGTGGCGCCTGCACGGTTTAGTCCAATTTGTTGGTGGGTTTGCACCTCATACAATTATTTAGGCTTCGATTATAATTGGGGTCAGGTCGCAGAAAAAAGTTCTTACGAATCTCCTAGTCCCGGCGTGGATGCCTTGCCTTTGAACAGACCGAATAGGAAATTAGTCGAGGTTCGCGTAATTAAGCTGGCTTGGACACCTTGTCGAACCAAATAAACACAACAATGGGTAAAGAAGGAACTTTAAATGAATAGTTTCAAATTGACCAGAGGTCAAAAAGCAACAAGATAAATATTTATGTTCACCAGAAACTTCCCCCTTGTTAAAAGGTACGAGGAGATGCATTAGTTAGGGTTTCGATGGCACTGGAAAAAGAAGAAGAGACTGCAGTAGTCATGGCTACTAAACTGGCAATGGCCTCACATCAAATAGAGGCCCGGGGGGGTGGGGGAGAAGGGGGGTTTGCTTGTTGGGCTGAAAATCACATACATTTATGAGCCTGTTTCCTTTCCCCGAAAGTTTCCATTTCCATACTAGACTATGAACTAGAATCCTTTGCTTCTGTCTTTCCCATTTCCATATCACACACTTACCAAAGTTGCACAAGAGAATCCCATACGTGTGCTACGTACAGTCCTACTCTCTAGGGTTCCTCGTAAACAAGACAATTCGGTTGATTCGGTTTATTGGCTAAGCTACTTGTCTGGAGATGGCATTAGTTTGGCAATGGACTTGGGGAGATCAAATCGCTAGAGATAGAAACTAATTCCATAGAACCCATACTGGTGGTGTAATTGATTGAGAACCACGATGAGTCCGATCTCGTAACGTTACCCTTACCCCTATTGGTTGTTACAAACTTGTAGGTCTTGCTAAGGTTAACCACAATTATCGTTAATTAAAAAGTCACAAATTATGGAAGTGATAACTGATTTCGTACCTTGCTTATGGGAAAATTCTCCCCTCCGTTCACGTGGGGCAGATGAGGTTGCGGGGTGTATTTTTGGGGTTTTGCAGTTTCCTGCTAGTTTTGGGTTTGGTTCTTTTGGTGTTCTTCGGACTTTGTCCCTCGGGTGCTTGGGTTTTTGCCATTTTGGTGTTCCGTCCAGTCTTTTATTGGACGCTCGATGTATCATTTGTTGAGTATTAATAAGATCTTTTTGCCGATCAAAAAAATAGAAAATAAAAAATTCTCCCTCCGTTAAAATTCCCACTAGGAAAGATTCGGGGCCCTCTTGATCTGCTCCTGGCATTAGTTTGGCAATTATCGCAAAATTTAAAATTTCAAGGTACTAAATAGTGACGAGATTATTGAAAGACTAAAAAGTGTGAATAATACAAAAAAAAGAAGAGCGGGGAAATTAAACCGGCCATGCATGTTGGGATACGGAAAAAGCTGGACAGGTAAAAACCAAATGGAATAAAGTTAGACAACAGTAGTAATGGGGAGCTAGCTATATAGCTAGGTTTGTACTTCGTGGTATACATGAGTTGTCTTCTCTCCGGATCTATTTCCCAGTTTGATTGAACATGGATCTGCGCAACCCTTTTGGATATCAAAACAAACACATGCAAGTTTTGATTTCATCAACTGGAGTTAAATTAGTGACATCAAAAGCATACATATATATATATATACTGGCCTGAACATCATCAAACTGAAGCTAGCACTCCATTCCAACAGACCAGTTCCTTTTT
The DNA here is from genome assembly GCA_025413875.1 of Rhododendron molle. Taxonomy (NCBI): domain Eukaryota; kingdom Viridiplantae; phylum Streptophyta; class Magnoliopsida; order Ericales; family Ericaceae; genus Rhododendron; species Rhododendron molle. The sequence goes on from CM046396.1 coordinate 32,614,415, forward strand.
CTGACTGCTATATGTCACAAACTTTTAGGATCTGTTTGGGTAGGATGCATTTCTAATGAAGGAGTTTTTTTTTTTTTTTAAATTAACTATGGATGACTAGTGAATTCAAATCTCCAAGCCCATGTAGAAATTCAAACTGAAGCTTGCTATTTTTTGTTAAGGAAAATGCTGAAAAGGCCCAGTGGACTTTTGTTAAGATTGAGAAAATATATTGAATTTGAAGTGTAAAAAATGCATTGGAACTAGTGGTTTTTTTTCCCCATTTTGTTTAACTTAATGAAAGACCAGTGGGCTTCCGATAAAGGGACATAAAATTACAGGTAAGTGATTTTTTTTCGTGATAATCTTTTGAAAAATGAGAACAAGGAAAGATAGTGCCCATGGTTTAAAAAAAGAACTTAAAAAGTGAATTCTCTAGCCCTAAGGGGTTCGTCCAGTTGGTTCGTGCGTTTGCTCCCCCACATAATTGATCATAATTCGATTCTCGGGGGTTCAGAGTGCAAAAAAGTAGTTTTTTATGAATTTTCTAGTCCCGGCCAGCATGGATGGCTTGCCTTTGACAGGGCCGTGATTTGATTAGTTGAAGTACATACGTGTAATTAAGCTGACCTAGACACCCCTGACTTTCGAATTAAGATTAAAATCAATTCTCTTTTTTTCTTTCACAAATGTAGTATCCAAATACAGCTAGTTTAAGTTTTATATTTTCGATCTGTGCTGAATATGTTTGGGATGGATGTAGGCAAAGCCTGAATGGGCTTAGGCTAGTTCATGAGCTCATCTGTGGACAGAGGTGATCGAGCAATGAAATTCCTTATTAAAGGACTGGACTCGATTGGACATTTCAACCGGAGAGTACGTGCCAAATGTCAGTAGGAAATAGAATGAAAACTAAACAGAGCCAACGTATATACGTGGTAGAATTTGCTGAAATGACATTTCAATTTACGAATTTACCCCATGGATTTTCACGTACGTAATTAATTAATATCCTTGGTGGTGGGTGAATCTTTTTGGCTGCTGACATGAGCTTTTATATACTCCACCATCAATCACGGATGCATGCCAGAGCCATGCAAATTAGCAGTCCAATCAGAAGTGACAGTTCTAAAGACCTGGTTACCATGTGGCTACAGGGGCATTTTTGTGCATGTGTTCTGTTTGATCGGTGAAGATGACTTCATGGTTTGCATTCCTGCAGCACTGTATCTCTTTATTGAAAAAATAGTAGGTGTTCTTAATTAAAAGGGAGAGAGAGAGAGAGAGAGAGAGAGAGAGAGAGAGAGAGAGAGGGTTCAACAGTTGTGAACATTGATCTACACTCAATGATGATCTTCACCTTCTCAAATGGTAATGTGTATGTATCTGCCGAGAGAGAGAGAGAGAGAGAGAGAGAGAGAAACAAAAATGGAGCAGACTAGATAAGAAAAGGGAATTTGGGTTGGGAACCGAGCATTTTGGGGAAAAGATTGAGGGGAAAGGATGGGGTCATGCCATGCATTTTCTTCTAAAAATGCTATGCGGACATGTATGTTGGAAGGCAAATTTAAACCAGAAATGATACACCTACCGCATCAAAGGCCACGCATGCCGTGTGGGGCGGGCTTTGTACGGATAATTCGAGTCGTTCAATAATTTAAAAAAAAAATAAGTGAGCCCGCAAAAATCACCCCAATCTACTCATTTTTTAAAAATCCAATCTTTCCATTTTTTTCCCAATTTTTCCCAAATTAAAAGATTGGATTGAACATCTACACATATCGGATTGAATTGATTTTTTACTGTTGCACTCGGATTTTTTTAAAAAAATTATTAAACTGCTCGGATTATCCGTGCGGGATTCGAAACGGACTCCACACGGCATGCGGTGGCCGTTGGTGCGGTGGGTATCACTTCTGAATTTAAATGTATCGTACATGTCTTGCTGTTTGATGAATGTGAATGTGAATGTGAATTTTCAGTTTTCTTTTCAATCAACCCAAAAGAAAAAGTGTGAAGTACTGTGAATTGAGGATAAAAAAAGAAAAAGTAATGTGAATTTTACCCAGAAAGTTTGTTCACACAGACTAGTAGTGCATAGATTGTGTTGTGGAATCCATCACGGATTTCACATAAATGATCCGATCCGTTCATTAAATGTAAAATATTTTTCTTAAGGGTTCACACAAAAAATCAGCTCAATCCGATATCTATAAATGCTCGATCCAATCGTCTAACTTTTCATTCAGATTTCAGGATAATGAAAAGTTAGACGATAGGATTGAAAATCTACAGTTATTGGACTGAGTTGATTTTGACGGAAACCCTCAAAAAAATATTTTACATTTAATGAACGACTCGGATTATTTTTGTGAGACCCGTGGTGCGCCCACAACGAAATATGTGCACAATCTATGCACAAATTATATGTGTAATAGCGGTGTTGAATTCGACCTGTCTCACGTAAGATATTGTCACATCAAACAATTTCAAATACATCTGCACTCGAATCTTCCAAGAGGACTGCTGTTTCTCTCCCACTTCCCAAACACGCCAAAATTCAATTATTATCTACTACCGTTGCCATTTTTGGTAAATGGAGTACATTCTTACTAATTAATCAATTATTAAAATGTGTCATATTTTATTAATGCATTCGTGACACAATGCATGGTATCTAAAATGCGACCAAGATTTGTGGTCACCGCAACATTACACCTACTGGCTAATTCCACTTGAACGGTTGCTCCTAAATAAAACCCACACAGAATGACACAAGACCATGGACTGGAATACTGTCTCGCCCAAATTTCACTATCAAATTATAGAGCAGAAAGTATGTGTATGAATTTTTGCCGAGATGCATTACATGGTGAAAGAATTCATTCTGAATAGTCTGATTTCACCAAGTCTGACCTAATCTTCTTGAGAATGGTTCAATGAACACCCTAATAAAATACCCAACGGGGACACCCAAAATCTCAATCTGATAGTTCCCGATTGAATTTTTATGATCCGAACCGCTCAATGTGTGCAGAATGTGATTTTAAGGGTGTCCGCGAGAAATTAGCAAATAAAATGACCGGGAAAGGCTTGATCTGAGCAGTTTTTATTTGAACCGTTCAATAAATAATTGTTCAAAACTGTTCGGATCAAGCCCTTCCCGGTCATTTTTTTTGCTGATTTTTAGCGTGTACGCTTAAAATCACATTCTGATCAAATTGAGCGGCTCGGATCATCAAAATTTGATCGGGAACCATGGGATGTTTTTTTAGGTGTCCCCGGAACCGCCCCCAATCTTCTTTTAAACAAATTTACTAATCAAATATTTTCATATCAGTAGTGCTATATGTACCGATAGGGGAGGACCGAAATCGTACCAACGGCCGCCGGACGGCCGTCTCCGGCCACCGGAAGAATGGGTATACATATATACACGAAAAATGGGTGCTCGGATCAAGCACCTTACACATTTCGGATGCCGTTGATTCTCGCGTTGGCCCCCTCGGTTTTTTTTTATAGAATTTTTGGACGGCTCGGATCATCCATTTGGCGGCCGTCGATACGATTTCGGTCCCCTCCAGTCGGTACTTATATCATTATTGTTTTCATATATATGTAACCTCAAGGTTTTAAAGTAAGTATTGACTTACAAGATCTTTACTGCGGGAGTGGTAGTTCAAGTGGTTGGAGCATATAACATAAGATTGCTCCTCCTCCATTGGTCTTGAGTTCGATACTTGAGACTATAGGATGGTTAAGAGAGGCGGCTCCAATTTGTCTTGCACTTCGGTGGGGGCTTGATGATAGAGCACACGACGTGGTGACGAATTAATATTTTCTACCTGATCGGATCAACTATGGTTTAAGTTCGAATATTATAGGTTGGGTGGGTTCTCGAGTAATCGGGAGTCACTACGCTTCATAATTCAACCCAACATTTCCCTTAGAAAAAAAAAAAAAGGACTGACAAGATCTATGTATTTAGTATTTGTTACTCATAGTTGTCCAATTTTTAAGTCTTTCCGGCCCTTTAATCCCAAAATTGAGATGTGCTAAAACTTACACGAACATTTCATTTAATAAGAAAGACAATTATAATACTACATGACAAAAGTAATTCCCTCATTTTTCTTCATTTATCATTGCCTCTCCCATCGTCCCCAATTGTACCATCCAAAAAAGCCCCCAAACCCCCCCACATCTCTCTCTCTCTCTCTCTCTCTCTCTCTCTCTCTCTCCACTGTACCTATTCCACCATGCACATTCCCTCCTTCACAAACACATCCACAAGTACTGAGAGTGCTGCCTTCTTGGAACCCAGTGATCATGAAGATGAAGATTCCACCAGTACTCTACTCACCCTTGGCCTTCCAGGACACCAAATCTCCACCACTCGCCCCACCAATTACTATCTCCACCCGTCCATCCACCCCCCAAATTACCAAAACCCTAGTAGTGGTAGTAGCCAGGATGGTGTGACGGTAGCTCTTCACCTTGGCCCAACAACTCCAGGAGCCAGCTCGAGTAACCCTAGTAGCAGCGGCGTTCTTCCCCACGGTCAATACTGGATTCCCAGTCCAGCCCAGATCCTCGTGGGCCCAGCCCAGTTCTCCTGCTCTGTCTGCAACAAAACATTCAGCCGATACAACAACATGCAGGTTTGCAAAGTATAGGGAAATTCTTTTCGTACAATAGTCATATGCGAGAGTTTCATACACCATCGCGGTGACCTTTTTATACAATCGTTTTTTCTTTTTATAACCCGGTCTTTGCGCACCTCGACTAATTACAAGGTTCTGGAATTAACAACCTAGCAAATTTTCCGGTAACCTTAACTCCTCAAGCTTTGGAATGTTTCGCTTCCACGTTTAAACTACAAATATGGCGTTTTTGGTTTCCCATGAATGAATGACAATAGGCCACATCCTGAAATTCAGGTTTTTTAAAAATTATTTATATTTATAACCAGTCTTTGAGTTATTGATTTTATGGAAATGCTACTCGTACAGCATTTATATATAAGGATTTGATTTTGTGGGTGCATGGAAATAGGCCAAATACGAAGTTACTGGAGATAAATTTAATTTGTAATTTTGTATACCATTTTCCCCCTGGATTCTAAGGATATTGCAGTCAGAATTTACACTCCAGAGTACGTGGCCAATCAGAATTTTTTTTGTTAAGAGATCTTAAGGAATTAAACTTTGATTTTCGTAATTTGTCAAGAAGCGTGTTTGAAAGATTAAGAATTGAATTTCAAGAAATTGTTGATACATACTACCATGTATGAACGACGGTGATACAGAACCCTACAAAACTTTACTCCTATTATACGAACAGTAAAATCGGTTAGACGAACAGTAAACTTTATTATACCAACAGAAGCCTACACTTGCTAATGCAACGCCCTCCTTATCTTTTCCACATTTATGGCTGCCTACATTTTTCATATTAAACAAATTAAGCAGGATGATGCTAGGGTGTTCCAGGTCATTTTGGAGGCACCGTAATTTTTGGTATAATTTCACCATTATGAGCATAACAAAAATCCATTACAAACATAACAGAACCCAAACAAGACGTAACCAAGGAATATCCAAAAAAACCAATCAAGGCATAATCAAACACAACCAAGGCATAACATGCTTGCCTTGTTATGGTTCTATTATGCTTGTAATGGGTTTTGGTTATATTAATAATGGTTTTGTTATGTCAAAAGTTACGGTGTCCTCAAAATGACCGGAGACACCGCAATCATTCCCAACAAACCATAACATATACATCGGCACAACAAATTCATATTTGCACGTTTTTTTCCCTAACTATTAGTAGTCGTCCAATTTGTATATCTCCAGATGCACATGTGGGGGCACGGCTCGCAATACCGAAAGGGCCCCGAATCGCTGCGAGGCACGAAACCCGCGTCCTCTCTCCTGAGGCTCCCGTGCTACTGCTGCTCCGAGGGCTGCAAGAACAACATAAGCCACCCGAGGACCAAGCCCCTGAAGGACTTCCGCACCCTCCAGACGCACTACAAGCGGAAGCACGGCGTGAAGCCGTTCGGGTGCCGGAGGTGCGGCAAGTGCTTCGCGGTGAGAGGGGATTGGAGGACGCACGAGAAGAACTGCGGGAGGATGTGGTTCTGCGTGTGCGGGTCGGATTTCAAGCACAAGAGGTCGCTCAAGGACCACGTGAGGGGGTTTGGGGAAGGGCACGAGGCGCATAATTTTCACGATCGTGATCGGGATTATGATCTGTTTAGTGGGGGTGGTGAAGATGGTGGCGATGGTGATCATGGTGGGGGTTTAGGGAATAGGGGTGGTGGACTGTTGAGAGGCATGTGATGGGGTCTAGGGTTTTTTGTGGTTGTGGAAACATATATAAAACTGTTGGATTGATCACACAGAGATCGATCTCACTGATTCTTTGTCCAGAGAGAGAGAGAGAGAGAGAGAGAGAGAGAGGGGGAAAGGGACAAAGAGTGTAAGAAAGCCATGGTTCTCAGGTTCTGTGTATTATTAATGTCGAATGTTCAAAGTGCCAGTTCGATTATCAAAAGACCCCTGCTTAACTTTTATAGTAGTATTTTTTGTTTCTTGCGTTTATTAATTTTACGTTAAACTTTTGTGAATTATTAATTTGTTTTGACGAGACGAATTAAAAAAGTATAAGATTTTTACTTTAACCCAAATAATATCCAAATATTTTAAAAAATATTTTTAGCAAAAATGAATTATTGATTCATTTCGACGAGACGAATTGGAAAAGTATAAGATTTTTACTTTTACCCAAATATTGTCCAAATATTTTGAAAAATAACCAATTTTTAGCAAAAAGAGAGAAAAAACAACTTTTTTTTTTTTGGTGCTAAAAAGTGATTGTTTCTCGAAATATTTAGATAAAAGTAAATTTTTGTTTATACTTTTTCGATTTCTTTCGTCGAGACGAATCAATAATCCACAAGAATTTGGTGCAAAACTAACAAACGCGAAAAAAATTCAAATAAGGACAACGAACTTATTTCTCTAAAAGTTAAGTGGAACACTAAAAACTCTTAGCCAACTCTCGGTGGATTAGACCCATCCCATTTAGGTGTTGAGATACATTCTATGTTGTCATAAAAATTAAAGCTTCCTAATGCTTTTTTTTTTTTTAAAGTCTTTTTCCTTTTTTTTTTTTTTGAACAGCAAAGAAAATATTAGATCAAGCGTTGAAGGGACTCGCGTATCGGCCTCGGTTTGTTTCCGGTCACAAATCAAATGAGGATTTAATTTAATTTAATTTTTTTTTGGAAGCGGTTGTTTTATACTAGGCCCAAGAAAAGACTCAAGGAAGGACCTTGAGAACAACAAAACACTCTACGCACTGTAGCAGAAAACAAAAACTTGAAGCAACAAGAAAGAAACCAATACAATCAGAGAGATGAAAGGAGGATTTAAACGTTACCTGTAGGCCATGCGTCAAGTTTAAGGCAATCAAGACATTGTCAAAGGTTAAGTTTAAGCCACATTGATCTCCATGCTAGTTTTATTTTATTATTTTTTTAAGAGAAAAGAGCGAGTTTTTGAGATTTTTTGTCAGAACATGGTCTCCAAATATATATTGGTCGATGAGAAAGTCATTAAGAGTACAGTTCTCCTGTTAAAATGATAACCGTCGGGTCTTCGGACCAATTTACACTCAACTTAATTAATTTTCAAAAAATTATTTTCATGTTAAATGGTTAAAATACTCATCTAGTGTTATATAATTTATTCATTGACCAGCGCTATACTCTGTAGTCTGTATCATAGATATTTGTAGATACCATAATCTGAGCCTCCGAATAATCTTTAAATTTTTCCGATGATGAAATAAGGAAAAATATACATTCGATGCTTGGATTATTGCTCATTTGCTACTCCTGCTCTAACATCAAGAAAATCCCTTTTCAACCATGTAGGGTGACCCCAGATTCAATTGCAAAGAGAAAAATGCGTTTGTTTTGTCAAAAATAGCTTTTTCCATAACACACTGATGGTAAAATGGACACATATTTCAATGTATAAAATGACTTTGAGTGAAATCAATTGGGTTAGAAAGAGGACTCGACAAACTTTTCAATACTTCGAACCGTGCTCAAATCCGAGTTCGGAAGTGTCCGGGGCACCCTTGTGCATCGTGCGGCATTTCAGAAAATTCCAAAAAAAATTGCTCTGCCGCACGAGATTTCAATATACAGCATGGCGTTTCTCCTTATGTCGCGCGGCGTTTCAGGGAATAGTTCTGACAGTTGCAGAAAGTTGTCGGCCACGCCTGCAGGTGCAATAATCCGGCCCAGAAGCCACCTCCCCTCTCTGCAGTGTTCATCCTTGGCTCTTTTACCTATAAATACACCCCTACTCTAGTTGATAAATACCCCTTCAATTTCAAATAAAGTTACTCTACCATTTTCTAGACTTTCACTCTCTCTCTCTCTAAAAATTCCCCCCTTAATTCTCTTTCTACAACTCCTTACACCCATCACCATTATATATACACATCTCTCTCTACATCAACCCACAAGCTAGGCTATTATAAAATCAATCTCAAATTGATTTATCTCTCTCCCAAAACTCAATCCAAATCAACTTTCACTTTTCATTTTCAAGTACATCCAAGCTTTGATCAAAAGATATAAATAAGTTCCTTGGGCTAAAACCACGTTTTAGCCTTGAGGGGAGCTCACCGAGGCCCTTCTCAGTCCATCTATATTGGGTTTAGGTCTCGAACGAGCTTTATATTAATCAAAAAGCACAAAAAATCAGTTTCTTTACCTGATACGCTACATCGTGCGGCGTTTTACGATACCGCACGACATAGCGTATTACACCGTGTATTATTTCATTTCTTGTACATATTCCTTCTTGTGTTATCCTTTTTAGTCTGCTTGTTACTTTTTTGTGCGGGTACATTCCAGAATCAAGTTTCATGTTAAAAGTCATTTTTTTACTTTATTAAATCTTTTAACATTTCAAAAAGTTTTTAACATTGTTTTACATGATAAGATGAACAAAAGGGTCTCATAAATTATTTTTCAGATATTCGGGAAATATAAAAAATTATTTTGCGGACCTATGTTTGTTTTGTCATGTAAAAGCAAACTGATTCTGGAATGGATAGACAAGTACACCGACGATATTTTAGTTACATCGTGCGATGTATTCGGTTCGACGCGCAGTGTTTCACATGATATTGGCAGCTTGCTGTAATGCTGTTATTTCACTTTCTATGTGTTGGTCATCCATTTCATACTGTACAGTTTGCACTAAAAGCACGCCAATGTGTTATATTTAATCCTGTGTCCCTTTCCCGTACATGTTTTAAAGTTAAGTTTTTTTAAATGATATTAAATCCCCCAATTAAAATACTTAGTAGAGACCGGTTTTACGGGGCGAGCGGGATGCTTTTTCAACAAAACATTTCCCGTTTGTAACATGGCTTCCGGATCCATAATCTCAACGTTTTCGCTAGATCAAAACCTTTCTTTTTCAAATTACGCTCTCGGTTTCTCGGATCATCCATCTCAAAAATCCGGGTGGCGACTCTTCGAGTGCACTTTAGGTGCGGGAGCCCACAAGAGAGAGAGAGAGAGAGAGAGAGAGAGAGAGAGAGAGAGAGAGAGAGAGAGAGAGAGAGAAGGCGTGTATGAACTACAGAAATAGGACGTGCAACAATCAATCGCAAACTGGATAGGGGTTTAGAGAAAATACTCTCTAGACTCTTTTTTATTTAATATCAATAACAACTCTCTTAGCCCTAAGGGTTACAACTTTATTTATAATAGAAGAAACCCTACATAATAGGAAATAAATATTAAAAAATTAAAATTAAAATTAAAAGAAAACTACTAGAGAATTAGGATACTAATTACTCTAGGAAACTAATTTTCCTAATTCGACGATTCCTACCAAAATATTGAAAACTAAATATTCTATTTCTTAAACAATATGATATTTTCATTTGCACCATTCTCTCCTGTTTAAAGAAACTCGTCCTTGAGTTTATATAGTTGGATTCGCCGAATCTCGTCCGGATCAATATTGTACTTCAAATTAATATTTTTCAACCCAAACTGTAAAAAAGAGTCTAAAAAATGTGAAGAAATAGTTTTCATCAATAAAACAAATCTACCTTCCTACCAGATCAAAACATAAGGACCCTTGCATGTAATGTTTTTAATAAACTCCCAAAATGGATCAACAAATCCATTACTCTGGTCAACTTCACCTTCTACAAGCATTGTGACAACTTCTTTTTGCAACATTTTTTGATTTTCTTCTTTTGTGATTTTCTCCACCGGTTCTTCTTAAAATACTTGTAACTCACTTCAATCCATTACTGAATCCGGAATAATATTTATTATGAATGACCACTCAATAATAGTACCGTCCACCGTATTAACCTCTAGAATTTATTTTGGTGCCATACCTCATTGGAACTCAAGAAAGTTGGTCCTCGAACTAGATTTCCAATGACGGACATCACGGGTTAGTCATGATCTCCTGGCCTCTACCCCTTGGTTGATAGTAGCCACCACTGCCAGTTCTACCAGCACTGGTTGCTCCTCCAGTAAAAGGGTTGTCAGCCTCTTTACCATCCAAATTCTCGTCCTTTACCTGAGGCCACCGATCATACTGGTGATGGCGAGGCGGATTTCCCCCAATAGAGTGATCTGGTCAGCTAGGGCGCCAATCGCGTCCGCCATCCGCTGCTTAAGCTGTTGAAATCATGCATTTGTTCGTGCTTCCTGCGTGACGTCATCTATTTCATAAACTTCTTCCACATAAGCCGTACAATTGCCTGCCCCCTTCAACCTCCAGCACGTCCTTCGGCCATAGTCAGGATTGGAACTTGCGCTCTGATTGATGCAGCACAGCCTCCTTTTAAGGACTATTTGCAATAAAAGATCACAAACTCGCTTATGTTAAAGATTCTATCTTTGAAATACAAACACGAATATGTATGAATAAGAGGTACTCCCTCTATGAACACACAATATGAGATATATCTCAGTTTTTTTTATTCAATAACAGCCAATTTTCCCTAAGACTTACATCTCAATTTATAGTAGGAAAATTTTCAGGCAGGTCCTATGTGGAAGGAGTACACCCTTATACGTCCAGCGCGGATTTATTTCGTAAGTTCATGTCTAACAAAGTCCTCTCACGTGCATTTACACCCACTCTCTTCGTTCCTCCCAAAAGCATTCCCTCCTCTCACTACAACACGAAACGCCTATAGCGAGGATTTAATTTCCTCGCCAAAGCACCTGATTTCCTCGCAAAATGCATTTGCGAGGAAAAAATTCCTCGCTCGTTTTCCTCGCAAAAGCCTTGTCAGAAAAAGTATTTGCGAGGAAAAAAAAATTTCCTCGCCTATTCAACACAATTAGCGAGGAATTTTTTCCTCGCTATAGGTTTTCCTCGCTAAACTAATGCCAGGTTTACAAAATAGGCGAGGAATTTTTTCGTCGCTAATTATGGTTTAGGCGAGGAAATTTTTCCTCGCTAAATCTCTTAAACTAAAAACAATACAATTTCCAGCTCCTTGCTTCCGCGCGAACTCGAACCTTGTCCTCCTCTGCGGAGGCATTTGCTCCATCCACCACACCAACTTCCTTTCCAGTTCAAACATGTAATAACCCGAAAATTTAACTAATAAATATATTAAAAAGAATTATTTATTTATGATAATATTATTTTCCTTATTTAATAATTAGTAGATAATTACAAAAAATAGGTTATTCTATCTAATTAACTCTTAAAAAAATTATTTTATCATTATATACATACATATAAATTGCATGTATGAACGTCTCTCTTCTCCCTCACTCTCCTACTCGATCTCTACCTCCTCCGTGACCCAAAAACCATGCATAATTCGTTCGTTCCGAAACCCAATACCGTTAGGACTCGATTTAATTCAAAACTCATCCAATTCTTCTATAAATGCACACCACTCCGGCCCTAGGGCACGTACATTATTCCACCACCTTTCACGGAGCCAGAGAGAGGAGAAAAATCCGAGAGAACCGAACTTTAATCCAGAGATTTTTAGAGAGAGAAAGAAGGAGAGAGAAAAGCGGGTTTCTTGATTTCGTTCGTCCGAGATCCAAATCGATCGTTTGAATTACTTACTACAGTCCCAAGGATCACCGAACATCAACCAATTCGGCCCCGAAGTCCCCCGATCGACGGAATTGAAGTCGTATTCTCCAAATTCAAGTTTTCGATCGAAAACGAATTTAATCCGAACCGAGGTATTATAATTCAATCCGAGGCCTCCTCTAAGTATATTTAGGGTTTATAGACATAACCCAATAGGCCCCGTGGCCCCATGCATCGAAAACAATCGAGAGAAACCAAAAAAAACAAACCCAGGCAGCAAGGTTGCGGCCGCAACCTGCGGGTTTCCAGCCGCAAGAACCAGAGCCGCGGACCTCGCGGCCGCGAACTCCAACTGGCCAGTCGGTGCGGCAGTTTTTGTTCTGTTTCGAATTGATTTTGCGACTTTTTGAACATCGATTTTGATCCCCGAACTAATTTTCCTAGATTACCCACACTCTAAAGATCATACCTTGTTAGTTTCATATTTTTTTTTATTTAATCTGATATTTATTAAATTTTTATTCGTTATCTTGTAAAAATTTACAAACTAAAATTCATTGCGACCTTGTAAACTATTACATAAATCCCCAAACTATTTTTCCTAGTTTTCTAACATGTCAAGGATCATAATTTACTGATTTCATAAACTTTTGATATTATTAGCTATTTATTTTATTTTTAATTAAAGATACAAACGAAAAATAGTTGCGACCTTATAATTAATGATTTTAACATCTAAACTATTTTTTTTAGACTTCTGACATCCCAAAGATGATATGTTATTAAAATAATAATTTAATTATTTCATTAACTAATTATTATTAATTACGCATTGTTTCTAAATAGAAATACTTTAAAATATTATTTAAAATGTTAAAAATTCTGAATAATTTTATTTAGACTTCTTACTGTCCAAAGATGATACTTTGTTAGAATAAAAATATTTTTAATTATTAATTATTTATTATCTATTTAGTCTTCTTTTGCTTATTAACTTAATTTTTTTATTTAAAATAATTCCGTGAGCATCCAAACCCAACTTTTAGCACTCGAACTTATTATAAAGGACTGTTAGGACCTTTATTAAGGTTACGATAATTATTCTAATATTTTTACCTAATTAATGTATTTAATTAGTGTTTAATTAACTTAATTACTTTTAATTAATTAACAAGAGTCTAGAAAATTATTTTTAAATCTTAATTAAATAATTCTTACATTCTTAATGATTTTGTGATCATACGAGATTAAGGGTAACGGCCCAGTCATAAAAAGTTATGTGATTGCATCGTTTAATAAATGTTTTGATCCGTCTGTTATTCGTTTTTAATTATTATTGAGAATGATATTGTGTTAATGTTTCATTTGAATGTTAGATTGGACCCTAAGGATATGGGGTGGTATGCGAAATAGAAATCACGTAGACGATGTTAAGTAATGGATAAATGGTGAAGTTTATTTCTGTTTAGAGGTTGCCTGCAGGCGTGATGTTGTGATTTGATGAGATTGTGATGTGAATTGAAACTGGCGAGAGTCCAGTGATGAATTGATAGACTGGCGAGAGTCCAGTGATGGATTGATAAGACTGGCGAGAGTCCAGTGATGATTGTGAAGTGGTTTATATGATAGGCGAACCCTAGCGATATAACGGCATGATAAGCTTACCCTTTGTTGTAGTTATTGGGATGCACACTCGATACATAACTTAGGTGTATCTGCGACAGCAAAAGGAAGTGATCTCATGGGACGGGATATGGCTAGCGGTTGGGGAGGAAAGGTCTCACGGAGGGATCTTAGATTTCATGTTAAGTTAATGGATAGTAATGAATCAAGTTACGTGAATTATCTCTGTTTTACCTTGTCGCTCTATATATATATCCTGTTTGCTTGCTAACTGTATTGTATGAGGGGTATTTGGGTTGGATTATAGTTCGGGGTGAACTCTTTCACTCAGGCACGGATTTTCTGGCATCCGTGTCAGATTTTGCAGAAAACCAGGAAACACAGGACCCCGCGGGCGAACAGTTTTATGCTGAGGAGAATCCAGAGGTGGGAGCCGAACCCGAGTATGCTTGGGATCCATATCAAACATAGAAGTTGGCTCTATTCTTTAGCTTATCCTATTTCCCCAAGACTATTTTAGTATTTTCCCAGTCGTTTGTAATAAGTGAATCTCGACGTTGAGAATTCTGTTTTGGATTTTAAACTTTAAATAGATAAAGTTTTTAGGAAATTAATATTTAATGCCTTCGATTTTACCTCCGAAAATCAGGGCGTTACAAAACATTAGCCTTCTTTTATATATATACCTTTTGGACGTCTTTTCACCTCTCTAAATTTGTTTCTTTAAACCTTTCTCTCTAATTTTAATCTGTTTGTAGTGTTTCTTTAAACTTGTTTTTTAAAACTTTAACATTATTCGCTTTTAATGAATTTTTTTATAATTTAATAGTTTCTTATATATCTTTAATAAATCTTTATACCTTTCTAAATTTGTTTATTTTCTACTTAATTTTAATTCTCTCCAAGTTTATTAACCTTTTGTAGTGCCTAAATTAGTTTGAGCACTTTAATTTTTTGCAAATACAACATTGTTTTTTGGTGGGTGAATATGTTCTTACTGCGTATACGTGCGTCCATAACAATCTTTACTCAACTATATTTCACAATGATACTTTGTTATGTTTATTTTTAAATGGGGTTAACCTTACATATTTTGAAAATAGATTAGTGACGATCTAATTTTGAGATATTTTTTAATATAACATCACTGCATCGATTATTAAGTACTTTATCTTTTGTTTAGCTTTTCATTAATTTTTTTTGTATGAATTAATAATCAGTTATCTCTACGAAAAGCAATCCATAGTTCCCATTCTTTTTATGAAATGCATATCATTCATCCACAAACTTATAATCCCTATGTCCGGTCTTTTTTTTGGGTTTATGACTATGGGATGAACTTTTTTTAGCATGTCCTTAAAATGTTTTTATTCAAACAATAAATTTTATTGCAATTTGAACAAACTGACATCGTTAATAATTAATTTTATTTGAGAAAAAGTGAATTCATATAATTAGTGAGAAACATATATTTCATTTCATCAATTCAATGCAATGGGCGAGGAAACTATTTTTTCCCGTTTTATCACTTTTTTATTTTAAAAAATTTGATAATGATATTGAAATATGTAGTTGATTATCTCTTACCATCGTGATATTACAAATACATGAACATAATTAATAATGACGGCTAAAAAAGGTGATGAAATATTTTCTCATGAAAAGGTAATTTTTAGCGAGGAAAAACAGATTTCCTCGCAAAAGGGTTACATTTAGCGAGGAAAAACAGATTTCCTCGCTAAATGTAACCCTTTTGCGAGGAAATCTGTTTTTCCTCGCTAAAAATTACCTTTTGGCGAGGAAATAGATTTCCTCGCTAAAAATAGCGACGAAATTGAATTTCCTCGCAGATTGTGTACTTTTAGCGACGAAATTTAGTTTCCTCGCCATATTTCCTCGCAATAGGCCTTTCGTGTTGTAGTGTCTCCCTCCACAGTCCATGCGTACTCTCTCTCTCTCTGACTTCTCCATAAATTATTGGTATGGGCCAATGCACAACTTCTATCTTTGGTTATAATTTGTTGCTCTCAACATTAGGTACATCATTACCTCCTCCTCCTCCCCTCTCTCTCCCACCTCTCTCTTAATATTTTCACTTGTTGCTCTCAATATCACTTTATAATTTTTTTAATGCAGGCTCCTCTCTGTGTTTTTTTTTTTTGCATTATAGATTTAAAGACACAACAAATAACAGTTAAAATTGGGGTTTAGAGTTTTTAGGATTAGAGTTTGGTTATTGAAAATATTGCTAATTAAAAATTAACATTAATGCTAATTAACAATTATAATTAGGATTTTATGGTTATGGGGATTAAAAATACTGTTAATTAACAATTAAAAGGCAATTACACATTAACATTACTACTACTAATTAATAGTTAAAATTAAGATTTTATGATTTTAGGAATTAAGAATACTGTTAATTAACAATTAAAAGACAATTAAAGATCAACGTTACTGCTAATTAACAATTAAAATTAATTTTTTTTTGATTTTTGGGATTTAAAATACTGATAATTAACAATTAAATGATAATTAAAAATTAATATTACTACTACTCCATCCGTCCCTTTTTTAGAGTCCGGTATTTCATTTTGGGCTGTCCCTTAATAAGTGTCCATTTTGTAAAGTTAGTAGGTAAAAGTTGATGAATTTTCCATTTTGCCCCTAAAAGTAGATTCCATTTTAAAAAGTTAGTAAATAAAAGTGTAATGATGATGGGTAAGTAGGGAAAGTGGAGGAAAAAGTTGATGTGAAAGGTATAATGATGATATCTTTTTAATAAGTTGAAATTACGAAGTAGGACACTTAAAAATGGACGGAGAGAGTAATTAACAATTAAAATTAGAATTTTATGATTTAGGGAATTGAAAATACAGCATAAATTCACAACTAAAATTATTAATTTTTCTAAATTAAAAAATTATAGTTTATTGAAAAAATAAAAAAAAGCCTAAAATTTTTTTTTTGATATTTAATTTTACATTTAATATGGAACTTGTTTTATATTTTTAAAGATCAAACATGTAAAACCAAAATTAGAAACGTGCAAGAGGAAAAAGTAAGGAAAAGAGAGAGAACGCGCAAAGTCAAACATATTAATAGCTAGAAAAAGAGAAATAGGAAGAGAGATGTGGATGGAAAAAGATGGAAAGAAAGTGGGAGGAGGGAGAGAAAGAGGGAGGGGGGACCGCGCATTAAATGCGGCAGGAGATTATAGAGGAGCGTGGGGAGTTTTTTTTCGGAGGACTTAGGCCATCCACAGTTGTATAATCAAAAGTCAATTGTTTTTAAAGTTAACAATGTTGGTGCAAAAGATAGCTCACAATGGTATAATCAAACTTAGTAACATCCTTAAAAATAATTAAATTTTGGGTTTTGGATAACCAAAACTAGCAACTTTTTTTCAATAATCAAAATTTGTGGACTCCCCACCATATAAGTTAACTAGTTCCAAAATTTATATACACGTGTGTTTCAATTGGTATTTTTTTTCTTCTTCGCCTACTCTATATCTTCTTTACTTCATCCATGAACTATTTCTTTTTCTTTTCCTCAAAAAGTGAAACTTATATCCCTCGATCATCTACAATTCAGTCCATCATCGCCGGATTAAGATATTTCACCTTTTTTTCCTATTTTTATTTTTTTCTCCCAAAAAATCATAATAGGATGGAAGAAAGTCATCGATTTTTTCCCAAAATTAAAAGACGGAATCGATATATTTTTGCAAAAAAAAAAGTATATGGAGGGAAGTGAATGGCAGAAAACAGAGGGAGAGAGAGAGTGAAATTGCAGTGGACTCTTATTTTAGTTATGGACCCTTATTTTGGTTATGGATTAGAAGTAACCATCGTGGAGCTCAACATTGTTAGTTTGGCAACCTCTTAAGTGAATAATCAATAGTTGATGTGTCAAAATTTGATTATCCTTTTTTGATTATACCATTGTGGATGGCCTTAGTCGAACATTGCACTTATACGCATGAGCCCCCGTTCCAGAAAAGAAAATAAGTACTTATTTTTTAAGAAGGTAATTTCAAGTTAAAAAATTATATGCTTACGCAAATAATTTTTCTATCAATATGGATCTTGTATGATAGATCTCATTGAGATCTTTAATATGGTGCAAAAACTATTAAAAAATTATTTTTCATTTATATTATTTTTAAATTTGAAATTGTGAAATAAGTACTTATTTTTTAAGAAGATGTTCTAAAATTGGGCCTGAGACTTGCTGAGCTATAATCTTCAAAAGTAGGAGCGCCCTTCATTTTCCCATTATAGTAAAGTATTACTAAAATACGGAGTACTAAAAAGGGAATAAAACGTATGGAATAAAATCAATCCTCTTACACCTCAATTTATAGTAGAGTATTACTAAAATACTAAAAAGGGATTAAAATGGAGTTTGACTCCTCTCCAATCTATAGGAAATTGGAGGATCCTTCAATACCAATTCAATGGTCAGGATTATCTTAGCATCTCTGACCCCAAAGCTCATAGGGTATTCTACGGGCACTCAATTACTCTCTAAATATTCCCCAATTATCACATTCCAAGCACCAATCTACCAAATTCCAAACATTAGTAAAATTTCATATCGTAACTTTAATAACAAGTGCAGGTTCAAAAAACTATCAGATTCATAGGGTTAATCAAAGAATTTCTTTTGCATTTTTTCTAAAATATTTTTTTGTAAAAATTATATATCTTATGTTCAGTTACTTACTCTTACGATTTCTTTCTAATTTTCATAAATGAATCTTAATTTCATTTTTCTTTACATACAAGAATAACTACATCAATAAGCACACAACACATTGCAAAACACACATAGAATTACACTAGTATCAGTAAAAAAAATCTAATGAGCTACATAATAAGATAATATCAAGGGAAAAAACCATGATGAAAGAAGAAAAAAAATCATTGATATAATATTAGTAAAAAAAATCCTCATGAGCTATATAAAAAAAGTTTTTCAGATGCAAATTTAATGGGGAGAGAAGACGCCGTTCAAAAAATTAATGAATTTTTTTATAAACTTGAAGATTAATGAATATTTTTGCCGTAGAAAAAAACAGGGATGGAAGACGATTATGTAATTGAGAAATAATTGGAGAATAATTGGGTGCCTATAGAATACCATATGAACTTTGGGGCTTGAGTTACTAGGGTAATCTTGACCATTAAATTGGAAATGGAAGATCCTCCAATTCCCTTTGGATTGGAAAGGAGCTGGACTCATTAAAATGTATGGAATAAAATCAATTCTAATTCTTCTTGACTAAACATCCTACAAAATAGGAATGCAAATTGATTCAAAACAAACTTGGAAACTAAATACTTCTTAGAACACTTATTTCCTAAAATCGAAATTCCCTAACAGAATTACTAAAATCAAATAAAGAAAACTAGAGAAAATTATATATTAAATTATTTCAATTTCTATTCTGAGAGTGAGGGAGAGAGAGAGAGGGAGAGATGCACCATATAGAAGGGCCAGGGCCCTGGGGGTTGTTCAAGTGAATTCAGTCACTGCAGATATTACAGGCAGAGAAAGGCAGAGAGAGAGAGAGAGATGCACCATATAGAAGGGCCCTGGGACTTGGGTTGTTCAAGTGAATTCAGTCACTGCTGATATCACAGGCATGTGTACAGTCCAGTCTCAGATTCCTCTGTTCGTCACCCCCTTTTGGATTTTTGCTACAGATATCCCGGGGACCCGGACTCACTCTCTCTGATGAGTGAGAATTTCTCTGGCTCACAGTCTCGACGACTACCACTTTCACCCACTCCCCTCTCTGCATTTGGGGTTTCACCCAAAGTTCTCTTCTTTTCCCTTTCAGACCAACCAACAAACAAATGCTCTTCAATATTTTCGTGGGTCTGGTCTGGTCCGCTTTGGTGTTAATTTTGTCCATATATGCATGCTCTTTGCACTATCTTTATCATGCTCTATTTTGGTTTGCTGATCTTTTTCTCTTTTTCGTTCCTCTGATCTTTCATGTTTCTGATCTTTCTTATTTACTACTACTTCTTTTTGGTAAAAGTTTTAGTCAATATTAGAGAGAAGCATTTACATCTGGAGTCACATCTTCACCTACAGGCTACAGTCCAGCTCTATCTGCTTCGAAATTGATACTATACAGCCTAGGGACCGGGTCCTGCTGTGATGTTTTTTTTTACTCGATGGTAAGGAGTGTCCGGATCAGTTTACGCACACTTCGACTAATCTCTTTGATTCACAAGAAATTTCTTTTTTGAGATTTGTCCCCAAGAATCGATCTTGATCAATTGTGTGAGGAGCAAACCTACCAAGTACCAACCAACCGGATTAACCCTTGTGCCAGGGCTTCCTGCTGTGATGCTTTGATCATCATACAGGTCTTTCTCCAGTCCAAAAATGGGATCCGATCAAACCATTTTTATTTGGCTCGTCAAGTTTCTTGTGTGCGCCGAAATTTACAATGGTCGGGTAAACAAATGATTTAAGCACTCTTAGTTGAATGGCGTTCTCAAAATCATGCTTACCTTTACGGTCAGAGGAAAAATGCTAATGACAGTCCTAGTAGTTAGAGATGGAGCTAGAAATTTGCTTCAGTTGGAGCAACTATATATGAAGCACAATCTCAAATTCTCGATAGACTTTTAGCTTTCTTTCGAATTGTACTTGCCATGAGGCCCATGACTGTGTACAAGAATGAAAATGAAGTGCATGCCTATGTTCTTTGTACAGCATAAAATGAAACTACAATTCCATTCACGTACATAACAACAATGTTACCACCACACACATACACTCACTCGTTATAAGAGTGGGTCCCAGACACTCGAGGTGTTTGTGTGTGGTTATATGTACTTATTGATAACAAAAACGATTGGTAGAACTGGAAGGCCGACGAAGGCCTTATTGGGCTGAACGCATAAGGAGCGGTCCCTGGCTCGCCTTCGCATTCTGATGGGCTGAAAACTTAATTAAGAGCTTGTTTGATTCCGAATGGGCTGCGAAATGTTGGTTCAAAGATAAAAAGCCCACCTCTTGGCGAGTGAATAGGTGGGCCAAACGGCCTAGGATAAGGCCCAAACAATTGGTGTGGCGTGGATGTTGGTGACATCTCTCAAAGGAGGAGCGAGAAAAACAACGACTACTTCGAAACGAAAGTCGATTTTTGGAGACGCTTGTGATCCCATGTAAATCATCTCAAGAACCTTATAGTACGTCATCCACAATGTCAGCTACACGCCAATGAGCACAAGACCGTTAAAAAGACCCGAGCCAGTCACGAGGTGGTCGGAGGGAAAGTAGTGCTATACTACTACTAGTACTATCTGTTTAAAGTGCCCAGTAACTTCATCTGGCTGCATGGTTCGATGGATTTTTTTGTAGTTATGGATCTTCACTGCATTTTCCACCATGGGAAAAAAAATAATAAAGTGCCCAATAACGCTATAAAAAAAGGGTGGCGCTATTCGCAGTTACGTATTTACTCCCATAGCCCGCTATATTTCGGTAGGTGCTTGTTGAAAATCATAAATAACATTTCAGTAAATAGCTGTTGAAAAACAAATTATATTTCGGCAACTGCATGTCGAAAATATGTTCAACTTTCGGTATGCAACTGCTAATACATACATTTCGGTAAATAGCTGTTGAAAAAAAGATTATATTTCACTACTACAATAATAGATATGTATCACACTAAAGAGATTCACAAAGATCACGGTTTTCAATGAAAGCGTGATAAAAAGTGGTGTTTAAATTTTTTATCTCAGTTTAAGTTCAAAACTGAGATAAAAAGTGAGTTTTAGCGCGGAATAAAAGACCTCGCTCTTGCGGCGAGATAAAAGAAAAACAATCTCACCCTTGCAGCGTAATAAAAGATTTTAGGGCTGAAAAGAATGAGATAAAAGATCTCGCTCTTGTGCCGAGATAAAAGAGAAAAGGCCTCACCCTTATGGTGTGATAAAAAACATTAGCGCGAAAAAAAGTTGAGATAAATTATCTCACTCTTGCGGTGAGATAAAAAGCCTACCCATTTAGGCAGTCTTAATTTTCACGTGGGCGGGTTAATACTCATTTAGGCGGGTTTTGAAAAATTATGTGTGCGAAACGATGTCATTTGAGGACTTCGAAAAGTTTTTTTTTTTAAATGTAAGAAGATAACCCTTAATTACATTCATCCCAAAAATCTTTACGTTTCATCTTCATCTTCACACCCAAAAAGATCGAGAGAGAGAGAGAGAGAGAGAGAGAGAGAGAGAGAGAGAAGGCAAATCTCACGATTGGGTTCTACCAATGCCCAGTTGTTTCTTCGACGGCGGGCGAGCTGTTCTACTAGTGTCCGATTTTCATGTGGGCGAACTGTGATCTTTATGATTTATTGTAGTGGTAAAACTTTGTTATTTCGAATGTCTTCCAAGTGTTTGACACATTAGGTAAAAAAATAATTATATTATTATGGCTTAACCTTATCTGAAAATGATTAAAATCCAATTGGAAAGCCACCATTGAAATTGAAATTCAATATAAACACAAAATATATGTGAAATGGTTAGTTTATAAGAAAACAATCTAAAGTTTGTCCATAATGTTACAATCTGCGGGTTGTGATAATTTTCATAAAAATACAAAGCGTACACTACAACAAAAAACACTATTGTCTACTAAATTTACTGGCTAAAAACAAATTTTTCGCCCAAGAAAATCTTTTGGTGACCAACAACTAATTTTGATTGGCAAAAGATCTGTTGTCATATTTTAAAATTTTTTTAAACAATGTTTATATATGTATTTTTATATATTTTAATATCATGTTAATTGCATTTTAAAAAAATTCAGTAAATTTTAAAGAAAAAAAAAAGTTTTCTTACTTTAGGAAATAAGTATAAATATTTTGGTTTTCATGATGTAACAAAAGATCTTGGCTAGTTTAGTGGTAAGGGCTTGGGAAATCAACCAATGGTGTGTGGGTTCGAAACTAGGCAATGACAAGAAAAGATGGTCTAGTAGATACAAAGAAAAGATCATGCCCAATGGTTTTCCATCTCAATTTATGGGTGTGATCATTTTGAACTTTCAATCACGGTTATAAACCGTCATCTAAAGTGACTTATAATCACACATAGAAAAGAGAAACGATCATGGCCAAGAAAAACGATCACGGTTTATAACTGTGATAAAAGAGAAACGATCACACTTATTGACCGTGATTGTTTCTCTCTTTCAATCACGGTTATAAACTGTGATAAAAGAGAGTGACTTACAATCACACCCAAATCCATCACGGTAGCAGGAGTGTGATGGAAAACTTACAATCACAGTCAATAGCTGTGATCTTTATGGTTTATTGTATTAGTGTTTCGGTAATTGGGTGCTGAAAATGTATCTCAATTTCGGTAACTAACTGTCGAGTATAGTTGGAAATTTTTAGTGGGCTATGGGAGTAAATACGTAGCTGCGAATAGCGCCACCCTAAAAAAATGCTGCATTCTATAGACTTTTATATTGAATACTTGCTCGAAGAAGAACTGATTTTTTGTTCTTCACTCCATTCTTGATCAAATAAATTGATTGGACTTTTCAGATTAGTTTACTTATGGTATTTGATTCCACGATGATGAAACAGATCAAGAACACCCCATAAATGTTAGTGTATTTGAGCTTTGAGTGTTTAAACCCCATTAAACCCTTAGAACTTAACCCAAAAAGTCTCAGCCAAAATCCTACCAGCATACGCTGGTCCAAAACCAGCGTGCCCCGGTCTATTTGCCACGTGTGAGTCATCGGTTAGCTTTTTTTTTTTGGTCAAACGGAACATCAAATTAGATTACGAGAAAAAGTACCACATATAGAATACACACAGAGTTAAGAGGTCCGAAGTCTAAACACAGCGTTCAAAGCCTAAAAAAACACACAACCAAGCTAATCTAGAACCTGCCTGATATTCAGGCGGTCTTGAAGTAGAAACTCCCTCATTGAAATAGGCATATCCATGACAAAGACGAGTTCATCAGTGTTTTCGACTCCCATTCTGACAAGATGGTCTGCACATTGGTTTGTTGCGCGATAGGTGTGCTCGATCAGAGCATTGGTCTCAGCCAGGATGAAACATGCTTCATTAATGAGCACACTCTGAGGATGATTATTAGCATTCCCTTCCTTAATCAAGTTAACAGCCGTGATTGACTTAGATTCGATTGTCACGTTCTGTAGTTTCCTTTCCAAAATGATCCGCAACCCTATGTAGATGCTCCAATCTCAGCTTCTAGACTTGAGGAGAAGGATCGCATTCCATAAAATCCCATGATCCATTCACCCGTGTGATCTCTGAACAATCCTCCGAAGCCTCCTCTTCCATTCATCTCATACCAACAGCCGTTCGTATTGAGTTTGATATTACCTGCATTTGGATTCACCCAAGAAATTAGACAGGCCTGTTGAGAGCCCGTAATGAGAGAGAACTTGAATGCTTCCACAATTTCCTTGGAATATTCTATGATATTCCTGGCACTAACAAAGCTCGGTATTTCAATGTTATCAAAGCTTTTTTTGTTTCTGTCCTTCCAGATTTGCCAAAGGGATGAAATAAATAAAGTGTGCCAAGGAATATCATAGCCATTCACAATGATTTTGTTGTATCTTAAGTTGAGGGAGACCCACTCTTGAAAAGGTGTCTCCAAGTTCCCTCTCATTAGGTGGCTCGAGGGGATGTTACTCCAAAGCTCTTTTGCTTTGGTACACTCTCTGAACAAATGAGATAAAGATTCAGAGCAAGTGCTACATCTAGGGCAGAGTTCAGAAGTTTGAATTCCTCTTCTGGCTCGTATCTGATTGGTTGGAAGACTGTTATGGAGAATTAGCCAAATAAAAGTCTTGAGTTTTTTTAGGAATTTTAAGTCTCCAGAACCATTTCCAACCCTTCAGATCAGAGTCACTTTTATTAATGAGATCATATGCAACAGAGATAGAGAATTGGCCATTTCCAGAGCCTACCCAACTAGGCTGATCTGATCCCTGGGTGTAGATAGGGAGGGGAATGGAATTAATGACTTCCAAGGTATCCGTATCCAAATACTGCGCTATCGCACCCAAGTCCCAGTGTCCATCCACTATAAGGCTTTCAACCTTTAGGTAGAATTAGTGTGAGCACCTGGGTGTGACAGGGCTAGAGGTCAGTCACCACACGACCAGTCATGCCAAATGCTCACAGTTCTACCATCTCCAATGATCCATTTTACTCCATTTTCCAAGACCTGCTTGGTGTCCAAAATGCTTTTCCAGAGGTGAGAAGCAGGCCTCCTCCTAGGCCAGGAGGAGATGGATTGGTTACTCAAATACTTATCCTTAAGTATAGAGATCCATAGGCCCTCCTCCTCCTCATGAGAAACTTTCCAAGCCAGCTTGGTGAGGAAGGCCAGGTTCTGGTCTTTGACTTTTTTGAGCCCCAGACCTCCGCCCTCCTTACTTTTGCAAACTTTGTCCCACTTAACAAGGTGCATTTTCTTTCCACTAGGGTTATCCCCCCACAAGAAATTCCTGTTCAATCTATCCAGCTTAGCACAAACAGAGGAAGGTAAATGCATGGTTTGCATAGTGTAGCTGGGAATAGTGGAAGAAACATGACGAACAAGAGTACTTCTACCAGCAAGCATGAGTGTGTTAGCAACCCAACCTGCTAATCTATTTTGAACCTTATCAATAATATGGTTGAAATCATGTTTAGACATTCTCTTGTGTAACAAAGGAACTCCCAGATACTTTCCCAAGTCATTGGTGAGTTTAATGCCACAAAAATCACTTATCCTCCTAGCCTTGTTCCTCTGAACATTAGGGGAAATAAAAATTTTTGATTTATCCAAACTAATGGTCTGGCCAGACATCATGCAGAATTCATTTAAGACATCCATCATAGCCTTCACAGTAGTGATATTTGCCTGTCCAAAAAGAATTAAATCATCGGCAAAAAAAAGATGAGTTAAGGGAGTAGAGTTTCTCGAGACTTTAATTCCTTTCCAACTCCCCTCCTCTCTTTTGTTATTTATAAGAATAGACAATCGTTCCATACACAAGACAAAGAGGTAGGGGGAGAGGGGGTCCCCTTGCCTTAAGCCACGACTGGGTTTGAATTCAAGTAAAGGTTCCCCATTCCAGAGAATAGAGGTTTGAACACCAGAAACACAGCTCATTATTAGGGTAATCCAGTGAGCATTCAGTTGGAAGTAGTTTAACGTGTCAAAAAGGAATTGCCAGGAGACTTTGTCATAAGCCTTCTCCAAGTCAATTTTAAAGATCATGCCACCCTTCTTTCCTTTTTTACCACGAAGGTTGTGAAGAACTTCCTGGGTGATTATAATGTTATCAGAGGTAGACCTCCCAGGAATGAAACTGCTTTGGAAAGGGCTGATGATCTTTTTCAACAGAGGTCTCAATCTAGCCACAATAATTTTAGTGACCACTTTATAAGCAACATTGCAAAGGCTAATCGGACGAAACATTTTAATGGTTTTAGGATTATCTTGCTTAGGAATTAGAGCTATAAAAGTTTTGTTCATATCCTCAGGGATGGATCCAGAGAGGAAGCAATCCCGCACAAATTTTCTTACTTCATGACCTACAATGTGCCAAAATTTATGGTAAAAAATAGCTTGAATGCCATCCGGTGCCGGCGACTTATAGACATTGATACTTTTGACACTATTCCAAATCTCGGCATCAGATAAAGGAAGGCAGAGGCTATCATTGTCCTCCCCCGAGAGGGTGGGATGGGGATTGTAGACTTGACTGCGTTCTTGGGTTGAATTTTGATGTTGGAATAAATTAGTAAAAAACTGTTGGACATGGGCTTTTATGTTATCCGGGTTATCTATCCAGGTATTGGAATCATCCTTAATCATGGTTATTTTCGACCTCCTCCTTTTAATAATAGTAGAAAGATGGAAGTATCTGGTGTTTTTTTCTCCTAGAGTAATCCACTTGCTCCTTGACTTTTGGAACCACAGAATCTCCTCTTAAAGGAGGATCTCATTATAATCTTTTCTAAGATCGGCTTCTAACAGTTGGAGGTTGTGCGTAAATTTAGTTTCTTGGGCCTTGTGAACCCCCATGAGTCTTCCTTGAATCCAACGTTATTTCCTAAAAATGTTACCGAACACATTCTTATTCCAATCTTTAGCAGCATGAGTGAAGTTTTCTATGTGATCAACCAAGTTAGCACCCCGCCAGTTGGAATTGACAATGTTTTCAAACATACTGTCCATAATCCAAGCAGCTTCAAAGCGAAAGGGTCTATTGATTTGGGTCCTAGTATTTTTCCCTAGTACATGAATTAGAAGGGGGGTGTGATCAGAGTAAGTACGGGGAAAGATTTGGACCATACCTTCAGGGAAGCCGTCTCTCCGTTCCTCATTCGTGAGTGCTCGATCCAGTCTTTTTTGGCCATTCGCCAGCCCTAATCGCCCATTCGTCCATGTGTATTTGGCTCCCTCGAACCCCATGTCAATTAGCTAGCACCTGTTAACATTTTCCGCAAACTTTCTTATTTGGCTAGCACTCGCATCAAGAGCAGAGCTTCTACTCTCCCCAATAGAGATAGTGTCATTGAAATCCCCAGCTAGGAGCCAAGGGGTGTGGTTATTGGTAGCTTGTTGACCTAGCTCTTCCTAGAGGATTTCTTTGATTTGCGGGTTTGGGCTTGCATAAACCGCTGAAAAAATCCACTCTTCAAAGTTGTTCTTTCTGACCGTGGTATGAATGGCCTGAGAGGTCTTGTGGGTAGTGTTGAGGGAGACCTTTGTGGGATCCCAAAGGATCCAGAAACCACCGGCTCTTCCAGTGGGGTCAACGTGTGTGGTAGCTGTAAGCCCGAGGTGTTTGAAAAACATACTCATGGATTTCAGAGCAACCTTTGTTTCCAGAAGAGCAACCACTTCTGGTTTGTGTTGATGCATGATGTCCCTGAAGTTTCTCTTAAAGTTGTCGTTACCAGCACCCCTGCAGTTCCAAACGAGGATGTTGAAGCACTCCATCAGAAGGTAGTGTGCGAGATCTGTGTGTTCAGGCAGGCCCAAGAGCTTGCAGATCTTTCCCTTGGCTAGATCCTGCTGCACCATCAGCTTCAGAGATATTGTCTGACTGGCTGTCTTCCACAATACTCGATCCCAAAGTTTGGCTTTGAGTTTCAGCTCCTCGAGCCACCAGACCACTTTTACTAGGTGAACGACTTCTGTGTCTGATTCTATCTCCATGTTCACCTTGTGGTAGCTCATGACTGCATTCTGAAGCTCTGACAAACTCATGGTAAGTGATGATGTCCGACGGTTTCCTCTGAGGGTTGGATAACAAGTTCTCTGAGAAGGGGGGCTGTGATTTAGAAGAGGGAGTAGGGTTAGGTATATCTAGGACCACTTCCATGTTGCTGACTGGGCTGAAAAGGGGCCTGTTGCTATGTTTATCACTTTGGGCCTTACCCCCTACCTCAGTCGGTGGGCTAGTCTTAGTAGAAATCTTTGGCTTTCTTAAAAAGGGCTTATCTTCATATCTATGTCCTGAGTGAATGGTCTCTTTCGATAAAGCACTATTGGTAGGCTTTGGACGATTATCCTTAGGATGAGTTTGTTGCACAGTTGGTTGTCTCGAAGGACCGGCTCCGTTCTCCGGTTGGCTTCTGGGCTTGTATTGTTGGCTTGAATTCGGGTTATTCCTACCATTAGGCACGCCCACAGATTGGGCTACATTTTTACCTTTCTGGGTTGGAGCTTTTCTTGGCCCATGACTTACTGATAAGTGCCAAAATATACATATTTTGGCTCTCCAAACTACATTTATTAGTCTTTTATTTTAGTTACTTGATAATTATTTTGTCCCTTTTATGTTTATAGGTTGCTTGAGCCCGTTGTCCGAGATTTTGAGTAAAAACAGAAGTTAAAAGAAGTTCGGGGACAAAAGTGCGGAAAACTTAAGAGTTGGATGATTTTATCATTGTAGAAAAGTCCAAGGGGTCTTTGTGTGATTAATCAATTCAATTCCTATATAAGCAAGAAAACCTACTGACTTAGAGTTAGTTCTGGCCGTGGGAAAAGATAAAGGTGGAAGGTGGCAGCTTTTGGAGGAGACTGGGAACGGGGGAATCACTCGAGCAGCTTCTGTCGTGGAGCAACTTTTGACGTGCGACGAAGGCAGAACATGGAGATTGAATCAAGATATTTCTATTCTCTTCTCTCCATGGGCAACTAATCATCTTTCTTAGGGTGTAGATGAAACCCTAACCAAGTAACTATATTATTATGTTGATTTTGGATTTCGATTGCCGAAACGATGGTTGTATAACATTGAGACTTGTTCTGTGATTCGAACTTATTTTTCCAATCTAATTATATGTGTTTGTTTTCTGTGATTGCAAATACATAGTTATGCAACGGTATTCTTTGTGCATGAAATTGAGAATTAGAATAATCTACGTCTAGGAAAGACGAATCGTGCCTAGATTAATTAGTTATAGAATCGAAGACGATTCGTGCCAACCGAAGATAGATTATGTCAGGTTCTCAATCATATGCATTTTTCTTGGCGATGTCACTAGGGCTTGTAGCTTTTAGTGAATCAATGTCGTTTTGGTAATCGGTTTCTTAAATTAACATAATCGTTTGGTTACGAAGTTAGGGTGGATTCGAAACCCTAAGACCTTTTCCATATTTGAATTCAACTTCTCTCTTGCTTTTAATTACTTAGATAACTTTAGTTAATCAAAATCCAATCACTATTTCTTGAATTGAATTAGGAATTAATTTTAGAAATACAACAACTTAGCCTCTTGATCTCCGCGGTACGATACCTGGACTTAAACCGCTATTTTATTTGAATTGAGGTTTTCGCTCAGTTTTAATTATTTATTTTTGGTGTGAAAAACGACCTACCACTCACTGGCCCATTTTTCTTTTCCTTTCTCCTAGACACCACCATCCACTCGCCATAGCCGATATCCTCTGACACGTCTGGCACAGTGTTACCGTTGAAACTAACAGTTTTGGGAACGGTCTGTTCAGAAGTTGTAACGGTAGCCTGTCCGCCGTCGCCTGAGCTGAGCTGGGATGGTTTGAACGAGCAAGTCTCTTTCCGGTGACTGATCCTGCCACATTCAAAACAGATCAGATGAATGTGTTCATACTCAATTAAGTAATCCTCATTTCTAATAGCAACAAAAATTTCAAGGGGCTGACTTAAATCCAATTCAACACAAACACGAGCATAACTCGCTCGAATCCCTGCGATTGTGTTGATATCGACTTTAAGTGGTTTCCCTAATTCCTTTGCATTGCAAAAAAGAGATTCTTCATCATAATATTCATAGGGTAGAAAAGGAAATCTCATCCAAACAGCAGTTTTAATGGCAGTAGCTCTGTCCGCTTTGAAGTCCGGTTGCCATTTTCTGACTGTGAGATAGTGATCTTGGATTACCCAAGGGCCCCCTGTGTAAACTTTATTGTAATCCGATCGAGTTTCGAACCAAATTAGATAAAACCCCAAACCAAGATCCACCGGGGTGAATAATCCTTCAAGATTCCATAGAGCCGTAATTCTGGTCATGAAGGTTTTAAACCCAATATTCTTGCCCAACAATTTGATGATGAGACATCCTTTATACTGATGTCGAATTCTTTTCAATTGATCTTTCGTAAAGTTCACTTTGATTCTGGATTTGGTCTTGGGGGGGATCCTGGATCTCCATGTCTTCTTCATCACTTAGATCATCGAAATCTATGCGATCTGGATTCTCCATTGATTTGTACTGGTTGAGGAGAGTATCTTTGAAAGATCGAGCCTTTTCAGTGGGTTTTGGAATGTCTTTGATGGCTGCATGAATCTCTCTCTAATGCTCCATGGGAGAGTCCTCCAGTTGTGAGACCTTCTCTGCCTCTGAGGTATTGCCTTCAAATTCCGACTCCATAGGGCAAACTTCCACAGTGGGAGAGGACTCAGGGTGATCACTCTTGATTTTCTTAGTACTTCTTTCAAGGTGATCGGTTTCCTCCGTGGATTGGGAGACGGAATCAGTGGGCGGGGGTGTGTCAAAGGCGGGGGTGTCATTCTAGAGAGAGAATCAGTCCGTAACGTATCGGTTAGCTTTGACCGTTGACAAGGGCAGGGGCAGTTTGGACCTAAGTACGCAGGTCAACTACCTGTGTACGCTAGTCAACCCATCTCGTTGACCTGCTTACGCTAGTTTAGAACCTGCTTATGCTAGTCATATCTCTTATCAAACTTGCTTTTTTTTTTTTTAGCATGCAGAAGCCATGATTAGGGGTCTATAACACATGGGAACCTTCCAAACCGTTGAAAAAGCAGTCTTTGTCAGGGGACATCTTTTACATCCATCCCATCCCATCACCTTTTCCCTTTCATCCAATGCAAGGGAAGCCTTTGAGGCAAAGTTACCAGCCCCTTTGACTGGTTTTAACCCATCTCTCACCATCCACCTCCTATATATACTCCCTCCATTAGTCTTTCATGGGGTTACAAGTTTGGTTGCTAGATTCCAAGTTTCAAAAGGTTACAAGGATAACCAAGTCACCATACACTCCCTCTCAAGCAATTGCTAGTCTTTCCCGTAAAAGTAAGCAATACAAAACCCATTCTCATCCATCTATTCAACCATCCTCCAAGTATCATCCAACCAACCCATCCATTCAAAGCTCAAGGACTCTTTCAAACCCAAAAACCAAAGGTATAACACCATTATACTGCTTTCTATTCTGATTCTTGAGGGGGGCTGACAGGACCAAGGCTAGTAATTAATACCAAGTTCTGATTCTAAAGCTAGCAATGTTTCAAAAACCGTAGTGGCAAGGATCAGCGCGTGCCGGTTCTTAGTACGAGTGCGCCACTTCGTGGTTACGCACGCAGATCTGGCGTGGGGATTGAGATCTGTCTGGGACGAACACACGTGCGCATGTTCAAACCTGCGTGATCCACTTTTGGACTAGCGTACAAATCCAACGTTGGTTCAGGATCCTTGTTTTATGCTTTATTTCTTCTCTATTCATCATTGTGAGCATGCTTAATATCCAATTTACTACTTTTCCATGTTAAAACTGCTGGTAACCTTTTCAATATTCTTATTTGCTGCTTTGGAATACCCTGGGGTCTTTCTGAATGTGTCTCAGAACCCAAAAAATGTAAAACCAAGCATTGGTTAGAGGACTCAAACCAGCGTGCTGCAGTGGTTTACCCGTGCACGCAGGTCCCTTTTTGACCAATGATTGGTCTTTGCATTGGGTAATTAGGTTTTGCCTGTGCTTATCCCCATAATGTTTATGGGGTAATTTGTTATTTTGTGGCTTTGTAGCCCATTAAATTCCCTATAACTTTATATAAAAAATTGGTCTAAGGTCCACTATAGCATGTTTCTAACTCACTAGGTCCACTTATCAAATCTCTAACTCACCAAGTCTACTATTATGAATTTGGTAAGGCCGAAAGTCCACTGCATTTAAAAAGGAAAATAATGCCTGACAGATTTACCCTTCCATTCAAATCCCATCAATTTAGCCCATTATCCTCCCATTATCCCTTTTAATTTTGAAATAAAAATCCCATTAATTTAGCCCATTATCCCTTATAGTTGTGGAAATCACGCCAATCACGTTATATAACAGTCGAAGATTCTCATTTTCTGATACACTATATATAACGTTATTGGACATATATAACATTATATATAGAGGTGTCAAATGCACAGCCCGTTTAACTCCGTGCTTTCGTGTCGTGCCGTGCCGGCCCATTTACTGTATTTACTCAAATCGTGTCGTGTCGTGCCGTGCCGTTTGTCAATCGTGTCATGCCGTACCGTGCCGTTTTCTTAAATCGTGTCGTGCCGTGCCGGCCCGTTTGCCAATCGTGTCGTGTCGTGCCGGCCCGTTTTTGAAATCGTGTCGTGTCGTGCCGGCCCGTTTTTGAAATCGGATCGTGTCGTGCCGGCCCGTTTTCTTAAATCGTGTCGTGTCGTGCCGTTTTCAATCGTGTCGTGTCGTGCCGGCCCGTTTTCTTAAATCGGGTCGGGTAGGGCCGTGTCATTTTTATTCAACTTCGATTGGCCCTTCTTTCCTTTTTTTTCTTTGAACGCCCCCTCTTTTTCCTCGCTTTCCCAGCTTCCTACTTGATAAATCTTTTCTTAAATCGGGTCGTGTCGTATCGTGCCATTTTTATTCAACTTCGATTGCCCCTTCTTTCCTTTTTTTTCTTTGAACGTCCCCTCTTTTTCCTTACTTTCCCAGCTTCCTACTTGATAAATCTCTAGACAACTTTTCGGTTAGTATACAAGCGAGTTTGGTAAAGGGTAATCTGCGCTTTCAATCCTTATTGTCGCACAAGTCCCATTTGACACATGACACAGCCCTTTTCACACACAGGGCAGCCTCAAATATAGACACCGAAGAACATGTTAAAAAGTTGGAATGGACATGTAGGGTTTTCTTTTTCCTTATGTTCATTGCATTCGTATATATATAATCGATTATTTCTTATACTGAACGAGATAAGAAAAGTGCAGAGGATTTCTTGAAACAGTGCCTAAGGAAATTTTCAGATTCAAAACATAGTAATAGCTACTAT
Source organism: Rhododendron molle (assembly GCA_025413875.1). Lineage (NCBI taxonomy): Eukaryota > Viridiplantae > Streptophyta > Magnoliopsida > Ericales > Ericaceae > Rhododendron > Rhododendron molle. Next base: position 32,647,759 of record CM046396.1, read on the forward strand.
TATAAACGTAATGTTTATATAAACAACCTTAGTAATCTACAACCCACCGACCCTCACACATGCACAATTTTAATTTTTAACATATAGTCACAGCTGAAACAACCCTATAAGAAATCATCTACGGATCTACCAAATATGGAAACAAGCAAGCCAAACATTATAAGACCCGACAAAGAGTGGGCAAAAATTCAAATACCCATTATGGAACAAGCATGCCCCAAATTTCGGTAAAAAAAATATTTGTGGAAATGGGGTTACCTTCTTCATCCTAGTGTTGATCTTGGAATTCCTTACTTTGGTGTCGTAGAATATGCCTTCTCCTTGCGAACGAGCTCTGTTTGAACCCCTCTGCTCTGCTTGTCAAGCTCTGTTTTGCAGGAGAATACGCCGCCTCCTTCAGATCTTCCTCAAAAACAATGGAATGCTTTCGATTTGACCTCACGCCTCTGCATAGCTCGTAGTCAAGAAGCCTGAGCAAAAAAATTCGCCAAAAAAGGGTTAGAACAAGTTCCGTGCGTTTTTATGTGTGCGTAAGAGAGAGAGAGAGAGATGGCTTTGTGAAAGCGCAATCCAATACCCGAGGAGGAGGACGCACGAAGGAGGTTCTTGCGGAGAGAGTGAGAGAGACGAGAGTGAGAAAGAGATGTTGAGAATCATAACGTTGAGAGGGTGAGAGACAGAGAGAGAATCAGAGATGGGAATGGCTGCTAGGGCAGCATCTCTTGCCCTTTTATATGAACGGTATGATCATGTGCGTACGAGACACCAATAATCCATATGCACCAATAGCGGAAAATTCTCGTAAAGTCCTATAATGCATCACTCGAGGGCTGCCCGAGTTGTTTTTTGAAAATCGGAACCGTCTATCTTTTATGTGGGAGCGATTATATCATTCTTGCAAAAAATGAAGTAATTTGGTTATCGTTATATACTTGATTGTTCATAACGTTCATTTTTCTATTAATGAATATACGTCCCGATGAAGGAGTTTTTAAAACCCGATAGACCCAAAAATTGGTGAGAGTCAGTAAAACATAGAGAATAACAAAATGAATGGAATGGATCGTCATATTTGTGTTTGCAATCGTGTGGCTAACGTACATTAGACTATAGCAGAATACCTTAGTTCATAATCAACTAAATTCAATGTATAGATTTGAAAGGTGGCTGCATACTCTTTTTCCCGAATGTTCGATCTAAACCGTTACGATTTAACGTCTTATCAAATTTATCATTCTCACCTGAATAGATGATAATCGAATGTTGGAAACCACATGATCGGAACACATTCGGTACTTCTACAGGCATTAAAGTCCTATAATACACTACTTAAGGGCCGCCTAAGTTATTTTTTAAAAATCGGAACCATCTAACTTTTATGTGGGTGGGATTAGATCATTCATGCCAATAATCAAGTAAAATGCTTATTACTACATACTTGATCGGACGTAACAAAAAATTCAATCAAACAATGAATCAGCGTGTCGATGAAAGAGCTGTCAATGAAAGAGCTATCAAAATCTGACGTACAAAAAAAATGGATCCAATGATTAAAACATTAAGCACAACAAAATGAACGCATTGAATGGTATCGATCGTCGCAATTGTGTGGCTACTGCTTGATGGCCTCGTTTTTATATAATAGAGTTATATATTATATACTAATTTTTCAAATCCATAACACAAGTTACTTGGTGGCATAGTGGTTTGTTTGTGTATGAAAGAACCTAAGGACCTGAGTTCAAGTCCTAGTCCAGCTAAACTCTTTTTATTTATTTATTTTCTTTATTTCTACTATGTATATTTTTCCTTTTTTGTTCGACACTTTTTTTCTTATTTCTCGTTAGATTTGGGGTAAATAATATATGACTCTTGCACATTTTCTTTCGTTTTAAATTGCTCTTGCACCATAAATAATATATGACTCTTGCACCATAAATATTTTGATAAATTTTTTTAATTTTACTTGTTATCTTGTATTGTATGTCCAAAACCTATTTTACTAACAAAAACAAAACAAATATTTTTACCGAATAAAAATTGATAATTTTTTAAAAGTAAAAAATTGATTTTTTTAAAACATTATTTTTTAATAAATTTTTAAAATTAAATATCTTAGTTGAGAAATATTTTTTACTGAATAGAATTGTTTATTTTTTTTAAATTAAAAAAAAGCCATTTGGCTTATTTAATTTTTTTTGTTTTTTCGTGCCTCGTGCCGTGCCCTTTCGTGCCGGGTCGTGTCCGTGCCCGTGCCTTACTAGAACCGTGCCGTGCCGTGCCTGTCCACTTTTCGTGTCCGTGCCGTGCCCGTCTACGACCGTGTCGTGCCGTGCCGTGCCAGGTCAACTTTCGTGCCGTGCCGTCTTTGTCGCCGCCCACTTAGATACTGTGCCGTCTGGCCCACTATAACCGTGCCGTGTCGTGCCGTGCCAGGCCAAGACCGTGCCTGTGACATGTCGTGCCGCCCCGTACCCGTGCTGTGCCCATGCCGTGTCGTGCCGGCACGGCCCATTTGACACCTCTAATTATATATTCTCCTTTTTAAGAGTTACATATATTTTTCTGAATAGTCGAAGATTCTTCTTTTCTAATACATTATATATAACGTTATTGTACATATATAACATTATATATTCTCCTTTTTAAGAGTTACATATATTTTTGTAACGTTGTACAGATTTTGATATATGACCATATATTTTTTTTTGAGTTTCGTTGTACAAAAACTCTTATATAACATTATATTTTCACTTTATTGAATTGGTCCAGTTGAATTTTTTTTTTGAGTTTCACTGCACAAAAACTCTCATATAACATTATATTTTCACTTTATTGAATTGGTCCGCGCAGCGGCCTCAATGACTTGCTTCTGCTAACAATAATACCTACAAAAAAATGTAATGCATGTGACAAAAAATAAACATATAACCTTATAACGTTATGCGTGAGATTTTTGCATTTTTAACTCTAAAAAAAAGAAAAATAGGAGATCTCGTAATTTCTTTCCATTATATTTTCACTTTATTGAATTGGTCCGCGCAGCGGCCTCAATGATTTGGTTTTAGTAACAATAATACACACACAAAATTATTATACATGAGATTTTGTCTTTTCTAACTCTAAGAAAATAAAAAGAGGAGATCTCGTAACTTCTTTCCCTTCGTCGCCGTAGCCTTCTTCACAGTCGATTTCGCATGTAACTTAATACTCTTCACCCCTTGAACAACTGCACAAATAACAGCCTTTAACAAAATTAGTATATAACCAACATTGATATAACCATATATACTATCAATCAAATCCCTAACTTAATTCAACCATACCATAACATTATAAGTTCAGGTCTGTTAGGTTGCTGCGCGGACCAATTCATATAAGGTTATATATGGTTATGGTTTATTATTCTTTTATAGGGTTATATGGTTATAACGAGTAATGAACAATATGGTTATATTGTTATATATTCAGATGGTCAATCCAGTTATATAACAATATATACGAATATAAAAATATAAAGTGAAAACTGGACTGCTCAAACATAAACAACCATTAACATGGTCAATCCAGTTATATAACCATATATACGAACAGAAAAACATAAGGTGCAAACTGGACTGCTCAAACATAAACAACCATTAACATGGTCAATCCAGTTATATAACCATATATACGAACAGAAAAACATAAGGTGCAAACTGGATTGCTCAAACATAAATAACCATTAACATGGGGTTCCTCAGGAGGTGGTGGAAGCTATAATGGCCATGGTAAGTTTTGTTTTTGATTGCGAGTATATATGGTTATATCACTGTTGGCTATATATTTGGATCAATTAAGCCGCTGCGCGGACCATTTCAATAGTCTAATTTAATTGGTTTAATAGATATATATGGTTATATAACTTTTTTTTTTGAAATCACGCATTATAGTCATTACAACTTTAAATTTACGTTATTGAATTGGTCCGCTCAGCAGCCTGATGGACCTGAATATATAAACATATAATCATATTAAAGTAATTTATAATATGGGTATATCTACAAATAAAAATAGCATATATTTATACACGAAAACTAATAAACTACTAAATTTACGTTATTGAACAGGTCCGCGCAGCGGCTTATGGACCTGAATATATAACCATATATATTCATAGAACAAACTGATAAAATACCATACATCTTCACAAAACAAAATGACATTTATAAACAACCAACAGGAGCATATATAACTTTATATAATGTTACACAATAACATAACAATACAATGTTATATGTTTACATCCGGGGGTATGGGGGCGGAGCCCCCACGGCACAAAGTGCCGCAGTTCGGGGTGCGACTTTAGGAGTATCCCGAACTGCAGCGAAAACGATATTTTCAAGAACGTGGGGTGTAATTTCAGCCACAGAACCCGACCTAATTATATTGCAGTTGGTATGTAACTAGGGTTATATATAATAATATATAACCTTATATGAATTGGTCCGCGTAGCGGCCTAACAGATCTGAGTATATAACCATATATATTACCTAACAGCAACTAACGAAAGTACAAAAAATAAAATCCTAACAGATCTGAACATATAACCATATATGATACCCAACAGCAGCTAATCAAAAGTACAAAAAACAAAACCCTAACATATCTGAACATATAACCATATATATTCAACAACAGCTAAACGAACGTACAAAAAACAAAACCTTAACAGATCTGAATATATAACCCTTCACAGAGAAGGATAAAGAAAGGAAGAGAAGGATTCTTATGTTTTTACTGGTGTATAAACCCTTTAAATGCAAAGAACCATACAGAGGGACACAAGGCGACGAAGATCGAGTTATTTGTTACGATTTGGAAGGGCACCTGATGTTTTGAACAGATATATGATGATGAAGGTGTCGGCGACGGTGGTAGCAGTGATGGAGGGCGGGAACTCGGCCATGGTGGTAACGGCCATGGATGGCGACGAATGGCGGCGAGGAGAAGAAGGAGTACATCGCGGCGAGCAGGCGAGGAGGAGGATGAGCGGTAAATAATCAACAGGGACGGGATGTGACGGCGACGGGAGGTGGGTGGCGATGGCGGCGACAGATGTGACGGCGACGGGAGGATTTTGTCTCTAGATTGATTAGTAAAGTAGGGGAGGGAGGAGAGGAGAGGGGAGTAGGGGTAGTAGATTATTCGGGAGAGAAATCGGGAGAGATTTTAGGGGATTGGAAATTTCAAATGGATATTTTTGAAATGGATGTAAAAACGGGGCAGGAGCTTTTTTAAAAACAGGGTTATATTAGACTAAACATGATTATTATATCCCTAATAATAGGTTAGTGGATTTAGTGGGTTATAGAATTTAGAAGTGGACCTAGGGGGTTTGGAAAGTGCTATAGTGGACCTGGGAAAAATTCTCCCAACTTTATATTACTTGCTATATAAACTGTTTGATTTGTTCTGGGTATGCACTGATCATTTTTAGAGCATAGAGAGTTGAAAATAAGAACTGTGGGTTTAGGCTTACTAGCGTGCGCGGGGTCGGATCCGACGTACGCAGGTATGATTAGCATACAGTTACTTAATCAGTTCAGCGCATGCTGGTTTTCTCATCTCGTAACTTGACTCCCGAATTTCAGATATCAAAGGAGACGACGGACCAGTCCACAAATTTTTTCCAATAAAAAATGTAGCAAGCATTTCAAATTCGATTCCTTGGGTGACATACCAAAAAAGACCCAAGTGAAGACTCTGAATTGAGCATTTCGCCGCGCTTTCCAAAAAAGACGCACCTAATTTTTACAAGATTTTTAAGGACGTGTGCCCACACAACAGTTATCTTCAATATCCAGGAGGTCAGTCCCATGTACGTACCTGTATGAGATAAGTGTACAAATAACCTCATTTAATTTTTTTTCCCACCATTGAGACCATTAGTTATTGCAAAACCCCAAAAAATATTTATTCATTGCAACTATTTCAAGTGAACAGCAACTGACAAACATTCCGACTTAAGCTAATTTAGAAAAAAAATTCAGACTTAAACCAAAAATTGAACTGCTCAAATTCAACCCCTCATCCCATATTTTCCCATCGGAAAATGCTACAGTAGTACCGCAAATACCTTACACAAAAACAAACATAAACTCATCGGTAGAGAGTTTGTATTTGTATATATGTTTGTGGTTCTAGAAGGATTGTTTTCGCACCGTCGTCAGTTAGTGAAGTTCTTGATAGTGGCACCAGGCTTAGTAGCCTTTGCAGCCGGAGACGCCTCGACGGACTTCGACGGCGTCACCGGCTTCGGGGTCAACTCCGCGGGCAGATCCTCAATACCCTTCAAGTAGAACGTGTAGAACAACTTGACGGGGAACACAAGCTGCTGCAGCTTCACCTGGCCGTACGCCCCCTCGAATATCCCGGACCCGCCGGTGACTGCCAGGAACGTATCCTGGTAGGTCAGGTACGGGCCCTGGACCGACAGGTGCCCGTAGTCCCCGAAGTAGAAGCTGTATATGGCCTCGTACCGGTCGCCGTTCTTCTCGGGCACGTGCTGGATGAGGATGGCTATCCCTGACGTGATCCCCACCCGCTTCTGGAGGTCGCCGGTGTAGAGCTTGTTGCTGAAGGGGACCAGGTCGCCCAGCGAGTGGACCGTTTTCTGACTCAGTGGGAGGTACGCCGGGCTGCCTCGGTCTCCCTCGTTCATCTCGTAGACGCTCAGTTCTTGAACTTTGGCTGAAACAACAGAAATATTTAAGTAGGATCAGGATGCATAATACAGAATCAAACTGGAAAAAATTAAAGACAAAAGCATTTTTTGGGAAAAGAATCGAGAATGTGGCAACAGAGTTGGCCCTAAGCTCCATAAGATAAAGTTCAAAGTGCGGTCGCTTTAAGCCTCGAAAAGTCAAGGCCAGCTCCAGTAACGGATTCAAGCTAGGACCTGTAGGGGCGTGAGCCCCATTTCAAATTTGAAGGTTTTTTTTTTTTTTTTTTATAAAAAAATTTATTTTATAAGAATTTACCTCATGTGACTAACTTGAAAGTGTAACTAAAATTCATTTTCTCCCAACAAACGCACTCACTAACAGAGAACAAATGACTTGAGAAGTTTCAAATGTGAAACTCAAGGCTCCCATCATCCGCAACCATCCTAGTCCAGAGGCCCTCGTTCGAGGGAGGTTGTCGGAGCTTGACACTAGTATGAAAAGCTTTCATAACATGAAAACCTCATCGTCGTCTATTGTAAAGCCTTCCTTTAATTAGTGGCTTTTGTTGAGTTCTATGATAGTTTTGTTACTATTTTTGATGTAAAGGTATAACTCTGTTGTGGGTTGATGAGTATGTTATTTTTTGCTAGTTCTTTTAAGATGAAAGTCCAAATTGCGGTATCTTTTGTTATGGGTTACCCCTAAGTTTGTGTCTTTATTGTGCCTCACTACTTGTTATTCCTGGCTACGCGACTGGCCATCTCTGTTGCGATGACTGCAACTGGTGTTGGATCATTGGTTTTCTAAGTTGAATTTGAATTGACTTACTGGACGGTCCTTGTCGGTCCTAATCTGATGATCAGAATCGATGCCTAATTTGATGATCAGAGTTATCTTTAGCGTTTTCCACAGTGGGAACAAAAAATTGAACTACCTAAAAATACAAGAAGATCAAAAAAAGAAACAGAACTAAAAGTACTCATTTTTGTATATTTCTCACCAAATCTCTAATACCATTAGAGCACGTCAAGAACATCGCCCACATCAAAAAAAAATTATATTGATCGGATGTCAATTATCTAATACTGTCCCGCTGCATTCTATATACGTTAATTCCAAAAAAAAAGAAACAATTATTGTGGAAAAAAGTACTTACTGGGTCTTGAGCTATAAGGCTTGGGCTTGAACCAGTCGAAGAAGAATGCTTTGGTGGTGAGCCTACTGGAGGGTCCTGCGGCTGAGAGGCCTTGATGGGTGGTTGTTGAGATCTTCACATTTGAGGAGGAAAGCGGATAAGAGAGGCTGCAGGGTTTCGGAATCTGCAGGGTAATTGAAGATGAAGTTGATCCGAGGTTGGATAGTTTTGCAGAGGAGATTGATGATCTGAGAGAGCTTGTGAAAGCCATTGATGGTGGTTGTCTGTAGAGTTGAGAGATGGGGAAAGGTTTAGAGGAAAGTTAGGTGTAGCAAAAGCTTCAGGTATATATGTCTGGGAAGGGACATGTGTCAAATGATGTGGGTGCTTATATATACTCACTTCGTCTCAAAATGTTTGAGTCATCGTTTTGTAGATTGAACAAACATTTTGGAACGAAAATGGTATAAATATATAGTTATGATAGAAAATATATTTAAGTTTATAGTGTGGAAGCAGAGTGGATGGTGCAACTTGGCATGTGAGGGATTAGGGTTAGCCTCCACATGGTGTTTGTTAATAGTTATATAAAAATGGTGGGGAGATTAGAAAAAACTTCTCTAATTGTCCACTACACAATACTTATCTTTATAACTTTTCCTGACCAGCGTATGCTCTTCAACTAATTTCTGGGGATCAATGTTACCGTTCGTTTGCGGGAGGTCTGATTAAAGTTGGGGCAAAGTTCCTTACAGACTACCCTTTATAAGAGCATGTACACCAACAAATATGTATTTTAGCTACTCAATAATCTACTTTTTTCATTTTACCTATTCAAATCTTTCTCAACCCTACACCAATCATCTCTATTATCCTCTCTTTTCTTATAAACTATTATAAAATACTCCATTATTAATTTGAGAGAGAGAGAGAGAGTCAGAGAAGTACGGAGAGAGGGAGGAGGAGAGAGAAACAATTGTTTAAGGAAATGCAGATGAACAGTGTCTCGGTATATTTGGAAAGCTTTCTCCACAAATGTAAAATACGTGAGTGTTTGACTAGGCTGGTGTAAGCCCATTTTTGTTCCTTTCCTAGCTAGCTAAAGTTGCTAAAAGTGCAACTATACCTAAGCTGGTGTACATGCCCTAAGAGTGACAATGCGTAATAGGTTTCGAACATAAAACTCAAGACAAAGTAAATTCCTTCGAGCCTTGACCACCATGCCAACCCCTCGAAGTTGTCCACGATACAAATTAATACTACTCCAGTAGTTAAGGGTGATCGCTCCTTCAAGCCTTCCAACTATTTTTGACCTCTTTTTTAAACTTCTAATAAGGATGATCATTGCCCTCCTTTGTTCCATTAATTTCTGATTGCAGGTTGTTGTAGGAATGCAATACCACAGATCTACTATTTCCTAGATATGCAAGTTCTTATTTTTCCATAGGGAAAAAAAAAAAAATACTCCAATTGATTACTATATAAGCTAGTGTGGATAATCTGGTTCAAAGTTGTGTACGTAATGTGCTTGACACTTAATTGGTCATCGATAATATTTTCTTGGGGGTGATTGCATCGGTTGTCCGTAGTTTATAATCATCCACAAATTCTGTTCACATTTTTTTACTAGAGTCACGCATTTTCAATAGAGGGTGTTATCAGTTAATTTGTCACCGTATATTTTTATGCAATAAGCTTATTTGTTTGTGGTGACGTTGTTGTAGCAGCCGCACTTCGATCTTGTCATTCTATATCTTGAAACAATTCCTCTACAACTGCATACACTTGCAATTCTTTACATTCATTTGGGAGTCCCGCACACATTGAAAGTTTAGTGTGCGTGAGTCCTAATATGATCGATTGTGATTGTATGTAAAAAAATTGTTTGTGGTCTTACAAGTTTTGATATTGTAAAGGCATCTGCAAAAGAACTAACTGCACATAGGAAAATGATAGGATACATGAAACTCTCCATGAAATGATCCTGGACGGTCCAAATTCATTCATGTAGTGTACTAGCCCTCTTGTGCGTATGGTCGTGCTATTTTTTTCTCCGTCTTTAAATTAATGAAGAGATATTGGCGTTTTTTTTTTTTGAGCAGGTCGAGAGTCAGCGATAGGACGAGGAAAGTTCCGGTGAGGTCGATAACGTAAGTCCTCAACAGAAAAGAATTTGGCAAAAGCACGTGGTACTATAAATTCAGGAGTCGGATTCTCGGCAGTTCCCCGTTGGGGACTGTACTGTGCAGTTGGCATTTTTTCGGTACAAGCAGGGGTTGCATTAATGATCGAAACCGTTCATTCTGTAGCGTCCGTCGAGAACAATAACCCCGTCAGTATAGTAAAACTCGGATGTTGATCAATACGTAGACGAAATGAATTTTACCTATTGTAAAAATGGGGTTTGATGTATTCGATTCAGTGTAGTTGAACCTATTTTTATTAGAAAGATAAATGCATTACGAAGTCGTATTAACCGGAATCCAATCTTTGAGTGGTCTCACGCAGTTAGTGTTGTCGACAAGCTCTACGAAACATATATACTTATTGACGCAACCCCTGCTTGTGCCGGGGAAAACGCCGACGGCACAGTGTCCTTTATTGGGGTCAACTCCTAAATTTAAGGCCACAATTCGAGAGACAAATTTAGGCACGTTGAACTACACATGTAGGCGTAGCTCCCATTACTGTCCACGTTCTCTTGTCAACATTACAAAAAAAATATTTTGTCAATTTGGATAAGCAAAAGGAATATTTCCAACGAACCAAAATTTGTCGAATTCTGCTTATTTTAAAATGAGTCAGTCAGAGAGGGGGACACAACAGAATTTGCTTCATTACTCTCAGAAGACAGCTCTTGCACAAGCTTCTGACTTTTGCCCAACAACAAGTCAATCGACTTTTTTCTCCAGGCAATGAAGCAATGGTCACGGCCAATCCCTTCGTACTCGTTTACGGATCATCAAAGTGGGACTCGTGGCGTGGGCTCAAACGGTTGCACGGGTCGAGTCTTGTTAAAGGGTCCCGATATTAGCGTAATCAAAGTAGGACTCGTGGTGGGCTCAAACGGGAGCACCGGTCGAGTCTTGTTAAAGGTCCCGATATTAGCGTAATTCATTTAAGCTAGTTCTGCAATTTTAGCCAAACGGAAAGAAACAGAATTGAAAGAACAAATTAAGGATAATTGTTGATTAAAAACATTGTATTTGTCAAGCCTTAAATTGACGTAAAACACAGAGAATAGAGAATCCAAACCCAAACACTGAAGAAATAGTGAATTACAGTTCTAATAGATCATACAAATCGTTTCGCACGTTATGTTCCGAGTTCAACACTTCTCTTGCTAAAGCCCATTACCAGGGAGCTATCTAAAACCTACCCTTTTCGTTCGAGAATTTCACTTTTTCAATGAATATGAACACCTTTACAGCCTTCAACAACAATAAAAATACAGAGGTTCTATATGAAGGCAAATGCCACAAACATTTTCTCTTGGTCTTCTATACATCGGGAGAAAAAGTTACTAACACTTTTTTCCTCTTTAATATTTCGTCAAAATTTCAGCACCGGTTCTTGTAATCAAAATGGTATGCTCAAACTGCGCTGCGAGACGGCCATCAGCTGTCAAAGTTGTCCAGTTATCTTCCCATGTGATGCATTCTGTGCTCCCTAGTGTAAGAATTGGTTCTGCAGTAAAAGATGCAAAAAAGACGGATGGAAAAGGTTCATATGCCTGATTCCACATCCGCAGTTCAAGGATATGTAAACGACGTTTGAGAATTGAGAGACTCCAGATATCACGTATCGTTCTGATCAAACCAAACCCCAGACTTGGAGAGAAGGAAAGAGGAGAGAGAAATTGATTAATTTTCCAAATTCTTTGAGTTCTTACTCATCCTCCACGGCCTAATTTAGGATCTTTATCCAAGAAGCTATTAAGTGGGTGAAAACCCTAATGACAAGTAATTGCAATATGAAACTGCCGTGGTCCCCTGCCAAATAAAATACTAGTTCCATATACTTTGGCCTCGGGTATTTCGTCCCAAATTAGAACAGAACAAATACAACTTAATAAGCGATCTTCATCGGAAGGATCTACTGGGATATTTGGCTTAGCAAAAAGAAAAAGAAAATAGACATGTATCATCTGTATGTAAAATCTCAAGGCACTTACCAATTGTAAATGTTTGACCTTCAACCATGCGACCAGGCTGGTCATTGCCTGAGATAAAAATAAAAGTTGAATTTAGAAGAGAGCATTGTAATTGATGGCATAAGCTACATATGGAATCAGAGAAGGCAATTTTAAGAACGCAATGGGCGTGTGATGTTAAAGTATTGCCAGTTTGCCAATGGTTAAGATATTGGCTCATTTTGTCAAATAGATGTAAGATGATATGTTTGGATGTTCCTGATAAGTACACATACTCAGTAACAATTGCTGTTCTAAGTATACTATACGCTTGCTACAACAACCAGGAAACTCGAGTGTGTTGAGTCATGGTACTCGCAAAAGGAAAGAGAAAGGAAGGGTGAAATTTAAGGTGTGGTAGTTAATTTCCTCTGTTTGGTTTTGCAAAGACGAAAGGAGAGTAAGAGGAACAATAAGGTAACTAAATTAACAAAAGAAAAGATAAAAAATAAGAATGGAAAGTGAGGAGGAAAATAACTTAAATTGTTCTCTTTTAGTTTTTGTTCTCCTCTCTCCCAAACTAGGAACCAAACAGAGGAAGAAAGGAAACTAAATACTAACACAACCATATTGTCAAAAACCAGAATTGGTGATTATTATTCGTAACATGAAAAAAGGACCGTGTTTTACAACTTCTCCAGACTAACATCAAGATCCAAACACAAAAGAAAAGAGGAAAGAGGAGCAAGAAGCCAAGAAAAGAAAAGAGGAAAGGCAAAACTGAAGAAAAAAAAAGGACAGTGTGGAGGAAAATAACATTCCACTCATTTGAAAATAAGTGTCATTTAGTAGAACCAGAATAGCAAGTAACAAGTCACGTCACCCAATAGACTGATGTCTACTTATGTGGGACAGAGCAGTCATCTACACAAGCATTTCAAAAAGAGTTTCTTCATCAACACATATCAGCATAGTATTCCACGAAGTGAAGTAATATAGGAATAGTTCCAATTCTTCCTGCATTAATATGAGATTTTGCCTTTATGCTATACCAAAGAAATAGAAGCAAATGGTTACTCACGGTGATGAAATATAAACGGTTCAGAATGAAATACTGTCCCAACACCATGCCCAACGAAACGATCAACAACACCAAACCCAAATTGTTCAGCATGTTCACTGAGACAGTCACCAAGACCAATTGTTAAGAACAAGCCATTACCAATAAACTTATGATGCCACACAAATTACAAGCAGATAAGAATACCCTACAACGTGAACACAGAAGGACGATACCATTCCTCCAGAGGGAGTGACGATAACTGCATCTAATCATCTATTACCATGACAAATTCCCATAAAGTGATAACAATAGTTTAACAAAACACCAACCACCTTTCAAACCATGCGGGCATTCACCGGAGATCATTCCAAATGACTTCCTACATTCTTTCTTTGCAAGAGCAGCCATGAAATGTGTCATATGGTATTATGAATTCTTTCCTTGCTTGGCAGGTCTCTAAAGTGTATCTATCTTAGCTGGCTCTGCCCCAGGATGGTCTACGATTAGATAGAAATCAGGAGAGAAAAGAATCGTGTTAACGTGCACTTTCACCGAGCAAATAGTGAGTGGTGGCATTGAAAACTTTCAATATTCTCAATTCCAATTGCTTAGGTGTCGTGCGTCAATTCTTTTGAGTACTATATCTGCTATGCCCTTTTCATAACTGTTATTTTCTATCCATATCTAGAATTCATAGTTTCCCTTGATTTAGTACCACTCCCGCAGCCCATAATAAAACACATCAAAAAGACCACTAAGAAATAAACACACCTAATCCTCTTTCCAATCTTCCTAAACAAAACACCGTCTTTGCAAACAGCAATCCCTTTGTGCAAGCACTCTTCAGTTACCTGCCATAAATGGGAAAAGTGAAAATAAACAGAATTTCCTCTGAATTTCTAATTAGCTGGATAACAGATTGAAAGTTAAACAAGTACTTACTAAAGAATACCTCGACAAGCCGTTTCGCAGAATCACTAATGGAGTTGCCACAAAAAAAGGTTTTTGATGTGTCCCCATGATAACCCTATAGAATAAGATAAAAAATATTGCAAGGAAGTCAACTTCTACCACTCATTAGGAAATAGTATGAAATGCTCTTGAATAAAAAAATGATCCTTTGACAGACTTGGGCATTAGATAAAAAAAACAGTGAAACATAGTTCAACAAGTTAAAATATTTGCCTCTTTGGCTTGGTCTATGGGTGTTGATACTTTTCCATGTACATTCGTCATGTTTTTTCTGTCTTTATTGTACAAACGTTGTGCGGCTTGTGCGGCTGTGCCCCCTCAGCATGCCCTCAAACAAAACCGTCTTGGTTTTCATCAAGAAAAGGTAAATTTGCGGATAAGTATAAGAAAAACTGGGAAAAAACTAAGTACCAAAGAAAGGCATTTATATCGTGTATGGAAAAACATTCAGTGAAACTAAGGATCTTTTCCCAATTACTTGAATTGGTTAACATAAATCACTTTCACCACTGTATTCTATCAAGGGCTATAATATCAGCTAAACCAAAAGCTGACATTGTTTTTCTTTTTCGTAAAAGGTTTAATTTTAGTCTTCCCATCCCGTAGCATATGACCTTCAGGATAGTGTCGTTCTTTTTCAATGGGGCACTTAGCTGTCTTTGTGGTACATGACCAAACTATACACTACTTACCGAGAATAAACGTATGATGGATTCAGAGCAATTGCAAAAATGCAAAATTTCATGCCTAAGGATCCACAATGACAGAGAGAGGACATTTCCTTCACAAAAATGCATATTCTAGACTATAACACTCAACAGACATCTAACACCTAAAAAATGGCCACGGCAGTGTGGGGGATGTAGATTTCAAGGGTGCTTTCTGTGTGAGAAAAAATAACTGAAGCACGAAACTTATATAAAGAAACTGAAACATCCTGTTACACAAATACACAGGATAAGATCACCAGTTTACGGGAACATAGTCAGCAAAACAAGGATTGCAACTTACATTTAAGTATACTGTCACATCAATGTTTATTATGTCGCCATCCTGCACAGGAGATAATTATTTGTAATGACGAGTTTGAATTTTAAAGTGAGCAGCACTAGGCAGGTAAACTGTACTACCTGTAGTTGGCGAGAATCAGGTATTCCATGGCACACGCACTCATTGACTGATGTGCATACACTCTTTGGAAATCCCCCATAGCCAAGAGGTGAAGGATAAGCACCAGCATCAATAATCATTTGGTGCACCGCTTTATCAATTTCATTTGTGGTCACTGACGGCTAATCAAGATATAAAATGATGTAAATAGCGAGTCATAAAGACACCTGCAAGTATCAATAGAGCAAAGGCTTTGGAGAGAAAGAAAGAGTATGATTCTATCATTCCATAAATAAAAACATCAGAAGAAGAAAAATATCAATGTATGACCCAAATCCTACATCATACAGGGGGCAGATCTAGGCACCAGTAGGTGCCGCCTTCTGCACAAACTCCATCTATATTATAAAACAGAAGGGTGTTTGTCCTACGTGGCACCTTTGTCCTATGTGGCACCCATGTGGCACCCTTTGTTCTAGGTGGCACCCACCACGCATTAGTCACATATGTTAGATTCAGTCAAATTCCATAATTGTAGTTCTCATCCTTTCCTAATTGATAATTGATTGTAATAGTATCTACCTAATAGTTCTCATCCTTTCCTAATTGGAAATATTCCTAAATAATATTTTCTCTCAACGGTTCGGATTTCTCCCTAACACAAATTTTATCTACCCATACAAACAAATCCAACGGTCCAGATTTCTCTACCCTTCACATACAAACTAATTGAATTTTCGTAAATACTTTACATTTTTTGGAATAAATGGTTGAGTACTGATTCTTTCAGTTTTGGTATTTAATTTTCCGGATTTGGTAATGATTTAATTTTCCCGTTGAGTACATAGATGGCATTGAAAATATTAGGCCAGTACGAATAGGGCATTATTTGCTAATTACACACTAACAAACCGATTTAGTGTTTGAGTCACTAGCTAGCAAGTGCCGTAGGCACGGGTAATTTCAACCGGGGTGCGTAGTGCCGTAGGCACGGGCAACCACTAGTTCATTCATATGCCACAAGCTACAGCATACATGGTATACAAATGGCAAAAATACTTTCCACAGCTCCCCAATATTTCTCCAGTTTGCAGTGGTCATTTCATAGCATTTACACGCAACAACAAATTCTTTATCAATAATTCAAAATACCCTTAACTATGCATTATATCCTTCCCATAAGATCTTAATCTCATAACACAAATCAAAATAATAATGACTTCTCTCTTTGGAACGGGGATCCGTTCATTTAGTAAACTATGAAACTTATTTGGTCTCATAAAATAGCTTATTATTGTCTTTGAAGGTAATGACATGTATTTAGAGTAGTGGAACCACACTCCTTCTATAAGCAAAAATGTTGCTTTCTACTATTTAGTAATCTATTTGTCCAATTCCTTTGGTAGAATTTTGTACTGATACTGTAATAATTGTAGTTCTTATAAGCATGAATAGGGACATGACACTAGAGACACGACACGGAGACGACAAGATAGGAACATATATTTTTTCAGGACAGACACAATGGGGACACATTGAATATAGGAAACATATAGTGTACAGGTATATTGCAAATATACATATCTAAGAAATAAAAAAATGGTACATTATTTTTTCAAATTAGGAAAAAACACACAAATAAGATCAATACTATAGACATACAAATCAACAACCACTTAAAAATGTATTCTTGAACTAAGCATCCATGCGAGTTTGACTCTGGCTCAATTTTTTGAAGTTGTATTATGATTCCTAATATCTTCCTAACGTGTTCCCAATGTGCCCGACTAGAATAAAAAATAAGAAACAGCGAACATGCATGTCTGACACATATCCAGAACTTGTTGTGTGATGCCGAAATGGATATGTGAAGTTAGGAAGATAGTGTCAGCGCTTCCAAGGTTACCGACCAAATTGCCCAAATGAGTTTGGTATGGAATGAAGGGTCCATTGATTGTGCGATACAAACAATCTAAAGTATGATGCTATCCACATTCAGGTTGATGGATAGAAAGGATGAAGATTGAAGGGTCATGAGAGGGGACGTAACGAAAGTAGGCAGCACCGAGGAGGAAATTCTAGCTCCGCCCTTGCTTATGAAGACCGCAAGAATAAAAGTAAAATATCATTTCAATCCATTCTACAAAGAAAACTTAAAATGTAACATCGTAAGCCCAAAAGAATCTGATGGAATAACTAGTTGACAGAAGATAAGACTGATATAGACAGCTTTACAATTAAAACGGATGATTGTGCCCACTAAATTAAGCTTCCTTTCTGCCAACACTACAGCCAATAAAACTATATTGCCCACCATAATAAGATAATCAGCATAAAGCTCCCATGTTTCCTTGTAGTTCCTCTACAGCCCGCCTAATACAGATTTCTCCTCTAAACATTGTAATTAACCATTCATTTCCCAAATGAAGCAACATGTAGAACATTGTGAGACAAGGTTAGGGATCAAAATTAATAACTAACAAGTATGTGGAAGCATGAAGTTATTGCCTTGAAATGTTCTACATCATGGCCTTCCAAAAAATTTAGGTTATACGTCAATTACCAGGACAATTGCCATCTTTCAAACTACTAACACTTCCTAGCTCACCACTTTCTATAATGAAAGTGTAAAAAATGACATCAGAAAGCCCAAGTTGAAAGCTCATATCTCTTAGCCTCAAATACCACAGGTTCTTGCTCAAGGTGTGGGAGATGAGACAAAGTTTGATCGCATGCTTTGATACAAAGCTTAAGTCAAGGAAACTCTGTTTTTCAGACAACATACTACATGTACTCTTATTAAGATCTGAGCCGTTAATGGCATAACTGCATCAAACTGCTGGCAATAAAACACGACTTTCTAATCACAACGACCCAAAGTACAACCATAAAAATCCACCTACCCTCATCTGCCCAAGGAACACAAGAAGGAAAGGGAGATACTAATGCTAACTGGAAGTATACAAGACTGGCTCATTAATCCAAGGTCCATTTGGCATGCCAATCCAATTGTAACCCCAATTCTTACATTTTATTTGACCAGATAAGCAAACTCAGCCAGAAGATTAAACTAAGTTCAATCAAAACCAAATTGTTAACTCGGAAAATTAAGGACAATGTTCAAATATCAACAGATAAGAACGCAAGCATAAAAGTCCATGAGCAGATCTGAAGATCAGTGTATCCTCAATCACAATAATATACAGCAATCATAGTCGCAGACACAATATGGATTAAGAGAAACACATTACAAACCTAATGCAACTAGAATCCCAGGAAACAAATGTTCAATAGTAAAATACAAAAACAAATTGTAGTTTCTTACCCTGACCAATTTCCCGGCAGAATCCAAGACCCGAGCAGCAAGCTCACATGCAGCCCTCATGCAAGCGATGCCTTCAGAATCAGGAATTTGATGTTCGGGAGAGATTTCTGGTAACAAGTTGGAACCAACATAAGGAGGCTTTGGTATTTGATCAGGCACCGGAAGACGTTGGGATACCTTTCCTCGCCTCAAAGGTGGCCTTTTAATGATCTTCGTACCTAGAAGCTCACGCTCTCTGTATGCAGAACGCCGAGTTTAAATCAATCAACAACACAACTTAAAAATTGTCCAACTATTAGAGAACAAAAAACAACACCACCAAATACGTAGTGACCATAACATCAGATAATATGTCATGAAACGACTGGTTTCACTGCAGCAAAACTCATCTACCTAGAGCTTGGGATTAGTAGATTTAGACGGAGAAGAAAACTTCAGATTTCAAAACTTACTGTAAATCGCATACCAGACCATTGACTGTTTAAGGCATTTAAGCGATATAGATTCATGAAGGAAACAGAAGTGGGCAGGGAAAATTTGGGGGATCTCAATGGATCGCTTGGCATGAAAACAAAGCATATTGTGGAACAGCATCTCTAATGGGGGAGTCAAAGTGGAGCCCCAACTAGAAAAAAAAAAAAAACAGCAATTGTTGCTCCAATCTTACCTTCAAACACATAGTCAAATCCAAGGTGGATTTGGCAGCTTCCAGTTTGCTTCAAATTTGATAGGAGATGCCAAACAACTTTTTTGACCCTTTCAGCTCTCAAAATAGCAGTTTGTCCTCCAAAAGTAACCATTTGATACTATGGTTAGCGAGGGAGGTTTGTTGATGCCAAATTCGGGGATGTAAAATAGCCACTTTAAGCCTTCAAAAAAGTTGGCATCTCAAGATTCGTCATTCATGGCTCGGGATGCTCTAAAGGAAGATGAAGTCATTGGCGAAGCTTCACTAGCAACTAGGACAGTTGAGTACTTCAGATTTCAGCTAGAACTTAACTATTCATGTTTCTATTTACCACTACTACTACGTCCCTGACTCTGATTTCTACAAGTAATCACTGCATATTCCAAAGCAGCCAAATCCCCAATCGATGCCTTCACTAACCCATTCACACTGTTACCTAAATTCGAGCAAGTGCGTCGAAACACCTCACAAATGACTTATCAAGATTCTGTTCTCAATATCAGTAGCACTGAACACAGCATGCTTCATTCGAATACGTATATATTGTCACAAGTGAAATTCATTAGTAAGTCCAATTGCACTTTTGAATAATGCCACAAACAAGAATGTAACATGAGAACAAAAAATAATTTGAAACGTTTCAGTATACCAGAAAGTACCTCCTGATTTTAATGGCCTCCTCTATGCCCAAAAGCCTCTTTGCTTCAACAACAAAACGCTTTTGAAGATTGGAATTTTTCCCTGACGTTGAGAAAATTACCAAAATAAAATCAAAACTATTAATCAGAAAGGAAAAAGAAAGTGATGAACATACGTAGCTTACTAAGTTCCATACCAGAGAAAGAAGCTGATGAGAAGTTCAGTGGGCCCCTCATGATAAGACTAGAAGATGATGATGACAAGGGTTGTCCATAGACAGAAGAAGAGAGTTGCAGAGATGTTGAATAGGAGAGTGAAGCAACGCAGGGCATTTTGGAGAGAGAGAGAGAGAGAGAGAGAGTGGGGAAGGAGAGGGGATAACGAAGCATTTGGAGGGGCATATGGGCCGGGCCAAGAGGAAGAGATCCGAAAAGATTGGTGGGCCTGTACAACTTTTGTGGGCTGTGGTAAAAATGTGGCCCAATTGATTTGTGGTCATTGGTCCCGAATAAAGTGCACTGTGTGAACCATTGGCTCTGGACGAGAGCTGCTAACTGCACAGCAATTGTGCACAGTTTTCTGTGAACAGCCGTGTGGGCCACTACAAGTTCTATACAAATGATCCAAGTTATTTATTAAATATAAAATATTTTTTCGAAGGTTCACGTCTCGAAAAATTAGCTCAATCTGATACCTATAGACCCTTGATCCAATCATCGAACTTTTTACCATCCCGAAATCTAAATGAAAAAAGTTAGATGATTGGATCAAACACATATATGTATTGAATTAAGCTGATTTTTTAATGGAGACCCCCTCACACCGTAATCCGTGCACAAAATTCCTTGTAGTTACACTTTCTGGACTCAGCATCCAACATGTGTTACATAGGAATGTGTGTTGGGCAATTTTGGACATGATTATTTGTCTTTGGCAATTTTTAAAAAAATCTGGTTATAATTTTTTTTTTCCTTTTGCTTATGCGTTTTTCTCGTCGAGACGGATAAGTATTAACGCAGAAGTATATCGATGTAAAACTAACCAGAAAGATAAATAAGTTAGGCCAAACTTAGGTTTAGCATATAATGAGTTCGGAGAGCAAAAGGGTAATGCAACCACCAAAGCAAAAGATACTATCCAAATTATTTGAATTCTCGCGCTAGGGTAATGCAACCACCAAAGCAAAAGATACTATCCAAATTATTTGAATTCAATGAATGTCACTGGACTAGATGGGAAACTCTCTGCTTCTCCAAATCTGATGGAGGCTTGGGTATCAAGGATTTGCAGCTCTTTAATCAAGCTCTCCTAGCTAAACAGAGCTGGAGGATTCTTGATCAACCGTCTTGTCTCTTCTCTTTTTTTCTCTCAAGATATTGTCACTCTACACCTTTTCTTGAGTCTAAAGCTCCTTCATCAAGTTCATGGACCTGGAAAAGCATTCTACATGGTAAAGATGTCCTTCTTAAGGGTCTCAGATGGCAAGTTGGTAATGGATCCAAGATATCCATTTGGAATGATTTCTGGTTACCATATCACATTCCACTTGAGCTGAAAGATCACCTCTCTGATAATGCCCCTCTTAATTCTTTCCTTCCTCTTAGTCATGCCACTGTTGATAAGCTAATTCTTCCAGAGACTCAAGAGTGGAATACTGTTCTGGTGTCAAACCTCTTTTCTCCTACTCTTGCCTCTCAAATCTTGTCCTTACCTCTATCTAAATTTGGTTTTGAAGATAGGCTAATCTGGGGTTACTCTAAAAATGGAGACTTCACAGTGAAATCTGCTTACTTCCTTCTCCTGGCTATCAAAACTCACCACCATTCCCCCACCCCTTCTCTGATTCATTGCTTTTGGCCAAAGTTCACCTGGAAATTCATTTGGTCTCTTCCTCTCCCCCACAAAATCAAATTTTTTCTTTGGCAATTAAGTAATGAACGTTTGCCAGTAGGGGATCTTCTAGTCAGTAGAGGTTGGAATGGAGACTCTTTATGCCCATTTTGCACACGACACTCAGAAAGTCTTGCTCATTTATTCCTTCAATGTGATTTTGTAAGAGCTATTTGGTTTGGGGCAGATTATGGCTTTCACATTTCCTTAACCCCAAATCACTCTATTCCATTTTGGCTAGGCTGGTTGCATCATATGAGCCATAGTCTCTCATTTAACAAAAAGAGTTTTTTTCAAAAAATAACTTGTACTCTGTGGTGTATTTGGTTGGAAAGAAACAAGGCTATTTTTGAATCTATCGCTCCATCACTGATAGGCGCGTAAATGTTCACATTAGCGCCCCGGCAACGGCGCCAAAAATGCTAGTCACACAAGACCGCGGCGAAGCTTTTTGGACTGACAACCGCCACGCATAGTGGCACCCATGGCTTTGGGCTCCTGAATGCCTCAATCACCCCATCGGTGAGGTCTAAACTACAAGGCTGGTGTGGTAACGCTTCCCCTGCAAAAGATTTATATGCCAACTACCTACTAAGAGCAAATGACATTAGTACTACCCAGCGCGTGTTATCCGGGCTCCCACAGAAATACAAAAATAAAAGAATGCAAGAAACAAAATAACTCCACCAGACATTCACGTAGTCTCACGTGTCATACTTTTCTCCCCGGTCCTCCCCCAACTAAGAGTGAGGAATGGGTGGCTATACAAGACCAAAAAGACAAAAGAAAATAAAAGAAAACACACATTTTTGGAATTTTTATCTTTCTATTTTTTTTTGGAATTTCCTGATTTTCTATTTTTTTTAAAATTTTTTTTATAAGAGAGAGAGAGAAAGAGAGAGAGAGAGAGAGAGAGAGAGAGAGAGAGATAAACATGGATCACGAGCATATATCCTTCCAACAAAAATTATTACCATGATCACATTGCCCCATTCCACACTCAATGTCAAAAATTGAACTCGGCCACACCACAGGAAAAGATATGTCGAATAAAGCTTTTGCCGAGTTCTTTTCATAAACTTGCACTCCTCTAACTGTGCATTGTGAACCAAATCGATTTTCAAGATGCTGTTGAATTCAATAAAATCAGAATGAGAAAACAAATTATCCACACCAAGAAAATCCACATGTTCAACTTCAATTGATTTCGGCCCCTCACTATCGGCCTTATCCGTTGTGTCATACTCTTTCCGCAAGGAGTCCATAAACTCCGAATCCCTAACTAATCCCATCTCAACAACATCTTGCTGTTCAATAGTAGGAGACCAACTCTTGGGCTCATACTCTTTGTCTTGCTCGTCCATCAAGGATTGCAAATAATCAATTGCAAGGTCTAACTCTGCTGCAGTGGGATAGATTCCTAATGAATTGTCCTGCGTGAGCAAGGACTCAAATGTAGGGGTAGGTGCAAAGATCGGGGATTCAAGGGTAGGAGGCTCAAAGGTAGTAAGCTCCTCAACCTCTTCTAACTCGGAGGGATTTTCATCACACAAAGGGGGGCAAGCTCCCTGTTCTCTCGACCCACCGGCACTCACAAGGAAAAAGTAAGCAGCCCTAATTAGCAATGGGAAATATATGGGAGGGGGTTCGATTTTCACATTGGACTCAAGGGGAAAACATTGGGCAGCAAGCTCCTCGTTCCCTCCTAACTTGGAAAGTTCCTCTAAACACACACCGCCCCCTTCAACAACAATAAGTAGCTCTACTTCCTTTTCTCTAACATCTAAGTTGGCCTCTAAATCAGGAACAAAAGATTCCAAATCTTCGGCCAACTCATCAAAGTAATCCAAGCTCTCATTGGTGGTTTTGTCTAAAAATGCACCATCAAACATATCATCTATAAGCTTATGCGTTGTAGAATTTAAACCGTTATAGAAAATGGTAACAAGGTGCATCGTTTCACAATTATGATCCCGCCAATTGAGTAAAGTGTGTTCTCTAAACCTCCACCAACAACATGCAAAAGACTCATTATCGAATTGATAAAAAATTTCAAGTTCTTGTAGAAGATTATGAGTTGCATATATGGGAGAAAACTTCCTGTAAAACTCTTCTTCCACATCTTGCCATGTAAATATTGAGCCGAGATTCAAAGAATGAAACCAACTCAAAGCATAGTCTTGCAAAGATGATGGAAATATCCTAAGCAGACGCACTCCATCGTTCTTACAAAGCTCCTCAAGTTCTGCAATATGCAAATATGGGTTCTCGGAACCAAAACCATGGTATTGGGGCAATTTGGGAGGAGTTCGATCATGAGTAAAGTAGTCCATAGTTGGAAACATATAACTACGCATCGACCTCTTGTCTGCCATCACTCCTACAAAATGACTCAACCCTAAAAACTAAAAAACAAAAGAAAAGAAAAATAATTTAAAATAAAATGATAAAAACGTGAAAAAGACTCAACCCTAAAACTAGAAAAGAAAATAAAAGAAATTTTTTTTTTAAAAATGATTAAACAAGAAAAAATAAAAACAAAAGCAAAAAGAATTACCTGATTCCGACTACTCGTTGCCGTCCCCGGCAACGGCGCCAAAAATGCTTGACCGATTTCGGTACCTAAAACTAGGGTCGCCCCAAGCGTAGGACTAGTTATCAGTGCAGCATAATAAATTCCGGAAGTCCGGAGTCGAACCCACAGAGACGGAAAGAATAGCCTAGTGGAAACAGGTTTACTTTTTGCTTGGCTCTTAGGTAGCCACCCCTTGTGCAATTCAGTTGATTTACTAACTTAATGAATGGAATTGATTTACGATGAATTAAAAGGGAGAGTACAGCCGTGGGAACCCAGCGTCTGCAACCAGCCTAACCAATGTTTACTCGGTCCACAATTATTCAATTTGTTAATTTTAGAAAAGGAAAAAGTATCCCTAACAAATGCACACCACCTGTCACCAGACTCCGTGCGCATTCGAATTCCGGCGATGCCTGGGTTTGTTTGTTAGAAAAGTTTTCGCATCCTAGAATTGCTTAAACGTTCTATTTTATTGAATCTGAGGTAAACATCAATTAGTCTAGCCACGAGGCGCCTTCGCCCCGCGGCCACACCGTATAAAACTACTCACTCATATTTAAGCAATAATTAAAGAAAACCCTAAATTGAAACATACTTCTATTGCTCGGAATACATAATAAACACAAGATCTAAGTTAAATAAAACCAATGAACAACTTTAATTAAAAACATAAATTAAAACTAGTTACCGGGATACGAGTAATTGAACAAAACTTTAAGAACTTGAAGAAAAATAACTAGAGTGCGAGTAATTAAACAAAGCATCAAAAACTTGGAAGGAATAACTAATCTGTAGTCTAAAGCAGAAAATAATCGGAAGAATCCTCCAGTCGGCAGCCCCGTTCTCCGTTGCCTCTTGTTGTTTCGTCCGTGGGAATCCCCCGTTCCTGTGCGCAGCCCACGTTTTATAAGCTGTTGCTTCCTTTTTATAATATCAAACCCTATTCCTCTGCTGCCCGGGTAAACCGTGGCCATTAGCTGCCGAGATTAATCTTGGACTTCAATTTCCAGCCAAAAAATAATTGGGCCCAATGGGTTTTGACCCAATTAACATCATCCATTGCCGCTTCAAACTTCAATTGATTCGACAACCGGTTTTGTTTCGGCATTAAATAAAATTCAACTTGGCACTTTAGCTCCAAATATTATTAATCGGCTCCGTCACGACTTCCCACGATGACGTCCAACACAGCCTCAAGGCCTCGCAATCTAACCTTGGCGCTACATTCGCCTTATTACCTGTGAAAATAACAAAAAACACAAAACAAAGGAAAAGCACGGCATCAAGTGAAAAATGGAATAAAACGCGCCTCTAACGCGCTAAATTGCCCTACTTAGGCGCTAAATATCTACGATATCACGCGCCTATCACATCCCCCAACTTGAGCGTTGCTAGTCCCTAGCTACGAACGAAATGAAAAACAAAAGAAAAAGAAAAATAAACGACTCAAACGGGGATACGGAAGTTATGCAAGGTGTACCTCAAATCAGGCGGACACAAGTACCCGCCTCTTCATTCACTTGCAACTCAAACACATGCATGCTTTGACAAAAACGTGAACTAAATAAACGTCGAAACAAATGCAGAGATGGGCGCCCCCATGAAGTCACAATGTTACACTCGCTCACCGGAACACTCAACATCCCATAAAAAGCGCTTGGCGTATAACGTGGGGCCGAAATAATAGCCACACGTGCCAATCAAAGACAACGCTGCAAAGGAAGAATTAGCACAATATATACATCACGATTTCACAATGAAAGAAGCATCAATATAAAACATGCATACGAGAGAGTAAACAACCTTGCACAAGATCAACTAAGGACTTTTAGGCTTATAATGACCATAGGTTAGAAACGAAAGGGAAACTGCAAATAGGCGGCGACCTATATTAGCGAAAGGTCATCTACCCGGAATGGACGCTGCCTTTCCCCTGACTACCCATTGATCACCCATTTGTGCCAAACAAAACACGTCCGAAGTTCAAAGGACATCCAATAAATACTCAAGATACATTATCCACCGACTCCATAACCTGAAACAAAGATATTAAAGCACCAACATAATAAATTTACCACCACTTCCAACAAACTCTATGCACTTCCGAAAATTTCGAATACAGTGAACATAATTACCTCTAAAATTGTAACTGGAGAGGTATGTATGGAGCCCTTTTATTCTTTTCTTTTTTCTTTTGTTTGGATTTTGACTTTTTTTCTTTTCTTTTTTTTTGAATGTTTTTGGAGTTTTTTTTTTTTTTTTATGCTAGGACTCCGAAGAAGTAACAAATATATTTCCTTATGCTGCATAGAGTTGCACTCCCCAACTTGCTTTCCAACTGCACACCGGTTTCCTAGGCTAGACTCAGGAACTGACACGGACTGGTTTAAGTTAGGTCAATGGGACTCTTTTTGTGGTCTAATCACAGAAAAATGCCTTGTATCCCTTCCTACGCACGGTATAAACTCTCGCACATGCATGTAAAATATCTATTTGTCGAATTGTGAAACAAAAGCCTACTATTTTCCGCAAGTGCGAGAAGATAAAAGCAAAGAAATATGGGAATGTTTACAGGACACACTGTTAAACTACATTGGGGCACCCACTCAACGCCGTTTACAACGCAACTCAGTTCACCACAACACATCAAATATATGCATGGACCTAAGTTAAACAGGCACAACAAACCAGCAGAAACCAACATGCTCGCCTAATAGATGCACAACCAGCATAACAGTCGTATCCCCATGACACAAAAAATAAAAATTCACCGTACCCTACAAAATTAAAATAAAACAGTGAACAAATAAAAAAAGAAAAGAAAAATTGAAAATGTACAAAGTACACCCTCCCCCAACTTAAAGGATGCGATGTCCTCAGAGCAAGAAGACAACAGAAAATAAGGAGAACAAGGGAAAGAGAGTGGACCGACGGGTGGCAGCCTACCACCATGACCTCGGCCGATGTTCGAGGAATAAGGAGAACAAGCATTTTTGGCGCCGTTGCCGGGGACGGCGACGCGTGTTTAAGAGTGTGAGTTTTTATTTAGTTGAGTCATCATAGGTAGAAATAAGAAGGTGTCCCCTAAACAGGACCCTCTTTATTATCGCGACCCGACACGACGTTTAGTTCGAAAAGATCTGGAGTCGAGTCAGCCTGTGTTTTCTAGTTCTTCTACTTCTAGTTTCGAGTCAGACTTTGCTGAGCATCAGTCAGAGTCTATTCCCATTAGTAGTCTCTATATAGATTTACCTTTTGAGTCAGTTAGTGTTAGCAATCCACTTTTCCAGCCAGAGTTAGAGTCAGTTCCAGAGTCAGTGTTAGGGTCAGAACCAGAATCATCTGAGATGGGAGATAGGCAGTTAGCTAATCCGCAGTCCCTGAGGCAGCATATGCATCCTGAGAGGACCACTCCTCCCGGACCCATTGTGTTCCCTCAGGAGACACAAGAGGCACGTAATGCCTTTACAGTTAAGCCTGGTGTCCTTAATAACCTTCCTACCTTCTATGGGAAAGAGAGCGATGATCCGTACGAGCATGTGCGGACATTCGAGGGGTTAGTGCGCAACCTTGCGTCTAATACCCAATATGAGAACGCGTGCCTCAAGCTGTTTGAGGCGACATTGAGGGATGGTGCGCTTATGTGGTTTAGAATGCAGAAGTCTCAATCTTTCACCACTTGGGCACAAGTGCGTGACGCCTTTTATAGGAAGTACTTTACTGAGGCTAAGACTAAGAGTTTTAGGCGTCAAATCCAAGGTTTTAGACAGGAGAGAGATGAGTCATTTCTCAAGGCATGGGAGCGCTTCAAGGAACTGCTCCTGAGGTTACCACACCATGGCTTTGAGAGAATACAGTTAATTGGTTTCTTCCATCTGGGTCTCAATGCTGAGACAGTCCAGCACATAGAATACTCTTGCAAAGGGGACGATTTCTTGTCCAAAACAGCGGATCAGGCTTGGGATTTCTTAGATGACCTAGCTGATAGGCAGAGGGCATTAGAACCATCCGACTTTGAGCGATTCGGATCTTCTGGGTCCAACATTATCCCGGTTACAATTCGTGACCAGCACCTTCAGGCTCAGGTTGAGAAGATGGCGCAGAGATTAGAGGACCTAGAGGTGAGGCAGGTCCGTTCAGTTAGTGAGGTGTCAGTTGAGGAAGTTTGCGTGTGGTGTGAATGTAAAGGGCACACCGCAACTGTTTGTCCAGGGTTTATAGCCGCCAAGGGGGCGAGCCAGGTCAAGAAGAGGTTAATGCAATTAGGGCTTGGGATCCTTATTCGAACACGTATAATCCGGGATGGAGGGATCACCCTAACTTTGGGTGGTCGGATTCCAGACCCGTAGGTGGAGGCCAAGCTCAACCCCTTGCGCTACCTCCGCCGCAACAGTTTCAACAGGCCCAATCGTCTAGGCCTCCTCAGGGTCAGGTCATCCCATTTCAATTACAGCCACAGCCTGGTAAGGGGGCAGGTCCATCCACTCGTGGTCCTCCCCCAGGTTATTCACAGATGATTGCGCGTGATCATAAGTTAGAGGATAATGTCAATTCCCTGATGCAGTCACAGATGACCTTTCAGACAGAAACTAGACAGCAAATAGGAGCCCTTACAAACCAGATGTCTCAACTCACTGCTGTTCTAGGTCAAATGCAACAGGAGAGGGGCCGTTTTCCCTCTCAACCCCAGGCCAATCCCTCAGGAACCCATTTTATAGGGGATGGTAGTACCCAGGACCCAAACTCTAGGGAGGCGAAGTCGGTGACCACTCTTAGGAGTGGTCGTGTCATTGATAAGACTATCACCCCCAAACAGAACCCAGTTGCACCAACGGGGCCAGCAGTGGTCCCTACAGTTGTTCCAGACTCAGCAGAAGAGTCTGAGGAGGAGGAAGAGAAAGAGGAGTCACCTGAGGTGGTGGTGCCTGCACCTGCAGCCCCCACGACTCCAACGGTACCGGCCGCCCCATATCCCCAACGTTTGGTGGCGAAGCCGAAGGTCAATGCGAACTCCCAAATTCTTGAGCTGTTCAAGAAAATTCAATTTCCTATATCATTGATGGAGGCCATTGACACGATCCCTCAGTTTGCGAAAGTCCTCAAGGACTTATGCATAACTAAGAGAAAGGGCAAGAACCAGGACAAAGTGTTCTTGGCGGAGCAAGCGAGCTCCATTTTTCGGTCTGATCTTCCGGAGAAGCGGAAGGATCCAGGTTGTCCCACCATCTCTGTAGGTATAGGAGGCCAGCAATTCGATAAGGCTTTACTCGATTTGGGGGCAAGTGTCAACTTGCTACCATACTCTGTGTACTTGAAGATGGCCTCGGTGATCTTAGAACCACACCCGTCACGCTACAGTTGGCTGATCGGAGTGTGCGAGTCCCAAAGGGAGTGGTGGAGGATGTTTTAGTACAAGTAGGGGAGTTTGTGTTTCCAGCAGACTTTATTGTACTGGATACTCACCCCGGTCCTGAAGTTTTTGAGAAGACTCCTATCATCCTAGGGCGTCCATTTCTAGCCACCTCTAGTGCTATGTTTAATTGCTCAACTGGACAAGTCCAGTTGTCAGTAGGAGAGTCTAAGATGGAGGTGAACATGTACTCCATAAGTAGCCTTGTAGAGGATGATGAGGAGTTCTATTATGTGAGTTTGATAGACACACTAGTTCAGGAACATGTTGAGAATGTGTTGTTGAGAGATCCGTTGGAGAATTGCCTGACGGCTGAGGAGGCGTCATTCATGGATTCTCCAGAGATGGGGGGCTTGTATGAGATGCTTAACATAGAGGATGTGTGCGCTGCAAATCCTTGGGTTCCAACTATGGAGCCTTTGGAAGCCACCTTGCCCAAAGTCCTCCCATCCTCAGTCCAGCCACCAAAACCAGAGCTTAAGCCATTGCCTACACATTTGAAATATGCTTTTCTTAAGAGCGATGAGACTTTTCCCGTGGTGATCTCCTCTACCCTTGAGGCTGATCAAGAGACTAGGTTGCTCGATTTGTTGAGAGAGCATATAGGCGCGATAGGCTGGACCATTGCAGATATTAAGGGTATCAGCCCTACAGTGTGTACACACCATATTTACCTCGAGGAGGATGTGACACCTTCTAGGCAACCTCAGCGTCGATTGAACCCTCATATGAAAGAAGTAGTGCGAGCTGAGGTGCTTAAGCTGTTAGATGCGGGCATTATTTACCCAATTGCTGATAGCAAGTGGGTAAGTCCTGTCCAGGTTGTGCCTAAGAAGGCAGGAGTCACTGTAGTAGAAAATGAGGCTGGAGAGTCTGTGGCCACCCGAGTTCCTAGTGGGTGGCGAGTTTGCATAGATTACCGGAAGCTCAACGCGAGCACCCGGAAGGATCACTTTCCTCTACCATTCATTGACCAGATTTTAGAGAGGATAGCCGGCAGAGCTTTTTATTGTTTCCTGGATGGATACTCGGGCTACAACCAGATAGAGGTAGCCCTGGAGGACCAGGAAAAGACCACGTTCACCTGCCCTTACGGTACATTTGCCTACCGTCGCATGCCTTTTGGCTTGTGCAATGCCCCTGGCACCTTTTCAAGGTGCATGATGGGAATTTTCAGCGACATGGTAGAGAGGATTGTGGAGGTGTTCATGGACGATTTTTCGGTATTCGGGTATTCATTCGATGAATGCCTGGATAACTTGAGACATGTTTTAAAGAGATGTGAGGAGAAGAATCTAGTTCTAAACTGGGAGAAGTGCCATTTCATGGTGATCGAGGGAATAGTTCTGGGACATATTGTCTCAGCTAGGGGTATTGAAGTGGACAAGGCAAAAGTTGACCTCATTGCTAACTTGCCAACTCCAAAGAGTGTCAAGGATGTGCGTTCATTTCTTGGACACGCTGGTTTCTACCGGCGTTTCATTAAGGATTTTAGTACTATCTCCCGTCCATTGTGTCAGTTGTTAGCGAAGGACGCACCTTTTGTGTGGTCCGATGCGTGTGAGGAGGCGTTTCAAAAGCTGAAGCGGAGTCTCACCACTCCGCCCATTGTTCAGGCCCCTGACTGGGATCTTCCCTTTGAGTTAATGTGTGATGCATCTGACTATGCAGTCGGAGCTATTTTAGGCCAAAGGAGAGGGAAGGATCCATTTGTGATTTACTATGCGAGCAAGACACTAAACGAGGCACAGATGAATTACACCACTACCGAGAAGGAGTTGTTAGCGGTGGTGTTTGCCTTAGATAAGTTTCGATCCTATCTGGTGGGTTCGCAGATCACAGTGTTCACCGATCATGCGGCCCTGAAGTACTTAATGACCAAACAGGATGCGAAAGCTCGCCTTATTCGGTGGATTCTGTTGCTGCAAGAATTCCATCTCATTATTAAAGATAAGAAAGGGGTAGAGAATGTAGTAGCTGATCATCTGTCTCGTCTGGAGTTCGAGGATCCCACCTCGAATCTTCCCATTAGAGATTCTTTTCCAGACGAGCAGTTGTTCGCTGCTAACGAGTGCCCATGGTATGCTGATATTGCCAATTATTTGGTAACTGGGCAGATTCCTTCCCATTGGTCTACCCAGGAGAAGCAGCGTTTCTTAAGGAGTGTCCGCCAGTACATTTTCGATGACCCATATTTGTTCAAATACTGTGGATCAAATTGTGCGTAGATGTGTCCCCGAGTCTGATCAACAGGGGGTCATAGAGTTTTGTCATGGGGAGGCCTGTGGGGGTCACTTCTCTGCGAAGAAGACCACAGCCAAGATTATGCAGTGCGGGTTCTGGTGGCCCGATATATTTAAGTATGTGCATGCGTTCTGTAGGTCATGTGACCGTTGCCAAAGGCTTGGCAAACTGTCTTCACGTCAGGAGATGCCCCTCCGGCCCATTCTTGTGCTAGAGGTGTTTGATTGCTGGGGCATCGATTTTATGGGTCCATTTCCTAAGTCTCATGGGTTCGAGTACATTCTGTTAGCAGTAGATTATGTGTCAAAGTGGGTGGAAGCAATTCCCACTAAGTCTATGGAGTCTAAAGTCGTGCTAGAGTTTCTTAAGGCTAATATCTTGTCGAGGTTTGGCGTGCCACGCGCCATTATCTCGGATCAGGGCACACACTTCACGAGTCGGTCATTTGCGAAATTGATGGGGGAGTTTAAAGTCACTCATAAGGTGTCCACTTCGTACCACCCCCAGACTAATGGGCAGGCCGAGTTAGCTAACAGAGAGATTAAGAGAATTTTAGAGAAGACTGTGGGTGTGACTAGGAAAGATTGGTCCACCAGATTGAATAATGCGTTGTGGGCCTATCGCACAGCTTACAAGACCGTATTGGGTGCTTCACCCTATCGGCTAGTTTACGGTAAGGCCTGCCACCTGCCAGTTGAGTTAGAGAAGAAGGCCTATTGGGCCATTAAGAAAGTAAATTCTAGTTTGAGTGAGGCGGGTGAGCATAGAAAATTGCAGTTGTGTGAACTTGAGGAGCTTAGGAATAACGCATATGAGAACGCTAGCATTTATAAGGCTAAGGTTAAGGCGTACCATAATAGGAATATTCAGCGCAAAACCTTTAGGATTGGTCAGAAAGTGTTGCTCTATAATTCGCGTCTCCATCTGTTTCCAGGGAAGTTGAGGTCACGTTGGGAAGGTCCCTATGTAGTGGTTCAGGTATACCCAAATGGTTCAGTCGATGTCCGCAATTCTCAGGATGATCATGTGTTTAAAGTTAATGGGCAGCGTCTTAAACCCTATTTGGAATTTCTGGAAGTAGGTGAACCCGATGAGGAGTTAGTCGATCCTGTTTATCAGGACATTCCAGTTGAGTAGGCTTTTTCAGCCATGTTTTGACGGGTAGCTCACGCGTACCCTGCTCTTAGTTGAGTGTGGACCCGGCTCCTAGCAATAGGGGTACCCATCATTGACTTGGGTTATAGCTTCGCACGCCGCTATTCAAATAAGGATCGTGTGCCCAGCTCCGGTTCGAAGGGCAAAATTTGTAAATATTGTACATATTTGTTTTTTTTTTTTTTTTTTTTTTTACCATGTTTTACTTAGTTCTGCATTTTAGTTGCACTTTAGCATGTTCGTTTGTTCGCATGTTTAGTTTTGTTTGGTGTTGCATGTTCTGAATAAAGTCTTGGAGATATTTCACATGAAAAGATTTCACCTATGTTAGTGGAAAAAGGGCTTTCATTAGTTTTTCTTGGTAATAGTTTATCGGTAACGATCCATGCTCTCTGAATAGGCCCCTATCAGTGGCAACTTACTGTGGGTGAGGTTCGATATTGCCTGGATTACACGCTAGGTTGTATCTTGTCTTACTTTGTTTAGATCGTAGGGGACGCTGGACTTGATTGTTTGGCGAGGTCGAGCGATAAATTTTATTACGGGCGCTAGCATAACACATTTTCAACGGTCTTGTATAGCCACCCGTATCTTGCTCCTCTGCTTGACACGGGGAGAAAAGTATGACACGTGAGACTGCGTGAATGTCTGGTGGTGTTCTTTTCTGTTCTTTATTTATTATTATTGTTATTATTTTGTTTGTTTGCGGCCCGGATAACACGTGCCGGGCAGAACTAATGCCATTTGCATATTTTCGGTAGTTGTGGTTTCAGTCTTTTGGCAGGGTACGCGTGCTACCACACCAGCCTTGGTAGATTAGGCCTCACCGCTGGGGTGATGGAGGCATTCAGGAGCTCTAAGTCATGAGTGTCATTACGTGTGGCGGTTGTAAGCCCGAAGCCCCCAGCGCGGCCTTGTGTGACTAGCTGTGGTCCTATTCTTTGGGCCGAAGGAGCAAGCTCTGGAGCAGCTGCAATGACGAGAAATGCATAGGCGACAAAATCCTCAAACATCGGCCGAGGTCATGGTGGTTGGCTGCCACCCCAGGTTCACTCTTTCCTTATCTTTGTTTTTATTTTTCTTTGTCTTCATGCTCTGGGGACATAGCATGCTCTAAGTTGGGGGAGGGTGTACTTCGTACTTGTTTTTATTCATTTTGCATAGTTAAAAAAATGGTGGATTTTTTTTACATGAGACTTGAAGGCTATTGAGATTGGCTCGTGATTGATAGAGTTTGAGATGTGATAGTCATTCTTTTAATATTGTGGTGGCATTGTAGTTCTTTTTGCTAGCTTGTTGCTAAGAATTTGTCATGGCATTTATTTTTAGTACATCTGCACTTCACGTCTATTTGGGCTTTGGTTGCTAGTGAGTTATGGCTTAAATGTTTTCGATGGCTTGTTTAGTGGAGACTTATGCCCATGTGAGTTTAGAGCCTATTTTTTTTTCTTGGAGTGGTGTCAAATAAACTCTTGTTTGTCACGGAAGAGCAAATTCGTTGTGGGTCTCATTATTTTTATTGTCAAGTGTTGGGAATGTTTTAAATTTCCTGCTTATCTCTTGGGTATGGAAAGTTGCATGGTTGGGTTGCCTCTTGGAGAGGATTATAGGCCATCTTTGTTATTTTGAGCCGGTTCGTTTCTTTCTTGCATACATTTATCTCTTGTGAACCCATTTGAGCCTCTCGTATGCTACCCTTTTCTTTTTGAGCTCCACCATCTATATTGTGTCTTGAGAAGGCTTAGTAATTATGTGGAGGTATATTTTTTGGGAGAGAGAGAGAGTAAATGTAATGATAATTGAGTTTTATTGATTGATGATCGTTCCCGTAGAAAAAGAAAACAAAAAAAAAAGAGAAAAAAAAAAAAAGCAAAAAGGGAAGACACCGAATTATTGTGGAAAGGAGAAACACTTGTTCTTAATGTAGAGATTGTGTTAAAAGTAGGAAAGAGAGATGTGGTGGAGTTGAAAAGAAAGAAAATTAAAAAAAAAAAAGAGGGCACACATCATTTTATTTGCCCTATGTGAATTGTTGTTAGCCTATTCTCGGACACTTGAATGTTTACCCTAACCTTGAAATACATTCCCTTACCTAACGTTATCACCGGAATTGAAGTCCTATTTGATCCTAGGGGCAATGGGTTGTGAATTGATGGATAGAGAGAGTTTCCAACACTTGATATTCCTTTCATGAGATCGTGTGTCCACTTTATAGAGCTTTCTTTTCGTGTCGTTATGTGCGGAAGTATTTTGCTCTCATTTACATAACTTCTGCCCGCACATATTGAGAGTAATATGCACCTTGTTTCGAGTGATTTCATTTGTTGAGTGCATGACACAGTGAGACTTGAAGTCGAGACTCAGTCCGGAGAGAATTTTTGGTTATTTTTCACTTGTGACCAAAGCCCTTGTTCATACACGCTGAGTTTAGGTGCCATGACTCATTTTTATGACTTGATAGTATCTAGAACTGCTTATGTCGTTATCTCTTTGCGATGGCTTCATATTCTTTGCTTGAGATATCATTGAGCTGTCTTAATTTTTTCTGGGTTTCATGTGGAAAGGATTCATGGTGTTTTGTGGGTGATCACTGCTGAAAACCCTCACGAGACTTCACTCGTCCTACCGGGGCCGCCTGGGGGCTTAAAAGAACTTTCGGTTTTAATTTGTTTTCTTTATATGCTTTTGTTTTCTTTGCTCGGGACTAGCAAAGTGTAAGTTGGGGGGTGTGATAGGCGCGTAAATGTTCACATTAGCGCCCCCTAATTTATCTTTATTAAGTCCCATTTATATTATTTTGCGGAGCTTAATGCTTAATTCGCGTATTGTAGGTATTTGGAGGATTTGGTACAAAAAGCGCGAAATTAAACTATTATACGGTGATTGAGGCTGATTCGTTTGAAGGTCAATGCAGAGTCAAGAATTTTGCTCTGAATCTAATGAGTCCATGGGCATGACTACATAGGATAATAGTGGCAATTCAATTGGGAATTAGGTTGGTCAGTGGAAGCGTGGCCCACGGCTGGGAATTGGAAAAATTAATTAAGGGGTGGAAGCATGGCCCACAGTCTCCAAGTACAAGAAGGTTTCTTTTTTTTAAGTCGGCTACGGCCTAAATAAAAGAGAAAAAGAAGCAGCACCGGGAAAAAACTGGACAGACAGAAAAAGGGGATCGAGAGGAGCAGCTTTTGGACGATTTATTCCCCACGTACGAAGCAGAAAAAGGAGGCGAGGGTTTTCTTTTCTACAGGAAGCAGATCTTTTTTTTTCCTCACGCATAAAAAAGCTGCCGACTGCAAAATGGGGTTTCGGACTGCTGCCATCAGAATTTCTTTGTTCCGAATATTGTTTACAGTATTTTTTTCCCTTTAAGTTTTCGAAGTTTTGTTCAGATCTTCGCACTTCGGTAACTCGTATTGATTTATGGTCTTTATTATAATTGTTCGTAGATCGTATCTTAGCATTAATCTTTTGTTTAATTTTCATTCAAAGCATGATTATTTCTAGGGTTTTATTCGTTTTATTTTTAATAATGAGTGAGTAGTTTTGTAGAGTGCGGCTGCGGGGTGAAGGCGTCTCGTGGCTAGTTTAATTAATGTTTTTACCTCGGGTCCGAATTAATTTAATCTTTAAGCAATTTTAGAAAAAGAAAACTCTTCTAACAAACAAAACCCAGACATCGCCAGAATTCGAATGCGAAAACTGGTGACATGTGGTGCGCATTTGTTAGGGATCCTTTTTCCTATTCTAAAATCAACAAAGCGAATAATTGTGGCCCGAGTAAACATTGGTTAGGCTAGTTGCGGACGCTGAGTTCCCACGGCTGTACTTTCCTTTTTAAATCCATTTTTAATTAATTCAGTTTAGTAGTTTAGTCAGTAAATCAACCTCATCGAACAAGGGGTGGCTACCTAAGAGCCAGGTTAAACTAGAATTTCACACTTTTGAGTCAGCACTGTCCGTCCGTCTCTGTGGTTCGACTCCGGTACTTCCGGATATTGTGCTACACCGATTGAGAGTCCTACGCTTGGGACGCGTCTCTATTTTAGGTCTAGGAATCGGTCAAGCAATCACCTGACCATGTTGTCTCTCATACTTCACACCTCTTTCAAACCATTTTGTAGACACCCCAATCTGAGCTTCCAGATTACTTACGATATTTGATTCTCCGATGATGAAACGGATCAAGAACACCTCGGGAATGTCGAGTGTTTGAGCTTTGAGTGTTTGAAACCCTTTGACCCCTTTGAACCCTTAAACCAAGAAATCAAAGATGGTCAACACTGGTGGAGTTGACCTGCGAGTGGAGTCATCGCGCGAGTGTGTGCTTTGCCAAGTGTGGTCAAAGTCAAACATTTGATTGTTGACCCACGCGGCAGTGGAACCTCTCGCGAGAGTCTCACTGCCTCGCGATGGTCCTGGGCTGTCCCTTTACCTTTTGCCAACCACTTGGTTGCTTGCCGAGGGGGCTACAGGGCTGCTGAACCCCGTTTTCTAGGTCCTGTACAGTGCAGGCCCTTGGGAATACACCCTCACACAACCCTTCCCATCACCTTTCACCAAGCTTAGCCACCAAGTTTGGTCCTAAGGGGTGTTTGCCACCACCTTTGGCCCTTGGCTCCTCCTATAAATACCCCCATTTGTTCACTTTCAAAGGGTTAACAAAAATTGGCATTCAAAGGCTTACACCTCAAGAACAAAGCTTGTTCTTCCTCCTCCATCACTCAAATCCCTTTTCACCTCAACTCAACTCAACTCAAAGTTCAAACACTTTTCAAACCAAAAGCCGAAGGTATATCTTACCGTTTTTATTCTCTAAGCTCTGATATATGAGGGGAACAGGCACGGCCAAGGCAGGTAATCAATACTAGTCCTGGCCCTAAAGTCAGCAGAAATACAAGAATCCATGCAGCACTCCTCGCTGATAGACTCACATACGCGCGCGACAGTCCACTGTCTCGCGCGACAGTCCTCGTGGGGTTTGGGGGTGCTGGTTATTCTTGTTTTATCATGTTATTCATTGTTTTGAAGTATGATAGGCCTTTTAGCTCACTGCTCAGCATGTTAAAACACATAGACTAGCTTTTCTTGTTTATTTACTTTGTTGGAATGCTTCTGGGTTGCATCTGGACCTGTACCAGAGCTCAGAGCATGCAAAGCAGTTCCTGGAAATCCAGCCAGGACACTCGCGCGAGGGACTCACTGTCTCGCGCGATGGTCCTCTGAGTCCAGTACCTGCCCTTGCATGAGCAGCTTGGCCCTTGGCCTTTGTTTTGATACCCCCACTGTTTAGGGGTTGTATTTCAATTTGTTTAGCTCCTGTTTATAATAATTTGTAATAATTATTTACTTTCAGTACCTATAAACTGCTTGGTTTGCCTCCTGGGTGTGCACTGGTCCTTCCAGAGCCCAGAAGGGGATAAAATTCAACCTGTGGTGAGACTTGAACACTCGCGCGAGGGAATGGGTGTATCGCGCGATGGTCCTTTTTGCATGCACGTTGATCCATGCGTGCAAAGGTGGCTGTCATGTGTGATACACCTATTCCATGAGCAGCTTGGTTTATTCTAATCAGGGGGTTAAGTTTTATCCCGTTTCATATTTGCCATCCATCCATGCCATGTTTAGATCACATCTTGCAAACTTGTTACAGTTTTAATCCCCGATTAACTGTTCCCCCGCCCTAACTGGCTAAAAAATGATTAAAGAAGAAGAAGAATCACAAAGTTTTCACAAAATGTCTAAGTAGAGACCGATCTCCGGATTGGGTGAGAGGGGTGCCTTAAAACCCTTCCCCTCTCGTAACCTGGCTCCCGAACCCAGATATGGTTATGACGGACTGGTGCCTACACTTTTTCAAATCAAACAGCGCGGCAGGTGCTTCGAAATACGGTTCCTTGGGTGTCGGACCTTCAAACCCGAGTGGCGACTCTGTATTCCGAGCACTTGCCTCTTCTCCGCTCGCGCTCCCTCGATTATGGGCCCTTGCATTTGGAATCCGGAAATTCCAGGGCATGCTGCCCACACATTTCACATGCCTTTACTTCTCTGAAATCACTGCCAACCTCATCCAAAAACTCCCCCCTTCAAACTACTGCTCCTCCTCCTTCAGATATGTTTTCATTTCATGTCAGTCCTTGTTTATGTAACTGTGATGCACCCAACTTGGATATTTTTTGTGCATATGCTTACAATTTGCAGCGAACCAAATCTGGAGTGGGCATACTCTTTAAGATTCAGTCCAGGACAGTGGGCTCTCTTTTCCGGAGCTTTTCCTCCCCAAAAGATTGTGCCTCCATTCTCCCTTTAATTGAGGCAGTACATTGGGCCTTATCTAAAAATATGTGGCATATTCACATCCATACTAATGATTCTTCTCTTATTTCCCAGCTGAGAAGCATTAAGGAGTTCCCAGCCATTGCAGCTCCTTTGTTTTTTGATTTCTGCTACCTTGTGCAGTCTCTTCACTTTTGCAGCCTGTCTTTATGTGCAACTAGCAGATTGCATCAAGCTTCTCTTTTGGCTAAGTTCGCGGCATCTTCCAGGATCCATACAGAAGTGGATACTACTTACCCTTTTGACACCGGATGAGCTACCACTTTTGTTCTTTTGCTATGGAAGATTGTATATTTGTTATGTTGGATGTTTGATGTACTTTTATTTATTTTCAGCCTTTTGCCTAGTGTTGTAATGAACTTTGGGTTGTATTATCTTTTTATCTATGAAATTCTTTTATTGTCAAAAAAAAATTATTTGAATTCTCGCACTACATGTACGGCCGTCCATTTCGGCAATGAACTGTTCGGATTTTCATCCGAATAATAGACGACTCTGGATTAAATCCGTACCCTTCATATCGAGATAGACTGTAACGACCCTGATTTTTGGTAAATAAAAATTTCGTTAAATATTTGAATTTTTTATTTATTTATTTGGATTACTTTAAAAATTTCTTTTAAATTCTTATAATCCGTCATAATTAGATTTGAAACTTGTAAAATTGAATCATTTTATTCCGGACAATTTAGTCCTTCTCCCATGACTAGTATACTTGTAAACATACTCGTATATTTTTCCTAGTAAGTAAATAATATCTTTAAATTATATTTCTCGGCTGGAAATCCTACATGGCAAGTATAGTTAGTTTTAACCGATTAGTTAGCAAACCCTAACTACCGTTTGGCTTAGTGATGCATCGATGCCGGAGTGGTTAGTAGAAAAATTTTGGTCTTTGCCTTGACCGTTGACTTGACTGCTTTTGCTTTGGCTTAGCTAGGCTGCCTTGG
The DNA here is from genome assembly GCA_025413875.1 of Rhododendron molle. Classification (NCBI taxonomy): domain Eukaryota; kingdom Viridiplantae; phylum Streptophyta; class Magnoliopsida; order Ericales; family Ericaceae; genus Rhododendron; species Rhododendron molle. The sequence goes on from CM046396.1 coordinate 32,688,094, forward strand.
CATCGGGTCGTTGTCGCGCCTTGCTTTCGCCTTGGCGTCGGGCCTGCATTGCCTTGGCATCGGGTCGCTGTCGCGCCTTGCTTTCGCCTTGGCGTCGGCTCGCTGTCGGGCCTGCCTCGCCTAGGCGTCGGGTCGCTGTCGGGTTGCTCTGCCTTGGCTGCCATCGGGTTCGCCTTGGCGTCGGGTCACGCCTTGCTTTTGCCTTAGCGTTGCTGGTTGCCTTGCTCTGGCCTTGCCTTGGCTACACCTTAGCCATTGCTTTGCTAGCGGGCCGCCTTGGCCGCCTAGCTAGCGGGCCACCTTGGCCAAGCAGCCCTTTGCGCTAGCGGGCCACCTTGGCAGCTGGTGAGCCACCTTGGCCACTGCTTGGCTAGCGGGCCACCTTGGCCACCGCTTGGCCACTGCTTGGCTAGCGGGCCGCCTTGGCCACCGCTTTGCTAGCGGGCCGCCTTGGCCACCGCTTTGCCAGCGGGCCGCCTCGACCACCGCTTTGCTAGTAAGCTGCCTTGGCCACGCTCACGCCTTGCCTTGGCATTTGGCACCGTCGGGCTTTAATATTCCGTTATTAGGCGATTTTCTACAAAATACAACCAAAATACCACTCGAGCAATGAAAGCCTAGATTAAGTATCGTTAATTAATTAGAATAGCCTAATGCTCACTTAGCCTAATCACTTCTTCCTAACCCTAATTAGACCACTTGAACCTTTTTGTCTTTATCCATTGGACGATAAGTGCTAGGGTAATCTTTATCCATTAGACGATAAGTGCTAGGGTAATTTCTATCCATTGGAAGATAGATGCTAGGGAAATTCTTATCCATTGGTTAATGGATATAAGACTTGCCAAATAAGATGACAAGACTAGTCCATGATCTTCCATGATGGCCTAATTCAATAGCCTTTAGCCTAAAGAGTGAAAGTGACATTACTTGGCATGCCACCAAGCATGATTTGACAACACAAGGAGAGAGAAAGAGAGAGAGAGAGGGCTGGCCGGTTGGGAAAGGGAGAAAGATGGAGTGTATATATGCCACCATATAGCCTTAAGCCTATTTATGACCATGCCAACCCATCCTAGTCTTCCAAAGTACTACCTAGCCTATGATTCTTGTGCTTTCATCCAAGCAAAACCCTTTCTAGGATGAGACCAGCCATGAAACCCTTCATGATGACCTAGGTTGTTAGCCTAAAAGCCTAAGAAGATGGATTGACAAGTGAAGGAAAGCTATGCCATGCTTTCAAGCATGATTTGACAATACAATGGAGCTAATCCATGGGAGAAGAAGAGGGAAGGGGGGCCGGCCTTGGAGGGAAGAGGAAGAGGTCTGATTTTGCCTATAAATAGCAGCCCTCACTCTCATTCAACTCACACCTCAAAGCATCGCTCCAACTTCTCTCTAGAAACCATTTTCTGTTTTCCTGGCAGCTTACTGCCCTTCGTAAATCTTCATTTTTCTCCTGCTTAAGCCAGTTTTTAGCACCAACTTCCTTCGATAATGTTGTAGAGCACTTCGAGAGCTTCAGTTTAGACCCAAGAATCACCCCAAACGGTCAAGAGATGACCAAGATATCGACCTCCAAAGTTCAGTGAAAAATCTGGAAATTCCATTCCAGACAGCTCACTGTCCACTTTCTTATCCCCATTTTTCTCCGAGCGAAAGTCGTTTCTAGGAATAACGTCCTCCACGAAAGTTGTAGAAAATTTCGAGATCTTCGGTTTAGACTCAAGAACGATCGTATTCGGCCAAATATTGACCGAGTTACGGCCATCCGAAGTCCGGTCCAGATTTGGAAGTTTTACCGCCCGTAGAATTTTTCAACTAGCTTATTCGGCCCCGACTAGTTTCGGATCAAGGTAGATTCTCCTTTACTCGTTAATCCTAAGTATATGTAGATTAATCTCAACTCATTTTCCTTAGTTATGTTGTTAAACTAAACGTTGATTGTCTTGAACTTTAAAAATATGGTACGAAGCTTGACGTCGAATGAATGTTGGAAGTAAACCTTTCTTGCTATTGAAAATATGAACATGTTGAACAAATGATTTCTACGTCAATGAACATATGTGGTCTTTTTGAACTTTCCACAAAGAAAGAAAGAACGGATTTCAAAACAAGAGAAATCGGAAGCTTTATTCAAAGTGTTCGTATTTTGATCTTTTAGAAAGTTATGAGTTTGTTTACATGTTGTTGTATTACTTGTGGTTGTATAAGGATGGTGATGAGCTTGTTTATAAGAATGCTTGCATGATCTTGCCAGTTAGATTACAATGAATGATTTAAGTGAAGAGTCCTACCGCAGAGTCTATGCATGAAAACGAGACACGGAAATCGAGAAATAGAAACATGACACCTAGGGTGTGGTCGATATGGACAAAAAGGGTTAAAGACAAGGTGTGTTTTGAAAACGCAATGTGGCCGGACTTGCCCATTGTGGGAATGCGTGTTACAAATGATAAAATATTTTCGAACCTACATAATGACCAAATGTGGGGTGCATTATGTGAGTGTGTGTGTGTGTGTTGTGTGCCAATGGGAACCCGGCGCGGCGGAACCATTGTGAGGATACTCGGGAACCCGGCGCAGCGGAACCGAGGTTGGGTGTGTGGCTTGGTTATCCGCGGAGAGGAGCCAATGCAAATGTGTGCCAATGGGAACCCGGCGCGGCGGAACCATTGTGAGGATACTCGGGAACCCGGCGCGGCGGAACCGAGGTTGGGTGTGTTAAAAATGATTTTGAAATGCAAATGTGTGCCAATAGGAACCCGGCGCGGCGGAACCATTGTGAGGATACTCGGGAACCCGGCGCGGCGGAACCGAGGTTGGGTGTGTTAAAAGTGATTTTTAAAATGTTGATGTGGTTATTGAAAAAGATTTTCAGAATTTATGATGAATATGAGACACGTTCTACGATGAGTCGCGTAGGAGAAACACATACAATGCAGACCCCAACGTTAGACTAAGGAATGAGGATGTGTCATTGATAATGCCTTGTTAAAGATGTATGTATTATTCCGCTGCTTGTGCAAGAGTCGGTATGCTACTCTTATACTCTGATATTGGTAAGTTATGGGTTAGTGGATATAGGATTATTCTGCTGTGCTCTTGTAGCTCACGGTGTTACCTTTGGTGACCCTGACATATTATAACGGTGGCGACGCTGGTATAATGTGTCGACCTTTATAGATGATCAAGATGAACAAAGACACCTTGGAGGCTTTTGAGTGAGGAGCCGCTAGGATGGAGCAACCATGAGTCAGAGTTAGAAACCCTAGAACCCTTCATTTGTATAAATATTGAACTCTAGTGGGAGTTATGTTGTAATAATGAGCCAGACTCCATTTGATTTTATCAATAAAATGTTTATTTAACGTATCCAAAAATCAGGAGCGTTATATAGATGGTCAAATTTTCCGTACTACACCATATAGTGCGGCTGCTGCAGTATAGCAACTACCAATCCCTTACTTTCTTTCGTTTTTTTGGTCGAACGGAATGGTAATCTTCCCTGGTTTACTACAGCAACTCCCAATCCCTTACTTTCACGTCATCTTCCCTTTGTTTGATTTACTCAAAGGAGACTTTGAAAATTCAAATCATGGGAAGGGAAGTCATTTTAAACTAGAAGCTGATGAAGATTCAGATAGTACTAGTACTTGCACAAGAGTAGTAAGAGCAAGTTTATCAGTAGAGCTAAAAAAGCTTTTTAGCTATTTTATCTAAGCAAAATCCCTAAATGAGCATTGCAGCAGATTAGGTAAAGGGTTATGTAAAATTCATTCATGAACAGTGGTTAGGTAAATATACCTAAGCACTATTCACTATGTGTCCATTATTTTATTAATTGTTTCCCTCCATCTCTCTCCCAACACAGATTGAAGCTGTACATCATCCCTCTTCTTCTCACTCCCAACCTCATCGATTTCACGTACAACAAGTTTAACTTTTGGGTTTAATGGCTTCGTCCAACTTCTGGGTCTAAACTCCACTTCGTCCAACTTGGTTTTGGATTTAATGGCTTCTGGGTTTTGGATTTCACGACGTTCGGGTTTAATGACTTCACGGTGCTGGAGATTTGGGGCTTCGGCGGTCGACGGCGTCAACAATGGGTTGTTCTCCTCCGACCGTGAGTTTCGACGTATATATACGTGTGTATACATATATATAATTTGTGTCTAACAGTGATAAAAAAGAAGAAAAGAAAAAGGAAAAATAAAAGAAATAGTATTTTATTAGAGATGTGAGTAGGTAAAATAGAAAAAATATACTGTTCACAAGCATTTTTTGCTATGTATTGGTGTACATGCTCTAAAGCGCTTCAGTGGAAGACTTCGATAGCTTCAATTATCATATTTTTTTATTATTTTTATTGCATGCCAAAGCCAAACATGATAGTAGAAAGAAAAGACTTGGGAAAACTGGAGCTAGTAGTCAATAATTGAAAAGATTTGTGACGGCCAATCTACTTATGGACCCGGATTCTATATCAATATATATCGCGAGAAATGTATAAAAAAAATATATATTGGTACTGTAGAGTGTTTTGGAACAGCTTTCATGCGTCTTCGACTAATTTCTGCATTATCTTCCACAACTTTTCACATAAGAGTTATTTGTCGAAGGAGAATCGAACCTGTAGTGACTTTAGCGGGGAGCAAACTTCCAATTCTCAATCCAAGACCACCTGGCCAACCTCTTGGATCGTTCAGTGAGACATGTAATTGCTCTTCAAACAATCTTCGATGTCAAGTGATCCTACGCATGTTCAAACGTGTATATACAGTGTTGACTATTTGCAGCTAGCTAGAACGTACAATATCAAATTGCTGTGGAAGTTGCCAGGAAAAGACCGTGGAGATTAGACTGAGATTCACCTCAACCGATAAAGTCCATAAACTCCATTAATTTGAGTGAGAGAAATGTCGGTTGTCATGCATGTGTGGTGATCTGCATTGAGCTTCCCAATAAAAGGAGAAAAATGAGAACTACTGGCAAAAATATTTTTGTGGTTAATTTGTAAGGGTCATGTGGTCATAATATTGTATTCGATATTGCTACTAATTTAATTATACCTACCTTGACTCTATTATTGTCGATATTATAGCTTTAACAGTTTGACATTGTTAGGCAGATTAGTTTAGTTATTGAACCATCATTTTGATTGGCATGACACATCATCCTTCATGCAACCATATTAATGAGTTCAGAGATATGAGAGTATTAAGGACCCGTTTCGCTATGATTTTTATTTTTTACGTTCTTATTTTTCGCTATTCCAGACTCGTTATTTTCTCACAACACAACACTTTTAATTCAAAAACTACTTAATTTATTAGTGGAACATACGTACCCTAAATGAATAAAGTCTCAATTAATTTCAAGATTATGGGAATGACGTAGAATAAAAGAGTATTTGATTAAAGTACTCTAAAGTTTGGTTGTTAAGATAAGAGTTGGGAAGCAACATTAGTAATTAATTTGACAGCCTCTCAAGTCTAATTAACTCAATTCAAAGAATCCATTTCAATCACAATTTGCGTTTATAATATCACAAGTAAAGATCAACATTGGGGGGTTTCTGTGATGCGAACAAGGACACAATATGAGTACTCAAAAAAAAAAAAAAAAAAAATCACTTTCTTAAGCTTGTTGGGTAAGTCACGCACTTTCTTAGGCGCCGTCAATCTTTACAAGCTCAGTTGATCTGAGACTTTGTTGCAAAACGAGTCATCACTGGTGAACTGTGAAATTGGTTTTCAATAATTCAGTCTGCGTATATAAAATAGCCCAAACATTCAAAGTTATGAAGAAAAAGATTAATAAAAAAAGTGTAGGTTGGCCAAAAGTGAATTGATGTGTGTTTGTTCAAGTAATGAAGGGCCAGATGGGATCCGTATTAGAAAAGTTCTCTTACTATAATCTCTCTCTCTCTCTCTCTCTCTCACCTGAGATCACAGGAGCAGGCAGAGTATGTCAACAGGGAGAGATATTCAGGGAAAGCAACATCACTGCAAAGCATTGAGCACCGAACCTAACAGCAAACTAACATGAACATTAAAAAACCATTTCACCAGATATGAACTGCAGAACAAATTGATCCTTCTTTACTTTTGTTTCTCAGCTGGCTTTTTGTTTTTCCCATTTGTTCTTTCTACCTAAAAGGTTCATGAAGAGCTGGTCTATCTCTTCTACAGCTTCTCTGTCCAAAAACATTAAAAAAAAAAACAATTTACAATTCTACTTTGCCACTTGCTACACCACCAGTACCCCCTCCCACCTTCCCTCCCCCTTCCTCTTTTCTTTTCATAATCCGATGTCCGAGCCGCTTGCGCGCGCATCTCAATTGATTTTGAGGCTTTGAAGTTAACGACCGACCAAACCAACCCGATGTCCGAACCGCTTACGTGCGCATCTCAAATGATTCTGAGGCTTTGAAATTAACGACCGGCCAAACCAACTGTTAAGTGGCCCAATTCCCTCCCCCTTCCTACCCCAACAAAAAACATTAAAACAAGAAAAACAAGGGGGAAAAAAAAAAATGCTACAAAGCGCCAATTACCCTTGGTTTCTTACTACACTCAAAATCCAAAAACTCCATCTCCCTAATCCTCTTATTCCCCCCACAACCACCATTGGTATCAACACCACCACTAAATATGTTGACCCCAAACAGTCTAACCATTTGAACCGGCCGGACCGGGATCAATAGCCCGGCTGCAGCCGGCCCATCCCGGGCCTTCCAACCGATGAAGAGCTGCTTGTCCGAACCCGTGGACCGGTGGAAGCTCACGACATCCCCTGCTTTCAGGCTCTTCTCCTTCACGAACCGGCTCCACCCCTTGGTCAGCACGTAGCTCTGGCTGCTGTTCCAGTACGAGTACCGGAACCTCCACACTTTCCCGGCCGCGTCCTTGAAGTTCAACAGGACCCCCTTCGAGACGCTCCCGTTCTGCAAGGGAAAGTGCTTCTCCGCGTGCTGCTTCGGTATCACCAGCCGGTTCAGCTTCCCGACGTCGCTGGGCGTCACAGCCTTCTCGAACAGCTGCTCGGTCGCTCCTGCGGCTGAGCAGTCGGACCCGCCCAGCGAATTTCCAACCCTGTCCTTGTTTTGGCATTTTCCGTTTCCGTCGTAATTCCGCCTGCTCTGCTCCAGCTCATCGTTGTACGTGTGCTTCCTGAGCATGTCCACGACCTCGGCCTTGGAGTGGGAACTCAAGAACGCGGCCTCCACGTCATCGTTTTCGGAAACAGCTGTTTCCGACTTGAAGTTCGTGACGGCGTCCCGGCCCCGGAAGCGCTGGGCCGCGACGTCGTAGGCCCTGGCGGCCTCGTCTTCCAAGTTAAAGGTGCCCAGCCAGACCCGCTGGTGCTTCTCGTAAATCTGGGCCCCCCACCGCCCGTTGGGCTGGGGGACCACGCCTTTGAAGCGCGACGAGGGGAGCTTTCGGGACTCAGCCTCGACGCCGCCGTCGGTGTCGAGGATTACGCTCGCGCCGCTCCCGACGCGGCACAGGCTCTGATTCGGCGAGGTCGTCGTCGCCGGCTGAGGGAACAGCGGTTGGGGTGTGGTTGATCGAGAGTCGGTCGTTGTGCTGTCGTCTGTGCAACTGTTGTCCATTTTTTGTGGTGTGTCTCTGAGAGAGAGAGAGAGAGAGAGAGAGGAGAGAAAGGGAAGAGGGGTATATGAGTTGGATACGTAGGAGGCTGAATATTTATAGGAGCTGGCATATGTCTCGTGTGATGGAATATTGTAATAAAAAATGCTTACTGTAATCATATTTGTTTTCAAAACTTTAAAGTAATCATTTAGTGAACATTTGCCTGATATCGACAATATTAGCTTTATATAGTAAATGCAGGACTCACCAATTGGCTTAACAAATTAGTACTCTCCGTTTTAATTTGTTTGCTCATTACGGAGATTCTCTGTTGTGAGTATATTCACCCAAGAACCATTACATTCAGCATTTGCTGTAAACGGACATAACATTTTACGATTGAATCACACGATAAGATCGCCGGGATGCTTTAGAATTTGTCAAGAGAAACTTATATTTTCTCATGTATACGACCAAATAAAATGGTAAAGTAAAATTATTGTTGTTACAGGTTGTATAGTTTTTGGCAAATTAGATAAAATAACGAAGATAATAAAAAAAAAAGGATATGATAATGTGGGTGAGGTGGGGTGGGGTCAACCCAAGAAAGGAAAGGAACTAGGAAGATTCATGGAGTGAGAAAGGGGGAGAGAGAGAGAGAGAGAAAGTTACTGGGGGAGGGGTAGTGTGGGTGTCTGGTAGTAGTAGTAACTAGGAGATACGGGGGATCCAACCAACGACTCTGCAATATCAATATGTATGTATAATGTTGTGGGCTGTGTGTGTGAGGTAGGTCCCAATTTGTGGCAAGTTGTACTGTTGCAACCGCGTTTTAGAAAAGTTCGTCCATCCCCCCTGAGCTTTTGCTGCTGACCATCAGCATGGCCTCTCTCCTCCCTACAAATTTCATATTATTTATTATTAACTCTAATGGGTTGGTCTAGCGGTGAAAGCATGGGCTCGGAATTTTATTATTATTTTTTGGTTGAAAATTAGACAATTCATTAATTCATACCCGAAAGTAAAGATTACATCGTAATAACAGGAGTGTACTAAACTATCTAATCCAAGACACGAGTACTGCATTACGCACAACAGGCTACAGACTCAAAGATACCCTGCAAAAACACCTGGTACAAGTGTCTGCCTAGAAATTCCGTCCGGAAGTAGGCAGAGAGATACCAAAATGGGATCTCAGTACAAACCATTAAACACTAAGCACAGATGTAATCACACAACAACAACTACAGTCGAAACAAAAGATCTGTTTCCAAGGACATGTCTCAACGGCCGCTGGCCGGAATCAACTTCTTTGGAATTAGGACATATAATAAGGGTCTTGATCTGGCATCTCAGTAAGAGGGCAATGAGAATGAGTCACAGAATTAATCGCTATTCGTGTAAACTGACCCGGACGGTTGAGTTATGGATATATTTATTCTTTGGTCGTTATCCTATCTGATTCTGATACTTGATCAAAATCTTTCTTCTACAGTATTATTTGTTGCTGCTTTTAATGCATCAAATTGAATTCCAGATAAAGGTTGGAGAGAGACACGAGGGGGTATGCAGGGGGGTTGTAAGAGCGGAGGTTTAAAACCTGCTTCCACTGGTATGGGTACCAATGGGCCAATGATAATAAGGGGATAGACAGACAGGGTGCAGTGTGTGTGTGTGTGTGTGTGTGTGTGAGAGAGAGAGAGAGGAATTGTGTGCTTCCACTGGTATGGGGTGTCATGGGCCAATGGTAATGGAGGGGGATGGATAAACTTGAAGGAAGGCAGAGCTCATCTGCGAAGGAATTCCCCCCATAAGCCTTAGCTGGCATGATTTGATTCGTCCTCTTTGATCTTTTCCTTTGTCTTTTTTGGCCAGGTTCATCATATTCATAGAGAGTATCTCTCTCTCTCTCTCTCTCTCTCTCTCATCAAAACAATTCCTTTCCCATTTCCTAATTTTTCCAACAAATTAAGTGTCTGTCACTTTCTTGTTCCAATTTCAGCTCTACTGTTCAATCCGCTCCACTAATCCGGTAAAATCAATCTCGTCTACTTGTCAATGAACAGAATTTAGTAAATGTACGGAATACTTTCAAATGGAGTATTAAATTCAAAGAACGAATAATGTGGCTTTTTCAGTATTGACTTTTAACACCTAGGGATTTTTGCTGAATTAGATCATCTCTCTAATAGTAGAATTTAATTAAAAATTGGCTCCTAAATTAAATTAGGCTTCCATCTCCCTCTAGTCTAAAGTAAATATAGCAAATATTTATCTCAGTGTTCCAATGGGACACTGTAAAATGACTCCTAAATTAGGCTTTCTCAATATGGAGCTTTTTAAGTGTAATGATTTGGTTCCCTTAATTAGTTGGAAGATTGAGATTGGACAAACAAATTGGAACATATGAATTAATTTGTTAAATGTCGTAATCTATATATCAAGGAGCCAAAGTAAATATATATAAATATTTAAAGATGTAAGGAGATCTGGTGAGGTCACTACATTTTATCGTAATCTACCTCATTAATAGTCATTAAGCTATGAGTACTCATACATTTTTTCTGAATTACTACAAGCTTTAACACATAGTATTAGGTCCATTTTCATCATTTGAGTGGTTGAATTCAGTTATTCCATTGAAGATGCTTGCGATTTCTGGCTAAAATGAAAAGGAGCTGAATTTTTCATAATCACTTACAAGCATGCTCATTTCACTTGATTGGAAGTGTGAATCCAAATTGCCAAGTCTAGCTACGAAGTATGAACGATTTAAGATCATTAGTCACGATCGGGGTTTTTACCTTTATCACTTACTATCATGCTCATTTCATTTGATTGCAAGTGTGAATCCAACTTGCCAAGTGTTGCTACGAAGTACGAACAATTTTAGATCGTTAGTCACGATCTGGGTTTTTTTTTACCTTAGCTAGGTAAATCAATAGTCGTAAAACACGAAGCTACCAAACTACCGTTCTATCCATGGAACGGTCCAAGATCGCATGATTGGCCTTCACCTACTTGAATCTGCTCATGTCTCCCGTTTATTAATCAACGCCATAGATGAGCTAAGAACGATGCAATACTATGGGCGAAAAACCTTGTAAGTAGTAAACCGGGAATCCCGTAGCGATCGGGAAATAAACATGGAGTGATTTCAGTATTTTGTAAAGTTTTGATTGTTGTACGGACAAGTCCTCCCGTCTCTAGAGGGTCCACATGCTGTTTGACGATTAACGAAGCTTAAGACGGTGGGTGTAGCTTTTCGTACATTTCCAGTTTTTGGCTTGTGGTATTGTGCTTAGTAATGGGGTCCCACTTTGAAGATTACTCCTAGTATTTAGATTCCCTTCCTACTACTCCAAGAACTAATTATCTTTTGTCAACTTCTAGTAATTCCGACCAAGAACTAATTAAAAGAGTTTATTTTCAGTAAGGCTCTATGATTAATCTAATTCGACATCATTATTTGTAGAAATCCAGTGTTACAAAAAGTACCAACATATATAGTTTGTGTGGATATATATCACACACTGGCGGCTTTACGCTTTACGTACCAACGGTATTCACACTTGAAAACCCGCAATTCATATTTTTACCGACATGCATGTATATATATATATATATAATAAACTCGAATAAATCAAGTTTAACATGTACTAATATGATTTCTCCTAGTCTGTCACCTCCATGTGCATCCGGGTTCCACGTGAGGGGCAGTGTTAGCCTTGTCTCACATCGCTCATCTAAGCCATCCAAGTTTGGTTAATAACATCTAGATGTTACTCCACCAATAGCCTATTGATTTTAGGTTGGAACCCTTCAGGAAATCTAACACTTATATTATCTTTATGGCCATCACTATATTTACAATTGCTTATAAAAAAAGGTACAGTCCGGTTTTTTCTTTCCCCGATAAACGAAAGTCCGGGCCGATTTGGAGTGCAACTGGCTAATTTCAGAACCCTGAAATTAACGACCGTCAAACCTCTCGTTTTCTGCTCTTCGAAGCCCTCTGCTGCCTCCATCTTCCAACCTCCATCGATGATAGTGATGGAGGGTCTGCTCCACCTCCCTCGGGTTTGATCCAAGTCTCGGGAAGGTTAGATTTGCGAAGATTGTGCAGCTTTAAGGGGGTTTGGCTTTTCCTCCGGCAAATAAGTGGCTAGGTCCGAGGCGGCAGTTCCGGCAACAAATCCGGTGAACGGAGTTTTATTGTCTTGTCTTTATTTTCTCTTGTTTCTTGTTACTCTCCGGTTGTGGAGATTTCTGTTTCCAGTTTGTGGAACTTCTGTTACCCCTTGTGGGTTGGAAGAGTAAATGTAAAAAAAAAAAAAAAATACAATTGTGTTTTTATTTGAAAACATTCTAATATTAGTATGTAAGTTACATTATAGTAGGACCTCAATTTTGAACCAAAATTGGGGAGCCGGAAGGGGTCGCTTCTCTCGCTTATCCTATAAGCCGGCCTTGATCCAAACCACATGGATAACCCAATTATTGTTTGTTTGTTCCCATTGACGGGTTTTGGTTTGGGGTTTGTAGCCCTTTGGGCGGATTTTGTGTAATCAAAATTTCTTAGTCTGGTTAAAAAAAAAAAAAAAAAACCTCGACTAAAAGTAGGGTATTGTTGTATGGGATGCGGAAATCTTCTTTGTCTTTCTGTCATGGCACTCCCCACAAGTGGGAAGGGAGTGAGTGGCTGTGGGATGGGCATGACATGGAAGCATACTATCGCCCTGGCCCATGGACCCTATCTAATCATGGAACTTTCACAGTGATATATATATATATAGTCTCATATATGATATATGCTACTGCTATCTCACAGATGATCACAACATGAGCTCACCTGATGCTGATTAGTATCTATCTTCTGGTGCATTTTGACCCAGTCCACTTGTATATTTTTCTTATAGAATTCCTATTTTCACACTTTTCTTAAGGAAGAAGTTTTTGGATATTGGGCGGGTACCATATACGTGGTACCTCGTCTGCGATTCTAGTTGTCCAAACGTATTTCATTTTGACAGTCCGGATTTTAGAGAGAGAAAATGAGTAGAAAGAATGGTCGGGTGAGGGGAGATGGAATTTAATCTGAACCGTCCAAACGATAGCTGAGATCGCCGACGGATACCACCACGTGGTACCCGCTTGGCACCCAAAAATTTCTCCTCTTACAGATCTTCAATTTTGCATTCCAAACCTTGAACATTAATTAATTTGGCATTCTCAAAAACAAAATTCTGATTCCGTCTTGTTTGGTTCGAGTTTTGAGGGTGGATTTTAAGAGTAATGAGCGGAGAGAGACAGAGGGAGAGAATTTATCGGAGATTTGAGTCCCCCAAACGAACAAGCGCGAGTGTCTGAATTAAAAGTAGAGGGCCCTGATCATTTTATCGCGGGACCCACCTCAATACTGTAATACCTACATACAGGTAATCTCACAGTAAACATCCACCATCTGAGCAACTTAATTTTGTTTCCATTCCCTTTCTGCTCATGAGATAATTAGCCTTTTAAGGATAACCCATTAATGATATTTCTACATTATCTTCAATGCATGAGTCGCTCGTTTGGTCCCCACGAGAGGACGTATTTTAGTATTAAAAAAAAAAAAAAAAAACCCCATTAATAACCTAATTTAACACGAATTGAAGTTACTTTCTCTAATCCGTAATTACACAAGCACTTTCTTTGCCAGATAAAGCTTAGGCCCTGTTTGGTGCTCCTCTACTCATCATTTTCCCTCCTGTTCATCATCATCATCATCATCAGCTTCATTACAAATTCTTTTAATTGGACCACACATCTATCCAGTTTTATCTCCATGACTTGTCTGTGACTGTGTTTATCCCTTTTCACATGTGGTAAGATTTCTTTCTTTCTTTCCTCCTTTATCATGTACTTAAAAAAAAAAAAAAAATCTCCTTTCTTGGTCCATCACACCTGCTAAGGAATATTATTAGCATCACTTTAAAATAAACAAATTGATTAACCTTATCTAGTTATGATGCTGCCCGGCCGCATTTTGTAGCACAACCAAACAGATTACAAGGTGTTTGTCCAGATTATTAAAAATATTAGCATCAAGTTTTTCGGTTAATTAATATTCGGACGTCAAGGTGTGATTTATCATTTCAATGAAATGGTAATTTAATTACATCATTGCATGCATTAGCTTGTTTAGACTAGTTTCCCACTCCCTAGGTATTTTCTCAATTGGAGATGACTTCATAAATGGAGAATTTTTTTTTTTTTGATGCCGAATAGGTACCACATGTGATGTGGCGGTACTCGGCAATTCAGGCAGTCTAACACATGTTTTGGACAGCTTAGAATTATTCTCTATGTTTTGGACAGCTCAGATTATTCTCTCTCTCTCTCTCCCCACCACTTTCTTCCCGCCTTTTTTTCTCTAAAATTCGGACCGTGCAATATACGTTTGGACGATTCAAAACGTGCCCGATTGGGTAACACATGTGTGGTACCCAACCAGCACCCACAAACTTCTCATGTATAGGACTTAAGATAGGTACACCACGTCATACCCCACCGCGGGATATTGGCAAAAGGCGCCATGTCATATTTAAAAACTAAAAAGAAAATGTTTCACGTTGGTGACGACACCAAATAAATTACTACTAATAAGATACGCTTGATTTTCGATGCTTTTGAAAGAATGTGAGTACTTGATTAAAGTTTGCATACTATTCTGAGATATTAACCCCCCCCCCCCCCCCCGATAATTTAGTGCCTAAAAGCATGACATGGATAAACTTGGATCTTGCTTTATGACGATTTCAGACCCTGGCTGGAATACGAGATAAGACTTTTGATCTTGTGATGTTATAAAGTTTTGGGAGATTTGAGAATCTAGTAGAATGGATTTGGTGTTTTCGTGATGCAAATTTTCGTGATGTTTTTATTTATATATATATATATATATATATATACTTTGTTTGTTCTGATCATAGCATATGATTGTGCCACGGGTTTCAACCCTATTAGGGATGCATGTGCCTAGTCACGGCGATGACTTCAAACCTTCTCGATTTATCCTTTATTGAATTTTAGTACAATCTCTTTCGCCTTTTTAATCTGTCTTACTTTAACTTTAATCGTCCTAAAATACATGTTTGTTTTATGAAACTTGAGTCATATTCAACAAATAAATAAAAAAATTTCTGTCTTTTATATACGTTTGAATAAAAATGACGGGTAAATATGCAACTATTTTGGTAGCTAGTGGTCATAGTCCCATAGAATAAGGCTCCGTTCTGCTAAGGGATGCATATATTGTGAGAGAATGATCTGTCTCGTAAAATGAAAAAATAAATATTTATAAAAATAAGCACCTTAGCAGGACGAGATCTAACTTGTCTACCACTCAACCCTTTAGATTAAATATGTAAATATGCATGTGCATAAGCTACTCTTTTTGGCAATCAGATAACCCGCATATATTAATATTTCGTGTGTATATATAATGTTGATGAATGGGGTTTGGGGACTCTCTTCCGCGTCAACACCACGCATTATGCCATTTCTTTTGTTTGTTTCTTCCCCTTCACGGCCGACTTCGGCTTCTTTTCAACCCGTTCACACGTAACTTCCGTATCAACGAAATCGCTACCCGGTTGGCTAAGTGGTCTTGGTCTCATATTTCGGGTTTTCTCCCTCTTAAAATTTTTGGCTCAATTTTTCCTGTCAGCGATTTTTGGAGCCAACTCACCCCATACTCAAGCGTGTAAAACGACTATGAGAGAGAGACTGTGGATTAATCCTAGGTGTGCAAGTTTGCCGGAGACGCCCTGCATTACTCAAAAACAAAATAAAACAAAATAAAGAATCTCCTTTACATATCTTAGATTATGAATGACTTTCGGTCTACCCTAAGAGATATGTATGTAAGCATATATATATATAGAAATATACTATTTGTCCTGATAAGCATATTTAGATAAACAAATGAAGAGGTAATAAAGAGGAAAATGATTTTGCCACACCCTTATTTGTTAGTGTCACACTCTGCAAGTGTATTTTTTGATATAAAAATACACTTGCAGAGTGTGGCACTAACAAATAAGGGCGTGGCAAAATCACTAGCCAATAAAAAGATGTATTAAGGGCCAAAGGGGAGTGGTTTTATGTAGCTAGGGAGATCTTTGACTGTTGCTCTCGATCGATTTCTTCCTGTCGACGTGGACGAAAGACCCGCATTTCCGGGTCAAACCACGTGATCAGATGATCACCACTGGACCTGGGGTGACCCTTTTAAAATAATAGTACCCCTAGTTCATGCGAAATTAGGGTTATATTTTTAGTTTCTCAAGAAAAAAGGATTTATTAATCAGTTGTTGAAATTACTTGGATCAAAATGATTATGGGCATGACGGCATCAAAATCAAAACTAAACGTTCGAACGAGGTTGGACTGCTTTTTGCTCGAATGATCACATGTTACGTTCCTGCAAGTTAGAACCAACCAAACGAGAGATAAACCACGTACAGTTACCACACTGTTCCTAGTGAAATGAATAGATTGCTGTCTTCCTCCATGCTTAAGGTAGCAGAAAGACTACAGGTACAGCAATCTGTGCACATATTGTGCACAGATTTTCTTTGTGAGACTCACTATGGGTCCCACACAAGTGATCCGAGCCGTTCATTATGTTTAAAACATTTTTTCAAGTGCTCTCGCGCTAAATCAGCTCAATCCGACACTTATAAATACTTGATCTAATCGTCTAACCTTTCATCCTCTAAAAACTCGAATGAAAAGTTAGATGATTAGATCAAGCACTTATAGGTGTTGGATTGAGCTGATTTTTCGCGAGGGCACTCGAAAAAATGTTTTAAACATAATGAACGGCTCGGATCACTTGTGTGGGACCCGTAGTGGGCCCCACAAAAAAAATCTATGCACAGATTGCTTTACCTGTAGTAATTCTGTTAGGGAAGTTCCTTAAGCACCTTAAGCATGGATCGATCACAAGTTAGAGTAGTCCATTTTTTGTAACTTGCAACAAGGGTTACATGCATAAATTAGTTAATTTTGAAACCTAATGTTTAATGCATGATCCAAACCCTAGGTAAACCTCTCACCTCTTGAAAACGTCTAGGTTCTCATATTTACTTTAGGTAAAACATACGAGTGAGAAGTTTAAATGTAAAAACTCGGTTTACAACGTGTATACATACGTGCTTGGTGAAACATGCATGGTTAAACTCTCTATGATGACTAAAAAACCAACAAGCTCCGGGAATAAATTTGTGTTATGTTGAATATTCATTTTAATTAACTCTTTAGATAAAAACCATCCTTCTTTCATGAATGATTTTATGAATTTTCGTCCCCTTCAGAAGTTCTAATTGAAATCTTTTTTGAATTGTGGGAAAAGTTTCAAAAGCTGTTAATATGTACGTGGCCAAATATTAGCTTAACCAATGCGGAACAATTTGGACCATAAGATTGTCCAAAAGCAAAAGGTAAAGAAAATCTGATAAAATCATCTTAATTTGTTGCGAGATGCATGCATGCATGAAACAAAAATATCCCATCTCTAACAGCGAACGGAAAAAGATCACAGTTCCATGACAGAGTATTTGTTAAGGCAGAGTACAGATCACTGATCCCATTGGAGGGATTCATGGAAACAAAACAAAATCTCAATTAGAAAAGTAGTACTCCTAATATTAATTTAAATCCATGACATAAGCAATAATTACCTTAATAGCTAGACTCAGTTTTAATTAATTACTCCATTGTTATTAATAATACCATTGCAAAACCCAGCTGGTTTTGAAAGCTGCTTCTGTACGTCTAGAAGAAGCTAGCCTAAAGCAACATTTTTGTACAGGAGATGAGAAGGTTCTACCTGGCTAAAAAATCAAAGCCCCAAAACAAACAAACAAACAAACAATAATGAGGGAGTTTACTTTTTTGGAGTAGGAGATAGCAACTTGGGGATATTGTTAATTAATTATAAGGGTGGGTACCCCTTTGGTAATGTAGGTATAAGTTGTTTTTGTTGACTGGAAAATAAAACATCTCACACTTTTTATTCCATTTGGTCACCATTGGGACCCACCAACTCCTGCATGCCACATAACTCACCTCATTGGTTGAGAAGTTGGCCGGGTAGCATTCACCTTCATTAATTAATGTGAGGGAGAGGATAATAAGCAACAGTAATGGAGAGGTTCATAAAGTTTGGCTTGTGTGTCCATGCCCACCGCTTAACATTCACTGCTCCTTTACTGTTCTCAATCTCATCGTTCAAAAGTATTTTGAATGGTTCGGATTTTAAAAAATTGTTCCAAGGAAAGGGTAATCGATCTCTTACCTGGAAAAAGTTTTTTTTTTTCATTCGAAACATTGATTGTCAATACATACAGTGAAATACTAAGCTGTAAATATTAAGCGGTGAAGGTTTAGCGGTGGGGTAGTCTGGCTGCTTTTGTTAATGTGTGCCATATGAGCATATATTAAAACATCATTAAATGCTATAGCAACTAGAACCGCAGAAAATGGTAGTAAAAGAAATTAATGACAGAAAACTAGCTCTTATGAGACCATAATACCCTTTTGTTATTCAATTCCTTCACTTTTTGATCCACTCCGTCCATTTTTCTAGCCTTTCAACTCCCCTGAATCCTACTCAAAAATCAATTTGGTACACTCTAGTCCAAAGCAAGAAGAGGATAAAAAAGAAACTGCTAAATATTGATCATGAAGTAGGGTGCAACGAGATTTAAAAAAAAAAAGGTACCTAGTATTCATTTTTTTTTAATTATTACTTTCGAATATCCCGAAATGTGTTTAATTTCCTTTAAAAACGATGCATATTTTTTTTAACAGCAATTTTTTTTTATGAATCACCAAATTCAAAAATTACAGGATTAAAATGACAAGGGCTCAAGAAAATCAATGCAATGTTCACCGTTTACTTTTTTTTAACTAAAGAAATACCACCAATTTTTTTAACCTCCTGATACCATCCAAATTCTTCCTGAAGTCCTCTACGGAATAAATTACGTTCATAAATGTTTTTTAACTCCAATATGGATATTTTGCCAAGCTTCCAGAATTTACTGTTAGGACCGAAAAATCAAGTCAACTAATGGGGCTACTAGTAGCTAGTATTTAATGGATATTTTGCCAAGCTTCCAGAATTTACAGTTAGGACCGAAAAATCAAGTCAACTAATGGGGCTACTAGTAGCTAGTATTTAACGTACTCGATAGAGAATTCTAAAACTTTGATCTTTCAATTACTGTCCCATCCCAATCTTTCTCACGGTCTCTTTACAAGTCCTTTTGATGGACCAACCTTCTCTTTCGTTGTTTTTTTCAAAGAAAAATGAAAGAAGGGCAGGAACTGAACAAACACGCAAGGAACGAAGATTAACTTGCATTAAATTTTTGTTGGTTGTTTTCCACCCAGTTGGTCGTGATCAACTTGCATAATTTATTTATTTATTTTTCTTAACTCGGTGTGCTGCCAAATGAATCGACTAATCTAGGTGAGCTATTTTAGTGTCCGATAGTAGGGAAATAATAATAACAATAATAATCGGGCAAGCATTTGCAGACTTCCCCAAATACATGAATTGATGACACGAGCACGGGTGAAAATCGAACGACCCAAAGCAACTTATGTGAAGCTTGTTGAAGCTTATAGCAAGAGGGAAATGAACACAAATAGAAAAAAGGGTTGTTAAATTTGGTAGAATTTGTTTCAATTGTCCAACAAAGATTCTTGTCTTGCAAATCCAGAGCTAAAGTTTATCAAACTCAATCAATCAATGAAAAGGATCAAAATGAGATTTATTCAGCCCTTAGTTCCAACTCCAAACCAATCTCTGGTCCCAGCTGAAAACTCAAAGACTATACAGAAGTAGGTGGTGGCTATATTTTGCCGACATGGCACTCACAAAAGCAAGGCTACAAAAGTCAATAATTTGGTTTTTAAAAGTTTTTAAGGCCACTTGGGGGGTTTTTTTTAGTTGGCAGCCAATAGCTGGAGAGATGTAAACTTGTTTGCTTCTGT
This sequence comes from Rhododendron molle, assembly GCA_025413875.1. NCBI lineage: Eukaryota > Viridiplantae > Streptophyta > Magnoliopsida > Ericales > Ericaceae > Rhododendron > Rhododendron molle. The sequence goes on from CM046396.1 coordinate 32,707,746, forward strand.
TGCAGATAAGCATTTATCTTTCCCCTCTGGTCAATCTCCATCTACTCACTTATTAGTACTACACAAGTTGCATACCTTTGTTCGGCTAAAAAAAGTCATTGTGAATTATTTTTTGTCTTTATTTGAAATTTTTTATGCATTTCTTAATTTCTGTGGATTATTATTTCATCATGACGAGAGAAATTTAGAATGCAAAAAATTATGACCGAAATTTAATTTTTTTGAATAAAGAAAAAAAAAATTGCTTCACCTGCTCAAAATTGTCTTTTTTTAATATTTTCGACAATAATATTTGTCTTTTTCAAGTTTAATATGCTGCCGAGTAGGTGCAAAGTGATTGATCCGGCTGTTCATCGGGCACAGACGACTTAGATTGAATCTGGACACATACAAATATGAATCGTCTATTGCTCGGTTATAAAAATTCAAGTCGTGATTGTCAGGTTGAACAGCCGGATCGGTCGCTCTGCACCGTTCCACGTCCCATTCCCTAGAAAAATAGTATAAAGTCGGTTTTGGGAGGAGACTTGTCACGTACATCGAGGTCAATCAAGTCAAGAGAAATGCCAATTGCAGATTCCTTATTGGCTATTTGTGGACTTTTCCCTTTTCTCCATTTACGCGTTTGCGGTACCATTTCCTTCGATTTGTTTTGAATTGGAAAAAATAAATTCAAGAGCTGTCATGGTTTTTGTCGGCAAGTTGGAAACTACTTGGAACTGTAGCAACCACTTGGGAATGTGGCTTATAACAGGTCAACAATTTGCATGGAATTTCCTCAAGTCATGAAACAACAAATTCGATGTAGAGTTATGTAATATGAGTTTTCTGCCAATCAAAATTTTCCACGACAAGAGATTTAACGAATAATTTTTGATTGAGTCACTACGATCGACGCAACCTTCTAACCCCAGCACACGCAATGCAATAATAGACAGAATAGTAAAACCCAAGCATAAGCCCTATGTATGGTGTACACGGGCCATCGATCTTGATATATAATGAATGGAATGGTTGAGATATAATTTTTAATTATGATCGGTTTAGGGGTCATAATTGATTTTTGATCTGGACCGTTGATTGATGAGATCGACGGCTATGTGCCACTCTACATGTGCACTACACGGGGGTGCACTGTAGCACCCCCGATCCGTTTACAATAGAAGACAAAAAGACGATTTCATGTTTCTTGTTCATGTAGCAAAACAAACTTGGTTGAATAACCTGTGCACAATTATCATTGCGTCATTGATTTGTTTTGTTTTGTTTGTTTTGTTTGTTTTCTCTGTATTTTCGGACCGATAGTGTCCGCTTTTGTTACAATGTTTTCTTATAGTATATATTAACTGCATTTTCTGGTTGGTCGAAAACTATCATTACATCAGTATAATGATATATATTCATGTACATTTTGTTCACATGGACTTGGAGACGAGCAAAGCCGACCATCAAAATAGTTCATTTAGGGGGCTCAATAATTCAAACAAGTTAGTCGGTTGATAGAATAGGCCGCACAGAAGTATAATCTATCCAATGATTTATTAATGCCTCTTATTTGTTGCAACTCACAGAATGCTTATTGATTATTTTTTCACATCTTGGTAGTTTGTGGCCTATTTGGATCACCTATTTAATTAGTACTAGCTAGCTTCTTCTTTCGGCTTTTGCCATTTTATTCGCTGCCTTTTAGTTCAAATTCACTGCATAAAATACCCATCTCATGCCATAAAATTAAATAGCAATTCGCGCTACAAATGAAATATTCCACAAACTACGAAGCCATGTTAAGACCTCTTCGATCAGGAAAAGCAAACCCAAATCAAAATTGGATTCTACGTACATTTAATTACTAATAAAGATTCCCATTCCCAGTAAGATAGTATTATAATATTTGCTGATCGATGGGATCGGTCTCCCAAAATTAATCGAGATGCGCATACGTTAATCCGGATATGTTAATTGTTATATATGACAGTCAATGATGATATCAAAGACTACGTGGCTCTAAACTAACCAAAAGTTTATACTAATTAAGTTGCTTAATCGTACCTCCGGATTACGACTAACACGCAGAGAAATTTTTAAGCACGTTAATTAATTAATTTGTTGCTTTCCGTATTGTACAGTGTTGTTGAAAAATTGGATTCAATAAGTATTAGTCAAAAAGGACCAATCAGAATCCCAGCTGGGAAGTGGAAAACTCACTCCATTGGGACCTTTGAAATTTACAAAAGGTGTTTTAATTTAATGAAGACTTGCAAAGTCATTGTTTTTGGTTTAAAAATTCCTCAGAACCCTGAATACATTAATTCCATTAAAATTAGAGACCCAGTCAACTGGGGTTCATTATTGCATCTCCCCCCCCCCCCCATTTTTTGGAGTCAAATCTCCAAGCTAGCTAAGAGATATTTAACATTGCCACGTTGCCATGTGGAGTAACATAGAATATTCGGCTACTTATACAAAAACAAGAAAAAAGAACAGACAAGGTCTAGTCACACAACAAACTTTTAAGTATACTGGGCATATCAAGTTCCATGGTATATCTTCGGTTCGTTTTTTATTTTCGGCTATTTTTTGATCACATTTGAATGATCGGCTTCGTTCGTTTTGTAGAATTCGGCGAGAACCATAATCATATTAAAAGTTGCATTCTTTGGATTTTATTTGATACATAATCGGTACACGTGAAAATCGCAAAAAAGGCAAAAACAGAGCTCCCGTCTAAACCATCTCTCTGACCCTCTCTCTCTCTCTCTCTCTCTCTCCAAGTTGACAAATTGCATGGCAAATGAGACAAAGAAGTGAGCTGGTAGCTAGACGGGTATTCAATTGGGGTGGAGGCACAATTGTTTCATAACTCAGGTGCAATAGGTGTCAAATAGAGCGTGTCGTGCTGGCCTAACCCGTTTAATTCCGTACCAAACGTGTTTCGTGTCTTTCCTAGTCCAATCTATTTATTAGCCGTGGTGTACCGCACCGGGCCATTTTAAAATATATGCTCGCCTGGCTCAGCCCACAGGACTTTCTTATTATCGGGCATTGTGAAGACCAAAAGATTTCTTGACCTTTTTTTTTTGAAACATTTGACAGAAAACAGTCTCAAATAGCAGTAACTCAAAATAAAACAATAGCATAAAAAATACAATTAAACATTTTATTGAAAAAAGAAATTTTGTAGTACAATGAATGTAAATAGGCAAGAGTTGCATCACTATAGTTTGAGTACATCTCAACTAGATCAGCACTTAACTCAACTATCAATCATTTCCAATTCTTAAACTTTATAAGCACAAAAAAAAAAAAATACAAAATAAATATGGTACTTTTCTATCTATAATCATGAACATTGTGACTCATCAATTGTGGGACAAAGAGTAGTATATAGTGCACATCTACGTTTGTAATTTCATTATTTTAAATCTTTGAAATTTTACTCGTGCTATGCCGTGCCCTGAAACAACAGCCCAGCTTGGCCCACTAAAGGAATCGTGTTATGTCGTGCCGCTCTTAAACTTGTGGTGCTCGTGCGCGCCGTGCCGACTCGGCCCATTTGACACCTCCACGTACTCAGGTGTCTAGGTCAACGTACGCGCACGTGGAGCGGGGGCATTTTAGCAGTTCCATCAATCGAATAATTGTTCTTCATAAATTCAAGACCTGATGAGTGATTAATTTATGATAATTAATTGCATATGATGAGTATTATCTGATGGAAATGGTGTTGGCATGAGACTTGGTGTTTACTCCTATCCTAAGGTCTCAGGGGCCACATCTTCCCCCTGTGTAAGCGTGTGAAATGGCTGTTAGGAGGACTGTTGAACTCCAAACATTCCAACAAGTTTGAATATTCTGCCGAGCAAGTGCACTTTATTTTCTTTTAATTGAATCGCGAAATGAGGTAGTAAAGTACGCACACATGATACATTTTGAAATGAGATTGAGATGAATCTCCCCCCCAACTTGATCATTCAGTGATCAATTTCCAGGGACCACTTGGTGCCCAAAATACCGCTATGCTGCACCCGGTATTCATCTGAGTTCCCGAAATTGGGTACTATACATCTGGGGGAGGGCAGGGGGCCGGGGGGATTCATATCCGCTCAAGGACATACAATGCATCGTTCAAATAATGTGGGCTAGCTACCCATTTCTCAAGTCCCCATTTTCTGATGCAAATTGCTTGCAAAAAGCCAAAAGAGCCCAAAGTCGCATCGACCCTTTTGTGTTTTTTGAAAAGCAAGTGGTGCCGTTTTCCCACATCGTGTCTCCCCTGCAACTTGCCTCATGAAAAACTCTCGAGGTCCCCCATCCATCCCTCTTGACGCGTTTTGTGCGTGGCAAGTGGGTTTCTTGAATCAAACTGTGTGTTCTGTACTCAGAACAGTCCTTTGGTTTGAGCTCTGATTCTGGATCAAGCCTTCTGGTCTCTCTCCCTTTTGAGTGCTAATCATTAGTATCAACTATTTCTGTTAATTATGATGTATGTTTCTCTTTCTCTTGGTCGTGTTGTGCGGCAGGAACCTTCACGAGAAACCAACCAATGATTGTTTCGATGGTCATGATTTTAGTCGCGTAATCCTTCAAAATGGCATACGTTCACGCTCTAAATTCTCGTTCAGCGCTCGCAATCCTCGTACTCACGAATTTTAATTGTTTTGAAGGTTTTTGAGTTTTATGTGACTTGGGTCATGATAATAGAGGAGAAATAATAAATCAAACATATGCAAAAATACAAACGGAGAAACCAAATAATAAACAAAATGCCTAAGAGAGACCAAGATATATGTGATCGTGTAAACCTATTCCACGGGGAAAGCAAGCTAGAGATGATTCAACAATCGTGAAGAGAATAATGCTTCGAAAAACTATTGTTACAAGCTCTGATACTATCTTACAAAAGTGAATTGCCAAGAACCAAGCTTTTAATAATATTTTATAGACATAGGCCTCACATGCTTTTACAGAGGATACAAAACTTGGTAATTAAGAAACCTAAACAAATTAAGAAAACATGCATAATAAGAGAAAACTAAACTAACTAGAAAACATGCATGAAGAATAAGAAACATAAATCAAGAAAACATGGTAACATAATAATTTCCAATTTAACCCAGTATGTGAAGACGTGGGTGGCAAAATAATTAATTAACCCAGTATCTTATCTGACATACCTTTAGATATATTTTATTTTTCACAAACACAGTGGTAGCCCTATATTCATAAGGAAAATTCTAAAATTAGTTTAATGGGCTGACAATAATAAGTGAGTGAATGTGTATTAAAGGGTGTGAAAGGTTCACAAAAATACGTGCTTTTCTTGTCTTCTAGTATACTTATTGTCAACCCAGTGGGTTGATTTTAGGGAGCCTTGTTGATAAGGACACACTAAACTTTTCGTAGTGGTTCCAGTCCACCTAAACTTTTCGTAGTGGTTCCAGTCCTTATATGGACACGCGTTCCAAAAATACCCCTAGGGCACCCTATGAAAGTGCCTAAACCCTAGGGTACCAAATAAAAATGTCTAAAACCCTAAGGTACCCTATAAAAGTGCCTAAAACCCTAGGGTATCAAATAAAAGTGCCTCAATCGTTAAAACCCTATAATAGGAAAGTGCACCCTAAAACTCCTATGAAAGTGCCTAAACCTAGGGTACCCTAAAGCCCTAAAATCCTAAGGTACCTGATAAGCCCTCGAAAGTGTAAATCTTAGGGCTTATCTACCTCGTTTTACGATGCCGTCAAGCGTTCAATTCTTGTTTTTGGTTGATATTGCGCGCATAGTTGGTTTTTGTTGAGAAACAGGTTTTTGGTGTAAATATGGTTGATTTCCGAGTGTTCTGAGGATCCCCGGAAGATTCCGAATATAGGAGTTGTGCATGAGAGGCCTTGAGTGATCATACCATGTCTTAATCAAAGTGTCCAAGGCATTAGAGGAAGGCCCGGAGCAACCAAGGACCAAGGAAAGCTAGCACAAAGCAGCAGGGCAGCCCAAAAGCCTCAGGGATCGATCCCCCATTTCCCAGGGATCGATCCCCCATCATCAGGGAACTTTCAGAACCTGCAGGGATCGATCCCCCCCTGACCAGGGATCGATCCCTCCCTCCTGCGCGGACATTTCGGTGGCATTTTTGTAAATCTTTTGTGAAGGGGGTATATATACCAACCCTTGCCCGACTTTTAGGGCACTTCTTCTTTTACACTCTCTCTCTCTACCTCCATTAAAGGAGCTCCACCCTCTCTCCTCATTTATGTTGTAAAGCTTGATTTTAGGGACGATCCATTGGGTTTCGAAGCATTTCGTCTTCATTAATGTTGTAAGGAATCTCTTCCTCTTCAAGGATCTTGTATTTATTTTGCATTTAATCAATGTTTGGTATTTTCCTTACCGTTCCTCTAGCTCATTTCATGTCTTCTTTGAATATGAGTGAGTAGTGTAGTGGGTTTGGGTTGTGGGATGGTTAACATCCCGTGACCGAGGGTGTAACTTGGTATTCTCCTTTAAAATCTCATTTTCTAGCTTAAGCGAGGCTTGGACTGATTTTATGTATCGAAACGTAGAGGTGTTAATCTCTTTGATCAAACGTAGGCAAGAGGTAAGCTACTTGCCACGTTTGACGCTTAGAGCTATGTCCCTCTTTGTATTTGTCCAAATGTACCAAACGAGTGCAAGTCTTGTTTAAAACCTTTGTCAAAAAAAGAGAGGAATCTAGCTCGTCCTTGTGTTTCGGGTGTTAACTATCCCTAAACCTAACCTTTAGTTTAAACCTCCAGTTAAAAGCCGTAGATAGGTTAAGTAGCTAGTTAACCAAAACTTTCAGTTGGCCGTCTCAACGCCAAAGGTTGGTTGGCGGTCCTAACGCCGAAATCTCTACTCAAGCTAATCTCCAATTTGAACTATGGATGCGCTCCCCGAGGAATCGATCCCGGTCTTTCGGGTTTTATTATGCTTACAACCAACCTAGCCCTACGCTTGGGGCATGCTCTTATATCAGCACACATTAAGGTCGCAAGCAGTACCCTAAAACCCTAGCGTACCCTAAAACCCTAAAATCCTAGGGTACCCTAACACATTATATAGATAGTAAGGGGCAGTCGGGGCATTTTTGTCCAGTAATGGACTTCCACTACTATAAATGTTACAGTAATGGACCTCCACCACTATTACAATTTGGGTTGGACTAAACGTCCAAAAGCACCTTCAAAATGGACCACTAGTAAAATCTATATTATAAAACAGAGCGATTTTTTTTTTAAAATGTTTAGACATACAAACAAAGTAGCATCTACAGCCGTTGAATTGTACTTTCTGATATGGTTATAGTTGTTGGATTGAATAAATAATATTTCCTAATATAAAAAAAAAGAAGTTACACGTGATTAAAGTGATCTCATAATTTGTGCTAATTATGTTAGTTGAAATGGAAAGGATCGATGACATTGAATCATTCTTAAATAGAAGATTTACTAATTCATCTATTTCATTCACATTCTCATAACAAACTGGCCAATTACTCTTTGAAGATAGAATGTCCAAAATTGATTAGGAAGCGTCTTTATATCCAAAATTAATTAGAATGTCCAAGATAGGATGTCCAAAATTTTCTTTCCTTACGCTCTAATTAAATTAGGAAACATCTAGAAAGGACGGATAATAAGTCATAATAATATTGCTTAGTGAGGTACTATTTGTTCGATATTCTATATATCTTTCGAAATTTCAAATTTATAAACCTTGCTCAATTTTATATTCGAAATCAACCAAATCTCATGTTCAGAGATAGAGAAAGAGAAGGGGGAAGAAGTAAGTTCAATGGCTCCTCTGCAATTGAAGGTGAGATACCAACAATATTCTTTTATTTTAATATTTTTTTGAACTTCAATCAATTGGATTTTGTTGGATTCAAGAAGCATGTTAAATTTTGATTTTCATCTTCGGTTAATGCGCCACTGTGATGGATTCAACCTTTTCTTAATAGTATAGGTGTTCTAATTACTAAATAGCTTCTTTTTTAAGAATATGATCCGTCTATGGATTTGTGGAGAGACAATCAAGAGGCAAGAAAAATGGTAGGAAAACTTTTTTTTTTTGGAACACCAAAATGGTATGAAAACTACGTACATATTATTATTTAAACTGTGTTTAGAATACGTTGCACCGTGCCTTCAGACACGGACATCCACTACTAAACAGATAATACTCGACATGATCATTCTGTGATAAGGATCATGCTTAACCAGTAACTCATGCAAGGCATTGAGATAGGGATCTCCTCTCCCCCAGCTTGATCATTCTTTGATAAGTTCCAGGGACCATGCCTAATTAATTGGTACATGTATACCACTATGCTGAACCTGGTATTCATCAAATGCAGAGAATATGGTACGATACACCTGGGGGAGCCAGGGCCGGCCCCGGGATAAGCTCCGCAAGCCCTCTGTCATGGGCAACCCCCGACTGGGGCAACCCAAAAAATAAATAAATAAAAGTTATATTATATATATTTTAATTGGTACTTGTATACCACTATGCTGAACCTGGCCATTCATCAATGCCGAGAATTTGGTACGATACATCTGGGGGAGGCTGGGGAGCGGATGGGGGCATCACTCATCGAACTCGTTCAACTTGTTTCGAAAAGCCGACGGCCCAAAGTCGCGTCGTCTCTCACATCATGATGTGGGATCGAAAAAAATGGAACCACTTTTGAACCATGCGCGCACGCAATGGTTCCATTTCCCGCAACATGCATGCATGTCTCTCTGCAACTTGTTTCATGAAAACTCTGTTATCCTTTACAATTCAGAATAACAGTCCTATAGTTTCAGCTCTGATTTTGATTTGGCATATTAGCTGTCTCCATTTCAGGTGCAACTAATCAACCATTTCTGCTTATGATAGTATGATCATCATACTATGATGTTTGTTTCTCAGCTGGACGGCATGATCAGCTGAAAATAGAGGCATTAATGAAGTAGTAATTGTGTTGGAAAGGAAAACTAGAGCTTGGCAAGGAGATAGGAGTATCTATTATCTAGGAGAATAAATACATATAAACAATGGTTTTTTTCTTTTGATTGGGGGTAACATTTTCAAAACGATATGACAATATAGTCGGGGTCTTTAGTTTCAGAAGTACTAATCAAAAGTCTTGTTCATCTCGGTTTAGGACCGGTGCTGACCAGATTCTAAGAGAATGACATAACTAAATTTCAAAATTAGCCAACGAGTTTAGATATAGAAACATGTATGACTTGCATAGCCAACCTAAGGCAGTTAACATGAATCATCGAGCAGTCATCAACATCGATGGCTCCAAGTTTACATGCATACACGAGACTAGAAGGCAAAATTGAATTAGAGGGTTATGAAGCAAACTGAGTTTTTATCACAGAAAGTTGGGACTTGGGAGAACAAGGAAAAAGAAAAAATTCAGCGCAAAATGAAAAGAGTTGGTATGAAAATGATAAGCCAGTCCCAGTGCACAAGGGCCAATTCCATCAACCCATCAATGCCTAGAGGACTTTTGGGTCTTCATTACAGGGACGGATTACAGAAGTACTTTGGGACCTTGGCCCATATCTGCTCAGTCTGGCACTCTTACGCTCGGGCCTAAAACCCATGTAACCTTTTTTCTCCTCAAGAGGGCCGTCCTTTCCGGACCCAAAAAGGAGCCCAACCCAATAAACGAGTCGTCTACGTGGCACCTGTGGCCTGTATCACTCCCAAATCTAGTCAAGCCATTCACCACCACAAAATATACCTGAATTAACAGTCACAAAAAGCCAAACAAAGGGAAAAAGAATATCAGCACAGAGAGAGAGAGAGAGAGAGAGAGACTACTGCTGTTGTACGGACATGGCAACGGTTGTAGCAGGAGTAGGGGGGGTGGGACTTGGAAGAGCAAAGCTCCACTCCCTCAACCCAAAACGCCCATCTCAATTTTTCGGAAAGGAGCTCAAGCTCAGACCCTCTTTTGAACCAAACCCACATGGAAAATCCGGACCACTGGTTGTTCACGCCACTGGAGGGGAACTAATGGGTCTTGTTCACAACCTCTTTTTGGGTGTTGGAGTAGGACTCCCGTGCACTGTGATGGAGTGTGGTGATATAATATACAGAAGCACTCTGCCCAGGTCAAATGGGATCACACTTACAGTCCCTGGAGTGATTCTTGCACTGGGTACAGTTTCTTACCTGTGGGCCACCCCCGGCGTGGCCCCAGGGTTCTGGGACATGTTTGTTCTTGCTTTTGTTGAGAGGTTGTTCAGACCCACTTACAGGAAGGTGAGAAAGATTGGATTTTTGAGCGGTGGGATGGGTTATTGATTGGTTGTTGCTGTGAAATTGATGTTTTTGTTTTTGGGTTTTTGTGTGATTGATATATAGGATGATTTTGTGTTGGGGAAGAAGTTGGGTGAGGGGGCTTTTGGTGTGGTGTATAGAGTTTCACTGGCTAAGAATCCCGCTTCAAAGGTACACACTACTTGTTTGATGGAAATTCTATGTCAAAGTTTGTTGATTTTGTTGTTCTTGTTCTATTTGCCCGTTCTGAAGTAACCCTTTTGCTTCTACTTGGGAAAAAGCTTCATATGATCATGCATAAGTTCAGGGGCGGAACTAGGATTTTTCATCCTGGAGGTACCAATTTATGTCCTTCCACCCATTCTATGATGGACTTCCGGGACCGGGATATGTGCCGGATTGATGTTTAAGTTATTTGTGTCACACAATCCATTAACCCATCATTCCACATCATAGTTATTTCGAAGAATATGGAACGTTGAATAGAAAGTAACCTCCTGGGCTCCTGGCTTATAGAAGTATGAAATTATTTCATCTGTTTAATATATTCCGTAAGATTAGGTTTTTATGTGGAGGATATAATGCATAATATGTATTTTGAAATGTAAGTATGTTGGTATGTGTACCAGTTCAAATGTTGTGAAAGGACCAGCACTAATTGAAAAATTGTTTGGGGATGTCATGTCATTGAAAGACATTTTCACCTTTTATAGCATAAATATTGCTATATTTGTAGGATATACAGATAGCTTTTGATGGCATGCCTTGTTTCCTATGTAGATTGCGTAACATAATCTATTCGCTATCAGCTAGTTGCTTCACTAGGTTGTGTGTTTGCATGGTGATGTCCATTTATAACATGTTCCACCATTGACGTTCTACGGTGATATTTCTTTTTTGGTGGTTGCTAGAAAGAAGGTGATCTAGTCTTGAAAAAGGCTACTGAATATGGTGCAGTCGAGATCTGGATGAATGAGCGCGTTCGGAGGGCTTGTTCGAGCAGCTGTGCTGATTTTCTGTATGGCTTTCTTGAGGTGTTGCTCTATTAGATCTAGTACTTGTATGATATGTATAGAAGGGTAACTTTTCAGGATTAACTTGGACCCATTTTTCCATTTTAAGTTTTCGAACTAAATTTGTTTGCTTATGTTATTTCAGAATTCATCAAAGAAAGGAGCTGGATATTGGCTCTTGTGGCGGTATGAAGGGGAAGCCACGTTGTCAGATTTGATGCTGAGTAAAGATTTCCCTTACAATGTATGTTCTGTCTTGTATCAGGCTTTTGGAATCATCTATCTTTCGGATAGTAGTCGTCTCTTCTCTGAATTTATTTGATGCCTTGGGAGAATTTTGTTGTTCTTTCAAGCATACGTGCAAAATATGTTATTGCTTCTTATCTCTGCCTTTCCCTCCCTGGACCCTCTTGTCATAGTTATAGGTATAGGTTGTAGGTAGGGGCCGAAGGGCATTGCTATTTTGTACAATGACGACAATGGTTTTGAGTCACTCGATACCTAATGTTCTCTTTCGCGTGACAATAGTAGTATTGGTGTTGGTTAGCTTGGTCATTCACGAGAATGCTTGGCATTGCTATGGTAGTGAATTGAACCGGATCCCAAGGACTATTTTAAATGAGTACACAAATATCTAATGTTCTCTTTCACCCATGTTAAAGCATCCAACTCAAAACCAATTGGCTGGGAGTGGAAAGGCTGCCCAGGCATATATACTAGTTTTGGAGGAGATAATTAACTGATGTGGGACAAACTCCAACACTCGCTCGCACGTGCGACCCCCCGATTCGCACGTGGAGAGTTAAGCAAATGTTCCATTACACATGGATCCCATCGCAACAATCAACGGTGCACTTAAGGCACAAACAAGGGGGAACAAGTTCTCCGAAACCCTAGCTCTAATACTATGTTAAAGCACCCAACTCAAAGCTAATTGGCTATGAATGGAGAGGCCGCCCCAGGCTCATATACTAGTTTTGTAGGAGTAATTAACTGATGTGGGACAAACTCCAACAGCCCACAATTGACTACCTTGTTATGTGACTTCCTAGTCTCTATCGGGAGTGGAACCCAAGCCGAAGTAAAGGATGAAACCACATTGGTTATTGTATTGGAAAATGATAGATGTCTTTTCTTCTAGTTGTATTCTCCACACACAGATTGGGTGTTTGCATAATCGTAACAGGCCAAATCCCTTGTCATAGTACAGATGCCAAATTTGGTATCTGTAAAATTTGGTTCAGTCAGTCGCATACCATCATATATTGTAGAGGTATAGTGTTTCTTTTAGGTTTCCTTAACCACCATAAGAGAATGTGTTCCCCCTTAAGCACTGGCCTTTAGGTGTATTCCATATGATTTCTGCCTTTCCATTTAATATTACAGTTAAGTTACTAATTAGTCCTAATTCAAGTTCATAAGCCACAGATTGTTTGGTAAATCCATACAATAGCAGTCTCATATTGTTTCAAAACCTTGTCAGGTGGAAGCAATGATTCTAGGTGAAGTTCAGGATTTGCCAAAGGGGTTGGGAAGGGAAAATAGAATCATTCAGACAATTATGAGACAACTTCTATTTGCATTGGATGGTCTTCACACAACAGGGATTGTCCACCGAGATATAAAGCCACAGAATATTATTTTCTCGGAAGGTAAATGCTGCATGTCAATCAAGTCATTTTCCACTGTTTCTGAGGTAAATATTTAGCCATTTCCATGTAACTTAAAGCAGGATCTCGGACATTCAAGATTATTGACCTTGGTGCTGCAGCGGATTTGAGGGTCGGCATCAACTATATCCCAAAGGAGTTTCTTTTGGACCCAAGGTACCATTTCTTTCCCTGCGATGATAGAGGAAGGTAGTTGTTCTGACGGAGAGAATCTGAGATCAAACTTGGAGGTTATAAATAAACAGTTTTGATGCACTTCATGTCATTTCGGTGTTCATCTTGACTGATAAATAAACATCTGTTTTCCGTATTCTGGAGTTATGCAGCACATGTATGTTTATGGAACGTCTATGTTTTTTCCAATGTTAGTTTGTGAACCCAACGAATTGGGGCATAAGGCCTAGTTTGGTCTGGTCTTAGTTTAAAGGGATATTTTCTGGGCTATTCAAGACGTTGCTTAACTCAAAATCTAAATCATATTTCAAGAGTTTGTCAAATAGTTGTACGAGTTTTTCTAGCATCAAAACTATATTCAGAATTAGGCTGAAGATGAATTTGTTCAGTTTCTCTGCCAGACTAGACCACTTATAACTTCATTGCTTGTCTGATGTAGCTATGAGATGGGGTGTTCAAGTTGAATGGAATCAGATGCTACTTTCTTTTGAAAGTTTCTTCATGACCTTTTTGTCCTCTGTCTGCTCAGATATGCTGCGCCTGAGCAATACATTATGAGCACTCAAACTCCATCTGCTCCTTCGGCGCCTGTGGCAACTGCACTTTCCCCGGTTTTGTGGCAGGTCCCTTTACATTGGGAACTCTCCCAGCTTTATTTCAATTGTTTCTGTTACCTAGATTTTTCTCCATGTTAGTGATCATATGATCCTTTGACAGATGAATCTACCAGATAGATTTGATATCTACAGTACCGGCCTTATATTCTTACAAATGGTAAGTGACTTATTCAAGACGAGCCTGCCACTCTTGTTTAGGTATTTAGACAGTTGCATTTGACTGCTTGACAGCAGAAAATCATCCATAGTTGTCATGATTACGCCAAAATACTCCTGATTTTGACAGTTAGGGTCTAATTTTACTTCATGTTCTAGAATGAAATAAACCTCCTACTATGTTTTCTATGAATGAAATAGTCATTTATGCACACACCCCCACTTACAACATCCATACGTGTATGCATAAATGTATGACCGTGCTATAGCAAATTTCATGTACATGCAAGATATGCCAGATGAAAAATCCATGCTGAAACATATGAGCTGGCAAGATGTCATGAAAGATGACAACTTCATGAAATGTGAACTCCTATTTCAAAGAAGATCGAAAGGAAACTTGCTGGAAATTGTGTCAATTCATTCTGTCTGTTATCAACATCCATCTTCCCGTACCTATGTGGGAAGATTCTCTCATAAGAAAGCAAGATGTTAACTGATAAGTGATAATTTCTTTAGCTGGGCACACTGCTGAAAATGATGTGATTTTAGTACATCTGTAAGCTTGAAAATGTTGGTTTCTTCAGTGAATTAATTTGGGGCATTTGGAGGGTGTCACACCCCAAAAATGAGAAGTGACCGGCCATGAACCATGAGGCTAACCCATGGAACACGCAGCCTAAATAAATTAAAGTAACCAAAATTCAAATGATCGATTTTCGTTATTAATCAGATCCAAAGCCAAATGTATCTCATCATAAACATGGGGCACAACCATCCCATGAACCAACAATATCTAGAGATCCACCAATAATTAAATCCGTCAGCTGACGAGCTCAGTGAATGGCAAAGCATGTATATTAGAATAAATTTCTGAAACAGGGATTAAAATAATTTACCATGTCAATATAAATTTGGCATTCGGATAAACAACAAAAGAGTCAATTAATCCAACCAACGATTCATCCAATAAGACTTAATGGTGATCACAATCCAAACTTCAACAACAATGGGGAACCACAACCAATACCAATAGTACCAAGTGCCAGTGAATATATCTCTCAAAAATTGGATCCAATATCAAAACTTAGAGTCACCACGAGTAGGCAGCCCGTGGAACTTTTCTCTAATAATGATCCGGTCAAAACAACCGTTGAGCATTAGGGTCACCGGCCTAATCCGGTTTCTTCCCTAATAGCCAGAGTCACCCGCACACAGAGGATTAATTTCCCTGGACTTCCAAAATATGTTCTCATCAATATCCACAAAGTTCTCACCAAAAGATCATTCGATCAACAAATGGTTTCACCGATACCGCATGCCAATTTAATATAATCAAATATAACAATGTGTTTCCAATTTCAATCATAAATTTTCCAAAACAACAATTTAAGGGACACGGGGAAGTTCGAAAATACGTAACATGCTTAACCACTCACCTGGGTCCAAAGGTAATGCAATCGATCAACGAAAATGAAGCTAACCTGAATGAAATACAAACCATGGGTAATTACCAACTAGCTTCAAAACATAACGTTCCCCAAACAATTTAGGACAACTGAAACAAAAATGACACCTAAAGCTAAAACCCAGGTGACCAGCCAACCATGAAACCCAAACATTAATCTCCAATTTCCCTTAATCTGTTTGATCACCCACGGCATACCACCTGGTTCTCAACCAAAATACTCAAACTTATGACCATGGCTAAAATATTACAATTAGAATCTATATCCATTATAATAAGCAAAACGAAACTCCCCACCACCATAACAACATGAACACAGAGCACCACCAAAACTCATCACGCACAGCATGACAATCTGCCACGTCGGGCGCGCTATCTATCTCTCAACCCAAGACACCCAGCAATTTTAACTTTGGATTAATCCTCGCACAAGAACTTGGTGGATCAAACCCTCCAATCAAAATCAAGCTTTTATCCCATCTAACGTACAACACTAGATCTAGGGTGAGGAAAGGAGGAAAAATAATAATAATAATAATAATGAGGGAAGAGACGAAGAGAACAAAAACTTACCTTAAGCATTCACCGACCAGTCAAATCCCTAAGCTGCGGCTTTCTTCTCTCAAAAGATGATAACCTCTGATAAAAACCCTCGTCCGTTTATGATTATATCGCTAAGTGCTACTCTTAAAACCACCCACTACTCACGTTGTACCCTAAATTATAGCTAATTAGTTAATTAAAATAAGATAGAATGTCACACCATTTATAAAATTACCATCTGGTACTGCTATTTTATCCAAAATCAATCTCATACCCCAAATATTATAACCGCGACAACAATATCCATAGCACGCACAAATAATTAATTGGCACCCACACCATAAGACTTCCAATTAATAATGTCCAAAATAACTAATAAGATAAATAAAAATTCTAGGCTGTAACAGAGGGCCTCCCGAAGCAACTGAGAGGTCACTCCTTGGTTAATTGCATTTGTTCATTGTGCAGTTAAGAGAGCGGCTGGTTAATACCCTCATGATGTGAGTTTCATTGCAATATTGATTCCAGCGGTTTCATGCATTTATTCTGGCTATACAACTCAGAGGTCACCCCCCTGTGTATAAATTGCCATCCTGTTTCTGTGTGTCACACTAGTTTTTCGGATTTCATTCAAAAATATTCTGAATATTTGTTCTTGGAGTGATAGAGGCAGACAAGTTGAGTTCACCAAGGTGGTCTTTGGTGGTGTTTTGTTGATCGTGACCCTAGAGGTTGTTTCCTGCGAGACAGAAGCTGGTGCTACCTCTAACACCCTTGGTGGGTGGCGAATCTGTTTTAAGGAGATTGTGTCACTGGACTCATTGGAAAAAACGAAATACAACCGGCGAAATTCCAAAGAACAATTTCATTAACAATAAACTGAAATTACAGATTACCTGAATGCTAAATGGAACAATATGCAAACCGAGTCATGTGATACACATTCTCCATAAAACAGATTTGCCAGAGGTAGCAACGGCGTCTGTCTCCCAATATAAAATGGCTAGGACCACGGTCAACGGAACACCACCGATGACCGCCTTGGCGGACCGAACCTTTATGCCTCTCTCACTCCAAGAATGAATATTCTGAATATGTTTTATGGAATCCGAAAAACTTGTGTGATACGTAGAAGCTGGAATAATTACATGAAACCACTGAATCAGTTTTGCAATGAATCTCACATCATTGGAGTATTAACCTGCCGCTCTATTAACTGCTCTATGACTTGAACCAAGGAGGGACCTTTTGGTTACCTCGGGAGACTCTCTGAATGTCCCAAATTCCTTCACCAAAAATTCCAACAGTAAATGCACAGAATGGGAAGAGGTAGTAAAACAAATGGAAGAAACACAAAGCCACAAAGGTCCACAAAGTTGTGACTTGTGAGTTTCAACTTGGAAGTTTATAATTGAGGATCTTAGTATATGTAAACTTGGAAACCTCATTTCTTAATGACCTGAGAAACTCCGGGAAGTAGAGACGTAGTTTATCTGGCCAAAATGTGGAATATCTACTAATAACAAATATGGAGGTGCGTCCAGTTTGGTATTTGGGCACTACTCAACGTTCTGACAGTTTCCTTACACAGGCATTCCCATCATTACGTAGCGACAGTAATCTCATACAGTTCAACCGTCAGCTAAAACGATGCGAATACGATTTGGTTTCCTGGAGAAAGACGGTAGAACCCCGTGCCAGTTCTGAACTCAGAAGGGGCTTTGAACTGTTAGATTTGGATGGAGGAATAGGGTGGGAACTTCTAACATCAATGGTCCGGTACAAAGCACGCCAAAGAACCAGCGCAAAAGCTGCTTTAGCACATCCCTACTTCGGCAGAGAAGGACTTTTGGCCTTGTCCTTTATGCAGAGTTTACGGTTGCAACTCTTCCGAGCTACTCAACAGGACTACTCGGAAGCTGCCTTGTGGGTTATTCGGTTAATGGCAAAGTCAGGAACTAAGCAAGATGGTGGTTTCACAGAAGCTCAGCTTCAGGAGCTCAGAGTCAGTATCCAATATATTTGCTCCAAACAGTTATTAGAAACCTATTTCTGAAAACAGAAACCTCGTGATTTTGCAACTTGATTCTTATCTCTTGACAAAATTGATTATTCTTTCTTAGCTACTAGATTTGTTAGACAGAAAAGTCCGTAAAATTAGGTTTCAGAAAAAAGAAAAGAAAAGGTCTATCTAATGAAGTATTTATGCAAGACTATTCTGAAACCACTGCCAAATATGGCTGAATTTTGACAACTTTTTTCCTCTTCCCTTCTACCATATGCAGGAAATAGAGCCAAAGAAGAAGGCAAGTCCGCAGAGGAATGCTCTGGCTTCGGCTCTACGGCTCCAAAGGAAGTTTATGAGAACTATAAATGAGAGTATGGATGAGCTTAACCAACGCCGGAAGAGCTTATGGTGGAGCAGGTGGATTCCCAGAGAAGAATGAAATTTGTAAATACAATACTTTTTTTTGAATTTTACTGTAAATTAAATTTTGTGCAGGCCATCGTAACATACTGATTCGATGGAATATAATGATGTTTAAAAGAATAAGAGCAATGGATGTAAAAGGAAAATCTACTTCGTTTTTTTTGTGTGTCCATGTTACTTTTTTTCCCTGTTAGGAAACTATGTAGAGAGGCTGGAAAAGAACTTTTAGACTTCAACTTATTGCAATTCAGTTTCATTTCAATCATCTTATGGAGAGATTGACTGAAATTGAAGAATTGTCATATGCTCATATATGCACTACGCCAATGTCATTTGCATCGTCCTTGGATCTCAATGAACAAAAACACCATAGATCAAACAAAATCTTCATCTCTAGGCACATTGGCATCTGGCCTAGGCCCTCAAGAAAATGAGTCATGTCATTCACTAAAACTTCTAATTATATCACTCCTTAACGCCAGTTACTGTGTCCAGAGTCCAGTCTGTTGACAAGTGGAGCGTGCAGTGACATGGTGATGAATACCTATCCGTAATTTTTTTTTTTAAATTGACCTGTTCGTGCAATAGACTCACTATAACTAATTGTGCGCAGTCTATCGAAGTACGATAAACACGTAGATTACAATTTGTATATCTAATCAAACTGACAAATTGTACAAATCACCAGGGTTTCCACATGGCAAATCTGTTTCCAAAAGCTAACTCATGGCCTCTGGAGCCATTTTAATTTGGAGATTAATTTAAGTGGAAGCAATGTCGAAGTCGATTAATAAATAAACAAGAAGTAGGAAGGTCAGTGATGGGGAAACTGATTAATAAGTATATATGATTCAAACCTTAGAAAGTGGTGATGTGTTGCAGAATATGTCGAGCACATATACCAAGGGCAAGGGCCTTGTCAGTCACGAGACCTTCACGTGCAGCCCTGACCTTCTTGTTCGGTACAACTATCGCCAATTTTTTAAGGTTTGAAAGCAGAACAAACCAAGCATGGAACAACTTCGAAATAAGGCTGGAACACTTCGACTATGGTGCTTTTTAAATTCTACTTTTCATCACTTGGTTGTCTCCTTTGATCTGCTGGCATTCACTAAGCTGGCGTCCCTCTCTCTCCCGCATAAATAATTCACTACACGTACGTACGTTGAAATAATAGAAATGTGAATGAGATTAGTCTTGAGACCACATTAAGCATTGCAAAATGAATCAAGCTATCAGTATTCGTTTGAATTTATTAATATGATCCACGGAAGCCAAGGTTGAATGTGTTTTCAAGCTTGTAGAATCTATAAGCTCAGAGTTTGAATTTGGCACGATAAGCATTTTATTCAGTTTAGAACCATATTAGAAAGAACTTAGTTACTTGATTGCTGCTGGTCATGATGAGTCTCTATTGAAGCTCATTAAGAAGTATAAAGAAGCCAAGTTTCTCCTCTCATATGAATGGTGGAAATTTTTTTTTTCCCTCCCCCTTTGATCAACTCATATGAATGGTAGACTTGAATCTCCACGTTTAATATGTACTTGAGATTAAGTTTCCATAACCGCTTTCACGCTTTAAATATGCAGTGAGATTTAAACCCCGGCCTAGATATAGGAGCAATATAGAATCCTCTGCAGATGACTGTGTGGTGCTGAGACTCATCGCACGTTCACGTAATATATTTATGGTGGATCCGATCAAAAATTCCTTCTGCACGAGAGTAGGGAGCGTTATTTTAACACCACATAATGACGAGCTTTTAAACCAAAATTGACAGCTTATATAACTAATTGTATATTAGGACACAGGTTAATTAATGGCAGTCTGTGATTAACGGGAGGAAAACGAGACGAAGCAAGCTCATTGCTTTTGTTTTTGGTTTCTTAAGTACGGACGTATTAGCTAGCTAATCAGTCATCAGTTGGGTTTCGAGCTCTTTTCATCAAAATAATTCACCAATGAGAATGAATTCTGTCCGGTGCCGGCAGACAGGGGGTTTTCCGCCACCCCCAGTGTGGGCTCCCACCTCACATTTTTTGGGGTAATCCAAACCATGCATCTTGTAGGGACCGCAAAATAATATATCAACTCAAAAAATAGCAGTGGGTGTGTCAAAAGTTGAGTTTTAGACGAAAATATAGACGGCATGGATCTGTTAACTGTTTTTTACGTTAAACTATCCACGGTCGTCTATTCTTTCGTCTTAGACTCAACTTTTGATATATCTATCGATGTCCGGACAAGCTTATTTTTCACATGGATACATTATTTTACGAGCCCTATATGATGAACGGTTCGGATTATCCAAAAAAAAAAAAAAAAACCACGAAAGAGGCTCACAGGGTGGTAGAAAACCCCCATTTTCCACCGCCTACGGAAAGACTGTTTTCTCTTCTTGAATATTCTACTAGTTGAATTAGTGTTACAACTCATAACCTTGAAATTATCACTGTTTCGTTAAGCGAAATAAATATTTATTTTTTGAATTAAAGGTGTTTTATTGTGAGAGGCTAACCTGTCTCATTAAACGAAAAATAAAAATTTTAGCAGAACAAGTTTGGGAGGGTAATTGGAGGTTCACGTGAGGGTTTTGACCGTTATATTTTGATCCTTTCCCTTCGCACAAAGTAGCTTACCTGTTTGTGGGAATTTCAGCTGACTGCACAACTTGCTTAGGATTCTTTGTGTTCGATATTCTTTTTAACTCAGCTGTCCCAACCAGCTTACGCATACCTCAACTAATTCTAGTGGTTCAATTCCAATGCTCACTTGCGGAAATTAAGCCCAATTAAAGGTGGAGCATAACTCCGTATATATGAACTAGCTAGCCCCCCAAAAAATTGATAGCACTTGGTAGGTTTCAAATTAATTTAAAATCTTAGGTGGAAGCTTCTCCCTTATAAGGATTCTCAGGTCTTGACCACCAAGCAAATCTCTTGAGGTTTAGGATTCTTTTTATTGAGATTAATTAACGGTAAAGATATTGGTACCGATGGATTTGTAGGGAAATCGAACCGACCAGCCCGCTGGGCTGTCTCCGGCCACCGGACGGCCGATTTAAGCCGTCCAATAATTTTATAAAAAAAAACCAAGGGCCTCTCGCGGGAACCAACGGCATCCAATGTGTGTAGGATGCTTGATCTAAACACCCATTTTTCGTGTATATATGTATATATACGAAAAATGGGTCATATATACACGAAAAATGGGTGTTTAGATCAAGCATCCTACACACATTGGATGCCGTTGGTTCCCGCGCCGGGCCCTCGGTTTTTTTTTTTATAGAATTATTGGACGGCTCAGATCGGCCGTCCGATGGCCGGAGACAGCCCGGCGGGCCGGTTGGTTCGATTTCCCTACAAATCCCATCCCTACCCATAGCAGCACTCTTCAATTGTTCGACGAGAGAAACATATTCACAGGGAAACCGTGAACGAGTTGTTTACAGCAGCAACCAATCGCAATCATCTAAAAGTGTTCTGAACTTGTTTCTGTTTATGTCTAGCTTTATGCTAGTTTTTAAATACTCTCTCGATGTATCCTTTGTTGAGTTTAATGATAATTAAATTTAATTTTTGCCAATAAAAAATGGAATTTTAACGCTAGAATAATTCTTAATAGGACACAGTGTTCAAGTTATTTGCTTTGTAGGAATCTTATGCATGGCGGTACAAATGTCTTAAATAGCGGTATTCGCTATGCGCCTGTGGATCTTGTACGATATCAACTAATATAGCAATGCTTACCAAAAAGTGTATTGCATGGTAAGCATGACATCACTTTGTGGTGGAATCCACACCACTTCAACCAATAGGAAGGAGGGTAATGTTCACCCTCTTTTAAAGAGGGTGAACAAAATTGCACTCATTTGCTTTGTAGGAATCTTATGCATGGCGGTACCAATGTCTTAAATAGCGGTATTCGCTATGCGCCTGTGGATCTTGTACGATATCAACTAATATAGCAAAAGTCCATCCATAATCCCGATACGTACATGTTCACCATCTAAAATCAAGATTTGATAAATATATGATGCTTAGTACGACTTCAATTCTACGTACCATCACAGTTTGTTCAACCTCCTCGCATGTATAGAATCACATAGTCAAATGCATGATTAGATGAGGTGGTATCTCAATTATATATATCGATTCGATCAGCTACAAACTACTATAATAAACTTTAATTGTGGAGGTAGTTAAGACGCACGAGCAATATTCTTAAGTAGGATTTCAACTGGAACCATCCCATTATTGTCACTTCACGTGGATCCAACAAGAGACTGGAATCAAATTTACTGACAAATGAACATAAACATATGTATTCAACTCAATGATGATAGTCAATTGGGGCTAGCTCAGTAAGGTAGAACTTTTGTATCTCACTATGAAGTCAGGAGTTTGGATCTCTCCACCAGAGAGCGTGTGTGTTCTTCTTTTAGAGGGGCTTTTCCTTTCTTTGATCCTATCCTATAATGAGTTTATTTCTTGTATTGGTTTAGGCCCTGTTCCAGAATGGGTTTTAAGTCCTTATTTTTTAAGAAGGCAATTTCAAACTCAAAAATTATGAGTTTATTGAAATCTAAAAATTTGCAATATGAATCTTATTTAAAAAATCTCGATGAGATCTTTTATATGATGCAAAAAAAATTGAAAAAATATTTTCATTTACATTATTTTTGAGTTTGAAAATATGAAGTAAGCTGCTTTTTTAAGAAGGTTGTCTCATGTTTGTACTTTGTATTTCAAATATAACATAAATGGTCTATTCTATCGATTTAAAAAAAATAAAAACTCAATAATGATGAACAACTTGAAGGGGGCAGCTCATAAACAATATATCATGGAGGGTAACGGCCAACCGTATGTTGGTGGGTGATCATGCCTACATGTACACCTTGGTCATATGTGTTAACATAATACTGAGAAATATTATATTACCATGTTTTGTAGGTTTTATTATTCATGTTTCCAATTAAGGCTGATTTCTTTATAATGCATGTTTCCTATTTGGTTTATATTTCTTAGTAACTAAGAACATTGTAGCCTATATAAAGGCATACTATGGTTTGAACACAATCAATAATACATCTATTGTTTTTCTTCACATTGTATCAGAGCTATAAGATCTAGACCCTGTGGAATTTTCGCTCTTGGCGGGTGGCCTAAACTTCTTCGCCGTCCGCCAGGCACTCGTAGTAATATGTACGGCTCGTGCACTTGGATTTCAGCGCAAATCCTACTGTCATGGCTTCTCTCACTCATGGCTGTTTTTGGCTCTCCTAGCCGTTTCTCTTTCCCGGCTTCTCCTGGTTTGGTTTGGCTTGGCATGGCATCGTTGCTTCTGGCTTCTCTTAGCTTGGCGTGGCTGCTCCTGATTTCCTTTTAGCTTGGTTGTTCTTGGTTTCTCGTGACTTTTTCAAACTCAAGTTGATAGATCTACTTGAGTTTGAGGAGGGATGTTAACATAATATTGAGAAATATTATATTACCATGTTTTGTAGGTTTTATTATTCATGTTTCCAAGTTAGGCTGATTTCTTTATAATGCATGTTTCCTATTTGGTTTATATTTCTTAGTGACCAAGAACATTGTAGCCTATATACAGGCATGCTAGGTTATGATTTGAACACAATTAATAATACATCTATCGCTTTTCTTCACAATATGGATAAGAGAGAAAAGAGAGGGATGGGGTGCCAATTGTTTCCCATTTTTTATATAGTATCATAATAATTAATCAAATTTCAATGGCCAAAAATAAATAAGTAGTCAAATTTCCTTTTTTAGGGGACTAGGACCCCTGTAGTTCGCTAACAGTGCGACTTGAAATGATCTATTGGGACTTTATCAGCATGATCTGCCTCCTTCACTAAATTGAGCTCATCAACTTATCTAAAAGCTTAAGCTATTAGAGAGAGGAGCAATTTTATTATTTATACATTCAACACGCTCCTTCACGTGTAGCGAGACTCTTCTCTATAAACGGGCTAAATACGTGTAAATATTTCAACATTAAGTAGACGATGAGGTTCAAACACAGGATCTATTGCTTGCTTTGATACCATATTATATATATTGTTAACCACAAACTCATCTAAAAGCTTAAGCTATTAGGGGGGGGGGGGGGGGTAATTTTATTATTTATACCTTCAACATAGAGTCGTACTAAAAATTAAGTTAATTGAACATCGATAACCAAGAGATAGATTTATTTTATTGTTTCTTCTTTGAATCATATAATGACCATCTATTTGTCTGTAACCAATAGCATCTGATCAAGTTTGTAATAACAACTAATCAACCAAATTTTTTCCTGGGGCAATCTACTCTGCCATCGACTTAAGATTAATTGTTCGAATCACGACAGCAAGAGCTCAGAAAAATTCACCGAGATACGTTTCAATCTCGCAGTACATTGGCACACTGGATGGACCTGTTGCTGTGCAGATATTGAGGAGGTGAGTTTGTAGACTGGTTTGTTGCCACCTTTGATATATGAGGTTTGGGAGCCAGATTACGAGAGGGAAAGAGTTTTAAGGCACCCCTCTTACCCAATCCGAAAATCGGTCTCTACTCAGACATTTTATAAAACGTTTGTATTTTTCTCTCTTCAATCATTTTTAGCCAGTTAGGGTAGGGGAACAGTTTAAGGGGATTAAAACAGTAACATGTCGACATGCTATGATAGATGGCATGCTTACTTATTGAAACAGTTAGTATAGATTGAAAACAGACTCCTGTGGGAGTTTTTAAACAGACTGGGTGACACTGTTCCGGAGCGATGTGCGCAGGAAGAAACCAGCATGCACTGACCAAATCACTGCATGCTGATTGCACCTGCGTATGTCAATCTGTCACTCGCGTATGCCGGTAAGTCTAAGCCCACAGCTCTTATTTTCAATTCTTTGGGCTCTGAAAATGACCAGTGCACACTCAGGACAAACCAAGTAGTTTATATAGCATTATATATACAATTATAAGCAATTAAAAGGGCCATAAGACCTAAAGAATGAACAAAATACCCCTTAAACAGTGAGGGGACAAACGCAGAGGCCAAAGCCTAGTTACCATGCAATGGCCAGCCACAGGACTGGGATAAACTGGCGCACGTAGGTAAGACACTACCGTACGCCAGTTATGACCTCTTATCCAATGCTTGGCTTTGCACTTTCTGGGTTCTGAGACATGACCAGAAGGACCCCAGAGGCATTTCACAGCTACAAAAGTATTGAACAATAAAACTAACGGATCAAGCTATGGAAAGCAGTAAATTGATTTTATCATGCTCAAATATGATGAAAATAGAAAGAAATATAGAAAATAGCTAGACACTGATCCCCACGCCAGTACTCAAAAATGCTTCGTTCGTCGATATATATAATAAGATCACCCCAAGCGTAGGGTATAAGCGTCCAATTGAAGCATAATAATCCGGAAGACCGGAATCGTACCCAAGGGAATAATTAATACGGCTTTGCTGGATTTGTAGGAGTAAGCACGGGTTTTCGGCCTTTAGACAGCCAACTTAGTTTTTCGTTTGTGGTGGAAAGTAAAAAGGCTAAATTAAACAAGAATAAACTAGATTAAAAAGCTGGTTAGATCTAGGAATCACTAACACCCACGACTCAAGCGAAACTACATTCTTCACCCAAATACACGGTTTAAGATGCTCAACTAAGGCTCCTAATCCGGAAGATAAGATGGTTCGAAAATCAAGCTAGCTATAGAATTCATTTAGCAAACACCTCGAGCGACAGAGCTCCAAGTATCATGTGTGGTAAGTAGGCGATGCTCTTACCTACACATGATCAAGGAGGTTAACACCTTAGCAATTTAACAAACAAATCCAAGCCCCACATCAATTTTCGAGCCAAAGATTGAAATTTTATTGGTGAAAAATGCAATTTTACTCAAGCCATGAGGTGCTAATCACCCCATGACCCAACCTTGGAAAGCTACTCACACATATCTATGGAGATAAGAGGAAGCAAAAATCTACTTAGTATAATTGTAAACACAACACTAGAAGAAGACTAGCTAGAAAGATAGATCGGGAGATAATAAACAACTTTAATTAAGAGAGCAATAGCAAAAACTAACTAAATAAGGCTGGAAATAAAAAAGTAAGAGTTTAGAAATGAAGAGCACTCAAGAACACTAAATGAGTAAGCAACAAGCTAAGAGAAATCTAATTTTTGATCCAAAAAACGTACTCAAATCTAATTCCTACTTGTTTTTTTTTTGGGTACAATGACATCACGCCCCTTTAAAGGCCCAGAGTTAGACCCACAAAATATTCTTTATCCAAAAATTCCCTCGAAGCAGCTCGGTACCGATTGACTTTAACAAATGGCATCGATGCCGAGATGACTAAAGGTCCGCTGCTGGGAAAGGTTGGTCCGTACCAATGGGATTAAATTAATAGTAACAATGCCGAAGTGGGTAATGGGCTGATGCTTGAACCTTGGTAATTCTTTCTCGGTACCAATTGAATAAAAGAGCAGGTACCAATGCCAAATGGATTAGGGGTTGGCGTCTGACCGTTGACTTGCCTTTGCTTGGGCTGCCTTGCTTTGCTTCGCCTTAGCGTCGGGTCACCTTCGGGTCCTTGAATTGCTTGACACGCCTTAGATTGCAATGACACCATTCTTGGCCAAACTTTTGAACCTCGGATATATTCAACAAACTTTGGACTTTAAAATACCTGTTTTGAACAATTTTCTATAAAACAAAACTACAAAACCTTACAAGCAAAAAGCAATTAAAAATAACAAATTAGACGAAAAAAATTAATAAAAACTAAATAACTAGAGCACCCTACATTGCATTCTCGGGTGCTTATCACACCCCCCAACTTGAGGTTTGCTAGTCCCTAGCAAATAAAGCACGAAAACTAACAACTAACAACTTGCAATCCATTCCGCTATCACAACTTAGGACATGCTCAACTTTGTAAACCAACAAGAGTTCAATCAATCCTGCTTTTTATTCATTTCTAAAATTCACAATTTCAGAATCCAATTAAACAGGCTAAATATTAAGCAAGTCTAAGAGCAAGCTAAAAAAAAATATGTGTCCTCGAACAAGGGTAGGATACGGGGCACAAAACCTGCGAATTTAGACTAAGCCCAAAATCCACTGAAAAAGTGCTTGACAAGCAGGCAATAGCGAAAAAGAAGTACTATGCCTCAAACAACTACAACACTTATTCAATCGAATTAACAAACTAACAGATGATCTTGGATAACGAAAGGAAAGCATGCCATACAACTAATTATGCAACTATCAGATAGTCAATCATAAAGGAATTTGAGCGCGCAAAGGATCAACTAAGGACTTTTTCAGCTTGTAATGACCTTGGGTTCAAAGAAAAGGTTAGCACAAAAATGGGCGACGGTCTATACTAGCTTGGTCATCTACCCGAATGACCGCCGCCGACTCACAAAGATCAACCAAGTCAAGGGCCAACTCGGCCAAACAAAAGTACGAAGAAGAAATAAAGAGAACTACTAGGTAAGGCCTACTAAAACTACTACCACCGACTCAATCACACCAAGTCATCATCCTCATCCGGCTTCCCACGGTATTAAGCCTCGAGCTTCCCCTTTTCATTGAACTCTTTCTCATCTCAAATGTATAATAGCCCATATGTCAAAACAATCCTCTCATATCAAAGTATTCAACCCTCTTTCGAATTCACTTTTGCTCTTTCATAGTATTTCTTTGATCATCTTTCTTTAAGGAAAAGGGTCATTTGAGGTGAGATTTGTAGTGAGAGAGATATTGGAGCCAAATTTGAAGGATTTTTGGAGAGGGAGATGAAAATTTGGGACTTTTGCTTTTGTAGTGGGAGAGGAAAGATATAGAATCATGTAACAATTTTTCGCTTTTTCGCATTCCAACCCCTTTTATCACATTCATACCACCTCCAAATCTCCTTGAACAATGAAAACTCATCCCAACATCCCTTCAAGAAATCGGTTCCCTAGGTTAAGCAAAGAACGGGAGAATAATATGATGCAAAATAGGACAAGGGGACTCATTTGTGGTATGATCATGCAAAGAATGCCTTGTATCTTCCCCTAAGTGCGCTTTGGATTCCAATAATGATTGAAAATCGACATTTAAACACAATTAGAGATGGACATGCGATTATTCTCCTAACTACGAGCATTTTATTGGGAAGATGGGGATATGGGCCAAAACTTGCTCAAAACTTAAACCGTTCAATTTTTAACTAAGCATGCAAATCAAGAAGCACAAAAATTCTTAGGATTGCTACGAACTCTTGCCAACTAACATTTATTGAGCATGCAACAAGTCATGAACAAAACTAAAAACATGATAAAAGGAAGAATTGCAAGCAAAAAGCCTTATTTATTTGAAAATTTTCTATTTTCTCATTTTTTTGGATTTTTCAATTTTCTATTGTTTTTGAATTTTCAAATTTCTCAAAAAAATGAAGCAAAAATAAGCAAACAGGACATAAGCTAACCCCTCCTCCCAACTTAAAGCGATGCTATGCTCTCATATCATGAAGAACAAGAGCGAAGAAAGAAAAGAGTGCGCGAATGTACCGTCCAAGGGGAATGTCAACCCCTAAATACCTCGACCAAGTTGGAGGATTTCATGTCAATGTCCTGTTCCAGCCAGATTAGATGCTTCCAGGGTTTACTCTTTCGGTTCTGCCAACTCGGAACCACAGCTAGTCACACAGGACCATATCCAAAGCTTTATTGGACTAATAACCGCGACACATAGCCGCACCCATGCTTAGGGCTCCTGAATGCCTCACTCACTCCGGCTTTAGGTCCAAACTACCAAGGCTGGTGTGGTAGCACATAAACGCTGCAGAAGACTTAAAAGAACGACTTTCGACAAGACAAATGACATTAGAAACACCGGCCCGTGTTATTAAAGACAATACTAAAAACATGAAAGAGCAAAGAAATGCAGAAAAGTTAAAAACATGCAAAAACAGAATGAAATGCACCACCCGATTATCACGCGATCAAACGAGTCATACTTTTCTTCCCATTCCTTACCGGTGGGGTACGAAATGGGTGGCTATACTAGACCATTGAAAATGTGTTATGCTAGCGCCCGTAATAAAATTTATCGCTCGACCTCGTCAAACAATTAAGTCCAGCGTCCCCTACGATCAAAACAAAGCAAGATAGAATACAACCTAGCGTGCACTCCAGGCAATATCACACCTCACCCACAGACCTAAGTTGCCACCGATAGGGGCATATTCGGAGAGCATGGATCGTTACCGATAAACTATTACCAAGAAGAATTAATGAAAGCCCTTTTTACACTAACACATTGGTGAAATCTTTTTATGTGAAACATCTCCAAGACTTTATTGAAAGCAAGAAAACATAACAAAACGAAACATGATAAAGCAAGAAAGAAAAACAAGTATGTACAATATTTACAAGTTTTGCCCTTCGAACCGGAGCTGGGCACACGATCCTTCTTTTAGTAGCGGCGTGCGAAGCTACATATACCCAAGTCAATGGTGGGTACCCCCTACCTGGGGGCCGGGTCCAACAAACAGTTAAGTTCAGCGGTTACGCTTTCGATCCCCGTGCAAACATAAAGAAACAAGCTAATCAACTGTGTAAACTGGATCGACTAACTCCTCATCCGGCTCTCCAACCTTGAAATTGCCGAGAAATGGTTTAAGTCTCTGTCCATTTACTTTAAAAGATTGACCATTAACAGGATTCACAACATCAATAGTACCATGTGGATAAACATGCTTAACAACATAAGGACCAGCCCAACGAGAGCGTAATTTACCGGGAAACAAATGAAGCTTAGAATTGTATAGGAGTACCTTCTGTCCAATCTCAAAGTCCTTCCGGTGAATTCGCTTATCGTGGAATGCCTTGACCTTTGCTTTATAAATGGCGGTGTTGTCATAAGCATCTCTCCTAATCTCTTCAAGCTCATTGAGTTGGAGCATTCGGTGTTTGCCAGCGGCTGGTAAACGATAATTCAATGATTTGATAGCCCAATATGCCTTATGCTCAAGCTCAACTGGAAGATGACACGCTTTCCTATAAACCAAACGATATGGCGAAGCTCCCAAAATGGTCTTGTATGCTGTCCGATAAGCCCATAGTGCATCATTCAATCTGAGACTCCAATCTTTCCAGTTAGGGTTCACTGTCTTCTCCAAGATGTGCTTAATTTCCCTATTTGCCAACTCTGTTTGCCCATTCGTCTGCGGATGGTAGGCGGTGGAGACTTTGTGAGTAATTCCATACTTCTTCATCAAGGCTGCAAATGCTCGATTGCAAAAATGGGTGCCTTGGTCACTTATGATTGCTCTTGGCATCCCAAACCGTGAAAGAATATTGTCTTTGAGGAATTCAACCACCACCTTGGCATCATTGGTCCGCGTTGCAATGGCTTCTACCCATTTTGAAACATAATCAACTGCCAATAGGATGTACAAATTGCCATAAGAAACAGGAAACGGTCCCATAAAGTCAATCCCCCAACAGTCGAAGATCTCAACTACAAAGATGTTAGTGAGAGGCATCTCATTCTTCCGAGTCACGCTTCCAAGTTTTTGACAACGTTCACAAGCGATGCAGAAGTGATAAGCATCCTTATGCAACGTTGGCCAATAGAATCCACACTGCAACACGTTGGCGGAAGTCTTCCTAGAAGAATAGTGGCCTCCACAAGCCTCCGAATGGCAAAACTCGAGAATTCTCTTCTGGTCTGAATCCGGCACGCAACGGCGCACTATCTGATCTTGGCAATACTTGAACAAGTAAGGGTCATCATAGGAGAACATCCGTACTTCATGAAGGAACCAATGGCATTCTTGAGGCGAACCAATGCGATGGTAAGAGTCCCGTAGCCAAATAATTCACTATGTCGGCGAACCATGGGGTACTCGAAACGGCCAACAATTGTTCATCCGGGAACGTGTCCACGATAGGAAGGTTTGGAGCAGGATCCACAAACTGTAACCTTGATAAGTGGTCAGCTACCACGTTCTCGACACCCTTCTTATCCTTAATGGTCAAATTGAACTCTTGGAGAAGTAGAATCCATCGAATCAAACGAGCTTTGGCATCTTGCTTGGTGAATAGGTACTTAAGAGCGGAGTGGTCTGTGAACACAATAATAGGAGCGCCGCCAATCAAGTACGAACGAAACTTATCAAGAGCAAACACCACCGCAAGTAACTCCTTTTCTGTGGTAGTATAATTGACTTGAGCATTATTCAGAGTCTTGCTTGCATAATGAATCACGTACGGATGATTGTCTTTCCTTTGCCCCAAAACAGCTCCTACAGCATAGTCACTTGCATCATGATGAGCGCAAAATACTGACACATAGAGGCCCCAATATCACATGATGTTAGCCCTTAATTTGCATGTAATTACTATATTATTATCTTTTTGGTCTTTAACATTGAATTATTGATTTTTTGTAGGAAAAGGTGATAATGTTATTTATTCACCCGTTAAAATAGAGAGGCCGAACTCAGAATTGGAATTTTGGAGAATCTGCCAATCCTACTCAATTCTTTAACGGAAGAATCTTGACAAAAGAATAACAATTCCTAAGGAGGTACACGAGTGAAATGGTAAAAAGGAAACTTGAATTTATTATGGACCAAGTAAAAGGATTCTGGAAGAAATAAGGATTTTCCTTACTAAGGAATATAGATCACAGCAGTGGGTATAAAAAGGGTATCACGGGATACAAAAGGAGGACGCGCAGCACGATCTCAGCAGGAAGGAAAACACGGCTGGAGAAAAGAACAGGATGAGCAAAAGAAATCTTTGTAAGGTTTTATTGTTATCTATGTTAGGCTAAAATCTTCAACTAGGGTTGAGGATGAAACCCTATAAGTTTTATTGAGTAATTTTATGCATATGATTTTTCCTACGTGTGTTCATAGTTTATTGTTCTGATCTCATTAATTAATTTGGTAGAGACTCGGATATGGATTCAATCGGAATGGGTTTTTTCCATGATTTGATATCACCTTATTAATCGAATTGCTTGGTTTATCAAAGTTAATATTTAAGTTCGGGATATCTATTGTGATTTGTTCATACGGATACAGTAGATAATTTTGTCTTAAACTTTTGAAGCAGAGGAGGAATATATTTTCGACAGGAAATAAAAAGGGCTTAATGATATATTATCCACGGTGATTAAGATTAGCTTCTAAATCATTGTGTAGAAATCATAGGAAAAATCGTTGCATAAGATTAGTAGATAAATATTTGTGAGTGTAGATTCCAAAACCTTAGTTACTTTTCTCAATCGGCAATCTCACTATTTTTTATTTTGTCATTGCATTATTTAAATCCTTAGTTTAAAAATCAATCTCACCTTGTTAACTAGGTTAGGGTTTAATCGATTTAAGTTATTTAGTTTTCCTACAAAAAATCACCAAGTCCCTGTGGGTTCGACCTCGCACTTGCATAACTATACCCCAAAACAGCTCCTACAGCATAGTCGCTTGCATCACACATAAGCTCAAATGGGAGGCTCCAATCCGGCGGTTGCACAATCGGGGGAGAGGTGAGACTAGCTTTCAACTTTACAAACGCTTACTCACAAGCGGGGGTCCACTCAAATGGAACGTCCTTGGCAAGGAGATGGCATAGGGGCCGTGAGATAGCACTAAATTCTTTGATGAATCGGCGATAGAATCCGGCATGCCCGAGAAATGAACGGATATCCTTCACACATTTTGGAGTCGGGAGATTGGAAATGAGATCGATCTTTGCCTTATCTACTGCGATACCATCTGCAGAAATGATGTGCCCCAAAACAATTCCTTGAGTGACCATAAAATGACATTTTTCCCAATTGAGTACCAAATTCTTTTCTTCACATCTCGTCAAAACTTTCACGAGATTGGCCAAACATGACTCGAACGAGTCACCAAAAACTGAGAAATCGTCCATGAAAACTTCTACTATCTTTTCCACCATGTCACTGAAAATACCCATCATACACCTTGAAAACGTTCCTGGAGCATTGCACAAACCAAACGGCATCCGACGATAAGCAAATGTTCCAAAGGGACAGGTGAACGTGGTCTTCTCTTGATCCTCCAAAGCAACCTCGATCTGATTATACCCGGAATATCCATCCAAAAAGCAATAGAACGCGTGCCCAGCTATCCTTTCAAGAATTTGATCGATAAATGGCAATGGAAAGTGATCCTTTTTGGTGCTTGCATTAAGTTTTCGGTAATCGATACATACTCTCCATCCCGTCTGAACTCGAGTGGGAACAAGCTCATTATCCTCATTACGTACAACTGTCACCCCGAATTTCTTTGGTACAACCTGAATTGGACTTACCCACTTGCTATCAGCGATAGGGTAGATAATCCCAACATCTAGTAGCTTCAAAATTTCAGCGCGGACAACATCCTTCATGATTGGGTTCAAGCGGCGTTGAGGTTGACGAGAAGGCTTGACATTATCCTCCAAAGCGATATGGTGTGAGCAAAGAGTGGCATCAATTCCCTTGATATCTGCAACTGTCCATCCAATGGCCTTCATGTGCTTCTTCAACAAATTAATCAACTCTTCCTCTTGGAGATTCCCAAGAGAAGAGGATATCACCACGGGATAGGTCTTGTTTTTTCCAAGGAAGGCATACTTCAGTGTGTCAGGCCAGACTTTCAATTCCAATTTCGATGGCTTAACACTAGAGGGGAGAGCCTTCTTCTCGATAGGTGGTAGCTCCTCAAATTCATCAAACTGTGGGGTCCAAGCATTCATAGCACAAGCTTCATCTTCCCCATCAAGCAAAGAGTACAAATAGCTTACTTCAGAAGATTCAAGAAATTCAGCTTCTTCAGTTGTAAGAGCAACTTCCAAAGGATCATTATAAAGCAACTCATCCACATGTTCCTCCACAAGAGTGTCAATGAAACTCACTTCGTTCACATTTTCATCATCCCCCATCTGACTGCCTATGTTAAAAATGTTGACTTCCATCTTCATGTTACCGAAAGTCATGTTAAGCAATCCATTTCTACAGTTGATAACTGCATCTGCTGTGGCCAAGAAAGGTCTCCCAAGAATCACCAGAGTAGAAGCAGCACACGAATCAGTCGCATTTGTATCGAGAATCACAAAGTCCACTGGATAGATAAACTGACCAACTTGCACTAGAACGTCTTCTACCACCCCTCTTGGAGTAGGCTTCATCTCCCCCAACCCAAGCTCTTGATAGACAGAAAATGGGAGCAAATTGACACTTGCACCAAGATCAAGCAAAGCTTGTTCGATACGCTTTCCTCCAACGGTAATTGAAATAGTAGGACTCCCCGGATCTTTGTACTTCGGTGAAATGTTTGTCTGAAAGATGGAGCTCACTTGTTCGGTCAGAAAGATCTTCTTTTGGACATTCAATTTTCGCTTCCGAGTGCATAGATCCTTAAGAAACTTGGCATAAGACGGAATCTGCTTGATTGCATCCATAAAGCGAATGTTGATCTTCACTTGATTAAACAGCTCATGCAACTCCGCATTGAGATTCGGTTTCGTCAAAGCATTCAAGCGATGAGGATAAGGTGCCGGTGTTGGAACAACTTGAGGATCCAGTACACTTTCCTTCTTTTTACCCTTTTCCTTCTCTTTATCTTCTGAATCCTCCTTGCTTACATCCTCCTTGGGAGATTCCCCAAGGCTTGGTGTTGGAACTGAGCGATCGATAGAATGAGGCAACGAAACAGGATCTAAAGGCATCTTTACTTGATTATCCACGGTCTTTTCACTTCGAAGAGAAATAATAGCCTTTGCTTGCTCGGGGAAAGTCACCGAAGAGCTAGCAAAGTGAACACCTTGAGAAGTTGAAACGGAAGTCGTTTGTGGATTAGGTTGAGGTTGTGTTGGGAATTTGCCTCTCTCCTGTTGTAACATCCCCACAGTTGTTGTCAATTTACCCAATTGATTCCTGATATCATTCATCATCTGAGTCTGCTGCTCATTGATAGCAGTTTGGCCTTGCAAGAGAGCACTGAACTGATCTTCCCAAGAACGTTTAGGGGGTTGTTGTTGAAACTGAAAGGGTGGTTGAAATTGGTTTGCATGAGGGAATGGAGCAGGAGGAGCAAACCTTGGTGGACCTTGAGCTTGAGGGAAACGGAAAGCATTCTGAGGTTGCTTCCAAGGCAATTGAGGTGCGGGAGGTTGAACTTGAGAAGAACTCCCTTCATTAGACTGATTCCAACGGAAGGCTGGATGTTGATGTGTCCCTTGATTATAAGATTGAGAATAGGGATCAAAATGTTGAACTACCTATACCTCTTCTGGAGCAATCCCATTGATTACGTTCTTCAAAGCTAGAATATTAGGACAAGCTTCGGTCGTGTGCCCCACCATCTCGCAAATAACACAAACTTCCTCAACTTGGCGAACCACTTTCACTTCTTGAGACTGAGCACTCTTAAGTTCCAATTTATCCAACTTACGGGCAATCTCCTCCAAACGGGTTTCAAAAGCTGTATGCTCCGCTATAGAGAATTTTCCTGAACCAGAAGGACCCTGATTGAACATCACCCTATCCCCTAGGTCTGCAAACTGCCAAGTTTCAGTCTTCTCAGCTAGTGTCTCATAGAAATCCCAAGCATCCTCCGGAGTCTTTCCCAAGAAGTCACCTCCTCCCATAGTATCTAAGAGCTGCTTGCTTTCTTGGGAACAACCTGTGTAGAAGTAGTTAACTCGAAGATACAACGGGAAGTTTTGGTGAGGAACCGACATAAGCAAATCCTTGTAGTGTTCCCAATACTTGTGATAAGTCTCCCCATCCCTTTGCTTGAAACTTTGAATCTGATCAATAAGTAACTTTGTCCTGCTGGCTGGAAAGAACTTAGTAGTAAAAGCATCCTGAACTGCTCCCCAGTTGCGCAACGATTGAGGTTTGAGAGAATTGAACCACTGCTTCGCTTTGTCCTTGAGAGTGAATGGAAATAACTTCAAGCGGGCTTGGTCCAGTTGCTCTTGAACTGTAACGAATGAGTGCAAGATGTTTTCGAACTCCCGGAGATGCAAGTAAGGATCCTCCAATTCTCGCCCTCGAAACTCTGGAATAATCCGAAGATACTCGGCCTTGAATTCAAATGTATTCCCAGCAGTTGGAACCGGAATAACGATAGGAGATACTTGTGGAGCCCTTTCTAGATTCAGATAATCACGAAGAGTACGAACTGGAGCTTCGTCAGCCATTGGGCCTTTGCGATTGCGATTTCGATTAAATCTGCGAGGCGGAGAGTGGGCAGGATACGCCCTAACAATGCTACGGATTCTTGCCGGAGACGAAGAACGATGAAGCCGATTGGAAATTGGGCTTCGGTACACAACAAACATACATAAGCAAAATCTACCAACTAACTAACTAATTACTACCAACAACCTAATAGACTGGAGGGGTTAGACCGCCACCTCAACTCAGCAAACAGAATATGCGAGGGGTTATGCCACCACCTCGGCTCAGTAATGCAATCAAATAAAGCAAGAAATACTAACTAACTAACTAACTAACTAGATAGCTCAATACTTAACCAGGCTTCGTTACACCTCAGGTTTGGCATAAGACCAGGTTAGAGGTATCCACCAAGCTAAGTACGACCTATAAGCAAATAAACTACTAACTACTTAAGCTACTAAACTACTAGAAAGAGGCGGAATACTCACAATGGTTTGTCGAACCTCCGAGAAAAGCCATATAAAGAAATCCCCGGCAACGGCGCCAAAAATGCTTCGATAAATATCGAACTATCACCCCAAGCGTAGGGTATAAGCGTCCAATTGAAGCATAATAATCCGGAAGACCGGGATCGTACCCAAGGGAATAATTAATACGACTTTGCTGAATTTGTAGGAGTAAGCACGAGTTTTCGGCCTTTAGACAGCCAACTTAGTTTTTCGTTTGCGGTGGAAAGTAAAAAGGCTAAATTAAACGAGAATAAACTAGATTAAAAAACAGATTAGGTCTAGGAATCACTAACACCCACGACTCAAGCGAAACTACATTCTTCACCCAAATACACGGTTTAAGATGCTCAACTAAGGCTCCTAATCCGGAAGATAAGATGGTTCGAAAATCAAGCTAGCTATAGAATTCATTTAGCAAACACCTCGAGCGACAGAGCTCCAAGCATCATGTGTGGTAAGTAGGCGATACTCTTACCTACACATGATCAAGGAGGTTAACACCTTAGCAATATGACAAACAAATCCAAGCCCCACATCAATTTTCGAGCCAAAGATTGAAACTTTATTGGTGAAAAATGCAATTTTACTCAAGCCATGAGGTGCTAATCACCCCATGACCCAACCTTGGAAAGCTACTCACACATATCTATGGAGATAAGAGGAAGCAAAAATCTACTTAGTATAATTGTAAACACGACACTAGAAGAAGACTAGCTAGAAAGATAGATCGGGAGATAATAAACAACTTTAATTAAGAGAGCAATAGCAAAAACTAACTAAATAAGGCTGGAAATAAAAAAGTAAGAGTTTAGAAATGAAGAGCACTCAAGAACACTAAATGAGTAAGCAACAAGCTAAGAGAAATCCAATTTTTGATCCAAAAAACGTACTCAAATCTAATTCCTACTTGTTTTTTTTTTGGGTACAATGACATCACGCCCCTTTAAAGGCCCAGAGTTAGGCGCACAAAATATTCTTTTGAAGATCCAAAAATTCCCTCGAAGCAGCTCGGTACCGATTGACTTTAACAAATGGCATCGATGCCGAGATGACTAAAGGTCCGCTGCTGGGAAAGGTTGGTCCGTACCAATGGGATTAAATTAATAGTAACAATGCCGAAGTGGGTAATGGGCTGATGCTTGAACCTTGGTAATTCTTTCTCGGTACCAATTGAATAAAAGAGCAGGTACCACTGCCAAATGGATTAGGGGCTGGCGTCTGACCGTTGACTTGCCTTTGCTTGGGCTGCCTTGCTTTGCTTCGCCTTAGCGTCGGGTCACCTTCGGGTCCTTGAATTGCTTGACATGCCTTGGATTCCAATGACACCATTCTTGGCCAAACTTTTGAACCTCGGATATATTTAACAAACTTTGGACTTTAAAATACTTGTTTTGAACAATTTTCTACAAAACAAAACTACAAAACCTTACGAGTAAAAAGCAATTAAAAATAACTAATTAGACGAAAAAAATTAATAAAAACTAAATAACTAGCGCACCCTACATTGCATTCTCGGGTGCTTATCATGCACATACAACCGTAATTGGCGTACGCGTACATTGGATTGATGTGCGCCAGTTCTAACCACACACGATTTTCAAACCTTGCCAGCTTTAGGGCCAGGACTGATATTGATTACCAGCCTTGGCCCTGCCAGCCCCCCTTAGAGATCAGAACAGAATGTAATGCAAATTCACTTTGTTTGGTTGAACTTTTAGAAAATTATTTTTGAGAGTTGAGTGGTAATGAGTGGAGAGAGATAGAGAGAAAGATTTATCGAAAATTGTGCCGAGAGTTGAAAGTAACTCTCAAAAAGGGCAACCAAACATAGTGTTTATACCTTTGGTTTTTAGGTTTGAGAGATGTTTGAGTTTTGAACTTGAGGGTTGGATGATGGAGGGTGAATATGAATGGATATGGATGAGTAGTGTTTTGCTTACTAGTATCTTCCTTTAGCAAGGAAGAGATGAACAAGGGGTTAGGGCTTATTTGAAGGCTTCTTTTGAACTTGACAACTTGTAATTAGGAACTTGAAACTTGAAACCCTTTTAAATGGAAGCATATGGGGGTATATATAGGGGAAGAGGGAGTGAAAGAGGGAAAAGGCCAGTCAAAATGGCTGGTGCCTTAACCCTTAAGCCTTCCCTCTCATTGGATGAAAAGGAAAAGGTGATGGAATGGGTGTAAGAAATGTCCCCTGGTGAAGACTACTTTTCGACGGATTGAATTGAAAGGTTCCTAGGTGCTGTAGACCCCTAATCATGGCTTCTGCATCCTGAATAAAGCAAGCTTGACTAGCGTACGCAGGTTAACTAGAAGGGTTGACTAGCGTACACAGGTTAACGAGAAGGGTTGACTAGCGTACGCAGGTAGGTGACTTGCGTACTCAGGTCAAACTGCAGCTTTGACTGATGACTAACACATGGCAAATGGACTGATGCACGTTGATTTTTGATTGGCGTATGCAGGTATGGTTTTGGTTGAGGCTTTTTAGGTTAGGATAAAGGTTTAAAGGGGGTTAAAATGCTCAAAGCTCAAACATACTAACATTCTCAATGTATTCTTGATCTCTTTCATCATTGGAGAATCAAAAACCGTAAGTAAACTAATCTGAAAAGTCCAGATTGGGGTGTCTACATATTCCAATTCACATAATGTATGTTTGAAAGATAACAAACTGAAAAACAATATTTATTTTGGAAACATAGAAAAACTACGTAGAAAAGTTCATGAAGGAGCTGAAATTAAAGAAGAAAGACCTTCCGCAGTTCGACCTCCTATCACAAGCACCACCCATCTTTAAATTTGGTGCTCCGATAAAATCAGTGGATGAAACCCCACAACAGAATGAATCATCGTAAGCTTCCAGCAAAGTTACTTTATCGTAAGCTCCGATCATCAATCTTTCCTTTCTAACTTATTTTCCCTTGAATATGTGCAGCGTTGATTGTGGCATATTTGTGTGTTACATCATTAAGCTATTGACAGAGAAAAGGGAGATACCACAAACACTATGGCCATGTGATGTCGCAGACTTCAGAGTACATATGGTTTGCAAATTTCTGAATGATGACCAAAGAACATGGACAGAAGATCTGTGGAAGGATAACCAACAGGCTAATAAGATGGAACAATAGACAAAATCCTGTAAATGGATTTGTGTTTTGTCTAACAAGAGGGAATAGTACAAATGGTTGTGTTTTGTCTGGTTTTATGTAATTGTTTGGCTCCAAACAATTGAAATTTACTGTATATGTTTCTTGGTGTCTCGTGCAAAACTGTTGATGTGTTGGAATTTACTGTACATGTTTTTTAGCATTTAGATCTTTTGGGAAGTGGAATTATTCTTTTTTTTATGAAAATGGTTAGCTTCAAACCAATTGGAGTATAACGAGTGTTGTATGCCAACAACATTAGTAGATAACCATAATGGTCAAAATTGTTCTTTGAATCTTGATACGAACACGGATAGATGTGGTTAATTGCAGAATTCTGGGCTGTGTTGTATGACAATAACATCAGTAGATGACCATAACTGTCAAAAATTGTTCTCTGAATCTTGATAAAAACACGGATAGATGTGGTTAATTACGGAATTTTGGGCTGTGTTGTATGACAATATCAGTAGATGACCATAACTGTCAAAAATTATTTTTT
Organism: Rhododendron molle; assembly: GCA_025413875.1. NCBI lineage: Eukaryota > Viridiplantae > Streptophyta > Magnoliopsida > Ericales > Ericaceae > Rhododendron > Rhododendron molle. Next base: position 32,748,511 of record CM046396.1, read on the forward strand.
GAATCTTGATAGTTGTATAACAGGCATGCACGGGTTATCAAATGATAATACTATTTTATGTGTTGCCGACAAAGCTGCATGACCATAACTATCAAAAATTGTTCTCTAAATCTTAATAATTGTATAACAGGAAGGCACAGGTTATCAAATGATAATGCCATTTTATGTGTTGCCAACAAAGCTGCAAAACATACTATATTTATTTATCCCTAAATGAAAGACAATTACAAAGAGTATCCACAATTGTAACAATAACAATCAACACATGACTCCTTACAAGTCTTATTTATTCATCCCTAAATGAAAGACAATTACAAAGAGTATCCACAATTGTAACGATAACCATCAAAAAATATCAATCACATGCCTTTTTACAAGTCCTCCTATTGTGTTCTCCTAATTTTCCACACCTCTAACACTCCATTTGCCTCACTTTCTCACATCTTGATCGTATTCTTGCAACTTTAGGCCTCCTTGTTTTGGGAGGAAGAATGATTGCAGACTCTTTTGTAACCACCAATGCTCCAAGAGTGGGGATCGGGTTTATAGCAACTTCGTATGACAATTAAAAAGCCTCAATGGTACAGTAGGGATCAATATAATTGCACAATTGGCGTTCTGTCTTCTGAAAAACTGTGACAACATGCACACATATTCCACTAATGTTTAGCTTCATAATCGCATCATTTCACAAACTACACTACCAACCGCTTTATGTTACTATTGTATAAATCACTACTACACTACCAACCTTTTTATGTTACTATTGTATAAATCACTACTTTGAGCAGCATAATCGCACATATACGTAAAAGAATTCTTTTCCATACTGATTTTCTTTTCTAGGAGATTATGATTGAGAAAAGACATCAAAAGTCCTTCCCACAGTTTTCCCCCCCCCCCCCCTCACTTCACCTTGGAAGGGCAAAAAAATTATGGAAAAGAATGAAGCTCCCAACGACAACATGTGCATGTCCTCCTCTTAATATCAACCACAACTGTTGGCAATGAAAAAACTTCCAAAATATCATCGCTTGCAACTGCCACATGCCATATATGTATGACCTTTATCAAAACGGTCAACCAACTTTTTGTTCATTATAGGACAACAGAGCTATTCTACTTGCTTGACAGCTGTTTCCTCTCATACATTTGTTCCATTAAAAGAACCCTTACTTTATCAACCATATCACATATTGGCAAATGACGGAATTTCAGAATCTGGTTGTTAAAGGACTCAGCAGCATTTGAAGTTATTTCACCATATCGTTTACCTTTAAAGTACGCGTTTGCCCAGTTCTCAAGAGGCAATGACTCAACAAACTTCTTTACACTCGCTCCACCAACAGTACACAGCTCATTAAGAGCTTTCTTGAAAGTTAACACCATAGGGGCATGTGCAACATCATTGGACAGATAGACTAAATTCTCCCTATATCCATTTGATAATCGACCAGAAATCTTATCCCTTAGGTTTGCCTTCAAATGCTGCAAACAGTAAGAATGATAGCTTTATGGGAAAACTGCAGGCACATACTTTACAAGATCAGAATGACAATCCGATAAGAACGTGACAGACTGAGAAGATACAATAACAATTGACAACTTCTTCAAAAATCAGCACCAATTGTCATCAGTCTCAGAGTCCACAACACCAATAGCAAGAGGGAATAATCCTACCCCAATAAAAGACAACAACAAAAAAAATATTCTCAATACAACTTCAATAAATAACCATACCTGTCAAAATATGTTCTTTAAATGTTGATAAGAACATACAAATGTGGTAAACTATGAAATTCCATAACTGTCAACTTCAACTCTACAATTTTCAAAATAAAGCAAGAAAAAAGTAACTAACCTTGATTAGCATCCTCTCCTATAGCTCTAAGATGCGTTCCTTTGTATCTCCTCTTAAAAAACGTACCATCAAGTGCCAAGATAAGACGACGATAGTTGAAAACTCTAATGCAAGCATCAAACGCCAGAAAGAACCTTATAAAACGGCCTGTCTCATTACAATACTCCACATCCATGACTGTGCTTGAGTTTTTCTCCTTTACTTCCACAGCGTACCACCGAAGTTTGTCAAAAGATAGTTCAAAATCACCAAATAACTCCTTATTCGCTTTCTCAACACCTAACCACGCATGGTGATAACCTATCATACCATATCGTTTCTCAAAATGTCTCAAAGCCTCTATAGGTGCATACGATGGCTTCGAACGAATCTCCTCAAAAATCTCTTTGGAAACAATTTTTGAGGTCATCCGAGGATTTTTTGAACTAAAAAACGTACCTAGACAGCTGAGTTCTTTGTGAAGCTCCATGACAACAAAAAACCTATTCGATCTTTCCAAAGTATCATGAATAAACCATGTATGCCGTTACTCTCATCTTGTCATTTTTCAAGTATTTATAGTTGAATCCAACTTCAATTGCATATTTGGACAAACAAGTTCTAAAATCTTCAACACCACCTCTAAACTCCTGACCAACATGAGAAATCAAATTAACCCAATCCGTAGAAAGACGCGCCGTCTCATAATGAGGACAAAATTTTTCAAGTGGATCTTTTTCCTCTCCAATAAGACTACTACACTCACCAAACTTAAAACTTCCACCACATTCACCATTTTGTCTAGCCAAACTTTTACAACATTCAACGACAGAAGAAGAAATGATCCCAACAGAAACATCAACACAATTAACACCATATGTAGTAGCTAATGCAATCATGCAACCAAAATCTTCATCATTGTCCAAAACACAACTATGATGATCAGCAACCGCATATAAAAGCCCAAATTTACAAGAAGCTAAATTCTCCCACTTGTTACAAATGCTTTACACAAGATCATTGAGTCAAAAACCTTTCGTAACCATAACAACTAGAGGGAACAGAAGCAGCCATTGAAATAGTACAACAGAAGCAGCCATTGAAATAGTGTAATTCTACTCTGCAAAATCAAACACAGATAACACTATCTATTACACTTTGCTCTCTGTATCACCATTCATAATTACACTGTCAAACACCAATAAAAAACAAGATAATGCCAGTACAATAACTACAACTCAATTGCTCAACAATGACAGAAAGCGCACAAAGCTCCAAAATCAAAACCAAGGCCTAAACGCAATAATGTGAGAGAGAGAGAGAGAGAGACGAATGAATACCTTCCAATTCTCGCAACAATGATAGATCGAATCAAACTTAGAACACCAAACAAACAAATAACTGAGAGAGAGAGAGAGATCACGAAACCCTAACCTGAAGAACGAAGAACCAGATCGGGAGCTCGCGATCGACCGCCAAAAACTGGAGTAGCTGGAGTAGTGGATTGTGTTTGAAAGAACGTATTTAAATACCAAAGGGTACTATTGTAATCTCAGGAACCTTAGACTCTAAATAAGACGCGGTAATGGATTGGAAAGGGTACAAAAACTTGGGCCGGATTAAATGTATAATTGGGCCTGTTGTTTTGGACCTTAGCCCAATTTGCTGTTTTTTTTACTACTCTTTTCGTTCTTTTTAAGTGTCCCTTTTGGAGTATGTACCTAGAAGACCCCTCCCTTATTATATAGAGCAATGGATGATTCTTGAAGCTTCTAAGAAGCCCTAAGTTTTTATTGTATTCGAGAGTATTCTAGTAAAATTCGAAAGGTTCTATTATAGTCCAAATTTTTCCAAAATAGTCCGAAACTCTAGAAAATTCTAGGAAACTCTCTTTATTCATGGAACCCCTGCACTTCACACATGGAGTTTCTCCCTTACTTATTCCATACATACCTAGGAGATCCCCTCATTTATATAGAGCCATGGAAGATTCTTGAAGCACAAATGACTCAGTACTTCTAGCATGAACTTTTTTTTTTACAAGTCAATCGCAATTATAAGCTTAACGACACTTGCAAAAGAATCCACCTAAAATACACTCACAAGGTGTGTGGAATCGACTTGAGCGAGTTTAATCCATATTTGTCCCGTTTAATATTTCATTTTGGCAGATCGTGTTATATTCGTGGTTGTGTAACAAGTGGTTGGCCCAATTTGTGTCCTCACCCTCTAACTTTGTGACGTATTTGTGTCAAGTTAACGTGTCGTGTTTGGAATTTCCTCCCCTACTCCACCGCATCAAACCAAAGATCCAACGGCTTGTAACTTACCACCGCATTGCAAAAAAGAGGATTTTCTGGAAAAAAAAAAAAAAAAAAGAAACTGATACCGCCTAGTTAGGGGGTGTTATTGGCAAGGTGTTTTTTGGATTATGGAATTCTCATTTTCAGATTTTGGGGTGTTTAGCAACCAAGAGGAGAATACATTTTGCCAAAATGGATTTTTGGATTGTGGCTTTTCCGGATTGTGGAGTGTTTGGCAACTCAGGGGCGAATACATTTTGGAAGAACAGATTTTTGGATTGTGGCTTTAGGAGCAAAAAACCAAAAACTGGGGTAGAGGAGTTTTTTGCATTCCCATTTTCGGTTTCTGAGGAGTATTACCAAAATACCCATCAAGCTCCTTTCATTTTACCAACTCTGCCCTCCCTCCACTCCCTTCGTTTATTCTGCTCACCATAAACACACACCGACACAGAGAGAAGAGAGAGAGAGAGAGAGAGAGCTCCTAGAGAGAGAGAAGAGACCAGAGAACGACAAGGAGAGGAGAAACGAGAATGGATGTTGTGTCATTTTTTTGGTCATTCTCCTTCTAAGCGTGGTTTTTGTGTGTGTGTGTGTGTGTTTTTTTTTCCCACCGAACTTGATATATTTTGTTGTGTAATATTAGACAAGTGTTTGTGTTTGTTTTGTCGTTCTAAATTATATTTATCTAATGTGTTGGTCGTTAAATTAAAGTGTTATTTGTCACATAGGACTTATTATTTTTTTTCTAAAATACCAAATACAAATACCGAATGCCTTCCTTAAGTTTTAAAAAAACGAAAAAAAAAAAAAAAAGGTAGTCACCTGAGAAAAAAGAAGGCAAAGGGCATCTGGGAAAAAAAAAAAAGAAGGCAAAACATAACATTACTTTACAATATAATTGACTTCAATAAAATAGCCCATAAAAATATTGAGAATAATAAACTACAAAAAAAAAAACCCAAAAAAAACAAATAAACCGAAGTCACCTGTAACACAAGGGCATAATGGTAAAAATGCAATTCATAATTCATTCTCAACAATCATCTACCAAACACTACTACAATTTGAAAATACATTCTGCACAAATCTCCCAAACACTTTAACATGTCCAAAATACATTCTGCTCATAAGCCAAAAAGCCAAAAAGCTGAAAATGAAAAGCCAAAAAATAGGTTCCCAAACACCCCAACATACCCAAAATACATTTTGCTCATATAATCTAAAAAGCCAAAAAGCCAAAAAGCTGAAAATGAAAAGCCAAAAAGTAGGTTCCCAAACACCCTCTTAGTGTGCGGGGAGATTAATAAAAAATTAGAAAATTAGTCTTATTAGTCTAGCTAGCACCGTAATGGTGCCCATCTCTCGGCTCATATTAATTATGACCGCTCAACCCTGATTTGTGAGAGCATTGCCAGACGGATATTACCCCGCGACCCTTTCTTTTATTGTTTCTTCTTTGAATCATATACTGACCATTTATTTGTCTATATCCAAAAGCATCTGATCAAGTTCGTAATAACCGCTAATCAACTAAAATTTTTCCACAAGCAATCTATTGTGCCATCAAGGAAAGATTAACGGTTTGAATCATGACAACGAGAGCTCGAAAAAAATCACCGAGACACATTTCAATCTCACTGTACATTAGCACTCTGGATGAACTGAGTTCATTGTCAAGGAGATGAGAAAAAAGTACTTATTTTTCTTAGCGGAACAGGCCAGAGTAAGGAATCTCAACTGGGGTGGCGGTGGGACCCACAACGTAATTGTTTAATCAGAGCCGGTTGATGTCCCATGCTTGTCTTTACTAGACCAATGCATGTGATACAAGTTAAAACCACATCTCGTCTACTCCCTAGCTATATAAACAACCCAGGTCCATCTCACAATTTTCCTTCAAAGCCTCAACTCAACTCAATTCAATTCAAATTCAGAACACCTTCAATCCTACAATATTCTCTCTCTCTCTCTCTCTCTCTCTCTCTCTCTCTCTCTCTCTCTCCCCTAGACATAAATTAAGAAGATGAAGATGAGCAGCAGTAGCAGCATGGGAGGGTCAAAGAGGAGGATATCAAGCAGAGGGCTAGGAGGGGTCCTTAAAGAGCAAAAGACTAGACTCTACATCATCCGGCGATGTGTGGTCATGCTTCTTCGCTGGCACGATTAATCCAACTTCATCATCTAACGGTGGCGGCAACGAATGGCTTCTTTTTTGTTATTAGGAGATGCAAATAGCATCGATCAGTGGATATTAATTAGAGAATTAGAGACTCCGGAGCGTAACAATGTTTGGTCCAATTGGCTAGAGTAACAATTTTTGGTCCAATTGGCCTTTTGGGCTTCTTGTAAATCAGATAGCTAACTTTGGATTGATGATGACACCTACGCTACTGTAACTTAATTTTTTGCGGTCCATTGTGGCATACTGCTTCATATAATGATGTTTCAAGGAACAAACTTATACTTCCAACTTTCCCATTCACATTCATCTCCATTTTCTTTTAAATCTCTAAGTAAAAGAACTTTCGTATGCAATGTCGAAGTTCATTAGTAAACAAGAGGAAATCTTTATTTACGGAGGTTCCGTAAATAAAGTTTACGAAGGCTAATCTCGGCCATCCAAAAGTGTTTTGGACGATCCAGATTAAAGACAAATTATTAACGGTAAGAGAAATTTATTATTGGTCAAAAATTAAAAACATATCTCAACCGTTAATTGCCAAAATAAATAGGTGAGATTGTTCGTTTTCCGTAAATAGCTGATTCACGGTTCCTCTGTGAATAAGTTTCTCTCAATAAATAAACAGCAAGTAGAAAGGTCAGTGATGGGGAAACTGATTAAGTAAATGATTCAAACCTTAGAAAGTGGTAATGTGTAGCAGAATATGTCGAGCATACCAGGGCAAGGGCCTTGTCAGCCACAAGACCTTCACGTGCAGCCCTGACCTTCTTGTTCAGTATTGCCAATTTTTTAAGGTTTGAAAGTAGAACAAACCAAGCATGGAAAAACTTCAAAACAAGGCTGGAACACTTCGACTACGGTGCGCATGCTTTTTAAATTCAACGTTGGTTGTCCCCTTTGATCTTGTGGAATTCACTAAGCTGGCCTCCCTCTCCCTCATAAATAATTCACAATACGTACGTTGAATTAGGGTGTGTTCCACTAACTAAAATGATAGAAATGTGCATGAAATTAGTCTTTAGACAACATTAACTTATCACTTTATTCACGGAAGCCAAAGTTGAATGTGTTTTCAAGTTTGTAAAATCTATAAGCTCAGTGTTTGAATTTGGCACGATAAGCATTATATTCACCTTAGAACCATATTAATTAGAAAGAACTTAGTTACTTGATTGCTGGTCGTAATGAGTGTCTATTGAAGCTCATTAAATTGGCTTGAAGCCTTGAAGTATAAATTAAGAAGCCTAGCTTCTCTCTCATAGTCTCATATGAATGGTGGACTTTTTTTTTTCCCCCCTTTGATCAACTCATATGAATGGTAGACTTATTGAAAACAAAAGCAATGCGCCAATACCCAGCTTAATGAAAACAAATGTAGACTTAAAGAAAGGTCAATGAACCAGTTGAACCAGTTAACAGCTTAAGAAAGTTAGCTGCTGCCGCTGTATCATCTGGCGGTAATAATAATAGGAATAGATTTATTCTAAATGAGACGCAAGCAATTTGGGCTCTTGCCGAGGCTCGAGAAGTTTGGGACTTACAGAAGACTTTAGCTATGAGTTATGAGGGTAAGGAGGAGGATGTGATCAGAAGGATTGCGCAAATGGAGGAAATTGATGAGGAGCGTTATAGAGCCATGTTGATTTCGAATTAATATTTTCTGTTTTGAGGAGTTTTGTAGGGTGGTGTTAGGTGTTTCTTTTTGGGAATGGTGGTATTTTGTCATTGTTGCCTTCTTGCCAACAATGGATTGTTATTTTTTCCCTTCGAGTCCTTGCAGCAGATGATTGTTGGAGTTTGTTATTAATGGACTTGAAAAAAGATGAGAGCTGTTTTCAATAAGCTTATTAAAAAGTCAATGAACCAGTTGACTTAAGAAAAGTCAATGACCTCGTAAAGAATGCACGTTAGACTATGATGAAGTCTGGTTTTGATCAGAAGATCGCTGCAGATGCTAAAATAAGCTGGTAGCAGCCATAAATCAGTAACAGTAAATTTTCATCCGTATTTTCAGGATATTTTGCTATATTAAAGCAGTGTGTATATATATATAGTCCGCTTCGCATGCGGATGTCCCTAACTAGAGAAAATGCAAACATTGTGTTGGTTTGTGTTTTGAATGGTTCGGATTCGCGAAAGGTTTATGACCGGGATTCGCGGAAAGTTTATGACTGGGATTCGCGGAAAGTTTATGAATCCCGGTCATAAACCTTCCGCGAATCAGAACTATTCAAAACACAAACCAACGGCTGACATTCGATGTCCGCATTTTTCATATATATATATATATATATATATATATATATAGGGGATGGTTCAATGAACACCCTAAAAAAACACCCAATGGGGACACTCAAAATCTCAATCTCATAGTTCCCGATTGAATTTTTATGATCCGAACCGCTCAATGTGTGCAGAATGTGATTTTAAGGGTGTCCGTGAGAAATTAGCAAAAAAAATGACCGGAAAAGGCTTGATTAGAGCAGTTTTTATTTAAACCGTTCAATAAATTTTTGTTCAAAACTGTTCAGATCAAGCCATTTCCGGTCATTTTTTTTTGCTGATTTTTAGCGTGTACCCTTAAAATCACGTTCTGATCACATTGAACGGCTCGGATCATCAAAATTTGATCGGGAACCATGGGGTGTTTTTAGGTGTCCGTGGGTGTCCACACACACACACACATATATATATAAATATATATATATATATATATATAGGGGCGGTTTCGGGGACAACAAATTTGACAACATAAATCTCAATCTAATAGTTCCCTATCAAATTTTTATGATCCGAACCGTTCAATGTGTGCAGAATGTGATTTTATAGGTACCCGCAAGAAATTAGCAAAAAATATGACCGGAAAGTGTTTGTTTTGAACAGTTTTTAATTGAACCGTTCATAAATCTAAGCTAAAAACTGCTTAGATCAAGCCCTTTCCGGTCTTTTTTTTTGCTGATTTTTCGTGGGTATCCTTAAAATCACTTTCTGATCACATTGAGCGGCTCAGATCATTAAAATTTGATCAAGAACTATGTGTTGTTTTTTTTGTTGTCAAATTTGTTGTCCCCGGAACCGCCCCCTATATATATATATATATTTGGTGGATTGGTCGCTGGAGGCAGGGACGGAGGTAGCATGACACTCCCGTTTCGAAAATATCCACGCAAAAAAAAAAAATACATACATATATATATATATGTATATATAATACACATAACAAGGTTAAATAATATATAATACACATAACAAGGTTAAATAATATATATGCCTAACATTTTGCACAAGATGATGCTTTGGCAAAACGGTAAGCTAGCTGTCTTAAATTGAAGCTTTACAGTTGGGGTTTGAATCCCCTTAGGCTCCACTTTGTTTATTCATGTTTTTAATTGAATTGAATCCTAGCTATAGATTATACTACTATTTGAGTTTTGGACTAAATTCCAACAAGATTTTGTAATTTTTTCCAGTAATTTCAAAGGAACGTTATCCATTTATATATATTAAAACTTTTACTTGACTCATTCGAACACATATTTTCTTTATAGACTAACGTGGTAGATGGTGCGACTAGGTATTTACGAGTATGCGAAAAAAATAATACTTTGTACAAATACTATAAAAATTGCAATTCAGAGAATGGTCTCTTCGGATCAAGTTAGTATCGTAATATCTTACATTTGGATAACTTGCATACTATTAGAGAGTTCAAGCATGGCTTTAGTATTTTTGTAATAACTCTGATTTTTGGTAAGTAAAAATTTCGTTAAATATTTGAATTTTTTTAATTAATTTATAAAATTACATTTCATTGCTAGAAATCCTACTTGGCAAGTCTAGTTAAGTCCTAACTAACTAGTTGGGCCAATCTAGTTATTTTTCAAGACTAGTTTCATCTAGTTGACCCTTACGACCTTTATGAATCCTTCTAATTTTTTGGTGAATCTTTTCACCCACCCTTGAACCTTTCATACCCTAGTTGAACCTTTTCAACCATAGACTAGAAAATCATTGCACTTTCATGACCAATCATTTTAAGACTTTATTACTCATCATTATTTCTTACAAGAATATCTTTTCTCATCATTGTTTCTTTACCCATTGAATAATAGTTCGTAAGGTAATTTTTTGGGAAATGATATTGGCACTCCAAAAATTGATGCTGGCACTCCAAAAAACAAAGGAAAATAACTTTGGAATTAAACTGATCGTATATTACATGAAAATTGATTGCAAACCTACTTTTCACAAGAAAAAAAAAAAAGGGAAAAATTCAAAAAACCCCCCAACCTTTAGGCCCAAGTTCAATTAGACTCCCAACCTTCTAAAAACTTCAATTTTACTCATAACGTTACCTTCCGTTAATCAAAATGCCCCCTTCCGTCCAAATGACTAACGGATTTCGTTAAAAACTCCGTTAAATATCACCCCGATCGAATCTCGATGATCCGAGCCGCTCAATGTGTTCAAAACGTGAATTTAAGAGTACCCCTTTAAATCGACAAAAAAAATGATCGGGAAGGGCTTCATCTAAACAGTTTTTTTATTGAATAATTCAATAAAAAGCTCAGATCAAGGTCACATAATTTTTTTGTTGATTTTTAAGGGGTACTCTTAAAATCACGTTTTGAACACATTGACCGGCTCGGATCATCGGGAAAGGGGAGGTGCAGATCGATCAGGATTTTGTTCAAGTCCGGAAGTCCGGATTTTACTTCGGTCTGCACCTCCCCTTTTTCGATCGAATCTCAATGATCCGAGCCGCTCAATGTGATTAGAACGTGATTTTAAGGGTACCTGCAAGAAATCAGCAAAAAAAATGATCGAAAAGGGCTTGATCTAAACAGTGTTTTATTGAATAATTCAATAAAAAACTGTTTAGATGAAGCCCTTCCCGGTCATTTTTTTGGTTGATTTCTTGATGGTACCCTTTAAATCACGTTTTGAACACATTGAGCGGCTCGGATCATCGAGATTCGATCGGGATGATACTTAACGGAGCTTTTAACGAAATCCGTTAGTCATTCGGACGGAAGGGGGCATTTTGATTAACGAAAAATAACGTTGGGAGTAAAATTGAAGTTTTTAAAAGGTTGGGAGTCTAATTGAACTTGGGCCTAAAGGTTGGGGGGGTTTTTTGAATTTTTCCCTAATAGAAATAAGACTTGCTATTGTCCAGAAAATAGTGCTACTATGGACTTATCTAATCAAGGCCAAGACCAAATTTGTTCTTACGTACAAATAACCATGATTATGTATTGTCACATCAAGAAGGCCATGATTCATCATCATATCTTTTTCTTCGATAAGTTAAGCCTTGCATAGCGTTGTCTTGTCCAAAGTTTATAATTCATCATCATTCCTTCTTACATGGTGTTGTCAAATCGCATGCAAATTTTGACCAAAGAGAGAGAGAGAGAGAGAGAGAGAGAATTCGAATGGAGAGAGGGAGATAGATGAGAGGGAGAGTTGTGCTAGCAACCCAACATTCCTAGTTAGTCATCATTCTTACCCAAACTTGTAAGACTTGCCATAGTCCAATGAGTACCTAGATTTGACGAGATAAGTCATTAGAACCCTTCATCATGACCTAGACTTGAAATGACAAGAGAGGGGAAGACCATGCCTTGTAATGAGTGAGATTTGACTCATCATTGAAGCAAAAGAATAAGGAAGGAGAGAGGGGGGTGTTTTGGCCATAAGAGAGGGAGGGAGAGCTTCACCTTTTGCCTATAAATAGAACCTCACTCTTGCCTTCCAACTCACACCTTCAAGCATTCCCCACCTTCTCTCTAGAAATTCTAAGTGTTCTTGCTCTTTCTTGAAGTTCTAATCTTTCTTAAATTCTTCTTGAGTTTTTCAAGAAACTCATTCAAAACCGCCACTACACCACCACTCGACCACCCTCTCAATCCAAAGAGTTTTGTAGTTTAGTCAAGAGTAGTCTCGAGAGAAAAAGAAAGTATTTTTTTTTTCTTTCAAAGCTACCGTAAGAAGTCACTTAGTTCGATAGCTATATTCACCTTCTGTAAGCTGACGTATTTTCTTTTCCGTAGCTATACCATCCACCAAGAAGAACAGTAGAATATTTTTACTCACTTTCTCTAGTAAAAATTTTAGTTGTGTGTGTGTGTGTATATATGTTTAAAAATGCATGTTAAGTTAAAGTACAAAAAATAGTTAGCAAACTTGTTTTACTAAAATTTTGAAATAAAATATGATCATATTGAATATCTCGACTTTTTTTTCCTGAAAAATATATGTTATTTTGAACTTCCCAAAAAGGAGGAAAGAACGGATTTTTGAAATGTAAGAAATAATAGTTTGATTGGTAGCATGGTTACTTAGATTTTATTTGAAGGAGGTTATGGGCATATATACATGTTTTTAGTTATTAATTTACTTGTCTTGATGTTGAGTTTTGTGCATATCCTGTTAAATTTATAAACTAGTCGATGGATTAAACATGAGAAACACTATAGAGTTGAATGATCTTATTGTTTTAATAATTCTAGTTTAGTTTCAAGATTACGATCAATGATGCATATTTACGATATACCGTATATAGTATTCTTATGTGAAAAATCCGACTGCGGAGTCTTTGCAAGAAAATGAGACACGCAAATCGAGGAAGTCTAAAAATATGACACGTAGGGTGTTAATAATGAAAAGACGTGTTTTAAAAAAGGAAATATTTTTGAAACCGTAATGTGGCCGGATTTAGTAGCCCATTGTGTGTGTGTATATGTGTGTGTGTCAATAAAAATCCGGGACGACGGAACTATTGTGAGGATAATCAGGATCCCGGAACGGCGGAATTAAGGTTGGGTGTGTGGCTTGGTTATCCGCGGGGAATAGTCAATGCAAATTGTGTGCTAATGGGAGACCGGAACAGCGGAACCATTGTGAGGATACTCGGGAGTCCGGAACAGCGGAATTGAGGTTGGATGTGTAAATGATTTTGGAAATGTTGATTTTTAAAAAGGAAATGTTTTTTGAAACCGCAACGTGGCCGGACTTAATAGCCCATTGTGTGTGTGTTGTCAATGGGAACCCGGGACAACGGAACCATTGTGAAGATACTCTGGAGCCTGGAACGGCAGAACCGAGGTTGGGTGTGTGGCTTGGTTATTCGTGGAGAGGGGCCAATGCAAATTGTGTGCCCATGGGAATCCTGGACGGCGGAACCATTGTGAGGATACTTAGGAGCCCGGAACGGCGGAACCGAGGTTGGGTGTGTAAAAACGATTTTGAAAATGTCGATTTGGAAAAATAGATAGTGGAATCGATGTTAAAATGAAGACACGGTCTACGAAAATATTGTGCAGGAGAAACTCTGACTACACGGACACTAACACCAGTTGAATAGTGAATGTGCATGTGTTATTGTTAATCTTTGAATTGGAAGTTGTTTTTTTTTTACATGGAATTGGAAGTTGTTGAATACACCTGTGTTATTGACAATTTATCGTGGATTATTTACCTACTATAGTATGTTGCTAATATGTCCTGTTATTAGAAATTATGGTTTTTTTTTTTTTTTGATCGGCAAAAGAAAATTTTATTAATCTCCGCAAGAATACAAAGATTAAAAGGACAAGGGCAAAAGGAACTTAAAGATACTTAAATTCCAAGACTACCCGAGACCTAAACGATGGTCCGAGACCAACAAACCCCAAGCACCCAAAAAACAAAAAACTCCAAGCCCCAACCCCCACCTTACCGGAGAAGACAACCGAACCACCAAAAGAACCCGGGAACCAAAGACAGCGCTGCCTCCAAAAACCAAGCTACCCAGACCCAAGCACCCACCAAAAGCAACAGACACCGGCAACGAACAACCAAAAGAACCGGACCCACTTGACCACCACAACACTTCAGCCCACTCCTGAGCAGCAGAAACAAACAACAAACAACACCAAAAACAGCTCGCAAAAAACATCCTCGATCAAATCACCTACACCTGGCCACCAAGACAACGACTAAGCAAAACACCACCCCGCCAAATCTACGCCCAACACCTGAAACAAACACAGCAAAACAAAACTCCAAGACAGACAAGACAAAAGAAAGAAACAGATACAACAGTAGATAGGAACCTTAGTTTATCTTCCTTTGTTGAATAAATGTATTCTTGTGGAAATTTTGCTGTAATAATGAGCCAGACTCTATTTTGGTTTTTAATAAAAATGTTTATTTAATGTTCTCGAAATTCGGGGTGTTACATTTTTTTTTTTAAAGTTCACGACATGCAGAACATAATTATATGACCTTATATTTTCTTTTTCTTTTTTCTTTTTTTCCATATTTTTCGGCACAACATGTACGGTTAGGATTTTTATTGAAGGGTGCCACCCTTTGTCCGAATCCTGACTGCGCCCCTAGCCGGAGGTGGATCCAGTAGTGGTGTTCGCTAGAGTCGGAGGTGAGGCTGGTGGTCGCCCATGGTCGCATGGGGAGCGATGAGTTCGTCGACCTCCTCGTGTTGGAAGACGATCTGTTTTTTGGGGGAGGTGGGGCGAGTCAAAATGTTCAGCTACGAAATCTTGTACGATACGTTGTGATTAGTATTTAAATCAAGATTTGATAAATATATGATGCTTAGTACGACTTCAATTCTTAAGATCAAAGAAGATAAACTTTGTTAGTACATGTAATCGAAACCAAGAAACAACACAATCTCTAGAGATTGTTTGTTTGATCTCAATGTCCGGAGATAGATTGCCATATATGCATAATTAGGCAAAGAAAACATTAATTCATTAAACTTTGTGGAGGTAGTTAAGACGATCGAGCAATATTCTTAAGTAGGATTTCAACCGTAACCAACACAATCTCTAGAGACTTTTTGTTTGATCTCAATGTCTGGAGATTGCCATACATAGTTTTAGGCAAAGAATACATTAATTCATTAAACAAGTTTGTAAGATTCCTATTTGCTAGTGTTGTGCCATCACAGTTTGTTCAACCTCCTCACATGTATAGAATCACGTAGTCAAATGCATGATTAGATGAGGTGGTATCTCAATTATATATATCGATCAGCTACAAACTACTATAATAAACTTTGTGGTGGTAGTTAAGACGAGCAATATTCTTAATTAAGTAAGATTTCAACCGTAAGGTCCGTAACCATCGCATTATTAATTGTCACTTCACGTGGATCCAACAAAAGACTGGATCCAATAAACATATGTAATATACTCAATTATGATAACCAACTGGGGCTAGCTAAGTTGGTTAAACCTCTTGCATTCATCTCATTAGGAGGTCAGTAATTCGAATCTCCGATCCCTACTTGAGTGTCAGTGTTCTTCTCTTAAAGAGGTTTTTTCTTTCTTTGTTGCTATTCTATAATGGGCTTATTTCTTGCATTGGTTTAGTTGTTCGGCTTGGTTGTCCTGTGAATTCTCATAATTGATGTAGTGTCCCGACTTTGTACCTTGTACTCTATATATGATATAAATGATCTCTTCTATCGATTAAAAAAATAAAAACTCAACGATGATGAACAACTTGAAGGGGGCAGCTCATAAACAATGTATCATGGAGGGTAACGGCCGACCGTGTGTTGGTGGATGATCATGCCTACACACCTTGACCATATGGATGAGAGACAAAAGAGATGGATGGGTGCCAATTTCATAGTTAATCAAATTTCAACAGCCAAAAATAAACAAGTAATCAAATTTCCTTCTTTTGGGGGAGTAGGAAGCCTGTAGTTTGCTACTATACATATAGTGCGTCTTGATATGATCCATCGGGATATTATCAGCATGATCTGACTCCTTCACTTAATAGAGCTCGTTACACCCTGTAGTCGTACTAAAAATTAAGTCAAATCAAACATCGATAACCAACTGAACGAGATAGATTTCTTTGGTTGTTCACTACAACACATATGGGCTTTAATAGCATAGTTTTATAGCGTTTTTTTAAAAATGCTATTATAGAGTCTCAATAATAGCGGACATGTACTGTTTGGACACGGAAGAGTATAAAACAGCGTTTCATTAAAACTCCTCCTCCTCTTCTACAGCGTGCGCCTAAATATGAGGCGCCATCTACCACCACCTCTAAAATTGCAATTGATTTCGTGAGATGGCGCTTTATTCCCAAGTCCCAACCTCGTGCGAACCGGTGATGGCTGAAGATGGATCGATTGCTCTGCTAGGGTTTGTTCCTCTCCTCTAGTTTTCAATAACCTTCACACCCTAATGATCGACTATTCTTCTGGTTGTTCTGCTCCCTCAGGATCGATCACTTCTGCACTAGGGTTTCAATCCTGAGTTCGTTCTGTCTTCCACCCAAAGGTTTGTTCCTACTCCTCTATTTTCCGAAAATCTAAAGCTTCACACCCTACTATCTGACTTGATTTTTCATTTTGTCTTCGTGTTTCCGTTCAATAGTTTGTTCGACAGTATTAGGCTCGGTTTGGAAGAAACTTTTGTGCCCTAGGAGTACCCTTAGATATTTGGCCAATAGAATCCAAAATATACGATAGATGCAAATAGGGTACTGCAATTCTCGTTTTTAATCTTCATTCATTAGGATTTGATAATGCAATTCTTGTTTTCCCCCAAATCTCTCCTGAAATCTTTCAAAGTTTCTCCAAACCTTTTTCTTTTCTTGTTAGCCTCTGTTGCCGCAGCACCTCCATGAACTCGCAATCATAGATGGTAAAGATCTAAACTGTTTACCCAAACAGATTTTGGAAAGTATAAATAGAGAAATTTTTTTAAAGTTGTCGTGTATTTTTACTTTTTCCTACATTAGTTTGCTGTGGGATCAACAATTAATTGAGTATTTTCTAGATTAGTTTTGGTAGATGTAGATTTCATTGTGTATTTGCCGTTTAACGCAACATGTTCTCTTGCTAGTTTCTAAGTTAGGATGATGTAAATTTGGAAACCTGTTCTCTTGCTAGTTTCTAAGTTAGGATGATGTAAATTAGGAAAGATGTGGGAATGCTTCAGAGAAGATCAATAAGCTAGGCCAGAATATCCCTGCTGATGTACATATCATGGAATTTACTTCAAAAAGACATATTAGAACCTACCTTTCATGAATGATGTAACAAATTGAACAAATTAACAAGTTGATTAGCCTTAAAATTGGCAATGAGAGATATGGTGGAGAAGTGGAAGACACGGCACAATATATTTGGAATCCTGTACAGCTGGTTTCTGGCCAAGGCATGAACATTATTATTCACCAGATTCTTTGTCAACACAGAAGTGTTACGTTCTTGCATATTAAATATCTGCTACAAAGTGTATTTTTCGGTCCTTGTACTTTTCTCATGCATCTTAATCTTTTTAATGAGTCTGTATGTTCTTTTGTTAGGTTGCCAGAAAGCTTGAGGTTTGTCCTGGTTCTGAGTTTCGGGTGGCATGTGAAGAAGCGTTCAAGTATGATGACAACGTGCAAGTGAAATTTGGTGATCGCCCGGTACAAGTAAGATACTTCTTGCGTTAGATTTTGTTTGATTGTTGTAACAAGAAACACTTCTTTGGCTCCAACCCACCTCCTGCTTTATCCCACCTAGTGTACCAGTAAGTAACATTGGCGAGGTACATTTGCAAGTACATCGAAATTGTGGTTTTACAGGCCAAGCATGACTTGCGCCTTCTTTTCTGTAAGAGCAGTCTGCTTGAAAGATATTAAGAGGGAAGGCTTGTGGGGTATGGAATTGGGTCCCTGCTTTATTGTTGGTTGTGGCATTAACCCGCGTGGCACTGAAAAACTCTACGGATGAACGTCAATACAATATGCTAACCTTATCTTTCTGTCCTCCTCCAGAATTACGTTCTCTCTTTCTTTGCCTTCTCTGGGATGTAGACCTTTTATGACTATGTATCTTGAACATCCAAAAGTACTCATTTCTCTTGAGTGTTTTAGTTTCTACAGCAGCTCTTTATTGGCAGCTTCAGAAGTTAATGTCTTGACTCTATAGAATATAGCTTCTTTACATGTACTAACTATTAGTCTGCTGGACTTGCTCCTTTTAATCTCCAAGAGCATTCTGCTTGAAACAAATAAAGATAGAGGGTTGTGGGGGGCGGAATTTGGTTCCTGCTTTATTAATGGATGCATTATCCCACGTAGCATTGCAAAACTCTACAGAGGAACATCAATAAAGAATGCTAACCATATCTTTCTGTACTCATCCAGAATCAAGCTCTCCTTTTTTTTCTTGCCTTATCTGGGATATGGACCTTTTATGACTGTATATCTTGAACATCCAAATGTATTCCTTTTCTGCTTCTGAGTGGTTTAGTCTGTAAAATGGCTCTTTTTGGCAGCTTCAGAAACATATAGTTTCTAGAGAATGTAGTTCCTTTACTTGTGCTGACTACTAACTAGTCTTCCCCATCTCATTCATCTTATAGGCAATTCTTCAACATTGTCTATATTTGAATTGTCTGTTACAGTACAAAATTTCATTGTATCCTAACTTATTCTTGATATATATTTGATTTTAACTGAATAGATTACTTTACAAAGGACATGGGCAAAGATGCCACTTTATTCCGTGGTAATCCAAGCATTCTTTTTACCAAGCTCTGAAGATCTCAATTAAATGGTATGTTTGCCTTTCTTCACAACTTATGGCCCCAAACGGCAGTTTTCATCTGCAAATGTTAATGAGATTTAAACATGGGGACCATAATTACATTATTGAATTTCAGTGGTTATAATTTGGCCTTTGCTTCAGCTGAAGGAAATGGATGATGTTGATATGTTGACTCGTGTGATTCAAGATATGAGCAAGCAATTCCCCACTCTCATGGAAACCCTTGTACATGAGCGAGATCAGTAAGTACATGTTGCTTTTTTATAAAGTATTGTGCTAGTTGCCTCATACTTCTGGGTTAACATTTTGTTTTAGTATTCTTCTTGTTCTCTCGTTTAGTTGTTGATGTTTCGGTTTCAATACAAAGTATTCTGTTAAGGTCCCTCTATAGTCTGTTTTGATATGTTAGCAATGACTTTGCATGCTAAATTTTGGTAGGTAATACTTCTCATTCAAATTCATATGAGAAAGAGCGAACATACAAAAAAAAAAAAAGAAAAAAGAAGAAGAAGGTAAGCGTAAGTATATGTGGTTCACCTATATATTATCTTATGCTTCATAGAGTTGGATCCCATCGTGAATTCAAACACTTCCATGAAAGAGAAATCAACAGAGTTGCATATGAGCAAGCTGCACAACTTTGTCCTGATTTGTGTTGTTTTAGGTATGTTTTTCTTAGCAATATCTAACACTATAGCTTGTTTCAATTCAAGGAGAAGTTAGTTTTTGTAGTCAATAGCAGACAAAGACAGCAAAGCTTCTCGGATATAAGTTTCTGATTTGCATGAGAGAAAGGGATGCACTTCTTGGAAAATCTTTACTCTTGGATGTGGCACCTTATGGTAGCTGCGCTAAACACAAATCTTATGGGCCCTGAATAGAAACTCATCTCTCTTAGCCACTCATCATCCACTTCTTTCATTCTTTTCCGGTCCGATTGTGTTGAGTTTGGGTCTGGAGACCCAACCCTTTCTATGTACAGTCCCCAATAAGTTTTCTCCCCATTTATTACCCTTGTTTCTCAATCTTTCTCTCTCTACTCATTACCCTCAAAACTTCACTTAAAACTCAAACCAAACAAATTGATTTCTCCTTAAGAAAGAAGAGTATACTTGTAAATGAAAGTGATGCTACTAGCTTTAGAACTTTCTTGAAGAATGATTACTCTGATACTTATCGCAATATCCATCTCAACCGTAGTGCACGTAAGCACAGTGAAATTTTCTTTTTTGTCTGTTTAGTTTCTTGCTCCACTACTTTTCTGTAAGTTTCTTAAGATTTTGATTAGTATAGTTATCTTGAATCCTTGTTTGCATGTTCAGGTACATAGGTATTGTATCAATTTATGGGCTATCTATTGAGGGACCTTTCGGTTGATTGCTTTAGATGTTACTGAGTTCTGATAAGGCTCATGAAGTAGGTTTAGGCTCAGCTTTTGGCATTCGCGGATTATTGGGGCAGATCTGTAACTTGCATTTGTTGTTCCTTTTTATAGCATTAGGTGATAGCGTTTTTTCCCAAGCACTATCTGTTCGATAGCGTTTTTTGGCTTTGCTATTTCCTATACTTTCGATAGAGTATTGGTTCGGTTGAGATACAAATAAATGGGGTGAGCGGAGTTATGTGAGGTTTTTTTATTGAACTTCTCTTTGACGGCTTTTACGTAGGTATTGAGCAGTTTTCTTAGGTAATTCTAAGTTATTTTATGCATCTTGATGATGCACTTCCGTAGTGATCCACTTATTTAATAATGCTTGTGCTTTTATAGTATGAATACTTTCGCGAATCATGAGCTTATTCTACACCCATCTATTGATCCAAAATTTTGTACCACAGGAATTAAGAAGATTGCATCAATTCCACGTGCTTGGCTTTGGAAGGAAAGAGAGACTAAATTGCTCGAAGATCATCAATTTCAACAATCTTGCAACATAGGAAATTTTCAAGTAATATGTTGGTTAGCTTGTTTATGGCTACCTTTGGTAACATAGGACATCTAAGTACTATATGAATCCATTGTAATTCTTGCAACTCGTTCATCTAATTTGTGTTTTCGAGTTGTTTCGAAAGCTGGTGTAATGAATACTTGTCCGATTGAATGAATTTGGTTAATTATATTGGTAACATTGAAGTTTTAGATTATATTTGTGTTTTTCTAATAATTGTTTTACAATTGGTGTTGAATGTAATAAAAAATAATATTAAATGAGTGGTGCAATGACAAACACGCTATTATAATAATCTCAAAATTAGCATCCAAAAAATGCTATTAAAAGTTTAGGTAAGACAGCGTGCAAAAAACGCTATTAAAAATTTATCTAAGACAGCGTTCAAAAAATGCTATTAAAATTTTATCTAAGACAGCGTTTAAAAAACGCTATTAAAAGTTTATCTAAGACAGCGTTCAAAAAACGCTATTAAAAGTCTTGGACTTTTAATAGCGTCGGCTAATACAGCGTTTCGAAAAACGCTATCTATGACATTTAATAGCGTTTTTCGAACGCTGTAAAATGTAATTTTTGTTGTAGTGGTTTCTTATTTGAATCATATAGTACTGACCCATCTATTTGCTATAACCAATAGCATCTGATCAAGTTTGGAACAACAACTAACCAATTAAAATTTTGTCCCGAAGCAATCTACTCTTCCATCAACCTAAGATTAACGGTTCGAATCATAATGAGAGTTCGAAAAAATTCACCGAGATATATGCACTTTAATCTCGCAGTACTTTAGCGCATGCATTGGATGGAGCTTGTTCATCGTAAAGGAAATGGGAACATGGGATGGAGTATGAAATCTCAAGAGGGGTAGCGGTGGGACCCACAAATTATTTTTGTAATTAGAGCCGGTGGATGTCACATGCTTGTCTGGAAGAGT
Organism: Rhododendron molle; assembly: GCA_025413875.1. NCBI lineage: Eukaryota > Viridiplantae > Streptophyta > Magnoliopsida > Ericales > Ericaceae > Rhododendron > Rhododendron molle. Next base: position 32,770,296 of record CM046396.1, read on the forward strand.
AACTATTTTATTCATTAAAGTTGGTTGTTTACTAGACCAATACATATGATACAAGTTAAAACAACATCCCATCTACTCCCTATATATACAACCCCTCCATCTCACAATTTCCCTTCAAGCCTCAAACTCAACTCAATTCAATTCAATACCATTCAAACTCTCTCTCTCTCTCTCTCTCTAGTACTCCCTCTCTCCTAGACAACTCCCTCTCTCCTAGACAAAAAGAAGATGAAGATGAGCACCCGTAGCAGCATGGGAGGGTCAAAGAGGAGGATATCAAGCAGAGGGCTAGGAGGGGCCCTTAAGGAGCAAAAGACTAGGCTCTACATCATCAGGCGATGTGTGGTCATGCTTCTTCGCTGGCACGATTAATCCAACGTCATCATCAAGCGGTGGCGGCAATGAATGCGTTCTTTTTTATTATTAGGAGGTGTAAATAGCATCGATCAGCCATTATTAGTTAGAGAATTGACTCTGAAGAGAGTAACAGTTTTTGGTCCAATTGGCCTTTTGGGCTTCTTCTAAATCAGATGGCTAGCTTTGGATTGATGATGAAACCTACATGACTGTAACTTCATTTTTTGCGGTCCATTGTAGCATACTGATTCATGTAATGATGTTTCAAGGAACAAGAGGTTGAATGTTACTTTCTATTTTTGCGTTCTCTATTTATGTTACTTTCTGTTCTTGATAAGTACTACTCACTACTACAATAAACCATAAAGATCACAGCTATTGACTGTGATTGTAAGTTTTCCATCACACTCCTGCTACCGTGATGGATTTGGGTGTGATTGTAAGAGCATCCGCATTGTAATAAGCAAATGGATGTGGATAATCAAACTTAATAACAATGCTCAAAAAATACCTCACATTGTAATAAGCAAAGTTACAAGTCTTTTAGCAAATAACCAAATTTCATCCATTCCATAACCAAACTTAACAACTTTTATCCATAACCAAAACTCAATAACCAAACCCAATAACCAAATTCAAAACTCAATAACTCAAAAACACCTCACATTGGAATCGTCTCATTGAGACGAATAATTTGGTGTGGTCCGGTGCTTGATTGGAACTCGTTTGCGATTGAATATAGGTGCATCGTGTATTGTGGGGGTTTTTTTGGTTAGGGATGTAAAAATAACCAATGTGGAGGTAGAGGTTGTTAAGTTTGATTATGAACTAAATGGATAATCAAATGATGACGTGGCACATTTTGGTTATTGATTTTGATTATTCCCATTGCGGATGCTCTAAGTCACTCTCTTTTATCACAATTTATAACCGTGATTGAAAGAGAGAAACAATCACGGCCAATAAGTGTGATCGTTTCTCTTTTATCACAGTTATAAACCGTGATCGTTTTTCTTGGCCATGATCGTTTCTCTTTTCTAGGTGTGATTATAAGTCACTTTAGATCACGGTTTATAACCGTGATTGAAAGTTCAAAATGATCACACCCATAAACTGAGATGGAAAATCATTGAGCGTGATCTTTTCTTTGTATCTACTAGACCATCTTTTCTTGTCATTGCCAAGTTTCGAACCCACACACCATTGGTTGATTTCCCAAGCCCTTACCACTAAGTTAGCCAAGATCTTTTGTTACATAATAAAAACCAAAATATTTATACTTACTTCCTAAAGCAGGAAAACTTTTTTTTTCTTTAAAATTTGCTGAATTTTTTTGAAACGCAATTAACATGATATTAAAATATATAAAATATAAACATTGTTTAAAAAAATTTTAAAATATGACAACAGATCTTTTACCAATCAAAATTAGTTGTTGGTCACCAAAAGATTTTCTTGGGCGAAAATTTTGTTTTTAGCCAGTAAATTTAGTAGACAATAGTGTTTTTTGTTGTAGTGTACGCTTTGTATTTTTATGAAAATTATCACAACCCGCAGATTGTAACATTATAGACAAATTTTAGATTGTTTTCTTATAAACTAACCATTTCACATATATTTTGTGTTTATATTGAATTTCAATTTCAATGGTGGCTTTCCAATTGGATTTTAATCATTTTCAGATAAGGCTAAGCCATAATAATATAATTGTTTTTTTACCTAATGTGTCAAACACTTGGAAGACATTCGAAATAATAAAGTTTTACCACTACAATAAATCATAAAGATTACAGTTCGCCCACATGAAAATCGGGCACTAGTGGAACAGCTCGCCCGTCGTCGAAGAAACAACTGGGCATTGGTAGAACCCAATCGTGAGATTTGCCTTCTCTCTCTCTCTCTCTCTCTCTCTCTCTCTCTCTCGATCTTTTTGGGCGTGAAGATGAAGATGAAACGTAAAGATTTTTTGGGGTGAATGTAATTAAGGCTTATCTTCTTACATTTAAAAAAAAAAAACTTTTCGAAGTCCTCAAATGACATCGTTTCCCACACATAACTTTTCAAAACCCGCCTAAATGAGTATTAACCCGCCCACGTGAAAATTAAGACCGCCTAAATGGGTAGGCTTTTTATCTCACCGCAAGAGATAATTTATCTCAATTTTTTTTCGCGCTAATATTTTTTATCACACCATAAGGGTGAGGTCTTTTCTCTTTTATCTCGGCACAAGAGCGAGATCTTTTATCTCATTTTTTTCTGCCCTCAAATCTTTTATCACACCACAAGGGTGAGATCTTTGCTCTTTTTTATCACGCCACAAGGGTGAGGTCTTTTATCTTTTATCTCACCATAAGAGCGAGATCTTTTATCTCATTCTTTTCAGCCCTAAAATCTTTTATCACGCTGCAAGGGTGAGATTGTTTTTCTTTTATCTCGCCGCAAGAGCGAAGTCTTTTATTCCGCGCTAAAACTCACTTTTTATCTCAGCTTTGAACTTAAACTGAGATAAAAAATTTAAGCACCACTTTTTATCACGCTTTCATTGAAAACCGTGATTTTTGTGAATCTCTTTAGTGTGATACATATCTATTATTGTAGTAGTGACTCCCTCCGTCCCTTTATTATTGTCCAGTATTCCATTTTGGGCTGTCCCTTAATAAGTGTCCATTTTGTAAAGTTAGTGGGTAAAAATTGGTGTATTGTTTATTTTGTCCTTAAAAGTAGATTCCTTTTTGAAAAGTAAGTGAGTAAAAGAGTAATGATGATGGGTAAGTAGGGAAAGTGGAGGAAAAAGTTGATGTGAAAGGTATAATGATGATGTCCTTTTAATAAGTTAGAGTTACGAAGCAGGACACTTAAAAAGGGACGGAGGGAGTAGGAAACTATTCTGAGAGGCGGTGGTAAAAATAACTTGGAGTATATACTTCCAACTTAGCCATTCGCATTCATTTCCATTTTGTTTAAAATCTATGTAAAGAGGACAGTGGCGTAGCCAGAGTGATACCGAATCTCACATATCCCACCAAACCATAACTTGATGCTTTTTGGTAATACGACGGAGACTTGCGTGTTGCATCACGAGAAAAAAATGGGAGTTTTCAGATTTTGAAGCAGTATTTTGTTCATCCACCTATTACGAATCCTAAATTAAGTAGATAGTGCTATCATGTTCACCCTATTCTTGAGTTATTGAACATGATACTCTTTATGTGAATGGGCGTATTTGGACGAGCCGATTGAACAATATAAAAAGGCAATAGCTGATTGGATTCAAGTAATAAAAAAAAAATGCAGTGAGGCCCGTGCCCCAGAGGGCCTACATTGGCTCCGCCTTTTACAAGAAGAACGTTCATAAGCTCATGCCATCTTCATCTTCCCTAGACTTCAACGAATCAAATATCACAATCTAAACAATACCTTTAAATCTAGGCCAATTCGCCTTGGCCTAGGCAGGCCATCAAGAAAATGAGTCATTTTGATGTACTTTCGCTAACATTTTCTCGCTCATAACCGGAATATAAGCAAATCCATTAAAAGTGCAGTAAACATACTATGAATATTCAGAGTACTTGCAATGAATGACATGCGCTTTATACGAGCTTCCTCTCATTACTTGTGCCTATCATTATCTCATAATCAATAGTTACTGGTTATACCGCCTAAGAGATGGAGTGTGTAGTGACGCGTGATGACATATGTTAATTCGAACAGTAAATGCACTCCGCTTGACAGCCAATATGATGAAGACGTGCACTTCATACAAATTTTCTCTCAATGCAATAGCCTATCGATGTACGATATGCACGTAGGATTACAACAGTAGTATATGTGATTAAAACGTACGTACGAATCACCTGGCTGGTTTCCACATGGGTAATTCGTTGCAAATGCTAACTTATTGTCACTGGAAGACCGTCCAAGTTGGTTTATAAATAAACGCCAATACAAAGTCAATGATGGGGAAAATGATTAAAGTCCAAGTTGATTAATAAATAAACACCAATATTACAAAGTCAATGATGGGGGGAAAATGATTAAAGTAGCATGATTCAAATACTACAATAGAAAGGGGCAAGGGCCGTGTCAGTCACGAGACCTTCTTGTTCGGTGCAACTATCGCCATTTTTTAAGGATCGAAAGTACAACAAACCCAGCAAAATAAGGCTGGAACACTTCGATCGATTATGGAGTATGGAATCTCAAATGGGATGGAGTGGGACCCACAAAGTATTTGTTTAGTGAGAAGATGATAAAAGTCAAAACCACATCCCATCTACTCCCTATATAAACAACCTCGGACAATCTCACAATTTCCCATCAAGCCTCAATTTAACACAATTCAATTCAATTCACTGATATTCAAACTCAGAACACCCTCAATCCTACATTCTATCTCTCTGCCTCTAGTACTCCATCTCTCCTAGACAGAAAGAAGATGAAGATGAGCACCAGTGGCAGCATGGGAGGGTCAAGGAGGAGGGTATCAAGCGGAGGGCTAGGAGGGGTCCTTAAAGAGCAAAAGACTAGGCTCTACATCATAAGACGGTGTGTGGTCATGCTTCTTCGCTGGCAAGATTAATCCAACTTCATCATCAAGTTGTGGTGGCAACGAATGGGTTCTTTTTTATTATTAGGAGGTGTAAATGGCATCGATCAACGGATATTAATTAGAGAATTAGAGACTCTGGAGAGGGTAACAATTTTTGGTCCAATCGGCCTTTTGGGCTTCTTGTAAATCAGATAGCTAGCATTGGATTGATGATGATACCTACTCTGCTGTAACTTAATTTTTTGCGGTCCATTGTAGCATACTGATTCATATAATGATGTTTCAAGAAACAAGAGGAACCATTGTTATTGAAATCTACTTTTGAGTCTTCTTTATTTATGTTACTTAATTTCTGTTCCTGTTAAGTACTATTAGGAAGCTATTCTGAGAGGACTTCTAGCCCCATTCACATTAATTCATTTCCATTTTGTTTTAAATCTATGAAAAAGAATTTTACCTATGCCATCTGCATTGTCCCCAGACTTCAATGAATAAAATATCACAATCTAAACAGTACTTTTAAGGGCAAAGTCCACTTTGATCCCCTTTGGTATGGCCCATGTGCGGATACACCCCCTATGGTTTAAAAGTGTGCATATAACCTCCTGTGGTTTTGAAAATGTGCAGATAGACCCCATGCTGTCATGTTTTTCATCCATATTAACGGACACAACATTAAAAGACCAATGTATCCTCATTATCTCCATTGATTCTTCTTCTTTTTTAAATCTAACCAAACCATCACCTGTACCAAAAATTGAATCCAAACCGTTGATATTTTAGAGTTTAACGAGTAGTACATCTACGCCAAATTTTAAGTCGATCAAAAAACGAAAAGCTCATGGTTGAATCGATTTTATTATGAAATTAAAATTTCAAAATTTGAATCTACCAAGAATTAGATAATTGAGTTATTGATGCCCGATCGAGATGATTTTTTTACAGATATACTCTATTCTTTGTTTAATAGATGATGAACGACTCAGATTCCATTCTAGAGGCGTGTGAGATATATATCCGTTACCATGGATGAAAAACATGACGGCAGATGGTCCATCCGCACAATTTTAAAACCACAGAGGGTTATGTGCACACTTTTAAACCATATGGGGTGTATCTGCACATGACCATAACCATAGAGCAGCGAAAGTGAACTTTGCCCTACTTTTAAATCTAGGCACATTGGCATCTGGCCTTTGTCTAGGTCATCGAGAAAATGAGTTATTTTGATATACTTGCACTTATCATTTTCTCACTCACAACCAGAGTATTAGCAAATCCATTAAAAGTGCAGTAAACACACTATATATGAGATTTAGAGTACTTATAATGAATGACATGTACATATGAGCTTCCGCTCACTACTTGTACCTATCATTATTTCATAATCAATAATTATTGTTTAGACTGCCTAAGAAACAGAGCGTGCCGTGACGCGTGATGACGTATGTTCGAAAAGTAAACGCACTTCAATTGACAGCTAATATAATGAAGGCGTACGTGTGATTCATACAAATTTTCTCTCAACTGTGCAATAGCCTATCGATGTACAATATGCACGTAAGATTACAACGGTAGTATATGTGATCAAACCGTACGAATCACCAAGCTGGTTTCCACATGGGTAATTTGTAGTATATGTGATCAAACCGTACGAATCACCAAGCTGGTTTCCACATGGGTAATTTGTTGCAAATGCTGGCTCATTGCCAGTATTGGAACACTGTCCAAGTTGATTTATAAATAAACACCAATGCAAAGTCAATGAAGGGGAAAACGATTAAAGTCCTAGTTGATTTATAAATAAACACCATAACAACGTCAACGCTGTGGGAAAAATGGTTAAAGTCCAAGTTGATTTATAAATAAACACCAAATTAAACGGAGTCAATGATGTGGGGAAAATGATTAAAGTCCAAGTTGATTTATAAATAAGAGATTGTCTTATTCACGGAGCAACCGTATATAGCTTGTTCACAGAAAACACGCGATCTCAGCCATTTATTTTGGCAATCAACGGTTGAAATATAACTTTAATCTTTGACAGATAAGAAATATTTCTTACCGTCAATAGTTTGTATTGAATCTGAATCGTCCAAAACACTTTTGGACGGCCGCAATTGACCTCTGTAAACTTTATTTATAGAACCTCCATAAATAAAGATTTTCCCTATACAATAAACACCAAAACAAAGTCAATGTTTGAAGTCCAAGTTGATTAATACATAAACACTGTTACAAAGTCAGTGATGTGGGGAAAATGATTAAAGTCCAAGTTGGTTTATAAATAAACACCGATACAAAGTCAATAATGGGGAAAATGACTAAAGTAGTATGATTCAAGTACAATAGAAAGGAGTAATGCGTTGCAGAATACGTCGAGCGTACCAAGGGCAATGACCTTCGCGTGCAACCCTGGCCTTCTTGTTCATCAGTACAACTATCGCCATTTTTTAAGGTTCAAAAGTACAACAAACCCAACATGGAACAACTTCAAAATAATTAATAAGGCTGAAACACTTCGATCGATTATGGTGCTTTTAAAATCTGCTTTCATCGCTTGTTGTCTCCTTTGATCTGCGGGATTTCTCTAAGCCGGGGGTGCCTCTCCCTGATAAATAATTCAAAAAACGTATGTTGAATTCACTGAGCTGGGATCAGTCTTTAGGCCACGATGCAAATCAAGCTATCAGTATTCGTTGTTGAAAGATAAACCTGAGCAGCCCACAACAAACACATGGGTGAACTGTTCAATATCAGGCTTGAAGATTTCTGAAGACTTTGGAACTTGAGTGATATATTTTGAGATTTGCAATAAACAAGAGATTATCTCATCTTTGTTTTAATTTTTCTTACTGTTCTGCCTATACAGGGCCGGCCCAAGGTATTTGGATACCCTAAGCCAAGTGATGAAATAGTGCCCTATATAAATTTTCTAATTTAAAAACAATAAATATAAATACTTATCTATATATCATTTCCATTCATATTATTCAACATGGTAAATATTTCGGCCTTAATGGTTTGTGCAGTTGCAATAATATTCAGTGCCTCAATTTGTGTGATAGGAGAAAAAATTTTCGGCAAAAAGACACTTCAAAAAGGTACCCTAATTATTTTTGTGATACGAGAAATTTTTTTTGGCAAAAAAACACTTCAAAAAAGTATCCTACCAAGATTTGAACCTAGGCATCTTATGCAGAAGAGCAAATACTTTACCACTAAACTACCAAAAGAGTTTGTATTATAATTGTACACAGAAAATATATATACTTATTTTGAAAATGGTGCCTCATTTTTTGCCCAAAATATGGAGGCCCAAGGTAACGGCCTCTTGGGCCTTCCCATTGGGCCAGCCTTGTGCCTATATATAGCTTGTAATTCATTTGTAAAAGTACGAGTGGAGTAGAAGAGAATTAGAGAGAGAAAGAGAAATAGAAATTTCCTCCTCCTTTGTATTTTTCATACTTGAATGAAATCAACAGATTCGTGAGTGTATTGTTCAATTTTTTCTTGTGAGTTTCATACACCATTAGTGTGTGATTCATACTCCTTCACCCAACATTTGTTTCAATTGGTCACCTGCTATCCATAGAAGTTAAGGTTGAATGTGTTTTCAAGCTTGTTAATCTAGAAGCTCAAGAGTTTGAATTTAGCTCCATAAGGATTTTGTTCACCTTAGAACCATACTAGAAGATACCGTTCCACTAAGGGTCCTTACAAAATAAGTACTTATTTGTAATTTTTAAATTTAAAAATAACACATTTACGAAAATAATTTTTTAATTTTTTTGCACCATTCAAATTATCACATCGAGATCTATCAAATAAGATCCATATTGTAAAAAAAATTATTTCAATAAATTCATTATTTTTAAGCTTGAAAATTACAACTAAATATTTATTTTTTATGAACCCTAAGAGGAAAAGTTGAATTTTTTTTTGATAAGCAACACAAGTTTTATTAAGAAACTTGATGTATAGTACATCAAGTGGGAGAAAAAAGAAAGAGCAACTTCCTGGCCGGTCCTGTCTGGGTGAAGTATAGCCCACTAGGTCCTGTCCAAAGAGCCCATAGTCCAATAGGTCCTCTTCATTATTTTGTTGACAAAAATACCCCTCCCAAAAAAAGGCGATTTGAGAGTCATCCAGCCACCACCATGCTGCCGCCGGCACCATCACCACCACCACGTCGCCACCGCCACCACCCCACCTCCGCCACCACCACCATCGCCACAACGCCGCCACCGCCGCCACCACCACCACCACCACCACCATGCCACCACCGCCACTGTCACTCTACCGCCACTGCCACTACCGCCACCACCACCACCACCACCACCACGCCGCCGCCACTACCACCATGACATCGCCGCCACAACGCCGCCGCCACCACCACTCTGCCACCACCACCACATCACCGCCACCACCACTTCGCCACAACCACCACATCATCGCCACCACCAACCCCACCGCCACCACCACCACCACAACGCCGCCGCCACCACCACGCCGCCGCCACCACTACCACGCCACCATCGTCACCGCCACCACCACTTTACCAGGACAATTAACAGTGTTAATTTTTGTCTAAATTCACACCCCAATTAACAATGTTAATTTTTGTCTAAATTCACATCCCAATTAACAGTGTTAATAGTGTTAATACCTGAATTAACACTGTTAATTGTGGTGGTGGTGGCGGTGGCGGTGGCGGCGGCGGCATGGTGGTGATGATGGTGGAGTGGTGGTGGTGGTCATTATGGTGGCGGCGGCGTGGCGACGGTGGTGGCTCTGGTTGTGGTGGTGGTTGTGGTTTTCATCTAAATTCACACTCCAATTAACAGTGTTAATTTTTATCTAAATTTACATCCCAGTTAACAGTGTTAATATCAAGATTAATAGTGTTAGTACTCGAATTAACACTGTTAACTGTGGTGGTGGTGGCGGCGGCGGCGGCGATATGGTAGTGGCGGCGGCGGCGGTGGTGATGATGATGGTGGTCATTATGGTGGCGGCGTTGTGGTGGTGGTGGTGGCAGCGTGACGGCGGTGGTGGTGGTGGCGCTGGTTGTGGTGGTGGTGGTGGTTTTCGTCTAAATTCACACCCCAATTAACAGTGTTAATACCTGAATTAACAGTGTTATCCGCCTATTACCAGTGTTAATTTTTGTCTAAATTCACATCCCAATTAACAGTGTTAATACCAAGATTAACAGTGTTAATACCAAGATTAACACTATTAATTGTGGTGGTGGTGGTGGTGGTGGTGGTGGCGGCGGCAGCGGTGGCGGTGGTGGTGATGATGATGGTGGAGTGGTGGTGGTGGTCATTGTGGTGGCGGTGATAGTGGAGGTAGCGTGACGGCGCGCTGGTTGTGGTTGTGGTGGTGGAGTGGTGGTGGCGGTAATTGTGATGGTAATTGTGGTGGCGGCGGCGGCGGCGGCGGCGGTGGTGGCGGCGGCGGCGGCGGCGGCGGTGGTGGTGGTGGTGGCAGTGGCGTGACGGTGGTGGTGGTTGTGGTAATTATGGTGGTGGTGGCGTCGGCGGCATGGTGGTGGTGATGATGATGATGATGGTGGAATGGTGGTGGTTGTCATTGTGGTGGCGGTGATGGTGGTGGGCCGGTGGCCGAGTTGTGGTGGTGGTGGTGGTGGCGCTGGTTGTGGTGATGGTGGTGGTGGTGGTAGTGGTGGTGTAGGAGGTTGTATGGATTCATTTGTTTTTAAACGGAGGTAAAAATGTAAAATACACTCCACAGGATCTATTAGGAATTGCACTCTATATATAGAAAAATGATCTAATGGGCTATGAAATTAAAAAATAGGACCGGCCTAGAATTAAAACAAAAATCTGTTGGGGCAAAGCCCAAACACCCTAAAGGCTTGGCCCCACACAATACATCTTAGAAACACATGGGCCTGGCCTAACCTAACCCTAAACCTGCTGCCAACCACCGCCACCAACAAATCAGCACCGCCGTCCACACCATGCTAACACCACCACCACCAACCAACCTGCCACCAACCACGCCCTCCACAACCAGATTGCGGGCCGTGATGAATCCTTTTTGAAGCTCATTAAATTGGCTTGAAATATAAAGAAGCCAAGCTTCTCCTCTCATATGAATGTTGTACTCTATTTTTCCCCTTTGATCGACTCGTATGAATGGTAGACTTACTACAAAGTGGTTGTTTACCTATTTTTTTTCATTAATCGAAATTCGAGAGAGTGAAAAGAAAGGCAACAATGAAATAAACAAGCGCAATACAGCTTGTCACCAAAGTTGAATCATGATTTCTCGTCGTGTTTTAGGACTTCAATGGATGTGAAGTGGCAGTCGAATCAAATGCAAAATTTATAGCAATAACAAAATTAAAGACTAACGAAAGATGCTTCCACTAATCTTCAAAGTTATATCGACACATAAAAAAAATCGGTGATGGAAGACAAACACCAATATTCAATTGAAGCTCATTAAATTGGCTTGAAGCATAAAGAAGTCATGCTTCTCCTCTCATATGAATGGTGGACTTTCTTTTTTGGGTTTTTTTATCTCTAGGTCCAGAAAATAGAAAGTAATTGGAAAAATGACGGTCAATAGAGTATTTTGATAAGTAATACTCGCCATGGACATACTGAGAACATTTGTTAATTCTGAAAATGACCTGGTGGGTATTAATTATCAAAACATGTCCTGAGCCGTCAGCTTCCCAAAGTAATTCCCACCAGGTCTCTTCTAATTAATGAAACACTGAAACCCTATGAAATTGTCCAAAACCCTTAAATTGCCTAACCCCTAGGGCACCATATGAAAGTGCCTAAACCCTACGGTACCTTATAAAAATGTCTAAACCCATAAGGTACCCCAATGGCGGACCCAGGAATTATTTATAGTGGAGGCACATAATTATTCATAACCTTAGAGAAGTTCACCGTCAACTACAATTATACACCATTCCAAAAGTTTTTAAACGTATGCACACATATGCATTCACTACTAGATTTTTTTTTTTTTATTTGAGCGGTGAAGCGTTGAAATGCATTTTTCAAAATTTTGTTTTAATTAATGTCCTGTTCTTAAGCGCTTTGTTTTTCTTAATTTCCTAACTTAGTAAAACAATTCAGATTCCCTACAAGTGCAACTTGTCCACAAGTATATCTCCTGTCAATCCGAACCGTTCATATGATAAGACTCGTCATGTAAATTGTCCATTAAAAAATTTATGTCGATTAGACGTTAAATTGAAACAACTCCATCGAAATACTCATACTCATAAAAAATACATGGTCTAACCATTTTTTGCATAAATGAAATGTTCTTATCAAGTTGTTTTCAACGCCCGATCAACTTAATTTTTTGTGTGGACAAATTATTTGACAGTCTCTACGTTATACACGTCTTGGATCATTGGAAAAAGATCCATAATTGTGCGAGGTATACTAAATCAAACAAGAGAAAACCTTAATTGAAAAAATTAGTATGAGAGGGTGTGGGGGTACATGACCCCACGTGCCTCTTACTAAGTCCACCCCTGGAGTACTTTATGAAACTGCCTGAACCGCTAAAACTCTATATTAGGAAAGTGTACCCTAAAACCCTTTTAAAAGTGCCTAAAATTAAACCCAAAGGCTCTATGAAAGCGCGTAAACCTGAACTCTAGGGTACCCTAAACCCCAGGGTGTCCTAAACCCTAAAACCCGAAGGTACCCTAAAACCTTAGGGTACCCTAAAACCATATGGTACCCTAAGATTTTAAGACATCCAAAGATACTAGGGTACCCTAACCCTCGGGTGACACTTCCTTAATGGTAAATGTATTTTTGTAAAAGTAAACCTAATGGTAATTAAGTATTTCATCTCTCCTTAGTAGGAATTAAGCGTCATTTTTCTGTACTTAGTAGTAAAAATCTGTTCTTTTTTGCTTTTGATCAACTTATATGAGACTTACTATGTACCAAGTGGCTAGTTTTTATGCGGATCAAAAAAAGTGGCTAGTTTTTATCTTTTTCTGCCATTCATATCTTTTTAACTTTTCTAATTTTTCCAGTCAAAACGAATAAGAAGTGTTTAAAATGTTTTGACGAATAATCAAAACGAATTTCAAACAACATTTTGACAAAAAGGAGACAAGACGTCGAACATACTCCATTTGAGTTCCTTGTCCCATTAGTTTTGCTTTTCAATCTTTGTGTGAGAAGTTGTATTCAACTGTGAAGTGAAAGATTACACAACAGAGAAGAACCTCATGGGTGCAAATGGGCGTCCACAGACTGGACAAACCATTAGAGAGGACAATCAGGGCCGCAATCTTTTATAATGTTCTACGACAAGTCACGGAAATACTTTAGCTACGAAATCTTCCCAATTTGACATGATCTAATCTAAGAATTTTACTCTCTGTTTTTGTTTACGTCTAGCTTTATGCTAGTTTTTAAATACTCACTTGATGTACCTTTTGTCGAATTTTATGATAAATAAATTTTCGTTTGCCGAGAAAAAATAAATTTTAACTCTAGAAAAATTCAAGTTATTTGCCCTGCAAGGGTCTTATGCATGATCGTAGTACCGTGCCCATCCATAACCCCGATACGTTTAGATCAGTATCTAAAATCAAGATCGATTTGATAAATACTATATGATTGCTCAGTACGACTTCGATTCTTAAGATCAAATTAGATAAACTATGTTCGTGTTATCAAAACCAAGAAACAACACAATGTCCGGAGATTTGTGGCTTGTTTGATCTCAATGTCTGGAGATTGTCATACATAATTAGGCAAAGAAAGCATTAACAGCCCTAATTAAACAAAGTAGGTAAGAGTTGACCTATTTTGCTAGGGCTGTACCATCATAATTATTTTTTTCAACCTCCTTACACGTATAGAATCATAGTCAAAAGCAAGATTAGATGAGGAATCTCACTTATATCAGCTACTAATTACTCTCCGTCCCGATTTGTTTGTCCAATCTCGGATTTCCAACTTATTAAGAAAACTAAATCTAATCCATTGATTTGAAAATTTACATAATCTCATCCATTGATTTTGAAATTAGACAATCAATTTTGAACATGTATAAGTCAAAAAGATGATGAATAAATCGGGACGGATGAAGTAATACAGTAATAACTACTAATAAACTTTGGGAATTGATACTTGCACTCCAAAAAAAGCCTCAAGCGCTCCACATTTTGTCTCCATTAGGGAAACTTCCTGAATTACCCTCTCAATCTAAAACTTTTCCCCGGAAAAATTCTTTAAAGTAGGTGAAAAAGGTGGAGCGCCTGAGGTATTTTGTAGTGCGCAGAAACCTATAAAGAACTCTTCCAGGGAAAAGAAAGAACTTTTCCAGAGAAAAGTTATTATAGATTGGGAGGGTAATTTAGGAATTCTTCAAAACCACTCCTCAATCTATGCACATTTGAAATAATCACACCAACTGACGAATTCGGCTCCTCGTTTTTATGGATCAGATTAACAATGTGCTGTGAGTCACCTTCCAATTGAATTCATGTAAACCCAAGCTTTTGCGCGAAAAGGAGACCCTCTCTCACTGCCATACCATCTGCCACCAAAGGATGCACCAAATTTCTGATGTTAACTGCTTGAGCCGCTCAAAATGCTCCATTTTCATCTCGAACAACCAATCCCAGACACTCTTTTTTCCCCAAACGTCCACTCCCCCATCAAAGTTAATCTTGATCCATCGACTTTCAGGTTGCTCCCACGTTAATTGGCTCCCTGGGGGTTGTGATATGTGATCAATCCTGTTCCCTTCTAATCTCCCATTGGCTACTAAAAAATCAGATGCCTCTCATATTGCCTCACTGCATGCCAAATACGGCCTCCAAGTTTAGTCATTAAAAACTGAATCATTCCTGCACTTTTAAATCTTCCAGATTATAGCTCCCACTGCAGCCCAAACCCCCTTGTCTTCCCTCATCCCCTTCCACCTTTCTAGAAGGTTGTCCCACAGGTCCATCATGGAATCTGTGAGAACAAATTCTATATTCACTCCCAAGAGGGACATACGCCACACAATCTGAGCAAAAGGGCACCTAGCAATCAAATGCAACACTGATTCTTTATCTTCCTTGCACACTGGACACAACACATCACTGACCAACTTTCTTCGAGCAAGAACGTCTTTTACTGGAACAATACCGTGAAGGCATTTCCACAAAAACTGTTTCACTTTCCCTTGGCATGGGAGTGCCCACACGCTTTTCAAGATTTCCTTTTGTCATCCCCTATTGCTCCCTTTGCCTTCTAATCTTGAACCCAATTGTCCCCTTTTCTGGATAGCCAATGCAGCCTCGTAGCCCGACTTGACATTGTAACAACCGTTCCCACTATAATGCCAAATCAATTTATCATTAATATCAAATCTTGGTAAAGGGATCCCAAGAATCGTTTCTGTATCATCGTTATGGAAGGCCTGTCATACCAATTCCTCCTTCCGTTTGTTCCTTTCGGCCACAATAAACTAACCCACCTTGAACTCTTTAGCAAAATCAGCCATCCACGCTAGTTTAAGACCCCCATCCTTGGGAATCCATGGATCATTTGCTGCTGAAATTTTTTCACCATTCCCTACTCACCACCTAACACCCTCCTCCAATACCCTTCTTCCTTCCAGAACACTCTTCTAGGTCCAAGAAGCATTGGACTTCACTGATGCTTTCATGAAGTGACATCTCGGATAATACTTGGCATTTAGAACTCTATGCAACAAAGAATCCCCACCATTCATCAACCTCCAACCCTGCTTTGCTAACATCGCAAGATTGTAACATCTAAGATCTTTAAATCCCATCCCTCTATCATGCTTGTTGTCTAAAAGTTTGTGCCAAGACAACCAATGGATCTTTTTCTCTTGACCCTGTGAACCCCACCAAAACTTGGCCATCATCGCATTCAACTCGTTGCACAACTTGGCTGGGAGTTTCACACAAGACATGGCATAGAAGGCAACTGATTCAAGCATCACTTCTTTGCCTGCTAGATTAAGGAAAACCTCATTCCAACCTTCCTTCTTCCTTCACAACCCGTCCTTCATATACGAGAAGACTTAATTTGTACCTCGTTTGACTGAGATCCGTTGGAAGACCCAAATAATTTCCAAGGCTAGAATCTCTTCTAATTCCCAACAATTGACTTAAGCTGTCTCGAGCTGCGATAGAAGTGTTAGAGCTGAAAAAACAACAAGATTTCCCGCAATTTATGAGCTGACCCAATGCCTTCCCGTACATCTCTTGAATTTGCTTAATGTGAGTAATCCCCTGTGTAGAAGCTTCCCCGAACAAAAGAGTGTCATCTGCGAAGAACAAGTGACTGGCAGACGGACCATTTCTGCAAATTCTAACCCCTTTGATACTTTGATTAATTTCGCCTTACTGCAAAAGGACAAATAGCCCTTCTCCACATAACAAAAATAAGAAAGAAGATAAAGGATCCCCTTATCTCAACCCCCTTAAGGTTGAACAAAGCCAGAAATTTGTCCATCTATCAAAAAAGAATACGATACCATTGACATACACTCCATAACCCACCCTACCCACTTTGGATGAAAAACCATCTTTAACATGATTTTCTCCACAAAAATCCACTCCACCCTATCATACGCTTTACTCATATCAAGCTTGATAGCCACACTATGCTTTCTACCAAGTCTACAATTTTTAAGATGATGGATTAACTCTTGCCCGATTAGGGTGCCAAATGTTTCAGTTTTTTATATCAGAATTAATCAAATTTCGACAGCAAAAGAAAATTAGCAATCAAATTTCCTCTGAGGCGGCTAGGACCCAGTAATTCGCTATAGATCTCGCTTGCTGTGCCCTTTTGTTGTACTGACAGTTAGGTTAATCGATCATCCGAAGCCAACTCAACGAAATAGATAGAGGAACGGTATTTGTATTATAATAGAACTGAAATATTTTTGGCTTGGTACCAAAATGACTAGAAACCACTCTTATTTATACTACTCTATGAATGGTTCTAGATATTTCTTATAGAGCATTCTAGATTTATACGTATGCTCTAAAAAATATACTCCGTAGATATTTTGACATTGAGCTTCGAGATCTTCCAGAAGTTAGATATTAAAACTCCTTCAAAAATATCTTCTATATTTGGGCTTATCTGTTGGACTTGACTTTGGGCTTCCAAAATATATTGGATCAAGAGCTAAATCATGTTTATGATCAAACACCCTCCCTTAAACTTGATTTAGTAACTCCAAGGAGGGTTCTTAGCTTGAAGAAAACTTCATGCTTGAGTGGCTTGGTGAGAATGTCAACAATTTGATCTTGTGACAAGCCACATTTGCCTATTGTGCCACTATCTTTTCTAACGTTCTGTACCGAGTTCATGGGAATACTTCAGCTACGAAATCATCCCAATTCGACACGGACTAATCTAAGAATTTCACTTTAGAATAATTTCCAATATGATACAGTGTTAGTCTTATGCATGACCATACCAATGTCTTAAATAGCGGACCTAGCGATGCAGCTATACATGAATTTGGCCAATTAATACTATACCATATCACGTAATATCGATCTAAAAGGCCAATCAAAAACCTTCATACGTATTGATCTATATTAACATCATGATCCATATACATATATTAGTACGACTCCGATTCTTAAGATCATAGAAGATAAGCTATATATATTTGTGTAATCAAAACCAAGTAACAACACAATGTCTGGAGATTTTTTTGTGTGATCTCAATGTCTGGAGATTTTTTTTTGTGTGATCTCAGTGTCTGGAGATTGTCATACATAATTAGGCAAAGAATCCATTCAACAAGAATACAGGCCTAGACAAGTTTGTAAAAGTTGACCAATTGGATAGGGGTTGTACCATCATATATAATTTGTCCAACCCCCCTCACATTAAGGACAAATAGTCAAAAATCAAGATTTAGATGAGGAATCTCAATCATACTATCAGCTACTAATTAATTATAAACTCTTGAAGGTGGTTAAGATGAGCAATATTGTTAATTAACTAGGATTTCAACCGAAACCCTCCTATTATATATTGCCACTTCACGTGGATACAACAGAAGACTGGTAAAAAATTCACAGACAAATACAGATAAGGGAATATAAACTATTAATTGAATTATCAACTCAATGATGAACAACTTGAAGGGGGCACAAACCCGGGGGTTCTCCAGTGATTCGGGCGGATGTCCAAATTTTGAGAGTACTCCTCAAGTTCTGGGGTTCCATTCTTCACCGGATGAGTACCCTGAAATAAGTGGGAAACCGTGACTGGTGCAGTCGCGCTAGTTCCCTCAAAGATTTGGGT
Organism: Rhododendron molle; assembly: GCA_025413875.1. Classification (NCBI taxonomy): domain Eukaryota; kingdom Viridiplantae; phylum Streptophyta; class Magnoliopsida; order Ericales; family Ericaceae; genus Rhododendron; species Rhododendron molle. Next base: position 32,788,530 of record CM046396.1, read on the forward strand.
TGCAAATTCGGACCCATTTAGTGGTCTGACTGTAGGGATGTTCCTCTGTTTAAAAAAAAAAAAAAACTTGAAGGGGGCAGCTCATAAACAATACAAGTATGCTTCCTCATGGAGGGTAATGGCCGACCCAGGATGTTGGTGGGTGATCATGCCTACACACCTTAACCACATGGATGACAGAGAAAAGAGATGGATGGGGGCCATTTGTTTCAATTTTTCATATCATAACTTATGATATAATTAATCAAATTTCTAACAGCCAAAAAAAATAATACATAGTAAAATTTCCTTGGAGACAAGGACCTCTGTAGTTCGCTTGTTACACTGCACGGTTATAGTGCATCTTGATATAATCTATTGGGATCTCATCAGCATGATCTGACTCCTTTAGTTCATAGAGCTCGTCATGCCCTTTAGTTGTACTGAATATTAAGTTAATCGCACATTGATAGCCAATTGAGCGAGATAGATTTATGTTAGTGTTTATTCTCTAAATCGTACTAGCCATCGATTTGTTCATATAACCAATAATGTCTGGTCGAGTTTGTAGCGATAACTGATCAATTCAAAATTTTCCGGAAACGATTTAACCTGCGATTACGTGAGATGAACGGTTTGAATCATAACAATGAAAGCTCGATGAAGTTCTCCGAGGTACAATTTAATTGTCGCTCTCCTTTGTTGTCCATCGTTGGTTATTTTTTTTTTGGCAATCGGTAGGCTTTATTCATTATGTAGTAGTAGGAATTAAATATCGAATATACATGTCAGGACCAATATACAAAGTCAGGATGACCACATCCCCATCTACTCCCTATATAAACAAACCCTCCATCTCACAATTTTCCTTCAAGCCTCAACAGCTCAACTCAATTCATTTCAATACCATCCAAATTCAGAACGCCTTCAATCTTACATTCTCTAGATCTCTCTCTACTCTCTCTCCCAGACAGAAAGAAGATGAAGATGAGCAGCAGCAACATGGGAGGGTCAAAGAGGAGGATATCAAGCAAAGGGCTTGGAGGACTCTTTAAAGAACAAAAGACTAGGCTCTACATCATCAGGCGATGTGTGGTCCTGCTTCTTCGTTGTCACGATTAATCCGGCAGCTTCGTCGTCAATAGCGGCTGCGATGAATGCGATATTTTGTTTTTTTTATTAGGAGTGTAAATAGCATCGATTGATATTAGTTAGAGAACTAGAGACCCTGGAGAGTAGCAATTTTAGGTCCAATTGGCCTTTTTGGGCGAGTAACAGTTTTTTGTCCAATTAACCTATTGAGCTTCTTGGAAATCAGATACCTTTGTAACAATCTTAGTTTTTTTCGTATGATTGCGATGCATTTTTGGCTATTGAATCTTTGTCGTCGCTCAAGTTTTTTACGCGTTCTGATGGTTAAAAGTGTATTGAAATTCTGGTACAAGCATAATAAGTATCAAAAATTCGAGGGGTTTGCAGGAGCAACTGCAACCGACTCTCCATTTGCTAGTAAGAAAAGTGCCTATTACAGTACTTTTTTTCACTTGCCAAGTATAGGAAGTCCTTATAAACTGGGAAACTTTGATCGGCTAATAAAAGAACTCTGCATCATTGGTCATGGCATCAACAATCGCAAGTAAATTGAATGAATGCCCCTATACGATTGAGGAGTGTTGGAAAAATGATCAGAAAATATGCGAGTAGTAATTTTTTGGGAAATTTATAGAAATGGTCCTCTTAGTTTCATCCGAATCTCATTTTTGTCCTCCAAGTATCAATTACAACTCTTTTGACCTTCAAGTTTGGTTTTTGTACCAAATTGGTCCAATATTGATAACTTTTGTCTGCCAAACTGGACGAAAAAAATCAAATTGAGAGCAGTTTGGACGTTGCAGTTCGTATCAAGTTGGTCTAATTGATAATATATGCCCTCAATCAGATTTTTTGCGTCTAGTTTGACTGACATAAGTTATCAATTTGACTAATATGATATGAAAACCAAATTTGAAAGTCAAAAAAGTTGTAATTGATACTTGGAGAATGAAAATAAGACTCGAATAAAACTAATAGGACCATTTGTAGAAAATTCCCCAATTTTTTTGGTATACTTCAACTTAGCGAAGTGTTAAATAGTACCAAAATAGATTACTCCGACTTTAATTAGGCTCTTCATAAATAGATTGTGAGATTAAGCAACCAGAATAAATTGAAATGCACGTAGACTGGCCCAGACACTTGAGTTGTCAAAAATAATACCAAGACTGCTAAAGGTCCAACTTTTAGTGAGGGAGAATTTAGATTGAGGCAGTGTCGACTGCCTGTTCGAGCTATGTCATCAAAATATCCCCGGAAAAGTCTTAGCTGAGTTGAAATTATTCAATAGTCTGGAAGTACCGCCGTGTGATAATCCGGATCACTTCACAATGACTCATTTCTAAAATCATGATGATCGCTAATGGCTAATGCAAAGCGAACCTCAAGTTTTCAACTTCAATCATTTCAACAAGGAAAAGCAAGCTAAAGGTGGGAAAAGCAAACATTCTCGGTTAATGATGCTACCTATGCACCATTTTTAGATTATCATAAGAGGAGTGCAATCTTGTTCACTTTCCTTATTTGGTAAGTATGATATTATTTTGTGGTGAAATCGTATAAAGTCAGACGTCATGAGAACCGATCACATAATCTCAATTCAAACCCCACTAAATCCGCCGATAAAATATCATTCTTGAAAACTTTTTCACTGCACTTAAAAGGAGTAATAATCTTTAATCGATCTCATAATCATTCAATTCAAATCCCACTATCCGATGAAACATCAGTCTTGAAAACTTTTTGACGGCACTTAAAAAGAGTAATAATCTTAATCAATCACACAATCAAACCCACAAAATCCGTCCATAAAATCTCATTCTTGAAAACTTTTTTAAAGCACGTAAAAAAAAAAAAGCGGTCATATTTGCATGCTCGCGTGCCAAAATATTACTTATTCCTCATCATCTTGGTTTTTTCTTTCTATCTTTTTTTTATTCCATTACATGACAATTGAACTTCAGAAACCAGAAAAATGCCTCGACAAAAAGGGTAAAAAGTTTGGTAATTAATATTGCAACAACCACGGTAATTAATTAGTTCCACACCATCTGTATTTTCTTTTTACTTCTCTCTTCAGTAATTTTTTATTATTATTTTTTTTTTGGTAAGCAGGTTTAAAACCACGTCTAGCTTTAGATAAAAAAAAAAAATCATGTTAAAGGCAGCCGCATAAGATTATTTCCTAAAATTTCTGGGCCCGTTCAGTTGCAAAAAACAAGAAAAGGGAAGGACTTTCGAACTTAACTTTCTGTATTTTTAGTATGTTAAATTAGCAAGAAAGTTGCGAGACCCACATCTAACTGTTCATAGGAATTAGGATCAACTTTCTCTCAAAACAAGTCCAGCAAATAGCACAAGATTTTGCTCCAATCTCGATTCTAAAATAGTTTTGACACAATTATACAACTTTTTTTCACATTTATTTGAACTTCTTTGTCTCATTACTAATTTTTTACCCCAAAGCAGGGGCAGTTGAAAAAAAAGGTAACAATCAATACTAAAAAACCACAAAAAGCTTGTCGGAAATCCAACTGGTACCATCTCTAATTATCAAATTAAAAAACCATTCAATTAACCGTTCATAATTATCAAAAAAAAAATTAGTAAAAACCGTTCATAATTATCTTAATTATCAACTTGTGCCATCAACTTGGTTCTTCTTTTTCTGGTCAAGACAAGGCATAGGTGTTTAAATTTTATGACGAAAAATCAAAACAAATTTACAAACAACGAATTCAGGATTAAGACACTAAGAAGAAGCGATAAGTTAAATTGTTCTAAACTCACGCAAGCCATTTTTGCCTATTGTGCCACTCTCTTTCTAATTTTCTATACCGATCGAGTTCATGGGAATACTTTAGCTACGAAATCTTCCCAATTTGACATGATCTAAACTCAGAATTTCACTTCAAAACAATTCCAAACATGATACAGTCTTCAAGTTATTTGCTTTGTAGGAGTCTTATGCATGCCCATATCATGATTCATACCAATGTGTTGAATATCGATACTAGCAATGCGGCTATCAAGTGGCCAATATTGTACAATACCAACTATTAAATCAAAGGTACGTCCGTAGTCATGACATACATTGATCGATATCTGATCAAAATCAAGATTTGATAAATATATGATGCTCAAGATCATAGAAGATAAACGATATAAGTGTATTAAAAACTTGGACACAAACACAGTGTCTGGAGACTGTCAATACATAATTAGGCAAAGAATCCATTCAATAACAATACAGCCCTAGACAAGTTCGTTAGATATTTGACCATTTGGCTAGGGTTGTACCATCAATAACAATACAGCCCTAAACAAGTTCGTTAGATATTTGACCATTTGGCTGGGGTTTTACCATCATAATTTGTCCAACCTCCGCACATGTTTGGATAAAATAGTCAAAATCAATATTAGAGACACACCCAGGAGTTGTTCCAGTGGTTCGGGTGAATGTCTAGCCTTTGGAAGTACTCAAAGATTAGGGTTCGATTCCCCACATGGTGAGTACCTTATAATAAGTGGGGAGCTGTGGCTAGTGTGGCCGCACTAGCTCCGGTCCTCGGAGGTTTGGGTTGCATAGTCGGATTCATTTAGTGGTTTGGCGGTAGGATTATTTATCTGTTACCAAATTAAAAATATATATATCAAGATTAGAGATGATCGAGGAATCTCAATTATATCACCTACTAAGAATTACTACTAATAAACTTTTTGAAGGTGGTTAAGATGAGCAATATTCTTAATCAACTAGGATTTCAACCGAAACCCTCCTGCTATTATATATTGCCACTTCACGTGGACACAACAGAAGACTGGCAACAAATTCACAGATAAATATATACTATTTGAATTATCAACTGATCAATGAATGATAGTGAACAAAACTTGAAGGGGGGCAGCTCATAAACAATACAGGTATGCTTCCTCATGGAGGGTAATGGCCGACCCAGGATGTTGGCGGTTGATCATGACTACACACACCTTAGCCACATGGATGACAGAGAAAGAGATGGATGGGGTGCCAATTGTTTCAATTTTTTATATCATAACTTATGATATAATTAGTCAAATTTCTAACAGCCAAAAAATAATAATAATCAAATTTCTTTCTTCAGGGTACAAGGACCCCCTGTAGTTTGCTAGTTACACTACATGGTTATAGTGCATCTTGATATGAACTATCGGGATCTCATCAGCATGATCCGACTCCTTTACTTCATAGAGCTCGTTATGCCCTTCAGTTGTACTAAATATTATGTTAATCGCACATTGATAGCCAATTGAACGAGATAGATTTATGTCAGTGTTTATTCTCTAAATCATACCGGCCGTCAATTTGTTCATAACCAATAACGTCTGGTCGAGTTTGTAATGACAACTGTTCAATTTGAAATTTTCCGGAAACAATCTAACCTATGATTACGTGAGATGGACGGTTTGAATCACAACAATGAGAGCTCAATAAAAGTCTCCGAGGTACAATTTAATTGTTGCTCTCCTTTGATGTCCCATCGTTGGTTGTTTACTAGACCAATATACAAGTCAGGATGACCACATCCCCCATCTACTCCCTATATAAACAAACCCCCCATCTCTCAATTTTCCTTCAAGCCTCAACAGCTCAACTCAATTCAGTTCAATACCATCCAAACTCAGAACGCCTTCACTCCTACATTCTCTCTCTCTCCTAGACAGAAAGAAGATGAAGATGAGCAGCAACAGCAGCATGGGGGGGTCAAAGAGGAGGATATCAAGCAAAGGGCTAGGAGGAGTCCTTAAAGAACAAAAGACTAGGCTCTACATCATCAAGCGATGTGTGATCATGCTTCTTTGCTGGCACGATTAATCCACACTTCGTCATCAATGGTGGCAGCGATGAATGCGATATTTTGCTTTTTATGTTGGGAGGGTAAATAGCAGCGGCTGATATTAGTTAGAGAATTAGAGACTCTAGGGAGTAACAATTTTAGGTCCAATTGGCCTTTTGGGCGAGTAACATTTTTTTTTTTTTCCAATTGACCTTTTGGGCTTCTTGTAAATCAGATAGCTATCGATTAATTATGAAACCTTTGTTACAGTAACTTAATTTTTGTGACAGTCAATTGTTACATACTGATTCATATATAATGATGTTTAAAGGAACAAGAGGAATCAGTGTTATAGAAATCTACTGTTGATTCTTCTCTATTTTGTGTTCCAGTAGTTCGGAAACTATACTGAGAGGCAGGGGAAAGAACAACTTATAGTTCAACCATTCACATCATTTCCATTTTGTTTTAGAGAGCTTGACTGAAGTGAAAGAATTTTCATATGCACGTATCATGTGCTTCCTATGCCATCTGCCTAATGACGGAGACCTCGTATTCTCAACTATCGTCCCTGGACTTCAATGAATAGAAACAGAACGAGGAGCGCCGGGATTGCTCCCTAGGAAGTTTTCGCCCAAGCATCATCCTCGATTTATAGACATGACAATAGTAATAATAGATCATCGAGGCATATTGTAGTGTATATATCCAATTCGAAGACGAAAACCGCCAAAGGGCAGATTTACTAGACCTCTCTCGGTTTCTCATAAAATACAATCTACACAAAACCTTTATATCTAGGCACATATAGGCATCTGGCCTAGGCCATCATGAAAAATGATTCATTTTGGTTTACTTCCATTTATCATTTGCTCACTCATAACCAGGCTACCAACAAATTCATTGAGCGTGCAGTAAACCAAAACGAACAAGGCCATACGATTTAGATCCCAAAACAAACAAGACCACGTGATTTAGAGTAGTAATAATGAATTCAACCTTCCTCTCGTTACTTGTACGTATCATTATCTCATAATCAGCAATTACTGCTTACACTGTCAATAGATGGAGCATGCATTGACGTGATGATACTCGTTCAGACAGTAAATGCATTACAATTGACTCTTAATATAATGAAGGAGTAGTGTGCTTCATACAAATTTCCTCTCAACCGTGCAATAGTCTACCGAAATAAGATATGCGCGTGAGATTACAACTGTGTATATATATCTGATCAAACCACCAGGACCACCTCGGTTTCCATATGGGTACGTAATTTCTTGCAAATGCTAACTCATTGCCACTGGAACACTGTCTAAGATGATTAACAAATAAAAACAGCAAGTACAAAGTCAGTGATGGAGAAACTAATTAAGTAAATAACTCAAAAAATTAGAAAGGAGCAATGGGCTGCAGAATATGTCGAGCATACCAAGGGCAAGGACACTGTCAGTCACGAGACGTTCACGTGCAACCGTGGCCTTCTTGCTCATCAGTACAACTATCGCCATTTTTTAAGGTTCAAAAGTACAACAAACCCAGCATGGAACAACTTCAAAATAAGGCTGGAACACTTCGATTGTGGTGCTTTTTAAAGTCTCCTTTGATCACTTGGTTGTCTCCTCTGACATGCTGGAATTCACTAAGAGTATCTCCAATCCAAGACCCTCCAAATCTTTATTTGAGAGGATCAAATTAATCTATTTTATTTGAAAAGTAGATTTAGAGGATTGTACTATTTATCTTAACTCTACCCAACACTCTATTTCTCAACTTCAACATATATTTGAAGGAGATCCTCTATTTTTTCCTTTATCCTCTCAAATGGAGGAGAGTTTTAGAGGATGAGTTGGAGAATGTTTTTCCTCCAAAATGAAGATATAGAGTATGGGTTGGAGATGCTCTAAGCTGGGGTGCCTCTCCCTCATAAATAATTCACAGTATGTACTGAAATGTGAATGGGGTCTGCGTTTAGGGTTGCAAAATGTGTCAAGCTATCAATATTCATTTGTGTCGGACAGCTTTTCTACCATTTCTCTTAAAACTAAATGGTAGTAGGATGAGTTTCAATTAAGTCTTTTATGGCATTCTACATCGCACCCGCAAGTCTGTTTTTAGAGCGGTCGCAGAGAGTGGCATTGTGTTACCAAATCCATGGGGGCACTCCAGGCCCAACAATTTGAATCGATCACCTATTATCTGCGGAAGCCAAAATTGAATGTGTTTTCAAACTTGTAGAATCTATAAGCTCAGGGTTTGAGTTTGGCTCGATAAGATCGAATTTTATCCTCCTTAGAACCATATCCTAGGTTATTTGATTGCGGGTCTTTGATGAATTTCTATTGAAGCTCATTAAATAGGCTTGAAGTATAAAGAAGCCAAACTTCTCCTCTCGTATGAATGGTGGACTTTTTTTGGTTCCCTTTGATTGACTCGTATGAATGGTAGACTTACCCTACCACCAAGTGGCTAGCCTAGTTCAATGGCTAAATACTTAAAATATCCACGCTAGCTCAAACATATGCCTGAGTATTGAGATTAAGTTCTCATAATTGCTTTCACGCTGAATTCGAATATGACGTGAGACTTAAACCCGGCCGATCCAGATACAGGAGTGATAGAATCACCCAATCCAGATATGGGGGTGATAGAATCTCCTACAGATGACTATGTAGCGCTGGAGGTCAGCGCTTATTCACATAAAGCCTACTGAAAGATCCACTCGTGAATATAAAATTTAAAAGGAAAAAAAGGGATGGATCCGATCAAAAATTCCATCCGCACGAGAGCATTGTTTTAACAACACATAATGACGAGCTCTTAAGCCAAAATTGACAGCTTGCATGACTAAAATTGTTTATTAGGACAGTTTGTGGTTAACGGGGAGGAAACACGAGACGAAGCTAGCTGGGCATTGGCGCATTGCCTTTGTTTTTGGTGTCTTACGTACGGATTAGCTATTAGCTAATTAATCAGTCAGTCACTTGGGTTGGATTTCGTACTATTGTCATTGTAATAATAGTATTAATTCTACCAGCTGAATCTGTGTTTACAACTCATACCCTTGAAATCCTGTTTTTCTTGGGCTCTTTAATTACTACGGTAGTAGTATACCAGTACCATTCTTTCCTAGAATTTGGCACGGTATTTGGAGGTTCACGTGAGTGAGGGGTTTTTTGACCATTATTTTGATCGTTTCCCTCCCTTCCCTAAGTAGCTTGCCTGTTTCTGGGAAGTTCAACTGTTCAACTTTTTTATGGATTCTTTGTGTTTGATATCAATGCCTCCTACTGTGCAACTTACACCACAGGATGCTTCTTCTTTTTTTTTCTTTTTGATAACAGGATGTCTGGACCAGTTGGCGTGCATCTCGACTAATTTTGGAATGGTTAAAAGTTAGACCGGGCAAACCCTTCGTTGGCCCCGAGGTATGAAATTTTGGCCTCCGTGAAATTCTAACATGCGACTTCATGGAGAATAAACACTTATTTGTTTTATTATGTCTACTGGGCCGAAACCTAGGTTTTCCACCAAAGGATGCTTGAAGGAATAGAACCATTAATTCAAAGCTAAAGATTCAATTGTTTCATTAGGTTTGTGGTTAATTTCGATGGGAATCAGAAAAATAATCAGGACGCTAGCTGGTGAGAACCTCTTGAATCCTTTACAATCTCATTCGCAACCGTTTCGACTAAATTTCAACTAAATTAGTTTATTTCTATTTTCCCAAACATTTGCAAGTGTTGGATCAATATTCACATTTTCCAATATTCAGATTTTTAGCTTATTTTTATCTTTTCTGAACCTTTTGTCAATTTCCATCTATATATTCTTCAACGTTTCTATGTTTTCCGGTCTAAATACAAAGTGGATTTGTTTAAAAAAATTTGATGAAGAAGCAAAACAAATTTACAAACAACGAATCGATGAAATTATAAAAGACAATTAGAAGAAGCAACAAGTTAAATTCACTCTTAAGATCACGCAAGCCATTTTTGCTTACTGCGCCACCATCTTTTCTGATTTCTATATATCGAGTTCTGGGAATACTTTAGCTAAGAAATCTTCCCAATTTGACATGATCTAATCCAAGAATTCGAACTTTAGAATATATTCCAGTTATTTGTTTTGTTGGAGTGTTACGCCAGTGTCTTAAATAGCTGTACAAACACTGCTTCTATGAATTGGCCAATATTGTACCCTCCCATTATTGCCACTTCACGTGGATCAAACGAAAGACTGGAAACATATTCACAGACAAATCCGTTTCATCAAATAGTAGCTGTACAAATTTAATGCTATTCATTTTTGGGTTTTCAGAGAGGTTTGAAAGTGTAATGAGTGAAGAAAGATAGATCGAGAGCATTTTATTGAAAACCGTGTCTAAATATACCAAACGGTCAAGCCCGACCGATTATTTATCAACTCAATGATGATGAACAACTTGAATGGGGGCAGCTCCTAATAAAAAAAAATACAAGTATTCTTCCTCATGGAGGGCCACTGTATGTTGGTGGGTGATCATGCCTACACACCTTAGCCATATGGATGACAGAGAAAGAGATGGACGGGGTGCCCATTGTTTCATTGTTTTATATCATATCACAGTTAATAAAAGGGCTGTGCTAGGGACAAAGCAAATGAGCAAAGAAAATACTCTCAAAGTGTACATGAATGGCTCAGATTCACTGTGCAGTGAATCTGAGTCGTTCATGTACACTTTGAGGGTCTTTTCTTTGCCTATTTTCTTTGCACTTAGCATTTCTCTTAATAAAATTTCAACAGCGAAACAAAAAATTATCAGATCTTCCTTTTTTGAGGGGACTAGGACCCGTGCAGTTCGCTTATTACGCCACAACGTTATAGTGCACCTTGGTATGATCTTTCGGCATCTCCTCAGCATGCACAATCTGCTCGGTGTACCTAATTGGAACTTCAATATATAGCCAATTGAACGAAATAGATTTGTTTTACTGTTTATTATTCAACTCATAACGAAAATCTACTTGTCTTTGTTTGTAAAAAATACTACCGTCTAATCAGGTTTGTAGGGATGACTGTTCAATCAAATTCTTCCCAAAACATTCTACTCTTCCAATTTTCGCAAGATAAATTGTTTGAATCATAGTAACGAGAGCTCGATAAAATTCACTGAGATGCACTTCATTTAAATTCGTAGTCCGATAGAGCACACTCGATGGACCTTGTTCATCATCATGGAAAAGAGTTTTTTTTTTTTTTTTTCTTCAAAGGATGGAATCTCAAATGGGGGTTTCCGTGGGACCCACAAAGCATATTAGTCTAATGAGAGAGCCAGAAGGGGCAGAGCGGGGGGGGGCACTGCACGCGCTTTGATGTCCCATCGTTGGTTGTTTACTAGACCAATAAAATACAAAGTCAGGATGGCCACATCCCCCCATCTACTCTCTATATAAACAACCCCTCACAATTTCCCTTCAAGCCTCAACTCAATTCAATTTTTAATACCATTCGAAATTCAGAACACCTTCAATCCCACATTCTCTCTCTCTCTCTCTCTCTCTCTCTCTCCTAGAAACAGAAAGAAGATGAAGATGAGCAGCAGCAGCATGGGAGGGTCAAAGAGGAGGATATCAGGCAGAGGCCTGGGAGGGGTCCTCAAAGAGCAACGGACCAGGCTCTACATCATCAGGCGATGTGTGGTCATACTTCTTTGCTGGCACGATTAATCCATTCCATCGTCAACGGCGGCAACAATGCGTCGTTTCTTTCTCTGTTTTTTTTCTTTTTTTTTAATTAGCTAGGAGGTGTAAATAGCATCAGCAGCGGATGTTAATTAGAAAATTAGAAACTCTCTGGAGAGTAACAATTTTTGGTCCAACCGGACTTTTTGGCTTTCTTGTAAATCGGGTAGCTTTTGAGTAATTATGAAACCTATGGTTTTTGATTAACGAGTTAAGAGTGTTTCATTAATTCTTCTTTTTATTCGATCAGAACGTGTGATGAATTTTCAAGAAGGGTTAATTAAGATCCAAATCAACGGCGTTCTTGATTTCCCTCTGGTTAGTTCATCACTGAGGCAACATCAAAGTATTAAACGATTATTTATTTATTTATTTTGACTTCGTATTAAACGATTATGAATAAACCAAATTGACAGAGGAAGAGGTGAGCTTTGTTGGAAATCAAGGAAGATTGATGAGTACTGAGGTGGATTTAGCAACTCCCAACCGACAGTACTCCACTTGCTAAAGAAAAGTGCCTTTCACCTTTTTCACTTACTAAATTTAGCAAGTCCTTGGAAACTGGAAATTTTTGTTTGGCTAAGATAAGAATTGTGCATCCATTGGTCATGGCATCAAAAATCTTAAAGTTAATTGAATGAATAGGCCCATACGATCGAGGAGGAGTGTTGGAATTTGTTCGTAGAAAAATATAAGAACCGATAGACGTCGGTTCGGTTTCGCTAAGGTTCTTATTTCAATAAGTAAGTTATTTGCAATTTTCAAGTTTAAAAACAATGGGCTTATTAAAATATTTTTTTGTGTAATATGAATCTTGTTTGATAGATCTCGATGAGATCTTTTGAACGATGCCAAAAAAAAAATGTTTTCATAGATACATTTTATTTTGAAGTTTGAAAATTATAAATAAACTACTTATTTTTTAAAAACCTTAGTGGAACGGGTTGGTTTACTTTTCCTTGGCAAATGTTTAGTACTGCCAAGACAGTCAAAGGCCCAATTTTTATTGCCCCTCTTTCTTGAATGGTGAAAGAGGGTGTGAGATTAGAAACGGAGCATTTTCTGATTTTCTCACCTAAACTCACAACGGTGAGAAAGGCGAAGAGCCAATCAAACAAATTCGTTGACAGGTATAAATTGACATTAAAGAAGAACAGCTCATTTCAGACTAATCCCTACTTGAACTATAGACGGACGAGCACAAGCCCTCGCCACCGTAGCTAAGAAAGTCGTCTCAAAGGGGTCATGAGCGGGTAAAAAATCCTTGCAACCACCTCCTATCCCACGGAGACAAACTTTTCTCCATGGAGATAATAATCATTATCAGTCCAAAACCTATGGGGTGTTCCTAATTCTAAGGGGGGTAAGGAAAGCTAAGGCTACTAGACCCGGCCTATGCCATCCTTATCTACACCCCGAGATCTCAGGATTCTCTGGTCCTGATGGTACTCTACCTCCTAAGCGCATGTAAAACCACGTACCCCGTGATGCAAGGGCAAGTTAGGGGTGTTCCGCTTTTAAAAAATGTACTTTTTTTTTCAAATGAAGATGATTTCAAATTCAAATATAATAAAAATGAAAAATATTTTTTCAAATTTTTTTAGACCGTTCAAAAGATCTCAATGAGATCTATCAAACAATATTCATATTGGTAGAAAAATTATTTGCGTAAACGCATGATTTTTGATCTTGAAAAATCTTCTTTTTCTAAAAGTACTTTTTACTGTTCATTTGGAACAGCCTCTTTGCAACTCTTATTTTCAAAATGCTCGATTGGGTTCTTTTCCTTTCCACACTACAAATCGACCGACTTATGTATCGGACGAGTGTTGGTTGACACCACACCGGTATCCTTAGTTCTTGCTTGCATGCAGGTCATTGGTCGAGCACAACAGAAACCGATTCATCATTCATTTTTACTCAAACCAAATGAGTACGTTGTTTGGAAAAAACCATAACATTTTCTTTCCCCTTATCTTTTCATTTCTTATAAGATCCCGCAATCCAAAAGGGCAAAAGGATATTTTAATTTTTAGATTCAAACAGTCACTAAACTGCCCAAGCTTTGTCATCAATGGCTTAGTGGAGATGATGATGATGATGATGATGCAAATGAGCATGGGTTATTGGCGGGCCCATTTTCTTTTTGCTTATCTTTTCGAATCTTGTATATACTCTATATAATCCTAATCTTTGACTAAAATCATTAGATGATCGCTAAAGGCTCATATAAAACCAAACCCAAGTTTTCAACCTTAATCATTTGAACAGAGGAAAAAGCAAGCTAAAGGGGGCCAAATTCTTGTTAACGAGGGTCCCTAAAACATTTTCAAGATCATCTTATGGGCCCATTAAATCATATAAAGTAGACGTATCCTAATTATCGATCTCATAATGACTCCTATTCAAACCACTATTTTCGTCAATAAAATTCCGTTCTTGGAAACTTTTTGACGGCGTGTACAAAAAAAAAAAAAAAAACAGAGGTCTTAATTGATTGCATGCTCGCATGCCGGAATCCTACTGTTCTTTCTTCCGTTCTTTTTTCCCCCCTTCTATTACATTAAAATCGATGGTTCTTATTTCACGTTTTTAGATCATCATAAGGGCCCATTAATCATATAAAGTAGACATCCTAATAATCGATCTCATAATCACTCAATTGAAACCTCTAATTTCGTTCTTGAAAACCTTTTGACGCCATGTAAGAAAAAAAAAAAAAAAGAAGTCTAATTAATTGCATGCTCGCGTGCCAAAATCATAGAACTGTTCTTTCTTCCTTTCTTTATTTTTTTTCCCCTTCTATGGTTCTATAGCTTATTCCTATTCTCATTTTTAGATCATCATAGAGGCCCATTAATCATATAAAGTAGGCGTCCTGATAATCAATCATAATCACACAATTCAAACCAATAAATCCGTCGACGAAATTTCGTTCCTGAAAACTATTTAATGGTACGTTAATATCTAAAGCGATCTGAATTGCATGCTCGCGTGCCAAGACTTTACTTGAAAGATTCTTGATCATCTTTTTCTTTCTTTCTTGTTTTTTTTTCCCCCCTATTACATGACAGTTTAACTTGGGAAATCGAAAAGGCCTCTGACCAAAATAGTAAAAGCGTGGTAACATCGCCAGAACCATGTTTATTAGTTCCACTCTATTTACATTTTTTAGTTTTATTTTACTTCTCTCTTCATTATTAGCATGTTTAAAACCAAACCTAGCCTTTGATTAAAAAAAAAAAAAAACATATGTTAAGGTCATCTACAATACTATAATAAAAAATTGATAACCAAAAGTTATCACATCAGCTTTTGATTATTCATTTAAGAGATTGTTAAGTTAACAATGTAGATGTCTACAATAGCATAGTCAAAATTAGATAACCAAAACTTATCATATCATATTTTCAAACTACAAAAAACTAAAACTATGAATAGTAGAAAATAGTTTTTCTAAAAATAGTTTTGAAACTAATAAAAACTATTTACTAGAAATAGAAAATAGTTTTTGAAACTTTTTTTTGGGAAAAAATGTTTTTAAAAAACTGTTTTCTAAAAAAAAAACAATTGTTTAGTAAAAATTTTCTTCCTAAAATATTGTTCGAAGAGAGAGAGAGAGAGAGAGAACATTTTCGTAAAATGATTGGTGTATTTTATTGAGAATATGTAAGATCTATTAAATTTAGTAATTGTCAGAGCATCAACAATATAATAATCAAAATCAAAAGATTGTTAAAGTTAGCAATGTATGCTTAAAGTGCTCACATTATAATAATCAAAGTTAGCAACCTCCTAACCAATAATCAAATTTGGGCATTTGAATAATCAAAAGTAACAATGTGAGACTTTACATTGGTAACTTTAGCAATCCTCTAAAATGAATAATCAAAAACTGATGTGACAAATTTTGATTATTCACTTTTGATTATTACATTGCAGATGCTCTCAAAAGATGCTAATTTTGGTTATCCAAAGCTCAAACTTTGATTATTTCTAAGGAGGTTGTTAAGTTTGATTAGAGCATTATGAGCCATATTTTACACCAACATTGTTAACTTTAAGAACCTTTTACTTTTGATCATAGCATTGTGAATACTCTAAGGCGTAAAATTGTTTGCCAAAATCCCTTACGGGGGATTCAGTAGTTGTCAAGAATGTTGTGCACAAAATGGATTCTCAAGAAAAACAAAGTGACGTGAAGGGAAGGAAAATAGAATTTTATTTCCTGTGTTTGCTCTTTTGATACGGAATCTTGCAAAAAAAACTACAAATTCATCCTTTTAGCAGCACCTATTTTGCAGGAAAATATTTCCTTGTAAAAAAATTTAAGGCCAACAACTATCTTGATAACTAAACACACAAAATGACAAAAAAATAAAATAAAAAATTAATGATTTTCTCATCCTTTCAATGCAGTTGAACGGGACCTAAGGTGTACTGGACTTAACACCCTGTTGTCTTTGTTTTTGTGATTAATTTCCCACCCAACAACTGATGAGTTATTATCCGATTAAGATGCGGCGTTGGTCGAACAGAAAAGGGTAGGTAAACGACCTTTTCACACTATGCAGTTACATTACGCGTATGTGGGTCCATTTTGAGTCTTACAAAATTCTAAAAAAATGTTCATAAATTTTAAATATTATTTTATAGAGACCTATAAAAAATTAATTCCAATAATTATCGGTAAGCTATTATTTCTGGATTCGAATGGGGCAAAACTGCTCAACTGCGCAATTTCGTCCTTACGAATCTAGAAATAATATTAACCGATATCCGTTGAAACTGATTATTTATAGGGTCCATAAAATAAAATTTTAAAATTTATCAATATTTTTCTGAATTTACGTGAAACCCGAATCCTAGGTAACTATGTAAGTGTATGTAGTACTTGGGTCTATCCACTCGCACTGATCAATAATTTTGTTGTTGGCGTTTTGCGGGCGAAGAAAACTCTTTTGTGGGGCCTTGAATTATTGAGGCCAACTCATATTCACGTGTGCCACGTGTACGGGAAGAAAAGTACCTGCAATTAACACTGTACCCTTTTGTTTGTTTTTAACCTTTTTTCAAGCTTTTGCAAACCAGAGGTGGCTAACAATGGAGAAAGGAAGAGCTGCAGAATGAAAATTAGGTTGTCTTCTGTTGGTAGACAAGTGGCAAAAATGTTGATGGTGGAAGCTACTGTTTATTTTGGGCCTCAAAATTTTTGCGCACAATTTTCAATAAGTTTTCTCTATTCATCTCTCCTCACTTATTATTCGCAAAAACTTCTTTCAAAACCCAAGCCGAACAGGATAAACCTTTCTCAAAATTAGTGTTACACCTCTTGAAATTTCTAAAAGGGAAAATTTCAAAATGACACCTGAACTTTCACTTCAATGTCATCGAAACACCTGAACTTCATTTTATTTCAATTAAACACCTGAACTTTCAAAATCTCCAAATTGAGGCATCTGCCGTTAACCTTCATCCATTTCCTTCACAATCGGCTGATGTGGCTCATTTCTGCCATTAAAGGACCCCACTAGACATTTTAGAAAGTGAACTCAACGCTCACAATCACAACCAGAAATGAGTTCACTTCCTAAATTTGTGCATTGAGTTTACTTCCTAACAAATCTAGTGGGGCCTTTTAACGCCAAAAATGAGTTACATCAGCCGATTTGTGAAGGAAATTGATGGAAGCTAACGGCAGGTGCCTCAATTTGGGAATTTTGAAAATTCAGGTGTTTAATTGAAATAAAGTGAAGTCCAGGTGTTTCGGTGACATTGGAGTGAAAGTTCAGGTGCCATTTTGAAATTTTCCCGATCTAAAATGTCACTATTCTTTTTTAGTTTTAAAAACTACTCCTCCCGTTCTGATTTATTTATCCGCTTTTTGACTTTATTACCTTGTCCAAATTTGTTTGTCCATTTGACTTTTAAATAGATAAAATTTTCTTTTTGCTCTTACTTTTTTGAAAGGGAAAATTTCAAAATAGCACCTGACCTTTCACACAAATCACGCATAGGCACTTACTAACATTTTAATATAATATTATAAAAAAAAAAACACCTGATCTATTTAAAAACCCATCAATGTTCCACCCGCCGTTAACTTTCCATCCAAAAACAGACAAAAATGTTGGAATGACCTACATCTGACCATTTGGAGGGAAACCAATATGCATTTTAAGAGAAAAACACATTACTCCATTGATTTCTCCCGCCAAAACCCACCTGTGGGGCCACGGAGTTCCAATAAAAACTATTTTTTCTTTTTTTGTATAACTTTTAGTTTTGTTTTTCCTTTCTTTTCTTTTCTTTTTTTCGCGTTTGTTAGTTTTGCGCCAACCTTTTGTGACTTATTGATTCGTCTCGACATGACGAATCGAAAATTTTTTTTTTTTACTTTTACCTAAATATTTTAGAAAATAACCATTTTTAAGTTTAAAAAAATGACTATTTTCCAAAATATTTGGGCAAATATATAATTTTTTTACTTTTCTAATTCGTCTTGACTAGACGAATCAGAAAACAAAAAAAGTGAGGCACAAAACTAAGAAACACGAATTTTTTTAAATAAGAACAAAATTAAAAGTTATAGAAAAAGTTAAGTGGAATAGGAATGTCCCAAAATCCCCAAACACTTCCTTTTTTCCCTTCATTTGCCTCACTTCATCTTAAGCTAGCTCTGCCGAAAAAACTGGCACATAAATTTGATCCCCAAAATGTGCTATAACCAGTTCAACAAAAACAAACAGTTACAATAACCGAGATAAAGTCTTATAAATATTACTCTCATAACAAATCATTGGAACTCCATGGTCCCTTAGGTGGGTTTTGGAAGCAGAAAGCAGTAGAGTAATGTGTTTTCCCCCCAAAATGTATATTGGTTTCCCTCCAAATGGCCGAATGTAGGCCATTTCAGCATTTCCGTCTATTTTTTGATGGAAAGTTAACGGCAGGTGGAAAATTGATAGGTTTTTAAATAAGTTAGATGTAATCTTAATAATATTAAAAGGTCAGATGCCCATGCGTGATTTGTGTAAAAGGTTAGGTGGTATTTTGAAATTTTCCCTTTTTGAAATGAAGTAACTTTTCAAAAAAAGTGAAGGGTAAGTATTGGAAAATAAACTATTTTTAGGTGTAATCATTATGCTTCTTAAATAAGTTGGATTCCCAATTTTGGACAAGTAAATCGGAACGGATGGAGTAGTATCCTAAGTTTTGTAAGGTTCTGTTTGTAACATGGTGATTTAACGTTGCATTATTTATTTTTTCAATGTATTAATCTTTGAGAGCGGATTACAATGATTTAACGTTGGTTATGATACCATTCATACGTTATTGATACATGGTATCTGACAATTTCCCCAGATGTAATTCTTCAATTTGTCAAAAATGCTCTACAAATATGAAAAGAATTTAATTTAATTTTTCAATATCGCCCTACGAAATGTTTTTCACCCCATGAGTGCAAATTGTCCTTCTATTTGACAGTTCAATGAGTTGTCACCTGTCAATAAACGAAGGAAAAAACACACGTACTCCAATGCATTTTTTACATTTTTCAATCTGCTTTCATATATTTTTCACATATTTTAATACACTTTTAAATGTTAATTTCTTCTCCACGTGAAGAAATTCACAAATACCTTTTTTCCCCAATGCACTTTTTACACTTCTCAATCTGCTTTCATACATTTTTCACATATTTCAATGCACTTTTAAATGTTAATTTCTTCTCCTGTTTTACACATGAAGAAATTCACAAATACCTTTCTTCTCCAATGCACTTTTTACACTTCTCGATCTGCTTTCATATATTTTTTTTGCATATTTCAATACACTTTTAAACGTTATTTTTACACAGGAAGAAATTCACAAATACCTTTCACGCTTTTTATGTTAAGCCTGAAAATTAAATAGGTATCAAGTGCACATGCCGAAAGCCAATAATCAATTTTTGCAATGATCACCACCAATCCCAACATAGATACCATTCATGATTTTCTTTTGAACTTCATGAAAGACAGTTGTATGTCAATGTTCTTTTAAGGTCAAATTTACCCCACAATCATATTGATTAATGTACTAATTTTTAGAGCCCCTCCAAGGGGTTTGAATCACTTCGTTCAAGCCAAAATTATTGGTGCAATAGGAATTTTATCAAATTTTGGTAAAATTGTCGAATAGTGTCAAAACTCGTTTTTCCTTTACCTTGACTTATCACGGCCGTTGGATCACTTAATCATTTTACAGAAATCGGGAGAGAGAAAAATGTAACAACATACAAATACCAATGATATAGCAATTTCTTATCGTTCCATTTATTGTGTCCAATTTTTCGTGGAGAAATGACAAAATAATTTTTTTTTACTTGAGAAATGACCAATAAGTGAAGGTCATTTCTTGCTATCTCATGCCAAATGATGACTTTGGCATGACAAAAAAAAAAAAGCTTTTCCAAAACATTAACTTTGGTCTCTCTTTTCTTCTTCTTCTCTTCTTAATTATATATAAAACAACAATTATAATGGTTTTTTTTACTTTAGATGCAAAACAGGCAGAGAAGATCATACCATCATAAACTAAAATTTGCAGTGATACTAGTAGTCTTCCATGTTTCACAATCTTTGGTGATACGGGTTTATGGTTAAAGAATTTCACACACACAAAAAAAAAAAAAAAAAATAGTAAAAAGAAGTTTTATTCACCATAACTGTAGGGCGGGGAAGAGTACAGTAGAGAAGCCGGAATCTCCAAAATTTTATTCTGTTGTCGGCCACACCACACAGTTTGAGGTGCCCACCAAACCGCCACCTCAAACTCAAATCAAATAAAACAAATAGGGCCCCACACCACCCGACAAATGGTGGATCAGTCAAATGGACAGCCCCTTATCGATCCCACGTGCATTTCCTCATCTTCAACCCCACCACTCCTCTCTCTCTCTCTCTCTCTCTCTTCGTTTCTGAGCAACCATGGGTCCCCACCCAGGCACCCACATTTTCTTAATCTCCAGCTCTTTGCGATGTAATCTTGCTGCATTAGAGATATCGGAATGGGGGGTGCTAGTGCACTCACCTCATTATATATCGTGTAACGCGATGGATTCGGTCGTCTAATTCGGTACAAAAGGCAGCTTCTACAAATTTGAACTGTTAGTTATTCGGAACAGGCCCGAAATTGAATTGTTCCCGTAGCTTGTTTTGGTGGGTAAATTACCAGTGATGGGTCAAGCATAATAGGAGTACATAGTCTTTTCTTGGCTAGTTATAGCGGCTTAAATATCCGTGGTGAGCTTCAGAAGGGACCAAAAGTCATAATAATTCATACCACCTCATTAAGGGCTAGTAGAAGATAGCTGGGCTTGGCAAGAGACCAAGGTTTGATGGAACGTCAAATGCATGACTCGAATCTTAGATCTTTTGACCACCCGAACCACTTGCATGGGAGCAAACCATGAAAGTCATGTAATGTCCATTGGGCACATAACTTAGTAATATCATCACTCAAGTGTCTATAATCTGATTCGAACACCCTAAACTATCAAAAAAATATTAAATCTTAGACAACCGAACACTGCTAGTACCACAATTCGGGCACATGTAATTTAATAAGGCAGCTACAAATGTCCGATCAACTAAATTTTATAATAAAATAATCTCCACCGTGATATATATTTCAGCCTGTCTATATATGTACGCCATTGTATATGCATGCGTGCATATTTCAAGTCCTGCCCCATCCACATAAGTACAGGATCACAGCATCTGGGACAGGAAGTAGTTGCAACTAAAAGCAAATTGTACTACATTAAGGGCTATTTTCGGTAGTAAAAATTTTGAAAATTTTTTATTTGTGGTCGAGAAGTTATTCGGTATTTCCGGCAGTGAATAAATTGTTGATGGATTTGTAAGTAGAGTTACTGTAACAAAAAAAGCTTTTGTTGACAATTTTTTTTGTTAGTAGAAACGAGATGATAAAATGTTGAAATTTTTTTGATAGTAAAAACGAGATAGTAAAATGCGTTAAGTTTTTAGTGTTTTTTTTGTTGGTGGAAACACAAATGGAATGGGATGGGGTTCATGAGAGTAATGGACTAGAACACACTCCTCACTGTTTATTGGGAGCAATTCAGCTCCAGTTTTTTTTTTGGTCCAGTCCGGTCCAGTTTTGGGCCGGGAGGGGCCCACAACAATGATCGGAATCGTTCATTTTGTAGAGCTCGTCGAATATGTTGTCCACGCCAAAAATTAGCTTCATCGAACATCAATAGGTACATGGATGAAACAGATTTGTACAAGGAAAAAGTGATGACAAAAATTAAGTTAAAATTAATAATTGCCCATTTTTTTCATGCATAACTGCTTCATTCATGCATCCTAATCACGTCAATGTTAATTTTTGGCGACGATTTACATATTCAACGAGCCTTCTACAAACGAACGCCGAGAGGCCACAACGGCCCAAACTCGACCGACCTGACAAAAAAACTGGAGCTGAATTGTTCCCCGTGGCCCCCCTTGTTTTTTTTTGTTTTGTTTTTTTCTAAGTTCATTTCTCAATGTTTTGAAGGGTGATTTTCCAAGCAATTGCATGGAGGACCGGTGGGATGGACCAATATTTCCTTTGTGGCAGGGTCAACTATGGCTTAAGTCCGAACATTATAGATCAATTAGAATCCCCAATTGATCGAGAATCGTTACGCTGATTCAATCCCGTCCACCCTTTAACTGAGCCAAAAACAAACTGCCTTCTCTTTTAGATTATACTAGCTTTCTCTTGGTAGTCCTCTCCTGTCGTCCAATGATAACTGCCAACACTTTTTTTTTTTTTTTGGATAAGTGCCAACACTATGAGTGTAGCATTCTCCTAGGTTAAATAAAACCCATTAATTTCGGGCCTTCTCTTTTCCATTAAGATTTCATACGACTACTATATACAGCTATGTGTTTATGTAGCCAACTAGTAAAAATAACTCCTAACCCGTCCAAAATCATATTTCTGGCCTGGAACAGCTTCTCCGAAATCATATCGAATTACGAGTCAGTTTCGGAGTTTCTTCTTCTTCTTAGAAGCCATATCCAAAATCACCTCCCCAAATAAAGAGCCAAACTGGACAGATTGTCAAGGTCCTTTATGTCTGTTCACTTTCACACACAACATCCAAAGAGAGACCCTGAAATTTCACTATCAAAACTCTTCAATAACACACCATGTCCCATCTAAACTCGAAGGGCATCTATTCATTATTTTATTCCTATTTTTTGCGGATATAGTATACATCGGGGGATTAGAGGAAAATTGTGGATTAACAACAAAAAAGGTTTGGCATCTCTCCATAGACTCGAACGCCGAACCTCCCCCTTAGATGGAAGCCAAGGGGTACAACCAGATAGGCAAACAACCACACCCAAAGGCACATTCATCTATTAACAACAAAAGGGGTTTGGCACCTCTCCATACACTCGAACGCCGAACCTCCCCCTTAGATGAAAGCCAAGGGGTACGACCAGATAGGCAAACAACCACATCCAAAGGCACATTCATCTATTTTTATCCAGACATTTTCCTTCAACATGTTGCCACTCTGCTTGGAAGAGCATCCACCCGGTATCCCCACCACAAGCACTGATGTTGCTCATGAACAAGCACTTGGGACCCGTCATATCAAGGGTGGGAAACATGGTCTCTCTCCCAAGCCATTTTCAGGACCAACACCGTTAAGTGTTAAGGCTCTCTAGGTTCAATGAATGCTGGAATCCAAGCTGTGCTTCACTCAAAATGCAACCAATCAACTTGGGTTTTTGTTGATATCGATAGAACACCACTAATTCCAATCACCAAATGTCCCACCTCAGTTTTGTACTCAAGCTAAGAAGAAGGATCATATTCCTCATTAGACTAAAGCCCGGACAAAAAGTCTCTTATGGGTGTCCTATAGACTTGCAACATAACTGATGTGCATGAAACAATTACAATTCAGGCTTTCATGCAATATGTAAGATCCCCAAAACCATATAGACAGCAAATTTTTGTTTGAGTCTATTACAGGAAGCAAAAGGATTAGACACTTCAATCTATTTCAAAAGGAATAGGTCAAAAAACCAGTGTCGCTCTGTCACGAAGAGAGTTCTAGATCTTCACAAAAATCTTGTTACTGGCACTTTTGTACAATGTGTGCAATGAAGACACTTCCCCGTGCTTTAGTCAATCACCTAGCTTCCACCCCACGCAACAAAACTCTCCTGCGAACCAAACTCCTAGAAAAACACGAGAAATATACCAATCAGGAAAAATTAATTGCAAAGAGAAGATCAAGTGAGCATGAGAACCAAAAATAAATAAATTAACGTAAAAAATAATAACAAACGATGGTAAACAAAGCAAGATAGCAGAGAAGATAACTGAACATACAATCTGACTCAGCCGGAATTCAGGAGGTGTATCGAGTTCAATGTTTGCTGCGTCAAGGACCAAATCTTGGCATTCTACTAGGTCCTTCTTTAAATACTCAGGTCCTAAGATAGCATAATCAGAAAGGCATGACTTGACCTTCAATTCTCCATTTTCATTCTCACCTCTAGTAGGGGACTGGCTCTGGAGAAGATCATCACACAAAGACAGCCCTTCCACGAGTTGTTGTGAACTTAACAGATACTGCGACTCACCTTCCCACCATTTTGGGTCTTCACCAGTTTGATTATCATCGTTATCTTCTACTTGATCAGCATCATTTTTCGCCGCTAGGAGAGATTCATGAATCTCTTGATAATTGGGGTTCCCAAATGGAGCTTGTGCTTTTTCTTCGACATGCCCCATCTCATGATGCTTAAAGAATTAAAGGGAAAAACAATTGTTAGATTCTTTTTCTGCACGAGCCTTAAGTAGAAGCAAAATTCAAAAAGGTAGTTAGGGACAGCCACATAAAAGTTCTCTTACATGAAAATCCTCTGATAACTTCTTCCGCAAAAAGAAACTTGACTAGGAGAGAAGGGGGAAAAAAGAAGAAGTTAACTGCAAAGTGCAGACCTGAATTTGATCTTTTTAATCAAAATATCTCTTTTGTCTGTGGTCAAAATGATGTTACAGCCAAATCAACAAATTTGAAGAAGGTATAGGAGCATACCACCAAAATTGGTCATTTTAACCTAGTTTTATGTTTTCAGTGCCAAACGAAAAAGAGAAAGGAAAAGTCAATATGCCAAAGCAACACTTACACAAGGTAAGTGACATATCCCTGAAACTAAGTGACATGGGTACTTACATATCTTAGGTAGCCGCCAAAGGAAAGTCCACAAGGACAACAGTTAAAAGTTTGTATTACCTGAGGAGCGGGAGCTATGCAAGTAATGGCGGACTCATTTCCTAGGTCAAAGCCAGAGAATCGTCTTTCAGTCCGAGGTGGTTCAGGAGTCACTGGATCCACTTTTCCATGAATGAGATCATTGTCATCAGGCAAATTTTGTTCCCATTTGTCCATCTGTTTGATTTGTTGCTGCTGATAAAACACCTTGGATACAACATATTCCCCCTCCTTTTCATCTTCTCCAGTGCCAATGTGATACTGGTGCATCACCCAATTGGTTTTCTCCGCTTTCCCACCCCTGATTGGGGTCACATAAAGAACCATGATCTTCTTACATCCTTGTTGAACCCCATCCACAATAACAGGTTTGGTCCTCCCAGTCTTGTGCCAACGAACGTCGCCAAAATCATCACCATGTATCTTCCGACGCTTCCGAGTTCCAGTATTATAAGCCTTGATTGCTCTATGAAAGAAATGAGAAGCACTTCCATCTTGCCGAACACCTAAAACTACTGTATTTAGAACTCTCATAATTCAACTACGTCACACGGACTCTTCAAAATGTATGAAGTGCATGTGCCTAACACGCTTGAGCAAGGGGTGGGATAAGTGTCCAACATGTTTTGTAGGACACTCACCAAGAAAGCACCTTTAACATTCAAGTTTACAGCTCAACACTAAGCTCTTATACTACTATAGTAGTAGTATGTCTGACATATCAGAGTCAAAATTCAGTATAGAAAGTAACACAAATATACTAGTAAAGACACGTACATTGTTCAGGGTGCAGTGTCTTTGCATAAGAATTTCTGGATTAGGCTAGTCCGAAACTTGTACATATGCCCATACCAGAGTCTATTGAGCATATAGACCATGATCATTTTGGGATTTTGGAGTTTGGGTAATGAGTGGAGACTGCAGAGAGAGAGAGAGAGAGAGAGAGAGAGAGAGAGAGAAATGAGAGTTTTAATATTGACATAAAATTTATTGGGGACCGTGCACAGAGAGAAAAGGTTGAGCCTTGAGTCCCAAAACGAACACGGTCATAGTGATTCGAGATACCTATGGAACAAAGCAGAAGAGACTAATAAGCTAAATGCTTGTACTCACCTGGCAAATGCTGAGGATGGGTGTAACAAATTCCTTCATCTTCATTAACAGTTGGAATGAACTCATCAACAAAAGGATGGGGTTCCTTATTCCCAACACCGTTTTTTGAAAGCAAATGCCATAGAATCTCTTGATCAGATGGATCAAATTTCACACCTCTGGGTAATCCTGGCCAAGCTTGAGCCACCTGGAAACATAAAGGTTCCAAATGCTCTAACTGGTTCTAAAAACAAAGATCAAGCAAGAACACAACTCTTGTGATCGAGATTTATAACAAAGATAAATCACTTCCTCTCATTGTTTAGCTACTATTATGCTTTTGTGTTTCTAATTTTAACTTCTTTTTGTGTTCCTGGATGCAAAGAAATGTTGTTGTGGAATAAAAAAGGAAACCATGGAATGAGTGTTTTCCACATGGTAGGTGGCAAAGCCGAGAATAACTTCCTGTCTTCCTCAAAGCATGATGAAAATGACTTGAAATATTCTTTCACTTCAGTAGTCTGCACTCTGTATCAGATCCTATGCCTGAACATTGAACGTCAACCACAAATGTGGCAAGTTCTCATACAAGGACAAATTAGAGAACCCTGATAAGCCACCAAGCAATCCAATGCACAAGGTCATTTTACTTATCGACTCATGGAACAATCCATGCAATTGTATATGCGAAACTCCAAAAAAAACTCACGGTCAGCTTTCATAAAATGTGTCAAATACTTAGTTTGAAGTATTTTGGACCTCATGCTTGTCTTTCAGAATCTCAGAAATATTTTGGAAGATGTAAAACTAAACCCTTAGAATAAACCTATGGCCACCACCAGACATTCCAATCACACAAGTTCTAGATTTCTGGAACCTGCAGGCTTCATGTATAGGAAATCTTGCAAATACTCACCTTCTACATCTGGAAGCCCTAAAAACTATTTTCTACCGTTCTGAGTCGTAATGTTAGCAAAATGCCAACTTTACATAGCTATCACCCATCACTATACTTTCTATGCATGCATATATAATTGTCATATACTCATATATAAGAAGAGAGTTCATAGCCGTGCCCAGTTGTCTTGACGAGGTTCTTAGATTCCATCCGCTTTGGAGCAAAACATTCACAGTGCATTTGAACTGACACTTTGACTGTTCACAATCCAAAGAAAAGAAAATCACATGCGGCTACACCATCACAAAAGCTGAAACCGAAATGAAATTACAAGTGACAAACAATAGGACTATGGCAAGTCTGATAGGCTCCTTTCATGCACCTCAGTCAACAGGAAGGGCCTAGCTGCCAAGGTGCGCAAAAACCTTTGACATGACTCATGAGCCCCATGAAACTTCGAGCTTTCATGGCTCAGAGGCCACGGACAGAGGTTTAGCCATAATTCTACGATAAGGCAGACCTACAGAGAAAGCGACCACACAACCAGACAGAACATCAACCAATACATTCACGAGTTATGTCCTAACTACCTGATCTCATTCTGACCAGTGACCAGTAACCAACAAGAGGGTGAAAAACAAGAAAGTGTTTTCTAGCACATAGCCAAACCTCTATAATTAGAACAAACTACCCCTTGCATCAAAGAAGCTTTACCATACATCGCCCACACAACTCTATAGTGATGCTAACAACGCTCCACTGCCTCTCTCTCTCTCTCTTAGCTCGAACGTTCAATCTCTCTCCCAGTCGTCCTATTTGTGTTCAGAGCTGATGATGCATTTTTTGCCACTTTCCAACTTACATGTTTGGATAAGTGAAGGAGATATGTTGGACAGAGTCTGACACATGTCCAACTTTCCAACACATGTCAGTCATGGACTTACAGCCACCTCCTTAATGCGTATGTGC
This sequence comes from Rhododendron molle, assembly GCA_025413875.1. Classification (NCBI taxonomy): domain Eukaryota; kingdom Viridiplantae; phylum Streptophyta; class Magnoliopsida; order Ericales; family Ericaceae; genus Rhododendron; species Rhododendron molle. The sequence goes on from CM046396.1 coordinate 32,816,400, forward strand.
TTCACAGATACCAACTGAAATTTTGTAAACAATTTCCAACATTCCTAGTCAAAGTGAGATGAAAAAAGAAAAAAGAAAAAAAGAACAACATCTGCTGTACAATATCCAAATTCAAGTACACATTTCAAATCTCACCATCATTACCCATATGCAAGTTTTATAAGACCAAAGGAGAGAAATTGTACATCACTGTTGTCGATGACATAGTGGCAATTAGGGCAAGCTCTAGTTGGGTTGCTTTTCCAGCTCACGCTTTCAGGATCACATGAGCTAGATGCACTTTTGATTTTTGTTGCAAATCTATTGCTGTCAACCAACCATGATGGTCTGCAAAGTTCACAACCAAATAATAACAATCAGGAATTTCGTAGCTGTAACAAAATGCTGATAGAGGAAGGAATTTATCATTTTGAAGCAATTTCAAGACTGATTCCTTAGCTAGCAGACATGGGCCAGAAACAAAGAATTAAACAGGCGGAAATAGCAATTGCATGACTAGAACTTAGCAACAAGAACAGATAAGGCTGTTAAATGATATAAAAGTCAAGCTTGTAATATTTGTAAAGCATAGATCACTAGAAAATAAGCTCACTCACCCCTTGTTGGAGGTTCAAAGGGTTGTGGTACCCCGAACAGCCAAACATCACAAGACCTCAAGAAGTGTATGTAAATTACTACGAAATGCCACGTTGTTACATAAGGGGTCTCGTTTTTACAGTGCTATTAAGAGTATAAGATGGCGATCGCCTGATCGGTGAAGGAGAAAGACAATCGGTGAAAAGAACAATTTTATGCCAAAGCCTTAAGGCAGAGTAGTGCTGCCATGGCATATAATCTCACAACAGCAGATTAAAATTTTTCCAGTCATCAGAAAGAATGGAAACAGAATGAGCTAATTAGAGATTATAACATATTAATTGCTTTCAAGTTTCAACCAGGACAATTAGAGGGGGAAAGGACATTTGAAATATTATTATGTCACATTATTAAACAGGCTATATGATATCCCAAAACTCAAACAAAAGATACCTGACCTTGTTGAAAGTAGAACATGATAACGATAAAAGCAAAACATCCTTGACTCAGTTCAAAGTTCAAACCTAAGAAAAAAGCTCCTACATTACATACCGCAAAGATCAAGTCTATTAACCAATATGGATCAAGTCTACTAAGTGCATTAAAGAAGTTAGTACTCCCTCCGTCCCTTTTTAAGTGTCCTGCTTCGTAACTCTAATTTATTAAAAAGATATTATCATTATATCTTTCACATCAACTTTTTCCTCCATTTTTCCTACTTACCCATCATCATTACTCTTTTACTCACTTACTTTTCAAAAAGGAATGTACTTTTAGGGACAAAATAAACAATACACCAACTTTTACCCACTAACTTTACAAAATGGACACTTATTAAGGGACAGTCCAAAATGAAATACTGGACAATAAAAAAAGGACGGAGGGAGTATCTTTCTTTTAATAAGTAATAAAATTTTATTAAACAAGCATAAAGAGGATGTATTGCCAAAGGTTAGATCCGTCTCTAATCCTCCTCTGCCCATACCGCAAATGATTATGGATTAGATGGGTTCTGGTATTGTTGTTGTTGTGAAGCATCAAGGGGATGTCACCCATGTACAAAACAAAGCGAGGAATAAACAATAAAAGTTAACCAAGTTAGTATCAATAGGGAAAAGTGTATACTTGAGTGGCCTATTCTTCTATGTTTAAAATCACAACCCAAACCAAAACCCTTGGAATGTGATTCAAACCCATCAACCATCTGGTCTACTACATTAAACAAAAGGGTCAGAATTGCTTTAATAGGAGCTTAACTGATGATTATTGATGGGTCAAAACCCATACACAGAAAGGCTCCTATTTTCTTCCACACTACCACAAGCCCAACCAATGAACCAAATGCGCGGTGATTCGAGCAGTCGACTCAGAACTGAGTAAGAGTGCGTCGTTACGTTCTTGATACACGAATATAGCATTCAAAACGGGTTCATCGCAAAGATGCGTACATATTTGGCCACAGAGAGAGAGAGAGAGAGAGAGAGAGAGAGAGGGGGAAGTGCACACCTAGCCATGACAGTGAGAGATGCGATTAGATCATCAAAACCGTCTATCGTCTACCAGAGGTTTGCTTCCCTACGAGAGTATTTGTTAGGAACTTCCCACGTTTATCCTTTGACGATTGGTTTTAAAATTTGAAACCGTGCTGGTACGGTTCTACTTCTAAGCGAAGTGACGGCCAAGCCAAATAATCTACGAGAAGCGACTGTTCTGTACCTCGGGGCGGTGGTGGCCGTAGTAGAAGAAGGCTCCGTTTTCAAACCTTAAAAGTACTTATTTTTTATTTTAATGAAGGCAATTTCAGGTTCAAAAATAATATATTTACGTAAATAATTTTTTTAATATAGATTTTGTTTAATAGATCTTATCAAGATTTTAATACGGTGTAAAAAAATAAAAAATTATTTTTCATTTATATTATTTTTGAACTTGAAAATGTGAAATAAACTGCTTATTTTGTAAGAAGGTTTCTGGAACGTAGTCGAAGAATTCAGACCTGTCCCGCTTAATTTTTAGCATGTTTCGTAATCATTCAAAAAAAAATCGCAGTAGTTAAAGTTTTAACCAAATTTTTGTGTATTATTAATTTATTTTGACGAGAAAAATTAAAAAAGGAAAAAAGAATTTACTCAAAATTATTTTTTATGACTTTTTTTTTGCCAAAAAATGGTTGTTTTTCATAATATTTAGATTTCATAATTTTTTTACTTTTCGATTCACCTCGTTAAGACGAATTGAAAAACCAAAAAAGTGATGTGCAAAATTTACAAACACAATAAAAATTTGGGTAAGAACAAAATAAGAAAAAAGCCTTAAAAGCTTTAAAACTGCTTTAGTGGAACAACACCTCGTGCACCTCTGTGGGGTCCCTTCTCAATCCTCATCATCAGCTCATGGCCGCAGTACTATACATTTGAGACCCGGGTATTTACGGGTCAATTGTTGGGTTTTTTCTTTTTCTTTCATTTGTATGGTCAATCTGTTCCATGGCGTAGAACCAAACACATAATCATGATTGCGGAATGGTACAATAACAATTTGTCAATAAACTTGATGGGATGAAATGAGTATAAACAGATTATTATTGTAAAAGGAATAAAGAATAATCTTCGTAAGCAGAAATGCGAAATGTAATGCATACAAAGATGGAACTAAGAGGTCTAGTGGCGGCAGTCGCCACGACATCAATTTTAAAAATTGTACGGAGTAATTATTATGTGTAAAACAAAAATTATACGCAACTTATATAATCTCGCTACCGTTAAATTTTTTTTTCCTTATTTTTTTGTTATATATACTAGTGCTAAATTTTTTATTCTATACTAGTCCTACTTCTTCTTCTTCTTTTTCGAGAAAGGAGACTCAAAAAAGTATTCCAAAATAGAATTCAATGGGCCAAAATAAAATAATATAAAGGATGAGGTGTAATTAAGGGGGAAAAAAAAACTTCACACTTTAACTCTAAAACAACTTATGCGTTGTTTGAATAGGTTTTTGAGAATTTTTTAATTTGATTTTTTGGATAAAATTAAGTAATAATTGGAGATAAGAGTAATGAGAGGAGAGAGAAATAAGAATAATTATTAGAGTTTTTACAAAAAAAAAAAAAATACTCCCTCCGTCTTTTTTTAAGTGTCCTGCTTCGTAACTCCAACTTATTAAAAAGACATCATCATTATGTCTTTCACATCAACTTTTTCCTCCACTTTCCCTACTTACCCATCATCATTACACTTTTACTCACTAACTTTTCAAAATGGAATCTACTTTTAGGGACAAAATAGACTATGTACCAACTTTTACTCACTAACTTTACAAAATAGACACTTATTAAGGGACAACCCAAAATGGAATACCGGACTATAAATAAGGGACAGATGGAGTAATAATTATTAGAGATAGGGGTAATAAGTGGAGAGAAAAATGTTAGTAATGATTAAAAGTAGCAGTAATTGGTGTTTTTTGAGTTGAGAATTTTTTCTCCAAATTAACATCCAAACAAGGCATTAACCTAAAAAAATAATGTTAGTCTTTTTTCGTACTCCTTATGCAAATGACAAATATCATTTACTATAATTTTTCTTATATTATTTTAATTTTTTTTATAGAGTCGACGACTATTTATATTGTAATGCATATTTTTATTTTTTTAGTATATATACTGTATTTCGCCACCATTAAGGTAAAATTTTGATTATGTTCCTGATTGCATATTACCCGTTTATCTTGAATTATGATTGTTGCTACGAGATATGTAAATTCCATCATGACGAATAACCGATTATGTTCTAAAATTGTACTTTGACCGAACTTAATTTCATCTTTATTTAATAAGAGATCACAGTTTAGTCACACTGACAAGAGTTAGAAAACCACCGTGAAATTAGTAGGCGTATTGTATTGCTCCACTAATAATAAATAAATAAATAAAAGTTAGTTGCATGAGCACGACATAAATATTGTGTGTCTCTCGCTCAGGGCCGGCCCAAGCGTTTTGAGTATCCAAGGCCAATAAAAAAAAAGTGCCATTAAAGAGTTAATATTTAACAATTTTTATAGCAACAATCACAATATAAGAAAACCAAATCAATATAAAGTTCTAATAATCATTACATACGAACACAAAAAACAAAGTCTCTAAATAGGCAAATACATATTATCTCAAGAATACATGAGTGTCACTTGAATATTACTCGTTTTGCATTTCTAGAAGCAAAACGATCAATTAAATTTGTATAATCCACCTCTTTCACCAAGTCATTTTCAATTGATAACATGGCTAACTCATTTAGTCTTTCTTGTGATATAGTTGATGAAGGTAATTTTTGATCCACTTCAACTTTGAAAAGCTTCCTCACCTCCCAAATCCCCACATTCTTCTTCTACTTGTTCTTCATTCACCAAGTTCTCAGGGACATCAATCACCAAATTTTCGTGTTCTTGAACTGGGCTTTGTACATTTTCGTTGCTTGAAAAGAACTTTTTAATAGCCCCTTTTTGAGAATTTATTAATGCTTCTGTCTTTTGCTTCTTTATTTTTTTATGATGACCAGATAGTTGACGTTTAGGCATGATGCACCTAAGTAAGAATTAAAAAAAAAGAGGCTTATAACATTATTATTAATGATGCACTAACTGATAATTAGATAAATCAGATATTTTTAAGCACACCAACCAATGTCAACTAAATCAGCACAAAACTAAACACCACCAGCCAGGGCTCTGCATTTAATAACATAAGTATAAATCTAAGCACCACCAGTCAGGGCTCTGCATTTAACAACATACGTACAAATCTAAGCACCACCCACCAAGGCTCTGCATAATAAGAGAATATTTACCAATTTGAAGCCTCGCAAGTCGCAAGCGAATGTGAGATATACTTTAAGACTCCGCATTTTGTATTATACTAATATATACTGGTCCTGCATTTCAATTTCCAATAAGCTCAAATCAAGTGGAGAATAAAAAAAACCCTAATATCACTATCACTACTCAACTGAAATTAATAAAAATAAAAAAAAATAGAAGCCCTAATATCACAACATGGCACGTGCAAAACAAAGGCACAAAGGCACAAACTTTAGTCTGTAAATTTGTTTTACAGTAAAACATTTCCTAAGAATACCATTACAAGAGTAGTGCATAACATTCAGTCACTACAACCCAAAAACCCCATAACAGAGAAGGAGAGAGGGGTCGTATTACGAGATGATTAATTCCTTTCCAGTTTCTGATGGGGAATAACTGAAGAGTGAACTATCTTGAAGAGAGAAGTAAGCATGAAAAGAAGCAGAAATCCTAAAAAAAAAAAATACCCCGAAGTGTCGAACACAGTGCCCTTCCCAATTCCCCCTTCATTTGGTGAAAGTGATATCACCAACAGACGTGAGAGAAACGATCGTCTTCAATTTCTGGGCAAAACGTGAGAGAATTGATCGTCTCGTTCGAATCTCTTCGTTCTTCGTTTTTTCTTCGTTTATGGAGTATTTTTTTTTTGTTTGAAATTGACGGTGAGACTGTTAAAAGAATGGTTTTGAATTAAAGACCATTTAGATCTCTTATTTACAAAAAGGCCGCCGAATATTTTTTGGGCTCTTATTGGATCGTATGGGCCAGAGCAGGTTTTTAATTGGAATGGGCCCCCTTTTTTTTTCTCCTATAGAGCCAAAAAAGACTTCTACTCAAGCCCAAATAGAAAAAGATACTAACATGTTCAATTATTTTTGGACTTTATTTTGATTATTTAAAAAAATATTTTTGTAAAATCCATGATTTTTTTTTTCCAATTGGTCTTGACGAGACTAGTAATTCACAAAAGTTACCCATACAACCTCCTACATAAAAATTCACCACCACCACCATCACCACTCCACCCAACACCTGATCGGCGCCATTTTAGAAATTGCCGCCTTCACGCCGCCCGCCACCACCACCACAACTCCATCACCACCACCATCACCGCCACCACAATGACAACCATCACCACTCCACCATCATCATCACCACCACCATGCCGCCGACGCCACCACCACCATAATTACCACAACCCCCACCACTCCACCACAACCATTATTATTATTTTTTACATGGTAGTAGAATGTTAGCTAGTACGTCAGTTAGTTGGATGGATTACCACCGGAAGGTCTCAAATCATTACCAGGCACCTACCCATCTCTTTGATTCGGCAGCCCTGTTAGCTGGATAACACACGTAGGAAACACCAAGCAACAAGAAGTTTGTTGATGACTTGGGACCACCATCACCATCATCATCATCATCACCGCCACCACCATGCCGCCACCACCACAATTAATAAGTGTTAATCAAGGTATTAACATTGTTAATCTTGGTATTAACTCTGTTGTTAATTGAGATGTGAATTTAGACAAAAAATTAATTAACAACTGCGTAACCATTAACACTGTTAATTGGGGTGTGAATTTAAACGAAAACCACCACCACCACCGCCATTACCACAATCACCGAACACGACGACAGCACCTCGTCGTTCTTCATAATGACCACCATCATCATCACGCATCGTAGCGCCACCACCACCGATTAACGGTGTTAATCCGATATTAACGTGCCGGTATTGTCCATTCGCTCAATGGACTTTAATCGGGATGTAAACTTAGACAAAAATTAACACTTGTTAATCGTGGCGGATTAACAATGGGTAAAAACACTATTAATTGGAATGTGAATTTAGAAAAAAATTAACAATGTTAATTTACACTGTTAATTTAGACAAATTTCGCGACCCCCAGTTTTCGATCGTTGGTTTCCTACCGGCGTTGGTTGCCCCATCCGCATCCCTTTCACCTTGAAGGAAATACAGGATACGTTCTTTCCACCGTCGTTGGAAGAGAGGGTTTTCCATTTCAGGGTTGAGGCTCCGATTAGTGCTGGCTGCTGGTTTGGTGATGTGATCTGGTGGCGTGGTGGCTACAGTTAGTTAAGATTTTGGCGCGATGATGATGTGGGGGCTGCTAGTGGCTGTGGGTGGAGGCCGGTCTTGGAGGGGGTTGGCAATTTTGGTTGCCGTTGGTAGGGTTTTTTTTCTTTTAAGTTCTGGGCTTGGCCCAATAGGTGTTTCCTTGGTTTCTTGCTAATCTCGAATTTGACTTTTGGATTCTTGGGTAGCTGGATGTCTCTCTCAAATCACCTTTTTTTGCGAGGGGTATTTTTGTCAACAAAATAATGAAGAGGACCTACTGGACTATGGACTCTTTGGACAGGACCTAGTGGGCTATACTTCACAGAGACAGGACCGGCCAGGAAGTTGCTCAAAAGACTTCTACTCAAGCCCAAATAGAAAAATTAGTGGAGTGCCCCTAAAATTTGACCCTTTTGGGATGCCCAAGGCCCAAGCCTCTTGGGCCTTAAGGTTGGGCCGGCCCTGCTCTCGTTGGCTAGAATTTTTGACTTTCAGTTATACTTTTATAATTTTTGAAATATACTTTTATAATTACGAAAATTTGACCCAAAACAAATAAATACAAAAAATAATTAAGTAAAAAAAGAAGAAGCCATTTTGCTAAATTGGCCGTAAATTTTGTTTCATTAAATGGAACAGTTAATTGCTCTGCTCTCTTCGAGGTTCTTAAGAAATACGGGCACCTTTCCCCAGGTTCTTTACACTGTAGTACAGTAATACTGCACCGTTTTCCGTTCAAAAATAATAGCCCCACGACAGGACCGTGTGGGGTCTGTTTTTTGGATCCCACCCAGATACTAACATGTTCAATTATTTTTGGACTTTATTTTGATTATTTAAAAAAATATTTTTGTAAAATCCATGATTTTTTTTTCCAATTGGTCTTGACGAGACTAGTAATTCACAAAAGTTAAGCGCAAATCTAACAAAGGCGAACAACACTTGAATAAAGACAAAATAAGAAAAAATTCCAAATTTTGTAAGGTTGTTCGGCTCTTATTTTTTTGTTCTTATTCAAATTTTTTTCGCATGTGTTAGTTTTTTGTCATTTTTAGAAATTGTTGATTCGTCATGACGAGAGAAATCTAAAACAATAAAATTACAATTGAATAAGGATAAAAAAATAAGCCGCTTGACTTATTTAGCCGAATAACCCCTAACCTTATTCAATTATCTTAAGGCACCGCCGCCAAATGTGACCCAAAAAATGTGTAGTAAATAAAAGTATTGGAATACCACCTAGCGACCACCAAATAATTTTTCCTCCCACAAAACCATCAAATCATTATTATTATTATTTTTTACATGGTAGTAGAATGTTAGCTAGTACGTCAGTTAGTTGGATGGATTACCACCGGAAGGTCTCAAATCATTACCAGGCACCTACCCATCTCTTTGATTCGGCAGCCCTGTTAGCTGGATAACACACGTAGGAAACACCAAGCAAGCTCTGTATCCAGTATCAACCGTCGAAGCTTATGAGTGACCAAAAATGGCGGAAGTTCGGTTCATCTCTACAACTACAGTCCGAACCGCGAGTCCCGTTGGTGAATCAGTTGATAGGATAGAGTTAACACCGTGGGATCTCCAGCTTCTCTCTGTTGGACCAATCCAAAAGGGTCTTCTCTTCCTCAAACCCACACCATCACAACTAGAACAACTACTGCGAAGAACCACCACCACCACCACCGTCGATCATCTCAAGTCCTCATTTTCCCATGCTCTTGACTTCTTCCCTCCCCTTGCCGGCCGCCTTGGCTTCACCGAACACGACGACAGCACCTCGTCGTTCTTCATAGACTGCAACAACGCTGGAGCTGATTTCATCCACGCAGTCGTCGACAATGTCACCGTCAGTGATGTCCTCGATCCGATATACGTGCCTCGGATTGTCCATTCTTTCTTCCCGCTCAATGGACTTCCTAACTACGAAGGTATCTCCAAACCCTTGCTTGCGGTTCAACTAACCGAGCTCGTCGACGGCTTCTTCATCGGTTGTACCATGAACCACGCAGTCGTCGACGGTTCATCCTTTTGGAATTTCATCAATTCTTGGTCGGAAATTTCCCGTGGTTCCCATAGCATTTCGCGACCCCCAGTTTTCGATCGTTGGTTTCCTACCGGCGTTGGTTGCCCCATCCGCATCCCTTTCACCTTGAAGGAAATACAGGATACGTTCTTTCCACCGTCGTTGGAAGAGAGGGTTTTCCATTTCACAAAAGTGAAAATCGCCGCACTGAAAGCAAAAGCCAATGCGGAGACGGGTACCAGTACTATCTCCTCCCTCCAGGCACTATTGGCTCATCTATGGGTATCTGTGGTTCGATGCCAATCGATTTCCTCTGACCAGGAGGTGAGGTACACGTTGCTAATAAGTGCAAGGGGGAGGTTGAAAAATCCCTCACTACCAGAAGGGTATTTCGGGAACACGGTTCATCCGACGGCTATCGCCACCACAGTGGGTGACTTGCTCGAGAAGGGAGTTGGTCGGGCAGCTTTGGAAATGAACAAGGCAATCGCATTGCAAACAAGCGACCACGTGAGGAATTTCTGGAAGTGTTGGCTGGAAAACCCGAAGCTGCTGAAAATGGGTGATTTCACGAAGAATGGCTTGGCCACCAGTAGTTCGCCGCGGTTCAATATGTACGGGAATGACTTTGGGTGGGGGAAACCGGTGGCGGTGCGGAGTGGCTCCGCTAACAAGAATGATGGGAAGACGACGCTTTTTCCGGGGGTGGAGGAAGGGAGTATCGACGTTGAAGTTTGCTTGGCGCCTGAGAAGTTGGTTTGCTTGGGGGAGGATAAAGAGTTTATGGAGGCTGTCACCATTTGATCCGGTTTTGTTTCACTATTTTCTCATTTACTTGCGTGTCTGTTTGAAGCCAAAACTGTAACATCCGCCTCGAGTAATTAGCATAAGAATTGGGCTAGTCCGACACTAGGACATATGCCCAAACCAGAGTCTATTGAGCAAAGTGATTCGAGATACCTACGGATCAAAGCAGAAGAGACTAATAAGCTAAATGCTTGTACTCACCTGGCAAATGCTGAGGATGGGTATAAAAAATTCCTTCATCTTCATTAACAGTTGGAATGAACACATCAACAAAAGGATGGGGTTCCTTATTTCCGACACTGTTTTTTGCAAGCAAATGCCATAATCTCTTGATCAGATGGATCAAATTTAACACCTCTGGGTAATCCTGGCCAAGCTTGTGCCACCTGGAAACATTAAGGTTCCAAATGCTCTACTGTTATTCGTGCGTGGTCTTGTTCTAAAAACAAAGATCAAGCCAGAACACAACTCTTGTGATCGAGATTTATAACAAAGATAAGTCACTTCCTCTCATTGGTTTGCTACTATTAAGTCTATTATGCTTTCGTGTTTCTATCACTTCTTTAATTTTGTGTTACCGGATGCAAAGAAATGTTGTTTTGGAACATTAAAAGAAACTATGGAATGAGTGATTTCCACATGGTAGGTGGCAAACAAAAGCCGAGAATAACTTCTTGTCTTCCTCAAAGCATGATGAAAATGACTTTAAAGATTCTTTCACTTCAGTAGTCTGCATCAGATCCTACGCCTGAGGCCCTGAACATTGAACATTAACCACGAATGTGGCAATTAAGTTCTCATACAAGGACAAATAGGGGAACCCTGATAAGCCACAAAACAATCCAATGCCAAGGTAATTCTACTTCTCGACTCATGGAACAATCCATGCTATTGTACATCCGGAACTCCAGAAAAAACACTCACGGTCAGCTTTCATAAAATGTGGAAAATACTTGGTTTGAAGTATTTTGGACCTTATGCTCGTCTTTCAGAATCTCAGAAATATTTTGGAAGACGTAAAACTAAACCCTTAGAATAAACCTATGGCCACAACCAGACCTTAATCACACAAATACTAGATTTCCGGAACCTGCAGGCTTCATGTATATAGGAAACCTTGCAAAAACTCACCCTTCTACATCTGGAAGCCCTAAAAACTACAGTATTTTTTACCGTTCTATTTTAGCAAAATGCCAACTTTACATAGCTATCGCCCATCACTATGCTTACTTCCTATGCATGCATTTAGAATAAGTTATTGTAGTGTCATATAAAAGAAAAGAGTTCATAGCCCTGCCCAGTTGTCTTGACGAGTTTCTTAGATTCCATCTGCTTTGGAGCAAAACATTCACATTGCTTTTGAACTGACGGTTTGACTGTCCACTATCCAAAGAAAATAAAATCACATTCGTCTGCACCATCACAAAAGCTGAAACTGAAATGAAATTACAATGGAAAAACCATAGGGCTATGGCTAGTGTGATAGGCTCCTTTCATGCACCTCGGTCAAACGGAAGGGCCTAACCGCCAAGGTGTGCAAGTACCTTTGACATGACTCATGAGCCCCATGACACTTCGAGCTTTCCTGGCTCAGAGGCCACGGACGGAGGTTTTGCAATAGTTCTCAACTAGAAATTGTCCGTGCCTGCAAAACGCATTTTGAAAAAAACTAAAATGAATTATCGTTATCTACTATAGACCACTCCCGCCAACGAAGCAAGTTTTTCCAAGAAGTCTTAACCAAATAAGGTTCATCCAGTGTATCTGACTTATGTATATCTAGCCTAGCGATCGACTATTCTGAAAAGCCGTTCACAGTGCATTCTCACTTCAAGCACAAATGTTGAGATCTACAGTATCAAAGTGGGAACACTTGAGTACACTTCAATCGCCTGCGCCTTTATATACAAATGAAATGTATTTTGCACCATACCCAACAAACAAACTCAACTTCTCTATAAAAATTCATATGAACTTCAATCCAAAACTATTTGCTCTCGAGAATACTTTTAATCAACTTCATTGAACAGATACTAAAAGCAAATGATAGAGAGTTTGCATAATCAATCCAAAACTATCTGCTCTCGAGAATACATTTAATCAATTCTTCATTGAGGAGAACCACATTTACCAAGAATTGGAATAGCTTTGATGATAAGGAGTTCCAAGAGGTGGTAGATATTTGGCAACCTGTTACAAACATTGGAAACCCAAAATAGAACCCATAAAAATGCTAATTGAGCCATCAAAAAAGTCAAAAAAAGTGTACATCATCACAACCATAGCACAACCAACAAAAAGACACAACACCTGACCTAGGATTCTGATGTTTAATTGTACATCATCACAAAAACATGTTCAACAGTTCAAGTGCAATATATTACCGGGGCAAGTTATCAACGCTTCATCACAAAACCATGTTCAGATGGTAGAAATGTCTAGGGTGTTAAAAATTCAAATGTCACAATTCCATAACATCTATATCCTACAAACATATTAAGCCACATCAGTCAATGAAGGAAACATGATATGCTAGCTAAATATTTCAAAAGAGAATTTTAAGAAACTGGTTAAGGAACCATGCGACTTTCATGTATTTTACTTAATGCTTCTCACTAAGTATACATTCTCTTTTTCTCTTGTTGTTGCTTTTCCTTTCAATAGATTTGATTAGCGGGCTTATCAAATCAAAGCGGAAGACATTATGGTCTCACTTATCAGTTACTTGCATATCATAACTGACATTTGAACCCTACATGGTATAAAAACATTTGAAAAGGAAAATTGATACTAATAAAATGTAGGTTAACCATCAATATCATACCTTCTCTTTTATGCTTCTACAATATCCCGACGGGCCAATCAAAAAACAGACCTAACCATAAAAAGAGTTTAATCGAAGGGCTCTTGGCCTCAAATCCATGCCACCACACAACCATTTTAACACTGTAGTTTCAACAAAAACTAATAAGAGAACTGTTCATGCATAGCACTTTAGTTTTTAAGAAAAACATCTGATTCTCATCCTATGTTTTAGCTTAGGATCTAGGAATGTATCCATTAAAGCATACAATGTAAAGGAGATTATGATCTTCTATTACATACAACACCTCGTTTATTTAACAGGCCCTCTAATCAAGGAAAGAAAAAGGAGAGGTAGAAAACAGAACAATACCACCGTAAAAGATTTCTCATTAAATATCCACATAAATACCGAATCTTATTTTGAAAAAGCAAAACCATTTTTTTTTGAAAGGCAAAAAATCAGTTGATTCTAGTGTTCGCCATGATTCCATACATTGAAATCAAACCTGAACACCAAAAGAGACTTCAAAAATAAATGGGATTTCTTATCAATGCCACACCACCACATGCAAAGTACCAGCTCATTGGCCACGGAGGAAAGTTGCGTGGGAGAATTTAGGGAGAGTAAACGTAGATCGAGACTCAAACGAAAGCCTTCGTTTCATGTTGAGATCTATTCGGAATAAACGACTGAGATCCATTCAGCGCCTAAAGGATTGAGACCTATTCTCTACAACGGAAACAACAAAGTGACATATTTGAGCGGCACTTAGGAATTGCTGAGAAGTCATCCCATCCGTTGGATTAAAACCCAGACTCAATCATAGCCGTTAAAAGCCTCAAAAAGTTAGTTTGTGAGGGGGTATTTTGAAAACACCATCCATCCAACATTTAAAGATGCACACCAGCCAGTGTGCTCTCCATTAACTAAATCAAGCTCAAGATCTAAACACACCGGTCAATGATTTGCATGTAACAACAAAAGAGCAAATCTAAGCACACCAGCCAGCCAGTGCTCTGCATTTAACAACATAAGTACATCTAAGCACACCAGCCAAATTCGTAATAAGGTAGTTTCATACTTACGAATCAGAAGCCTCGCAATTCACGAACTTGAATTGTATTTCTGCACAAATGTAAAATTAAATAGAAAACTAATAAGCATCAGTAAAGTCAATACTTCCAATTCAAATAAAAAAAACTAAAAAATGTAGAAAATAGAATGTAGATTAATTGACCACAGTGTTAGATTTCTATTAAAAAGGAGAAGCAACCACAATTTATCTATCCCATTTCTCATATTTGAATATTTTAATTCCAGTTTCCAAGTAATTTTTTTTTTATAACTTTGATATGTTTTTCATGTGATTTGTTAGGGCACCAATCACATGTCTCCCTCTTGGTATTTTCCAAGAGAGAGGAAAATTACTACAGTTTGGAAAATTAATACGTATTAATATTGTTAGTGCAGTTTAGCCTTTTTTCCCTTGAGTTCCTAATGACAACCAAAACGTTGGCCTGGCCACAAGTGAATAAATGGGAAGCATTTGTGCAAATTTGCACATGCACCACGCATGTGCCCCGGCCTAGGCCACACAAATAAATAGGAAGCATTTGTGCAAATTTGCACCCTCATCGCATCGTGTGTCCATTCAAAAAAATAAAGATATCTATAATGAATTCAGGTGTAGAAGGGATGGAAGGACCATGTAGAAGCAAAATTCATACATACTTATCATTCAATGAGATAATGGCTGGAAAAAAAAAAAACTTGGGTTAGACGTACCCTTTGGCTGGTACGTCTATTAGACTGCACCAGGCTGCACCTTAAATGCCGAAGTATCCAGGATGCAACGTTGGCTTGCCACCTAAAAGTTCGTACTATGTTACTCCTATGAGAAATATAGTAGTAGTTAAAAAAAAATAAGTTCCTCATAAGTAAAATCATTACCGAAAGAGTGAAGCGAAAAGAAATCCTCAAACTTTGACAGGAGCTTAGCCAACGATGGTCGAACTGAGCACATGCAGTACAAAAATATCATAACCCAATACAACCCATTTAGACTGCATTTAGAATGCATTGTTGATAAGCACCCAATATCGTAGATGATTGGTGCTCCTAGTCCCGCTTTAGGATGTTTATCTTATGTTTCTTTGTCGTTTATAGTGATTTTGCGCGTAAGGCTATCTGTTGAGTGTTTCAGGGAATACGCGAATAAGAAGGTTTGTTTTGGTGTTTTGAACTGCCCTTGAGGGCAAGCGAGTAGGCGAGGCCTTGAAGAATTCAGCCATCGAGGCTTGAAGATGAAGAACCGTAGTGGCCGAAGTGTGCCATGGGCCTCCGGGTGTCAAAACAAAGCCCAAGAGCTAGAATGCCAGGAGCGAAGCCGTATTGATCGTTTTTGGAGTAATCACGGCTTCAAGCGAAGAAAAACCGGTACCAGCGATATTGATCGTTTCTCGAGTATTGATCTGGCTTCAAAAGCGAGCAAAATCCAAGCAGCGTGATCGTCTCTGATTTTGGAGTATTGATGCGGATCCTTCTGAGGAACTTTGGAATGCAACCAAAACAGAACCGTATCGATACACGGTTTTGGGAGTATTAATACGGGTGACTTACCGACTTACTTTTTGACAGCTTTTTACTTTCCATAAGTGGCAAGTTTCCACTTTTGGCTTCTTTTTGGATATTTTGGAGGAGAGAGAGGGTCTCTTCTATAACTACTCTTCTCTCTCTCACTTGTAAAGAGGGAAGTAGTTAGTTTAGGTTAGCTTTCCTCCATTGATGTCTTCCAAGCTTTCTTAGTTAAATCCTTCAAGAACACTTGTAAGTCTTTCTCGTTTGTTAATTTCTCATGTATTAATGTTGTAGCTACTAGTTGGATCTTCCTTAATATCAATTTTATTTAAGTTTTTATTGGTTAATCATGTTTTCCTTTCCTAGCATAATTTCTAGTCTTTTTGCTATGTGTGAGTAGTTAATCGGTTTGGTCTCGGGGTGAGGTTTACTCTATGAATTAGTCGTTTAAATGGTTTCGTTTGATCTTTAGCTCAATTTCAATGTGTTGAATGAATTAAACCCATGATTTCTAGCATCGATCATGGGATTGGTGGCTTCTTTGATCAATGAAGTCTATCGGCCTATGCTACGTGCTTGATAATTCTACGGGTGCGAACGATCCTTTTTCGTCTCTCACTTGCGTTAAATGAGTTCAGTTTGAATTAATACTTTGAGTTGAGTTACAAGTAGTCTTTAGCTGTTAATTCTTCAAATGGAATCCGGACGATTTCGGTCCACTCATTAGTTAGATGAAGGAATCATTTGAATGGCTAAATCGTGGGTAAACCAATCCCTCTTGACTCGACCATCTTAATCTAGTTTAATTCCAAGTTTAATATCGTCATTTGAATCAAACACCAAAAGTTGGCGGTCTTAAACGCCGGAAACCTTACATAAAGCCTTCTATCCGATTAAGCTATATTTGAGCTCCTTGTGGATCGACTCGGAGTTTCTCGCTATACTATGCAAATCGTTAGTCATAGTCCGGTTCATAAATAATTGAATTTGACGTCCGTTTGGTAAACTACAACGACTACCGAAGGGGCGCATCAATTGTTCCGTGCATTTAGGCACGGGTTATCCCTAATGAAACCAAATCATACTTTGGGGTACTTTTTATTTTACAGTAAAAGGGAAAAAAAAAATCTAAACTTGAAAATCCCCCATTTAGACTGCATTAAATGAAAATCTGAACTAATGAAGCCAAATCTCACTTTGGGGTACTTTTTATTTTACAGCAAAAGGAGACTTAGTAGGCTAATTAAGAGGTATCTACAGTCGAAGTTATAGCTAAGCATTCCACAAATTCTCATCGACGAAACTTCTCCCTACCAACGAAACTTCCCAATCTAAGTATATGTGTTTCCTATTATCGCACTATGAAATTCAAACCTCTGATTCTACAATTAGAATTCTACGAAAACTAAAACAGAGGGTGAGTTTGGTGGACATAGAAACCCAGTGAATTTTCATTCTCATTCTCATTCTTTTGTACAGGCAATGCCCAAGCCCAACAGACCTAAAACCCTACAACTTGGCAAATAGCCCAAGTCTAAAATACACAGGATTGACCCATGTTCCAAAAAAAAAAATTAGAACAGAGATTGTATGATGCCACGGCTGTGAATTTAGTAGGGAAGAGATATACTTAAGAGCGAACCTGAAATTGAAGGCACTGGGCATCGGCTTATGATAAAGCCCCTCTCAGCTCCGATCGTTGCCGCTTCATTGCACTGATTTCATGAAAGGCGGAATTTTCAATTAAAATCAACACACAAAAAGCCCTAAAATCGGAAAATAAAAATAAAAAAAAAAAGGAAAACCAGGAAAAAAAGAAAGAAAGAAGGGGAGTTAACATGCAAGAAGATCAGATTACCATTTCATACCCGGGGTTTCCCCTTTGATTCATGGTGAGATAGGCGCACAGCTTCCCTTGTCGTACATCCTCCAACCAATTCTACAACGAACCTAGAGGGAGACGGAAGGAGGTTCAGTGAGATTGGTGGGTGTGGTGAGATACCAGTGAAATTGGTGGGTCGGTGTGGAGAGAGAGAGAGAGAGATTGTTGGTTTTGGATGGATTGCGGAGAGGAGAAACAGGGATGAGAGAGAGAGATACACTGTTTGAATATTGAATCATGGTTTGAAATGTTTATTTTCTTCTGGGGTTTATGTGGACTCTTGACTGGACAGTTTTGAGGGGGAAGTGAAAAAAAGGGGGTTTGATCTTGGCCCTTGGTCTAAAATCCCAACTCAATCACAGCCTTTGGAAGGTCCAAAAAGTTAGTTAGTGAGGGGGCATTTTGAAAACACCACCCTCCCTTGTTATATGGATATGGATAAGCCAGACTTGCTAAGAAAGTGACCACACAACCAGACAGAACACAATCCAACACATTCATGAGTTATGTCCTAACTACCTAATCTCATTCTGACCAGTGACCAGTAACCAACAAGAGGGTGAAAATTTTCAAGAAAGTTTTACCATACATCGCCCACATAACTCTATAGTGATGTTAACAACACTCCACTGCCGCTCTCTTTTAGCTCAAACGTTCAATCTCTCCCGCATTCATCCTATTTGTGCTCAGCGCATATGATGCATTTTTTGCTACTGTCCAACTAACATGTTTGGATAAGTGAAGGAGATATGTTGGACATAGTCTGACACATGTCCAACTTTCCGAAACATGTCAATCATGGACTTACAGCCACCTCCTTAATGTGTATGCGCTTCACAGATACCAACTGAAATTTTGTAACCACTTTCCAACATTCCTAGTTAAAGTGAGATGAAAAAAAGGAAAAAAAAAAAAAAGAACATCTGCTATACAGATATCCAAATTCACGTATACATTTCAAATCTCACCATCATCACCCACATGCAAGTTATGAAGACGAAAGGAGAGAAATTTTACATCACTGTTGTCGATGACATATTGGCAATTAGGGCAAGCTCTAGTAGGGTTGCTTTTCCAGTTCACGCTTTCAGGATCGCATGAGCCAGATGCACTTTTGATTTTTGTTGCAAATCTATTGCTGTCAACCAACCATGATGGTCTTCAAAGTTCACAACCAAATAATAACAACCACGAATTTTGTAGGTGTAACAAAAGGCATCACAGGGAAGAAATTTATGCTGTGTTTGGATTGGTATTTGAAATTTTTTTCGAAAAAATAGTAGGGGTAATAAGTGGAGAGAGATAAATGATTGGAAGTAGGGGGAATCTTTTGAAAAATTCTTTTTGAGAAGCAAAGATAACACAATCATTTCGAAGCAATTGCAAGACTGATTCCTTAGCTAGCAGACATGCGCCAGAAACAAAGAATTAAACAGGCAGAAACAGCAATTGCATGACTAGAACTTCGCAACAAGAACAGATAAGGTTGTTACATGATATAAAAGTCAAGCTTGTAATATTTGTAAAGCATAGATCACTAGAAAATAAGCTTACTCACCCCTTGTTGGAGGTTCAATGGTTTGTGGTACCCCGAACAGCCAAACATCACAAGACCTCAAGAAGTGCATATTAATTACGAAATTTCAAGTTCTTACATAAGAGTTCTCATTTTTACAGTGCTATTAAGAGTATAAGATGGTGATCGACTGATCGGTGAAGGAGAAAGACAATTGGTGAAAAGAACAATTTAATGCTAAAGCCTTGAGGCAGAGCAGTGCTGCCATGCCATATAATTTCACAATGACAGGTTCAATTTATAACATATTATTTACTTTCAAGTTTCAACGAGGACAATTAGAGGAGGAAAAGACATTTGTCATATTATTATAAGTCACATTATTAAACAGGCTATCGATATCCCAAAACTAAAACAAAAGAAACCTGACCTTGTTGAAAGTAGAACATGATAACGATAAAAGCAAAACATCCTTGACTCAGTTCAAATTTCAAACCAAAGAAAAACCTCCTACATACCACGAAGATCAAGTCCATTAACCAATATGGACCTAGCTACTAATTGCATTAACCAAGTTAGTAACTTTTTTTAATAAGTAATAAAATTTTATCAAAGAAGCATGAAGGAGCTATATTGCCAAAGGTTAGGTCCATCTCTAATCCTCCCCCACCCATACCCCGCCCATACCGTCAATAATTGGGGACTAGATGGATTCAGTTATTGCTGTTGTGAAGCATCAAGGAGATGCAACTCATGTACAAAAGAAAGCGAGGAATAAACAATAAAAGTTAACCAAGTTAGTATCAATAGGGAAAAGTGTATACTTGAGTGCCCTATTCTTCTCCTACGTTAAAAATCACAACCCAAACCAAAACCCTTGGAATGTGATTCAAACTCACCAACCACCTGGTCTACCACATAAAACAAAAGGGTCAGAATTGCTTTAATAGAAGCTTAACTGGTGATTATTGATGGGCCAACACCCATACACAGAAAGGCTCCTATTTTCTTCCACACTAGCACAAGCCAACCAAACCTATGAACCAAATGCGCAGTGATTCGAGCATTCGACTCAGAACTGAGTAAGAGTGCGTCTTTACGTTCATGGTACACGAATATACGATTTCAATTCAAGATGCAACCAAACCAAGATCACAAAGATGCGTACATATTTTGCCACACGGAGAGAGAGAGAGAGAGAAGTGCATACCTAGCCATGACAGAGTGAGAGATACGATCAGATCATCAAAACCGTCTATCGTCTACTACAGGTGTGCTTTTCTTTTCCTACGAGTATTTGTTAGCCCGGAATTTTGGTTTTGATTTTCCCAGGGCTTTTTACCTCCGGGACTAAGGGTCTGTTTGGAACCCATGGAAAGGAAAGGAAAGGAAAGGAAAATAAAAAAATTTTCCTTTTCATTGTTTGGTTGGAAGAGAAAGTGTAAAGAAAATAAAGATTTTAAGGGTAATGAACAGTACATTTTTCCTCCCATTTTCCTCTCATTTTCCTCCCATTTTATTTTCTTTTCCTTTCCTTTCTTTTCTTCAAGTTCCAAAAAGTACACAGGTGTTGTTCTAAATAAGTCATTTTAGTTTATTTTTTATTTTTATTTAAATTTTTTTTTGCATTACTTGGCTTATCATCATTTTTTTTAGAATTATTGCATCTTCATGACAAGAGGAATCTAAAAAGTAAAAAATTTTAATCGAAATCCATTTTTTTTGAATAAAGACGAAAAAAATTAGCTTATTGGCTTATTTTCGTCTTTATTCAAAAACAAATTGGATTTCGATCAAATTTTTTTACTTTTTAGATTCCTCTTGTCATGAGGATGCAATAATCCCCAAAAAATGATTATAAGCCAAATAATACGAAAAAAATTTAAATAAGGACAAAAAATAAGCCAAAGTGATTTATTTAGAAGAACACCCCCTCAATAGCCTCCTCTAATTAATGAAATAGAACGTTGAAATACTATGATAGTATCTAAATTTTAAAAATGCTTAAACTCTAAAGTGTCCTGTGAAAATACCTGAACTCCAGGGTATTCTATAAAAATACTTAAACTCTTAGGGTATTCTGTGAAAGTGTCTACACCACTAAAACCCTATAATATCAAGGTGTACACTAAAACTCATATGAAAGTGCCTAAACTTAAACCCTAAAGCTCTATAAAAATGCCTAAACATAAATCATAGGGTAACCTAAATCCTAATTAAAACCCTAGGATGCTCTAAGATTTTAGGGTATGCACTAGGGTACCTTAAAATCCTAGTATACCTTAAAATCCTAGGGTGACACTTCCATTAATACTAAATATATTTTTGTAAAAATGAACTTAGTGGTAATTAAGCATTCTATTTCTCCTTAATGGAAATTAAGTTTCATTTTTCTATACTAGGTAAATATCACATTTTCCCACGTTTATCCTTGTCACGATTGGTTTTAAATTTGAAACCCTGCTGGTACGGTTATATACTTATAGGCGAAGTGACGGCCAGGCAAGCAATAAGTCTACGGCTCACGAAACGAACCCACGAAACAAATCACGATATTGGCTTATGCTGACGTGGCCTGAACCCCACGTCAGCTTTTAGCACAAAAAAAAAAAAAAACAAACAAACAAACAAACCCACAAATGCTGAAATTTAATCGTTCTCAAAAAACATTGGGCGAAACTTGGGACGCTCCAAAACACACACTCATAGAGAGAGAAGAGGTTGACGAACTTACATCGTGACCACCGACGACCACCAGTCTCACCTCCACCTCCGGAGACCACCACCACCACCTGGCGACTAACCCGTCGCGAAAATCCACTAGTCGACAAATCCACCGCCCAAGGTCTCTCTCTCTCTCTCTCTCTCTCTCTCTCTCTCTCTCTCTCTCTCTCTATATATATATATATATATATATATATATATTAGAGTGTTGTCCTAGCCTTTAATTTCACTATACTTATTCAAAGAAGACAAAAATTAGGGCTCGGGGTTTTTTTCTTGTGAAATTGAGAGTTTTTTGGGTCGAACCATAACTGTGTATTTCTTGTTTCATATTTGACGATTATAAATCAGATCTAAGATATATATTTTTACAAGACTTGGCACCCAAATTTTGTCTTGTATGTTAAGATATACAACTGAGAAATCAACACTTTCCTCTTCTTCTCTATAGCAAAAATTGGGTAGCTACCCCTCCAGAAACATGGCTTCCATAGCAGTAAGTCTATGGGTACATATAAATGGTACAAATTTTGTACATATATTTTTTGTGGGGCCCACTATGGGTCCCACACAAATGATCCGAATCGTTCACTAAATGTAAAATATTTTTTCAAGGGCTCCTACAAAAATTCAGTTCAATCCCATACTTATAGGTGTTCACTACAATCATCTACAAGTATCGAATTGAGCTGAATTTTTGCAAGAGCCCTTGAAAAAATGTTTTACATTTAGTGAACGGTTTGGATCATTTGTGTGAGACCCGTAGTGGGCCCCACAAAAAATATATGTACAAAATCCGTACCTTTTATATGTACCCATAGACTTACTACTTCCATAGATGCATGCTAGTCTCTATATGCATCTAGTTTGAGTTCAGAGGATATGATTCTGTATATTTGGACATTATAACTACACTTACACATTGGTCACGTTGTATTTATTCACACACATATACAAGCTACAAAAACTCTCCGGGAACCACAACCAATTCCACTCTAGGAAAGCAACAATCGGCTCCCGCACTCTCCTCACTCTCTCCCTCACATTGTGCACTCCCACTCTGGCGGCACTCTCCGGGGGAGCCACTAACGTACCGGCTCCCCCACGCACGCTCCACCCTCTCTGCCTCACACACATACATATATATGGCAAAGAGGGAAAAATGAAAAACAGTGGGCACATGGGGAAATAAATTATTTTGTGCTTCACGCACATGGGAGAATCCCAACAGGTCATACTTGTTCTTATTGTGCATTATACTTATACTTTCATAGTGATAACTATATATCTAATCTTATTGTAGAGCGAGCAAATCCTATGTACTGTATTAGCTTATGTACCAATCTTCATCAATATAACGACCTTTTGGGGTTGTAACAGGAATGTCAAATTGGAAAAAAAAAAAAAAAACAAACAAACAAACAGATCTACAAGGCAGGCGACCAATTAATTTGTGACTCTCATTCCATTGATCAACATTTTAGGGCAAAATTCTAGTAGAAAAGAAACATGTATGAGCTAGAAATGTGGAAGGTATAAAAGAAGTCTGAATGGCTTGTATTAGCTTAAGAATGTTGTGATCATGTTTCAGTTCTTTATTGGCATTGCTTGTTACTTTGTTTAAGCTTCAGAATGTTGACGTTGCTTCTTCTTCTTTTCTTTTCTCTTTTTTTTTTTGGTAGGCATGGCTAGAAAAAAGGTCTATTATGTAGTTTTTTTTGGAAAAGTCCCTGAATATATCAAAGTTTGGGTAGCTTGTAGCCAACAAGTTACTAGATTTTTTGGGGTTGTGTATAAAAGGTTTCCGCCATTGGAAGACGCAAATGATGCTTGGAGGTCGTATGATGGAGGAAGCTCAATTCAATGTGCAATTACCGCCTCAACAAGAAATCATCACTGATTACCCATTTTTGCTCATACCTGTGCACTCAAACATGAATGGCCATAGCCATGGTAGTTCAAATAGGTCTTTTTTTCTCAGAGCAGCAACGACATTTGTAATTTTCTCCAAGACATTTTTAACGGCACTGCTGAAATAATATGACTATATTGACAAAATCAACAATGCCAAGAATCTATATAAGCCAATCCCAGAATCCATATATCATCTTACTCCAATCATTACAAATTAATACCTATAATCAATTTCATGCTTTGTTCTATTTTTGAGTTACTTGCAACTGTCTACGCCCTAATTTTTTTTTGGGTATTATCTACAGGCCAACTGATGTCTACATTGGTCATGTAGAATTGAAAAATGCCGAGTATTAGAGCTAGCCCTAACTAAAAATTGTTTCTCTTTCAGCTTCATCTATGTTTCCCGAGTACAAATTGCCGATTATTATATTAACTGTTAATCTCATATGCACAAATTTCTTTCATCACTTCAACACTATTTGAACTAGATATATAGACGGGAAAGAGAGAGAGACCTTGGGCGGTGGATTTGTCGGCAGTCGTCGGTGGATTTTCGCTACTGGTGGGTCGCCGGAGGTGGACCGGGTGGTGGTGGTGGTCCCTGGAGGTGGAAGTGAGGCTGGTGATCGTCGGTGGTCGCGCGGTAAGTTCAACGACCTCCTCCTCCTCCCTCTCTCTCTCTCTCTCTCTGTTTTGGAGCGTCCCAGGTTTCGCGCGAAGTTTTCTGAGAACAATTCAAAAATTTCAGCATTTGTGGATTTTTTTTTGGGCTAAAAGCTGACATGGGGCCTAGGCCATGTCAGCATCGTGATTTGTTTCGTGGGTTGGTTTTGTGAGCCGTAGACTTATTGCCAAGCAAACATTATACTCCCCGAGAAGCGACAGTTCAGTACCTCAGGGTGGTGGGGCCGTGGGGGTGGGTAGTAGAAGAAGAATTCGGACCCCGTCTCGCTTGACTTTTAGCAATTTTAGAGGTTTTGTTTTCTTATCTTATTAAAATAAATTCAGGTTAGTTAAATTGGCGTTAAATTTTTTATGAATTGTTAATTTATCCCGACTTCTGACGGGAGGAATCAAAAAAGTTTAAATATTTTACTTTTACCCATATATTTTTGGAAATATCAAATTTTAAGAGAAAAAAATGCCAAATTTTTACTTTTCAAGACAAATCGGAAAATCAAAAAAATGATGTGCAAAACTAATAAACAAAATAAAAAAAAGGGACAAAATAAAAAAAATCCTAAAAATGCTTAGTGGAACAACACCTCAGTGCGACTCCCTATTGAAGGGCGTTTCCCTATCGAAGCTGCCGAAATGGGGTGCTTTCCCGAAGAATGGTTTAGTCGCCAGTAGTTCGCCATGGTTCGACATGTACGGGAATGACTTCGGGTGGGGGAAACCGGTGGCGGTGCGGAGCGGCTCCTCTAACAAGATTAATTGATGGGACGACGGCGCTTTTTCCGAGGGCGGAGGAAGCTAGGGAGTATCGACGTTGTAGTTTGCTTGGCGCCTGAGAAGTTGGTTTCTATGGGGGAGGATAATTAAAGAGTTTATGGAGGCTTTGACCATTTGATCCGGTTTCGTTTCACTATTTCCTCGTTTACTTGCGTGTCTGTTTTGAAGCTAAATGTTTGCTTTAATTCCTTTTGGGATAAACTGTTAAAGTTTATGATTGAGAAGGGTGTTGGGACTTCGCGGGAAAAACAAAACAATGAGTGGTTTGAGCTGATTCAATTTGGTAAACCGAGTAAAGTGCATGCGCCATTTTGATAAATTTTGAGTAAAATATATAAGAAAAGATGGAAGACATGAAAATTAAAGTAATTGACGGGAAAATAGTGAAAGATGCTGCTATTTGGATGGAAGTGCCTTAGAGCCCAATTGCAGCTGAGGTCGAATCCAATTACTTGACCTCACAATCGACCCCACCGCATCCCGTCCACAAGCAACTGTTACATTGAATCCTTGTACGAAGTCAGAGTGATTGAACAGTCATTTCATTCTATAAGTAGATAGGAGTAACGGATCCGGGAGTGTGCTGTGCAATCCACGATGCACAGCGTGCTGCATAGCAAAACAGCGTAGTTTTGCTGCTGTGCAGCTCCTAATGTTCCAGCCAACAAGGGCTCTATTTGGCTACCCAAATTTCTGCAATTTCACTAACATTGACTCCCACCAAAACCCTAACATGACTCCCGCCCAAACCATGAACTCCTGCCCCGCCAAAACCATCGACTCCTGCCAAAAACATCAACTCCTACTGCCCTCGCTAAAATCATTTCTCCTCCTCCCTCATGGACTCATGTTGCTGCTTCTCCATCTTCGATTTCTTCCACCTCTGATCGATCCTCCACCGACGAAGGTCTCCGAAACCGTTCCAAAAGGTATGCGTCTCATCCCTCATCAATATGATTTTGCAAACTAAGGATCAATAGAGAAAATAGGTGTTTGGAGTATGCGTGTGAAAGTTAGTGGTCATAAACATTAGTTTATTTGAGTTTGTTGCTCTTAAAAAATTAGAAAAGAGAAAGGCACTTGGGGGTTTGCTTTGGTTCTAAAATATTAATCGAATAAACTAGTATTGACCGAAGCATTAGGAAGCACTAATCTTGGTTTTGTTGTTCTAAAAAAATAGTTAATGTTGACCCATATGACTTTTGTATTAATTCATTGCAGATTTTGGTACTTATTTATTGTTCGAATGGACGACGATAGAGTTGAGGAGTCTGTAGAACATATTGAAGAATTATTAAAGGAATGTACACCATGTATTGATATGGAGTTTGAGTCTGAGGCTGCTGCATTTCGGTTCTATCACGAATATGGAAGGATTATAGGTTTAGTATACATAGAGACTACCATAACAAAAGCAGATTGGATGGTATGACAATTAACAGGAAATTTGTTTGTAGTAAGGAGGGAGTAAAAGATAACCGAAGTTCAGCACGAGCTAGAAAGGACACAAGAACTAACTGCAATGCATTTATGTACATATCGCCTGATCAGACATCATCAAAATGGAGAGTGACGAATTTTGATGATTCCCACAATCACTTGTTGCATACTCCTCATATGATGAGAACTCAAAGAAAATTGTGTGAATCCCAAGCTGTAAGTTTTGAAATTGCCGAGGCTACTGGGTTACCTCTTAAGTTGTCACATGATATCATTTGTGCCCAATCAGGAGGGAAGGAATTTGTTGGGTTCATGCCAGAGGATCTTAAAAGTCACTTGCGTTCTAGAGAGGGAGGGATTTGCAATATGGTGAAGCAGCAATTTTATTCAAATATTTTCAGAAACAAACCATAGGTAATTCTTACTTCTTTCACACAACGCAATTGAATGTAGATGAGATGATTTTGGGCTGACCATCAGATGATTACAGATTATGGGCTATTCGGGGATACATTGTCTTTTGACACGACTTTTCGGACTAATAAAGAGTGTCGACCATTGGTTTTTTTAACCGGCTTTAACCATTATCGTATGACAGTGATTTTTGGTGTAGCATTGATGTATGATGAAACAACCCCATCATTTGTGTGGTTATTCGAAACTTTTTTGGAAGCAATGTCGGGAAAGAAGCCTTTCACCTTTTTCACGGATCAAGATCAAGCAATGGCTAACACGCTATTTGAAGTTATACCAGATGTGAAACACAGATTGTGTACTTTCCACCTTAACCAAAATGCAATGAAGCACTTAGGCTACTTGGGTGTTGATTTTTCCGCATTAATTTAGTAATGATTTCAATGCTTGCCTATTTGGTTATGAAGAGGAAACGGAACTAATTGAAGCTTGGAAATCTTTGGTTTAAAATTTTAAGTTGAAGGATAATGCTTGGGTGACGAAAACTTGGGATCTTAGAGAGAAGTGGGCACATGTGCATATGAAGTGGTCTTACAATGCAGGAATGAGAAGCACTCAACTTAGTGAGAGCATGAATGCCAAATTGAAGAGACACTTGAAGTCTGACCTTAACCTTGGTCTTTTGTTTACATATTATGATCAAGTTGTTTGTGACAAGCGGTACAAAGAAAAACAAGCGACATTCGACTCGAGAGAAAAGATGGTTAGAGTAAACTTTTCGAATTGTCCGATGTTACTTCAGGCTGCAAAAGTTTACACTCCTCCACTCTTTGACTTGTTCCACAAAGAGTTTGACATAAGCACTGGTTGTACATGTAAAGTGATAAAATTGGAGGTGTTAGGAGATGAAATTAGATGTGTGATCCAAAAGCATGATGAAGAAAGAGAGTATGTTGTGTTGGGTAGTGTAGAACTTGATGCAATAGGAGCTAAAACTCTTACAGAAGTTCGTTATAGTTGTCGAAAATTTGAGAGCTTTGGAATTTTATGTGGTCATGCAATTAGAGTGCTCTCACACATGAATGTCATGGAAGTACCCGTGAAATACATATTAGGTCGATGGAGGCTAGATGCAAAGAGTTGTTCATCTAAGGGAAAAGAAGTTATGGTGGAGGAGAATGATCGAAAGTTGGTAATATCGGCACGGTATAGACATCTTTGTCCTAAAATAGTGACATTAGCGACTCGGGCATCCGAAAATGATGAAGCATATAAGTTGGTGATGGATACTATTACGCTTTTGCGTGCACAAGTGGATGATATCACTCTTTCCAAACATGGCGTTGGTGCTTCAAGTAGTGGTCCTGATATTGACATGGGATTAGATTTGATCGATCCTAATTTAAAAAAAGCAAAGGGCTTGAAAAAGAAAGTGACTAAACGTGGAATCAAAGGTGGTAAAAGACTAAAGGCGTGGCATGAGAAGATTAAGAAGAGGGCAAATGGTGTTCCAAGATCTCACTTTAGTCAGGTATTAATTAACCGTAGAATGTTATGTCACAATAATTATTGTTTCTTTCCTGTGATCTTATTTTTTCTACTTTGATAATAGGATGGCGAAACACCCTATTATCCACAAATGGCGCATTTACTGTCTCAAGCATCTTGCAGTACACAAGTTTCAAAGGTCTTTAGTGCATGTACTTAACTTTCAACTATTGTTTGTTTCCGATTACGATATTAAAATCTTACATTTTACAATTGGCAATTTTCTTTAGGAGATGGCATTTGAGCGAGCAGGGGATATTTCCACTGATCATTCAATCCACATTCCCATGGATGGAGTCATGGAGGCCGAGTTGTTCAATGATGAGGGGTTTATAGATTTTATGGCCAATTCACAGCCACCCTCGTAATATTGACTTGAATGTGTAAGGATAAACATTAGACATTGTTTTTGGAATACTTTTTGGGGAGGTAGCATGCGAAATTGTTTTGGTGAGGAATTTGTGGAGGATTAAAACTTTGGTTGCCCAGTTGATATTGTTTTGTTGCCTAGTTGATTAAAACTTTGGGATACATTTGGAATACTCTGTTTTGATTTGAGCCCAGTGGAATACATTTGGTATTTAGAGAAGATTGGGACAAATTTCAGACGCTACTTTTGAAATTGTTTGGGTTTGATTTGTTACCTAGTGCACTTTTCAATTTGGAATACTCTGTTTTGTGGGTATAATGTGAAAGGGTCGAACTATTTGCAACCACAAATTTTCTGAACGTAGCATGTGTACTATATTATAAACAGGTGTGTACTATAGTATAAACAGGCTACGTTCAGGAAATTTATAGTTGCAAATAGTCCAACCCATGTGAACTTGCAGAAATTTGGGTAGCCATATGGAGCCCTTGTTGGCTGGAACATTAGGAGCTACACAGCAGCAAAACTACGTCGTTTTACTGTGCAGCACGTTGTGCAGCGTGGACTGCATAGCACACTCTCCGGATCTAGGAGTAACAAATAGCTAACAAAATATAGTAACATAAAATAAAATAGTAGATAGGAGTAAATTTACCTATATTGTTTATATCTAAATTTTTGTCCTCTTATACAGAAACAAAATTAAGTACAGTCATTTAATTCACCGATGAACTATATATCCCAACTTCATACAGTATATAGAAAACAAAATTGTACTACGGTAATTAATGACTTCCAAGACACAAAAAAGAAGCGGATCACCCCAAAAAAAAAGGGTGACCAGCTCGATTCAAAAGCTACGAGGCATGTCATGCTTCCTGAGGCAATCTTGTCGTTACCAATTGCCCACGTACCACATAAGAACGAATAATGCTACATATACAACTTGCAAACTATCGCATACATGTGAGGTCCGCAAACATGTATTGCGCAGATTCCAAATGTAGGAAAAATCTTTAATACACACCCTTTTAAATTTTAAATTGTGTATGATATTTCAAAAACAATTTCCTTTGACTTATTAGACCAAAATAGGCCTACAATATTTGACTCTTCGTAAACCACCACCCAACCCCTATGAGTATGTGTGTAGACTACAGCTGTGAGAGAAATACTTTATGTGTATGCGTGTGGACTACAACTGGTTTTTTTTTTTTTTTTTTTTAACCTAACTGTATAAAAAATATACATAACTGTATAAAAAATATTTATTATTTTAATTAAAAAATTAATAGGCGCACCTGACCTCACTCCCACGCTTCTATGATCTTTGGTTCCCCGGCTTCCTCTCTCGCTCCCGTTCCCACTTCCGCGTCGTGCAACTAAGGTTTTACAACACAAAGGTAGTTGCAACACTGCGGACTGCGTTCTTATGGACTTAACTTAAATATAAAAATTATACCTATTTGAATTTTTTTCGCATTTGTTAGTTTTGCGCCAAACTTTTGTGGGTTATTGTTTCTTCTAGTTGAGACGAATCAGAAACTTTTACCCAAGTTTTTTAGAAATAACCAATTTTTGCGCAAATAGTCACTTAGGAAATAGATATTCGTGCTCCATTTTTTGATGCAAACGCTCCACTATGTTCATGAAATTACTAGTAATTTCAAATTGAAAGTGGAGCGCTTGCATCAAAAAAGGGAGCGCGAATATCAATTCAGTAAGTTTAAGGCTGTGATGTGAATTATGCCACAGAATTGGTCTGGGCCATTGGATGGTTGATTTGGGCCTAATTTAGCCCAAAACCCTGTTACAACGAAGACGGCAAATCCATCAAGACCTCACTAGCCTTGAGCCTCCTAGGCTGATTCGGAAGTAAACGGCCCGTGCCTTAGTTAAGGGCCCATTTAACCACATCTTCTCTCTGAAGTCTGAATATCAGGCCTCAGCTCCACAGGGGTATGCCTCAAGATTTCTTGCATCACAGAGGCCGTAACATAGCTGCGCCCTGTATAAAATGGCCAATTAAGGGCCAAGTTTCCCAATTAAGCTCTAGGCTTTTTTCGTATTGTCCTTCTTTAAACTTTTTTGCATTTGTTAGTTTTGTGTTAAAATTTTGTGGATTGTAGGTTCGTCTCGACGAGAAGAATGGATAAGTAAAAATTATGCCTGTTACCCATTTGTCCGGAATCTTGTGCAATGGATCTTCATTGGTTACGGCACCTTGTTGATGATGCATTGGCATCCCTGCACGGCAAAGCGTACCTGGCTAACAGTCTTTGATTCCTAATGCCATGGCGCGCAACCCAGGGGATGCCTCCTGGTTGAGGGATAAGCTCGTTGCCTAGGTGGCGAGCTCCAGCCGATGGATCTCCATTGGCTACTGCACTTTCCCTATGTTCCCCGCAAGACGAAGTGTACCTGGCTAACGGTCTTTGATTCCTAACGCCCCGATGCATAACTTAGGGGATGCCTCCTTGTTGAGGGTTAAGTTTGTTGCCTAGGTGGGGAGCACCGACCAAATCCTATTTTTAGCACTTTTACGCCCCAAAAAACTTAGTTAACCTTAAAAGTGCTAAAACTTGAATATTTTCAAATAAAAAAAAAGGTAAAAAAATTATAATTTTTACTTTTCCAATTTCTCTCGTCGTGATTAACCAATAATCCCAAAAAAAAAAAAAAAAAAAAAACTAACGCAAAACTAACGAATTTGGAGAAAACATGTGAATAAGGACAAAACGAAACAAATCCAGACTTTTTATATTCTGGGAAACTAAGCCTAAATCAAGCGATGAAAAGCTAGTGAAAATCCTCAAAAGTTTTAGCAGCCAAACTGGCGGCTAAGAAACTTCTTAACTACCATCAGCACAAGGAATTGGGAGAGGGCCGTGACCGGCGGACTCAGGAATTAGACATAGCGGGGGCACCAATTTTTTTTGCAACCGTAATGCATGAGTTACAGTTAATTACATTTATTCCAAAATAATTGTAGCATTCATGATAAATTAACGATTTTAAAATATATATGTATTTTAATAATTATCTATTTGGGCAAACTTAAGCACCTTGACTAAATGCATTAAAACAACATTATCACATATTCATCATCTATTTTTCTATTACTAACTCTTCTATTACAGTTTTGGGGACAAAAAGTATACAAATGCAATGTGGAGTAGACTCGAACCCACGAATACTATAAAAAATAAGGTACGCACTACTATTTTTTACTGTCTGTTGGGAAAAAAAAACCCACACATTTTCTACTTTCTTTTGGAAAAAAAGGCAAAAAAAAAGTCTCCTGACTGCCTTTTGGAAAAAGAAAAAAAAAACACACACACATAATCTTTTAGGAAAAAGGCATGACTGCCTTTTGGGAAGGGAAAAAAACCACACACACAGGGCATTTTAGGAGAAAGGCCAAATAAAACCCTGCAGGTGAGTATGGTGGGTCTCGAACCAACCACCTATTGGTTAGTAGAAGAACACTTTACTACTTTGCAAACAAACTATTACTTACATACATTCAACATAAATATAATATATATACAAAACCATTTTTTATTTTTTTATTTTTTGTTTAAAGGGCCGGGGGACACGTGCCCCCGGGCCCTATGGTGGGTCCGCCCCTGGCCGTGACCGTGCATTATTCGTGGCAAAAAGACAAATATGAACATGCATGCAGTAGGCGGGCAGCTGGAACCAATTAATGCATTGATCTGTCAAATACGGAGTATTTTTTTTGCTCGGCCATTAATCTGTCAAATATTAATTAGTGAGATGGTACGTACCCATACTTGTGCTCCTTCACCAAACAAAACACTCGTGATTATGTTTGCAATCCGATCCGTTTGGCCCAAAATGCAAGGAATCCAAAGCACACGCCACGATAGAAATCCCCTCAATTCTCTTGGGGTAAAATTTTGTGCCCAAAAATGCCAGTTATATATGTTGGTGTATTGGTCTTCCTGCATGCCTTGTTTTGGCCAGGTACGATAGATATACAATCGAAAATGGTAGGGTACATGAAACTCATTCATTAAAGTGCACATAAAAAGAAGAATGAACGGTTGAAACTCATCCATAAAAGTGCACACGATTAGGTTTCATGTACCTTATCAAACCTCATATTCCATTGTCGTTTTTGAAGCGTTGTTTCTGTCATGTGAGGTGGGGATCGACTAGAGCCTAATATGAGTTTCGTAACCCACATTACTGTCTAGTTTGAAAGTTTGGGTTTAGATAATTGGAATATGGAGGAAAATTAAGAATGTGGTTTGAGATTTTTACTACTCCGGTTGCATTCTTGTAAATTTATAGGCCTGAAACTTATTTTGGTATTTTTTTTTTTTTTACTTTCGTAACTCTTTATTTAGCTTTTCGCTGTTATTTTTGAGATTAATTGTTCGTCCCGACAAAACGAATCGGAAAAGTAGAAAACTATGGACGAGTGTTTAAAAAATTCAAATAAGACGTCACTTTAAGCAAAAAGACAGTTATTTGTTACATTTTCGTCTTTAGTAAATATTTTTTTGTTTTGACCGTAAAATATGAGAGAGGAAAGATTGTATTGAATTCGATAATGAAACTGTACAATGAGGTCCCTATTTATACAAGGTGAGGGAGCCAAACTATGGAAAGAAAATCAACCTAATTACAATCAAATCATAATCAAGTACAATAAAAATGATTCCATAGAATCATATAATATCATAATCAAATCAAGATATAATTACGATATTATATGATTTGATATTCTAACATTATCAGAAAATCATACAATATCATAATCAAATCAAGATATGATTACGATATTATATGATTTGATATTCTAACATCCCCCCTCAAACTCAAAGTGGTAGTGCAGACACCAGCTTGAGTTTGGACACCAAATCATGAAAGCGTCCAGGAGGATGAGCCTTCATGAGAATATCTGCAGTCTGATCAGATGAGGAAACTGAGAGAAGTCGAACGCTACCCCGAACAACATGTTGTCATATGAAGTGACAATCAATCTCAATATGTTTGGTACGATCATGGAACACATCATTGCAGGCAATCTAAATAGCACTTTGATTATCGCAGCAAAGTGTAGTGGCAGTGGAATGAGTAATAGTCATATCAGTGAGGAGCCAACGAAGCCATATTAACTCCTGAGTAGTGTCAGCAATAACACGATACTCTGCCTCAGTACTAGAACGAGAAACAAGAGATTGCTTCTTAGTTCGCCAAGAGACGAGAGAGTCACCGAGAAAGAAACAGTACCCTGTGATAGAGCGACGATCTATGGGGTCACCAGCCCAATCAGCATCAGAATAAGCACGTAAGTCAAGAGATGAATGTGTGGAATAGTAGAGACCATGAAATAAGGTGCCTTTGACATAGCGAAGAATCCGAAGGACAGCCTCAAAATGAGTTGATCGATGAGCAAACATGAATTGGCTAACTATGTAAACAGCATAGGCAATGTTTGGTCGAGTGACAGCAAGATACACAAGACTGCCAACCAATTGGCGATAAAGAGTGGTATCAGGGAGTGGTGTGTCATCTAGAGGGGTGAGTCGAGTGGCTGGGTCAAGGGGGTGGATGTAGTTTTGTTGTCGGTGATACCAGTACGAGTAATCAGATCAGAGGCATACTTAGCTTGAGTGAGATAGTAGCCATCAAATGTAGATGAGATCTCAAGATCTAAGAAATAGCTTACCATACCCAGATCTTTCATCTCAAATTGCTTGCTCAAGAAGACTTTGAGATCGAAAATACCAACAATATCATCACCAGTAATAATCATGTCATCAACATAGAGAAGAAGAATAATTCCATGTGCAAACTTCCGGATAAAAAGTGCTAAATCATACTGGCTAGAAGAGAATCCAAAGGTCTGAGTAGTAGAGCTGACCATAATTTTATACTTTTTAGATTGCTCTCGTCAAAACTGATGGTTAATTTAAAAAATATCACGCAAATCTAACAAAATTAAGAAAAGAAGAATAAAACAAACAAAATCAAGAAATTAAGATAAGTTTACAAGAACACACCGTTTGAATGGCTAGGGGTTAAGAAAGTGAGTCAATATTCTCTAATTAACTAAGCCACCATTAATTTACCGAATTTATTTTCAACATTCTGCTCAGAAACTTTTTGGGCGTGTCAACCCAAGCTAACACGGACCGACACCCGCTCTTATAGACGATGTCCGGATATTGTTTTTCAAAAATTCTGTTCCGGATTGGGTTCTTAAAAAATAAGTACTTATTTATAATTTTCAAGCTAAAAAATAGTAGGTTTACTGAAATTAAACTATATGTAATAGGAATCTTGTATCGAAATCTATCGAACCATGCAAAAAAAAAAAAAAAATTTTGTAAGTCTATAGTAGTATTTTTAAGTTTGAAAATAGAAGTATTTTTTAATTACTTATTTGAGAAAACGGATGGGGTCTCAAACAATAATTCAAACACAATATCAAATACAACGTGTAACGACCCGGATTTTCGACCCAATTTTTTTTTTATAAAAATATTAAAAGGTATCAATTAATTCTGAAAATAATACTTTCCTTATTTATTAATTAGTAGATAATTACAAAAAAAATAAGTATTCTATCTAATTACCTCTTAAAAATTATTTTGTCATTATATACATACATATAAATGCATGCATGCACGCCTATATTCTCCCTCACTCTCCTACTCAATCTCTACCTCCTCCATGACCCAAAATTCGTGCGTAATTCGTCCATGTAAAAACCCGATACCGTTAGGACTCGTTTTAATTCGAAACTCATCCAATTCTCCTATATATATACACTACTCCGACCCTAGGGCACGCACATCACCCTACCACGTTCCACGGAGCCAGAGAGAGAAGAAAAACCCGAGAGAACCGAGCTTTAATCTATAGAATTTTAGAGAGAGAAAAAGAGAGAGAGAAAAGTGGGTTTCGAGGTTACGTTCTTCCGAGATCCAAATTGATCGTTTGAAGTATTTTCCTCAGTCCCAAGGATCACCGTAGATCAACCAATTCGGCCCCGAAGATCCCCGATCGAAGGAATTGAAGTCGTCTTCCCCAAATTCAAGTTTTCGATCGAAAACGAATTTAATCCAAACCAAGGTATTATAATTCAATCCGAAGCCTCCTCTAAGTATATTTATGATTTATAGACATAACCCAATAAGTCTCGTAGTCCCATGCATCGAAAACAATCAAAAAAAAGCAAAAAAACCAAAACTGTACAGCACCTTGCAGCCGCAACCTGCGGGTTTCCAGCGAGAACCAGTCGCCCGGAGTTCGCGGCCGCGAACTCCGTTTTCCCCCAGTGCGCGTGTTGTTGTTTCCGTTTCGAATTGATCGTGCGACCTTTTAAACATCGTATTTGATCCCGAAATTTTTATCCTAGGTCGCCCATACTCTAAAGATCATACCTTGTTAGTTTCATATTTTTTTTATTTAATCTGATATTTATTAAATTTTTATTCGTTATCTTGTAACAATTTACAAACTAAAAATCGTTGCGACCTTATAAACTACTCTATAAATTCCCAAACTATTTTTCCTCAATTCCTAACATGTTAAAGATCATAACTTGCTAATTTCATATTTTGTTTATATTATTAGCTATTTATTTTATTTTTAATTAAAGATACAAACGAAAAATAATTGCGACCTTACAAACAATGATTTTAATATCCAAACTATTTTTGTTAGACTTCTGACATCTCAAGGATGATATGTTATTAAAATAATATTTTATTTATTTCATTAACCATTTATTATTATTTACGCGTTGTTTCTTAATAAAATTACTTTAAAATATTATAAAAGATGTTAATAATTCCGAATAATTTTATTTAGACTTCTTACCGTCCTAATAAGATATTTTGTTAATGTAAATATATTTTTAATTATTTAATTATTTATTATCTATTTATTCCTCTTTTGTCAAATTAACTTAATCTTTTTATTTAAAATAACACCACGAACCTCCAAACCCAACTTTTAGCACTCAAACTTATTATAGAGGCCCGTTAGGACTCTTATTAAGGTTATGATAATTATTCTAATATTTTTACCTAATTAATGTATTTAATTAGTATTTAATTAATCTAATTACTTAAGAATAATTAATTAAAGCCTAGAAAAATTATTTTAAATCTTTATTAAATAGTTCATACCTTATTAATGATTTTTGTGGCCATACAAGATTAAGGGCAACAGCCCAGTCATAAAAAGTTATGTGATTGCATTGCCTAATATTTGTTTTGATCCGTCTGTTATTCGTTTTTTATTATTATTGAGAATAAAATTGTGTCGATGCTGGATTTGATTGCTAGATTGGACCCTAGAGACATGGGGTGGTATACGAGATAGAAATCACTTAGACGATGCTAAGTAATGGATAAGTTGTGAAATTTCTTTCTTTTTAGAGGATTGTTTGCAGGCGTGATTCTGAGATATGGTGAGATTTGTGGTGAGAAAGTATACAGACGTTGTTATTGTTAAGGAAAAAGGAAACAAATGAAAGTCGTGGGCTAAGCAAGGACCTCGGGGTGGCCTAACAAGGACCTCGTGTGATCGGGGTGCTGAGTAGGACGCGAGGGCGACTGAAAGACCAGTGTCATTAGGGTGGCCAAGCGAGACCTCGAGGGTGGCAGACGGGACCTCGTGTGATCGGGGTAGACTGAGCAGCTTGAGGGCAGGCTGATGGACCTAGAATTGTGAGAATGGACAAGCGGGACCTTAGAGCGGCTGGCGGGACCTCAGTATTGGGGTAACTGGCGGGACCTTGAGGCGGCTTTGATGGACTTAGGATTGTGATTTGAAGGCGGCGGGTAGTCGGTAATATGATTTAAGCGGCGGGTAGTCGGTGATGTACGTGATGATTTAAAACCGTGAGTAAGCCAGGAGATGATTTAAGACTGCAGAGTAAGCCCGGTGATGATATAAAACTTGGCAAAGTAAACCCAATGATGTTTTGATAAAACCTGGCGGTGGCCGATATTTTGTGATGTTAAAACCTGGCGGTGGCGGCGATATTTTGTGATGTTAAAACCTGGCGAGAGGTCAGCGATGTTTTGTGGCGATAAAACCTGGCGGATGGTCCAGTGATATTTTGTGAAATAAATTGATGTCTGGCGAGAGTCGGTGGAATAAATTGATGTCCGGAGAGAGTCTAGTGGAATAAATTGATGTCTGGCGAGAGTCCAGTGGAATGATAGACTGGCGTGTGTCCGGTGATGATTGTGATGTGGTATATAAGATAGGCGAACCCTAGTTGTGATTCGGGCATGATAAGCTAGCCACTTGTTGTAGTATTGTAACTTAGGTTATCTACGGCAATAAGGGAAGTGATCTCATGGGGCCGAGCATGGCTAGCGGTTGGGGAGGAAAGATCTCGTAGGGAGATTTTGGATCACACGTTAGGCTAATGGATAGTAATGAGCTGGTTGACGTGAAAAATCTCTGTTTTACTTATTCGCATCACAATTATCTTATTTGCTTGCTAGTTGTAATGTAAGAGGGGTGGTTGGGTTGGATTATTCTATTGGGTGATTTATCACTCACGAATACGTCGTATCCTGGCAAATCGATTGTTTCGGCAATCTAGAGGGCGCAGGATTCAATGGAGGAGATTCAACGATGATGCAGTTCGACACGGAACGAATATCAGTAACGAGGATCGAGGATGCTTAGGATTCGTATCAAGATTAGAGTCAGCTCTGAAGTTGGTGTATTTTGATTCCGTAAATCTATCTTGAGATTGTATTAGCAAAATCTTTATTTTGGAAAATTATATGTATTTAGCAATATTTTCTTTAGAAATTATTTTATTTTGCACCCGAAAAGTCGGGGCGTTACACAACGCTTCACATACATTTGAGCCTCTCACACACTATTATGTGTAGGTCTTACATGTATGTGAGAGGTTGTTTTTAGTGTTGTGTTTGGATTATTGTGTGTACGTCATTGTCGATTTTTTTGTTACAGTTTATATATACATCAGCGAGGTGTGGGGTTAGTAGATTTTAGGTTAGTTCACAGGGGGTCCAAAGGCTGCCCATAGCTAGAGGTGTCCAACGGGCCGTGTCGTACCGGCATGGCCTGTTTAGCTTTGTGCCAACCGTGCTGGCCCATTTACTTAATTGTGCACGTGCCGTGCCCATTTTTGAATCATACCGTGTCGACTCGTTTACTTAATTGTACCATGCCGTACCATTTTTCAATTGTGTTGTGCCGTGCCGGCTCGTTTACCTAACCGTGTCGTGCCCATACCGGCATATCGCCAACCAATTTCCGTCAAAAAAAAAAAAATCTTTCCAAAAAACACACATTCCTATTCGTATAAAAAAAAATTTTAAAACTTATTTTAGTTAAGTTACGAAGCAATTTATTAGCAACACATGCCTTGTTTACTAGTATTTTTTCCTATATTAGCCACGAGTCAATTTATTTAATAATTACACAGCGAGTTAATTATTTTTTCCTTAATTATTGACATAGCGAGTTAATTTATTTAATAAAAATTAGAATTTATTTTTCTGTACCCCGTGCCCGTGGCTTTTCGCACTTGCGCCGTGTCCGACTAGAACTGTTTCATGTCATATCGTGCTCGACCCACTTTCGTGCCCGTCTAAAACCGTATTAGGTCTATCTAAAATTGTTCTCATGCCCGTGCCTGCTCGACTCGTTTAACACTTTTATCCATAATTGTGAACCCCACCCTGAAAAAGGCGGGGGAGATAAGCTGTGTGGTTGTCAGTACTTGGGATCCACTGTTAATGGAAGCTGTCCAATCCGTACGTTATCGATTCGACCCAACCCAACCACCTCTCTGCATCTGCATTTTTGTGTTGCAAAATAAACAATTAATTACACGCACATAGCTGTTAAACTGGCAATTCACACAGATTGCAAACGGATTTTTGTGTGGGGTCTAGTATGGGTTTCATACGAACAATTTGAATTGGTCATTAAATGTGAAATATTTATTCAAGAGTGTTTAGGAAAAATTAGTTCAATGTGATACTGATAAGTGCTCGATTCAATTATCTAATTTTTTATTCGGATTTCAGGATAATGAAAAGTTGGATGATTAGATCGAGAATCTATTTGTATCAGATTGAGCTAATTTTAAGTGGGAACCCTTGAAAAATTATTTTACATTTAATGAATGGCTCAGATTGTTTGTTTGGGACCCATAGTGTGCCTCACACAAAATCTGTGCGCAATCTGTATAATAGGACCCACACAAAAATTTGTACGCGATCTGTGTTCATATTATCTGTGTCAACAACCTTATTGTAAAACCTTTATATGATACGGTCCGATTTTGCTGTAAAAACTTGATCTCTAATATCCAATAACATAAAAAGAGTTGTTCATATTGTTCTTCTTTAGATAACATTTCTTTCTTTATTTGAAACGACAAAAATTTTATTAAGAAACTTGGTAAAAGGTACATCATATCAAATAGTGGACCCATATACCCAAAACATCCAAAGGGTAAAGCCTGGAAAAAAGGGGCCTAGCTATATATGCTGAAAAGTTGGAGTTTTCTTTCTTTCTTTCTTTCTTTTTTTTCATTTCGCTGAAAAGTGGTTATTTCCTCTTTTTACTGAAAAATGGTTATTTTCAAATAATTTTGGGTAAAAATAATTTATTTTTACTTTTTCGATTCTTCTTACCTAGACGAATCAATAATTCATCAAAATTCAAAATTAATGAATACAAATTTGTTTTTTATAAGAGCAAAATCTCCCAAAAAAAAAAAACACTACTAAAAGTTAAAGCGGAACTGGCCGTCTAACCACTGCCCCAAAGTGGCACCACTAATTGCGATTATCATGGATAATCATTACTCGTTAGTGAAGTAACGAGGGGATCCCTAGTGGCAGCTGTGGAATTAATTATTACTACCATGCATAAGTATAATGCTGTAGGGACCGATCTGTTGTACCTGTGAATTGCTAACCACAGAAAAATGGGCTATACATGCTCGGGTTTGATGGTGTTTTCCAAAGCCAAGACCAAGTTGCGGGACCACTTGAGGACGAGTGGGGGCAATGCTTTTTCTTTTTCTTCAATTTTTTTTTTTAAAAAGATTGGCTTCTTTTTTATATCATTTCATTCACAATTTTTTATTTCAAGTATTACAATAATTCCACTACATTTGTGAAGTGAGATATTTTTTAATGAAAAAAAAGCCACCACTTACCATTTGAAACTCACCAATGCATAATGTCCAAATTTGTAGGATAAACCATGGGTTATAAGCAATATACTTTATTAGTTATTCACAATTTTGAAAGTAGTCTTGTCTGTACCTATAGAACCAACAACACGTGGTGAAATGAGAGGTTGAAGCATAAAATTTCAAGAGAAAAGCATATTTTTTTCTAATTGGATCGAGATTGCTGAATATGACATTTTAGTCATTGAGTATCTAATTGCTATTAGACTTGATCCGCTGAAACAATTCAAACAATCGATTTGTTTTGATAGTTTATAGAACTACTACCTTTCTTAGTAACTTTGTTTTATTATGTTTTCCACAATCGTTCTTTTACTATTTTGGTGTTAATTGCTTATTAATTTTTTTTTTAAGTATACAATTTCAAAGGTGCCTCCATTATCGTTAATTCCTGACTACGCTCCTGGCCAAGACCGGTCTCGAAGCGGTGGAGAGACAACAGCACCGTTACAAAACACGGCAGCGTAGGCAGACCGATCGAGTGTTGACAACGCCAAGTATCAGGAAACTTAATTGGAATTGTTACAAGTTATTGGATGCTCTATCACTTCATTTTCTGATTGCCCAATTTGAATCTGTCAACCACCTAACTTGGATTTGTGGGATTTCTTGTTTTTTTCGCAATCTTTGTCGCAGTTGAGGGTTTGTGTTACTCTCTCTATTTGAAGGTCGGTCATGGCCGATTAGCTGGTAAAGCCTGGTTGTGGGGCTTTGGCGGGTGATCTTGGGTAGCTACTAGCTAGGTCTCTTCTTTGGTTTTTTACTCTCCTTTGAGACGATATCCAACTTCGATGTATTCGACTGTTTTCTGACATAATACTACTCCTACCATTTTGGCAAAAAATAAGAATAAAAAAAATAACCACCTAACCTAACTTTTTGCCTTTATATTAAAGAGGTTAGAGGGATAAAACTGAATAATTTTTCAACAATTGATTCGGAGTTGTGCATTCAAGCATGGGCAACCGCTAGTAATTCCATAAGATGTGTATTCATACGGGATGAGATTAAATTACATACACCGCCGGTGTAAGAAAAAAGATTTCTCTCCAAATCAATTAGATTACACCACGTCGTAAAAATCTAGGACGAGTAATTTTCACGTATGGAATAAGCGATCTAATCCGGTGTCCCTATGACGCAAATACCAATGTCACAATGACGTGTTATATTTTTTGAGATCGATCAGCGACCTAATTATCGATAGGCATTCTCTCTAGAGGCGCCAAAATGCAATCCCACGAGATATTTGTGCATCTCATTTTCTAGTAGGAGTACTTAATTAAACACGTCTTCATAGTCCTATTGGTTATTCTTATGCAAAAGAGAGTTTAAACTTTCCCAGCTCTTCACCCTCCCCAGAGCATCCGCATCTGGCTCTCTATATTTTGAACCAATTTACACCTTAAAAAGTTACTAGAACTCTATTACTTTAGTTATTCATTTTTAAAATTTTTACTGCATCAAACTCTTTATACTAAAATTATTCCATTAAAAATATTATTCTCTATTCTAAATAAAGCACCAAACTATCTCATTCGAGCAATTGTTCACTTGTTATTTATTTATTTAATATATAAATAGTCTAAAAAAAATTAAGTGCTCCAATTTTCAATTAGTTTGAACCGACGCGAAAATTTTATTTTTCTGATCATTTTATCTTAAAAGATCATAATTTATATTTTTGTCTCTAGGACTTTCATATAAGACCCCTAAGAGAGTCGTAGAACCAAATAAAGTATAAAAAAAATATTAAGCCGAGTCACTGTAGCAGTGAACAGTGGAATAAAAATATTAAAATAACAAGTAACAAATGAATAGTGACTCTTGGAAATTAAAGAGTTACCGTAGCAAAGTTAGAAATCTTTTAAAATAGAAAGGGAAGGAGAGAGCCTGATTTTTTTTTTTTTTTTGGGGGGGGGGGAGGAGGGCGGGTGTCGTTTCAAAGTAGTGACTCTTGGAATTTTTTTTTTGGCTCTTTAATTTAGTTTGAAGAGGAAGTAAAGAAGATGATTTGGATGCTCTCAACGACTTTCAACGGTGTTTGGATCCCACCTTTTTGCATTTTTCATTTTTTAGTTTTTAGAGTTTGGCTCCCTACAAAACGCATTCTCAGAAAATGCATTAACAAAGTTTGATTATACCCAAAATACATTCTGCTCATAATTTAAAAAGCCAAAAAGCTGAAAATGAAAAGCCAAAAAATAAGTTCCCAAATACCCCCATATATAGAGGCCAAAAGAAAAGTAGGGCAAGAGGAGCTTTTGGATTTCACATTTTTTTATTTTATAACAAAAAGTCTTACAGAATGTATTTTATATATATCTCCAAAATATTAATCATGTTGTAAAATTCATTTTACATATATCTTCTAAACACTCTACCATATTCAAAACATATTCGGACCAAAATTCAAAAAGCAAAAAGGTCAATAACCAAAATGTAAAAAGTCAAAAAATAGGGTATCCAAACGCCCCCGAGAACAACCTAAAACTCAAGTTCCGCGTTCCTTAAGAAATTTTATAGTGTTGTCTCGTCTTTGACTCTCTTGTTTTCATAACTTCACAAAATTACAGTTCAGACTTCAAACTCTGAAGTCATGGGCTTTCGAGAAACTTTGGTTATTGCTGCAAATAAAGGTTTATCAAGAATTATTGTGGAAGGTGACTGTGTCCAGGTTGTGCATGCTCTTACGCAAGCAGGACATTCTTTCTCTGATTGTAGCTACATTTTTTTCTGATTGTTTGGAGCTCTTACCTTAGTTTTTCTCTTGTGAATTTTTTCATGTTAAATGTTCTTGCAATATGGTAGCTCATTCACTGCCAATAGAAGATTGCAATTTTGGGAGGTCCTATCCCTCAATGTAAGGGTCATCATTTAGCCCGAAGGCCCGCGACCCGCCCAAAGCCCGGGCGGCCTGCCGGGCTTTTACCCGGCCTGAGCCCGTAAAACAGGCAGGCTAGCCTGGCCTATAGTTTGTAATGGGCGAGCTTGGGCCTATGAATTTTTACTCGGCCCACCCGTAGGCCCGGCCCGTGAGCCCGCCAACGGGCCCGCCTATTTGCCCAAAATCCCACAAAACCCTATCTTTTTTTCCTTGGTTTAGTTTTGCCCAAGGAAATTTAAGCCCGCCC
The DNA here is from genome assembly GCA_025413875.1 of Rhododendron molle. Classification (NCBI taxonomy): domain Eukaryota; kingdom Viridiplantae; phylum Streptophyta; class Magnoliopsida; order Ericales; family Ericaceae; genus Rhododendron; species Rhododendron molle. The sequence goes on from CM046396.1 coordinate 32,860,788, forward strand.
GTTGGCCCGTCGGGCTTTTGGCTCGCCGGCCCGCCAATTGGGCTAGCCCGTGGGTCGGGCTTGGGTTTCAATTTATGGTAGGTAGTCCACCAAAAAAAAAAAAAGCCCGGTCGGCCCGACCCATGGGCGGGCTTGGACAGCAACTTGGCGGCCGGCCCGGCCCGATGATGACCCTTACCTCAATGACTATCCAATCTTGCCAAAGTTGATGTTAGGTCTTTGGAACACACAATTATATATGCTATAAAGCTGATCCTTGTTTCAAGGGAAAAATTATTTACTTCAAACTCCTATATACTCCCTCCCTCCGTCCCATTTTGATTGTCCTTTATTGATGCACGTGTTAGTTTTCAATCTCTTATATCTTTCAACAGGAATCTTCAGAAATATGCAATATGAATCTTATTTGATAAATTTCAATTTGAACTAAAATACAAAATTGTCAAAATCATGAAAAATATTATCGATTGAAAGATATAGACAATAGACACAAAAAAGACAAAATAAATAATGAAAAATAAAAATGGAACGGAAGAAGTACAATTTATGAAGGTGCGAGGGACAAAGAAAATGGGCAAAGAAAAGACCTTAAAGTGTATATGAATGGTTCAGATTCACTGTGCAGGGTCTTTTCTTTGCCCATTTTTTTTACACTTAGCATTTCTAATTAATGAAGTGCTTTTTGATTCTACCGCTCCGTTCCGCAACTCATTTTAAGTACTTATTTTTTAAGAAGGCAATTTCAAACTCAAAAATCATGCGCTTACGCAAATAATTTTTTATCACTATAGATCTTATTTAATAGATCTCATTGAGATCTTTAATACGGTGAAAAAAAATTGAAAAATTATTTTCCATTTACATTATTTTTGAGTTTAAAAATGTGAAATAAGTACTTATTTTTTAAAAAGATGTTCTGGAACGGAGCCTACATCACTAGGGTAGTCGTAATTATTGTGCCACATTTAATAGGTGCATCGCCTTATATGGACATGGAATTATCATGACCCCACATAGTGTCATAAGCTGTCGAGTCATAAGTATACAACTTTGTTACTCGGATATCAGTTTTGTTTTATATTGACCACGTTTTAAAGGTATAGGTATAGAAATGTCAAACTATGCAATTTTTGATGCATAATTCACATCTCTTTATTGCAGTTAAACAAGTCTATATCGACTTTTCACGAGAAAAAAAAAAAAAAAAAACAACACGTTTTCAATCTTATATAGTGACCCGTAAATGAACTTCTTTCATAATTTTCCCTCAACTTCATTCTGAATTTTCCCTCAAATATTGTCGGTGACTGGGCATTACGCCTCTTTCGATTTTGGTCCGTCCTTTTAACAAAGCCGAGAAAAACTCGCCCCTTGTGACTTCCAAATTTTCTTAAAAAATAGGGGCCCCCATGGTTTATGTATATATAAAAAAAAGTCCATTATGAATAAACTCATGTAAAAAAAGAGTGATATTTAAGTGATAGGCTTCTAAGTTCTTGTAATTATCACAACTTTCAGAAATTTAATCCAACTTAAATTGTTATACGCTTCTTTTTGTTTTTTGTTTTTCATTTTGAGATTGATTCACTATTCATTTTGTTTGATAGTAAAGCTACGTAAGGGCGCGTCTCAACCTTGATGTTCGCCTAAAGCCCCAAAATGTCGGAGACGACCCTGCTGTTGTATATTTCTTGTTTGATTAATTGGTGGGTTGGGAATCTGGGATAGGACTCTGGCTATGGCTAAAGTGAGTAGGTGCCAAAGTATTGAGGCCTTGGAAGTTGGTAAGGGTTTCCATCAAGCGTAAAATAGAGAAAGAGTTGGTGGTCCCTAGAATTAGCCACCTTGGAGGAAAACCGCACGTTAAAAGTAAGCACTTTATAGGCAAATGCTATGGTGTCTACTAGCCAAAAGAAGATACCATAGCGCACTGATTATGCCTTTCAAAAAAATTTTGTTATATTTTCGAGTGGCTATGTTATACTATTTTTAAAAAGTGTTATGCCTTTGAGTGATTTGTTATGCTATTTTTGTAAAAGTGTTATGACCTAATATATAATAATAAAAAAGGTTATGCCCCTGATTCACACTATCAAAATGACATAACATGTTATGCAATTTAATGATTTTGGTTATGCTGTAAGTAATTTTGTTATGCCAAAATTTACGGTGTCTTCAAAATGACCGGAGACACCATTGCACTATCCCACTTTATATTATACTTCATAAAGAAGGAAAATGCTACGGTGTCCACCTGCCATTTGGACATTTTGGGAGTTATGCATTTGTAAGGCATTGGTTATACATATCACTGGTCTTGGTTATGCTTGTAATTGTCGGTTATGCCAAAAATTACAGTGTCCCCAAAATGATCGGAGACACCATAACATCATCCCGTAAAGAAGTTCTAAACACGAAACATTGTCTGTCCGTAATTAAGCCCACTTTCATATTCGATCATACTTTACATCAAGGTAGTTTTAGGTCGACATTGGATTTGGTTGGGCTCACAATGGGAGGTGCATTCGTTGTTGTTGGAGTGTACTTCATCTCTGGAAGTTTCTATTTTTATTTGACCTTTAGTTTCTATTTCCACAGCATTATTGTAGCTGAGGTAAAATAGGCTCTGTTCAGTTGTCGATAATATCGCGTGGAAAATGAATTCTCAAGAAAAAGTGAAGTGATCACGAGGGTGAAGTAAAACTCCTTCGAGGCTTCCGTTCATTTTCCCGTGTTTGTTCTCTTGACCAAGAATCTTGCACGAAAACGAAAACTCATTCTTTCAGGTAGAATCCATATGCAGAGAAGCGTTTTTTTCTGATAAAAAAGTTGAATTTGTAAATCTCACAACTTTTTTTGAAAAGTGAAAGCACAAAAAGTTATGAAAAAGTTGAGTATGGTGGGGCCGCCATCGATCAGGTTCGTTCGCAGTAATTTAGCTGATTAGGCTCGGTAAGCGTAAACTATATTCGTTGTTTTGCGAATGGAAGAAAAGAACCCCAGCCATTTGAGGGAGGTCAAATTTTGCGCTTCTCCGAAACTCGGTAAACAACGACTGATCTTTCTATTTCCTTGACAGGCGATGCGCTAGCCGCGAAATGAGCATCTTCATATATAGAGATTAGATGTCGTCGGGTTTTGAACGATAGATAGCATTTCTATATATATATATATATATATAGAAAGAGAGATTAGAGCTCGAGAGTCGATCATTTTCCATCCTTTTTGTGCAATTCCAACGGAAAACTATAGATTCCACGAATTACAATCATAGGTTCCTTGTGTAGATCATTTACCCACCAACAACAAATTGAGTGGGTAAGGGCCACCAAAGAAAGGATATCCACCACATTGCTGAAGACGATACCCACTTTGCCCACGTTATCATCCAAAAAAAAAAAACTACTTACTTTCTATGAGGACATTAGCATTACATATTTTACATCAGCTTTTGGCTCTACTTTTTCTACTTACCCTCCATGGGGACATTCTCATTGCACTTTTATTTTTCCAGTCAATCGGAAATTCATAAAATACTTACGAACCAAAGTACCACATCTCGATCAAGAGTATCAACATAATAAACATAGCGTGCAAGGAAATAAAATAACTACTAAACTTAGTCTAAAACTTGCCCAATATTCAGGCTATCTTTAAGCACAAACTCTCTCATAGCAATGGACGTTTCCATAAGGAATACAAGGTTGACATCTTGTTCAGCTCCCCATCGAGCAAGATAGCCTGCGCACTGGTTGGCTGTTCGGTAAGGGTGGCTGTTGGTCAGATCCATGAGATGATGGATTTCGTTTATCATTACACTTTTACTCATTAACTTTTCAAAAATGAAATATACTTCTAGAGGCAAAATGAAAAATGTATCAACTTTTATCCACTAACCTTACAAAATAAGAATTTATTAAGGGACAATCCAAAATGAAATATTGGACCCCAAAAAAGGGACGGAGGGGTAGTAATTAAGATTCCATTTTGCTTAATTGGACATGGGATTTCGAAATACGTACGTTCCTCGTGTAGATGCAAGGGATCAATCGAACTACAACAGCTGATCAATGGTTAATTATTACTACTATATTCCCTTTTTGTCCTTGTATTTTACTAGTTGTTTACGCCAGTAATTAACATATGCAGAATAATTTTTTGGTTTTGTCTTTATTCAATATATATATTTTTTTTTTTGCGTTTGTTAGTTTTACGCCAAATTTTTATGTGATATGAGTGAGAAAGGACGAGAGGAATCGGAATAGTAAAAACTTTTAACTTTTACACAAGTATGTTGGGAAATATTCAAGAAAAAGTCTAAAAACTGACTTTTTGATCCTTTCTTTGGATATTTTTCAAAAATACTTGTGTAAAAGTAAATTTTTTTTACTTCTTCGATTCCTATCGTCCTTACTCGCCTATATCACATACAAGTTTGAAGTAAAACTAACAAACGAAAAAAAAAAAAAATTGTGGTGCATAAATTAATCACTAGCATGAACGTGGGAGAGCAATTTTTCTGTTTTTATGAGGGATCCGAGGGATGAAATCTGAGACACTTCTGAAGAAGAAGGAAAAAAATACTCCTCGATCAAATAACTTTCTTCTTCTTCTTCTTCTTTTATAATAAGTTTTGTCAAAAAATAATAAATTGCCAGATGGAGTAGTATAATTGACAGGTCAATAGTATAAGTTATTAGATTTGGAACCCAGAAGGACATATGGTCCCGGGAATCGAATATCATGCGTGATTTCCTAACCTTCTCCCGGCCTTTGGGATCGAACAACATGCTTATGGATCTGGTGGTTGGTAGGAGCTGAGCTGAGCTGAGCTAGCTCATTACTACTCTATTTCTGACTCCTCCCTGATCGTCCCACGATTTGCTTTCACAGGGGAAAAAAATTCATTCAATGCCCTTATTATTTCTTTGGCACCGGGTTGGTGTTTGGGTGGCAGATCGAGTGTTTATTTTTTTCCCAATTATTTGAAAGGCCTATTTTGGTCTTTCGGCTTTTTTATTTTTTTTTAATCTTTATTCAATTTTTTTCGTATTTGTTTGTTTTTCGTCGATTTTTTGTGAATTATTGTTTCGTCATGATGAGAGATGTCTGAAAAGTAAAAAATTAAATCGAAACCTATATTTTTTGAATAAAGGTATGAATTGAGCTTCGATCGTAATTTTTATTTTTTGATTCCTCTCGTCAAAATGAAGCAATAATCCACAAAAATATTCACAAATGCGAGAAAAATTGAATAAGGACAAAAAAAAACTTATTAGGCACAATCACCCCGAGAAGCCATATGACTGATTCTCTGTGTTGAATTTTATGTGCGTGTGTGTCTGTTTGCAGTTTTTTGGCAAAAAAAAAAAAGAAAAGAGGGTAGCTTACAGAAAAAGTTTGTTAATGTCATGTGGCTCGGCGGTCGGATTGTTGGCAAGTGGAGGAGAGTGCAGTTGGTGGCTCCCCACTTATACCCCATGCACAAGAGTAGGATTCGATTTCCTTAAGCACTCATCATCTTCCCAAATTTACTAGGATAGAGTAGATTAAGTTCAACGAATGACAAAAACATAAAAATAAAACACAATAAAAACCATTGCAATTAAGGATTTTGATGACGAAGAATTCCAAGCGCTCATACTAAAACATGTGATTATGCAATGTTCCTAGAGGAACTTCCGTCCCCACACATTGGTCTAGACTAGAGGCACACATTCCGCGGTGAAATCCACACTAGTTAATGTGTGATGAAGAAAGCACCGCTAGCTCCGGGAGCCATTTATAATTTTCCTACTAAAACACCCACTAACAAAAACCACTCAACGACTTTGAATTAAAATCGAAAAATCGGGCGCAGAACCAATGAAAGACCGTTCCGGATGTAATTATTCAATAATTTTGAGACGACGCCACGTGACACGTTGCGATCCACTGAACTGTGTCCAAGTAGGAGATACATTTTCCAAACATAAAAAAAATGGACACGTACTCCTGTCAGAAAACCTCAACTATATATGCAACATGGGTTCACATTAATTCATGGGTGTGAGCTAGCGTTGTATTGCAAGATTTTAACCCATACCTTAAGAAGACAAATAAAATTATTCCTGTATAGATCGGGGAATCTTTATCTAAATATTTTATTGGAATTCTGGCTGTGCAGTGCAGACTTACTGGATCGGGAAAAAACAATTCAGGTCGAACCATTATTTGAGTTCAGCTTTTTCGAGCACGTTGCGTGGTACTTGTATAGTCTAATCAATAATGCCAAGGCCCAAGGGCCAAAGTTAGCAAATCTCTTTGCGCGCTCCCTGTCAGATACGTGCCTGCCGGACCCACCCCTACGACCAAAATGCCCGCCAGTAATAATTTAACCGTGTGGTTTTTTTTAAAATACTTTTATTAGTTTTTTTCTTGTTTTACTTTTAAGACTTTACTGTTTTATTTATTTAATATTATTTAAGTGTTTCAATTTTTAATTCGGTTGAATCGGTGCAAAGAATTTATTTATTTATTTTATCATTTTATCTTTAATAATCATAATGAATTTTTGGGTCGAAGGCCTTTCAACAAGTACCCTAAGACACTTTATTTAGTTTCAGGTCTCTCTTAGGGTGCTCATTGAAAAGCCTTAGAGTCAAAAATTCATTACGACCATTTAAGATAAAATGATAAGAAAAATACGATCTTCGTACCTATTCAAACGAATTAAAAATCGGAACACTTATTTTTTTACTCTTTATATGTATTTTAAAATTATTTAATATTATATATGTGAGTAAATTTTTTTTTTAAATTTATAATTCTTTTATGTTATTGAATTTATTAATTTTGTATTTATTTATATCTATTATCTATTTTATTTCTAACCCCTTATTCAGATTTCCTTTTATCTTCTTATCTTCAACTATAATCACTCATTTAGATTTTCTTTTTATCTTCAATTACAACCACACATTTAGATTTTTTTGTTATCTTCTTATCTTTAACCATAATCATTCATCCATCACCCCTTATCCTTTTATATCCAGCATTGTCCTTCCAAAATCACCATCTTCTTCTCATCTCCTCATTCTCCCTGCTTATCCCTCCAACATCACCATCTTTCCATCATCTATCTCTCTTCCAAAATCACAATTTTCTTCCCATCACCTCATTCTCTCTGCTTATCCCTCCTTTTCCACACTGGTTTCGTAAAATGTAGAAGAATATTATGGATGGCTACAACTACTCATTTTCAGATAGTTGGTCCGTTGAGAATGATGTTCCTAGTGGGGAGGGCATCTCCCACAATTTTTGTGATTATACACCTGAATTCACAACTAACGAAGTTAGTTATTACCGTTGTTCTTATGCATAGTAGTTATTTAATTTAAAAGTACAGAAATTATGCATATTAGACTGGATCATGTTGCACTTATACATATTCTTTTTTCTTATTTATAGATTTTTCAAAGTAGAGACGATATGATAGCTTGAGTGCGGAGAGTCGGTAGGGAACATGGTATTGTTGTTGTTACTAAGAAATCTGCTAGTTTAATTGGTAACAAGCTGCCAAAGTGCATTCTTAGTTGTGAAAGAGGTGGAAAGTAAAGATCAGCACGGAAAGCAGTTGAAGGACAACCCTCGCAAAAGAATACTGGGACAAAAAAATGCGAGTGCCCATTTGAGCTGCGAGGTATAACAATACCTCAAGCGGGTGTCATGTGGGGTGTAAGGGTTGAATGTGGTCGCCATAACCATGAAACAGCAGAATATTTTGATGGATATGAGTATCCGTCAAAGCTAACACCAGAGAAGAAAGAAATTGTGCGCGACATGGCAAACAATACTGCGCCTCGTGAAATTCTTAGTGTTTTAAAGAAAAAAAATCCGTTAAACACTACATGTGCCCAGTCCATATACAACCTCAAATATACAGATAACATAGCAGAACGAGGCGGTCTAAGTCCAACTCAATTTGTCTTGAATGAACTAATAGAGAAAAGATACCTCCATGAATATCGTACAAATTCATACACCAACGAAATCACAGATATTGTTTGGGTTCATCCTCAAAGCCTAGACTTATCTGTGAATTTTTCGTCTGTATTGGTCATTGATGCCACGTACAAGACCAACGAGTACCGATTACCACTATTGGAGGTTGTGGGTATCACATCCACAATGTGCACTTATTCTCTCATGTTTGCACATCTTACAAATGGGAGGGTAGAGAACCTGACATGGGCCTTGAGTACCTTATAGAAATGGATGCTTGGAAATGGGGCATTGTTGCCATCGGTGTTTGTTACAGATCGAGATTCGGCGCTTCTTAGCGCCATTGAAGCATGTTTCCCCTCGGCACGTCACATCCTTTGCATTTGGCACATCAACCAGTGCATAATAAAGCACTGCAGAGGGGTCCTTGGTCGGTCGTTTAACGACTTTAACATGTCATGACACTCGCTTATTAATTCAACGACCCAAGCGTCTTTCAATCAGAAGTGGAATGCCATGTGCGATGACTACAAATAACACTCGCAGCTCTTACAATACCTTGTCAATACATGGATAATGCTGTACATAGATAGATTTGTGGCAGCGTGGACAAATACGTGTATGCACCTCGGAAACAAAAGCTGCCAGAGGTATAGTCACTTTATGCATTGTTACCTTTACTATTTCAATTACGTACATTATTCTACTATACTAAAGAATATTTCTGTAACTTTTGTATTTAAACACAATTCATTATTATGTTACAAGGGCAGAGTCTGCCCATGCGAGGCTGAAGCTATATTTGGGGGGTACCATGTGTAACGCCCCGATTTTCAGAGGTAAAATTGAAGACTTTCAATATTAATTTCTAAAACTTTACTTAATTATAGTTTAAAATCCAAAACAGAATTCTCAACATCGAGATTCATTTATTACAAACTACTGAAAAATTACTGAAATAGTCTTTGGGGAAATAAAATAGGCTAAAATAACAGAGCCGCCTTCTAGGTTTGATATGGATCCTAAGCATACTCGAGCTCGGCTCCCACCTCTGGATTTTCCTCTGCATAAAATTGTCCACCCTCAGGATTCTGTGTCTCTTCCTGATGCAAAATCTGACAGGGATGCCAGAAAATCCGTGCTTGAGTGAAATAGTTCACCCCGTAGTATAATCCAATCCAACTACCCCTCTTATTTTACAACTATCAAGAATATAACAATAAACATGCGAAAAATTAGAACAGAGATATTCACATAAACCAGCTCGTTACTATCTATTAGCCTGACATGTGACCTAAAATTTCCCTTCCCAACCGCTAGCCGTGCTCGGTCCCATGAGATCACTTCCGTTTGTTGCAGATAACCTAAGTTATATGACAGGTGTGTAACCCAATCACTACAATAAGGGGATAGCTTATCATGCCTGAATCACAATCAGAGTTCGTCTATCTTATATACTACATCACGATCATTTCACAATCATTATTGGACACACGCCAGTCTATCAATTCATCTCTGCACACTCGCCAGTCTATCAATTCACCACTGGACACACACCAGTTCATCACCACAAAACATCACTGGACACACGCCAGGTTTTATTGTCACAAAATATTTCTGGAACACTCGCCAGGTTTTATCAATTCATCACTGGACACACGCCAGTCTATCAATTCATCACTGGACACACGCCAGTCTATCAATTCATTCACTGGACACACGCCAGTCTCAATCTCATCACATCTCAAAATCTCGCCTGCAGGCAATCTCTAGAAAAGAAAACTTCTCAATTTATCCATTACTTAACATCGTCTAGGTGATTTCTATTTCACATACCACCCCATATCTCTAGAGTCCAATCTAGCATTTAAATCAAGTATGATCACAGTATTATTCTCAATAATAAATAAAACGAACAACAGACAAATCAAAACAAATATTAGACAATGCAATCATATAATGTTTTATGACTGGACCGTTGCCCTTAATCTCGTATGGCCACAATAGCAATAGCAAGGTGAGAACTATTAAATAACGATTTAAAATAAATTTTCTAGCCTTTTATTAATTATTCTTAAGTAATTAAATTGATTAAATACTAATTAAATACATTAATTAAGTAAAAAATTTAGAATAATTGTCATAACCTTAATAAGAGTCCTAAAGGTTCTCTATAACAAGTTTAAGTGTTAAAAGTTAGGTTTGGAGGTTAACGAAATTATTTTAAATAAAAAGATTAAGTTAAATGACAAAAGAAGAATAAATAGATAATAATTAATTAATTAATTAAAAATATATTGATACTAACAAAGTTTCATCGCAAGACTGTAAGAAGTCCAAATAAAATTATTCGGCATTATTAACATCACTTATAATATTTTAAAGCATTTCTATTTAGAAACGATGCGTAAATAATAATAAATAGTTAATTAACTAAATAAAATATTATTTTAATAGCATATCATCTTTGAGATGTAAGAAGTTTAGGAAAAATAGTTTAGATGATAAAAACATTGTTTGTAAGGTCGCAATTATTTTTCGTTTGTAACTTTAATTAAAAAAAATAAAAATAAAATAAATTGCTAATAAAATAAAATAAATATGAAATCAGCAAGTTATGATCTTTAACACGTTAGAAGTCTAAAAAAAATAGTACGAGAATTTATAAAGTAGTTTTTAAGGTCACGAGGATTTTTAGTTTGCAAATGTTTATATGATAACGAATAAAAATTTAATAAATAGATTATTAAATAAAAAAAATATAAAATTAACAAGGTATGATCGTTGGAGTGTTAAAAGTCTAGGAAAAATAGTTCGGGGGTCAAAAACGAAGTTCGGGGTGTCGAAAAACGAGTTTGGAACAACATCACAGCCGCCGCAAGGTTTGACCGGGTCAACCTTGCGGCTGGGACCCCTGCCGCAACCTTGCGGCCTGGTGCTTGCGGTCCGCACCTTGCGGCCGCAAACTCGAGGGCAGTTTCGTCTTTTTTTGTTTTGGGCTCGGTTTTCGATGCATGGGACTACGGGGGACATTGGGTTATGCTTAAAAACAATAATTATACTCAGTGGAGGCTTCGGATCGAATTATAATACCTCGAATCGGATTTAATTGGATTTCGATCGAACCTTGACAATTTAGGAAGAAAGCTTCGGGTTCTTCGATCGGGAGACCTTGGGGCTGAATTGGTTGATGTTTGGTGATAATAGGAGTTGTAGGAAGCAATTCGGTCGATCAATTTGAGTCTCGGAGGAACGAAACAATAAACTTTTCTCTCTCTTTCTTTCTCTCTCTAAAAATCTATGGAATGAAGCTTGGTTCTCTCCAGTTTTTCTCTCTTTTCTGACTCCGTGGAAGGTGGTGAGTATTGTGCGTGCCCTAGGATCGGAGTAGTAATGTATTTATAAGAGAATTTTGATGTAGAAGGATTAAATTGAGTCCTAACGGAATTAGGTTTTGGGATGGAAGTGATATGGACGTAAATATGGTCGAGGAAGAGGTAGAGACGGAGTAGGAGTAGGAGAGGGAGAGATGGAAGAGTTGTATGCATGCATGCAACTAGAAAAAAATAGAATTAGATAATTATTGGTATTTATCTAACAAAAATAAAAGTTTTTATTAAAAAAATATAATTAAGATAAGATAATTGTATTTGTAGTTATCTACTATTTATCTAGTAAGAAAATAATATTATTAGCATTAATTAATATCTTTTTATTAATTAGAAATTACGGGATGTTACACCATGTCATCCTTACAAAAAGCATTTAGGAAAATAGACAAGATGTTGAAAAATCAGTTGGGAGATATTCGGAGTTCATTTCAGAAATTTATCAACATCCCCCGCCATTGGCAAATACATGACGAACTTTTTCAACAAGTAAGAACTCGCATTTCATTGGAGGCAATGGAACTCATCAATGATCAGCTGCAATGCGCTGAAGATGCATCCTACCTCTAGTTCGGGTTGTGCGACTGTACAATAAAAATTACACACGGATTGCCACGCAGACATGATCTTGCATATTATCGTTGGTATTCTATGCCAATTCCGATTCAGAGTATCCACGATCATTGGACTAGATTGTCCATGCGCGTCCATTGTGAATGACGAGGGAGAAAGACCGGACAAAACATATGAAGTTATGGACAGATTATGTGGGATGGATCGATTTACGTGAGAGCACATGATAGACATGATTATCGATATGACGGATCCATCTCAGAGCACAGTTCGAGATCCAGCGTATAACACGGCTCATAGAGGTCGACCTACTGGTAGAGAGAAGCAAAGTGGACGACGCATTCCTTCCTTTATAGAAGCATCCACTTCGTCATCTGGGGTCGAATCTAGGAGACGTGGGAGGGGCGCAAGAGTTTGCAAAACTCAAGCGAACCATGCTCAATTTTCAGTTCCACCCATCTCTTCCGACTACGTTCAGCATTTACCTCGGGTTTATCAGCATTACATTTCTCACATTAATGACGTCCAAGGTAACGGTCATTGTGGATTTTGGGCAATAGCCGCTCATTTGAGATATACTAAAGATGGTTGGGCTCAAGTTCGAATAGATCTCATTCATGAGATTGAACAAAATATGGATTTATACGATTTGCTATATTCAGAAAGGGGTTGAGCAAACCAACTAATACGGTCTTTAAATTGGTTTGATGATTCGGCACTACGGGACCATTGGATGGACGCTATGAGCATATGAGTTGTCATCGCTTCAGCGTACAACCTTGTTCTGCATACATTTGATGCGCTTCCTTCAGGTTGTTTTACTCACTTTCCATTGAGATCCCCTCCAATTCCAATCCAAAAGCGCATTGAAATAACTATTGCCCGTGTTGGGAACAATCACTTTGTGAAACTTTTCTTGCAACCTCATTACCCTGTACCACCCTTCCCAACATGGTGGTGGAACAATGCATCAGAACAAGCTAAAAGATGGGCTGCTTGTTATGCAACACGAATTCGTTCTGGGAAAAAATAATTGATACAAGACCAAAAGGGGCAGGAGCAGAATTTGGTGAAAATATTGATTAGAAATTGAATTTTCATGTATTTTCACTATTCGACGAAATTAGTACAAGTTAGTGTAAGTTATGCTTTACTTATTCATTTATTAATTAAAATTAGTACAAGTTATGTTTTAATTATTCATTTATTAATTAAAATTATAGGAAGAAATCTTTTAAAAGTTAAAAAGAAAACTAGTAAAAGTTAAAAAAAAATAGTAATTAAAGTCTTTTAAAAGCAAACAAAAAAAACTAGTAAAATTTTTAAAAATACTAAAACAGTAATTAAAGTCTTTTCAAAGTATAAAAAAACACTAGTTAAAGTAAAAAATAAAAATAAAGTCTTAAAAGTTAAAAAAAAAAACTAACAAAAGTAAATAAAATAAAATAAAAAACCGAAAACAGGGGGGGTGCGAAAAGAGGGACTCGAAAGTTATTAGGAGATACTTCTAGTGGGAACTATCACCGTCAATTTTAGACCGGTGATTCACAAGATGCAATTATGGGTAGGGGTGTCCACGGTCCGGATCGGATCGGATTCGTATGAATCCAATCCTAATCCGTATCTCACGGTTTTTAGAAAATACAATCCAATCATAATCCAAAAGTCTCACGGTTCAGTTTGGATTTCGAACCGTAAGTCACGGTTCGGTCCCGATTTTATCCACAGATTTCCTTCCATAAACATTAAACACTAAAAAACGCAAAATTACTTCAACTGCTGTATTAATCATTTCAAATTTCTACTTCAAAATTCAGTCCAAAATTCTATCCAGGTTTCATCAGCCATTGTTACATCCACGAAGCAGCAGGAGGTTCTATTTACGCAGTGCTAGTAGCTAACTACAAGTTATAAATCAGAGGGGGAAGGCAGGTGAAGTAAAAGTAAGGAATTTCAGATAAAGAGTAGATTTCCTTCGGTCATTGTTATGAACTTAAAATTGTTAAAAAAAATTTATAACAAGTAGTAGAATTATAATTATTTATAAATATTACACACACACACACACACATATATATATATATTTTTTAATTTTTTTTAATTTTTTAAATATCTCACGGTTCGGTTCAATTAATCCACGGATTTGAAATAAAAATCCAATCCTAATCCGTATCTCATGGTTTTTTAATTTTCAAATCCCTGTCCGGACCATTAATCCGCGGACAAAATTCAAAAAACACGGATCGGTTCGGTCCGGACCGGTTTCACGGTTCTCAATTTTTCTTGGACAGCCCTAATTATGGGTAGCAAATTTGACTAACAACCCTGAGGTTTTTTTGTAATTACGAAGACTGCTTCGGTTATGCCAAAACGACAATAATTAACCATTTTAGGTTAACTATGTAAAACCACTTTAGGTTAACTATTACGTGTTTGGTCAAACAAATGTCCGTTAGTTGTCGGTAAAAAAAAAAACCAATGCAACTGCATGAGATTTATAGCCATTTCTCATATGCGAAGGGATATATGCTGTCATCAAAAACATTAATGCCTTATTTGGATGAGTTTTTGAAAATTTTGGATTTGATTTTTAGGTAATAAGTGAAGAGATAAAATAGGATAATGATCGGAGATATGAGTAATAAGTAGAGAGAGATAGAGAGAAATGAAAATAATAATTAGGAAGAGGAGAGGGAAATGAGAATAATAATTAGAGAGAAAAACGAGAGTAATGATTGAAAGCAAAGATAATAAGTGTTTTTTGAGTTGAATTTTTTCTTTTTCAAGTTTGAATCCAAACAAGGCATAAGGCCTGTCAGGAAAGAGGTTTGGTAGGGTACATGAAATCCAACCATAAAAGTATACATGAAAGAAGATCGAATGGACGATTTCGATTCACATTTAGCACTCTGCAAATTTACCCTACTACTCGTATCATTTGGTGGATCCATTGGGTTGTTTAACTTTCTCACCTACAAGTCAAGGCCCGAAAAACGGAAGAAAAACGAAAGGCTTGGGTGCCCACATTAGACTATGATATTTTCCCGAATAAACTCATTAGATATGCACTCCTTTACCAAATACAAAAAACCCTATCCACAGAAAGTTGGAAATCACTTGGGGTTGAAGGTTAGATATGGAGACTATTTATTACTCTTCTCAGTCCTACACCTGGCGTCTGCTTATATATAATAGATGCACATAATTCGATCCCGGCACGCTCGATCAATTCTCGAAATACAGCTTCTCAAAAGGGAATTATTTTTTTGTTTTCTGTTTCGAAGATGACGGTGATCACGGCTTCTGTAGCTGCATCCAAGGGCCGAGTCCTGATCATCGGAGCCACTGGGTTCATAGGCCAGTTCGTAGCTGAAGCCAGCCTTGATTCCGGTCGGGCCACGTTTGTTCTCGCCCGGTCGTTTTATGCTAGCCCTTCTAAGGCCAAAACCATCAAGAGTCTCCAAGACAAAGGAGCAACCGTACTACATGTATGCGCTCTCTCTCTCTCTCTCTCCGCCCCCCCCTCCCCCGCTCTAGATCTCTCTCAATGACCAAGGGGGGAATGAAAAATTTATTCAATAGTATTAAAGTACCATCACGTGGTATCCAAATATCTTCTTTTGCATTTTTTGTGAAACCCAGTACTTAAATATATGTATCTCACATAAATATTTAGTTGTAAATGGTGGTGGGACATCAAGTGGCGGCAGTGTCCCGAGACGACTGAATGATTACTCGGACGGAGCGGCTAAGAGTGGCCCCACTCTCTTTGATTTATTAATAAGAAATACGAGTACTATTTTTTGCATGCACTTAAATAATATTTGCTATTCTGACCCAACAATAGAGCTCTTATTTTGTCCTAAACTGCTGTTGCTCACCAAATACACATTCTGGCTCTGTTTCCTTATATCTATGAGAAATGCATATGGGTGTTTTTTTTGAAAAGGTTATTCATTCATAACAAATCTATCGGCCAAACAGATTTGAGAACAAATACAGAAAAAAATCCAAGCAACCTAAACGTTGATCTCAGGTATCTACTGCCGAAGCAGGCTCCGCGATAACGCGGGTACGTAAGAACTAATCTCGGTCCAGATAACAGAGGATCTAAGGGATCCACATCTCAAACCCGTAAACAAATAAGCATCGCTGAAATCTAAAGGCTAAACAACAAATCAACTAAAATGAAATAGGTCTCCTGGGCAAAACGCCGGCCTGATGAGGAAGAGAACGAGTACCACCAGACCACGGGGGTGTTTGTTGGGCTTGTTGAGCGTCTTTCTGTTAGCATTTTGATTTCTATTAAATTTTCTGTTTTCCTTTCGAAAAAAATTGTAAGCAATGTTACAAACGTGTTGCTCCTGCACTTTGTGTTTGTTTGGTCGAGAGATGGTGTTGGGTGTTGACTCCGCCAGTTCACAAACTTAGATTATGTCCGAAAGGATATATTTTCTTTGGGTTACATTTGTGGAAATTTTATATCTAACCCAAAGTTAATTGACAACGAGTGGAGAGGTCCCTCATGTTATGTTATTAAGTGATCACCAATTCCACTTTCAAGCAATGTGAGACTATATTTCTTTAACATGTCTCCTCACGTGCAGTCGCATTTAGAGATCTGTCACGTGTAGGCTCTTTTGGGGTCTCAGTGTGCAACCTTTTTACTGGTCTATCATCGTGGGATATAGATTGTAAATTTCTAAAATGTGGAGTAGAATGGGCCCCGCTTTGATACGATGTAAGAACTTTATATCCAACCCAAAGCCAATTCATTCTGGGTGTTTTTTGTTTTTGGTTTTATGCATTCAACATTTGGTTGGATTCCCCTCCTCTATCCTCAACTTGATGTACTCTTTGTCAAGTTTTTGGAGTAAAATGTTACTGCCGATCAAGAAATATTGAAAACACAACTGTGTCTTGAACTGTTAAGTGCATGTGGGCTCATACACAGTTTAGTTTTAATTAAAGATTTTTTTTTTTTCTAAACTTTTCGCTTACGACAACATGTTTGTTAAGTGCATTTAATTCAGTACCTTTTAATTATTGATTGGTTAGAAATCACTTGTAAATCAAGTACGGTAAAACTTTTATGTCTCAATTATGTCGTTTGAGGCATGCTCTGTTTCAGTTGTTTTTGTTGGAGTAGTATTTTTTGTTTCTGTTTTTGGAATAATAATTTGGTTGTGTTTCAATGGCAGGGAGTAATGAAGGATCAAGAATTGATGGAGAGGTTACTAAAGGAGCACGAGATAGAAATTGTAATATCAGCTGTAGGTGGAGCCAATATCTTGGACCAGCTCACCCTTGTCCGAGCCATCAAAGCTGTTGGAACCATCAAGGTATATATACCATGAGAAAAACTATTTTACGTAGCTTTTCGTGAATATATAGTGGTTTACGAAGGTGAATCATGTCCATCTAAAGAGTATTGAACAGTCTGGATTATAATGAAACTTTTCCGGGGAAGAGTTCATTAAAATCCGAACCGTCCAATGCCTAAATGGACGGCTAAGATCAACCGGCTCCTTAAATTACTTCTTTGCAGCGGCTCTATGAATAAATCATACTCATATAATATTACTAAAACCAAATCAAAAGGGCTCCTGTCGGGGACTTTCATTAGAATTTAGTATCATTTTATTCTGTATTGTACTGCAAATTCTATGGGGGTTAAACAACCTATAGCTGCTTTAACATCTTTTAATGCTCCTTTATTTTATTAACAATAAAAAAACAGGGAGAGTGGTTATGCGAATATTTAACTTTGGCCCCAACAATTTTATCCTACAGTTATAGTGTGGGGCAGGGTAGTTGAATGCAAAGAAGAATATTCAAAATTAAGGGACCAAGTGAGAACTTCAAAGAAATTGAGGGACCACTGCTTTTAATCTATAGTACAGTATTATTTTTTCAATCGGTGAGGTGGTTGCAAAAAGTCTAAAAATACTTCTCAATAAATATAAAATATTGATAAGGGGAGACGCATGTTCATTTAATTTAATTTAATTTATTGTTTGAAAGACTTATGGAAGACCCAAAAAATGATATATCCAAATATCACATGTATCGTGGTGGAAGCGTGGTTCTCATTCAAAGTAAATATATAGCGCCATAACAATATTATATATACGTATATGTATTACTTACCCAAAAGAAATACTAATATTGTATGGAGATTTTCATAATAAAACTTCGAAATATCCCTTGATTTTTAGGTTTTGACTACATAATTAGGATTATAACAGAGAAGAGGATCCTCTCAAAAGGGCTGCACCGTGCAGCACTTAATCTCAGTGCGTAATCTCAACGGTTCAAAAGTGGTTTGGATGGGCTGGATTTTAAGAGAACTCTTTCAGAGAAGAAGACTTAAAGACTCTTTGCTGGAAGAGTTTTTTTAATTATTTCCTTGAAGAGTTCGTTTAAAATGCGAACCATTGATTGCCAAGTCAGGTGAAGCGCTTTGGGGATAGCACCATGGACAACACCTACTAGGCAGGACTATCCCTAGTCCAAACAAGTGTGAGTTTCACAAAAAAATATTCCGGATTAGATGCTCTGTGTGGTGTGAGTAAATTATTGGACTATTTGGAACACCGAGGATTCCAACCCAAAAATTGTAGGATCAAACACACACGATATGCGAATATAAGAACTGTAAAGAAATCAACACACAGTTTTCATGGTTCCCCAAAACAATGAAGAGGGTTTACATAGAGTATTTATACCTCACTCCATTCCTAACCCTAATCTAGGTACATGGCAACTGGCTTCTTTCTAGAATTTCTTTCTATCTCTTCATATTTAATATGAACCACAAGTTCTAACAAAAACAATTGCACGAAAGAGGCATAAACGGAGTAAAAGTCCGTACATATATATATATATATATATATAAACTGATAAAACATGAGTCCATTCTGAATTCATTAAGTTTAAAAATCTGATCATATGACTCTATTTATTATGATTGTGGTTGGGTGGGTGGTTTTGCAGAGGTTCCTGCCTTCAGAGTTTGGGCATGACGTGGACAGGGCCGATCCAGTGGAACCAGGGCTCACCATGTACAAAGAGAAGCGCGAGATCAGACGGTTGATTGAGGAGTGTGGGGTCCCTTACACTTACATCTTGTGCAACTCCATTGCTTCTTGGCCCTACTATGACAACACACACCCTTCAGAGGTTCTTCCTCCTTTGGATCAGTTCCAAATTTATGGTGATGGCACTGTCAAAGGTAACATAGATAAGACATACATTTACATTTACATTGCATATATAGGAGTTCTTCCTTCTCATTAATGGAGTATTGACTTATTAGTATTACTGCTGCCCAAATTGGTGGCAAGAAAATTGGTAGTAGTAAAAGAAAAGAAGAACTGCTTGGAGTTGGCCAAGTGGGTCCCAACTGATTTTTTTGTTACATGTGGGTCCCACAAGATTTTATTTGTTATAATCTGAATCGTTTATCTTGTACGATATCTTAGAGTAGTATATCCATAAATAAAAAAAAATATATCAATTTGATTTGATATCGATAGGTATATCAAAACTTGAATTTTGGTTTACAGATTGGACGGTCATAGATTTTGAAGTTAACCTGTCCACGATTGTTCATTTTCTAAACCGAAATTCGATTTTTAATATGCCTATTGATGTTTGATCAATCTCATTTTTTGCGTGGATGTACTATTCGATTTTTAACGCGTAACATGCTCCTGCATTTATCAAAGCCAGAGGCCAGGGGCAGCTAAAGGCCCAGCCTGTTCTGGAACGTTAATGTTAGTTGGACCCTTTAAGTCATGAATGTGCTGCTCGTACGGCTTTATGTGAGAGGTGAGATTCTTTTGAGGCATTGCTAGAGTAAGCAATTTAGGTAACCGGAGATCCTGTACAGGGGTGTAGTGCATGATTCGAATCATCCATTCGGCAATTTACGGTCCAGATTTCATCTCGATAATGGACTACTCAGATGTGCGGGATAGCCCGTGGTTGAATCATTATGATTTGGTAGGTTACTTCGGGGGCAAAACAGTCCACAAGTGTTCTCCACCAATCAGAATGTTCTCTAGACCTGGAAAAAACCAGGGGAAACTAGAAAGCCATACCATACATAATTCGACCCATTTTACTTGTGGATATGTGCCTGATCTGATACCATTTTTCGCGCTTGCTATACGCAGCTTACTTTGTTGCTGGATCAGATATTGGAAAATTCACAATGAAAGCCGCTGATGACTTTCGTACCCTTAATAAATCCGTTCATTTTCGACCGTCCTGTAATTGTCTCAACATAAACGAGCTGGCTTCTTTGTGGGAGAAGAAAATCGGCCGAGTCCTCCCTCGAGTCACAGTCACAGAAGATGACCTACTAGCTGCAGCGAGAGGTCTATTCTTACTACTCACTGTTTATAAACATGTTCTATTGATCATGATGTTCGTAATTTATATCGTTTCTTCGTAGTCATAGATTTATAATTGATGTCGTGTAAGTTGCTAATTTTATTTGCTTTTCGTATGCAGAGAATGTAATTCCACAAAGTATCGTCGCATCTTTCACGCACGACATTTTCATCAAGGGTTGTCAGGTAAACTTTTCGATCGATGGTCCTGATGAAGTAGAAGTGAGCGATCTCTATTCAGATGAATCTTTCAGAACTGTGGACGCATGTTTCGATGATTTCGTCGTGAAGATGGAAATTGACAGGCGAAAGAGCGCCAACGAGGGGATTACTACCAAAAACCATGGGATTGAAGTTCTTCCAATCACAGCAACGTGTGCTTAAGTTGATGAGCTTGTGGACAGATCAATGAACGACGAGCACCCTCCCATTTGAGAATTCTAATCCAGCTATTTTTTTATGGCGACATGTTGTCAGAAATAAAATTTGTGTCCAGTTGTTACCTTATTGTGAATTTGCCTTGAATGTATTAATTGTACTCTATTGGAGATTTGGCCTTTGGATCCAGAAAATGCATTTTTAGCTGAATGGAGAAATTAAATGTACTTTGGATCGATGGCCTTTGGATCAATGTACTTTGTTTTCGGTAAGGCGATTGATCTTTGCACTCGTTTTTTTCGTATGAATCTACCAAGTTAAAATTTTATGGGTAAAAGAAAGTGTACCGTAAAAGCGTAGTTTTGTATATTTACATTCAAGCTGACAGAAAACAAAAGCAAAAATGCTACGAACACAGACGTGAAGACGTATACAAGGAAACCACGGATTTACCCGGACCTCGAAATGCACGGATTGCACGTGGCATCGTTGGATAAACAAGCAGAATGAGACAGATATTCTAGGACAATAAAGCCTTAATAGGCTAGAATATATCAAAAACATATGGAAGAGCATCTCAAATCCATCCTACATTCCTCCCTTTCGTAGGAAAGGTTCAATTCCAACCCATCCTCCAACAGGTGTTTTGACATCAATTTACTGGCCACTGCCCAAAATAAGTTGATGCCTAGTGGGTCAGGCATGCATTTTCAAATTTCATTTCCAAACAAAGGCCATTCAATTTTGGTCGTTGGGCTCTTGATTAATTGCTCCAACTATTATCCATTTAGCCCCGTCAAGTCCCCTGACAAATGTCAGAAGGGTTTCCGACCCAGAATTTTACAAGATTCTTGTGTTGTTACACGATCGTTAGGTCAACTGTACACGTCTAAGTTCAATGCATCCCGGGACCATTCCCAATAATCGCAGAAGCACATAGGCCCTGTTTGATGGCAGAGTTCAACCATGGGATTGGATAACTAAGTTGGAGGTCTCCTCAAAATTCTTGTTTGTTTTGGTTTTGATGGGCGGGATTGCTAATCCTTTAGGACTATGAATCCCCCCTTTTCACCGGATTAGCCATCCCAAGGGGGGGCGTTACTGATAATCCCATCCGGTGGGTTTGGAACAAGAAAGATAAAAATGACCTCATCTCCAACGCAAAAATGGCTCCCTCTGCCATTTTTCACTCCTCCATTTAAAAAACCCTAAAAAATGGAATCCCAACCAAATCAAAAATTTTGAACCTCACTCACCGGATTGTGAGACAATTGAAGTCGCCGGAGCTCAATTAATCGGTGTGATAGATGTTTGAGATAGAGAACATGCAGAGCTCGTCGGAATCAACTTCTTCCAATTTTCTTCTTCCTCTTTTTTTCTTCTGGTTGTCAATGGATCTTGGGAGAAAACGAGAGAGAGAGAGAGAGAGAGAGAGAGAGAGAGAGAGAGAGAGAGAGAGAGAGAGAGAGTTGCTGTTGCTTGGCTGTGACCTCAGAAGAGAGAGTGATGAAAAAGATTGATACTATTATCAAGGCTAAAACAAATTATCTAGTGCTTTTATTACCCAGTGCTTTTCTTATTCCAACAGCAAATTAGATGCAATCCAACGGCACCTATTATTCCAACAGTAAAAAAAAATATACTCCTGGTAAAACCATCCTATTATTCCAACAATTAAAAAAAAGAAGAAGGTAAAACCATAAAAATCATGGTTTGAAGTAGAAGTGAACACAAAAATAAAAGGAAAATAATGAAAATGGTGTTCTTATTGTAAGGGTAAAATTGGAAACAAGTAATTTAATCCTATCCTATCCTAGCCAAAACAAACACGTTATTAATAATCCTACAATCTAATCCTACGCAAAACAAACATGAATAAATGATTCATCCCCTCATTAGTAATCCTATCTCACTACCAATCCTAATCCCAATCCCATCTCATTACGAATCCTCCCAAAACGAAATCTGCAATCAAACACGTCCATAATTTCCATCAGGACCCCAAAACCAAAAAAGTAAATGGCTATTATCTGAATCTTGAATCTGAGTAGTTTGTTGCAAAGTCCAAAATCCAGTACAGATGACTTCCAATAGCTTCTTGATTCACAAAGGGGGGAAAAAACAGAAGTTTGAAAATGGAAACAGAGTAGGTGTAAACGTGAAAACCCTCCCCCCACCAGTTCCTATCTATCCTCAGGGGTAGGACGAGTGTTCTATTCTACCTAATTCAATGATTATAGATTTGTGCTCACAAGTAAACGAATGTTACTAGTATTTCTATTTTGTATATTCAAAAAAACAAAGGGGTGATCCGAGATGTGATGGAAAACTGAGAATTGTTTGTGAATTTTATTCCATGACCAAAGAAACTGGTTAGAACTTTATTCTAACTCAAGCGTGTGGGGTAAAAAAGTAGTCCGGAAATGAATCACGATTCCCGAGGAACAAAGCCCGACAACGGAACGGAACGATAATATAAAGCTTCTAATGCGGACCTCCGCATCCAAGTAAAGTGCGGACCTACCCTTTTCCCATTGAATTTTGATGATCCGAGCCGCTTAATGCGTTCAGAACGTGATTTTAAGGGTATTGGAGAGAAATCAGCAAAAAAAAAAGAAGATCGGGAAGGGTTTCATCCGAGTAGTAAGCCCTTCCCGGTTATTTTTTTTTGCCGATTTCATGTGGGGTACCTTTAAAATCACGTTCTGAACACATTGAACGGCTCGGATTATCAAAATTCAATCGGAAAAGAGGAGAAATGGGATGATCCTCATTTTGCTTGGATGCATGGTAGCAACCAACTTATTTTATATATATATATATATATATATATATATATATATATATATATATATATATATAAAATAAAAAAGAGAAGGATGTGTTTTGATTTGATAACGACATCGTTGACCCTTAGTTTTGGAAAAATTAATTAATACCCCTGGGGTTGCCACGTGGTGCTCAAACTCTTTTATCACCATGTTACCCAGACAGCAACTTAGAGGGTGGGTGAATAGGGTTGCTAATTAAAAATTACCAATTAAAAACTACAAAGGCAAATAACTAATTAGCAAATATATAGAGAGAGTTAAGAAGCGCAAAACTAGTTTATTGTGGTTCGGTTTGGAATTCCAAATCCAGAGTTTTGGATAAAGTAACTTTTCCACTTTTTCTCTTTCTAACTTTTCAATCATTACTTTTATTTTTCACTCTATCTCTCTCTACTTTTTACCTTTCTCCACAATCATTACTCTCATTTCTCTTTCTACCTTTATTCAAAAACACAACTCAAAACCTACAACCGAACAAAGCCTAAATCTTTCAAAAGATAATAGAATTTGTAACTCACAATTACAACACTCCTCAAAGAGTAGGAATAACAAATTTGCTCACAAATCTCTCAAAATAATTGTATGAAAAATGAAGTGTAGGAAAGGGTGAAAATTGCTCTTGTAATGCACTGTCTATTTTCTCTGCCGTAGCTTGGTTGTTCTGTGTCTTTCTCTTCTGTTGAAGCTTCCTTTTTATAGTAGAAAAGAAAATGAACGTTTTGTTCTTTCCGTTGAACTGCAAATCTATTCTGCTCCAACTTTGATCCTCCTTAAATGCAAGAGAACGTTGAGCCGAAATTCTGCCGAGAAAGTCTTGATCTGCAACGTTTCTATTACTTAACTACAAAGCTCTGGAAGTCAACAATGGCGCTGAAGCTACAGAATGAACAATTAATGCCGAAAGTAGTGAACCACATCACGAGTTGGTCGACCTCATCAATTTATTGAAAAGAACCAGATTGGACCTTATGGTGTATTTGGACTAAAATGGTTTTAAAAAGAATTCTTTATGGACCAATAAAAGTATGGTTTAGGCCAATGGCTTTGAAAAATTTACACGTGGGTTCACCAAAACTAAGATTGGGTCCAAGGGTTATAACCTGTTTGGCCAAATACGCCATTTGGCTTTCCCGTCAAATTTTTTTTGTCCTTATTCAATTTTTTTTCGTATCACTTGCCTTATCATTTTTTTGAAAATTATTACTTCCTCATGACAAGATGAATCTAAAAAATAAAAAATTTTGGTCAGAATCCAAATTTTTTTAAATAAAGACGAAAAACGTGGCTTTCCCACCAATTTTGTCGAAATTCCAAAAAAATTGGATTTCGATCAAAATTTTTTACTTTTTAGATTCCTCTAGTCATAACGAAGCAATAATCCCCAAAAAATTGACAATAAGTCACGAAATGCAAAAAAAAATTGAATAAGGACAAAAAATAAGCCACTTTGGCTTATTTGTCCAAACAGCCTAAATCAGTTGGTCTAAGGGTCTGTTTGGCCAAATAAGCCATTTGGCTTTCCCGTCAAATTTTTTTTGTCCTAATTCAAATTTTTTTCGTATCACTTATCATCATTTTTTTGGAAATTATTGCATCCTCATGACAAGAGAAATCTAAAAAGTAAAAAATTTTGGTCAGAATCCAAATTTTTTTGAATAAAGACGAAAAACGTGGCTTTCCAGCCAATTTCGTCGAAATTCCAAAAAAATTAGATTTCGATCAAAATTTTTTACTTTTAAGATTCCTCTCGTCATAACGAAGCAATAATCCCCAAAAAATTGACAATAAGCCACGAAATGCAAAAAAAAATTGAATAAGGACAAAAAATAAGTCACTTTGGCTTATTTATCTAAACAATCCCTAATTCAAGGGCTGGTAAACAGCTTGAATACATTTTGGCTTAGAGAAATGTTGAGCCATATTTTTCAACGTCGAGTATTAACTCCCAAACTCTCAAGTCAACAATGGAAGAAAACACTCCAGAGTAAAATGAAGAAACTGGTCGTCCATATTAAAGATGTCCACTGTGCAAGTTTACTTTTGGGCCAAATAGGTTTTGATTACATGTATGCACATAGGCCAAAAGCTGATTTAAAAGGAGTTCTTTTATTATGACCAAGGAAAAAAAATGAGGCCATGAGATTTTTCTTTCAAAATGAATTTGTACACGAGCTGTACACATATTATTTTGGCCACACACAAACAAGGATTTCTTTGTTTTTATGGGTGAACATATATTAAGATTTTTACTCTTTCCAATAGAGGTTTTATAAGAGGATTTTAAACATGCATTTTAAGAAATCAATTTTGTCATAGAACATAATCAAAATAAGTTATTTCTAACACCATGCATTTGGGTGGTCATTACCACAAACTTACAAAGTGCATAGAATTCACAAAAATATGTGATAGAGATCTAGAAGAGTTTGGAGCACTGCCACGTTGTTCTTAGGGGAATGAAATAAATGCTCCGTAGTTTTGCACCAAATGCATCTTCTATATTTAGAGCAATGCTATGGTGACTATGTTTGAGCATCACAATTTGGATATCATATGATGTGTCACCATTATATTTAAGGGTAGAAATTTTTGACACGACATTAAACACGAATATGATACGACACAATAACACGAGAAGCTAAACATGTTGGGTTATGGTTGAGAGAATTCTGTCACAAACACGAGATGACACGACACGAACCCAACACGAAGTTAGCGGGTTAGGGTCAGTTATTCTTGACACGAAACACGAATATGACACGACAGGATAACACGAAAAGTTAAACATGTCGGTTTAGGTTTGAGAGAATTCTGATACAAACACGATACGATATCCACCTCTAATTACATTGGTAGAATGTGCTTTACTACATGACAAATGTGACACTTTTGCCAATACAGTAATGACACATTACTTGGTATGCTAAATGCAATACTCAGACATAGTCACCGAAATATTAATACTTTATTCCATGTTTTCAAAAGGTTAATAAAAAACTAAACAAAGACCGAGAAATGATTTTGACTGTTTGGTTCCTTCGGTAGGAGATATTACGTCAAGCCTCTCCACATTACAATACGTGTTCGTGGAGAGGTCTGACGGGCTACGTGTCGATGCCTCTGACGCACTAGATAATATTTTTCTTACAGTATCTCCTACTCAAATCTTCAAACTGAAGACTCAAAAATAGTAATTTTTATTCAAGAAGTAAATATGAAGAATGTAACTATTCATACTATCTCCAACCCAATTGTTCATTTCTATATCTACTTTTTTCAAATCTTATTCACTTCTCTCCAAAAGTTAAACTATATTAGTTTTTCAAATTTTACTAAAATATACTCCCTCCGTCCCTTATTTAGTGTCCAACATTCTATTTTGGGCTGTCCCTTAATAAGTGTCCATTTTGTAAAGTTAGGGGGGTAAAAGTTGGTGCATTTTCTATTTTGTCCCTAAAAGTATATTTCATTTTGAAAAGTTAGTGAGTAAAAGTGTAATGATGATGGGTAAGTAGGGAAAGTGGAGAAAAAAGTTGATGTGAAAGGTGTAATGATGATGTCTTTTTAATAAGTTGGAGTTACGAAGCAGGACACTTAAAAAGGGACGGAAGGAGTAGGAGTATTGATGAGTGGTACTCTTGTTTTAAAGGTCTCGTGAATAGCTTTTTAAATAATTCAATCAGAAATGAATTAAGATGCCATAAGTTATACTAACATTTAAATAAAAGTGTAGAAATAAAAATGAAGAATGTACTTCATTTTTGAAGTGGTTCTCTAATAGGAGTATGACGAATGCAAAGTGATTCTTCATTGAAGGAGCGGATGAAAATTGCTTGGAGTAGTACCCTTCATTCTTCAAAATGAAGGAATGTTTGGAGATGCTCTCAGATGGATTATGGCTGCGTTCTTATGAACTTAACTTAAATTTAGGAGTTTTGTTCTTATTTGAATTTTTTTCGTATTTGTTAGTTTTGCTTCAAACTTTTGTGGATTATTAATTCGTCTCGACGAGAGAAATAAAAAAAAATAAGATTTTTTTAGTTTTACCTAAATATTTTGAAAAATAACCATTTTTAGCAACAAAAAAAAAAAAACTTTTTGACCTAAAAGTGGTTATTTCTCAAAATATTTAGGTAAAAGTTTAAATTTTTACTTTTTCGATTCCTCTAATAGAAACGAATCAATAACCCACACAGGTTTGGTGCAAAACTAACAAATGTGAAAAAAATTCAAATAAAGACAACTCCTAGATTTAAATTAAGTTTATGGCCCCGTTCTCTTAAACTTAACTTAAATCTGTGAGTTTTGTCGTTTTTTGAATTTTTTTCGCATTTGTTAGTTTTGCGTCAAACTTTTGTTGGCTATTGATTCGTCTCGACGAGATGAATCGAAAAAGTATTTATTTATTTATTTTTTATTTTTACCTAAGTATTTTGAAAAATAACTAGCTCCTCTAATAGGGATATGTCTTCGGCAGCAGGAGAGCATACGCGTCTCTCCATACCAGCTGAAAATTTGTATGCCGAAGAGGTTCAACGGCAAGTTGCCAGAGGGAATATTTCGCTGCTGACGAGGCTGCTGCAACAGCTGAAAGAAAGGCTCAAGCAATAATTGATGAACACACTAATTTTTTTTTTCTTCTAAAAAATAGTTATTTATCAAAATACTTAGGTAAAAGTAATTTTTTTTTTTATTGCTGGGCAAGTCCAAGAGCTTCAGTTTGTTTGAATGTTTTATTTGTTGGAGAAGGGGATGTCATACATCGATTAACAACAGAAGGCAATCCACCGGCAGTTTCTACATCTGGAAGAGGCCGGCTTGACTTAACGGCGAGGCTGGGCTCTGATGATTTGTGCGGCGGTGGATGTTGAAAGTGGCTAGGGTTTGAGGGGTGGTTTGGGTGGGCCGGCCCAAGGTTTGGGCCGGATTGGGTTTTTGGGCTTTTTTTTTTTTTGTTGTTGTTTATTTTGGGTGTAGAGTTGGGCTATAATGTTTATTTTTTGTGTACCCTTTTAGACCCTTGGGTGTTTCGGGGGTTGTCCTTGTGGTGTATCTTTCAACTCTTAGTTGGATTCACTTCTCCGTTCTCCCATTTTTAATAAAAATCTTTTGGCCGATCAAAAAATAAAAAAAAAGAGGCAAGCAAGGATGAAGTGTTTCCCGCTAGTTGACCTGCTAGCTCTTAATTTAATCATGTGACTTTTAAAAAGTTAATCTTTAAGTTATCAGTAGTTGCTTGCAGTACGTTATATATTACTTAAATTTTCATTTCTTTACCGATGTGCCACTTGGGTTCTCACAAACAAGGCAACTGTCGTTTACCCAAAAAATATAAAAGGCAAGTGTCGACTGTCAAGAGTTGGGTCACATAATTCTCCAGTCTAGTACTAATCATTCGCTTCTACTCTCATTCTTCGCTTTTCACTCGCAAACTCAATTCTCTGTCTCTCGAATTGTACTTCTTCCGTCTCTTTTTAAGTGTCTTGTTTCGTAACTCCAATTATTAAAATGACATCATCAATATATCTTTCACATTATGCAACTTTTTCCTACATTTTCCCTACTTACCTATTATCATTACACTTTTACTCACTAACTTTTCAAAATGGAATTTACTTTTACGGACAAAATAGACAATGCACCAACTTTTATCCACTAACTTTACAAAATTGACATTTATTAAGGGACAACCCAAAATGAAATACATGATTCTATTTAAGGGACGGAAGGAATAGTATTTTGAGGAGTTTTCGAAAGAGAGTTTTTACGGTCACGCTCTTCAACAAATAACTTGAAGGGTTTGAAGATTTGGGCTTTGCTATATTGAATATTCTATTACTGTAGGTGTCAAAATAGTAAAATGAATATAGCCTCGTAAATAATTTTGGAGGTGCCAATGGCGGAGTTATATTGGGCCCGGGGGCTGCCACCCCAAGATCTCGAGTTTAAAATTTTTTATTTTGTATATATATATATATATATTTGATTTTTAATATTATTGATAATTATTTGTGTATAGCTACTTATTATCTTAATAATTTTGATTTGATTTGATAGAAAGCTGATTATTTTAGAATCTCATTTTTGTATTTCCTTCATAAATAAAACATAAGCACTTAACAGTTGAAGTAGCCTAAAGGGAAAAAAAGAAAAATAATTAGTGTATTTTAATTGCATTAGGCTAGAATTATTTCAATATACAAAGAAACAGTACGTATTGAAAAACAAAAGCTTTCTGATAAAATAACTATATGTTTTGATAAAAAAAAAATATACGTCTACCAAGCTGCCCCCGATTCAAAATCATGGCTCTAGCTGTTGGGAACATTTCCAAACTACTTAATCAAATATCTGTATTGCTAATGGTGGTTATTACTTTATTCCAAGTGATATCATTTTGTAACAATTTGTATCGCTTTCGGGCACTAGCCAAGAGGTGTGTGACACTTGGGCTTTGACTACAAACCAAGGGATCTGACCATTAGGTTTAAATCACAAGGTCACATTATCTATTGCCCTATGTAAAGGTTAGGTGGGCGACAGTTGAAACAGGTTGTTAAGGTCAATAACCAATTACCACCCATTAGGATTTCTCCCTTTGTAGAATTGTCCATATTCCACATTATTATGTATTTCTTCTTGATGGACTCGCAAAAACTGAGGGTAATTCGGGTTTGATTTCGGTTGTGCATACGTGGTTAGACAATAGATTAGATTTTAGCTTTCATTGTATTTTGGAAGAGAATTCACTGGTAACTCGGTGCGCACCACTTTTATCGATCTATTGGGAACGAATATCGTCTTATAGGAGACTCCATATTTTCCAGAGTTTGAACCAACAGTCACTCGAGGTGACATGGCAAGTCTTTTGTCTCCCTCAGTGGAGTGGTTGCTTGCTCTAAGTGAGGACGTAGAGAGAAACAAACGTGTTAAGGGCATAATGATATTTTTCACATGTTGGGTTAAAAAAAGTCTCCAACGATATTTTCACACAAACGTGTCAAGGGCACAACGACATTTTCCATATCTTTCAGATTTTATGTACAGTATATGCTGTGTAAAACATTGATAATTAATTTGATTCGAGGGTACAAATGATGATGCGTGTGTCTTGACATCATCAAGGCCCCGTTCCGCGAACGATTATTTGCATTAAAGATGATGTATTGCAAGAGAATGACCTGTCTCGTATGGCGGAAAACAAGTACTTCAAAAATTTGAACCTTAAAGAACGGGGCCTAATATAACAAACAATCCATTTCTTCTATTTCTGAGGATGACTGCTGGAGTAGTAGTGTAGATCCAAGGCCCGCGCCAGCGTAGGCCCAGTTTCTTAAATGTTACCAAGTACGGAGTACTACAATTTAGGCCCTCTTTACTTGGACTGGGCTTTATATCTTAAAGCTATTTGTATTTATTGGGCTAGGCTAAGAATATTTTTTTTGAGCCCGGAATGGACGAGGCCTATCACGTGGAGTACTTATTTGTGCCTGTGTTAATATACGTACTCTTATACTTAGCGCATGCATGCTAGATTGTGATTAGAGGATCTGATGAATTGTGGAAAACTGATCAAATTTCGACCTATGACAATATGGATTAGTAGCTAGTATGATTGATATTCTGATGATTTGAAATGTCAATTTTTACGCTCCGTTCCGCTAAGATTCTTATATTTTTTAAGTATTTATTTTTTCGTTTTACGAGACAGGTCATTCTCTCGCAATAAATTACATTAATTCAAAAATAAGTATTTTTTTTTAGTTAGAGCATCTCTACTCCTTACTCAAATCTTGATCCAAATTCAAATTTGAGTAAAAATCACTCCAAACCCTTCTCAACTCAATACCCAAAGCTACACCAAATTTAAACTTAGATTTGGTTAGATTCAAACCCTTACTTAAATTTCTGAATGGAAATTTCACACCTTTAAATTTACGACTTTGCCATTAATGAAGTTTTTACTCATATTTGAGTTTGCCCATTGGAACACACAATACCAAATGAAGCATTTACTCATATTTTTACTCAAATTTGAGTAAGGGGTGGAGATGCCCTTAGTGCAACACACCTCTAAAGAAGTTGAGTTCTCCTTGTGGATCCTAGCTCAGTGTGAGTTTTCTGCGGTTTGATGTACTTGAAGTTTGCTAAATTTTGTTTATTTTCATTTGCGATTATTTTTCTTGCGCATTTTGTGGATTTCTCCTTTCATCGTGCCTTTTGCTATCTGTTTCCCTCTACATTGAGTGTTCAATAACTATTTTTGATCCAAACTCATTGAGTTAGAAAGTAGACTGAACAAACTTTTCAACGGTTCATACCCACGCACAAAGTTGCAAAACCACTCAAGCATTTAATGCTTTATGTGAAAGAGCTACGGTTTAGAGCTTAAGCTGGTGCAAAGACAAATTGGTGAGGGATTGGGAGACAGAACCCCTCCAAACCGGTCGTGTGCTTAGAGCTTAGTCCACCATTTTAATTTGTTTTCTCATTTTATCTTAGGGCTTAGGTGTGCTTAGAGCTAGGGCTGCAAACGAGCCAAACTTTACCGTACTCAAGCTTGTTTATTACAGTAAGTTTTTAACAAATCCGAGCTGGAGCTCAACGAAAACTTAATGAGTCGAGCTCGAGCTGAGCGGGCCTTGGCTTGACTTGAGTTCAAACTTGTTCACAAGCCTTAATGGACCAACGAATATATATATCCTCACATAGGCCTAATACAACCAAAAAT
Source organism: Rhododendron molle (assembly GCA_025413875.1). NCBI lineage: Eukaryota > Viridiplantae > Streptophyta > Magnoliopsida > Ericales > Ericaceae > Rhododendron > Rhododendron molle. The sequence goes on from CM046396.1 coordinate 32,893,072, forward strand.
ATTTTGATTTTGAAGGTATATATTTTTCATTTTCCTATACTTTACAAGAAAATAATATTAATTTTAGAATAATAATAACATGTAATATGTTTTTGTAAGGATTCTACATTAAGGTATCAAAATGCTAATGCTAATTCTAGTAATTAACGTAAAAAGTCTACTAACTCTTGGCCTGCGAGCCAACTCGAGCCGAGCCTCTACTGGCTTGTGTTCGGTTTGATAACGAAACGAGCCTAGAATTTGAGCTTGAACTTGTTTATTTATGTCTCAAGTTGAGCTCGATTGAACTTTTAATGAGTTGAGTCTCGAGCAGCTCTGTTCATTTGCAGCCTTACTTAGAGCTCACCAGGTTTTTATATTTTAATTTGTGTGCAATATGATAGATTTGATACATGCACATACGTATGCGAATTTGTTTGCTTGGTATTCTTTTTGGGATGTCTCAAATCGTTCAAAAAAGTGTGTACAATTCCCCAGAGTAACCCTCATAAATAATCAAAAGTAATTTTAAAGGTGGGTGATAAGTAGGAAATAACCTCACATGGTCAACTCAGACCAGAAAGCCTAGCACAACACGAAGGGCCATGTAAAGGACCTAGTGACACGGAGCTTAGCCTAAAGAGCTGACCTAAGTGGACCAGCCCAAGGGCAAAGGTCATCCCAAGGTCTGCCCAAACCAAAGAGCTCACGAGCACAGCCCTAAGAGCTTAATCTAGGGTTCCAAGAACATGGAATCTAGCCTATAAGAGCTAGCCTCTATTAAATTAGTCCAAAGGACGGAGGTCAGCTCACGAGCGCAGCTCACGAGCGCAGCTCATAGAAGAATACCGAGCTCAGCTCACTAGGTGAGCTCGGCAAGTATGACGAACCTGCAGCCAGACTTATGAGACACTCCATGCGAGAGGTTCGTACAGCCTAAAGGACTAAGAGAAGTCGGACTCTTATTCCCCTTCTAGAATATCCAAGGCCTTATCTCATCCTAAGGGATGAGGCTGCGAATCCCAAAGAATAACCATGAGAGACCCATGCACAAAGGGAACTTATGGAGCAGGCACAAGCCTTATCTCCTCATAAGAGGTCAAGATATGGTCCATAAAGGATAACCACAGAGATCTGTCCACCGTAAGGACTCTAAACCTGATAAGTAGGTACAATAGTCCAAAGGTGAAGGGACTCCTCTAACCTGATAAGGGTCAAGGGAGTCCTGAGGAAAGGAGGACACTCCATCCTATTTCCATCATGTGTGGATAAGCCTAAGAGGTCCTAGCACCGTAAGGACTCCTAACCTGATAAACAGGTACAAGAGTCCAAAGGTGAAGGGACTCCTCTAACCTGATAAGGGTCAAGGGAGTCCTGAGGAAAGGAGGACACTCCATCCTATTTCCGTCATGTGTGGATAAGCCTAAGAGGTCCCCGCACCGTAAGGACTCCTAACCTGATAAACAGGTACAAGAGTCCAAAGGTGAAGGGACTCCTCTAACCTGATAAGGGTCAAGGGAGTCCTGAGGAAAGGAGGACACTCCATCCTATTTCCGTCATGTGCGGATAAGCCCAAGAGGTCCCAGCACCGTAAGGACTCCTAACCTGATAAACAGGTACAAGAGTCCAAAGGTGAAGGGACTCCGCTAACCTGATAAGGGTCAAGGGAGTCCTAAGGAAAGGAGGACACTCCATCCTATTCCGTCATGTGCGGATAAGCCCAAGAGGTCCCAGCACCGTAAGGACTCTTAACCTGATAAGCAGGTACAAGAGTCCAAAGGTGAAGGGACTTGCCCAAGAGGTCCAGCACCATAAGGACTCCTAACCTGATAAACAGGTACAAGAGTCCAAAGGTGAAGGGACTCTTCAAACCTGATAAGAATTAGGGGAGTCCTAAGGTAAGGAGGACACTCCAACACCTATCTATACCCGCCACGAGCGGATGAAACTTAAGAGTCCTAATCCTAAGGGATTCCTCCCAAGATGCCTATATAAAGATCACATCTCCACCTCATAAAGGTACGCAAAAAATGATACGAAACTCATGCTCAGTCCAATTTCTCCATATCTCGACTGACTTAGGCATCGGAGGGGTGATGGCGACAGCCACGTCGGTGCCCATAGTTTACCGTGTCTATTTTGTAGGTCAATAATCGAGTACGCCGGAGGCCGTTCCATCCGTTGGAGGACTAGGTGAGCGGTTGAGGATCCCCTCCTCCGGAGGTGACCAAAAACTGCTTCATCAGTTGGCGCCGTCTGTGGGAAACGAGAAATCATTCTCAACCCTTCACGGTGAACGGTTTCTCCAATGGATACTCGATTAACGGCTTTAGAAAGTTATACTCAATCACTTTCTAAAAGTCGCGCTCCATCTCCTTCAGAAGTTCAGATGAAGGATACCTCACCCACGGTGACTCGACCTAGCGGTGTTCGCCGCTTAACAAAAACAAGCTGATACTATGCAAGGAAAGATCGAAACCTTGCAAGATCAACTGGAAGTTTTAACCCAAGGGTTAACGGACGCGACACGAATGAATGGGGAGTTAAACAAATAACTCGCCAATTTAGACGAAAGTCCATTGAAGAACAAAAAGGTACGGTAACGCCGATCCCGAAATGAGGCGGTCAAGTCGCATCGAGAGAGATCAAAAATCACTTCCGAGAAGCCCTTCTATGGAAGCAAACCCAAATCGAGGGGCTGATTAATCAAGTTAAAAGGAAAACTCCCACCATGGCGGAAAAGTTGATCCAAGTCACCAACTCTCCCTTCACGGCCAAAATAATAAGGCCCCCGCTCCCACGGGAGCTCGAGATGCCGCAGATGGCGATGTTCAATGGCACTACAAACCATTGGATCATTTAGATACATACAGATCTCTAACATATCTCCAGGCAATGCCAGATGAGGTCATGTGCAGAGCCTTCAGTGTGCACACGACGTTTTACGAGCTCCTACGAAGCAGCATAAGCAACCTCAAAGAAGCTCTGGAAAAATTTCCAAACTCCAACGACGTAGCTAAGGCTATGAAATAAAAGAAGCTCTGAAAAATTTCCAAGCTCAATGACGTAGCTAAGGCTATGCAGCAAAAGAAGCTCTGGAAAAATTTTTAAGCTCAAACGACGTAGCTAAAGCTATGCAATAAAAGAAGCTCCGGAAAAATTTTCAAGTTCAAAGCCGTAGCACAGCTGTGAAATGAAAGAAGCTCGGAACAGAATTTCTGGCTCCAAAACTTGGTACAGTAAAGATATACAGCCATGTCAAAAAGACTAAGCTCAAGTGCTCGGCGCAGCTATGACAAGGGCAAGAATTGGCAAAATCAGCAAAAGTCAGCCAGCCATCGACCTCCTTACCTTAAGGTAGGACAAGTGGAAATCGTTGCATGACTACACCACCAGATGGACAACATGGACGACAATGTCTCCATAGCAGCCTACATTACTAGGCAAAGCTCTGGTCAGTTCCTTATCCAGGAACCCCCTTCAAACCATGGCTGAGCTCACGCTCAGAGCTCAGAAACGCCTTAATATTGAGAGCGCCCTGAACACCTAGCGTTCAAGGGTCAATTATTCAAGTAAAACATCAATCTCGAAGGGAACGAGAGAAGAGATCCACCACGCCAAGGCACCAAGGATCAAAAACTCAACTGTCCAACGGATATCTTTTTGGAAGAGCAGAGCTTCCACCTACATTACCTTTACGGTTTAAAGCATCCATACATGCCAACAATAATGAAATCCACCTGGAACAAAGTCAAGGTATTCCAGCTCCATTCTTCTCACAAAGCTGGCAAAAGATCCAAGGACCAGCTCTGGCCCCTAGCTACGGCAGGGAAGATAATATTCGTAATATTATCCATGGAATATACCTGAAGATATCCCAACGGGATAAGGAAAGACCCAAATCCTAAGGGATAAATGATGTCACCAACGAGATAAGTACAAAACATCCCTGATATACGTAATCAGGGGTAGATTGGGATTCCTAGCTAAGGTGGGACTCCTCAAAACCTTAAAGAGGTAATCCGGATCTACGAGATACAGTCCTACAAGGACTCAACCTCCTAACAGACTGCCCATAAATACAACAGTAGAGCTCCAACAAGATGATCAGGTCCGAGTAGACGACGAAGCTAATTCATCAGCTGGCGCCGGAGTACATTAAACTTCAAGCGCACATATCGCCACGGTGTTCTCCAGCTCCAGCATCAGCTTCTCTTCGCAGATAACACTGGAGTTGATCACAGAAATTATCCTACTACAAGATAAGTCTTGTTCCTCCTTTATTTTGATTAATTACTGTTTATCACAAGCATATCCCCACATTGGGATCACTCGGATAATATTTTAGATTACCATAAAAGAGTTCATATTGAAATGAATCTGTTTAAATGGGGAATTCTAAAAATCTAGGACTCTACATTGAGTTTTCCACATACAACTCGTGGGGAACTTGTTGACCCACAAAATGCATGTGGACTAATCCATCCGGCCTTATAGGATACGTCAAATCCCTAAGAATTAACATGATGTTAATCTGTTCAACTCAAAAAGAGCCTAGGGTCCCACGGGACCAAAGTTTTGAGTATGACCGCGGTTACTCCAAAGAAAACAGTGTTTTAGCAAAGTTTGACTTTCATCTATTTGGTAAACAAATAGCTTAGGTGAAAAGTCTATATCCTAAGGGACCCATAGCCTGAGCATGATTTTCATCTGCTCAGTAGGATAGTTAAAATCCTAATTCAAGCATAATCTTTATGAACTCTCGACAGTACTGACATGAGGAAATACTGTCATAAGATAAGGGGTTTTCTAGGAGCTCTCCGTCTGACCTTCTTATATCCGATATCGTTTTAGGAGTGCAAGCCATTCTATGGCCATTTCTATGTAAGCCGAAGGCCTCTTGAAAAGCTCCCCACTATGATAAAATTATCAGGTGGCATTGAACAATTTTATTACTGATATAAGCATGATTTTCATCTGCTTAACCAGTTATAGGGCCAACGGGCCACATGAAACAATTACACAAACAACAAGTGTTAAGCTGTTTTTCCAACACCTTAACACTTGGGGGAGTAGGGAAGTATATGGACATACCAATCTTCTCAGCCAAAGCTAGAGCTTTAGAGATAGCTATAAAAAGCTTATGAAGCTTGACAACCAATAGGTAAAGCCCAGTCCTAAGGGAATTAAATCTTGAAGAGATTAGGCACGGCCCGCACACCTCAACCAGAAAGCAAAAGCAACATAAGTATTAGAAACTTAAGCATGACCAGCAAGCCTGCTCGGTCACAGCTCAAGGCCCCAAAATTAGACTAAGCAAAGAGTTTAGCATTGAGCAACCAAGGTTTGCTCAGAAGAACATAGCTGATAAAGCATGTGATGTTCTCCATAAAGCAAGTGCAAGTGCAAAATTGTCACGACAATAGCAGTGAATGAGTTACTCACCTTTACGGAAACATGAAAATTTCTAAGGAAATACACAGATATGAGCTCAGGCTCATTCAGAGAGCTGAACATGAAAGGCAACATCATCTGATCATCTTCAAGGATTAACATGGCGCCATTATCAGCCCGGCTATGTGGACCACCAAGTTACTCCAACAAAGGATCTTGATCATCTAAGGTGGCTGAAACACCTCTTACGGGAGGTGACAAATATAAAATATCCTAAGGGATAACCCAGGAGAGTACCTCAATACGAGTACCCCAATTGGACAACAGAACCCAGCTCGTCAACAATCCCAAGGGATAAAGATTTAAGGCTAGCTAATCTTAAGAGAAAAGTTTAGCCAACGCAATAGTGGATGACGAAGAAGTTCAACTAAAAATCCTAAAAGATAGGGTTGTTCAAAGTCACGGCCAATGGTAGTGCTAGGGCTACTTGCCCAAGGGACAAGCATAACGAGCACCACGGTACAGCTCAACACATTGAACTAGCTCGATCACAAGAGAGCCAGCTCGGCATACATGTCCAAGAAGATTTAGCAAGTCATCTCCGGAAGAGCTATACCAATCTCCTAAAAAAGGTACACAGTGTTTACTTTCATTACAAAGTATTTACTTTACCTTTATTTTTCCATATGGCCATTTTTATGCATGCATTAGATGTAAGACTGAGCTCAGCAACATATTAGTTATCAACAAGTCGAATCTCACACAGCTCAGACCGACATATAATTTTAAAAGTGTTGACACGTCCACTTGGTCCAGCCCCAAAGTAGGCGCTGAAGGGCCTAAGCTTACGGAGCTCAGGCTAAAAATTCGAGAGCATGGCTTACAAGCCTCCTTGGCCCAGTCTAAAAGAGCTTTGGACTAACAAAACTTGAGTTCAGTTACTAACTCGATACCCCTAAGGCCAGCCAAGGACGCCTCTCATGTCAAGGCGTGAGCAAACCTCATGCTAAAGGCATGAGGTGCTATTTAAAGTCTCATGCTAAGGCGTGAGCAAATCTCATACTAAAGCATGAGAGAACTTCGTGCTAAGGCATGAAGTGTTATTCAAAGTCTCATACTAAGGCGTGAGCAAACCTCATGCTAAAGGCATGAGGTGTTATTTAAAGTCTCATGCTAAGGCGTGAGCAAATCTCATGCTAAAGCATGAGAGAACTTCGTGCTAAGGCATGAAGTGTTATTCAAAGTCTCATACTAAGGCGTAAGCAAACCTCATGCTAAAGGCATGAGGTGCTATTTAAAGTCTCATGCTAAGGCGTGAGCAAATCTCATGCTAAAGCATGAGAGAACTTCGTGCTAAGGCATGAAGTGTTATTCAAAGTCTCATGCTAAGGCATGAGCAAACCTCATGCTAAAAGCATGAGGTACTGTTCTAAGTCTTATGCCAATGCGTGAGCAAACCTCATGCTAAAGGCATGAGGTGATAATCCAAGTCTCATGCTAAGGCATGAGCAAATCTTATGCCAATGCGTGAGCAAACCTCATGCTAAACGCATGAGGTGATAATCCAAACCTCATGCTAAGGCATGAGCAAACCTCATGCTAAAAGCATGAGTTACTATTCTAAATCTCATGCTAAGGCATGAGCAAACCTCATGCTAAAAGCATGAGTTACTATTCTAAATCTCATGCTAAGGCATGAGCAAACCTCATGCTAAAGGCATGAGGTGTTGTTCCAAGTCTCACGCTAAGGCGTGAGCAAACCTCATGCTAAAAGCATGAGGTACTGTTCCAAGTCCCATGCTAAGGCATGCGTAAACCTTATGCTAAGGCAAGCATTGACGCTCAGCAATCCGTGAGCCGCGTGCCCCAGGGCTTATCAAATAAGCCTTGAAGAGTCAGAGCTCAAAAAGCTCTAAACTATAATATTCAAAAAGTGGCCCATGAGCCGCTCGCACCATTACTTATTAAATAAGCATTAAAGAGTCCCAAGGGGCTAAAAGTCCGAGGGATGTGGCATATAAGCCCACTCGGCCAGAGCTCGATAAGCTCTGAAATGCAAATCCGAGAGAAGTGGCCTACAATCCCACTCAGCCGAAAAGCTATTGATGTAACAAACTCTAAGGCAAAATATCACCAAGATCAGTCCTAAGAGGACAAAAAGTCACAAGTACTAGGTTGTTTTTCAACAACCCCACGCTCAAAGGATTGGGGAGTACCTGAAATATATTAGTACCCTCACATCTACGCTATTCCAAGGTATTCCTAAGGGAACTAACATAGGACTAAGTGTCCAATAAATTCCTCTGAACCAATCAATGGCTATGTACACCACAAGCCTGATGAACACCACAGATGGTACACAGGATAGGTAGGCATAGCCGTCAATTCCAGAGCAAATAATGTTTCCTACCCCCTGCCAAAAAAGCCACGTGCTAGGAAACAGGGGAGTACCTGATAAGTAGGAAATAACCTCCCAAGGTCAGCTCAGACCAGGAAGCCTAGCACAACACGAAGGGCCATGTAAAGGACCTAGTGACACGGAGCTTAGCCTAAAGAGCTGAGCTAAGTGGACCAACCCAAGGGCAAAGGTCATCCCAAGGTCTGCCCAAACCAAAGAGCTCACGAGCACAGCCCTAAGAGCTTAAGCTAGGGTCCCAAGAACATGGAATCTAGCCTATAAGAGCTAGCCTCTATTAAATTAGTCCAAAGGACGGAGGTCAGCTCACGAGCGCAGCTCATAGAAGAATACCGAGCTCAGCTCACTAGGTGAGCTCGGCAAGTATGACGAACCTGCAGCCAGACTTATGAGACACTCCATGCGAGAGGTTCGTACAGCCTAAAGGACTAAGAGAAGTTGGACTCTTATTCCCCTTCTAGAATATCCAAGGCCTTATCTCATCCTAAGGGATGAGGCTGCGAATCCCAAAGGATAACCATGAGAGACCCATGCACGAAGGGAACTTATGGAGCAGCCACAAGCCTTATCTCCTCATAAGAGGTCAAGATATGGTCCATAAAGGATAACCACAGAGATCTGTCCACCGTAAGGACTCTAAACCTGATAAGTAGGTACAATAGTCCAAAGGTGAAGGGACTCCTCTAACCTGATAAGGGTCAAGGGAGTCCTGAGGAAAGGAGGACACTCCATCCTATTTCCATCATGTGTGGATAAGCCTAAGAGGTCCTAGCACCGTAAGGACTCCTAACCTGATAAACAGGTACAAGAGTCCAAAGGTGAAGGGACACCTCTAACCTGATAAGGGTCAAGGGAGTCCTGAGGAAAGGAGGACACTCCATCCTATTTCCGTCATGTGTGGATAAGCCTAAGAGGTCCCTGCACCGTAAGGACTCCTAACCTGATAAACAGGTACAAGAGTCCAAAGGTGAAGGGACTCCTCTAACCTGATAAGGGTCAAGGGAGTCCTGAGGAAAGGAGGACACTCCATCCTATTTCCATCATGTGCGGATAAGCCCAAGAGGTCCCAGCACCGTAAGGACTCTTAACCTGATAAGCAGGTACAAGAGTCCAAAGGTGAAGGGACTCCGCTAACCTGATAAGGGTCAAGGGAGTCCTAAGGAAAGGAGGACACTCCATCCTATTTCGTCATGTGCGGATAAGACTAGGAGGTCCCAGCACCGTAAGGACTCTTAACCTGATAAGCAGGTACAAGAGTCCAAAGGTGAAGGGACTTGCCCAAGAGGTCCAGCACCGTAAGGACTCCTAACCTGATAAACAGGTACAAGAGTCCAAAGGTGAAGGGACTCCTCAAACCTGATAAGAATCAGGGGAGTCCTAAGGTAAGGAGGACACTCTAACACCTATCTATACCCGCCACGAGCGGATGAGACTTAAGAGTCCCAATCCTAAGGGATTCCTCCCAAGATGCCTATATAAAGATCACATCTCCACCTCATAAAGGTACGCAAAAAATGATACGAAACTCATGCTCAGTCCAATTTCTCCATATCTCAACTGACTTAGGCATCGGAGGGGTGATGGCGACAGCCACGCCGGTGCCCATAGTTTACCGTGTCTATTTTGTAGGTCAATAATCGAGTACGCCGGAAGCCGTTCCATCCGCTGGAGGATTAGGTGAGCGGTTGAGGATCCCCTCCTCCGGAGGTGACGAAAAACTGCTTCATCAGTGGGGAATAAGGGTAATGGAAAATCCTATTAAACTTTCTTGGAAGACCCACAGAGCAGAAATATTTGTGCGGACAAAGTATATATTTTTATGAGATTAGTCCATGTAGCGTTTTACACTAATATGTAATATGTCCCGTACTGGTGGACAGTGAAATTGGTCTCCCAATTATTTATCAAACAATGCTTAAGCTGGTGCAAAGACGTGCGAGCTCTTGACAAAAATAATAAAAAAATCCCATGCAATGAAACTACTCTTTCTATCCCTAATCGTTTGCCTCTTTTGGAGGACAATGCATTTTGCATGCAAACATTAACATGCTTATGATATGTTTTTTTGAAAAAAAAAAATTAAACCAAATATATTTTCTCATTGAGATCTTTAAATTGTTGTATAAAATATTGAAAAAAATTCAAGTTTGTACCTCCTTTTTTTTTTGCGTGTAAATAACACAATTTTTCAAAAACAACAAACAATTTGGGCTGAGAGGAGTATAAGTAAAACATAAGCAATGAACTTTCAACCCCTCATATCTATAGCATGTAGACTTTGAATTCCCACAGTGGGACCAGCAACAGCTCTTGTTGGTGTTTTGCTCTGTGTACACTGGACACCATAAGCTAGAATCCAAACATATTGTACGGATGAGTCGAGGAGGAGAGATCGGTGGTGTCGGTGGGGATAACGTAATGCTGGCGTATAGATGACGACAACTATGTCTATTGACATGAGAGAGAGAGAGAGAGAGAGAGAGAGAGAGAGAGAGAGAGTAGAGAACAAGGGAAACCGAGAAGCAGAGAGAGAGAGAGAGAGAGTAGAGAGCAAGGGAAACCGAGAAGCAGCATGTTAGCGTCTTAACCGGAGCAGTGACAGGCACTAGACTAGACACAGTCCACATTTCTGTGCTACATACATACATACATACAGTACTATATGACTTGATCTTAGGTTTCCCTCCTCACGAAATTGATCCTTCCCTGTTTTTTGCCCCATTTCTAAACAAGACTCTCTCTCTCTCTCTCTCTCTCTCTCTAGTTTTGCCCCCACACGACTTCCACTTTCATGATTGATGAAGATGCATGCACAATAACACCACCTTGTCCTAGTTGTCTGGAGGAAAGAGAAAAAAATGCACAAAGTGACCGTTTGTTGCGGCAGTAAATCTGGTAAAAGTTGAACCTAGTATAGTAATATTTTATACTTTGAAACACCAGTATTCTTTTTTTTTTTTTTTTTCCTGGTCAGTTTAAACACCAGTATTCATTGGGTAGACTTCAACACACGGGGATGGTTCATTCAAAATAGTAAGCTTGATAGGAGACATTTGCACAAATACTTGGTTGAATCATTGCTGGAATCTTGCCGTTGTCTATTGCTCTTTAAATAAATATAAATTATTTAAATGCATACGGATGTCTGATCAACTTAGTTCTTACTATTTGAATAACGTACAGAACTTATCAAATCATGAGAAATATATGATTCGTATCATAAATAAGTTCAACATTCTCATTCTGCGTTACATGAAAAATTACACGAGAGAGAATCTTAGTCCCAGTAGCACGTGGCATAAAACACACACACACACAAAGAAAAAAAAGAGAGAAGCCAAACCCAAAATACAAAGAAGACTCATGAGGCCTCTACCAAATTTAAAGAGACCTGTTTTCAACCATATTCACATTTGTTCTGTGTCTCTTAGTTACACCCCCAGAACTAGTACTACACTCATCCCCATTCCTCCTCCCCATGACCGCTCTAAACGCTTCTTGAATTGAACTCACAGAGTAATCCTGTCTGTGTTGGTCTCCGAATTCGTCGCCGTTTGATTCTTCTTCTGCCGTGACGAACAAGACGTTTCTCATACGTCCGCCCAGCGTTGTGATCTCGGCTTTAAGGGTTCTGAGTCTAAGAGCTTTCAGTGTCCTGATGAGGTCAGGCAGTAGGTCAGACCTGTCTTCGCAGCACAGTGATGCTTTGATGACGAGACTGCCGTTCTCGTCCGACGCGTCGACAGTTAACTCGTCGACCTCGGCCGGGACGGGGCTCGTTTCCGCGATTTGGGAAGTTTGGCGCTTCAGTTCCTTTACGTGTTGTATCACTTCGGCTAGCAATGAAGCTTTGTCCGTCTAATAGATTCACAAGGAAAACCCAAAACATACTAACAGTGAGGGGATATTATGGAGATTGATTGTAACTAATATCACTTTATAAAAATAAAATACAACTGGAGATAGTATTAATTAGTACATGAATACGACTTGTGAACATCATTTCAAAAAAAAAAATATATATTTGGGTTCATACAGAATACTTGTAATCGAACCGAACATTTTATTGAAATATTACAGGATCCGTTCTGCTAAGAAAAATAAGTACTTATTACTTATTTTTTAAATTAAGGTGAAATATTATGAGAGAATAATCTGTCTCGTAGAGCGAAAAATAAATAATTACAAAAATAGAAATCTTGACGGAAGGGACAATGGCAAAAACAATCAAGCAATTTACCAATATGCAGAATCTTACATGTTAATGTGACTCTACACCTGTTTCAATTTGATATAATTATGATATTTTTATAGGATGGATGATGCAAAGTGAAACAATAATAAAAAAATAATTTTTGTTAATGTCAAAATTGTTATGCATATGACTCTTGTATTTTGGACATATACCTTTTTATGCAAGACTGTTTGGACATTAGCAAAATAATTTTCGCATTAGCACCCCTAAACGCAAAATGGGAATGTGGTGACCTTAGAATGTTTGGGTTCGTGTGCCATTATACCTTCTTGATTCTTTACTGAGTTTGACTGCAATTTAATAAATCAGGCAGGAATTTTCCATGGAAGCTTTTTCAACTGCACTATGGTTTCTCTTTATGATAGGACTTGAGTATCAACCAAGCGAAATTAACGCTTGTACCCTTTCCCATGAGAAATTTTTCCGAGCGGTATATTCCGCGTGGTGCCTGCTCGGCATTCCTAAATTGTCCGATGTACTTTTGGATGGCTCAGATTAAAACTTTCTTTCTCCTCTCACCCCTCCTCTTTCTCTCGTCTTTTTCTATCTCCAAATCTGAGCCGTCAAAAATCGAAATAGACGGCCCATATGCACTGAACGAGCACCACGTGATACCCGCTCAGCACTCAAAAATTTCTCCTTTCCCATTATTCTTTCCTCAGAACTTCCAAATGGCGGAGAATATACATCAAATCAAATCAAATCAAATCAAAACCAAAAGATGCAAAGCACTCAAACCAAACGAACAGGAATCTTCGCATAATCCAAAATAAGAGGGGTCGTACAATACACGAAATTTAATCCATGAAATTGAATATTTAATTTTTCCTTTTTCGGACGGTTTCATGGATTAAGTTCCATGTATCCTTATATTATTGAAAATGTTACTCCACCACTTGGTTTGTCTCTTTTAATTGCAATGTTCTTGCTTTCAAATCTCTCTAGCGTTATGGGTAGTACTATATATGAAGGTGTTTATGATAGCTCGGAAGACAAATTTTAGTTCATAAACTTCAATTGTAGATTTGTGCACAAGCACCAAGAGCTCAACTTTTCAAGAGTTGGACTTTTCATAGATATATTGGGAATTTTTAAACAAATTGTATTCATGAAAATTCAAATAACAATAACTGCATTTTAAAAAGTTCAAATTCCAAAATTCATTTATAGAGTTCTCTTAAATGGTACCATCAATCGCATGGAGATACGAAATAACCATTGACGATGCATGGGATGTATGTCAAGTGATTTGATATAATCCCTGCATAAGCAAATTGTCGATAAAACTCCAAAATTAACGACCTATCTATGCCGATTGCTGAATCGTAAGAAAATTCACGAGATCTTTGAACCCAGAAATTCAATGTTAGTACAAGTTGAGCTCAAAAAGTTCTATGCATTCCAAATGAAAAAAGGGCAGTGATCAAAACAATTAAGATATTTTCTTTTCATTTTCCTTATAGTTTGGAAGCACTGCTTAATTTACTCACTTTGGTGGTGTTGGGTAGCAAGCTGCGGAGCCTAGCGAGGTGGTTATTGATCCTCTCTCTACGCCTCCTCTCGGCTTCGCTGTGGCTCTTGGAAGCAGCCAGAGCCTTAGCGTCCATCATCTCCTGAGCAGTCATCTTGTCCAGCTCCGCTTGGAGCCCGAACGGAGCCGAGCTGCTGGAGTACTGGGCCGCCGCGTGACCGACTGCTTCTGATACCAGCCTGAGGTGGTCGTGCTCCGACGATCCTCTGCTGAATAATAATCCCCCGTACGGGGACGGTACTGATGGGGAGAGAAGAAATGGGTTGTGGTCGTGGACCGGGTTCGGGTCGAAGTGGGCCGGATTGAAGGAATAGTGGATCGGAGGGAGAGACCATGGGAATTGTTCGAGTAGTAATTGTTCTTGGAAGCTTTCCGCTTCTTCTAGTTCCTTCTTCCCACAAATCATCTCTCTCGCTCGTGCTCGTGCTCGCGCTCCCGCTCTCGCTCTCGCTCTCGCTCGCTGATTGTGTTAGTGTGTGTGTGTGAGAGGTTGCAATTTAAGGGCTTTCGGGTCGTACGTACCCTAGTTATCTAGCTTCTGTTTCAGAGGAGAGGACGATGAAAAGGGAGAACATGAAGAAAGGGATGAAGTACATGGATTGGTGTGAGGCAAAAGAGATGGGTATGAAGGAAGTAAAAGACATTCACTTTGATTTGAGATGAAGTCGTGGTCCCCCACCCTCTCTCTCTCTCTCTCTCTCTCTCTCTCTCTCTCTCTCTCTCTCTCTCTCTCTCTCTCTCTCTCTCTCTCTCTAACTTGGTACTTTCTGCGCCAACCTTCAGGGGTGATGACCCATTTTATTTTATCCTATTCAAAGACACAAAAAATCTGTACTTTTATTTACTGGAGGGCTTGAAATATTTAAACAAAATTATTGTAATTAAAAGACAGTACTCTTAAGGCATAAGTTATTGTTTCTTTCCTAGGATTAAGTTTTTTCAGGAACTTCAAATAACTTTTGATTTTTCAAAATTTTCCCGTTTAAGATTTTTTAACGACCATGTTAAAACTCAAGTCTTTTTCTTTATAGAGTTGAGTTAACCATGCAAGGACAAAAAAAGATATGTAAATTAAAAAGATAAAAATACTTAAGAATGATGGAGATATTTTGAAAAGAGCAATATGCTAGGTGCTTCGAAAAATATACCACGAAATCACCCTGAACAGGTACTTCTTACCGTTAATAAAAGTCTATTAACGGTCACAAATACTTCTAAAAGTTTATTCGGGATAATTTCGGGATATATTTTTTGGATACCGAGCACTTTCGTTTTCAAAATGATTCATTGTGTATTTTTGAATAGAAAATAATACACGCGCCCCTTGTTTTCCTGTAAAAATCACCCATCATATGAAGATTTGGAACATTAAACAGAATTTAAAACTTTTATTTTCTATTGTGGACTTCTTGTGGTTTTTTTTTTTTTTGATTTGTTTTTTATTGGAAGCCCTAATTAAGGAAAAATTATTTATTGCCGTAGGGGTAAGGACACATGGTGCTCCAATCCCTCTCTTTATCACATATTCGTGCGAACCCTATTGCAAAGAATGTGAAATCCACACAAATGTGTGGTGAAAAGAGGTTTTGACACTTTATATTCTCTCATGCTCCTAGTTACGCATTCTCTCTTTCGCTCCACACAAATATGATACTATCCGTTTCTGCAGCCATCAGAGTCAGTCACTGAAGCCTGGAGGGAACATTTTCCTATAAAAATGAACAAAACAGTAGAGTAGAAGTAGTATATTGTTGCCTTTTTTTGTATACTGATTCAGATTGGCGCGAAGTAAATAATTAGAGTACACTGATGCTGTCATGCATGCGTTCGTGAGTGCTTGCTTGTGTGATGTCGGATTTTGCAAATGGGAAGGAAGAAAAATAAAAAGGATAAACGCCCACCACCCAAGTTAGAAAACAAACGGGATGCAGATATCACCATCCGAGTATTTAACTAGGAATATAAAGCGTAGAGAGATATCACCACTCGAGTATTTAACTAGGAATATAAAGTGTAGAGATCGCTCACCATCCAAAGGAATTCACCTATTAGATACAGAAACGAAGAATAAGAAGTAAATCTACTTCTCACTAGTCAAAGGCTATATTTTACTTAAACACACTCTCTAATGATTTCATTCATAGGAAATGATACAAAATAGGACTTGTTGGAACATCCCTCCAACATAGGAAAAATAAACTTAGATTTCCAAGACACGTATTAAAAAGACTTGACCATAGATTAACTGAAAGATGTGTTTGACTCTTGAAACTTAAAAAACACTTAAAAATTTAAAAAGACTCTTCGATCGACTCAAAAAGACATTTAAAATTGTGTGAAATAATACTTAGATTAGGAAATAAAAGACAAGATTAAAAAAACTCTCGTTTCTTGTAGCGCCATTATAATTCTGTGCCATTACTTAGTTCCTTTGGCCTATGACGTACACAAATTCAAATTACTCGAAACCGCTCGCGTTCGACTCAATCAAAGCTGGTTCGAGGTCTCGTTATCAGGCGAAGTTCAATTCGCTTGGTTCACTACAAATAAGCAAGCAGGAGAAGGAAAAAAGGGAAGACCATTGGCGGATTGGGGGGACGGGGTGAAGCACAAGACAAACGGAGTGGACACTCAACACACGGATTGTCGACCGACCAAAGACCAACAACAATATTAAAGGGAAGCAGAGTGAGGGTGGATTTAATCATGGTGGAAAGGGCTTTTTAGCTTTCCTTTGCTACAATCGGTCAAGCCACCATCACCACGTTCTTCTTCCATTCTCTCTCTCTCTCTCTCTGCTATTTCCACGCCACCACTTTATGGTTCCCCAAGACCCATGTGTGAAATCATTGTGTCTTGGAAGTTTGAACGCACTCCACCTCGGGATACACTCATCTTCCCACTTCACCCAACCCTTCCACACACCAAAAATCTCTTTTGTTCACCCTACCCTGTACCCGGTCCTAGTACATGATTTGGGTCGTTTTCGTGAAGTTAAAAGTTATGAATTATTTTTTGTAGTTAAGTTGTTTCGGTTAAATTAGAGGAAGAAGTTTTTGTCTAATGGCAACAACTTACCTTTTGACAAGATGTTGTGGAGGAAAATTGTTGAATAGAGCGAAAACAACTTGCCTTTTGACATGAAGTTGTAGAGGAAAAATATGGTGGAAAGGCGTCTTATTTTGTTTAAGACGATTCAAAGGGTTTATAAGAGGTGTTTTGGCTTCATATATAGTTCTTTTGAAGCAATTTTTTTGGTTTTTTTAATAAATTTTCGTTACTTTTTCTTTTCTTTTTTTTTTTTTTTGCGTCAATTTATTTGGAAGATTATGGAGTTGTTTTTGTTTTTTCTAAAGTTTCCTCAATTATGGTCCATATATTTTTTAGTTTTCTTATCCGTCTCATGAAATCATGCCTTAACAGTGCACCCCTGCCATACTAGAGGTCTCCTATTCTGAATTGGATTGCATGGTTTTCGATGTAATGTGCGATCTGTGTTGCGGCACAACACAAATATTACTGAGCCCCACCTTGATGAGTTTTGTTTTTTTCTTTTTTCTTTTCCCTACTCATCTACTTGATAGAACATGAAAATGTTTTGCTTCATCTAACACAGGGAGTGATCCGACAGGTGGGACCCGTTACAGTGGGATCCACCTGTATGTGAGAGGGGTGTGGTTGAGGTGTGCCATACCGATGTGCCTCTAGCATTTCTATCTGCAAATATTTAGGCTACCACGGGACAGTTATCATTGGTTTCACTTAACTTTTTGTATATTATAAAATAAAGGAAAAATGATGGCCAAAGACGTGTTTTGAATTAATACCCGTCAATGACATTATCAGCATTAACAAATGTTCTTAGCTTGTCATTGGTGGGTATTAATTATCAAAACACGTCCTGGGCCGTCATTTTCCCTTTAATAAATATTTGACCCGTAAAAGTTCATATCCATCAAATTAGCCCTGCAAGATACTATTAGTAGTAACTGTACCTTTGCCTCTTCAAAATACTCCACAAAAATGATAATGATTTTCACATTCACTTTTTCTATATTTGCGCTTTTTGTGTCTTTACTAATATAAATTCACAAAATTAATAATCCTTGCAGTGTTTCATTTATTTTCACACATGCACCACGAGATAATATTGGAAATTCTTGTATAAGAATAGAAAATGAGTACGATCGAATGGTACAAAACAATGTGCAAAAAGTAATTTATTGATCAAATTAGTTTGAAGCCTTTCTCGGAAAATACTTAGGTCCGACACTACTTGTAGACACCCTATTTTGAACTGTTCAGATTAGTTTACTTACGGTCTTTGATTCCCCAATGATGATTAAAGGTCGAGAACATCCAAAGTTGATGATGTGTTTAAGTTCTGAGCGTTCCGAACCTCGTTCAAACCCTTTCAAAACCCTTTTCAAACCCTTCGGGCCAGAACCAAATGGCCTCAACAAAACCCTGTTCCAGCACGCTGGTGATCAACTGACGCACGCAGGTGCAGTACCACGTGTCAGTCATCAAGCATGGAACCAGTTTCCAGTGGCGCACGCCAGTCCCCCCATGGCGCACGCCAGTCAAACCCAGTCAAATCACCTTTTCGGGACCACTTGCCCGAGACTTTTGTGGCCACCTTGACGTGGTCTACAGTTCCTTTGATGATTATATCATCCATAACTGTCTCCCCCTCTCTCCTACACATCTCCCATCACCCTTCCCTCTCATAAAAGAGAAGGAAGTCTTCCCTTCAAACCCAACCAGCCCCAACTAAGCTGGTTACCAGCCCCCTCTCCTCTATATATACTCCCTCTCTCACTCTAGCAAATGGTTCAATAAGTGACAAGGGGGTTACACTCATAAAAAACTCCCAAGCCTTCTCCCACCTTCTCTCTCTAGCTTTTCCTTATCTTTCTTTCATCCATTGAAGGAAGAGGCAAGGAAGATCAGTCACTGGCCCTACATTGCCACTCTCATCCTCCATCCATTCCTCCATTCCAAGTTCAAAGCTCAAATCATCCATGAGCTCAATCCAAAGGTATACCACCTTTTGTTCTGGAGATCATTTCGATCCCTGAGGGGAGCTAGTAGAGCTCAGGCTGGTAATCAATACCAAGCCTGATCTCAAAGCTAGCAAATAAGCAATGTCATAGGAGGATAGGTACTGGCGCACACCAGTCCCCTCTAGCCGTGCGCCAGTCATGGCTGCATGGCAGGACTGGTGTGGGGACCACCGGTCATCCTCATTTTACTTTCTATTCATTCTGATCACCTTTTAAAATGCTAAAAAACCAGTTTACAGCTTTCTATACTTTAGAACTGTGTAGTTAGTTGTCTGTTATTACTGTTCAGTAAGGCCCCTGGGATCCTTCTGGTCCTATTCCAGAACCCAGATGAAGCAAAGCCAAGCACTGGGACCACAAGATAAAGTGGCGCACGGTAGCCATTGTAGCCATTGACAGCGCCGGTTGTCCGTGTTCAGTGGGTGGCCGCGCTTCTCGATTCACTAGCCTTTGTTTGATCCCCACACTGTTTATGGGGTTTTCAGTCTATTTGTTTCTGTTTGATTTGTTGCTGTACCCTGTAACCATATGTATGCTGCTATATCAACTGTGTGGTTTGTCCTGGGTGTGCATTAATTGGTCCATTCCAGAGCCGAGAGGGTTGAGTTCAGAAGCTGTGGGTTTAGGCTTACCGGCGCACGCCAGTACTAGTGTGGCGCACGCAGGTTGTCTCTGTATGCAGTGGTGTAGCCAGTGCATACAGGTTCGTTCCTACGTGCATCATCCCGGACCAGTGTATGCCAGTTTGTCTAAAATGCTCACAGAAGCGTTTGTTCTCAATCAATTATATATTGCTCATAAATCATTCACCATTCACCACATTTTGCCATATAAATGCAACCTGTCATTTGTTAATCCCCATTAGCTGTTCCCCCACCATAACTGGCTAATAAACGATTAAAAGAGAGAAAAATGCAAATGATTTACAAAATACCTGAGTAGAGACCGATCTTCGGATTGGGCGAGAGGGGTGCCATAAAATCCTTCCCCTCTCGTAACCTGGCTCCCGAAACTCAGATATCGAAGGTGACGACGGTCCAGTCTACAAGCCTTTTCAAATCAAACAAACGTGAACGAAAACGTTTTCAAATCGGTTTCTTGGGTGTTTTCCGCAAAACCCGGGTGGCGACTCTCTCAAAACAGCATTTCGTCATGCTTTCAAACAAAAGGGCGCAAACCGAACTTTTCGCAAACCAAAAATGCGGGATTTTTAGGGGCGTGTGCCCACAGTGGCGACTCTGCTGGGGATCATTGCATTGATTAAAATTTGGGAATTAATACACGCTTGAACAATTTTTAAAAGTCTGTCAAAACAGTACGCTCCACGCTGCTGAAGAACGGAATGGTAACGTAACAGGATTTTACATCCGACCAATCCGAACTGGGGCTTTTGCTATTGTTCACTTGTGTAGTTTTCTCCAAATTTTGATTAATAAAAGTGAGCCAAGGTCGAAAAAGACATTTTTTTTAAACATTGCATTTCTCTCTCTCAAAATCATTCTTTGGCGCTCTCCATTTGCATCAATGTTACTCAGCCCCGTTGAGGTGTTTTGGGTAACCGGCACAGTTTACTGGAGCCCGGGGTCCTCGAACGCCCAACAACCTTAGACGATGATGAGTCACACTACCGTTCGACCATTGCTCTGCTTTACGCGTTGCTTTGGGAGGTATACCGCGACTCTAGTCAGAGGAACCCTTTTAAACCAAAACCGGCCTTTCCATGCGTACAAAGCACTAGAACCTTTCAACCTAAGACAGGAAACTGCAGGGTAGGATTATTTGCATCTAACCCCCATAAACTGTCTATGTGTTACTGCTTTCTCTATCGCATGCATGTACATACATTCATACCGTTCTGCGTAGGAGCATGCTAGGGCAGCTTTTAGGTCTGTCTGTCTGGCAAGTCTATCTCGTCCTTGTTAGGATGCCGTTTGGACCGATGACGAGTCGTGCACCTTGATGATGCGCGTTATCAACCTTTCAAATTCCTTGAATCAATAAAAATTTCGAGAAATCGAGACCTTCTAAGTCCTTGTCTAAATCTAATCAAAGTTTCAAACAGAAATTTGGGAACTACGAAGAGCATGCCGTGATACTTACACCGCTCTGGTCACAAGTGTTAAACACTTACACCATTCAAGGTTCTGGCACAGTGCTGCTTACGCCACTTTGGTCATGGTATCACGACATCCGTATCAAGTTGTTCCATTCCACATTTTGAAACTTTGAGAAAGGAATAGCCGGAGACTTAGGCTGTTTTGACATCTCTTAGTTTTAGTTGATTCAAACAAGGATACACTGTCGAAAATGAATCCGAGGATCACAGCGTCGTCCTAAAACTTCGCGAGATGGACTTGTTTGCTAGTTGTAAAGTCTAGGAGGACACTGATGACGTCTACGTGTGCATTGCATTCTAACTGTTGCAGGAACATCACTGAGTTCTCATTTACTTTGCTGTCCAAAGCTCTAGGCCATTTCACCAAAGAGAAGAGCTAAACCTACTTGGGAGTATCTACTGTGGCTTTTGCAAAGGCTTACAAGGCTTGTCACTCAATCAAATACAGCTGCACCACCAGCACATCCAAAGCTATATTACCTTCCTCGACCATCAATCCAGAATGGCAGTACGAACAGAGTTGGCTGAGCTGAAGAAAGCTATAGAGGAGCTGGGTCTCAAAATGGATAAGCAAATAATCATGGTCCAGGGACTGTTGACATCGTTACCTCCATAGCCCCGCAACCGGATATGGGGTTAGTCAAAGAACATCCTCAAGCCTACCACACTCCTCCGGTCGAAATCAAGCCTTGCACGAAAGACATGTTCAAAGATCTACCTGAATTCCGTAAGGCAAGAGTCCACCCAGAGAAGGATGCTGAATCCTTGTCCGAAATTGGAGTTGAACGGAAAGGCGTGCACATTGACAAGGTCCGACCCAATCCCAAGAGAGTGTGTTCCAATGATAGCGCAACGCTATACAGCGGTAGAGTGAGTAAAAGTTCCGCCAATCCTCGTCCCAATTGCAGAACCCGACCAAGGATCTTCTCTCACTTCCTTGTACCTTTGTCCTCAGTTTATGAGAAGCTTCTCGAAGCTGGGCTCATCAAGCCACTCCTTCCAACTCCTTCGCCTTGAACATTCCCAGATTCCCACAATCCTAACCTTTTCTGTACCTACCACCAAATGCCTGGCCATCTCACCGACACCTGTTACCGCTTCCGACATGCCATCCAAGATCTCATTGATAATGGCATCATCCCAGCCCCGCTCGCATCAAAGGCCAATGTCACCTCAAACTCCATACCTCAACATGATTCCAGCCCACATGTTAACCAGATATCCCTCATCTCCACTCGAATCAAGCCTAACTCCACCATGTTCAACCCAACTCTCCGTATTATCCCAGCAAATCAAGCCAAACCAATCCTATCGACCCCATCCGAACCTGAGGCTAACCTGGTGACTGTAAGTGGTGCAAATGAGGCTTTTTCTGCCGACACCTGGACTGACAGTGATGAAGAGTCCTCAAAGGAGAAATTCAAGAGGAAACTTATTCAATCAAGGGAAAAAACTGACTGGCAGAGGTCTTTCACTCAAGGGAGTTTGGAGTTGCTGTTCTCCTAAGTAGGTTTGGTCGAAGATGCTGAAGAGGCTGAAGTGCTGATACTTGGGCCCAACACTCTCAAGGATTCTACCACTTTCATTACAGAAGCTAAGAGTAGTTTATAAATATTGCATTTTCAAACTGCGTCTAACTTGCATTGACGACGCGTCTGAGTTTGGCACAGAATCGGTCGAGTCTAAGTCTACCTCTGAGTCAGAGTTTGTGCCTCTTGGCCCTCCATGCCGTAACTTCTATTTTAGTTTGTGTCTTCTTTTGAACTTGGCAAACCCTGGGGCTTTTATGATATGCATTATCCTACTTCTTAGTACTTCGTTGACTTTTGAATAAACTGTGTCGACCCTGACGACGAAGGGATAGATCTCGATGGGAACATTCCCAAGGAAATGTGTTCCCTCGCCGAAAGGGAAGACGAAAGGCATGCTCAGCCTATTTAAAGAAGAAGTAATTTCAATAAACTTGAAAGATGAGGTAGACCCCTGAATGGTTCAAATTGGCTCAACGCAGTCCCCAGAGGAGCATGGCGCTCGGTCAGACATGCTCGGAAAATTCATCAACGTATTGGCATGGATTCATAAAGATGCACTTGGCGTTGATATGCTCGAAAAATTCATTAATGTTTTGGCATGGTTTTACAAAGACACACCTGGCGTCGATCCTGAAATAAAGAAGTGTCAAATCCCCTACTATCGAATGCCAAATCATAGTAAAGCAGAAGCTCTCAGGGCTCTGAGCCTCATACCATGTTCAAAGCAGCAGCAACGGCTTTCCATCGAGTACAAATCAGAAAGTGTACAAATGGCCCGAAGCAAGGCATGTCAACCAAAGCACTCTGAACCCTGTGTTATCAAAGCCGCTCTATTTGAGGGTGTAACCAGAAATCATCGATCCCTACGGCAACAAAATTCGATACACTGGTCACCAAGGAAATTCGTGCTCGATTGTTTGACCCACTTTAGAAGTTTCGGCCGAAGCACTCTGGGCCTTACATTATCAAGATCATCCTATCTGGGGATGCTGCTAAGCTCATCGATCTCGACGGCAACAAATTCAACACTCTAGTCAACCTGGATCAATTCAAACGTTACTATCCCTGAGAGATGCTCGTTGGACCGAAAACCACAAGGGTGGGCGGTTCCAAGCAAAAGTTAGAGCAGTCCGCTAGACTGAAAACCTAAGGAGGCGGTCTAGGCAAAAATAAATAGGCAAAAGTCGAAAGCTCGCTAGACCGAAAACCTGAAAACGTGGTTCTAGGCAAAAGTTAGAGTGTAAAAGGAGAGGTAAAATACACAAGCGAACCTTGGCCTGAACTACGTTTTGACCTGATTCCTTGAAAAGGGATACGTAGGCAGTCTCACCTTGAGACCCGGTCATATTCTATCAACTTGATTCATGGTTTGACATTTTGAGGTCCATGTCAAAGGTCGAGCGGAGTCGAGAACAAAGTCAAAACTTTATTGGAGAATCAGAAGGGGGAACCTTTCATCTTTCAACTTTAATGCAAACTGCTACTTCAATTTCAAAGCTGAGCATAAAAGCCTTAAAAAAAATAAAAATAAAATAATAATAATAATAATAAAGCCTAACGGCTCACAGTTTATTCTAAAGACCAGCGAAGTCTAGTTTGAGCAGTGGCAGCGGCTTTTCAGTTACGCGTGCTAGTTTGAGGTTCATGCACATTTGTTCGAAGTGATGCGCCTTGGTCTCAAACCTGCGCGCGCTTCTTCAATTCTTGTAGCAGACAACAGTTGGCAGCCATCGCGCCTGACGAAGATTTTGGACCTCCAGGGGGTATTTCAAGTTAAAACCAAGGTTTCGGTGCCTCGAATTGGTTTTAAGGGCTCTTGCCGAGTTTTGTCATACCATACACGTCATACGGACCTAATGTGACTGTACGGGGGTATCGGTTTCAGTCCGGGACTTATATGAGTCATCTTTGGCGTCTGTTGCCCAATTTTGGGACATTTTTCCAGTTTTTTAATCCATTGTCATTTCGGGATACTTTTCTCAGTTTTATCGGTTCATACAGGTCATTGTACATCTTTTTGACCTTTTGCAAGTGTCAGTTTCACCTGTTTAGGGGATATTCGAGTTTGGGCTCATTAATGCCCAATATTTCATGTGTCAAAGAGTTTGCGCATTATTCTGGGGCTCTTCGTTCCTTTTCGTTCGAGCTAGGCAGGTTCGTACATAAACGCAGGTCTATTTGTCAACTTAGATCATTCGTCAATGCAAGATGGATATTAGAAGTTGGTTTTAGGTTTTCTATTATCAAGTGAACTAATAAAACCAGAAAATGCAACTTCTATTTGGTACTAACAATATCCATGAAACAACGGTGGAACATCACGCATGTCAAGGCTCAACGGCCCAAGCAAAAGCATATTTACGAGGCACATCCGCCCAGAAATCAAGGGGCGCACAAGCCCATGCTTCCCCTGCTAATGTCAACTAGGGCACGGTGGCCCGCTGCTAAGTCTATCTACATGGGCACGCAGGCTCAAATCTCAAAAGCAAAGGACAGTAAAGTAAAAAAGCTCAGTGGTAGTCCTCAATGATAGAGCTCGGCCTCGTTCTCGTCACTCCTGGACTCCTTAAAGTACCTGGGGCTCCGCTCCCATCTTTCTCTTTTGAGGAGGCTTTCACTGATGAGGTTTCTCTCTCTCTTAGATTTCTCCTTTGAGTCTCTAAAGACTCTTCGGCGCAAACCGCCCTTTTCTATGTACCTTTCTTTCAACTGCACACCATCGGCTGCTGATTGTCTAATACTCTCGTATCCCTAAGCTGGGGCTAAAGTGGCAGTGTTGCTCTATGTAGCTCTTGTGGCTATGGTCATTTTAGGTTGTCATCCTCTAGAAGCCGCCCTAGTCTGCATCTGCATTTTTAGTTTGCGCATTCAATTCAGTATACATGTCATTGCATATTGCATGTCAAATGTTGAAAGCAGGAAAAATCTATCAAATGCCAAAGCACTCTAACCCAATATCGAAAGCAGCGGCTCAATCACTCCACAGTGACGTTTCGTCCGTCCTGAATGGCCACCTCTGCTTTAGTCCAGCCTTTAGCACATCTTCCAGCAGTCTTATTGCTCTGTCTCGGATGGTCCCTGATAAGGAGATTGGCTCTGATTCCCAACAGATGGAATTTAACCTACCTGACGTGACCTACCCGCGATTGTTGGGTTTCTTTGTGCCGAAGAAGGTTTAGTCCCCCAGCAGCGACGGTCTATCTGTCCACGGCTGTAATTAATTATTTCCCCAGTAGCAGTCTCTCAAATCAATTCAATCAACGACGATCAGCCATGTCGTCCCCTCAAATCAATCAACGACGATCAGCCATGTCGTCCTTCTCAATCAATCAACGACGATCAGCCATATCGTCCTTCAAATCAAATCAATCAACGACGATCAGCCATGTTGTCCTTCAAATCAAATCAATCAACGACGATCAGCCATGTCATCCTTCTCAATCCATCAACGACGATCAGCCATATCGTCCTTCTCAATCCATCAACGACGATCAGCCATGTCGTCCTTCTCAACGACGATCAGCCATGTCGTCCTTCAAATCAAATCAATCACCGACGATCAGCCATGTCGTCCTTCTCAATCCATCAACGACGATCAGCCATGTCGTCCTTCTCAATCCATCAACGACGATCAGCCATGTCGTCCTTCAAATCAAATCAACGACGATCAGCCATGTCGCCCTTCTCAAATCAAATCAAATCAACGATGATCAGCCATGTCATCACTGACGATCAGCCATGTCGTCTTTCTCAACGATGATCAGTCATGTCATCAACGATGATCAGCCATGTCATCACCGACGATCAGCCATGTCCTCCTTCTCAACAATGATCAGCCATGTCATCACGGACGATCAGCCATGTCGTCTTTCTCAACGATGATCAGTCACGTCATCAACGATGATCAGCCATGTCATCACCGACGATCAGCCATGTCGTCCTTCTCAACGATGATCAGCCATGTCATCACCGACGATCAGCCATGTCGTCCTTCTCAACGATGATCAGCCATGTCATCACCGACGATCAGCCATGTCGTCTTTCTCAACGATGATCAGTCATGTCATCAACGATGATCAGCCATGTCATCAACGACGATCAGCCATGTCATCAACGACGATCAGCCATATCGTCCTTCTCAAATCAAATCAAATCAACGACGATCAGCCATGTCATCTTTCTCAACGATGATCAGTCATGTCATCAACGATGATCAGCCATGTCATCGTCGACGATCAGCCATGTCGTCCTTCTCAACGATGATCAGTCATGTCATCAACGATGATCAGCCATGTCATCACCGACGATCAGCCATGTCGTCCTTCTCAACATTGATCCGCCATGTCATCACCGACGGTCAGCCATGTCGTCTTGCTCAACGATGATCAGTCATGTCATCACCGACGATCAGCCATGTCATCCTTCTCAACAATGATTAGCCATGTCATCACCGACGATCAGCCATGTCGTCCTTCTCAACGATGATCAGCCGTGTCATCACCAACGATCAGCCATGTCGTCTTTCTCAACGATGATCAGTCATGTCATCAATGATGATCAGTCATGTCATCAATGATGATCAGGCATGTCATCACCGACGATCAGCCATGTCGTCCTTCTCAACGATGATCAGCCATGTCATCACCGACGATCAGCCATGTCATCTTTCTCAACGATGATCAGTCATGTCATCAACGATGATCAGCCATGTCATCACCGACGGTCAGCCATGTCGTCCTTTTCAATGATGATCAGTCATGTCATCACCCCGATCAACGGTAATCAGAATATCGTCCACATTCACACCCTCAATGACGATCAGAATATCGTCCGACCGATCCATAACAACGGTCTGCCCGTCCAATCAGTCTACAACACCATCCGCTTATCCTGGTCCACATTGGTCTAAAAGTAGCACATCGTTCAACGATCTTATTGCTCTGCCTCAGATGGTCCTTGATAAGGAGATTGGCTCTGATTCCTCACAGATGGAATTTAACCTCCCTGACGCGACCTACCCATGATTGTTGGAGTTTCTTTGTGCTAAAGAAGGTTTGATCCCATGCGGCAACGATTTGTTCGCAGCTGATTATTCCCTAGGAGAGTCTGCCGTGACATTCAATGATGGTCCACCCATCCTTATTTCCTAACAGCGTGTTACGATCTTGAAATGGTCCGCCTGTCTTTCCTATCAATTCAACCAACGACAGTCCGCTTGTTCAACAATTTATCCCCAGAAGAGTCTGCCTTGGCCCGCCCCCAACGGCTACCTCTACTTCAGTCTAGCCTCAAGCGCATTTTCCAACAGTCTTATTGCTCTGCCTCGGATGGTCTTTGATAAGGAGATTGACTCTGATTGTCAACAGATGGAATTAAACCCGCCTGACACGACCTACCCGTGAATGTTGGATCTCTTTGGGCCAAAGATAGTTTGATCCCAACAACAATGACTTGTATCATTCAAATCAACGACGGTTCGCCCGTCTACTCTCAAATCAGCGATGGTTTGCCCGTCCACTCTCAAATCAACGACGGTTCGCCCGTCCAATATCAAATCAACGACGGGTCGCCCGTCCAATCTCATATCAACAATGGTTCGCCCGTCCAATTTCAAATTAACGGCGGTTCGCCCGTCCAAGGTCAAATCAGCGACGATCTGTCCGTCCAAATTTGAGTCAACGACGATCTAGCTGTCTAATCTCAAGTCAACGACTCCGAGAGAAGATTATCCCCAGGAGAGTCCGCCTTCCGTAACAGCCAGCTCTGTCCATTCAACTTCAATCAAGTGGCGATCAATGTCATCCATATTGTCCCCAGTAAGCAGCCGCTCTGTCCGTTCAACTTCAATCATCCAATTAATTCAATCAACCAGGTTCTTTAAAGTTCTGTACTTTCATTGGCTTGTATGATTCTGTTCTGGATGGCCTGAAGGGGGTGTCTAGAAAACCTTTGACATTACTTGTACCAAAACGATGGTATTCCAAGTGCTGTCAAAGGGGGGCTATTGTAGACACCCTATTTTGGACTGTCCAGATTAGTTTACTTACGGTCTTTGATTCCCCAATGATGATTAAAGGTCGAGAACATCCAAAGTTGATGTGTTTGAGCTCTGAGCGTTCCAAACCTCGTTCAAACCTTTTCAAAGCCCTTTTCAAACCCTTTGGGCCAGAACCAAATGGCCTCAGCAAAACCCTGTTCCAGCACGCCGGTGATCAACTGACGCACGCTGGTGCAGTACCACGTGTCAGTCATCAAGCATGGAACCAGTTTCCAATGGCGCACGCCGGTCAAACCCAATCAAATCACCTTTTCGGGACCACTTGCCCGAGACTTTTGTGGCCACCCTGACGTGGTCTACAGTTTCTTTGATGATTATATCGTCCAGAACTGTCTCCCCCTCTCTCCTACACATCTCCCATCACCCTTCCCTCTCATAAAAGAGAAGGAAGCCTTCCCTTCAAACCCAACCAGCCCCAACTAAGCTGGTTACCAGCCCCCTCTCCTCTATATATACTCCATCTCTCACTCTAGCAAAAGGTTCAACAAGTGACAAGGGGGTTACAGTCATAAAGAACTCCCAAGCCTTCTCCCACCTTCTCTCTCTAGCTTTTCCTTGTCTTTCTTTCATCCATTGAAGGAAGAGGCAAGGAAGATCAGTCCCTGGCCCTACATTGCCACTCTCATCCTCCATCCATTCTTCCATTCCAAATTCAAAGCTCAAACCATCCATCAGCTCAATCCAAAGGTATACCACCTTTTGTTCTGGAGATCATTTCGATCCCTGAGGGGAGCTAGCAGAGCTCAGGCTGGTAATCAATACCAAGCCTGATCTTAAAGCTAGCAAATAAGCAATGTCGTAGGAGGATAGGTACTGGCGCACGCCAGTCCCCTCTAGCCGTGCGCCAGTCATGGCTGCATGGCAGGACTGGTGTGGGGACCACCGATCATCCTCATTTTACTTTCTCCTCATTCTGATCACCTTTTAGCATGCTAAAAAACCAGTTTACAGCTTTCCATACTTTAGAACTGTGTAGTTAGTTGTCTGTTATTACTGTTCAGTAAGGCCCCTGGGATCCTTCTGGTCCTATTCCAGAACCCAGATGAAGCAAAGCCAAGCACTGGGACCAAAAGATAAAGTGGCGCACGGTAGCCATTGACCAGCGTACGCCAGTTGTCCTGTGTTCCAGTGGCTGGCCCTTGCTTCTCAGTTCAGCCCTAGCCTTTGTTTGATCCTCACACTGTTTATGGGGTTTTCAGTCTATTTGTTTCTGTTTGATTTGTTTTATCTATCTGTAACTATTTGATATCTGTCTTATCAACTGCGTGGTTTGTCCTGGGTGTGCACTTGGCCATTCCAGAGCCCAGAGGGTTGAATTCAGAAGCTGTGGGTTTAGGCTTACCGGCGCACGCCAGTACTAGTGTGGCGTATGCAGGTTGTCTCTGTATGCAGTGGTGTAGCCAGTGCATACAGGTTTGTTTCTACGTGCACCATCCCGGACCAGTGTATGCCAGTTTGTCTAAAATGCTCACTGAAGCGCTTGTTCTCAATCTATTATATATTGTTCATAAATCATTCACCATTCATCACATTTTGTCATATAAATGCAACCTGTCATTTGTTAATCCTCATTAACTGTTCCCCCGCCCTAACTGGCTAATAAATGATTAAAAGAGAGAAAAATGCAAATGGTTTACAAAATGCCTGAGTAGAGACCGATCTTCGGATTGGGCGAGAGGGGTGCCATAAAACCCTTCCCCTCTCGTAACCTGGCTCCCAAACCTCAGATATCGAAGGTGACGACGGTCCAGTCTACAAGTCTTTTCAAATCAAACAAACGTGAACGAAAACGTTTTCAAATGGGTTTCTTGGGTGTTTTCCGCAAAACCCGGGTGGCGACTCTCTCAAAACAGCATTTCGTCATGCTTTCAAACAAAAGGGCGCAAACTGAACTTTTCGCAAATCAAAAATGCGGAATTTTTAGGAGCGTGTGCCCACACTACTTGATACAATCATTTGTTGGCGAATAATTTTTATAGATGACAGACCGGCCGGTTATAGCCCTTTTTTGAGTTCTAAGAAGAATCACAAAGAATTTTAGATCTGAGGCTGGTCCATGGGACTACAATCAAGATATTCAGATCTTAATTTTAGATTAAGTGTGGTCCATTTCCATCGATCAATGAAGTTAAACCAATGACAAATTTTGTTCAGTGGGCTATGGTGGCTCTCAGGGCTAGCTTTGTCTGTTTTACTATTTAAAGAAATGGTTGAACTTTATTCGTAAAGCGAAAAAATATGGCTTCTTTACATTTATTATACATTATTACTGAACTTGGTATATTCAATTTAAAACCCTTTAGATTTGCTTTCAAAAGGTCGCTTTCGGTGTATACCACGAGAACTCTAGTCCTCCACTATACAAATGGAATTTCTTTGCCTTCGTTCACTTACCATTTAAAAAAAAAAAAATTATTTTACTCTCTCTCTCGCTCTCTCTCTCCGAGTGAAATTGTTTTGTCAAACAAACTACTCCCTGTGTCCCAATTTAAATGTCTACTAAGATTCTATGTACCATTTTCAATGGCTTATATCTCTTAACATATATTAGTTTTATGTTTTTAAAATCATTGTCTTATAAAAATAATCGAGATCTATCAAATAAGATTCATATTACATATTTTCAGTAATACACATTGAGAGATATAAGTAACTGAAAATGACAAGTAAAACCGTAGTCAACACTTAAATTAGGACGAAGGGAGTATATAAATACCTAACTACCAGGCTACCAGCGGATAGAATTATCCATTAGGTTTCGACTATGCTATAATCTCTTCCCAGTAGTTGTTTTCTTTATATTGATATGGTGACTATTGGTATATTTAGTTGGGAGATCTCATTAATTTTCTTAATAAGGAAGAGACAAACTAGGTTTGAGGGGTTCAAGCAAATTTTTTGGGTTCAATATCATAAATATGAGTGTCTAAGTAGCGCAAGTTAGCGTATTAGAGACGCGTTTTATCTCATTTTCCGCTTAATGCCATGTTTTGTTTTGTTTTTGTGTCTTTATTAGTTTTGCAGGAAATAAGACGGATTTTGCTCCAAGGTAGAATTGCGAGGCCGAGTTGGACGTCACCGTGGGAAGAATCGTTGCTGTTTTTAGCTCGAAATCAACCCGGAACACATCGAAACGGACCAGAATTGGGCCAGCACCAAGAGGGGCTTGCTCGGAGCCCAAATAAATTGGGCCGGAGCCGGGCCGACATCCCCATAAGGCCGGGCAGGCCTTCGTGTGTCGGCTAAGGCAATGTTTTGCCCTGCCGCCTCGATTTTCGTGTTTCATGTATTTTTCTGCAGTCCCACATCGAATTCATCCTATACAAACCCCTTACCTCTCTACTTTTCAATTCGTTCAGAACTTTCATTCAATTCACCTGAGAGCTAGTTGAAATTTCCTAGCATTCGGGAAGTTAAGCTTTCTCTACGCTGTTAGGCTGCTAAGGGCTTCTTGCATTTTGTTCAAGTTTTCATACTTCGGTAACTAGTATTAACTTTCGTTCTTTAATAAAGTTATTCTTTGGTACTTGTTTTATTCATATCTTCTGTCTATTTTCGTATTTAGAAGCATGTTTCAGATTAGGATTTTTTTGGTTTTCTATTTAATTATGAGTGAATAGTCGTATAGATAAGGTCGCGGGACGATTAGCACATTGTGGCCAGGTTTCACATATCCTGTTCCTATTTCAAAATAATAATGAAAAGGCAATTTTAGGTTAGTAAAGCACTTCCGTTAGATGAACCCGAGCATTATTGGAGCCCATGTGAATGGGGGAATGGGGGACCAAAACTGTTTCTCTGCTGCGCATGGGTAAATGACGACCATAAGGTTCATATCTTTTTCTCTCTAAAGTCGAACGTTTTCAAGAACAACGAGTGGAGCAGATAAATCTAGGACTGGTTGCGAGTGTTATGAACCCTACGATCGTACCTCCTTTTTAATTATTTAAAAAAATCAAACAATTCCCTAGGTTTTAGTTGATTTCAATTAATCAACAATGGGTGGCTACCTAAGAGCCGGTTTAAACAGTAACAATCCGAGTTTTTGATCAACACACATCACCGTCTCTGTAAATTCGACTCTGATCTTACCGGATATTATGCTACGTCGGTTTTAACCTACGCTTGAGACATCCCATTATTTTAGGACTAGGATTCTGTCAAGCACTAAATTTGAAGTAGTACTTGATTGATGCGCATATAAGTTGATCCGAAAATCTTATAATGCGCACTAGAAATCTTAGAAAGGAAGGTAAGTTGAGTGACTATTGCTGACTCGAAAAATGATAAAAAAAAAGTTGGATGATTGTCTTGCGTCTCAAACTCTCTCAAATAAAGCAATTCGTGATGTCCGTTGGAAAGTGCGAGAAATTTTTCAGTGCCGAGTGGGCATGAGTCACGTGGTGCCTTGCGCTAATTATTGCTGTCCAATGAAGTCTTGAACGGCTGAAATCTATTCGGTTGCCCAAGAGTATTTTAGTCATTTCATATTTTAAAATTTGCCGAATAGATCTGAACCGTCCAAAACTTCATTGGATGACCGAGATGATCCATGGCACCACGTGGCCGTGCCCACCCGACACTGAAAAATTTCTCGGAAAGTGGAATATATAGGAATAATATCCGTACGGTTTCGAAGTCAACACACGTTAAGTTGGACGGTACTAATCATCCGATGAGGTTGTCTGTCTTTTAAACCAAGAGAAGAGAGGCCTTGAAAAGGCCTCGGTTGGCCTCAGTTCACACACAGAACTGACATCTATATATGATTTTCGAGTGAAGAACTGTTCAATTTTTTGTTTTTAAGAAATTAGACGTAGAATCCTACGTGATGTTTTTTTTAGCATCACCGCTTTGTGATGCATGCACTTTTCTTTCTCTTCTTTTAATGGGATGGGATCCTCTCCGCTTTCTGTCCCGGCTGGATCCAACAATCCACAATTTTTTCACAATCCACACACAGCATATTATCACCGGTAAGAGTATTCTTGTACCATCAACACTTGTGAGAGACACCTCCAACAATTGTCCCGGACAATTACCGGAAAAAAGGATCCATTCCCTCTTTCTTTTTTTCATTTCTTTAAAGAGTACCATTGATCATGTAGCTAGTACTGTCAGGGATGACATTCCCACTATTTTTTTATGATCAAATTGATTCACCAAATCCTCGCTAAGGAGACTTGGTGGCCTGTATATATATATATATATAAAGTGGCAGTGTTATGTTAGTGATCGCAGATACTTTCTTTTTCATACTTCAGATGTGAGTGCACAAGACAAAAGTACGTACCCATTTTCTATCCATTCATTTGGAAATGCATATGCACATTTATACATACTATTTCTTTAATTTGGTTAAGTCAACAATAGACCATAGCAAATTTTCCAATCAATGTGGATACACCGTGCGCAGCCATGGCTGCAATCATTTGTTTACTTGATACTTTATTATCTACATATTTCTTTCTCTATAATTGGTAGCCGAAAGTGCATGGAGGCCTAACAAAGAGTACTCCAAAGCATGTTACCTTAACTCGATCCCATCCCAATGCACTCTTTGCTAGAGATTACGCCCTTGTTCGGTTGTGGATTTTGAGTAGTGTTTTTGAATAAAGGTAGAGAGAGAAATGAGAGTAATGATTGTGGCGAGAGGTAAAAAGTAGAGAGAGATAGAGTGAAAAATGAGAGTAATGATTGAAAAGTTAGAGAGAGAAAAAATAGAAAAGTTATTTTTTTCAAAATTTTGGGTTTGGAATTCCTTCGTATACATTCCATGTGTACATCTCGACAAAGATGACATGCATATGAATGACCTGATGCCCTTGAGAGTATTAGCTAGGTTGATCTATCTTTCCATGACATGACAAAACAAATCAACCATATTTTTTGTTATCTGCGTAACAATTAAACATCACAAATATAGTAAAGTGCACGTTTATTATTATTATTATTATTATTATTATTATTATTATTTATTTATTTTTTTTGCAGGGACGTCCAAATTCAAATATGTTGTAGTGTTAGGTACACAAATACATTCACTTTTGTGTTCCTAACATCGTTGATTTTGCGATCCAAAATATAACAAAAATAAAAATAGGAAAAATGTGTGAAAACCCTGTATGGAGATCCTGCAGGTAAAATTAGGGCACCATCACCACGATTCGGCCTAAGATATCTCATATGAAGCCCAGTATGTAAACTGAGGCCACATAAAGCCCATGAAAAATGAAAAGGAATTCAAGCCCATTTTTTTTTGCAGTAAATCCAACAACAAAAGTTCATACTGAGAGAATAAATTTGGTCACGCTCCCAAAATGTGGTCATGTACGTAATTCGCTGAATATAACAGTTCTTCACATTTTGCGAATCTAATCTTTCGAACAAAACAGAAGAGGGCCGGATCGCTGAATTCCCCTTACTAGTCCTTTGCTTGGCCGTTAGAGTATTCGAATTCCAACATGCTAACAATCAACAGCTCAATCGTTTTTTAGTTACCGATACTATTTTTTTTTTTTTACCTTAAATCTTTTCTTTTCTGTAAAATTAATGAAATTTAGCTTATGTTCGAGAAATCTAAATATTCCTGTCCTCGTGTTAGTTTGGGGGGGGGGGGGGGGGAAACCATTCTTGCCTTTTGGTGAAAACAAACATACCTCAAGTATGGGCTCCTAAGCCCATAGGGCCTGAGGATTGCTGGGATAGCTTTTGTATTGATGGGCCTGTACGGAGCCGTTGGAACCAACGAAATAAAAATTGAACATTCAGAGGCATAGCACAACGGATGCAACACCAGACCAGTGACAAGAGCCCATCACTTGCAGGAAGGAAGACAATATATGTCGTCCAAATAAGAGGAGGTGCGATAGAATTTGATTAGGGTGCGTTTCCGCTATATCATAAAACTATGGGCCAATTAATGACAATAGTCAAGTAATTTTCGGTAAATGGTATTTTCGTTTATGTACATGATTAGGAGAATGAAATGCCTGCAAATCTGTGAAAACATGGGCTCTCCCTTAATATTGTGTGTGTGTGCGCGAGAGCGAGAGAGAGTGTGTGTAACGACCCGATTTTTGGATACGTTAAATAAACATTTTATTCATAAAATCAAATAGAGTCTGGCTCATTATTACATCATAACTCCCACTAGGGTTCAATATTTATACAAATGAAGAAGTTCTACGGTTCCTAACTACAGCTCCGCCTGCTGCTTCATTCTAGTCAGCTCCTCAGCTCCAAAAGCCTCCAAGGTGTACTGTTCATCTTGATTATCTACAAAATCTGACACATTATACCAGCGTCGCCACTGATATAATATGTCAGGGTCACCAAAGGTAACACCATGAGCTACAAGAGCTCAGCAGAATAATCCTATACCCACTAACCCATAACTTACCAATATCAGAGTAAAAGAGCAGCATACCAACTCTGACACAAGCAGCGGAATAACATATACATATTTAACAAGGCATTAACAATGATACATCCACATACATTATTCTATCGTTGGTGTCGGTGATGTCTGAGTTTCTTCTACGCGACTCGTCGTAGACTGTGTCACCATATTCATCAACGTTTTCGAAATCCTTTTCATTATCCAAATCAACATTTTGAAAATCACATTTAACAAACCCAACCTCGGTTCTGCTGCGCCGGGTTCCCGAGTATCCTCACAATGGCCGCGCCGGGTTCCCATTGGCAGACATTTGCATTGGCTCCTCTCCGCGGATAACCAAACTACACACCCAACCTCGGTTCCGCCGCGCCGGGTTCCCGAGTATCCTCACAATAGTTCTGCCGCGTCGGGTTCCCATTGGCACATAACACACACACCCAACCTCGGTTCCGCCGCGCCAGGTTCCCGAGTATCCTCACAATGGTTCCGCCGCGCCGGGTTCCCATTGGCACACAACACACACACCTAACCTCGGTTCTGCCGCGCCGGGTTCCCGAGTATCCTCACAATGGTTTCGCCGCGTCGAGTTCCATTGGCACACAACACACACATACTCACATAATGCACCCACATTTGGTCATTATGTAGTTTCAAAATCCTTTCTATCCATATCAACCACACCCTAGGTGTCATGTTTCTACTTTCTCGATTTCCGTGTCTCGTTACATGCAATGACTCCACGGTAGGATTTTTCTTCTCATAAATCATTCATTGTAATCTAAATTAGCAAGATCATGCAAGCAATCTTATAACCAAGCTCATCACCATCCTTATACAACCACAAGTAATGCAAACAACATGTAAATAAGTTCATAACCCTCTAAAAGATCAAAATACGAATACTTCTAATCAAGTTAATACTTATCAAAAATCGTTCTTTCTTTCTTTGTGGAAAGTTTAAAAAGACAATATATGTTTATAGGATTAAAAGTCGTTTGTTCCACATGTTCATACTACCATTAGCAATTTAAGTTTACTAACCATCATGCATTACAAACATTTAAAGTAAGTAATAAATTTCGTATACCACAAGTAATGCAATCACATACATACGTGCTTCCAATCATCCTCAAGACAATAATACAAATACTACCAAAATCCAATCTTTCTTCCTTTGTGGGAAATTCAAAACAACATATGTTTATTGACGTAGAAATCGTTTGTTCAACATGTTCATACTTCCTTCGACATTTTAGTAAAACAAGTTTGCTAACTAAACCTTAGTATCTTAACTTAATATGCATTTAAACATAATATACGAGCTTATACTTAGGAAAAATGAGTAGAGATTAATCTACATATACTTAGGATTAATAAGTAAAGGACAATCTACCTTGATCAGAAACTAGCCGGGGCCGAATAAGCTAGTTGAAAATTTCTACGGCGGTGAAACTTCCAAATCTGGACTAAACTTTGGATGACCGTAACTCGGTTAATATTTGGCCGAATAGGATCGTTCTTGAGTCGAAACTAAAGCTCTCGAAGTTTTCTACAACTTTCGTGAAGAAGGTTGATCCTAGAAACTAGTTGAAGTAGGAGAAAAATGGTGATAAAGAAGGGGACAGTGTGCTGTTTGAAACTGGAATTTTGAGATTTTTACTGAACTTTGGACGTCGATATCTTGGCCATTTCTTGACCGATTGAGGTGGTTCTTGGGTCTAACTTGAAGGTCTCGAAGTTCTCTACAACTTTTTCGAAGGAAGTTTGTTCTAAGAACTAGTTTAAGTAGGAGAAAAATGGGAATTTATGAAGGGCAGTAAGCTGACTGGAAAGACAGCAATGGTTTCCAGAGAGAAGTTAGAGCAAGGGGTGAAGGTGTGAGTTGAATGGCAAGCTTTGGGTGCTATTTATAGGCAAAATTCTGGCCTTTTCTCTCCCGCTCATGGCCAGCCATATCTCTCTCTCTCTCCCCCATGGATTTGCTCCATTGTATTGTCATTTCATGCTTTCAATCAATCCATAGCCTTCCCTCACTTGTCACCTCCATTTTAGGCCATATCCTAGGTCATAATAAAGGGTTCTTGGCTGGTCTTATCCTAGAAAGAGATTACTTGCAAGAAAAAACAAAATCAAAGGCTAGAATGACTTAAAGTTGTTTGGTCATAGGTTGATAAGGCAAGGAATAGGCTTAAGGCTAAAAAGATGGCTTGTTGGAGTGAACAAACCCATGCACACACTCCATCTCTCTCCCTCATCATCCAGCCAGCCAGCCCTCTCTCTCCCTCTCTCTCTCTTCCTCTCTCCTTTGTTGATCCATTGAATTGTCCAATCAAGTCTTCCAAGCATGCCATGCCTTGTTAGTTTCATTTCTAGGCTTTCATGAGGGGTTTTTGGCCTTGTCTTGTCTAGGATAGACTTTGCTTCGAAGAAAGCATAAGATCGCTTTCTAGGTATATCCTAGGTAATTATACCCTAGGTTCGCAAACCTTGCAAGTAAGAAGGAAATGATGGCTAGGCTAATGTGTAGTCTTCCCATGTTTAGGCCATCCTAGGTCTAGTTTGTAGTCAATTTCTAGGATGATTAAAGACTAAGATTGTGTGCGAGAATAAGACTAGAAATGAGTTGTCAACTTGTACTTAGGTTGAGTGTGAAGTTGGTTAAAGCAAAAGTAAAGGAGGTGACTTGTTTGAGTGGTCAAAAACACAAGCACACACTCACTCTCCCTCTCTCTCTCCCTCATTCGGCCTCTCTCTCTCTTGTCCCAAGTATACTTATCTATAAATGCACATAAGTACAAAAGAAAGTTTAGGAAGAATCAAGTACCAAGAGTTTTTAAGTGACTAGTCAATGAAAAAGTATTGGCTAATACTTTCCTAGAAAGCAAATATGGGCTAGGAAAATCTAGGAAAGTAACATAAATAGGGGTAGGGCTATATAATCTAGGGTTGCATGCATGCAAGGCTAAGGTTGCTTCTTTTGGAAGCAAGAGATAAGCTTTGGCTTTGACAAGACTAAACAAGTAAGTCTAATGATTATTTCTAGGGTTCAAGTGTTCAATAGGGGTTCATAGGGTTTACTTTCGGTTAGGGAAATGTAACTAGGCCGAACGATAGTTAGGGTTTGCTAAGTAATCGGTTAGAAACTAACTATGTAGAATTTTCAGCCAAGAAATATAATTTAAGGGTATTATTTACTCACTTAGGAAAATACACAAGTTCTTTTACAAGCATACTTGTCTTTAGAAAATGACTATATTATCCGATGCGAAAAGATATAATTTTATAAGTCTTAAATCTAATTATGACGGATTATTAGAATTTAAAAGGAAATTTTTTTAAAAGCAATCCAAGTAATAATATAAAATTCAAATATTTAACGAAAATTTTATTTACCAAAAGTCAGGGTCGTTACAGAGAGAGAGAGAGAAAGAGAGAGAGCGGTTCTCTTTTTCATTAAGTTTAACTTTTGGATATTTATTATGATAATGTGGGGTATTTCGAGACGACTAGCACAGACTTTGACTGACCTCTACAGTCCCTTTCGTTGTTTTTTTACACTTACGTGTGGAGATGTGGTGATCTCAAGAATTATTGGCAAGAGAGTTGAACTGATAGGCGCGTGGAATTCGTGGATTTAAGGGCCTAAGTAGGGAAATTAGCGCGTTAGACGTACATTTAATCCTCATTTTCTATTTAATGCGTGCACGTGGTTGGATTTTGTGTTTTCTGTTTGAATTACAGGAAATTGGGATGATTTGGCACGAATACGAGGTGTCCTGGAAAGCCGAGATGGAGTTCGAGAGCAAGGAGAGCCGTGGAAACTAAGTATGGAGCATGGAGTTTTGCGCGAGATGGACGCAGAGTTGGCGAGCGCTACATCATTTTTGGTGTAGCGCTACAATTGGCAATAAGGGTCAACGCATGAAGCATTGGTCAGCGGGTCAAACACCCCTTAAGGGGTTCGGTAGCGCTACTGGGAAAGTTGTGTAGCGCTACCGAAGGGCTTAAAAGGGCCTGAAACGGTGGCGTTTTGGTCTGCGTCGGTTCCTATTCCGATTAACATTAGGATCTTTAATCGTTTTTATTAGGATTTGTATAAATACCTTGTTTTAACTAAAAATTAGGAGATGCTTTTCATTACTTACGTTTTATTTTTACGCTCTTAACTTTTGGCTGCTGTTTTCTACGTTTTCAACTGCAGATCTCAGTTTCAATTAAAGTTCTTCAGGATTTTCAACCTTAAATTCTCGTTCTTCATTGGTATTTACTTTCCCGTAAGCTCGTGATATCGTGGTTGATTTTATTTATTTCGTTCAATTGTTGAAGCATGTCTAGATCTAGGATTTTATTTTCTGTTATTCCAAGCATGCGTGAGTAGTTTCCTAGGGTACGGCCGCTGGGCGAAGGCGTCATGTGATTAGTTTAACTGATTATTTACCTCGGGTACGAATTAATTTATTTTCCAATAGTTTTGGGATACGAAAGAAAATCCCTTTCTGATAAACAAACCCAGGCATCATCAGGTTTCAAATGTCGTTAAAAATTTGAATTTTATTTTAATACTTGGATTTCATTTTTACACCCAAAAATCGGTCGTTATTGACTTATGAAAATTTTGATAAATATTTAAATTTTATTTTAATTGCTTGGATTGCTTTAAAACTTCCTTTTAAATTCTAATAATCCGTCATAATTAGATTTGAAACTTGTAAAATTGAATCATTTTACTCCGGACAATTTAGTCCTTCTCCCATGACTAGTATATTTGTAAACGTATCCGTATATTTTTCCTATTAAGTAAATAATATCTTTAAATTATACTTCTCCTGGAAATCCTACTTAGCAAGTATAGTTAGCTTTTAACGATTAGTTAGCAAACCACAACTACCGATTTGGCTTAGTGGACGTATCGATGCGGAGTGGTTAGTAGGAAAATTTTGGTTTTTGCCTTGACCGTCGGCAATGGCTCTACTTTGGCAGCTGGGTGTTTAGGCATCGACCTCAACGCTGCCTTGCGCTAGCGTCGGCTCATTGTCGCGCTGCCGCTCGGCGTTAGTTCTGTCGCTGTTGCCTTAGCGTCGGCTGTTGTCGGCGCTGCTCGCCTCGGCGTCGGCTCTGTCAGGCCTGCCTTGCCGCGTCGCTTTGCTGGCGCTGCCTCGCCTCGGCGTCCGCTCGCTGACG
Source organism: Rhododendron molle (assembly GCA_025413875.1). NCBI lineage: Eukaryota > Viridiplantae > Streptophyta > Magnoliopsida > Ericales > Ericaceae > Rhododendron > Rhododendron molle. Next base: position 32,934,002 of record CM046396.1, read on the forward strand.
GGCCTGCCTTAGCGTCGGCTCATTTCGCTTGCCTTGCCTCGGCGTCGGCTGCATCGCGCTGCCTACTTCTCGGCGTCTGACTCTGTCGGGCTGCCTTGCCTTGGCGTCGGCTACATTTGTCGGCATGGCCTCGGCGGCTCTGCCAGCTGCGCTTGCCTTAGCGTTCGGCATTGTTCGGCGCTACCTTACCTCGGCGTCATTTCATTGTCCGCTGCCTCGCCTCGATTAATCAGCGGCCATTTGTCGCCTTAGCTGCTTGCCTTAGCGTCGGCTCATTGTCCTTGCGCTGCCTACGCCGCGATCGGTCACTGTCATCTGCGCCTCGCCAGGCGTCGGTTGCTTGTCGGGTGCGCCTCGCCAGGCGTCGGTCATTATAGCTTTGCCTCGCAAAGTCGTCGTGTCAGTGCCGTTCGCCGCTTAGGCGTCGGTCCTTGTCGGGTTGCTCTGCCTTGGCGTTTGGGTTCTGCCTTGGCATCGGATCGCGCTTCGCTTTTGCCTTGGCGTTCATTGGCTGCCTTGCTCGCTTTGGCGCCATTGGGCTCTGCGCCGGCATCCGCCGCCTCGCTTTTGCCTTGGCATTGCTGGTTACTTGCCTTGTTGTACCAAGTCATTTGGCCACCGCTGGCATGCCAGCTTTGTAGGTGCCTTACACGCCACGCCTTGCCTTACGGCGTTGGCAATCGTCGAGCCTTAATATTCCGTTACTAGGCAATTTCCTACTAAATAAAACCAAAAATACCACTCGAGAAATGAAAGCCTAGATTAAGTATCATTAGTCTTTAACCGATTAGTTAGAACAAGCCTAATGCCCATTTAGTCTAATTAGGTTGCCCTAACCTAGATGGACCATTTTACCCTTTTTTTAATCTTTATCCATTGGACAATAGATACTGTGTAGTCTTTATCCATTGGTATTACATGCTAGGGGAACTTTGACCATTGGACAATAGATGATAGGGAGAAGAACACGAAGTTTGACTAGTAGTTGGAATAGTCTAGTCAAAAGCAAATAGTGTACTTCATGATGACTAGTCTTTAACCATTGGTTATTACATGCTAGAAAGATCTTTGGACCATTGGACAATAGTTGTTAGGAAGAAGACCAAGTTTGACTAGTTGGAATAGTCTAGTCAAAAGCAAACATTGTACTTCATAATGACTTTCCTTGGACCATTGGTTATTACATGCTAGGGTAATCTTTACCCATTGGATAATAGATGTTAGGATTTGCCAAATAGGATGACAAGACAAGTCATGTGCTTCCTCATCATTACTTCTTTCGCCATTGGTTAATAACCGCTAGGGAAAACTTTACCCATTGGATAATAACCATTAGGGAAATTATTATCCCTTGGATAATAGCATTGTCCAATATTTCCATGGGATTCTTGGTGAAAGATATGATAGTACCTTCCCCTACAAAAAGAATAATCATTAACCATGTGTGTATTTAAGTAGCCTTGTCCTTATCCTCCTTGTTCTTCCACAAATGTACACATATATATACATATATATATATATATATATATACATATATATATATATAGATATATACATATAAGTACTTTGACCAAGATAGAGAATCGGCTAGGGAGAGAGAAGAGGGGGGCCGAATGTGAGGAGAGAGAGAGTGAGGTGTGTGTATGTATCTTTGGCCACTTGTCCAAGCCACCTAATAGCCTTAAGCCTATTTGTTACATGCCAACCCATTTCTAGTCAAAACCTAGCCAATGATTCTAGTCTTCTTCCAAGTAGACCCATTCTAGGACAAGACTACACCATGACCACCTCATCATTGTTTGGACCCTCATCATTACCTAGATTTGATTTGAAAGAGAAAGGACTTGATGTGACTAGACTTAGGTTGCTTGCCATGATTATGGACTTGATTTGACAAGTCCATGGAATAAATCCATGGGAAAGGAGAGAGAGGCCGGTTGGGAGAGAGGAAGAGTGAGTGTATGTGAGTTGTATTTTGACATGTGTGTTTGTACTTTGACACTATTTGACCTAGATACACTTGGTTGGAGTACTATAGCATGACAAGACTAGTCATGTGTACTTTATCATGCAAAGAGAATAATCATAAGCCATGAGTACATTTAAGTAGTTTGTCCTTACCTTCCTTGTTCTTTCCATAAATGTACATATAGATATATACATATATATATATATATATATATATATATATATATATACATGATAGTACTTTTGACCAAGAGAGAGAGAGGGCCGAATGAGAGGGAGAGGGAAGGTGAAGTGCATGTGTGTTGTACCTTGGCAAGTTGTAGTACTTTGACACTATTTGACCAAGTTGCATTGGATGGAGTACTATTGCTTGACAAGACTAGACTATGAGACAAATCCATGGGAGAGGAGAGAGAGAGAGAGAGGGCCGAATGAGAGGGAGAGGAAAGGTGAAATGTATGTGTGTTGTACCTTGGTAAGTTGTAGTACTTTGATACTATTGGACCAAGTTGCACTTGTGTTGTACTTTGGCTTGACAAGACAAGACCATGGAACAAATCCATGGGAGAGGAGAAAGAGAGAGAGGCCGAATAGGGAGAGAGGGAGAGTGAGGTGTATGTTGGTTGAATTTAGACATGTGGGTTGTACTTGACACTATTTGACCTAGATACACTTAGATGGAGTACTATTGCTTGATAAGACTAGTCCATGGAGCAAATTTATGGGGGAGAGAGAGAGAGTAATGGCCGGCCAAGTGGAGTGAGGGGGGAAGCTCCATTTTGCCTATAAATAGCATCCATTCCATGCCTTTCAACTCACACCTTCACCATTCAACTTCTCTCTCTAGAAAGCTTAGTGTTCTTGCTTGTTCTTGCTTTGTTCTTGAGTGTTCTTGAAGTTCTTCCCTTGTTCTTCAAGAAACTCATCCTAAGCCGCCACTAAACCACCACTCCACCACCCTTCGATCCATAAGAGTTTAGTAGTATAGTCAAGACTTAGTTTCGAGAGAAACCCTTCTCTTTCAAAGCTACCGGAAGTCCACCGTAAGCCGTTACTCCGACGAAATTCCCGTAGCCACCCTACCGCCAAGAAGAAGGGTAGAATTCTTCGAACCTACTTATCCTAACTATAATTGTATGCATGTCGAATTGAATGTAGTGTAATCTACCCATAATCCTAAATATATGTTAGACACTACTCCTTGTCTTAGTTTTAATCTAGCTAAGTCGTTATAATGAAAGCATGATAATGATAGTTTATTTTCCTAAAACGTTGGATGCATGTGAGCTTAATATTGCTATTGGATGATCAAGCATGATTAGAACCAACTTAAGATATAAATTCGTGAAGAAGTAATAGCGTATTGATCTTTTAACTTAACTATAAGCTTATATTCCATTGCTTGTGGTATTGTAACAAAGCATATGGTGGATTACCACCCCAAGGGCGTCCGCACATGTGGCGTTATGCTTTAAGTAATGGTTATGGACCTACTATGTACTTGCTTGTATTACTTGTGGTAAAGTAACAAAGCATATGGTGGATTACCACCCCAAGGGCGTCCGCACATGTGGCGTTATGCTTTAAGTAATGGTTATGGACCTACTATGTACTTGCTTGTATTACTTGTGGTAAAGTAACAAAGCATATGGTGGATTACCACCCCAAGGGCGTCCGCACATGTGGTGTTATGCTTTAAGTAATGATTATGGACATGCTATGTACTTGCTTGGATTATACTTACCTTAAGTATACAACCATGAGTTAAACGGTTAAGGTATCAAAGCTAGTCAGTAAAACTTGTTTACTAAAGTACTAAAGAAGAATGAGCATGCCAAATAATGAATTTCTACGTCAATAAACATATGTTGTTTTCCCACAAAGGAAGAAAGAACGGATTTTTGTAATATATTATTGTCTTGAGGATGATTATGAACATGTATGTATATTTGTTGCATTACTTGTTGCTGATAAAACATAAGTGGCCTTAAGTAATAATTTGAGTATGATTAGGTAATATAGAGTTGGATGATCTTGCTAGTTGAATTTCAAGATTTCTTTAAAGTGATTCGTCCCGCCGCGGAGTCTATGCATGATTACGAGACACGAAAACTGGAAAGTAGAAACATGACACTTAAGGAGTGGTTGATATGGATAAAAAGAATTTTTGAGACTACATAATGGCTGGACTTGGTAGCCTTATGTGAGTTGTGAAAACCCGCAAGGTGGCCGGACTTGGTAGCCCTTTGTGTGGATTTGCGAAAACCGCAATGAGGCCGGACTTGGTAGCCCATTGTGTAGATTGCCATTGGAGCCGGACGTGGTAGCTTCATTGGTAATTGGGCTTGGTTATCCGCGGAGAGGAGCCAATGCAAGATTTTGTAACGTGGCGGACTTGGTAGCCCGTTGAATGACAAATGATTTTCTTAAAATGAAATGGTGACACAATACGATGAGTCGCGTAGGAGAAACCAAGAAAGGCATGACACCAACGTAAACGCAGGATAGTGAATGCGGATGTATCATTGTTAATTATGTTGTTAAATGAGTATATGTGATTATTTATATGACTATTTGTTGTAAGTTATGGGTTAAGCGGGTTGGATTATTCTATTGAGCTTTTGTAGCTCACGGTGTTACCTTTGTGGTGACCACGACATATTATCTTGAGGCGTGGTATAATGTGTCAGACTTTATAGATGAGCAGCATGAACAGTATACTTTGGAGGCCTTCGGAGCCGAGGAGCTTGCAAGGATGGAAGAAGAGGCGGAGCAGTAGTTAACCTTAGTTTATCCCCTCCTTTGTTGAATAAAAGTACTCTTGTGAGAATTATGTTGTAATAATGAGCTAGACTCTCTTTAAGTTTATTCAATAAAAATGTTTATTTAACGTACCCAAAATTCGGGGCGTTACACAAACCCAGGCATCATCAGGTTTCAAATGCGCATGATAGCTGGTGACAAGTGGTGGGCATTTATTAGGAACCCCTTTTTCCCTATTCTAAAATCAATCAGTGAATCGAATAATTGTGTCCCGAGTGAATATTGGTTAGGCTAGTTGCAGACGCTGAGTTTCCACGGCTGTACTCTCCTTTAAATTCATAGTTAATTAATTCAATTCAGTAATTTAGGTAGTAAGTCAATCAACTGAACAAGGGGTGGCTACCTAAGAGCCAGATTAAACTAGAATTGTTCACTTTTAAGTTAAACACCGTCCGTCCGTCTCTGTGGTTCGACTCCGGTACTTCCGGAATTATTGTGCTACATTGGTCGAGAGTCCTATGCTTGGGACGCGTTTTTAGTCTAAATTTATTAATACCCGGTCGGCCAAGCATTTTTGGCACCGTTGCCGGGGACGGCGACGTGTGTTTAAGAGTGTGAGTTTTCATTTAGTTGAGTCATCATAGGTAGAAATAAGAAGGTGTCCCCTAAACAGGACCCTCTTTATTATCGCGACCCGTCTCGTCGTTTAGTTCGAAAAGAACTGGAGTCGAGTCAGCCTATGTTGTCTAGTTCTTCATCTTCTAGTTTTGAGTCAGATTTAGCTGAGCACCAATCAGAGTCTATCCCCATTAGTAGTCTCTATATCGATTTACCTTTTGAGTCAGTTAGTGTCAGCAATCCACTTTTTCAGCCAGAGTTAGAGTCAGTTTCAGAGTTAGAGTCAGAATCATTCGAGATGGGAGATAGGCAACTAGCTAATCCGCAGTCTTTGAGGCAGCACATGCATCCTGAGAGGACCACTCCTCCCGGACCCATTGTGTTCCCTCAGGAGACACAAGGGGCACGTAATGCCTTTACAGTCAAACCTGGTGTCTTGAACAATCTTCCTAACTTCTATGGTAAGGAGTGTGATGATCCGTACGAGCATGTGCGGACATTTGAGGGGTTAGTGCACAATCTTGTGTCTAATACCCAATATGAGAATGCGTGCCTCAAGCTTTTTGAGGCAACATTGAGGGATGGTGCGCTTATGTGGTTTAGAATGCAGAAGTCTCAATCTTTCACCACTTGGGCACAAGTCCGTGATGCCTTTTATAGGAAGTACTTTACTGAAGCTAAGACTAAGAGTTTTAGGCGTCAAATCCAAGGTTTTAGACATGAGAGGGATGAGTCATTCCTCAAGGCATGGGAGCGTTTCAAGGAATTGCTCATAAGGTTGCCACACCATGGCTTTGAGAGAATACAGTAATCGATTTCTTTCACCTGGGTCTCAACGCTGAGACAGTCCAGCACATAGAATACTCTTGCAAAGGAGACGATTTCTTGTCCAAAATAGCGGATCAGGCCGGGAATTTCTTAAATGACCTAGCTGATAGGCAAAGGGCGTTAGAACCATCGGATTTTGAGTGATCCGGACCTTTTGGGTCCAACATTGTTCCGGTTACAATTCGTGACCAGAGACTTCAGGCTCAAGTTGAGAAAATGGCCCAGAGATTAGAGGAACTAGAGGTGAGGTAGGTCCGTTCAGTTAGTGAGGTGTCAGTTGAGGAAGTTTGCGTGTGGTGTGAATGTAAAGGGCACACCGCAACCGTTTGCCCTGGGTTTATTGCCGCCAAGGGGGCGAGCCAATTCAGTCAAGAAGAGGTTAATGCAGTTAGGGCTTGGGATCCTTATTCTAACACGTATAATCCGGGATGGAGGGATCACCCCAATTTTGGGTGGTCAGACTCCAGACCCCCAGGTGGAGGCCAAGCACAACCCCTTGCGCTACCTCCGCCGCAACAGTTCCAGCAGGCCCAATCATCTAGGCCTCCACAGGGTCAGGTTATCCCATTTCAGTTCCAGCCACAGCCTGGTAGGGGGGCAGGTCCATCCACTCGTGGTCCTCCCCCAGGTTATCCACAGGTGACTGCACGTGAGCATAAATTAGAGGATAATGTCAATTCCCTGATGCAGTCACAAATGACATTTCAGACAGAAACTAGGCAGCAGATTGGGGCTCTAACAACCCAAATGTCACAACTCACTATGGTTATCGGTCAACTGCAGCAGGAAAAGGGTAAGTTTCCAGCCCACGGTAGTACAGCAGGTGCCCATTTCTTGGGAAATTTTTCAGGTCCTAATCAGGAGGAAGTAAGTCAGTCACCACTCTCAGGAGTGGGAAGGAGATCGATAAATCCGTGCCACTTAAACAAAAACCAGCTCCACCTCCGGAGCCGGTTGATGCTTCAAGAGCAACTCCTGATATTGTTGATATCCCTAGGAAAGAGGTGGATGATGATGAGGAGTCACCTGAGGTGGTGGTGCCTGCAGCTGCAGCCCCCACGACTCCAACACCACCAACTGTGCCAGTAGCTCTATTTCCCCAAAGGCTGGCAGTGAAACCTAAGCAGAACATGAACCATAAGATGGTAAAACTTTTTAAGAAAGTGCAATTCCCTATCACTTTGATGGAGGCAATTGAGTCTTTCCCTCAGTGTGCGAAGGTATTGAAAAACCTTTGCACGAAGAAGCATAAGAGTCCGAACAATGTAGTTTTGACTGAGCAGGTGAGCTCCATCCTTCAGACTGAGATTCCTGCAAAGTGCAAGGATCCTGGGTGTCCCACCAGTCCCATAGATATAGCAGGCCAGACATTCGATAAGGCGTTGCTGGATTTAGGAGCGAGTGTCAACTTGCTTCCCTATTCAGTATACTTAAGATTAGGTCTAGGCGATCTGAGAACTACTCCGGTCACGCTGCAGTTGGCGGACAGGAGTGTGAGAGTACCAAAGGGTGTGGTAGAGGATGTGATGGTTCGGGTAGGTGAGTTTCATTTTCCTGCAGATTTCATTGTTCTGGACACTTGCCAGAATCCTGAGATCTTAGAGAAGACTCCCATCATTCTAAGTCATCCTTTCTTAGCTACTTCTAATGCCGTCATGAATTGCAAAACTGGTAGGGTCCAGTTGTCTGTTGGCGAGGAAATGATGGAAGTAGATGTCTATAGTGTTAGCACTCTTGAGGAGGATGATGAGGAAGTAGAAGAGGTGAGTCTAATTAACGTATTAGTTCAGGAACATATCGATACAGTCTTGTATAAGGATCCTCTGGAGATTGCTCTTACCGCCGAGGAGGCGTCTATTCTAGATTCTCCAGAGGTAGGAAGTTTGTTAGAGATGTTGAATGTCGAGGATTCAGTAGAGGAAGCATGTGGGGTCTCTTATGACCCAATGTTTGAACCTCTGGGCGACCCTCCGCCTAAGGTTCTTCCATCATCGTTTCAGCCGCCTAAACCAGAGTTAAAGCCTCTGCCGGACACACTCAAGTACGCCTTTCTGAAGGGCAATGATACTTATCCGGTTGTGATCTCCTCATCCCTTGAGGAGAGTCAGGAGAGGAAGTTGCTTGAGTTATTGAGAGAGCATATAGGCGCGATTGGCTGGACTGTGGCTAATTTGCACGGTATAAGCCCAACGGTGTGTACACACCGAATTGATCTTGAGGATAGTGTGAAACCTTCTAGGTAGCCTCAGCGGCGCCTGAATCCCCACATGAAAGAGGTGGTTCGGGCTGAGGTTTTGAAGCTTTTAGATTCGGGTATTATTTACCCGATTGCCCATAGTGAGTGGGTGAGTCCAGTTCAGGTAGTGCCTAAGAAGGCGGGGGTGACAGTTGCTACCAATGAGCGAGGTGAGTCAGTGCCAACCCGAATTCCTACAGGATGGAGAGTATGTATAGATTACCGAAAGCTCAATGCGAGCACCAGAAAAGATCACTTCCCTCTCCCTTTCATTGATCAAATTCTGGAGAGGGTGGCTGGTAGGGCTTTTTATTGTTTCCTGGATGGATATTCGGGATACAATCAGATAGAAATCGCGTTAGAGGACCAGGAAAAGACCACTTTCACGTGTCCGTATGGTACATATGCCTACCGTCGCATGCCCTTTGGGTTGTGCAATGCACCTGGTACTTTTTCTAGGTGTATGATGGGAATCTTTAGTGACATGGTGGAGAGGATTGTAGAGGTATTTATGGACGATTTCTCGGTTTTTGGGGATTCATTTGACGGGTGTCTTGAGAATTTAGGCAAAGTATTACAGAGATGTGAGGAGAAGCACTTAGTGCTGAATTGGGAAAAATGCCACTTTATGGTGACCCAAGGGATTGTGTTGGGACACATTGTGTCCTCCAAGGGTATCGAAGGGGACAAGGCTAAGATAGACTTAATTCGTAAACTTCCTACTCCTAAGACTGTTAGGGATGTGCGTTCATTTCTTGAACACGCTGGTTTTTACCGGCGGTTCATTAAGGATTTCAGTGCTATCTCCCGGCCGTTATGTCAGTTGTTAGCGAAGGATGCACCCTTTGTGTGGTCTGATACGTGTGAGGAGGCGTTTCAAAAGCTGAAGTGGAGTCTCACCACTCCGCCTATTATGCAGTCTCCTGATTGGAGTCTTCACTTTGAGTTGATGTGTGATGCATCTGACTATGCAGTCGGAGCAGTTTTAGGACAGAGGAGAGGGAAGGCCCCATTTGTGATTTACTATGCGAGCAAGATCCTAAACGAGGCACAGATGAATTACACCACTACTGAGAAAGAGTTGTTAGCGGTGGTGTTTGCCTTAGATAAGTTTCGATCCTATTTGGTGGGTTCGCAGATCACGGTGTTTACTGATCATGCGGCCCTAAAGTACTTAATGACCAAACAGGATGCGAAAGCTCGCCTTATTCGGTGGATTCTGTTGCTGCAAGAATTCCATCTCATCATTAAGGATAAGAAAGGGGTAGAGAATGTAGTAGCTGATCATCTGTCTCGTCTGGAATTCGAGGATCCCACCTCGAATCTTCCCATTAGAGATTCTTTCCCTGATGAGCAGTTGTTTGCTGCTAACGAGTGCCCGTGGTATGCTGATATTGCCAATTATTTGGTAACTAGGCAAATTCCTTCTCATTGGTCTACCTAAGAGAAGCAGCGTTTCTTAAGGAGTATCCACCAGTACATCTTCGATGACCCATATTTGTTCAAGTACTGTGCGGATCAAATTATGCGTAGATGTGTCCCCTAGTCTGACCAGCAGGGGGTTATAGAGTTTTGTCACGGGGAGGCGTGCGGGGGTCACTTCTCTGTGAAGAAGACCACCGCCAAGATTATGCAGTGCGGGTTCTGGTGGCCCGATATGTTCAAGTATGTGCAGGCGTTCTGTAGGTCTTGTGACCGTTGCCAAAGGCTTGGCAAACTATCTTCACGTCAGGAGATGCCCCTCTAGCCCATTCTTGTGCTAGAGGTGTTTGATTGCTGGGGCATCGATTTTATGGGTCCGTTTCCTAAGTCTCATGGTTTTGAGTATATTCTGTTAGCAGTCGATTATGTGTCAAAGTGGGTGGAGGCGATTCCCACTAGGTCAATGGAGTCCAAAGTTGTCCTAGAGTTTCTTAGGGCCAATATCTTATCGAGGTTCTGCGTGCCACGCGCCATTATCTCGGATCAGGGCACGCACTTCACGAGTCGGTTATTTGCGAAATTGATGGGGGAGTTTAAAGTCACTCATAAGGTGTCCACTTCTTATCACCCCCAGACCAATGGGCAGGCCGAATTAGCTAACAGAGAGATTAAGAGGATTTTAGAGAAGACTGTGGGTATGACTAGGAAAGATTGGTCCACCAGGTTAAACAATGCGCTGTGGGCTTACCGCACAGCTTACAAGACCGTATTGGGTGCTTCACCCTATCGGCTTGTTTACAGTAAGGCCTGCCACCTGCCAGTTGAGTTAGAGAAGAAGGCCTATTGGGCCATTAAGAAAGTAAATTCCAGTTTGAGTGAGGCGGATGAGCATAGGAAGTTACAGTTGTGTGAGCTCGAGGAGCTTAGGAATGACGCGTATGAGAACGCTAGCATTTATAAGGCTAAGGTTAAGGCGTACCATGATAAGTGCTGGACCGATTCCTAGTCCTAAATTAATGGGTTGCCCCAAGCGTAGGGCTGAGACCGATGTAGCATAATACCCGGTGAGACCGGAGTCGAACCCACAGAGACGGTGATGTGTGCTAATTAAAAACTCAGGTTGTTATAATTTAAATGGGCTCTTAGGTAGCCACCCCTTGTCAATTGATTGAGCGATTAACTAAAACTAAGAAATTGTTTGACTTTTCAAATAATTAAAAAGAAGGTACAGTCGTAGGGTTTTTAGCGCTTGTAACCAGTTCAGATTAACCTGCTCTGTCTGGAGTTCTTAAAAACATTTAATTCTAGATTGAAAAAGATACCCCGCAAGATGCGAAACCCTATGGTCGCCGTATACCCATGCGCAGCGGAGAATGAGTTTTGGACCCCCATTTTCCCATTCACATGGGCTCCGACAATGCCTAGGTTTGTCCGCGGGAAGTATTCTTCCAATTTAAAATCGTTTTCCATTGTTTGAAAATAGGAACAGTACCCGAACTGACCACGGTGTGCTAATCACCCCGCGACCCTACCTAAACGACTACTCACTAATCATTATGCATAAAATAGAAGACACCCTAATTTGAATCATGCTTCTAGTACTGAAGAAAGAAAATAAACGAGAGATTACAATTAACTGAAAATCAACGAACAACTTTAATTAAATAAAGAAGTTGAAACGAATTACCGGAATGCGAGTAATTGAACAAATCTTCAAATAACTTGAAATAAATAAAACTCAGAAGAAAACTATCGGAATAGAAAAAGATCTCGGCGTCGCCCTCCGTTCTTCGTTCCGTGGGAGAAAGTGATCCATCCCCCTGTGTGCAGCCTTTCCTCCTTTTTATATCTTTCTGTAGCCGATTCTTCCTAACCCTCGTGGGCCGAGAGGCTTAGGCCTAATTCCTTTTAATATCTTGGACTTTAATAATCACTTGCTACTTCTATTCCATGGGCCCACCTAATGAACAAAGTGCAAGCCCAATTTTCTTGGCCAATCAGCTTCCAAACCAGTAGCAGTTTCGGACTGTCAATGGACCCACCAATTGAAACTATTTTGATAATGGACTTTGCCTAAACATCAAATAAAACTCAACTTTGCGCTCTTTGTGTATCAAACCCTTCAAATACCTATAACACAAAAATAAAGTGTAAATCTCCAACTAATAATATAAAAACAGACTTAGTAAGGATAAATTAAGGGGCGCGTATGTAAACATTTACGCACCTATCACACCCCCAACTTATACTTTGCTAGTCCCGAGCAAAGAAAACATAATGCAACTAAAGAAAACAAATTAAAACCGATAGTTCTTTTAAACCCCCAGGCGGCCCCGGTAGGACGAGTGAAGTCTCGTGAGGGTTTTCAGCAATGATCACCCACAAAACACATTGAACCTTTTCTATGGAATCCAAAACTTGTCATACAACTCATTAGTCCATCAAGCAAAGAATGCATAGCTACCACAAAGATATAAGAAGGCGTAAATAGTTCCAAACGCTATCAAGTCCAGAAATAAACCATGGCACCTAGGCTAAGCATGTGTGTGTGACATGGGCCTCAACCAAAAGTGTGCAATGACTAACCGCTCTCTCCGGACCGAGTATTGACTTCAATTCTCACTGTGTCATACACTCACAACTAAAATCACTCGAAACAAGGTGCATAATATGTACTCTCAATGTGTGCAGTTGGAAGTTATGAAAGTGAAAGCAAAATACTCTGCACACGATGACACGAAAAGAAAGCACTTTATAGTGGACACGCAATCTCATGAACAGAATGACAAGTATTGGAACCTTCTCTGTCCACCAATCCACAACTCATTGCCCCTAGGATCAAATAGGACTTCAATTCCGGTGATAACGTTAAGGTAGGGAAAGTATTTCAAGGTTAGGGTAAAACATTTAATTGTCCGAGAATAGGCTAACCACAACTCACATAGGGCAAATATAACGATGCGTGTGCCCCTTCTTTTTTTTTTTTCCTTAATTTTTTTCTTCTTTTCAATTTCACCTTATCTCTCCTTCTAACCTTTTAACATTTCCCAGCAATAAAGCACGATTCCTCATTTTCATCTATATCTGCGCCCCTTTTATTTTCTCTTTCTCTTATTTTTTTTCTATTCTGTTTTCTTTCTTTTTTTTAATGGAGCACCACCAATTCAAGCACAAAAGTTCACAATCCATCCAAAAATTACACCTTTACACTTTTGCCTTTCTCCAAAACAATATGAAAGGTGGATCTAACCAAGAAAAGGCTAAATATATAAGGCTCAAAGTGGCTCACAAGGGATAAATGGAAAAAACAAAGGAACGAACCGGCTCGAGTATCAAGAAAATGCCCATAATCGTCTCCCAGGGGTGTAACATCCATATGATCGACTAACCAAAATTCAAGAGATATTATTATGCATTCAAGTTCCAACATTCAACAATCAAGAATAATGAGACCACGACAAATAGAATCTTTCAATGACAAACTAAGAGTTAAAGTGACACCACTCCAATAAAAGATAGGTCCCAAAAGCTCATTAGGGCATAAGTCTCCACTAATCTAGCCATCAAGATTGGTTAAGTCACGGCTCACAAGTGGTCAGGCCAAAATAAACGTGACGTGAAATAGTGCTATACAAGAGTGCCATGATCAACTTCTTAAGACAAGCTAGCAAGTAGAACTACCAAGCCAAAAACAAATATCACTATGGTAGGCAACACACCTCAACTTAGTTATCCAACAACTAATCACAACAAGTGCCAAATCGCACCAAAAAGGGTCCCACTTTGTTTTAGATTTTTCAAAATTTACAATTTTTTGGATTTTTAAGACTCTAAAGACTTTAAGTGTGAAAAACTTACCAAAGTAATCCCTCCCCCCAACTTGAACCATTCGATGTCCTCATTGAATGCAAAAGAATAAAAATGTAGGACATAAAAGCAAATGAAGGGAAATGTATCACCTCGGAAGGGAGAACTACGCAAGAAATAAGATAGCGGAAAGAAGACCCCCCAACTTGAATGAAAGCATCCTGCAATGTTAGTCCTCACAATGCACAAGAATTAATCACATGAAAATTTTCAACTTGATTGCAAGAAAGAGAATCAGCTAATTGATCAAAATAAGCTGGCTCTATTTCCTCTTTTCCCCTCCCATCAGAATTGGTATCCTCAGAATTATCAGTCAACTCATAAAATTGGAGCTTTTGGGTTAATTCATCTATGTAATCCCAAGCATCTTCAGGGCTTTTATCTAGGAATTCATCAATGGACCTAAAATCCACCTGACATGGCTTAGAATTTAAACCACAGCAAAATATAACCAGAAGACTACCAAGCTCACAATTAAAACTCGACCAAAAAAATACGAAAGATTTAAATCGATCCCAACACTGTGACAAAGACTCATCATCTTGTTGGGAGAAATGTGATAGTTCTTGTAAAAGCATATGAGTCTCATATGAGGGATTGAAAGGTTTGAAAAATTGTATTACAATCTCATCCCATGTCAATCTTGTACTCAAATAATTAAACCAATCTTGTGCACTACCACGCAAAGATGCTGGGAATACATGTAAAAGAGCCACTTCATCACTAGCAAAAACCTCCTCAAGCTTATGAACATGCGAAGAAGGATTTTCTGATGCCAAACCATAAAATATAGGAAGTGACACTGAACAATCAAATTGTCTTGTATAACCTCCATACCACCTTTCAAAATTGGTCATTTTTTTTCTTTTCAACAATAATAATAAAAAAAAACAGGCTAGAGGCAATTGCTTTCCTACGATGGAGGACAGCCTACGTCTACCTATTATGATTCGAAACAACTAAAGGAACTAAAAAGAAACAAAAATAAAAACAACTACCCGAATTCTTAACACACGTTACCGTCCCCGGCAACGGCGCCAAAAATGCTTGACCGATTCCTAGTCCTAAATTAATGGGTTGCCCCAAGCGTAGGGCTGAGACCGATGTAGCATAATACCCGGTGAGACCGGAGTCGAATTCACAGAGACGGTGATGTGTGCTAACTAAAAACTCAGGTTGTTATAATTTAAATGAGCTCTTAGGTAGCCACCCCTTGTCAATTTGATTGAGCGATTAACTAAAACTAAGAAATTGTTTGACTTTTCAAATAATTAAAAAGAAGGTACAGTCGTAGGGTTTCTAGCGCTTATAACCAGTTCGGATGAACCTGCTCTGTCTGGAGTTCTTAAAAACATTTAATTCTAGATTGAAAAAGATACCCCGCAAGATGCGAAACCCTATGGTCGCCGTATACCCATGCGCAGCGGAGAATGAGTTTTGGACCCCCATTTTCCCGTTCACATGGCTCCGACAATGCCTAGGTTTGTCCGCGGGAAGTATTCTTCCAATTTAAAATCGTTTTCCATTGTTTGAAAATAGGAACAGTACCCGAACTGACCACGGTGTGCTAATCACCCCGCGACCCTACCTAAACGACTACTCACTAATCGTTATGCATAAAATAGAAGACACCCTAATTTGAATCATGCTTCTAGTACTGAAGAAAGAAAATAAACGAGAGATTACAATTAACTGAAAATCAACGAACAACTTTAATTAAATAAAGAATTTGAAACAAATTACCGGAATGCGAGTAATTGAACAAATCTTCAAATAACTTGAAATAAATAAAACTCAGAAGAAAACTATCGGAATAGAAAAAGATCTCGGCGTCGCCCTCCGTTCTTCGTTCCGTGGGAGAAAGTGATCCATCCCCCTGTGTGCAACCTTTCCTCCTTTTTATATCTTTCTGTAGCCGATTCTTCCTAACCCTCGTGGGCCGAGAGGCTTAGGCCTAATTCCTTTTTATATCTTGGACTTTAATAATCACTTGCTACTTCTATTCCATGGGCCCACCTAATGAACAAAGTGCAAGCCCAATTTTCTTGGCCAATCAGCTTCCAAACCAGTAGCAGTTTCGGACTGTCAATGGACCCACCAATTGAAACTATTTTGATAATGGACTTTGCCTAAACATCAAATAAAACTCAACTTTGCGCTCTTTGTGTATCAAACCCTTCAAATACCTATAACACAAAAATAAAGTGTAAATCTCCAACTAATAATATAAAAACAGACTTAGTAAGGATAAATTAAGGGGCGCGTATGTAAACATTTACGCACCTATCAATAGGAATATTCAGCGCAAAATCTTTATGATTCGTCAGAAAGTTTTGCTCTATAATTCGCGTCTCTATTTGTTTCCAGGGAAGTTGAGGTCACGTTGGGAAGGTCCCTATGTAGTGGTTCAGGTATACCCAAATGGTTCAGTCGATGTCCGCGATTCTAAGGATGATCATGTGTTTAAGGTTAATGGGCAGCGTCTTAAACCCTATTTGGAATTCCTGGAAGTAGGTGAACCCGATGAGGAGTTAGTCGATCCTGTCTATCTGGACGTTCCAGTTGAGTAGGCTTTTTCAGCCATGTTTTGACGGGTAGCTCACGCGTACCCTGCTCTTAGTTGAGTGTGGACCCGGCCCCTAGCAATAGGGGTACCCATCATTGACTTGTGTTTATAGCTTCGCACGCCGTTATTAAAATAAGGATCGTGTGTCCAGCTCCGGTTCGAAGGGCAAAATTTGTAAATATTGTACATATTTGTTTTTCCGGTATCATGTTTTACTTAGTTTTGCTTGTTTTATTTCGTTCAGCATGTTCGTTTGTTTACATGTTATTTTGTTTGGTGTTGCATGTTTTGATTAAAGTCTTGGGAATTTTTCACACAAAAAGATTTCACCTATGTTAGTGGAAAAAGGGCTTTCATTAGCTTTTCTTGGTAATAGTTTATCGGTAACGGTGCATGCTCTCTGAATAGGCCCCTATCAGTGGCAACTTAGGTCTGTGGGTGAGGTTTGTTATTGCCTAGATTACACACTAGGTTGTAGCTTGTCTTGCTTTGTTTAGATCGTAGGGGACGCTGGACTTGATTGTTTGGCGAGGTCGAGCGATAAATTTTATTACAGGCGCTCGCATAACACATTTTGAACGGTCTTGTATAGCCACCCATTTCTTGCCCATCCGCTTGACACGGGGAGAAAAGTATGACACGTGAGACTACGTGAATGTCGGGTGGTGTTCTTTTCTTTTCATTATTTATTTTTTTATTATTTTTATTTTGTTTGTTTGTGGCCCGGATAACAAGCGTCGGGCGGACTAATGCCATTTGCATGTTTTCAGTAGTTGTGGTTTCAGTCTTTTGGTAGGGTTCGCGTGCTACCACACCAGCCTTGGTAGATTAGGCCTCACCGCTGGGGTGATGGAGGCATTCAGGAGCTCTAAGTCATGAGTGCCATTACGTGTGGCGATTGTAAGCCCGAAGACCCCAGCGCGGCTTTGTGTGACTAGCTGTGGCCCCACTATTTGGGGCCGAAAGAGCAAGCTCTGGAGCAGCTGCAATGACGAGGAATGCAAAGGCGACAAACTCCTCAAACATCGGCCGAGATCATGGTGGTTGGCTGCCACCTCAGGTTCACTCTTTCCTTCTCTCTGTTTTTATTTTTCTTGGTCTTCATGCTTTGGGGACCATGCGCATTTCAAGTTGGGGGAAGGGGTGTACTTTGTGCACAATTACTTTTGTGTTGAGGGTTGTTAAGTTGGTTCAGGGGTCTGTTTTATTTATTTATTATTATTATTATTATTGCAAAGGGATACGATCGTTATGCCTGTTTGTATGCGTTAGTTGAGCATACTAGATTCTTGGCTCATTATTTACTTGTTTAACTCATTTACATGCATATATCTGGCATCTCAGTTTGACTATTTTCACACCATAAGCAATGTTGAGTAGGTGTTCCCACTTAGTTCACAGTGTGTCCTTAAAAGCATTCCCATGTTTCTTTGTTCATCAACTCCCGCAATTGCACAAAATAGTAGGCGTTTGTACCACTCATCGTATTTTGAATATAAAACATGCATGCTATGAGAGTTGAAAACGGACTTAGGGGATGAAACAAGGCCATTTTTGTGTGATTAAACCACTTTATGAGTCCTGTTGATCCCATTTAGACCCATCAGTGTCAGTCAGTTCCTGTGTCAAACTTAGGGAACCGGTGTTTGGTTGGGTGTTGGTTTGGTAGTCCAGCTCTGTGCTCTTTTTAGAAGATTCGAATTGTTGAGATAAAGGACCGTAGTCATGTTGTAGGAACAGAATTTTGCTTTTTGGGTGCTGTGTCTTGGTAAAAAATAATAAGCCTAAGCTTCAATTCTAGCCAAAACTCCAGCCATCAAACCAATTTAATCCCATAAGCTATAAGAGAGAGTTGAAAAAAAAGAGAAAGAATGGGCGTAGAGCGGTCGAGGGGGTTCCCCCATGTATCCCAGTACTCCCACTTCTCCCCATCTCCGAAAAGTCTTTCTCTCTCTCTTCCTTTCATCTTCTCTCCATCTTCATCTTCTGTAACTTCCCCATCCTCCATAGCCAGCCAAACCCTAAACTTTAAAACTCCATAACTCCCTCAAAACTCCACCAATCTTCACCAAAATTCATAAAAACACTTTCTCTCTCTTCCTTTCATCTTCTCTCCATCTTCATCTTCTGTAACTTCCCCATCCTCCATAGCCAGCCAAACCCTAAACTTTAAAACTCCATAACTCCCTCAAAACTCCACCAATCTTCACCAAAATTCATAAAAACACTCCTCTCATCCTCCTCGACCATAATATCCAAACCAAAATCCCCCTAACCCCCTAAAATTTCCAGATCAGAAAATTTCAAAACCCACTTGTTAGCCCAAAAACGCACCAAGTCATGGCACCTAAAAAGCAGAATACTGGGAAGGGAAAGGCAGTGGCTGAGAGCTTTGGTGCAGCGGTGGAAGTTCCAAAGAGTCGGGGTAAGCGTAGGGATCGTGAGCAGATTGAGAGGGATATTCAGGTTGCATGGGAGGCGTCCATGAATGGGCGGGGAGTGAAGAATGAGAGGCACATTGTTGATGACGGTTTATGGCCGGCAAACTACTCCCCTTTTCTCGCCATTCAGGACCAAGGTTTGAGGTATTGGTTCGAACCTAATCCAGGGTATAATAATGCTTTAGTTGAAGAGTTTTATAAGAATATGGTTGTGCCGGAGCCGGGTCACTTCTTGGCTCCGGGTGCCCGGATTACTTTGAAAATAGGTGCTACCCCGGTGTTTATTGATGCGGCTGAGATAGCCACTGCTTTGGAGTATGCTAGGCCCACGGGACCCATAAATTTCCCTAGGCCAAATGACACTTTTAATCAAGCAGAGGTGGCTAAGTATTTGTATGACAACCGTAAGAATGCTAGGATCCCTCATTGGATTGGCAGGTTTAAGGCGGAATATAGGTTCCTCAACCAAGTGGTTTGTTACAATTTGCATCCTAGGGGTCGGGAGGGCGCACCCCAGAGATCGGTTGGGAACTTGATGTTTGCGTTTATGGATGAGGATACGGTGTGTGATTGGGTTGTGTATATTTTCGGGCAGATATGTGATTTTAGGGATGCCCCAACTACTTTGAGGATGCCTTTCCCATGCCTAGTTACCAAAATTATGAGGAGCAGAAACATTCCGGGGAGGCGATTCTGTAGCAATGATGAATTGCTTCTGGGGGATATAGATTCCTCTATCATTCAGCAGAGTATGGGTCAGTTGAGAGGCATTGAGGGGTCGTTGGTTACCCCACCGCCGGCTAGTGCTAATACTAAGAGCATGTACACCAATGAAAATGTAAAAAGACCGATCAACAGTGCATTTTTTTCATTTTACCTCCTCACATTTTTCTCAACACTACACCAATACTATCTATTTAACCTATCCTCTATTAAAATATATTTTCTTCTTTTCTCCAACAGTGTAAAAAGTGCAGTTTTTAAAAAAAAGAAAGAAAGAGGAAGAGAGAGGGACGGAGAAAATGGAGAAAGGAGAGGGAAAATAATGTTATAAAAGTAGATAACTTTTGAACAGTTCTTCGGTAAATTAAGCTCACAACTGTTCATGGAGGAAAAATACCTCCTTGTTTACAGAACCTAGTGCAGCCCTTTTTTGATGTATCCATTAGGTAAAATAGCTTTTTCTCTTCTTTAGAGATGCTGGTGTACTTGCTCTAAGACTTGGTTGGAGAAAATTTTTGGTTGTGTGACTGGCATTGCTAAGAGCCAGCGAAAGTTGAAGAGGGAGCAGAGGCAGCTGGCTAGGAATCAGATGGATTTACTTGATAGGCAGCGCCACCTGCAGGCGCAGATTTCTGGGCAGAATCCAGGGCCTTTCCGACCTAGACAGTGGCCGGCGTTGGAGGTGAGCGATGATTTCGCGGATGCACCTGAGGAGGAGGAGCAGTAAGATGCTGGGGATGCTGGGGAAGACGATTGAGTATAGAGCTGGGCTGGTGTTGGTGTTATTTTATGTGTCCTTGTTGAGTCCTGTCATTTTATGTGTTATTTCATGTGGTGGTGTAATGTCATCTACGTACTGGAGGTCTATTGTGAGTCAGTAGTTAGAGTCTTGTCATTTCTATGTTATGTCTATGACTGATGTTTTGTGTTGGGCACCAATGTGGTGCCGGAGTCAAGGTGGCGGTCAGTCAGGGTAGACAATCCATGCGCTTCTATAGACCGCCACCCTTTGCATGTTCTTTTTTTTTTTGAAACCATGGTCGTTATAAGCCTGTTAAAGTCCTTAGTTGACCCGTTGCACGTTGTTCAACTCTCTTGCATGCATGTTTTATATTTGGCTATGGATGTGTGGTTCTTAATTTCGTTGAGCTTTCATTGTTATAACTGGCGTTGTTTTGATTGGCACGTGGTGAGCTTTTTTTCCATTCCACGTTGGTTGCCAAGCACCTCGCATGGGATGTTGAGTGTTCCGGTGAGTGAGTGACATTGTGACTTCGTGGGGGCATTCTTTTATCTCTATTTGTTTTGATGTGGAATTATTCAAATTTTAGCTAGGGCATGCATGTGACTGAGTTACGGTGGCGATGAGGAGGAAAATTCATGTTCACTTAATTTTTTTGTACAGGTTGCATAACCCTCGTATTCCTTGTTGTGTTGTTATTCCTTATTTTGTTGTTTTATTTCGTTCGTTGCTAGGGACTAGCAACGCTCAAGTTGGGGGATGTGATAGGCGTGTGGAATTCGTGGATTTAAGCGCCTAAGTAGGGAAATTAGCGCGTTAGACGTGCATTTAATCCTCATTTTCTATTTAATGCGTGCACGTGGTTGGATTTTGTGTTTTCTGTTTGAATTGCAGGAAATTGGGATGATTTGGCACGAATACGAGGTGTCCTGGAAAGCCGAGATGGAGTTCGAGAGCAAGGAGAGCCGTGGAAACTAAGTATGGAGCATGAAGTTTTGCGCGAGATGGACAGAGAGTTGGCGAGCGCTACATCATTTTTGGTGTAGCGCTACAATTGGCAATAAGGGTCAACGCATGAAGCATTGGTCAGCGGGTCAAACACCCCTTAAGGGGTTCGGTAGTGCTACTGGGAAAGTTGTGTAGCGCTACCGAGGGGCTTAAAAGGCCTGAAACGGTGGCGTTTTGGTCTACGTCGGTTCCTATTCCGATTAACATTAGGATCTTTAATCGTTTTTATTAGGATTTGTATAAATACCTTGTTTTAACTAAAAATTAGGAGATGCTTTTCATTACTTACGTTTTATTTTTACGCTCTTAACTTTTGGCTGCTGTTTTCTAGGTTTTCAATTGCAGATCTCAGTTTCAATTAAAGTTCTTCAGGATTTCCAACCTTAAATTCTCGTTCTTCATTGGTATTTACTTTCCCGTAAGCTCGTGATATCATGGTTGATTTTATTTATTTCGTTCAATTGTTGAAGCATGTCTAGATCTAGGATTTTATTTTCTGTTATTCCAAGCATGCGTGAGTAGTTTCCTAGGGTACGGCCGCGGGGCGAAGGCGTCATGTGATTAGTTTAACTGATTATTTACCTCGGGTACGAATTAATTTATTTTCCAACAGTTTTGGGATACGAAAGAAAATCCCTTTCTGATAAACAAAACCCAGGCATCATCAGGTTTCAAATGCGCATGATAGCTGGTGACAGGTGGTGGGCATTTATTAGGAACCCCTTTTTCCCTATTCTAAAATCAATCAGTGAATCGAATAATTGTGTCCCGAGTGAATATTGGTTAGGCTAGTTGCAGACGCTGAGTTTCCACGGCTGTACTCTTCTTTAAATTCATAGTTAATTAATTCAACTCAGTAATTTAGGTAGTAAGTCAATCAACTGAACAAGGGGTGGTTACCTAAGAGCCAGATTAAACTAGAATTGTTCACTTTTAAGTCAAACACCGTCCGTCCGTCTCTGTGGTTCGACTCCGGTACTTCCGGAATTATTGTGCTACATTGGTCGAGAGTCCTACGCTTGGGACGCGTTTTTAGTCTAAATTTATTAATACCCGGTCGGTAAAGCATGAACCTAAAACTCTAGTAAGAGGGAGCAAGCTCTTAAGTATCGTACCTTAACTACCTGGCCATCTCCTTGGTGATTTTGCCTGAATCTGGCTTGATTGCAGTCCAGTATGGACTGCAAAGATGCGGTCTAAGTGATCACAACTGTTGGATGGTATTTTTAATGGTCTTTTCATATTCTTACCAGTAAAAGTTTCGATCAAGATGAACAATCAGATTGAACCGCACATGATTCTCTATGGTTGACTGCGGAGAAGCCGGATCCATTTTACCCATCCTTTCGTACACTTCCAATTTATTTGAAAGAGAAAAACTTCCAATTTATCTGAAACAGAAAAACGAGCAAAGTAAATAATTAAATTCTAAGAATAGGTTAGGGGCTTCAAAATTAAGGGGTATGCAGAGACAGCTGTAGCGATCAATGGAGGAATTTCCACACACATGATCTCTCTGTCGACATTCCAACTTTGACCACAAGCTTTGCTCCATGACTCCAATTTTACGAATGGCTGCTAAACCTAGCTAGTTGTTGTCTTACACTTCCGGACTAGCTGCTAAGTACGTAGCTGTTTGAGCCCACTACCAAAAAACAGGCAGACCCACGTACCCTCATTTGGTAATACTTAGCAAAGGCCATTCATATCTAGTGTAGTTAGCTAAAGACGGGGAATATATATGTCAAGAAAGTTTAGCTTACCACACGGGGAAGTTGTAAGAAACGGCCATTCAAATCTAGACCCCGTTCAGTTGCCAGGAAAGTACAGGAAATGATGGAAAAATCAACTTTTCCATAACTTTTATAGTGTTCAGTTGGCAGGAAAGTAGTGGGAAACATGTTTTTAAATTTTCCTACAAGATTTACTTTCTTGCAAAAGTGATTCGGCCAAAAACATAGGATTTTGTGTCACGGGAAAAGTTTTATCCATTGTGGTGCCAAAATAAATGGCGGGTAAGAAAAAATGTGAATAACGCCAATACCAAAAAAATACAAATTAGGTTCTTAGAAAGACACTTTGAGATTTGCGTGAACAACAATAATTTTGACTACTATGGTGCTTTTTGAGATAATTGTTGTGGAAAAAGATTGGTAGTTTATTTTTTTGGAAATATTTATTTATCTTGTCATTAGTCTTCAATTTTGTTTTGAACTAACTAATTTTTAGTGAGTTTTTGCATCGGCAACTAATCAAGCACGGTTGTTTAATATTTATTTATTTAGTTATCATCTACTTATTTTTAAACTTAATTTGTACGGTTGATTATCAAAGAATGTCAATTTAAATGGGGGATTTGCATGACCATTCAGAATATAGCAAATTGAATAGGGAATTGCAAGTTGATTTTTTCATTTCATGTTAAGGCTTTGCATTTGATAAAATACATTTTCCGTGTGTGTTAATTTTTGAAATATGATAGCCTATTATTTAGCTCTCAAAGTTACTTTTATTTAAAATTAGCTATGGGAATAAAAATAGAGAAGTTTCTCATAAGTGTCTTTTTCCGGCAAATAAACCACTAAACTTTAGTCTTCCTGCCAAAAAAAATTGTCAAATGAACACTCACAAGAAAGTAGATTTCTTTTTCCTTTATTTCACTTTACTAAACTTTTCCTGAGAATAACTTTTCAGTATAAGATTCCTGACAACTGAACGGAGCCCTAGTGTACTTGGCTCAAATTCGGGTGTCCCCTGCTCAAATGGCTCGGCATGTAGTGAAGCCGGTTTGACTCCAATCTGAAGTCGGATGGGCCTCGGCTAGTTGTTTCCAGCTCTAATTATTAAGTTGTAAATAATTCTGTTTTTTCAGTAAAGCATGTAGCTTAGGGCTACATAAACTGAGAGTCATTCTCTTTGTAACAGGAGCCAAGGCCCAGCCGACTTTAGACTGGAGCCAAACCAGCTTAATTGCCAAGCCATTTGAGCTGGCCACACCCGAATTTGAGCTGACCAGACTTGATGTTAATGGCCTTAATTGCTTACAGAAGTTTGGGTTTGCGCTTGTGCTGTAACGGTCACGGGACCATCACTCAGCAACGATTGTCTACGTTGTCTCTCGTGAGTCGTCCGGCCTCACTTTCATGGACTTGTTTGGGACCATCATCTAGCTAGCAAGTTTTTTTTTTTTTTTTATCTGGCAGATTTTTTTTATATTAATTTTGAAAATCATACAAAGATTAAAAGGTTCTCGGTCATACCGGCATTAGCCACTCGAGAACCACATGCACCTAAAGGAAGGCAAGAAGTCAATTACGAACAAAAGTGAAAACCGCAAAGACAATAACCCAACAAGCTATCACAAATTAAAACAACCAATCTCCAAAAATAAATACACTAACCCCAAAAGACCCGCCAATCTCCAAAGTTAAAATTTCAGGGAGAGACAGAAAGATGCATTTTCCTTGAAGTCCTCATCACTCTCCAATTCCACGTCTTCCTCGAAATCGTCAAGAGCAATGATCATTTCTACAATATCGACCTCCTCCATTTTAACAAATTTCTTTAGATTATAGCTTCTCAATCCACCCTCTAAATTTAATTCCCATTGTGGCCCTTATATCCATCGGCATACGAGCTCTCTTAAAAAGAATGGAGCTTATGTGGCGGATGTCTAACTTCAGAAATCAAGACCATCATCTAGCATGTTGACAGGTGAAACTGCGCCATGGGGCCAGCTTCCTATACACTACTCCTACTATCTACTAGACTAGAAGTTTTTATTTCTTTGTAAGAGAATTATACAAGGCCACGAGAGCATCTCAGGCCATCTACACTAGACTCGTTTTCCTCCCGTAAAACTGTAATAATGAGTAAAAGGGGAAAAAATGTGATGTATCAGTCTCGCTTGTTCATGGGTTAGAGAAACGAACGCTATAGTTGCTTGGCTCTAGTAGTGAGCAACTGTTCATAGGCTAACCAATATTTTATTATACTTTATAGTGTTTGTCTTCCTTTCCCTACATGGCTCTAGCCGCACTTCTCTCTCAAGCACGAAAAATATATTTGATTATTGAAATATAAATAAAATAATGGATTTGATGTTAAAATAGAGAGTCTGATGCAGTATGCATTTTAAAAGTGACTAACTAAAGTAATAAACTGGTCTTTTAAGGTGTAATTTGGTTTGAAATTTAAAGAATCTGATGCGGATGCTCTCATAGTCAATCGCTTAAGTTGGTCTTTTGTGGGTCCCAATTTTTTGGGTCCGTACCATGACAGGTTATTAGAGCATCTGCATCAAACTCTTTAAATTTTAGACCAAATTACATCTTAAAAGACTGGTTTATTACTTTAGCTAGTCTCTTTTAAAAAACATACTGCATCAAACTCTCTATTTTAATATCAAACCCATTATTTTATTTATACTTCAATAATCTCATATACTTTACGTGCTTGAGAAAGAAGTAGGGCCAGAGCCATGTTGAAAAACGAAGACAAACACTTGAAAGTATAATAAAATATTGGTAGCCTATGAACAGTTGCTTAATATTAGAGCCGAGCAACTGTAGCGTTCGTTTCTCTAACCCATGAACAAGCGAGACTGATGCATCACCTTTTTCCCCCTTTTACTCGTTATTATAGTTTTACGGGAGAAACGAGTCTAGTGTGGATGCCCTAACTTATAAGTCGACACAGCGCGCTTGCTAATGCATTTTTTTTTTGTTTTGAATGATGAGAAATTGCAGGTCCGATCTTCTCTGTTCTAAAAAATACTTGTGCCGAAGGATTTTTTGGCCGTTGAATTGTATGATTTTTTTTTTTTTTATATTTTGCATCCAACAGCCGGAAAACCTCTCAGCACAGAAGTACAAGAATTTTCGGCACAAAGGATCCTGCATCGAGAAATCGAAGGTAGTTGGCAGAATAAATAAGTATACACATACGTGCTGCGATAATAATTCAATTTTAATTTGATATTCTTATTACTGTTCTAGAAACTTTTTAAAAAATAAGCATTTTATTTCACATTTTCAAACTCAAAAATAATGCAAATAGCGATAGCGAACCGCACAACGCTAATCAATCATGGAAGTGTAACGGTAGCTGAAATGATCGAGGTAGCGGTCGCAAATTTTTAAAATCATTCTTTATATATGACAGAGCACTTGAAGCGGCCGTAAAAAGATGTTTTGGCCACGAAAATTCGGATGCAAAGCGATAAATATGGACAATCGACCCATACGGGTGTGAAATTCTGATGGCACTCGTACATCATCGGGATGTAACAATACTTCGAATCGCTATGTAGCGGCCGCGCGCTGCTATTTAAATCCATGCATGATTGATAGGCATATGATCGATGAAGGAGACGTACGTCCTTGTCGTTTTGAGAAGGGTACGTTGGGTTACTTGTTAGTGCGGTGAACATGATGTTTTAACCAACTGGCCGGCCGCCCAGGACCGACCAATTTTCTCGGTCGGGAATAATGCTACTACTAATTAGCCTATGTAGGTACCACATGTTTCATTCATTAAGGTGCATACACCATAAAAGGTTGTGATCACAGGGACCACAAATAAGGAGAGAAAGAGAGAGAGAGAAAGAAGTAACCCTCTCTTATTTTTTTTTGAGCATTTCCATGGAACATCTTCTTAATTCCCTACATAGTGGAGTAACATTATGCAAAATAAAGTCTTCGTTGTTTGTTACAACGTAAAATATTTTTGAAACCGGAAAATATTCTTCGTGGAAAATAATTTTGCCAGATACGAACTTTTCGTTTTTGTTTTTTGGTGTTTAGTTGATATAATTGAAAAACATTTTTTCAGCGCATAAATATGTGTATGTATATATATGTGTGTGAGAGAGAGAGACGTGCCAAAAACATAGAAGAAATATAGGAGAATCCAACTGGGAAATTAACTTCATGATGAGAGAGAGAGAGAGAGAGAGAGGAATTTAGTGGAGGAGAGAGAGACGAGAGATAAATGTGACCATGTGATCAGGGATTGTCTGATTTGTTATGAATTTCAAGAGGTATTGGGGGAACGGAGAATTGATTTGAAAAATTACTTACCGAGGTTTTCTCGAAAAGTTATTTTACCTCATTTTGCTGGAAAACGTTTTCTTAAGTAAAACATTTACTCGGGTTTCATAGAACCAAGCACCCAAAAATACGGTCAAACGGATTCCAAAATTTGCACATTACGTTTCAAAATTGCTAGATTGTGGGAAAAAGCCAGCCCGATGGCGAAAACTTTTTGAAAGGGTGAAAGAGATAATATATTAAGGGTCCGTTTGGATGCGGGATTAGGTTTGGAGGTATTATGTAAGAAGAAGATGTTGGATAATAGAGGGTATTGGTTAATAAGGAATGACCCATATTGATGTGATGTTTATGGAAGGAGTATTAAATAGTACTTGGTTTGGATGAGATATTAGAAAAGGGAGATAAAATAATACTTGATTTGGATAGAAGATTAATTGGGGGTATAAGGAAGAGGGATTGATGTAAAAAGCTATTAAATAACTTTTTTGCCCTTATGCAGTGTTTTTTTGACAAAATTTGTTAGTTTCATTATAATTAGAATAAATACGTGTTGAGCAAAAAAAATTAAGTGTTCCAAATTTTAATTCGTTTAAATGTGTAGGATGATTTTATTTTTCTGATCGTTTAATTCTAAAGAGTCATAGTTAAATTTTGACTGTAAGACTCTCGTTGATTAGTCTTAAGAAAGTCGTAGAACCAAATATTTTTTAGGGCTAACTAACGAGAGCCCTAGAGTCAAAAATTAATTATGACCCCTTAAGATAAAATGATCAGAGAAATAGGATCTTCGTACTGGTTCAAACGGATTTAAAATTAGGACACTTAATTTTTTAACCATATTTTTTTAATATATGTAACTTGTAGGTTGAAAAATTAAGTGTTTCAAATTTCAATCCGTTTGAACAAGTGGAAATATTTTAGTTTTTTGATTATTTTATCCTAAATGGTTATAATTAAATTTTGACTCTAGGGCTCTCGTTGGTTAGCCTTAAGAAATATTTGGTAGTACGACTTTTTTAGAGTTAATCAACGAAAGTTCTGGAGTCAAAATTTAACTATGATCATTTATGATAAAATGATCAGAAAATTAAAATCTTTCAACCAGTTCAAACGGATTGAAATTTAGAACATTTAATTTTTTTTGCGAGGGGATTACGAGGGGTAGAATTGTCCAAAATAGAGAGGGATTTGGAGGGATTCCACAGCAACTGATCGAACCCTATCCATCGCTAACTCCCCTTCAGCCGGTATTAGCAGGTGTAGTGGAAGACAGGGTAAAAAGAATATCCCCTCCATTTTAGAATACGAAACGAAATCTTCGGCTGGGCCCAGAAATTAAAAGGGGATATCATAACTCACTTTATAATACTCCATCCAAACAGACCATAATGGTCATCTGGTCAAAGAAAACTATGGCGAAGCCCTTCCAATGGGGGTCAATATTTTTCCATGTGCCTGCCTACACGTATTCAAATTATTGTCCTTTTTTAGGGACTAGATTTCTTAGATCTTGGCTACCTCTAGCCACCCAAAGCCCACACTACGTACCGGCCCACATCTCTCTCTCTCTCTCTCTCTCTCTCTCTCTCTCTCTCTCTCTCTCCATAGTTCTGTCTATTAGGTCTCGGTCTCTTTCCAGTTTTGAATTTTCCATAGGCATTCCGGTCCGATCGATCGGAGACTTTGCTGAAAAGCTAATTGGTGTGATAAATCATTTTGATCGAATATCAATAATTAAACGAACAAAATGCTTATAATTTATAGAAACAATGAACAGACCAAAAAGTTCAACAGTCTATTTTTTTTCTTGCTTGAATATGAATTATTACTGCTGCTACTACGGTTGTCGGATCATTCAAAACAAGGGTACTGATTTTCGCACTCCAAGATTTATTACAGACGTTCCACCTTTTTATTTTTACAATGCAGTGCTGCTGGCAACATCACAGTATTAAAATAAAAAGGTGGAGCGCCTGTGATAAATCTTGGAGTGCGAAAATCATTTTCCCAAAACAAATGTAGAAATGATATTCTTCACGGCAGGATCTTGCTTTCTCCTTTTTTTTTTTTTTTTTATCAGCAACAAAGATTTTATTAGATTTTAATTTAATAGAACTTGACAAATGATACATGAAAGAAAAACCCTAACGTTTGGGGCTGTTCGGCTTATTAATCAAAATGGTTTTCCCGCCAAATTTTTTTTGTCTTTATTCAATTTTTTTTTTTATCACTTAGCTTATCATCATTTTTTTGGGGATTATTGCATTTTCATGACAAGAGGAATCTAAAAAGTAAAAAATTTTGGTCAAAATCCAAATTTTTTTGAATAAAGACGAAATAAGTGGCTTTCCCGCCAAATTTCGTTGAAATTCAAAAAAATTAGATTTCGACCAAAATTTTTTACTTTTTAGATTCCTCTCGTCATAACGAAGCAATAATCCCCAAAAAATTGACAATAAGTCACGAAATGCAAAAAAAAATTAAATAAAAACAAAAAAAATTTGGAGGGAATGCCATTTGGCTTTTTTATTAAAAGAAAACAAGGCCGAAATGCCCGAGAGCTCTGGACAAAACATCAGGCGGGGTCTTAGTATGAGATGAACGGTTGCGATGTAGGTAACAAAAGTCCAAAATTGGGCGAGATTGGACCACAAAAGACAACGAAGAGAGCCTCCTCTCTCTTCTTCTTCTCTCTCTCTCTAGCATATTACTGTCCACTCTAACAAAGTCACCTGCTCCTTCTTGAATGGTGTCACCAGATAACGATATACAGCACTTCGGGTACACTCACTTTCCCACTGTTCCACTCTCTCTCTCTCTCTCTCTCTCTCTCTCATGGTCCAATTACCATTTTCCGAAACGATAAGGCCCTTTTCTAAGTTTGTACTTTCTACTCCTTTGTTTCCTTCTGCACCACCACCTTCACCATTACCCTCTCCTCTAGCCTGAAAGAAAGTTTGCTCTCTCTCTCTCTCTCTCTCTCTCTCTCTCTCACATAGAAACTACAGATGTTTTCTTCAGGTAGCGGTGGCAACCCCTTCTCATACACCACCGAAACCCAATTCACAGGCCCACCCACGATTGAAGAAAACCCAAACTACAATTCCTCACAAGAAGAATACCCTCCAGGTTCTCCTGATCTCCTCCACTTCCCTTCTCCTTTTCTAGACACCGGCGGCCCTCCACAAGATCATGATATCACAACCATCAACACCGGTGCAACAAGCACCTCAAACCGCCGGCCGAGGAAAAGAAACGGAAGTGGTGGTGCAACTGCAAACCCTAACCCTAACCCCAATCCCGATCCCGATCCCAACCCTAACCCTAACCCTAACTCGAGGAGGAGAACTGGGAAGAAAGACAGGCATAGCAAGATTTGCACAGCCCAAGGACTGAGAGACCGGAGAATGAGGTTGTCGGTTCAGATGGCTCGAAAGTTCTTCGACCTCCAAGACCTGCTAGGGTTTGATAAGGCCAGTAAAACCATTGAGTGGCTCTTTTCCAAATCGAAAGGCGCGATCAAAGAAGTCACGAGGAATCTCCCCCGAGTGAATCACGGTCGTAGCG
Organism: Rhododendron molle; assembly: GCA_025413875.1. Taxonomy (NCBI): domain Eukaryota; kingdom Viridiplantae; phylum Streptophyta; class Magnoliopsida; order Ericales; family Ericaceae; genus Rhododendron; species Rhododendron molle. Next base: position 32,964,804 of record CM046396.1, read on the forward strand.
TTGATACAAAGGCGGTGGTAGAAGATCAAGAGAGTGAAGTTCACAAGGAAGACAAGGGGAAGGGGATTGAGGTTTCAGTTGGTGTTCTGAACGAAGAAAACGACAAATCGCGTAAAAAGGTGGCATCGTATGATCCTCATCAAGCGAAGGAGTCGAGGGATAAGGCGAGGGAAAGAGCTAGGGCTAGAACAAGGGAGAAAATGATGATCAGAGGACTTGGAGATTGGAAAGAGGATGATCTTGAGGGAAACCCTAATAATAGCTTGGATCATGAATTTCCTGCTGAAAATTTTCATGGCATTGCAAGTGCAAATTCATCGACATCACCTGCGATTTTAGGTTTTCAGACCTATCCTGGAGTCTCAGATGGGGAAGATTCCAACAATAAGCTTATGGGTGTTGGTGGAAATTGGGAGATGGAGAATGCAAGATTAATCATCTCTGAATATGGTGAATTGACAGATATTTTGCCCATGACAGGTAATGAACTTCAAGAACAAAACCCTAACCCTATTTCAGCCACAAGTGCTCATTTTCAGTCTCAGTTAATGTCAGGAAACCAATTCTACTGCAGCTGGCAATTGTAAAAAAATAAAATAAAAAATTGTATCTCCCTTCTATCTCCCCCCAAAGACAGTCTTTCTGTTCAAATTTTCTTTTTGTTAGTAGCAATTAGTATTGTTTGCTATGTAGAGGATTGAAACTATCCCATTTTGTGCTAATCATTATCTAGTTCTTTTTAGTGAAAAAACTGTTGATTTGGGAGTAATTTGTGAATGTTTCACACACATAACAAAAATAAGAAAATATTTTAGGCTTGTGATATGAGTTTAGGCTATCAAGAGGAAAAATGTTTCCAAAAACAAGGTTTTAAGTTTCAAATTTCAATTCCAGAAAGGGAAAAAGATAAAGGGGAGAAACAAGCTAGTATTAGAAAGATGCAAAATGGGAGATCATAATATGAGGGACCTCTATACTCATTGTCAATTAATTTTCGCATGGTATCATAGCGGGCTCATTAAAATCCCAAATTAAAAGTTAAAATAGCCCACATTCCATGATGAGAAACTTGAAAAAAAGCTGCATACATGAACATAGACCCAAAAGTGTCTATACTTGATAGAACTAAATGATCGATGTTGCACATACGTGAAAGAGGGTGCATGTAAGAGAATTTTTTTTTTTTTGAACGGCTAAAAATTTATTCATCTTTGAAAACAAATTACAAAGATTAAAAGGAATCAAGACAGCTTCAAGTTGAAGGAGAGAAAATCCACAAGAGGAAACAACTGGCTCAAGCAATCATAAGTCAACACGGACCCTAAGGGAAAAGATAACAAACCGAGTTGGCAAGAAACTAACAAGAGAACACCTAAGACCCAAAGCAAATAAACCAAAAGGGCACATCCAACTAAGCAACCCGCAGTCAGGACAACAGCTAAGACACCCAAATAGACACCTAACGAATACCCAAAAAGACACCTAAGAGTCAATCATTATGATGGATACCATGTGCCTTAGTCCTTTCCTCATCTTCGGCTTCCATAATCGCAAATCAACAAGTAAGATTCTTTTCATCACCCGAATAATGGAGGCACATAATCTTGTTAACGGCCAAATAGCGTGAGCCTCATCTAAATAAGTCCTGTTGATGCCTATGGAAGAAAGAGGTAAAGCAGCAGCGGCAACTGCTGATCTCAATAGATCACTTTGCTTCTTTTTTCCACCTTTCTTCTTGGGTTTAGGAAAACCCAACATATTCTCTACCGACTTCTGCTTCCATTTTCCTCTTCCTGTATCCTTGATCTCCACGATTGGGTTAAGGCGACGTTTGTCGGCTGGGTTTTGGATGAAAGGCTAGGGTTTGGGTGTTTCGCCTCATGTCGCCTCATTTGTTTTGGTGATGAAATAGGACAAATTATTTTAAGGGTGTAAGAGATTTCCCTCGTTGTCTGGATATGAAATGAGAGATCAGTGAATTACATGATGTACCACTTCACTCATTGTCCATTAATTTTTGGTTGAATATAAAGTTTTCACAAAGAACAATTTTGGGTCCTTTCTTTTTTTCATCGACAAAAGTAATATTTTATTAAAGATAGGGGAAAGGGAAAAATCTAACCAAAGGTTGGATAAACAGAGAGCAAAGCCATACAGCACCTGAGGGCAATTTACAACACCTGAGGGCAATTTAGGGTCCGTTCAGTAACAGTTCTAGTAGTACTTAAAATATGTTTCTCATGACAATTAATCCTACTAAAATCAATTTACCAACATGTTTTCATCAGAACTCAGCACTGTCAGTTCATTCTAAATTATGGAATGTGCAGCTTTTTATGGAATTTCAGATGTGTTATTGCTAATTAAGATACTATTTCGGCACAAAAGTAGGAGTAATTGATTTTCTTTTGAGGTAGGATGTACTATGCTAAGTAAATGGTTGCAGGCTCAAATAGAGTAGATGAAATAAGGATTTTGTTGTCTTTGACTGATTCTGCGGTTTTAAATAAGTGATCCGTGCTATCAGCACAGACAATGCAACACAAATTCTACACAGATTTTTTGTTGGACCCATTTCATATTTTACAAAGATTATACAAACTGTTTATTTTTTAAAAAATATTTATTATTAAGTTCCTATAATAATAAAAAAAAACTCAATTTGAAATCGGTAAGAGTATTTTTAAAATTCGTAGGTTGAAACTTAGGGATTCAGCCTGCGAATTCTAAAAAAGCCATCCCTAGCTATATCCGATTGAGCTGATTATTTGCAAGAACCCATGAAAAAATGAGTGCCTGGAATCACCTTTGCAAAAAAGTGTGTGCATGATCTGTGTTGCATTGTCTGTGCAAACGGACTTTCTATAAGTCAAAATATCATACATAACTCCCTTGAAAATTTTCATTTAATTAGTTTGACAAGGTGGCGATTTAGTTTCTGCCCGTACTGGTGGTGATGGTTCTCTAATGGAGGAAGGCGGTGGTGATCCAAAGACAAATCAAATCTATTGGCTTGACAGCCTCACTACTACGGGTTTTTTGAGTTTTAAACGGTGTGAGTTTTCTTTTGTGCGTAGGCATATGAATTGGGGAAACCCATTCTTTGGCTTGGAGATCGAGGTAATAGTAACTTGGGTGTCTGTACCTGAAAGGACTACCATTCTTTGTGGCTTTCTAGTCTTTTGATTAAGGACAATTGTTATTTCTAGATGATTATCTTATATACTCTTGTTTCCAACTATTACTACCATTTTGGAAAAAGTCATCACGCACGGGCAAAATATTAATATGGTATGACATTTAACAACTTCGATTGTAATTGTTTCACATAAATAGAGACAACAAACATGATTTGTTTTCTCTCTACTAGGTTATCCCAAAAGCCACGGCAGCCTCCTCCTTCCCCTCCTCCCTAATGGGTTTTGCACTCATTTTTGGCGGCAGGAGGGGAGGGATTTCTCCCCCCGTGGGGTTTTTCTCTCCCAATCTTTTGATTTGGAGCTTATTTGGGTATTTTTGGGCATAGATTCTTTCTACCTCCTCTGTTCTGGTTATTCAAAGCTCGATCTTACCACTTTTTTCCCAAATCCAAAGTTCCTACTACGCATGTGGTGGTGGATGGGTTCGGTGGTAGCTATGGTAGTGAGGCTGCAGTGGTCTTTGGTCGGGGGAAAGGCAGAGGCAAAGACAGACGTTTTTGGGTTCTTTGGTTTCGTTTGGAGCTTGATTTGGCGTTAATAGGGTGCAAGGCACGTTGATTCAGAGTCAGTTCGGCTCCTCTGGCGTTTCTCATATTTCGGCGCAAGGGGCAGAGCTTCTGTAGACAGCACCGATGTTGCTCAGCGTTTTTGTAGAGGGGTGTCTTGTTTTCTGTTAGGGTTGGGGTTTGGGTTGATTTTTCTTTTTGGCCTTTTGGTTCTTTTCTTTGGTGTTCCCAGATTTCTCCCTGTTTTTGGGACTTCTCTCACCCCTGCGTGGGTGGTTCTATTACTTTCTGCTGTGCTCCGCCTGTTTGGAGTTGAGGGTTTAGTTGGAGTTGGATGTAATCTTTAGGCGGAGTCCCCTCCTTTTGATTTCTTGATCTTTGTTTAGGGATTGAGTTTTCTCCTGATTTTTTATTTCTCTTGATCTATAATATTATTTGTTATCGTTGTGGCAACAAACAAAAAACATGATTTTGAGAGTTTTTTTCTGTTTGTTTTTTGATCGGCCAATTTTCAGAATACATTGTTTACCTTTTTGTGTCACGAATATGAACAGATTATAGGATTACCGATGTTTCATTAATTTACTTTAGTTTTTCGAATGGCTAATTTTCTCCGCCAACTCTACTCTACGTCATGAAAAACTTGAGTAAATTCACCCGCCAAAAGACGAAAAAATGAGTGTTTGCATCAATTATGGGGAGTGTAGAAATCAATTTCCATATACGGATATATACAAGGTACATAGTACTCTCTTGACATTGATAACCACCATTCTGCTTCTCTCTGGTCGTTTTTGGAAGCACATGAAACTGTCACTGCATTTATACGTCATTTCATATCCAGGCAAAACTGTTAGATGAATGATTATGGTTTGTACCAGTGAACAAATCAGTTGTCTGCATGAGTATGGTATCTTCGATTATGTACCAGTGATGATGTCGCACAATTAGGGGGCACACAAAGCTCGTACCCCATTGAGAAAGAAAAACCAAAGAAAATGTGGGGAGGCGTACTGTAAAAAATGGTCGTGGAGAAGATACGAAGAATCCAAACAGGGCGATTGGGACTCGTGAGGGCCAAACACGGCCATTTCAACGAAGTATGGTAGGATGCGTTACGGAAGGGCATGCCTACGCAAAGGGAGGTTCACCTGCTAAGAATCCGAGACAAGACGGCCGAAATGTGTCTGTTTGCATTGTGAGCCTACCCTTATGTCAGTTAGCAGTCTGCAAACTCTGCATCGAAGTTCCAATATTGTGAGTCCCCGACTCAATTGCATCAGGGTTCAAGTCCGAGAGATCTCAGGTCCGAGCGAATCATGGCTCCTACGAAAGTTGATTCCGGGGATGCACTGTCCCTTGGAATTGTGCCAAACACTAACATCACAGTTGAGAGTTCCAGTGTGAGGAATCTCAAGGATAAGGGTATCACGGACTTTAGGGACAGGGATTTTGAGGATGAAGGTCATCATCATACGGCACGCTTAACCAACTGCATGACTAGATATCTCAGGACTATATATGCGGTTCATGGCCTCCAAGAATAAAATTCTCAAAGGGTGGAGGTTGGCATATGGCTGGCCCAATTAACGCAGGGCTTGTACTCGAAAATCAGGGCTCATGGCTATTGACGATGGTCAAAATTTTCAGGATTCCAAAAAGTATGCAATCCCTTAGTACAAACGATCACATACCATTGAGGATAGTTGGATCGATCCTCATGTGTTTCGAGCACCACAACATCGTGCGGAACACTAGTACTATCCTTTATCTGCTTGTTTTTCTTTGTTAATTTTTTTCAGGTGCTAGAGTGGTTTTTCTTCCATAAGTGATCGTTTAGTTACTTTTGCAACTTTAGTGGGAGTAGGCTTTTTGTTGCTTTTGTTTTGTGCTGGCCATCTCTCCTTTTAAGATTTGCATTTCTTGTACTTCATCCTTATTATCAATGAAATTTCTCTCTCTTCCTCCAAAAATTTTAAAAAATAATTCCAAATATGGTGGAGCAAGAAGATCCACATATATATCACCTAGCATTATGATTATAGAGAGCTTCTATGGGTACAGCAAATTGTGTACAGATAGCGCGTACAATGCTTGAACGTTTCATAAACGCTCTTACTGATATCGGATGGAGCTGATTTTTACGGGAACCCTAACCAAAATATTTTGAACAAAACAAGTAGCTCCAATCATCTTTGTGGCACCCAAGACAGGTCCAAAAATAGCGACGTACGCGCTGTCTATGCACGGTTTGTTTGTTGCACTCATATTCTTTCCGATGATTAATTATTTCCTTGCCCTTCTGCTAATTTAATTTGCAGGTTGCCCTGAATTTAAGCACTTTTTCTTTTACATTTTGTGATACCAGTACACTACTCTGCGCTCGACTTACATTCGTAAATCCCGATTTGAGTATATAATAGGAAAATAATCAAAACGGGTGAAATGAAAACATGTTTCTGGGTTGAAAATGAAGATGGCTGGCGAAAGTGCCGCGAAACAGATGAAAAGTGAAAACAATGATAATCGAGCGGGTGTTATTTTCACGGGTTGTCACGAGCGAACTTTTTTTTGACACAACAAGTCAACACGGCATGATACCACAAAAAGTATCGACATTGCAGATTAAGGTTAAAGAGACTTCACCGCAAGCCACGACGGCATGGGTTAAATAGCTTCAAACTTATTATAGCAAGGAACAGTGATATACCGTAACATATTCAACAATACAAGTTTTTTGCTGCCTCATTACATCAATTATACACGAAGCAACTGCTCCCACAAACACAGATTCAAGACAAGTTTTAACATTACTACCTCTCTCAAACTGCAGAATCCACATCCATACCCTCAAACGCCACCAAATTGACACAGAACCCTATCCTTAACTAGGGCGGAAGCTTCACATTTAATCAGCTCTGAAAAAGTCCAACGGCTATATCAAACCTTCCTCTGTCTCCCGGAGGAAACTGCACTCCGCGACCAAGACGATGGCTTAAAACCCCCCACTAGTAAACTGGATGCAGCTGCTGCCTTAATTTTCCTTCTCTTGGACTCCAGCTCCATTCTTTTTGCATTAGATGTAGACGGGCCAGATGAACCAGGAAAAATAGATGCAGCTTTAATCAACGCTCTCTTTTCCTTCCTATTTCTCTCAAACTTGGAAGAGAACTTCACGCTTGCCGCCGCGGCAGCATCTTCTTCAGATGCTGGAAGCAGTCTTACGCCAAGGCCCCTTTTCCTGGAAGCAACCTCTTCTTCAGCAACTCTTTTCTTTTGATTCTGACAAATTAGGAAATCGATGAAAACGTTGGACATTATTATGGCTGTATTTGGATAGAGGGTTTAGATAAGGTACCAAGAAATGGAAAGCAGAACGATTTAATCGGTATGAGCTGTAAGATCCTTTAACTTTTCCATTTCCTTATCCAAATCCTTGATCCAAACACAACGTAAGGGATGATGGTGTTCATGGATTGGTACAAATGATAAATTATCATAACCACAATGACTTGCCCTGAGTTGAGCCCTAAGAGCTTTGTTTAAGGCATAATCGTCTGAATGTCTGGAGTCTGAAACTCGCTGAAGACGCACTAAAACTGGCTCAGCTTCTTTCTTCTTCTGCATATCTTTTTCACCGTGTTCAAGGCGGTAAAATGGGTCTGCAAGCTTACCTCTTTCTGGAAAATAAAACAAAAAAAAAAGGTAAGAACATATGCATGACCTGAAAAATGCCTGTAGGTAGTCAACCAAGGAGAATTCATGACTAGGAGAGGGGAGGAAAAAAGACTAATGAAAACTCCATCACAGGCACAAATTGTGTCTCCATTTTTTCCTAGCATAAAAGCAAAATAGACTCCTTAACAAGTCCCATAAAACTAATATCAACCCTTTGTTTTCATTAGATTTCCAATCATCAATATATCATAATAGTAACAAGCACCTTCATCAGGGGGAAGTATCAAGGTTTCCGCATCCTCAATGTCATAATCCTCAGTCTTTTTCTGTGCCCCGCTAATTATCACATACTCGCAATTTTTGGGATCTGTCTGAATAACAATCTCGTGCTTGCAGCATGCTGACTTCATGGAAAAGCTCCATATCTGATGAAAGAAAGTAGACATTTGTTGTTAGTTGAGATGATAAGTTTTCTCAATCCAGACGGTGATTCAGGAATTAGCAGAATGTCACCTATATAAAAAGTTTAGATTCTTTTTTTTATAAAAAAAGAAATAGAATTGACTATAATAAAATAATTGACTATAATAAGATATATCATCGATCGTATACTTGACAATCAGTATATAAAAAGGTTAAAATAAAAAAAAAAAAAGATACGATCTAATTTCTCATGTTACGGCTTAGTATTATGTCTTTGAATTATTCGTTTCATGTTAGTAAGTATTTACACTCTTTGCCAATTTTCGTGAACCCGAAAAGAACCCTTCCTATTCTATGCAAAACAAAAATTTACTTCTGAAGACATTGGCAAATAAAGTTTGACCCCAGTAGAAACAACATGAGAAACTCGAACATCTGATTTCTGGAAGAATCTCTCTAACAGGAAAAAAAGCAAGCTCTCAAAACCCCTTGTGCCAAACACAAACATGTGCGAGTGCACAAACATACGAATGGAGAGAAGAGAGTTCTTTAATGTGCATATCACACTGATTGCGATTCCATTAGTTGATCTTCCCCCCTCTGCTGCCCTATCCCATCATGGGAAACTAGACATCTAGAAATGGCCCACAAGGAAGAGATTTCAAGAATAGCATACCTTTGTAGAGTAATAATTCCCCACTTGCTTCTTCTCCGCATTGAACCTCACACCTTTTGCAATCATAGAGTTGCATCCACCACACCAAATATTGTAAGGCATTTCAAACCTGAACATGGGGGCAAATGATGATAAGCAACTAGCCATTTCAAAAGAAGCTTTCAACATTGTCATGTTTCCAATAAACTTCCAACGCGAATTTGTTAGTGTTGATTGCACACGAAGCAAAGTTGTAAAGCAAGGGAACGTAAATTCTTTGCTGTTCAATATCTACAACCTCATGCCAGTGTGCATCTTGCATCCATGTATTTCAAAATAAGAAGAAATTGAAGAAACCCCCCACATACTTCGCAAGACCAAAATAGTTACTCTGTATCAAGCTCTAGAAAAAAGAGCAATATCTCACCCTAGTGTTTTATACACTCGGCCTTCGACTAATGAAAACATAAGCACTCTAGCATCAATGTTTGAATAGCCTAAAATTGCTTATGCAGGGTGTTGAAGTACAATACAACATGCAACAAAACATGCATGATACAGTACTTCGTTATCCTAGTCCGTAGAACTAACGCAAAGAGTAGGGATACTTACCACAAAAAAACACAAGTGATTTCCACTGAACCCTACTGATCTGTCTTCTAGCCACTGCTAGGGGAAAATGCTCTCTTAATGTCAAATATACAATATTATTATCACCCAACAACATGGAATGAACCAAACTTTTTTTTTGAACAGACAGAATGAACCACAAACCAATGTTGTAATAAAACGAAAACTATACTTTTGAAAGTTGACCAACTATATGAGGAACTATAAAATGTCATTTTTTCTGGCCTTGAACCTATTTGATTCGTATCCTTGTTGGACATTTCCTAGGAGGCATATTGAGAAATTTGAAGTTACCATAAAACTCCGTACAAACATACCATAGCATGAATACAATGCTCTATGACACCTTGTAAATAACATTTATTCCACAACATAATCCGGTATATTAGTATATATGAAACTTTTCCAAGTCAATGTAACAAAGGCTGGTACTTGATAGAATGGATATGATCAGTACCTTATAATCAAAATGCCCTGGTCTATTTTTCTTGCTCTCTCCCTTAAAGCATGTTGGCCATTGAACTTGTTCAAATTCCCCTGGAAAAACAAATGAGATGTAAGAAATCTGGAACATTCATGCAGCTCAAAATTACATTCATAACTATATAGTGCAGAAGTGCTGTGCAAGAATACCTGTTTTGGGGTCCATTCTGGAGGGTAGTAAAAATTGTCTGCTCGGGCAGCTGCAAGTGAAGACTGCAAAATACAATAAAACAAAGCAAGTTCAGCAGCGGAAAAAGGAAAAGAATCCTCTATGACCGTAGGATGTCCAGGTTCTGGCATAACACAACTCATGAGACTGAAATTTGTCTACTGACTCTACTCAGATGCGCTACACTAGTGCACTAGAGTTATCAGAAGGGCCACAAATGATGGTTCGTCATTGAGAAAATCAAACTTAGCAAAATAACCCCGGAAAGAAAGTTCTGTCATACAAGTTGGTAAAATCGAAATCAATGCATCCTGATTCTTCTTGACCCTCAACTGTATACTGTGTTCTAAAAACAACAACAATACAAAATAACAAGACCCATCTAGTCCCCAACCATTGGAGGTATGGGCGGGAGAGGAATGGAGACAGATATAACCTTTGGCAGTATATACACAAAGTGGTTGCTCTCAGAATGCCACTGAAACAGTGGCCCCCCAATACCTCCAAGCTGAGGAGCTAAAGGGACGTTTGTTGCGGAACCATGCCCCCAAACCAAACCCGAAAGGCATCATAGAGTGTAGGCTTAGAGACCCAAATCAATTTCTTTGTACATTACCATGCTTACTTCATTCATAGTTCAAAGCATCGGAAAGCACAAACATACCGTGTTCTAAAAATGCTGAATGAAATTTCATAGCTACATCATGCTCAGTACGATGGCGTTAAAATGTTTTACATTAGGTACTTTTCAAAACAAAAGGTCTCAGAACACCAAAAGACACCCTTTTTTTTTTGGAATAAGTAGTAAAAGACACCTTTCAAACCAAAGGGTCTCAGAACACTAAAAGACACCTTTCATATCCCGTTTGTGATATAAAACTAGGACATTGACATAGTTTTTCCAATATAGTTTATAACCCACATGAAAATGATCAGTAACTAGTACCAGGGGGAAGAAAACACAATGTTACGGAAGCATATAGTAGATGAAAAAGCTAATAAATGGCTATGCGAAGTTCAGTTCCGAAACTGGGTCGTTCAATACTATTACATCTGCATAATTGTCATGGAAATTAATTGAATCATTTAACAATCGAAATTCTTTTCCAAGATATAAACTCTTTTCAATAAACATTCAATTGAAAAATGAATATCTTATGCTAGACTAATTTCACAGTTCATATGTATTAGTGATTTCCAGGCATCTGTCAACCAACAATTTCTAGAGCAGCTATCTCTTTCAGAAATGTAAATGACGTAAAAGTCCTACGATATATGGTTTATATTCTCCACCCTTCTAACTCCCATGCATTGCCAACTCAAAGTCCTCATGCACGGACACAAGTTCAGATGCATAGATATTCAAAGTAATACATTTCATTTATATCTTTCATTTAAATTCCATGAGCCATTTAAAATTCACATCTTTCGTGTTAAAACTACAAAAATCTTGAAAACGATTACAACAGTAAAATATCGCATGTTTCACACGAGCCTCGGCTTAGGGAGTTTTTTAAAATTACATCTTTTAGGTCCACAACAGCCCCAGTAGTCGGTACGAGTATCTCCTTGCGATGCAAGATCAAGTTGTTTATGCATTACCTTTAATAAAGTCGTAGCACTTTCATACCTTATTTGGTAGCCTGTTTGTACTTTGTACTAGTCTTATGTTTATGGTAAAGTACTATGATGATGCTTAATATTGTCTCTGTGTCCGCAAATTAGAACTCTGATTTTTCAGCAACTAAGTTAAACAAAAACGAAAAAAATTATGCTTCTGCGGCTCTTTGAACATAGATTGTATTGAAAGAGGAATCAATAAATATAATATGAAGAGTTGTTTACAACATTCACCACACTTAGACGAATAGGCATGTCACTAGACTTTTAACCCACAGGTTTGGGTCGTAACGGAGGTGGTACTAATGCTTGTGTTTTGACTTTTGATGGACCCAACATATCAACTCTTGGGCTTTCAAATAGGCTTCCAAACTCCAAAGTATTGTTTTTCTTCGTAATAAGGCAATTCCACTGTTAAAGTCACCAACCTTCTTTGCTTGCTACGTTTAGGTGTATTCACTTATTCACTAAGAAAGAACAAGTATTTCCGTCTTTGAGTGTGCTTATTGATCCAGGTCCCGTCTTTGAGTGTGCTTATTGATCCAGGAAATAAAATTGACTTCCACAAGTACATCTTCGGAGATCACACAACCAAATAGAGAGACTGTAGGACAACTAAGCAGGAAAAGTTTGCACAAGACACTTTTCCTCTGTCATACTGAAACTCCTTGAGGGCTAGCCATTCACGTAGCACTCGAAGCAACAAACCATACTATGGCATGACTTTCCTCAAGATTGTTCATCCTCTTGATAATTCTCGGGACTTAGCAATTCACTCAATGACTTGCGATCAAGAAACATAAATTCAGGGAATTATGGAACATGATGACCAGAAATAAGTCCTCCAAGAAGTAAAAAGGGAGCATAGTAAGCACACAAAACGATATCAGAAGTACACTAACATTACGCTTACATCTGGTTTGGACCCATTCCCTGCCACTTACAACAATGTTTTACCATACTTTTGCTTTTTGACCCCACCAAATGAAGAAAAAATGGAATGAGGTTAACGTGCTAACTGCTAAGGTAAACCATGGACGAATCAAACTTTCAAGTTTCAACAAGTATATACAGCCATTTTAAGCTATTGTACTAGTTTACAATCCCAATAGGCCTCATGATAGGGTAGTGTTCATATCGAAGTTTTTTTGTAACTAAAATACGTACCGAAGACGAACAGTGTAGCTCTAGTGTCATTAAAAGTTTTACCATCACTTTGTCAAGGTTTGAAGGACCTATCCAAAAGGTTGTGCTACATTTACCAGAAAGCAGCATTAAGATAATTCATAGGTTCCACACAACATTGAACATCCCTACCTTCCTCCTCTTGAAATCGCTTTCTTACCCCAACTTGTTAGCTCTAATACTCATGAATGCCATCATTGCCTAGTGTCAACTCTGTAGCTGGACGTTCAGGTATACCTTCTTCCCATAAGGAACATTATACAGTAGTTCTTTGACATTTGAAATTCTTCTGGTTTTTTTTACTAGATTTAGGTTAGGGCTTTTATCTTTTCATATTTTGGGAAAACATTTCATTCTTAGTCTACATGTCAAATAGTAATACAGGTTGTCAATTGTTTGCAACTATGAAACCAAATAAGACTAGTGTTCAACTTTAAACAAAAACTTTAAATTTTCATTGGGATGTAAATATCAAAACCGGGCCATAATTGGAAATCAAACAATTACAACATCTAAGCGATCCTTAATGTATTTGGCTTTTTTGATAAATTGCAACACGAGGAATTTCCGAGGGGTCACCCACCCTAGAACTACTCTCGCCCAGGCACGCTTAATTGCGGAGTTCTGATCGGATCCGGTGCATTAGTGCTGGTATCATTGCACCCGCAATCCTCTATTTGTAACAGCTTCATCCAATATATCCGAGATTCAGCCAGTACACTCAGGTACAGGGCAATCGCACGACTTTTCATTAAATTGACGATTGAGCCCTAATTGCAGCAGCAACTTAGAAATACAACACGTCTATTTATCAAAACCAGGCGAAATTTAGAAGGCATCGGAGAAGAGATTTTTACGTACCATTTGATCTCCTTATTCGTTGAATTTCGCCAACAAATTTCTTCCTCTCCGATTTGACGCGCGTTCTGATCGGGTTCAGCCTTTTGTGGAGCTTTCGAAGAACAGTTTTTTTCCGGCCCCCGGCTTGTATTTATTGGGGTTTACTACAAGTCTACAACACGTCGTCGTATGGCTTCCGGCAAAGATGGCGGCAGGAAGCCCAATTCTAGAGAGGGCCGAAAGTTTTGGGCCATGGAAAGCCCATTGTCTATTGTAGTGAAAGATGAAAGGACAATTTTTTTTTTTTTTTAAAATATAACTTAAGGTATTCAGGTCATCTCACGTGTATCTCAACTATTTTTTGGGGACACAATTCCGCTATTGACTAGCTACGTGTGTGTGGAAAAAATGTTTGGGAAAATGATGGCTCAGGATGTGTTTTGATAATTAATAAATGTCAAGGACAAGCTAAGAACATTTGTTAATACTGAAAATGTTCTTAACATGTATTAATTATCAAAACACGTCCTCAGCCGTCATTTTCCCAAAATGTTTTAAGAGAGAAATGAGAGCCAGGGGTGGAGGGAGAATAGGATCGGGGGTCATGTGCCCTCTGGATTTTTGGACCGTTTCACTATTATTCCCCCTAAAGGATTACACTAGTTTCTCTTTTTGTTTAAAAATTATTAAACAAACAACTCATATGTTTACAAATAATGAAAGTAGCCCGTTAATTTAGTGTGTTACAACCTTCTCTCTATTATGGAGGCTGTGGATGTCGGTGGTTTTGGTATTCCGACGGCGGGCGGAGGCAGCATGGAGGTGGTTGGGATGCGAGGGTGCTCAGCTGTTTTTGCAGCGGCGGCTTTTCTTTTGGGACTTGCGATATACGACAGTCTCGCTTCGCAATGAAGGCGACTTGGCGTTTTCAAGTTCTGATCAGCGGCTTGTTTTTAGGGTTTTGGGTGTTGTTGGGCTTTATTGTTGGGTTAATCCCTTGTATTTGAGCTTTTAGGCCGTTTCAAGTATTTGTGCTACGTCTTATCTGCTCTCTATTGTTTTATTTGTGCTTTGTGGCCTTTTAGGTACTGGGCTTTGGCCCTTGGGGTGTTCTCCTTCGGTTGGCATCTTGTCAATCAAAGGTTTGGATCTCAAATGGACACTTGTTGCCTTTTTCCCTGCTTCCTCTAATCTTTAATTGCAATCACTTTCAAAGATTAATAAAAATAAATCGTCGTTCAAAAAACAAAAATTTATAGTTATTTGTTACACGATTAATATAACATTAGGCTTTTGATTATTTAGTTTTTGTATATGATCTCTACTAATTAAGCTGTGTTCTTGGGATTGATTTATAATTTAATTGTTAGGACTTTTCATTATGCTTTCTTATTAGGATCAGGCAGCAAGAAGAAATTCTTGTGAATCCTCTGGACATCTCGGCGTGGAGTGGATTAGTTAAGGTGAGTGTAAACTGATCCAAACACCTTGACTATCAAAAAAAAAAAAAAGAGAGTCACACTCATTTGATTTTATCGTTGATATTTGATGGTATTTTTTAAGAAGCTATGAAATGCATAGAATCATAAAAACCAAACGTAAAGGACTCGTATCCAGCAAATAGATGGGTAAAGAGGAGCAAAAAGGTTTCCAGTAATCATATATTCTCAATGTATTCCCCACATATGGATCCGGGATCCTGTAGGGCGGGGCGCCCGACTAGCTCTGTAGGGTGCATTCGGGTCGTTCATATCGGTAATAGACTGCTCGAATTTTAATTCAAACAATGAACGGCTCGGATCAATAGAAGTTCGGATTAAATCCAAGTCATCGATGCCAAAATAGACAGTTGGATTGACCGCCCTACATGCCCTGCAGTGCCGGCCGCCCAACTGGAATCCCCATCCCCCTAGCACATGCACGACCATCATGCCACAAAAGAGAGCGCCACATATAGATTTTCCTTATTACAAGTGGTATAAGAATGCAAATATTTGAATTACATCCAACAGGACATAAATCCACAATAATATCCAAATTTTACTGATAGCCCATTGAGAGAACAAATTAATTAATAAGACACATTTAACCCTCATTTGGAGGGAAAAATACAGTCTCAGATTTTTGCGCGAGAACATATGTATCGACCATTTGACCCAGAGACGGAGCTAGCATGGGGCGTATGGGCGCCACGGCCCCCGCATTGTTTCAGATTTTTTTTCAAATATTAATATTAGTTTTTTTTTTTTTTGTTAAGAACGTCTATTGTTTTATGTTGGGTGTTATTTAGATATTTAAATCCTTTAAAAATGTATTCGTTTTAGGTCCCAAAATCCTATTTCTATCCTGCGTCATGGTCTCCTATAAGTTTTTCATTCAATTATTAATCTCATTTTTTCTTTTTATCTCTCCACTTACTATCCGAAAAACCTCCCTCAAAATCTCAACCAAACAAACTATTAGATTTCCGAACCTTAATACTGTGTTTGGATTGCTTCTTGAATTTTTTTTTTTAAAATAGTAGGGGTAGTAAGTGAAAATAGATAGAGAGAGAAATGTTAGAAGTAAGAAAAATCTAAGAAGAATTTTTTGAAAAATTCTTTTTAAGGAGTAAAGCAAACACATCATAAAATTTTAAAATTTTGTTGTTCATAATCCGGCCCCCGCGTTTGGAAAATTCTGGTTCCGTCCCTGATTTGACCTCCTCAATAAAAGTGTATAATGGTGACTAAATGAGCTAACTCAAATTAGTTTAGAGCGAGAGTATATATATCGAACCATGTATGGTCACTATTTCCAGAAATTAACTTTGCGTAACTTGCTTACTTAGCTGCCGATCTTTCGAACTTATATTTTAGAACATTTTGAAAAATAACTCCTTTTCTACTGGGTGATGTCGAATTGTTAAAAACGTATAAGATACGAAAACAATGTCATGTGTGCTTAAAATACATAAATTGATATACCAACGCATAATTAATTAACATTTTAAGCCGTATAGGGTTAACCTGTGTAGACTCTTAAACCATGAATTTAAATTACATTACTGTACTTCTGAGTTAACTAATACTACGGTCTTACTAATATTGTCAGCCCATTAGACTGACGATAAACACACTAAATGACAAGAAGAACACGTATTTCTGTATACTTTTTTATACTCTTTAATACACTGGAAAATAACGGCCCATGACGTGTTTTGATAATTAATACCCGCCAAGGACATGTTAAAAACATTTGTTAATGCTGAAAATATCCTTGGTGGATATTAATTATCAAAACACATATTTGGCCGTCATTTTCCCTTAATACACATTTACATACTTACTATATATTGCCAACCCATTGGGGTGATTTTACAATTTTCCTTAGTACTAAATAAGATTAATCAAAGTTTACATAATTCAAGGTTTGACAATCCACATAATGACCCTTTTTGTTCCTTGATTTCTAAGGAATTGTCATAGGGAAAAGGGTCTACCGCCCCTTCTCTCTCTCTCTCTCTCTCTCTCTCTCTGTATTAAATAACGACATAAACTTGCTCACAAG
Source organism: Rhododendron molle (assembly GCA_025413875.1). NCBI lineage: Eukaryota > Viridiplantae > Streptophyta > Magnoliopsida > Ericales > Ericaceae > Rhododendron > Rhododendron molle. The sequence continues at coordinate 32,981,742 of CM046396.1, forward strand.
TCTCACATGGATATGCAAAACACCTTCCGAATTCAACTCTCCTCTACGGATCCTATACTAGTCCAATAGATTCAAGCTGTCAACCCTTCAAAAACTCTCTCAATATAACATAAAAATCTCTCCCTCCCTCTCCCTCTTTTTAGTTCCTCTCTCCTCCCATTGCCCATATGTTTCCTCCTCTCTCTCTCCTCTTCCCCTATCATGGCCTTGAAAACATATTCTCGTGTACTCCTCACCGTTCTTTGGCTCTCTCTCTTCTTACTCTTCTTTCATGAACAACACGCTTCGAACAGCTCCAAGATCAACGGCAGCAGCACACCGGCCGCCTCGTCGCCCTCCCGCCATCGTCCGATTGCCAGAAAGGTTCTAGCCAGCAAGTTTGACTTCACACCTTTCATCAACCGCCTCCGCCAGCACCACCGTTACCACCGGAACCACCACAGGAAAAACGCACCCGATACCCGCGGACAGCCGGGGCCTGCCGGGAACGAGATCGATCCACGTTACGGCGTCGAAAAACGCCTCGTCCCGACCGGTCCGAATCCGTTGCACCACTGATTTACATAGGTGGTGAAATGGCAAGTGATCATCGTGGAAAAAATGAAGAACAAGATATGGTTAGTGGGAGATTAGTTTACATCATTGTGGTTTAGTAATCCATTTCTCCGTTATTATCATATTGTTGTTGCATGGGATCATGTTACACATGATCCACTAAATTTTGATTGTGTAATTAAAGGTATAATTAATTTAAAGACTTTGTATTAATTAATTGTTTTGTCACATTTTTTTTTTTAATTAATTCAAACTCCAGATTCTGTAAATGTTTTTTTTTCCCCTTTTAGCCATATTATATTATTATTATTATTTTCCATTTGATTTGTTTTGAGTGAGATTTCAAAGGGACATGAGTGTCTGTGACGGCACGGCACATGCATAGGGAAGAAATGATATTTAGCTAACGCCATAATGATGGCATTAATTAATGAGGTTGGTTAGAGTAGAAAACTAGTTGCTTTCGGAATTTTATAGGATGGGATAGGGTGTGTGCATTGCACGTGATGGGTTTGTGCCACGTGGCACCTCTCCGATGGATCGAATCCGATTCCAATGCAATCGGGTTTTCGACCGTGGAGATAAGACATCTAAAAGCGTTTTTAACTGTTCAAATTTGTAACAGACCATTTTACCAATGAATATTTTTTACAAACTTGAGCGATTAATTGTCAAGAAGGACAAATCATGAGATGCGACCGATTCCTGGGAGCGGAACTCCGACCGCAGAGAAGTTGAGTCCCAATGAATTTAGCTGGATGTTTCCACTTTTCACCAACCACTTGGTTCTTGAGTCTAAACTCTAATCCTGTTTTTTTTCATTGCAACCAAAAAAATTCTTCCACTGCCCAAAATGGAACAGGTTCTTTAGTATTGCTCTAGATATTACATTATATACAAAAAAATTCCCGTTTTTTCAATCTTTTTGCATATTATGCTTGAATCTTTAATTAGTAAGATCGATCATCTCAAAGTCCATTTTCATAAATAGAAAAAGAAAAAGCCAAATTGATTACAAGAGAACCTTCGAATATCAAGCGTGGAGTATCATTTTCTTTGCTTCAACCGGATGTTTTTTTATTTTTATTAATTTTTTAAGGTAATTTTAATTTATTTTTTTCTTAGCTTTTTGCTCGTTTTTCTTTCTCACCAAATGTAAGATTTTAACCGCTACCTATTCTAGTATTTTCCGGTCATGGCCTCACGGGTAACACAATGTAATGAATTGTCGTCACAGGAGTAAATTGTAAATTGTAAAGCCAATAAAGTCATGGCCCCTTTGCAGCTCTCAAAATGTGATTTTCTTTAATTGTTGACTGCTCTGTAGGGCCATGAGAATTAAATTGTGGAAGTATCTGATTACTAAATAAAGCTGCAAATTACTTCCACAAGGGAAATCATAACATTCCTACGGAGTGACCACTAATCATGAGATCTTAAAACTGGCACAGCATCTCTGCTTCATATACTTCATAAAAAAAAAAGTGTTTTGCATTTAATCAAGCACTTGAGTGTGTTAATTAGCGCACTTTTAGCTTTCTAATCTTATATGAGAAGATTCTTTCTTATAGGGATCGGAGCATCTCCCTTCTTTTTTCAAGTATGTAATCGAAGTGTATGTAAGTTGGCCATCACATCTTTAACTATCGGAAAAACAAAAAAAAAAAGAAGAGATACTGGTATTTTGACACCTCGAGGCTATGGCTTGCTAGCTAGTTGAGAAAATTATGATTTGGGCTGCAACATAAAATTTGGTACCTAAAAGCAAAATAGAAAAGGAGTACTAAATATGAAACAACTTTCTCTACTAGTATTTGAGATATTGTTCTATTTATTTATAATAAAGAATTACACTCTCTGAAAACAATTTACAAAAAGAGGACAGGAAAAACTTTAATTATAGGGATTATGATTGCTAACCAACCATATCACGATAATGATGAGAATTTCACTCTAAAATCAAATAGTGACAATATCACTGTCTCTCTAATGATTGCAAACATTTTTCTTCAATTCAATGAATTTAGGGGGAAATGTATGTGGAACTACGCTATAGAATTGGGGACTATCAGATTTAAATTAAAAGTCTCCAATATATCGTTTGATTACAGAAATTAATATAAAAAAAATATCCAATTTTAGAAAGCATTAAGGGCTGGTATTAGATCCGAAGGCTCGAAATAAGCTTATTTTTCTTTTTAAAAAAAAAAAACCTCTTCAGTCCTGTAGAGAAACTCGGCCTTAGTGTGTTTCACTACTGCAGCTTGGGACCCAAGGTTGTCAAAAAGTGGGTACATAAGTTTGGTTTCCTAGTATTTTTCATAGTATATATACTTGATTTGTTTTTGTTTTGCTATTTGGTGCTTGTTGTATACAATGTGAAATAGAAAAATAGATTAATTTTTTCATAACTAGGCAAATCTTATACTACTACTATAACTTTTACGGCTCGTTTGCCGACGGGCCGAGATATAGATAACGGATATACTACCAACCCAAATAATATATTTGAATTACTTATATTGATTCGAGATGTAGGCCACCCAGATATACAAGGAAAATATAAGATCCTCGGATTGTACATCCATCTGAAGCCGAATAACACCACGTCCATCTATCTTTAGCATATCCGCCTTCATATATGGCTTTGTAATTACAAAAATGCCACCGTCTCCTTTTAATTTTATATCCACTCACTCATATTACTAAAACAAACTATTTATAACATATTCTCCGATCCCTATTGAATATTTACTATTTAATCATATATCATCTCACGCTATATTCATCAAAAACTAATCCAGTCAACAAACGGTCTGTCAGAGAAGGACCTGAATTGGATTAAACAAACTATTTTTTATCATATAATCGTAAGATTTGAAGTTTGAGAAAATAGGAGGGTGGGGGTTTTCTAATCGATCGTTTGATGAAGTAAGTGGACCCAAGAAAGTGGTGGGAATGGAACACCCTGATTTGCGGCTCGAAGACGGTCAAATGGGGACCTAAACACGCTTCATATTCTTGGCATGTTCCTGCTACACCATTTGCGTTGACTCGTACACCCTGGCCTCGACTCGAGGAGCCCAAACATGACTTGTTGACATTTTTCAGCGTTCTGTTTACTCTTTCCCTCCCCAATGTTTGTCAAATACTCCAACTCTCACCTCTCTCTCTCTCTCTCTAACTATTACTATCGGCAACGTCTAGACACAACTACATATACAACACAACTGTGTTCAGAATCATGATTTGAATGTATATAGACCCACATCCAATGATCATGTGGCTCTAGACACCGTTTGTGTTGGGAGCTGTATTTTAGAATTGTGTTTATATATGTCATTGTTTGTGTTGCCTATCAGGGGAAGTCTACCAATACAACAACTTATAAAACATGCCAATTAATGTTGCATATTATTTCACTGGTGAAAGAGTTGCAGATCACCAGAAATAGAATGTCACACATGCATGTTGTACAAATGGTTGTATTAGTAGTAGACTTTTCCTATCTATAGATGGAGTAATTGTCATGGAAGTCGGATTTCAGACTTCCCACCAACATCCACACGCAGGGCCAGTCTCTTGCAGAAGCTCCGAGTTTTCCTTTTCTAATTAACAACTTAGAATGTTTGGACCAACTTTTATACAGTACGCTAAACGTCGACTGATTTTGAAGAACTCAATCTTTTCGTTCATGACTAATAAGGAGCCCGATTAAAGTCTGGACAAAATTTAGTCATTGTATGAACTAGTCCCATAAGCCCAAGATTTTCTTTCGCAGAGGAAAATATGCTAGCCAGCTAATAAGTTTGATCTTATGTTTCAGAAAGGGCTTTGCAAAATATTCAAACCTAAGTTTTGCATCTTTTTTCTTAGTTGATCTTATTTTTGTTTTGACCAGCTACGATTTGTATTACCGTCAGCAAATTTTGTTGGGAAACCCTAATTTTATATACCATAATTTTATTTAAAAAATAATTTTTCTTTCTTTTCTTGGGAGGCCACAAAGTTTAGAGAAAACTTGGCCCACAATACTTGGGCAGAAATACAAACCAACACTGGAGTGTGTAATACGGAACAGTAGTTTTATTAAATCTTGCACCAAGGCACCTGCCGTGACCGAATATACGGAGGAAAGATCGATCGATGTTGTAAAATAATTTCAAAAAAAAAAAAAATATATATATATATAGCTGTTGAAATTAATTGAATATTCAACTAACTTAGCTAGAAACCTGGTAAGCAAAGCAACACATGCACGTACCTGGTAAAGTGGGGGAATGTGCAAATATTGGGACAACAGGATCATGACTATAAAAATTGCGTTTGGTCTTTAACTATAACAAGCTCGGGACTTTGGGTTTGTGTTGTGCTGTGCGGTGCACAGTATTGTGCTGCACACATTTGAGTCGTCGAATGCACGATCCGACTGCTCGGAGGCGCACAGTATGGTGCTGCGCACACCACCACACAGCACCATCCCCAATTCAACAAGTTCTGGACAGAACAAAGACACATCATCTGTAGTAGTAAATGCAAAGATGGGATTCACATGAACTCCAAGATTGGTAGAACGAAAACCCATCTGCTAGTTCTGAAACATATTAGGGATGTGATCATATTATTGGTTCTCCCACATTATTAGTCTTAGTAGAACAACATATCTCACTAATTGTATAGTACTCTAGCTAGATTCAATATTGTTTTCGATTCTTAGGGGTAAACCTAGATAACGGCCCGGCCTGGCCCGAAAATTCGGGATTGGGTTGATCTAGGTTTGATCCCTGTTGGTTTCAAGAGTAAGAATTTTAATTTTTCGGCTCGGTCTCGGGTACGTGAAAATACCCCTGAACCGAGCCAAAAAATAAATATAGGACAGATTGAACTGATAGGGGTTTTGATATTTTAGTAGTCTTAGATAGGGGTTTCGATATTTTAGTGGTTTTATATAGGGGTTGTGATATTTTAATAGTCTTGGACACGGTTTATGATATTTTAGAAGTCTCGAAGCTCAACTCGAAAAAACAAACCAATCAGAATCACTACAAACCGATTTCGACCCACCAAATAGTTTGAGAGGAATCGATTTCCATCCTTCTCGAAATTCCCATCCAAACCGCACTTTTTGAATAGACGCACAAATTGCATTCATTAAAAGTCATCCGACACTTACATAGATTTTCATTCAAGAGTTGAGGTACGGAGTTACATCCAAACCCACAACACTAATGATATACAATAAACCCAAAGAAGCGAGCTTATGTATAAATCCTAAATGCGAGTCTCAAAACTCTATCCACACCGACAATAAAATTTGGCACCATTGGTTGTTAGGGATTTTTAGACACTAAGTCGTCTTAGGTTGGCACAGACACCAAATCCGAAATAACAACAAAAATAGATGAAAATCCCACTTGAACTGCTATACATCAATGTCGATCACCGGCACGCTCTTGACAGAAGGGCACCGAACGCCAGCGAGGTTTGCCGACGGTCGAGTCCTCGCTGTCACGAGCAACTGGGCGCTGCCCCTAGTTTTTATTTCACCCCAGGTTTTGACAAGTAATAGTTTTTCCAAAGTATTAGACATATTGGATCTAATCGAAAGCATTGGATCCTATTCATGCAACTTGAATAACCATAAGGACAAAAGTATAATTTAGCGCAACCCACGAGATAATAGGGAACGAACTCAACCGGCGAGAACGAAGGTTGTGCAGAGAAATGGCTTTGTCTATTCCGTCACTCCTCTTGGCTTCGCCCTCACCTTCTTCATGTTCAGTACGCGCCAGTCAAAATTCTACCCAACGAGAGATCACAGGAGGGAATCGGAGAAGAATAACTCATCGAGTTTTCACCACGGCGGCTGCGGCGGCTTCAAAGAACGTTGATGTGCCTCCACCGAAAGTACCAAAATTGGTTACCTTTTTAGGTAAAGGCGGCTCTGGAAAGACCACTTCCGCCGTTTTCGCTGCTCAGGTACATATCACTGTTGTCTTTCAGTTTGGATGATTTTTGTGTTTGTACGCGTGGTTTAATTCTTCCCATTATCTTGTGATGCCTTCGAATGGCTCAAATTGTTTTGTAGTTCACCCCGGGGTGTATGTGTATGAGGGCTCCGTTTAGCAAACTAGATTGAAAAGTGGGTTAGAGATAGAACATTGCGGAATTGGACCACTAATTGTTTCATATAACTTGAATCCACTCATCTTAAAAATTAAAAAAAATAAAAACTTGAATCCACTGTTGGAAGTTGGAATTCTGGTGGTACGTTACCTGATGTTGATAATCTCCAATGCTACACCCATTTTTTTAAACCCAAATCTAGTGTTATTTAGGCTTTCCCTCCAAAATTTTAGTTAAAATGACACATTTGTAAATATTAAGAAGTGAAAAAGAGTTGTTGAGAAAAAAGGACATGGATTTGGGTCTACCTAAATTTGAGTAAGTAAAAGGTTTAAACTCAAAAAGAGTAGGGAATGGGTATGGCATTGGAGATTAATTTTTAGTGTTCTACTCAAATTTTGGATTTGGTTAGGAAAAAGGGTTAAGGATTGGAGATACTCTGTAAGAGCATTCGCAATGGTAATAATCAAAACCAATAACCAAAATGTGTCACGTCAGCATTTGATTATCCATTTAGTCCATAATCAAGCTTAACAACCTCTACCTCCGTTATTTTTGCATCCCTAACCAAAAAATACCCCACAATACACAATGCACATTTGTCCAATCGCAAACGAGTTCCAATCACGCTCCCGACCACGCTAAATTATTCGTCTCGATGAGACAATTCTAATGTGGGGTGTTTTTAAGTTTGGTTATTGAGTTTTGGTTATTGAAATAAGTTGTTAAGTTTGGTTATAGAATGGGTGGAATTTGGTTATTTGCTAAAAGACTTGTAACGTTGCTTATTACAATGTGGGGTGTTTTTTTAGCATGGTTGTTAAATTTGCTTTTCCACACCTATTTGTTTATTACAATGGGGATGCTCTAAGAAGGAAAGAATCAAATCAAAACCAAGTTTATGTATTCGGAAATTGTAAAAAACAAAAAAACTATATTAGTCTTATAGATCATACCTACATGAATTTAACCCCACAGGGGGAAAGATGCTAAACTTTCTTCATTGAGGCATGCAGCCTTTAAGAAAACTCTTCAACAGGATCAACACCATTAATGATTCTCTCTTTAATTGGTTTACTTACTTTTGTTGGTGAGTGGAGAGGGGAGGTCATGTACATCAGTTTGCTCATGTTACGATGGTGGAACTGGAATGTATGCTATACTTTGGTTTGTTTTTGAACACGAGACAACTTGACGACTTGTATCAGCCTGTCATAACAAGCTTGATGATATGCCACTGCCAGCATTGACGACTCTTTTTTCATTTTGTCTAAAGTTCCACGTTTTTATGCCAAAATTGTTTTGAGATATAACTGATCATTTATTTGTGTTGGTCAGCATTATGCAATGGCTGGGCTTAAAACATGTTTGGTGGTACATTCCCAAGATCCTACTGCTGATTATCTCCTAAATTTTAAGATTGGAACTTCTCCTACCACATGCAACAACAACCTTTCGGCTGTTAGGCTGGAAACTACTAAAGTGTGTTTTTCCTCTCTCAACACATTTAGCTTTCTCTGATACTATTATTTAAATTCATGCGTCTTAGAGAATTATTCCCTATAATTGCAGATGTTGCTTGAACCTCTTAATCGGCTAAAGGAAGCAGATGCTCGGCTTAATATGACCCAAGGAGTGCTAGAAGGGGTGGATAAGTAACAACTGTTTTTCTACTTTTTATTATTTGCATATGAAAGACATGGTTTCCCTCATTAGTTCTTATCTGTGGACTATTCCTCATCCGTTTCTTTCCACTACATGATAGGTCGTGGGAGAAGAGCTTGGAGTTCTCCCTGGCATGGACTCAATATTTTCAGCCTTAGCACTTGAGAGGCTTGTTGGATTCTATGGGAATGTAGCTCAAAAAAACCGGCAGAAAGATAAATTTGATGTGATTGTATATGATGGTTTAGGTACTGAAGAAACTATACGACTGATTGGTGCCACTAGTAAAGCAAGGTTAGAAACTCTCTCTCTCTCTCTCTCTCTCTCTCTCTCTCTTGGGGTTCATGCAATCACATGTTCCTGTGCAGATTGTACTTGAAATATTTGCGGAATTTGGCTGAAAGAACTGATCTTGGAAGGCTGGCTGGTCCCTCTCTCTTGAGACTTGTGGAGGATGCTATTAGTTTGAGTGGCAGAGACTCCCCTCTCAATGGGAAAATGAGTGCAGAAATTTGGGACAATCTGGAACAAACGCTGAAGGTATGGTGATGGTGATAACCATTTTATGTTTTTATCTGATATTGATCTATGTTAAATCATTTTGGGTTGGTTGTGTGATGTAGCGAGGATCTTCTGTATTTGAGGAAACTAGTAGATTTGGCTGCTACCTTGTGATGGACCCAAACAGTCCGACTTCTGTGAACTCCGCATTACGGTTTTGGGGGTGTGCAATCCAAGCTGGTGCAAAGGTTTCTGGTGCATTTGGTGTTGCATCTCCAAATTCTTCTGGAGAATCAATTGGAACTGTGAAGAAGAAATTTTCGCCATTGCCTTGTTCGCTCATTCCACATCTCTCGGTGATTCCCTCTCCAGATTGGAATGAGATTTTGCTGAATGAGACCAGTGCACATGCAAAAGAACTTCTCTCTCTGAATACAAGACACAACATCGCTGTTGTGCCTTCAGTCAGGTTTGATCCTGCCAATAAATCAGTCACTCTATTCATGCCTGGTTTTGACAAGTCAGAAATCAAGCTATACCAAGTATGCTCGCATCCTCTTTTATTTTCCCATACTAGTTCTCTTTACAGTTGTTAAATGGGGCATTCTAGTAATGATCCTTCCTAGAAATCCCGATTTGATGGGAAGTTGGAATGATTTGATTGCACTTTTCGCAGAGGAGTGTGGAACCTTTGATTGTTTAGGTCATTAAAGAGCCAAATGAGGACAATCTTGTTTCGTTGATAGATCATGGTCAAGAATGGCAAAATAAAGTAAGATGGGAATGTAAACATAGTTACGAAATACTTAGTGAGCTTCGCTTTGAAGATACGGGAAGTAGCACATCCAGAGCATTTAGGACATAGTTTTGTGTTCATTGGAGTTGTAAGCTTCGGTGTATCCAGTAACAATGATGGACATTATCCATTTATTTTTACTTAGAAACAGTTGAAGTATTGGTTAAGCAGCGTCTAATTGTTAAAGCTTACATCTATAGCTGATAATGCAACTTCTTGAAACCATCATCTACGGTTTGTGTGCGTGCATGCTTTTGTTGTCTACTTTGACAGAGTAGAAATTGACTATTGCAGTTCAGGGGAGGATCAGAGTTGCTGGTGGAAGCAGGGGACCAAAGACGTGTCATCCACCTGCCATCTCAAATTCAAGGAAAGGTGGGAGGTGCCAAGTTTACTGAAAGAAGTCTTGTAATCACTATGCGATAGCGTATGCATTTTTCCTTTCTTGGGAGGGGGAAAGAGAGATACGTTCTTTTTAATTAGAGAGTTGCAGATGTTCCTCCAACTATTTTGTGCATTGTAATCTGGCCATAAATAGAGTGTAATCAGCTTTTCTTGATTGGGAAGGAAAGCGAGAGTTGAGCATTTTAAGTTTAAGTTGATATTTATCCATCATTCATATCCATGTAAGATGCTTTGAAACCATTCACAAATTGTTATGCAAAAAATCCTTTGTAGAGGATATGGTCCTGTGACTAAAAATTGCCAGCATCCATTCTGGTGCAACTGTATAAAATTCTATTTCCTTCATTGATCTGGACTGTATGATTGTACAGTGTTCAATAATGAACGATGTTTACCACAACTAAATACAGATTTTGAAGAATATAACTCAAGCTCTGTAAATAAACAAAACCCTCATGCTTCCAACTTGTTTTCTCCTGTTTGTGCACTGACACGGCCCCTTAGGTCTTCAAAAGCCTTCATGCTTTCTGCATCAAACCCTCCTGCGAACTGGAAACAAGCAAAATACTTCACTAAGTTTCGAATATATTGAAATTCAAATGGCAGCCTCCAGCTTTTAGCAACTATTTTCGAACTCCTTTCATTTTTTTTATTTAGGTTTCCATAGTATATTAGTATTATATCCTGTTTGTTATCTGCTACGTGGATGAGGTGCGTTCCATGAAAACTGAAATCATCTGATATTAGCTGAAGTAGGAATTTACCTGATGAACACGGAAGGCGAAACGCACTCCTTGAAGCAGTAAAAATTCTCTGTTTGGTTCCTTCTCTGCTCCACCCAATGCATCAAGTTCTGATGCTACCCGTTTCATGTATTTCCTTGCCAGTTGCACTGATGAGAGCTTGATCTGCAAGGAGAAACACGTCCATTAGGCATTTTATTGCAAAAATATCTAAGAGTACTCATACGCATCATCACCTCTTGTTGCATCCAGATGCTAGTGCAGTTCAGTAATTAGGTTTCTAAATGCTAACATTTCTCAAAGCATTTCATGCTTCTACATATTTCGTTGATTTTGGGATAACACAGTAGAGCCATTTACTGTTGCCATAACATAAATTGGCAGATATCCTCTATTCAGAACATCAATGAAAAGTGCAAGTTATGAGGTACAAATGTTGCATTCAACAATAATGAAGTTCGAACAATCAAGCTTCGAAGCATACCTTGCCTACGATACCAGAATCCAGCAACCAATCAACTGGAATTCCAAATTCTCTGTATCGCGAAATAGCCATGTCACGTGTACGCAATAGTGCATACACACTCTGTTCCACCCTGGTGTTTGAGATTGAACATGTAGAAGGTTTCAGACAAGATGGATAGTTTCTGAAAGCAGCAATATGTTCTGAACTGCATATTTTCGGGAAAGAAAAAGGGAAGGCCCTTCATAGGTGAGGTCATTAAACATGCATGAGAAGAGGATTACATACTTTTCAAGCAACTTGTACATTTTCTTCAAAGCAGCTTCACAAGGGAGTTTGGGATCATCATCGAAAGACGCCACTTGCCGCTCCAGCTTCGCAAGGTCCTGATATTCAAAGGCTGCCTCTCTTAATGCATCTGCTTTCCCTTCTGGCCAATCAAAGTGTTTGAGGACTGCTCGCTCATCAACCTTACAAAAGACAGAAACGTATATGTTCTCAGATGGTTTATTTAGCTAGTATGTATGTGTTCCCGCACATACAGTTGAACTAAAGCAAGGCAAGACTACACATGTTGAATTTTCTTGCTTAATGAGAATGCTAAACAAGAAGCGACCTTATCTGAACATTTTTCGGAATAAAGTTCTTGTGTTAACCCGAAAAGACAAACAAATAGACCATGGCATACAGATGAATTTCACATTCCCTCAGATATCAAAGTGTCTGAAAGGACGATAATAACTTATCCCTTTTTTGTTAAAAGAAGAGCAAATTCATCCCTATAACAGGCATACCAAGAAAGAAAGCTCCTCATCCAGCCAATTCACAAACATCACCAAATCATTTATGTTGGTAAAGGTAGCGGCTCGGACTTCAGTAGCCAGAGACTGCACAAAATCACCTTGAGTTTCGACATCAGCTTTCACCTGGACTCAAAAAAATACAGTATTAAGCAGTCAGAATTTACAAAAAGCCCACATACTCTGAATGCATTAAGTTAACTGCAATATAAAGAAACAGATCCGTACAGCTAACAAGAACGATGATCTGTTCTCAATCTCCCCAATCATATTGCTTCTAGCATCCGCTGCACCAGACGTTGAAGACACCAGCGATGTTGTATCCTTCTTAGACTCGCGTTTCATCAAGGACTGGTAAAATTCAACAAGTTCAGGAGCCCGGTGAACTTTATTACTGCCCACTCCCCCTCTCGGTAAGCTTCCTGGTGGAGGAGGTGGGGGAGGTGGCCCACCAGGCGGTGGTGGCGGTGGTGGTGGGCCACCCAGTGGAGGAGCAGGCACACCAGCTGGCACCCCGCTTACAGGATTACTATTTGCACCAGCTTCAGCAAATTTAGGAGGTGGACGTGGAACCCTGGGAGCTCTCTTCTCAATATGGGAAAACTGCATCCTACTCACCAATTGAGAATCTATGATTTTGCCACCACTATTTGATTGCTCGCTTGAGTCACCGGAGACAACTACTGCTTTCTCCTTCAACTGAGAAAGTTTTGGTGGCAAACTTATGGGTTTATTATCTGCTTTCGAAGCTCTAGACTCAAAACCACTAGAACTTAGCTTCGAACTCTCACCAAACCTCACAGCTCTTGCTTTTTCTGCTTTTTCCTTGATCTGCTTCTCCCTCTCCAACGCCAAGTTATGCCTATCTTTATACGCAGGGTACTTTTCATCTAAAACCCCAGCAACTGATTTAGACATCAACTGAAAAGACGAAGCAACCGTATTGAGAGAATTATCAGAAGAAACCTTAGGAGTTTCTGGAGAATCAGGAGCTTCACCAAATGTAGTGATGGCTACAGTATCACCAGCATTCCTCAACATAAGTGCTTCTAGTGGACCCCGTGGCCTATGGCTAATACTAGCCCTACTAGGAGAGCTCCCACCAAAAGACCTAGCTGGCGACGAAAGAGTACTGGAATCATCTTTACTTCTTCCACCCCATTTCTTTAGTTTCTGCATTAAACCAGGCTTTTTACTGATACTGCTATACCTACTTGTGGAACTATCAATTGAAACATTGTCGAAATCCTCACTTCCAGGTGAAGACGGGTGGGAAAAGTTGCTTTCTAGATCCGTGTCTCCACCTTGGCCGCGTTCAGATCCTGCATATTCTAACATTAGCTGTTTGGCCTTTTCTTGGGACCTGGGGCTTAAGCTTTTGCTGAGGTCACGAGCTGATGTTTTCCCAGAAGGGGTCTGGTAGTTGCGCAGCTCAAATCTCAAGCACGCATTGACCCAACGGAGGTACACTAGCTCCTCTACTTCGCTAAACCTGTTCATTTGAAGCCCCTCCACTTGCTTTAATAGGTCTTCGTTTTTTTGCCTCAAGTTGTTGACATCTTCTCTCACCCTGGCAACCATTTCGGTCTGCAGCAGCATGAACAAATGCAAGTTAGAAGAAGCAAACTTAATAAAAAAGCATGCACAAGCCATGCTCCAAATAGTTCTGATGCTCAATTTGTTAGTAATTGGACTACAATTTCTCTAGAAAGGTGATGCATGTTTAAAAGGCGATTTCTCTAGAAACTAAAGGCCAAATTTATGGGATCATTCATTAGGTACTAAGTCCACGGTCAAGGTTCTAAATGGCGCTTGGCGCTAGTAGGGCGGAGACCCACCTCCAAGTGCCAAGCTGCCTAGGCGGTCGCCTAGGCGGCGCCAAGCAATTCGGCGGTTTTTTTTTTTATAAACAAACCATTATCCAATCAAACTATATTACATGTATCCATAACGCAAGTTCAAACTTCAAAGTACAAACCCAAATGAAATTAAATAGTAATATATATAGATAAGATTTTGAATTGACATTTTGGCAATTTACGAAATTCAAGCACAATTTGTGGGGACTGCGAAATACCCAACACCAGAACGATCACTGTGTATGTGAGCAGATCACTGTGAGAGAGAGAGAGAGAGAAAGAGAGCCGAGAAAGAGAGCGAGACTGAAGAGAGAGCCGAGAGAGAGATACTGGCGGAAGAGAGAGAGACGATGGCGTCGACTAGAGCTCTGATCGACTGGAGTTCTTCACTTTCGTTTCGTCTCCCGCCTTTGAAGCTCTGATCGATTGGAGTACGGAGTGTTGAATGGGGGATGTAAATGTAATTGTAATATATATAGATATGATTTTGTAAAATTACATAATAAGCCTTTTTAGTTTTTGTACTTTTGATCCTAGCCCTTTTAGGTTAATAGTATACATTTTAAGCCTCCAAAGACTCCGCCGAGCCCACCAAGGGCCGCCAAACACCGCCATACCTCCCTGGGCGCCAAATCAAACGCCAAGGGGTGTTGGCGCGGCGGCGGGGTACCTCCAAGCGCCTAGGCGGAGCCTAGGCGGCCTCGGCGGCCGCCATTTAGAACACTGTCCACGGTAAATGTTTAACTCCATGTTACTAGCAAATGCCAACACCCTAGCCAACGATGATTTGGAACGCAATTTCTGAAAACAAGATACATCTTGGTTCCAAAACAGTAAATTAAGTGATTTGAAGCTATCACAAAGTTTTCTGTATTAATTTCGATACAGACCTTAACAATTTGCTTATGAGAAAACTTAAATGTGATAAACTGGTCAAGACAAATCTAAAAAAGTGGTCATAACCACCATGTAAATGTGTTCCAAATGTATAATTCACGAAGGAAAAACTATGTTTCGATGACTGTTTGTTACATGAAAGAAACACATTATAGTATTGATATTAGTTACAGATGCATATGCCTATCGTGATTTGTGCCACAATCTAGGACACACAGCATATCACGTTCTCATTACCATTCTTTGTATCAAAACAATTCACATTCTAGTAACATACGTCTCACACAATTCCAGATACTCAGATGTTTCACAAATAAACATAGGAGAAAGAGCAAAGCTGACAGCTAGGCATTATGTGCAAAAGAGTCACAGCACAGATACAAACAAGCTCATATGGTTCTAAAACTATGCAAAGAGAGCACATGAGACTTTTACCTCTGTCATCTCAGAGAGGGTTCTAATTCTGGCCTCAGCAGCACCTAGTTTAACAGTCAACTCCCTCTTTTCATGCTGAAGCTCTTTATTCTTCCTCTTCAGCTCCACCACCTCTACCTCTAATTCCTTCAAAGCCTTAAGCTGCTTCTCAACTTCTGAATCTTTCCTAAAAGCTTCTTCCTCCTTCGCTTGTAAACCACTCACTTGTTGTTTCAGCAACAAGAGTTGTCCTTTAGTCTGATTCGCTTCTAGTTGAATCTGTCTCTGAAGTTCCTTAATCTTAGTCCTAGCCGCCTCCAGCTCTTTTCTTGCAACAGCTCCATTAGAGATCTCTTCCTGAAGCTTTTTTCTCTCGGCCTGAAGCGATTTAATGGTTATGTTCAACATGTCGATTTCCACTGTCTTAATCTTAAGCTGCCTTTGCAATTCAGTGACATCCGATTCTTGCTCTTTCAATCCGTAGTATTCGAGCAATTCGCCTTCTAGCTTCACTTCCCTCTCCTCCAATTCCCTAACCAAACTACGCAGCCGTTCTAGTTCGCTTGCATTATTTGCCATCTCGGTTTCATAAACTTTGTTTTTCTCTTCTGTGGGATCCTTCTCCGTGTTGTACTTGTCGTTGACAATTGGAAAATCAATCTCACCAGATAAAAGATCTTCAAATTCAGGTAAGATATCATCTTCGAAATCAGGTGCCTGAGCAGGGTTTATTATGCCACTTATTAATTTAACCTCTTCTTTTTCCTCTTCCTCTTCCCCTTCCCCCTACGATACATAAATTACCTTGTTAAAATTCAAAACAAGGATAAATATAAGGGATTCTATATATTCTTCGCAACCGAATACATAGCAAGAAAGGCCAATTAAAGGTAAAACTGATTAAGTCTAATAAGATAAAGAAACTTGGTTTTGATAAAACTAGCATGAATACTCACTTCCTGTTCATTGATGCTATCAATAGAACCTGTGAAGTGCTCTTTCTCTTCCCCATCAGTCCTAGGTTGTTCAACGGATAATTCGCCATTCTCTGAGTCCCAGAATCACAAAGCCAGTCACATAAGATAATTAAAGACAGATGGTCGAAAACTAGAACACAAGATAAAACAAATAAAGCTCAACAACTCAACAACAAAACTCTCAACAAAAAAAAAAAAGAAGAAGCTATTCTTATAGCATGAAGCAAACTTTGTAAATTTAATAGTATTGAATGAAACTTGCACAACCCATAAAGTACCTGAAGTCTTAGTTAAAGTGGCTGATGACCTTGAGGCATTGACATTGATTTGCTTTATGGCACATGCTGCAATAGAAGCAGCAACCACAAAGCCCAGCCTAATAATCATGTAGATATAAATATTCTAGATAGGAAATACTTGACCTTTCTATCATCTACAGAGAAAACCCAGTTCCCAAACACTCCCCCACCCAGTCCTCCCCTAAGCCATAGCTCACGGTTCAGACCATCTGGCCACTTGAAATGCCACAAGAACAACCCAAAACGTACAATAGCTACTACCTTGAAAAAACCAAGGTTAGGAAAGCAATAACCAAGCAAAATCATTAGCCATTATCACCTTATAAGGTTTTTAGACCATTCATGGTAGAGAACTCAGCTCGAAGGAATAGAGGGTTTGATAAATGGATTTCCATCACAACTGTCGTGCTAGGAGACCACCAAAAGAAACTAGTGGCTAGTTTTTCTTGAAAAGGATTGAAATTGGGGCAATGGGTGGGACTAGTTTGTTCACTCATTTCATGAGGAGAAGATGCACAGTCAAAGAAGCAAAAATACAGACTGAAAAAGACTCCAGAAACTGTAAATCTGAAGAAAAGAATCATGGTCACCTAGGGTTTTTTCTGCCTCTTGGTCGAGGTCTCTAGGTTATTGGTTAAGGCCGTTAACAAAGATACTCCCTCCTTCCTAAATTGGATGTCAATTTTTGATATCCGTGCTAATTTCAACTCCTTATATCTTTCAATATAGATTTCAAAAAATATGCAATATGGATCTTGTTTGATAGTTCTCGATTAATTCTATTATACAAAATTTTCAAACTCATGAAAAATATTATAGATTGAAAGATATAAACGATGAAAAATGATACGAATTTTAAAAATTGTCATTTTTTTTTTTTGGGACGGAGGGGGTAATTATCTTGTCTCTAATGCCCAAAAGGAAAATAAAGAGACCATCCACTTATTGAGTGGTGCTTGTCTACCCGTCCAAGCTAATTGTAGGATTCTTTTTTTTATATTTCATATGTTGAGACTAACTAAGGTGCAAATTTTAAAGAGCTTAATCCCATCATTTACTTAGCTCAATTAAAATAAGAGCACTATTTTTTATGAACGGGCTCCAAAAAATCGATAGAACTTTAAAATTTTCAACCCAAAAAATCTAAAAAGGAAAAAAAACCTAAATCTCAGACTCCTAAGGGTCGACAACTAGGCCAAACCCTTGTGGTGACCCCAGTGGTCTGATTAATCCCAAGCTTCCTGAAATTTCCTTTTCTGTTGCAATTTCTTTGGTTGTCTATTAGAATATGTAGGATCTTTCCTTTTCATATTTTAGGAGGCTTCAGCGGTTGTTTGTCAGCTTTTACTTGCTTTATGAGCAAAATATATTTTAAAACATTTATTGTTTGCTTCTTTTCGAGTTATAAAACTTTATTCCATCCGTTTCTTTTTAAGTGTCCTACATTTCATTTTGAATTATCCTTAAATAAGTGTCTTTTTATAAAGTTAGTGGGTAAAAGTAATACATTTTATATTTTGCCCCTAAAAGTAGATTCTCTTTTGAAAAAATTGATAAGTAAAAATGTAATGATGATGTCTCCATATAGAATAAGTACATAAAGTAATATTTTGGGAAATGATTTTGTCACTCCTTTTTTTTTTGTTAACAACACTTCCCTGCAAGTGTATTTTTGCATCAAAATACACTTGCAGGGAAATGCCATTAACAAAAAAGAGAGTGACAAAATCAGCAGCCTATTTTGGAGGTACAATTATATTGACTCCTAAAAATATGTGAAAGTTAAATTGGGACACTTAAAAAGAGACGAAGGGAGTAGCATAAAGTTGCAACAATCGAGAAGCTATGTGTGGATAAATTCCGAATAGGAAAAATTTAAGAGCTGATGTTGTTCAGAATGCTAAAGAATTGATCTCATAAACTAATTCATGAGTCTTTAATAACAAAAAACAAAAAAAAACTCATTCTTGAGTTGAAATCTCAGACCAACGGTTCTGTAGTGCGACCAGTGTATTACGGAGTGCAGTACATGTCAATGTGCCCAATCAAAATTTTGTCATTACATAATCCCCTTCTCTCGAAATCTCTCATTATCGACATAGGCATCGGTATTTAGGCACCGTTATACCACTGAGTGGCCTAATTTCGCGTCCATTGCCAGCCCCGTTTGGATAAATAAGCTACGGTAGCTTATTTTTTGTCCTTATTCAAATTTTTTTCGCATTTTGTGGCTTATTATCAATTTTTTGGGGATTATTGCTTCGTTATGACGAAAGGAATCTAAAAAGTAAAAAATTTGAGTCGAAATCCAAATTTTTGCACAAAAAGACGAAAACGTGGCTTTCAAATTTAAACAAAAATTGGATTTCGATCAAAATTTTTTATTTTTCCGATTCCTCTCGTCATAACGAAGCAATAATCCCCAAAAAATTGACAATAAGCCACAAAATGCGAAAAAAATTTGAATAAGGACAAAAAATAAGCCACAATGACTTATTTGTCCAAACCACCTCCACCCTTTCCTAGCTAGTTTTCTATTTTTAAATCTCTTTTTTTTTTTTTTTGGGGGGGTGAAATCCTCCTATAGCCTATAGGTAGTTCTACAAACAAACAGATTAGATAATAATCCTAACTTTAATCCGATGCAAAATAAACATGCAAATTCCTCTTCATTTCCAAAATTCACTCTAAATGAAACCTGGTGTCAAACATGCCTTATGTTCGAACAACGTCAAATATATCAAAACATAAGGAAATGGAAAATCTCTAATTATCAACAGACAAAAAAATTAAGACCACCCACCTGTATGTTGGTCCATTAATATTTAGCAGCCACAGACAACTTGCATGTTCCTATTTTTGGCCTGACACAAAACACTGGTAAGGAAAGTAGATGGTGAATTTGTTAAAAATTAAAAAAGTTGGGGCTGAAATTTAGTACCTGTCATTTCGTTAACAGAAATGATACACCTACCGCGTCCCCGCCCACCGCATGCTCACCTGGCCCACTCCGGCTACCGGACGGCCGATCCGAACCGTCCAAAAATTCTATTAAAAAAAACCAAAATGGGCATGCGCGAGACTTAATGGCATCCGACCTGTGTAAGTGCTCGAACCAATCTTTCCTTTTTTAACGGTTAGGATCATCTGATTTTTGAAAGTTCAGATCGAGTACCTACACACGTCGGATGCCATTGATTCTCGCCAAGGCCCACTCGGTTTTTTTTATAGAATTTTTGGACGGCTCAGATCGGCTGTCCGGTGGCCGGTATGGGCCTGGCTCACTTGCGGTGGCAGTACGGTGGGTGGTATGCGGTGGGTGTATCATTACTCTTTGGTTAGTGGAATGGAGCATAGGGAAGAAATTGGCCAAGAGAAACCCTTCAAGATAACGCTGGACCCCTTTGTCAACCTGGCAGCCTTTTTGGCTTTTCTCTCACATTTGTTTTACTCCGAAGTAGGGCCCGCAAACGAATGGAATTGCTTGCGAGTAGCTCGTGATTTGGCTCGTTAACGTAAGGTTTGCATCGGCTCGTTTACCAATCGAGCTGAGTTTGGGGTTGAGTTTTAGGCTCGTTTACTAAACGAGCCAAGCTCAACGTACACTCAAAAGCTCCATTTGACTCGCAAAAACTCGGCTAAAGAGACTCGTTAACTAAATTAGTCAAGCTCAAATTAATCGTTAAGGGCTCAAACGAGCCAAGCTCAAGTTTAGGCTCGGTTAGTAAACAAGCCGATCTCAAACACTATGAAGCTCGGCTCGTTTGCACCCCTACCATAGAGCGTTTCTATTCCTCCCAGGTTGCATGACTTTTGTGGGAAAATTATTCAGTGCCCACATGGGCCCTTTTGTGATACAATTGCGTGGTGCTTCGAAGTTCGAAGCATGAACTCCCCATACAATATATAGCACCATATACAGTCTTACCAAATACGACATTAATCAGTCAATGAAAACACGAAAAGCTAGTATATCTTGATCATAAAACTATGAAACCCACAACCTCATAAGAGCCAAAGCCGCCTTATCCCAAACGCCTCTAGTGGTTCTGGCTCAATCTCGGTGATGTCCATTTCATCCATTGCCAAACACACACACACACACACTCTCTCTCTCTCTCTCTCTCTCTCTCTCTACTATGGATATAGCTATCAATATGGTGAGAGGTAGTTGGTTGGCCACGTTCACTGGCGGCTCCAAAAATTTTGTGATAGAGTGTTCAAAATTTACCTTAACTCTACTAGCTGATATATTAACTAATAATATATGTACAAAATCTCATATAGTTGTATAAATAGTACGGTTAAAAAACATAACCTCTATTCAAGAAAAAAATTAACTACGAGGTGAAATGAGAACTTAAAAATGTGTACTGTACTATTTTTTTTGAAAGTTATTGTATTTCATAGTAGACAGTGTTTCAAGAATGGAAGGGTTGAGAATGGAGGGGATAAAATTTTACTGTTGTCCTAAATGAGTTTTCATATTTGTGCTAACGTTTAACTAGCACATGTATTAATCTATTAAAATTCTTTTGAAAGAAATTTAGCAGGGTTGACCTTCTCGAAAATATGTTGTTCTTTCTATCGTAGTTTTAAATTCGAAGGAATATTATTCAAGTTAATAGGATTTGTAATGTAATTGAATTTTTTTAAAATTTTGTCAGTAATGTTATAAGCTAACTAGACCAAAAAAGAAGAAGAAGAAGTTATTGTCATGAATGCGAAATCAACACATTTAGATCATCGATAATAAAGATAGAGAGAGAACGGATAATATAATACTTACACCGATAGATTCTTTTTTTCACAATATTTTTATTATGATTATAAGCTTTATATATTTGAAATAATGTGTAAGGTGTTCAAATATGAATTATCAAAATTGATGGACTATAATTGGATTGTGATTGAGTTTTCAATTAGTTTGGGTTAGGTGTCCAATTCTTTTAGGGTCAGTGTTTAAGACTTTTAAAATTGGCTGTTCATTGATATTTACGTTGGGTGTTCAAAGAAAATGTAGCCTATAAATTCTACATCTATTCTAAGAAAAAATAATTGTTCGAGTGTTCAGCTGACCATGAAACCCTCCATGTGCAGCTGCCTCTGGCCAGGTTTGTTACCCCAAAGACTTTTGAGCTTTTCTCTTTTGCTTTAGGTTGGGCCGGGTTTCAACACAGACCCAACTCAAGTGTTAGCCGGGCTAGCCCAGCTACCTCGCTCGTGGGCTGGCTTCTGACTTAGGTTGAGCTTTGGGAGGTATGAGGGCCTCTGCTCCAAATGATAGGGAAAATGACGGGCAATAAAGTATTTTGATAATTAATACCCGCTAATAATATGCTAAAAATATTTTTTAATACTGAAAAATGTCTTGGCGGGTATTAATTATCAAAACACGTCATAGCCGTCATTTTCCCCAAATGATATGGCCCTTGTTACCAAGGCTCCGGGTATATCTTATCTTTATTTTTCGCCGGCCTCTAATATACGTGAATTACTGAAAAACAGCCATTTTATACGGGGGTTCTTCCAAGCCGTCTTGATTTGTCACCGCATACCCCCACCCCATGTCACATCCTTGTGCCGAAGCCCTGTTTCGAGTGATGTACCCAAAAACCCCCAACTTTATTACTTGCGTGCATCTCCCCGGCCATGGCATCGACCTGCCTCAGTTTCCAGCTCCTCTAGTATGGTCATCACTTTGGCATCGCCTGCAGGAGCGCTGCCACCACACACACAATCACAGACCAGAACTGCCGCCCCACCCCAACCGCCACAAATCACCTCAATGGTCGTGGTTGAGAAAGAGGCCGTCATGTTGAAAGTCCTCGTGGATCGTCGTTGCAAATTGTTAGAAAGTTGGAAGTCCTAGTGGATCTCAAGTATGAAGTTCTCGTGGATCTCATAAAAAGTTCAGTTTAGTTTTGTGGGTGTGAATTGTGTGATTGGGGCCTATAAATTGTGGCAGTGAATTCTAATTCTTAAGGGGTTGTGTAATTTGGAGATTTGAATTATGGTTGTGAATTATGTAAGGAATGTGAGGGTGTGAATTGGGGCGACATTCATATTTCTCAAAATCTACACCCTAAAAACAGAATTCACATCCACTAAAAACAGAATTCATGGCCTATTTGATAGAATTTATATGCTTTATTTGATAGAATTCACACCCCTTAAAAAGCCCTATTTGACAGAATTCACCACATATTAGATAGAATTCACATGCCCTATTTGACATAATTCAAACCCCTTAAAAACAAAATTCACCCTGTTATTTGACCGAATTCACATGTCCTATTTGTCACAATTCACACCCCCTAAAAACAGAATTCACCTTTCTAAAAACAGAATTCACATGCTATATTTGACAGAATTTACACCACCTAAAAACAGAATTCACCCCATATTTGACAGAATTCACACGTCCTAAAAAACTGAAAATAGAATTCAAAACCTTGTATTGGACACAATTCACCCCTCCCCCCCACCCAAATAGAGTACACCCCTTATTTGAAAGAATTCATACTTCTTAACAATAGAATTCACACCCTTTAAAAAAGAATTCATCCATATTTGACAGAATTCACACCTTAGAATTCACCCGCTAAAAATAGAATTTAACCTCTTAAAAATAGAATTCACACCCCCTAAAAACCCCCTGAATTCACTTGGACTTTTATGAGATCCCCTAGGACTCACTTGGAACTTGAGATCCATGACGACTTCCAACTTGAGATCCATCACAACTTCCAACATGAGATACATGGTCAACAGAATTGATTGAGATTGAGCAATAGTAATGATTTGAATCATAACTCGATGATTTGAATCTCAATTGCCGTTTCAACCGCGGTCGATCAACTCCTCTCGCTCCAATCCTTGCTCCTCCTTGCCGCCGTCCTAAATGAAATGATCGACTAGTTGCCTGCCATCATAAATGAGGAGCAAAAGAAAAACATTAAAACAAGGGCAAACTTGTAAAATCACCTTTAAAAAGGGGCCAGATGGGATACCGCTATAAAACAGGATCCGCAAGGAATGACAACAAGAAAATAGGACCGGCCGATAATTTCCGGTTTTATACATGGATGTGGACCCTGTATCTTGATGAAGATCAAATACTCTCATTTCCCCACTAAACAATATGCAAAAAGGAAGAAAAGAGAATAAGGGAAAGTTGCACTGTACATCAGTTCGAACATCCGGTCTCTCACAAGAAAGCGCCTCTTATTCGTATTACATAAATATGGTTTACATTGAAGCTAAAGCAGTACTAAAAGAATCTAGTTAATCAAGAGACAGAAGAAGTTCAAACCAATATGTTATTAACTCAGAAACCAAGCACAATCATGTAAACGGCAAAGGAGGTACTGCAGGCTCTGGCTTACAGCAGAATTGGTAAACGGCATAGGAAATAGGCTGATTTCAAGCCTTGAACACTCGCCACGGTGATGGGGAGCGAGTAGAACTTGTCGTCTCTAGGTGATGCTGCAGATTGTTGAAAATGGATGCATTTACACTCAACTACACACCTAAAGATTCCGAGTCAGTACATTGACTGGTTTCAAACAATTTGGAGGACAAGTGATCTCTTATCTCGAGTATACGGTCTTAGTAGCATGTTGATTTTGGTGCTTCGGTGAAACTGCAGCTAATATAACAATCCCGCTGAGAAGAGCCAACACAATTCCTAGACCGTTGACAATCATGGACTCCGTTGAATGCTTCAATACATTTCTCTTTGTTTGCAAGAATGTCAACTTCTCCAATAGCCCTGTCTCAGCTGTCACCACGGCTAAGCCATAGGTATATAGACCCAGGAAGATGTGCCAAGGCAAGACTTGAACCCTTGTCGTTCGCCTCTCCCCTCTGTGCCAAAAGCTCAAGAAACCCATCAGCCACTGCACCCAAAAAGAGCAGAGATAAAACATCAGAAACTGCTCTTTTAAACGTAACACAAAAAGAGCATCATGTAAAGGATTATAACTCAGTTCTCAAGTACTGAAATTTGAGCAAAAAATTTGCATCAGTTCATCATGCAAAGGATTATATCTCATTTCTCCAGCATCGAAATTTGAGCAAACAATTTGGGGAGACATGGACCATTCTGCCTGTGAATGTGAGCCAGTTATGTGTCTGGTGGGTAAGCAAGGCAACTTAACCTCAGCAGCAGCAGAACGGTATTGTCTTAATCCTTTCACGGTTAACTTGCTGTCCCTCTTAAGAGCGTAACAGATTTGATAACAGCATAACTGTATCTTCTTAATCCCGTACGGTTGAGTTACTCTTGCCATTAAGAACCTTTAAGCACTTAAACGAACGTTACATTATTCTTTTATTATTTGCCTCTACAGTCTACACGGTAAAGAAGGCTACGGTCTGTCTAGCTTAAAGTTAAACCCACAAAAAATGTAAAACTCTCATGACTTGACTGAAACAAGAAAAATATTCGCTAACTGAAAGCCGCCTTCTTCTTCTTTTCCGAAAGGGAAAACTCAAAGCTAGTGATATTGTGGAGGGGCCGGAAACAATAGTGGCACGCTATGAATGCCAATGAGTGTGGATGGCCCATACTTTTAAGAAAGGAAGCAGAAAAAGATGCCAGAAACGTTGAGCTTGGTCTAAAATATTGTGAAAAAAGGGGGAATATTTGACTATACGAAATGAAAAACCGAGTTGGCCTAGTGGTCAAGACCAGAGATTTAGGAGTTTGCTCCATGTTAAATCTCATATTCGAAACCTCTTAGATGCTGTAACATATAAGCTTTGCTTTGACTTTAATTGGGATCGAGTCGACAGGTCTTGAACACGCCGGTGTGGCTCTTCGGGATGGCAGATCCGTGCTCCAGATTTCATATGTGCTTTTTAGGATTTGAGTCGGGTGTCCTTGTGGATTCTCTATTACCTTTTCCGCGACGGGTATGCACCTTTTCCGCGACGGGTATGTACGGACATTTCACTAGGCCTGCTCTTGCAGTAGGTGCTTAAGTCTAGATTTTGATAATTTTGGTTCATTATTTTATCATATCATATGATGATTATTGTGATGCCTTCTGGCTTTGATATATGGAATTGACGAGTTTCAAAAAAAAAAAAAATCCTAACACGAGGCATTGCTCAGTATGCTATTATGGAATTAAGAACAAACCTGAGCCCCAAACAAGAAAACGCAGATCAAACCCATCCATGAATGCAAACTGAAGAAATTAGCCACAATCCCATCTTGACCATGGAATTTCGTCCAGATCCCAAAAATCCCACAAGCCAAAGCCACTCCTTGAAGACACAAATGCACCGATTTCTTCAAATTTCTTGAACCCGGCAACCATCTGTGCACCAAAATCGCTGAAAAAATTAAAAACAAAATCCATCAAAACCCAAATTCTCAAATCTGTTTCTTCTTCCAATAAAAAACCCTCCCATTTCGTAAAACCCTTTAAAAATAGAAATGAATAAAGAAAAAATTCTGCTCTGCTTCACCTTCTCCACTGATGAGAATGAACCCAATCACCATTAGCAATGGATGGAGCACCTGTTCAAAAAAAAGAAAAAAGAAAAAAAGATAGCACATAATGCCTTTGCCCAATTGTATGTGATGCATACTTGCAAATGTGTTGTGCATATACAAAGGGGGAGTGGGGATTTACATCATAGATGAGGAGTTCACTGTAGGGAGGAGAGCGAGGGAGGGAACTTGTTTTGAAGCCAAGAGCCCAAATGAGGACAAGAAGCGCAACAGTGAGAGCTGAGAGTCTGGCAAACAATAACAGCAGAGGGAGTAGTGAAGCAGAGGCTGTGGCCATGGTTTCCCTTTCTCAAAAACCTCTCTTTGAGGCTGTTCAGTGTTGTTGAGTGTGAGTCACCGACAATGGTCTAGATCTGCAATGTACTAGTACTGTACAGAATTGAGTTTTTTTATCTAAAAGTACTACTCTTTATTAGTTAAAAAAATACAAAATCAAAGTGAAACATAATCTTTACACGTAGTATCTGTGATGGGCTCCATCTTCAGTCTGTATT
Source organism: Rhododendron molle (assembly GCA_025413875.1). NCBI lineage: Eukaryota > Viridiplantae > Streptophyta > Magnoliopsida > Ericales > Ericaceae > Rhododendron > Rhododendron molle. Next base: position 33,008,262 of record CM046396.1, read on the forward strand.
TATTGGTAGGTAGGGAGGGGTAATTGGTGCATTTTGGACTGACCAACTGTACCATTTAACTTAGAGGTGCTAATCCCCCTCCTGACACATCCCCTCCGGGCCCCATCTCTCTTTTTTCGGTTTACCCCCGCCCCCCTCTCTCTCTCTCTCTCTTTTCTTTCTTTGTTTACATTTTGCTTCTTTTTTTCCTTTCCTTTCCAGTTTTTTTTTTCATTTTATTTTCTTTTATTTCTTTCCAGTTTAAATTTTTTTTCTTTTTTTTTCTCTTTAATAATAGGTTCAAGTCTAATTCTAAGCTTTGTAAAGTAATTGAGAGAAAAAAAAAGTGTTTCAATTGATCATGTTTATCCGACTGTTTTATTTTTCTTTTTTTTTGTCCTTTATAGATTAAAAAATATAGTTACAAAAATAAGTGTTTCAATTTTCAATAGTGATTCAATCCGTTTGAACCATTGCAAAGATGTTATTTTTCTGATTATTTCATCATAACTGATCATAATAAATTTTTTGCTCCAATGCCTTTCAATGGACACCCTAAGAGAGTCCTGAAACTAAATAATGAGTCTTAGGGTGCTTGTCGAAAGACCTTAGAGCAAAAAATTCATTAAGATTACAATTAGTGTTCGGGAACTAATTATGAAATGTATTTTGCGCAAACGACATACTAATCCAGAATACAAATGTTATATTTAGGATTATTTTTTTAACTATAGTACAATTTAATAAATTTGTTAACCGTTATTTAGCATAGATCATCTTAACTAATTCAGTAGTATGTTGCTTCAAAACAACGGGCACAAAAATTCTCGTTCTAGCACGAGCCGTCCACCTGGTGTTACTTGAAATCCTAATAACCGTCTGGGAAATGTTGTTAATCTCAGCATGGGTTAAGACTTTCTTTTTCTCTCGAAACTAAAGAGGTTGGAAAATTGGAAAAACTATATATTTTTGTGGTAGTTTAAACGGTATAAAGAGGTTGAAAAATTAAGTGTTCCAAAATTCAATCCGTTTGAACGGGTGGAAAGATTTTAGTTTTCTGATCATTTTATTCTAAATGGGCATAATTAAATTTTGACTGTAGGACTCTCGTTGATTAATCCTAAGAAAGTCGTAGAATCAAATATCTCTTAGAGTTAATCAATGAGAGCCCTATAGTCAAAATTTAACTATGACCATTTAGGATAAAATGATCAGAAAACTAAAATCTTTCCACCTGTTCAAACGGATTGAAATTTGGAACACTTAATTTTTTAACCATATTTTTTATACAGTTTGTATGTACTAAAATAACAACCTTGTTCCAAAAAATTTCGGATGCTAGGAAAAATTTTGTCTGTTTGAGTTTTAGATAAACCAAATCTTCTTTTTGCCCTTTCTTTTTTGAATAAAAACGAACTATTAAAAAAAATTAATAATTAACAAAAATTTGACACAAAACTAAAGAACGCGATTTTTTTTTTTAATTGAAAAAGGATTATAACTTTCTCCCTTATAACTTGAATTTTTTTTCTTTTTTTAATTTTTAATTATTTTCTTTATTTGTTTTTTTTCCATTTTCCTCCCTTCTTTTTTTTGGTTAACTCAATCCGGTTATTAAAAAAAAAATGAAGTGGTTAGTGGTCTAGGCAACTGAGCAACCGAATAATTTTTCCTCCTAGGTTTCGCAAAAAACAAAATTTTCTTTCCGATCAAAAAAAAAATCAAACTGAAAAGAAAGAAAGAGTAATAAAGAGAAAAAAAAAAAAGAAAAAAAAGATTCAAACTGGATAGAAATAAAAGGAAATAAAGTGGCCAAAAAAAAAGTGCAAACTGGAAAGAAAGAAAGAAAAGGGGAAAAAAAGAAGAAGAAGGCAAACCGTAAAGATGGTTAAAAAAGGCATTTTTTTTATACAGTTATTAAAAAATATGGTTTAAAAATTAAATGTTCCAAAATTCAATCCGTTTGAACGGGTGGAAAGATTTTAGTTTTCTGATCATTTTATTCTAAATGGTCATAATTAAATTTTGACTATAGGGCTCTCATTGATTAACCCTAAGAGATATTTGATTCTAAGACTTTCTTAGGATTAATCAACGAGAGTCCTACAGTCAATATTTAACTATGGCCATTTAGAATAAAATGATCAAAAAATTAAAATCTTTTCACCCATTCAAACGGATTGAATTTTGGAACACTTAATTTTTCAACCTCTTTATACCGTTTAAACTATTATAAAAATATATAGTTTTTCCATTTTTCATTATTTCACCATCAATATTAGGCTCATTTGATAGATTTCGTTGAGTAGATTTCAAAAATATAAAATATATTTTAAATAAATACGTCAACAAAAAGTTATTACCATTTAAAATTTTATAAAAAAAATAAAATGGAAGAGAGAGACAGAGAGAAGGGGTGGTGTCAGGATTAGCAATTTACTTTAACTTATTGGTATTGAAAGCCGCAGGTGTCATGAATTAATCCTATTTATCAGAACGAAACAAGCATGATTAACAGCTTAGTTGACAGAGTAATATATACAAGTGCATCGAATGATTTTGTACCCATACTTGTGAACACACTTACTGTCTCTATAATACTATGTAGGGTACACATGCGTATTTATGGACGTTTGTGTGTATGCATGATTAAAAGGCCTGACACTCAAGTTTGTTCCTTTCTGGTTCTCAGATTCAAACACTCCTCGGTGTTATTACGGGGTTAGTCCATACGTGACTTTCTCCCTACTTCAATTGGATCCTCCAGTACCAGTTGAAAGTGAAACTGATCCTCTTAAGATTAGTTGCATTATGCGTATGTTAGCTCAGACACTCTGAGTTATTTAAAAAAAAAAAAGTAACTGAGAAAATTGATTTTGGCCCAGCGGCCTTTAACCATGGTGTTCGACGGGAGAAAAAGGGAAGAAAGTGGTGGTTCAACGTGGTGCACGAAATATTGTACGGGAAGAAAGTTAGCTCAACGACGATGATGGATGGAACAGAGTTATCGGAGAAATTGGTGAAAAGGTGCCAAGAGATAATTGAAGAAGAGAGCACACAGTTCAAGTGGGAGAAGGGTGATGTTTTATTGTTGGACAACTTGGCCATCCTCCATGGTAGAAGGCCCTCTCTTCCTCCTAGAAAAATCCTTGTTGCTACTTGCAAATTAAGTAGCTTCCATATGAAATCCCTATAGCAGCTTGTGGCATATATTAAAAGGTGGTGCATGCATTCGGCATTGAGCTAGCTCAATCAAATGTTGTTTTAATTTTCTTAATTGTCAGGTGATGTTTTGGTTTCATTGTTTGTGTGTATTAAATAGATATTTTCCAAATATCTGTAACCGAAAGCATTGCTTAGTTAATTTCAATCACACCCGCAACGGAAACATAACGAAAATGATGCATAGAAAGACGTATTGTTTTGATTTGACCCCAATGCGTACTCACGGGAGAGCGATCAATTTTCACTTCAACATGGTGATTAATTTCTATTTCGAAAGATAAAATATCCTATCGGAACTTGTTTGAATGCCTAGGAACTTATTATCATTGTCCAGGTACTCTTGAGGTAAACATTAAGTACAAATACTGTATCAGGGCCGTCCGTAAGGTAAAGTGGGAGATGCAATCGCTTACCGCATCCAAAATTTAAGCAAAAATTAGGACCCCATGCTCCATATAAGACATTAACATATACTCCATAGTAGTTGTTCTGTGTTTTAGCATACGTCGAGTTCTAGCATTATTGGTTTGTGTGAGGTGATTGTACCCAAGATTAACCCTCCAAGTCTGTTAGGTTAAAAGACGGTGTTTGGATGATGACCCCACCTGCTGATTGATGAGGATTTGAACGGTAGATTTTCTTTGTTGTTGGGTTTCAATTAGGTTTGTTTTGGGGTTGACATGCATCTTGCCAATCCCAGATTGGGTCTCGAATTGGCACATGATTGTTTTTAATTAATTCTGTTTGGAAATATGATGCCGTAAATTTTTGTTCTTTTTAATCTTTGGAATAATTTCAAAGATTAATAAAATTTTCTTTTTGCCGTTAAAAAGAAAAAAAAAAGCGTCTTGCTCTTTTGGCAAAGTAATTTTTTTTAATTTATATTTCTTTGTTGGATTTAGATATAGACAATTTACAACTCTTGTACCTCTTTGTATTATAAATTAGTTGTTTTAATGGTCGTAGATGTTACTCAAATTTTAAATTTTTTGCACACCATAAATGTTTTTATTATAGAAAAGTTACAATTTCAAAATACACTTTTAAAATTAAAAGAATACACATCTACAAACTTCTATGCCTATTTCATAAGTATGGGCCGTCAGTCACTAATAATTTTTTTGTAGCTAGTAATACGTTTTAACTTTTAGCAAATTAATAAGAATAAGATAAAGTATGTTCCAAAATATTGACCCCACTGTCAGAGATCCCTGACTCCGTCCCTGTGCATGACCCACGCCGAGAATCATGGGTCAAAATATGGACCGGATTATACCGAAAATATTTTCAAAGCTAGCCAATTTAAACAGTGACCAATAAATGCATTGGAGCGTCTAACCAATTGTCCCACGAAGAGCAAAAGAATCGTATGATCGACTTTCGTAGCTCGACCTGTTCACCTCTCAGATTTTATAAGTAGTAATGGTGGAATTTCCCTTCACACGTGATCAGCTTACAAGAACTTGTCAGAATACATATAAGTTAACATAAGTAACATCCTTTTTTATCACACATTTCCGTTGGATTCATACACTTAGTCTCTCACGGGACACGTCGCAAGTCTGAAGTCTTTCTGGTCATGCTCCATAGAAGTTATGTTGGGTTTTGCCCATGTGAGAAAAGAAAAATTGGACTTGGGGTTTCACTTCCCACGTGGTGTGGACGTAGATGCAAGGAACAAGGTTAATTGATGGTTTTTGGTTGTTTCTTTAAAGTGGGGTCATGAAAGGCAATGAGATTTGGCTCGGGCTGTGTGGGGCTCCGATTTGAATGACTCACTTTCCTTGGACTGAGTATGGGATCTGCTCTTGCCCTCCTCCTAACCTGCAAAACAAAACACGACTAAAGACCACACCGGAGGCCCTCCGGGATGGCCCTCCGGTGCAAGAATCAGTCAATCTTGCAGAGAAAGGGAAAAGGAGAACAAGAGCTTGGGTTTTAGGGTTGTGTTGTTTTGTACCTTTCACCAGAAGGCATAATGCTGCATTTATAGGGAACCCGTAGCTTGGTCTCCAAGATTGCTCATGCGTTTGACACGTGTCGGCTGACATCACCCTTACGTCACATTTAGGGTTTCGTAACTGTTTGGAAGGTGAGCTGGCACCTTCACGTGCTCCTCATCATTATCTTTGATAACCGTTCGGCTGACGTCATGATCGTCATTATGACTACGGTTGTTATTCCCACGTGGGTGAGCTGGAACCTCTGGCCCCCACACTCGTTCAAGACCGAGTGTGGCAACCGAATGTCGAAGGAGTCACTGAGCCGAACGTCGTGAGCGAGTAACGAGTGAGTTAAGAAGCGACTGTGTGACCTTCGGCCTAGCTGAGGCATAAGGATGTTATCAATTGGACGTCTGGCTGAATCAGGAATGATTCGAGAATCCCTCGGCTTGGTTCGAGTCATAGAGTTCGGTCTGCTACAATAGCCCCTCAGTTCTTGCCGAAGTCCTTCGTTCGGCAGGAATTGACTTCGGGAAAAGGCCGAGCTCCAGCATCAGCCGAGGGTCCAATCCTTGGCTTGCAACGGTCGAATCCGAGCTTCTGATCATGTTGACAGGTGTCGAAAGGGGGAGGGGAGTGTCAGTTGAAAGAACGCATTGGCAGGTGAAGGGACGGGTGCAGCAGTCTGCAGCTGGCAGTGGACACGCATCACGCTCTGGTTGGTTGGAGGTTCGACAGAGTTATGATTGCGCAGGAAATTTGAAATGGGTCGAACCTCTATAAATAGGGGCGAGGGAGGGGAGAGAATACTTCTTCTCACACTTTCTCTTTCTAGAACCAGAGCCTCTCTCTCTAAAACTCGATCCAGACTTCGATCTCCTTAAAGCTTCACTCAGATCTTCAACTCGAGTAGCAGAAAACTTCAAGTAAGTGATCGATCCCCTCTAAATATGCACTATTTCAACTTTCATGCATTTTATGGCTTTTTTGGGCGTTTTTTACTCTGTTTCGAATAATGGAATCTGGGTTTGAACAGTGATGTTCATCCCAGATTCAACCTGTTCTTCCGAGCCTCTTTGAGGTGCTTAGGATTTAGACGAACCTTAGGATGGCCGAACGACCTAAAGGAGGCAATGTTCTTCGCCAAACGTTGAATGGACTTTTAGGAGTGCCGAGCCTCAATAGAATAGAAATGACTCGTGAGCCAATAGGACTTTAGCCGAGACTTTTGATTTCTACTCTTTGCCGACGTGTCTCTGAGGCTTTGGCTTTTGCTTTTTCTTAAAATAATTCCGGCTTCGCTGATCTCTGTTGTGGACCGGATGATCTTGTCGCCTCCAGTAAGCGTCAGCTGATCAACCAACTGATCGCACAACGTAGAGCCTTACGCCGAGCGGAAGAGTCAGTATCCACGAGGATGTCTGCGACCTCCCCAGCTTCCGACGACTCTAATGTCGAGAAAGTTTATGAGTATGATGCCGAGGGTTACGCTACCGAACTCGAGATCAATTTTACTGGCGAGACCGAGTCCGAGACCGAGCCCAGATGGGTCATGAGGCCCAGTCGAGGTTTACATCTGAGGCCGAGGCTTTAACTTCGGCGTCAAAGGACGACGACTTATTTGACAAGGGCCTTTTATGCCCCTATGCGCACTACTTCAGCGGGGATACGGCCGAGTACGAGGCGTTCCGCGAGAAGTACGGCATTCCTGCCGACGTCTATCTTCACAGAGTGAAGAGTGACCGGATTAAAGACAAGAGGGAGGACCGCCCAGAGCACATCACTGTGCTTCTCATGGCCATTTGCGAAGCCGGACTTTGATTCCCCTTCCACCCGTTCCTCAGGGAAATCCTCTGGAAGTTCAGTCTCTGCCCGCACCAGCTCGCGATCAACAGTTACCGAATCATAATGTCGGTGATTGCTCTGATTGAGAGCCAAAATCTAGATTTTAGCCCGAGCGACCTTTTCCATGCCTACACGATGTCTCGGCATGGCAAATCCGGCCGTCGATTCCTGACGACGCGTCCAAAAAAGGAACCATTGATAGAAGGGCTTTCTGACACGGACAAATGGGCCAACTTCTTCTTGGAGGTCCGAGGTAACTTTGAATTTGGTGGGATTACTCGCAGCCACCCCATTCCTCGTTTTATTGACTAGAGAGGTAAACAATCCGAATCTTTTCTTTATAGACTGTCACTTCCGTTTCAGTTACTGCCGAGGTTATTGATTATCTCTTCATTCTTTCCTTCCTCTTTTTTTTAGAGCTCGGACCCATATCGAAGACTCTAAATTCTACGGCTCGGGAGCTGGCTTGTGATACACTTCGAGCCCAAGGTTGCCGACACGCTCCCACTTTGCTGGACTACGAGCCCTCCAACAAGGGCGTGTTGAGGAAAAAGGGGAAAAAGAAGACCGCTGAGCTGAGCGAGGAAAATCAGCAGGAAAGGGAAGATCGACCTGCTGTCGCCCCATCCAAGAAGAAGAAGAGGGGGGACCTCTGGAGCCGAGGGAGTCCAACAGAAGAGGCAACGAGGGGTAAAGCTTCCGAAGGTTGGATATACCATCGAAGAGTGGCTCACCCCGCTCGGTCTTGACGAAGTCTCCGAGCCAGCGCTTCCTGGGTTCAACGTTCCGCTGAAGATTGTTGAACCGAACACCGAGGAGATGTCTCGAAGAGGAATCCCGAGGCCCGTCATCCCAACTAGGTCCAAGGCTCCCTCTGATCAGCAGCAAAGGGAGAAAAGACAAAAAGTTTCAGAGGACGCTCTTCCACCGAACGCCTCAAAAACACCTCAGGCCGAGTCTTCCAAAGCTCCGGCTCCCGAGAAGCAAATGAACCAGCCCTCTCCTCATGTCGACCTCACCGACCCACCAGTGTAAGACACTTCAGCCCCTCGTACGCCTTGCCCGACGGTCGAGTGGTGCAATTAAAGGATTCGATGAAGGAAGAGCCGGATCTGGCCGTTACCCTTTTAAGGGGCTTGTCCCTTCCGAGGGACTGCGACCAAGTCCCAAATGACCTCATGCTGAACCTTAGGGAGATGTGCTCCCACTTGGTCCAGGTATGTCTTAATTGATTTCGGAGTTCCATTCTTTGCTTGGTTTCCTCACTTATCCTTACATTTTCCTTGTCTTCTTTGTACAGGCTGGTCAGGCTGCTTTGAAGGCTTATGATAAAGTAGATAAAGTCCAGGCCGAGCGGGAGCGCTACCGCTCTGAACGGGACTCCTGGCGAACGAAGTGCAGGATTTCCGAGACGAGCGCTAAAGAAACCGAGGCCGAGGTGGACAAGCTGAAGAAGCAGCTTGATGAGGCCAGGACTGCTGCAGCTGCTGCTGCCGAGGCCGAGATGAAGAAGCTGAGGGAGGAGGAGAAAGGTAAGATGAGGGTGGCCGACGCCAAGGGGTACGAGGCCGGCATTAAACGTGCCGCGCTGGAGTACACCCAAATAGCGCATAAAATGGTGAATGAGGCACTGGAGGAGAGGCTTCCGGATTTCTATAAGCTGGGCTACGCTGCAGGAGCTGAGGCGACGGCTGGGGTGATGGTGCTGCAGACTGACTCAACATTTTTGAAGCAGCTGCCCGAGCCTGAAGTCCCCGACCTCGAGCTCCCATATACTACCGAGGAGTGTGAGCCTTTGCCCCCCGAGGAGGATGAGGATGAGGAGATGACCGAGGCAACGACTATTGACAAGCCTGCCAAAGGAGATGAAACTGGAAAAACAAACGAGGCCGAGGGCCAGTAATGGGAAGTTTATTCCTTGAACCAATAGCTGCTTTTTTTTCTGAACTTTCCGTAAGTTTTTGTTGAATTGTTTGAATGGACTGGACGGCTCCGAATGTTTGGAGTTTACTGTACCAGATGTAATAGTTTGAACAGTAGGATATTTTGTGCCGAACAAATAGCTTTGTTTTGACTTACTTTGAATGTATGCTTTCATTGTCCAGTTTTTTGCACTTTATGTCTTGGCAATGTTTGCATGTGCTGCCTGTTTTAGCCTTAGAAATATTTCAAAAGATTTTGTGCCAAGGGTTTCGAACCCTATGTAAACATTAACTTGTTAACAACCCCTATTTTGATATAAGGCTTGGCTCATGTGCCATCCTTATGTCAAAAATAAAAAGCTAAGTAAATGTTTGAGATGTGGCCTTTTGTTCAAATCAAAAATGAACGTAGCCGATCGTTGTTTAACTGGTAAGTTAAATGCTTGGGTGAAACCGAACGTCCAATCGTCCGAGTTGCACGTTTGAGTGTTGGATTCAAGATCCGAACGTTTTCCTGTGGTCATGTAGCCGAACTGAGTGACCGAAGTCGATGTTTGAAGAATTAGATAGCAAAGACGAGTTGGCAAGTAGGGATAAAACGGAGAAGCCTTTTCATTCAACCAAACTTGTCAAAACAAGTACAAAAGCTTTCCAAGTAAAGAAAACAGATAGTGGCTGAGATGAACTCATGCCGAGTGCTACTTCAAAGGTACGCTTTACGAAGATTCAAAGCATTCCAAGGGTTCTTGATCTCCCTTCCATCCTTATCTTCCAATTTGTATGACCCGTTGCCCACTTCTTTGATCACACGGTAGGGACCCTCCCAGTTAGGTTTGAATTTGGTTTTCTGGCTTGCCCGAACAACCTTCTTCCAAACCCTGTCGTCTGGTTTGAACTTTTTGAGCCGAACGCTTCTGTTATAGCCCCGAGCGACTTCCTGTTGGTAGCTAGCAAGCTTGAGTTGGGCGTCGTCTCTTTTTTCCTCGGCCAGAACTAGCTCAGTGGCCACAGCGTCATCATTGGTCTGGGGATCGAAGGTTTCAGAGCGCAGTGTTGGGAACCGGGATTCGAGTGGAATTACAGCCTCTATTCCGAAGGCCATAGCAAAGGGTGTTTGTCCCGTCGATCGTCTCGGAGTGGAGCGGTAGGCCCAAAGGACACGAGGAAGCTCCTCGGCCCATTTTCCCCTCTTGGAGTCAAGCCGACGCTTAATACCAGCACATACGGTCTTGTTTGTTGCCTCGGCTTTGCCATTGCCTTGAGGGTAGGAGGGCGTGGAGTTAAAGAAGCGGATACCGAATTCGGCACACAGTCCGGTGAGCTCCTTACCGACAAATTGAGATCCATTGTCCGACACAATGGCATATGGAACTCCGAACCTTGTTACAATGTTTCTCAAGACAAATCTCCGAACGTCTGCCTCGGTAGTGGTGATAAGCGGTTCGGCCTCGACCCATTTTGAAAAATAGTCAGTTGCAGTAATAAGAAATTTAAAACCCCCAGGAGCGGTAGGGAGTTTGCCCACGATGTCCAAGCCCCATTGGGTGAAAGGCCAAGGGCTTGAGATTGGCTTCAGTTCTTGAGCAGGCTGCTTAGGGATGGGATAGAAGAGTTGACATGGTCCGCACTTTTGTACGACTTCTTCACAGTCCTTCTTCATCCCTTTCCAAAAGTAACCATGACTGAGGGCACACTGACAAAGAGAACGTCCTCCTGAATGGCATCCGCAGCTTCCTGAGTGAAGTTCAGTGAGTATGGCGGGGACCTCGGAAGGATGGACAACGCGGAGGTATGGGCCAGTGAAGCTATTCCTGTAGAGTTGGCCACTCTCTGAAAGCCAGTAATAAGCTGCTTTGCTTCGGATGCGGTGAGCTTCTTTCTTATCCGAGGGTAGAGTGTCATGCTTGAGGAAGGCCACAATTTCATCCATCCAGCTGGGGCCGAGGGTGATGTTGAGGATCTCTGCCGGAGCTTCGAAGCTTGGTTCGTCGATCTCGCCGAGGCTTATGTTTCGGTACTCCGAGGCTTTACTAGCCGAGGCCAAACTTGCTAATGCGTCGGCGTGAGCATTGTTTTCTCGATTGATCTGTTCAATGTGGAATCCTTTGAACTGTCTGATTAACTCCAGTGCCGTAGCTTGATACTTCAGCATCCTGGGATCCCGAGCTTCATAGTCTCCAGTGATTTGATTAACGATCAACTGAGAATCACAGAAAACGTGGAGGTCTTCAACTTGCAGCTTGCCAGCTGCCCGTAGGCCTGCCAACAGAGCCTCATACTCGGCTTCGTTGTTTGTTGTTGGGAAATTAAGGGTGATAGCGGAGTACGCCACAAGGGGTAACGAGGACCATCCCAGCACCTGCACCGTTGTTATTTGAAGCTCCGTCAACATGTAGCTTCCAAACATCACCGCTAAAAAGGTTCCAAGTTCTCCGAGCTGTATGTTGTTCCAGTATCCCATACTCTGGCTGAATTAAGGCTTCTTCGTCTGGGCTTCCAGGAGTGAACTCGGCAATGAAGTCGGCTAAAATTTGAGCCTTGATTGCTGTCCGAGTCTCGAAATGGATGTCAAAGTTTGCTAGTTCGACTGCCCATTGAGAGACTCGGCTTGAAAGATCAGTCTTCCGAAGGAGGTTCTTGAGGGGGAATTCCGTGAGAACAATAATTGGGTGTTCCTGGAAGTAAGAAGGGAGCTTCCGAGCCGCAGTGACAAGAGCCAGTAGGAGTTTCTCCAAGGGAAGATAACGTGTTTGTGCCGGAAGAAGCGTTCGGCTAGCGAAGTAGATTGGTTGGTCTTCGGGACCCTCTCGTCGGACCAGAGCCGAACTGACAGCGTGTGGAGAAACTGCCAGTTAAAGGTACAAGGTTTCAAAAGGATGCGGCTTGACAAGGAGTGGGGCTGAGCCAAGATAAGTCTTTGGTTCGTCAAGTGCTGCGTCACATTCTTCTGTCCATTTGAAGTTTCGGCGGCTTTGCTTCTTCAGTGTTTGGAAGAAAACATGGCACTTATCTGAGGAGCGACTGATGAACCTATTGAGGGCTGCGACCATGCCTGTGAGCTTCTGAATCTCCCGAGGAGTTGAAGGAGCCTTCAGTTGCTATACGGCCGAGATCTTGTTGGGGTCGGCTTCAATTCCTCTTCGAGTGACGAGGTAGCCTAGGAATTTACCAGAGCCGACGCCAAAAGCACATTTCTCAGCATTGAGCCTCAACTTGAGCTTCTTTAAGATTGCGAATACCTCGGCCAAATGGGCGAGGTGGTTTTCAGCTTTAAGGCTTTTCACGACCATGTCATCGATGTAAGCCTCCATGATTTCGCCAATGAGAAGACCAAAGAGAAGATAGACCATTCTTTGAAAAGTAGCCCCAGCATTTTTGAGGCCGAACGGCATAACGAGATAGCAAAATAGAACTTTGGGGGTGATGAAGGCTGTCTTTTCCATGTCATCAGGATCCATTGCTATCTGGTGGTATCCTCGGTAAGCGTCCATGAAACTGGGCCGAGCGTGGCCTGCCGTTGAATCAACTAGTTGATCTATCTTGGGGAGGGGGAGGCAGTCTTTTGGACATGTGTCATTCAGATTGGTGTAATCCACGTAGACCCTCCATTTCCCGTTCTTTTTTTTCACCACCACTGGGTTGGCTAGCCAGGTGGGGTATTGAACTTCTTTGATAGCCCCTGCTGCAAGTAGCCTATCAACCTCTTCGTTAACTGCTTCGGCATGAATTGCTGCTGAACGCCTGGGCTTCTATATTACTGGTTTGGATGATTTGGAAACGTTGAGCGAATGCCGAATGAAAGTTGGGTCAATACCAGGCCTCTCGTACGGCGTCCAAGCGAAAACTTCGATGTTAGCTTTGAGAAATTGGACAAGCTCCTCACGCTCGGCATCCATCAAGCTAGAACCGAGCATGAAAAAGCGTGAGCCGTCGTCGTTTATAGGAACCTTCACAAGATCTTCTACGAATTTTTGTTCGGCTGGAGCCCCAACGTCTTCAAGGACAGGCTTGTCCGGAACTTCCACCCAGTGTACTCGCTTGGGGCTCGGCGCCCTTCCTACAGCCGAGACGTAGCACTGTTTTGCTTGGACCTGATCACCGTAGAGGTCCTCCTGTCGTCCAGTTGCTCCAATGTACCGTACCACCTGGTGATAGGTCGAGGCAATGGCTTTGATGCTATGTAGCCAATTTCTTTCGAGGATAGCGTGTATGGGCTGGGGGCGTCCACAACGAGAAACTCCATATTAACTGCAACCGAGCCGGATACAACTGGGAGAATAACCTTCCCGAGAGGCTAGACTGGTGTTCCACTGAAACCAACTAAGGGGACGTTGGTTGGTACGAGGGTTGACTGGGAAGATTCAGCTCGTTGAAGAGGGATAAGTATATGATCTCTGCCGAGCTTCCTTGATCCACAAGAACTCGCTTGACCGAATGAGTTGAGATTTGCACCGTGACGATGAGAGCATCATTATGTGGAGTCTGGACTCGCTGGAGGTCACGGTTTGTAAAAGTGATGGACCACGGACGTTCGGCTGTTCTTGGTTTCTTTAGAGCATTGCCAATAGAAAAAAACTCGGGAAATTTTCTGCGCCTCTTGAAGTTCAGTTCGAAGTGCTCGTGCTGCTTCCTTGGTGACTGGCCCATGTATAACATTTATCATGCCCACAGGACGAGGGATTTGGGCTTGTCCACTAGTATTCGATTGGCGTCGCGGTGTCTTGTTCCAGTCAATGTGATCGTCTAAGAGTCCTTGGGCCGCCAAGTTCTCCAATAGTGCCTTATATGGAGCACAGGCCGTAGTATAATGGCCGAGCTCGTTGTGATACGAACATCTTTTCCGACTGTTTTCATTACCCGCCTCGGTATTGAGCTTTGGTGGGTTCGGCCACACGAAGAAGGGCTCCCGCTCGAGTGTTCGGATGAGAAAATAGATGGGCTCCTTGAAGACCGTGGTCTCGGCGACATAGTCGTGAGGCTTTGGGGCCTTCTTTGCTGCTGTCTTGACCGTATTGACTTGCTTCTTCGGCTGGGATGCCGCCACGAGTTTTGGAGCTGCGATTTGTGGTGTTGGGACGTGAAGGGGTTGAGGGACGGCTGACGTCTGTTCGTTTTGAAGTTCTCGCTCGGCGAGGAACTCCTCATACGTACAGAACTGTTCAACCGTCCTCATGAGTTTGTTCATCCCATGTGGAGCCCGTATTGCCAGCTCGTCAAGTATCTTGCTCCCTGTCTTTAAACCATTCTTGAAGTTTCTGGCAGCCCAATACTGGTCGACTCCAGGTATCTCATTGAACAACTGCCAGTATCGTTCGGCGTATTTCCGAAGCGTTTCCCTGGGCCTTTTTCTCATCTGGGCTAAGGCGTCTTCTTCCTTGGCCTGCTTGTTACTCGTGATAAATCGATAGTTGAAAGCCCTTTCGAGCTCCTTGAAGCTGTGGATCGATCCTGCCTCAAGTTGGTTGAACCACAGCAGACCGAGGCGTCCGAGGCTTGAGGGAAAGGCTTTGCACATGATTGCATCATCATCAGTTACACAGGAGATGGTGCTTCGGTAGCTGATGAGGTGAGTGTAAGCCTCGGTTGTGCTGGGATCAAATTTCTAAAACTTGGGGAGATGCATGCCTGGCTTCGGCAATGTTGCCTGGATTTTTGCCGAGAATGGAGACTCGGTCAGCTTCTTCAGTTGATACTCATGGGTTGGCCGAGGTGGTCGACCGTCTTTGTCACCTCTGGATCTTTTGGAAGCTCGGTAGTCTTTGTCATAGTCGGTGGTTCCCTCTTGCCGACGGCGATAAGAACTGCCCCTTTTGTCGACAACTATACGCTGCTGGGCATCCTCGGGTAGATTTTCCGTTCGGTATACCTTTCGGCGACTGGGCTGGTCCTCATGCCGGACCACCACACTCACACTTCTTTCCCGAGGGAATTTCCGTGGATTTCTTAAGCTGTCGGCACGTCCTGTAAGCCCGTGTTCCTGAGGGACCTCCTCATGTTCTGATTGGAAACCTTCAGGTTCCTTACCCTCCCTACGAAACGTTCGGCTATAACGCCGTCCTATATCGTAAGGGACCAGAGCCTGATTGTTCTCCTGGTCATTGAGTTGGACCGTATCGTAGCTCTCGCCTTGAAAATATTCATCTCCTCCCGAGGAGCTTGAATAAACGGTGTGAGTGCTTTCCTCTCTCCTTGATCTTCCGCCTGTAGACACCCTACTCTGGACTGTCCGGATTAGTTCATATGCGGTCTTTGTTTCCCCCGTGATGATTAATGGTCGAGAACAGCCCGGGATTGTTGGTGCGTTTGAGCTTCGAGCTTCCCTAAACCCCTTTTAAACCATTGTCGAACCTGTTTCAAGCCTTTCGAGCCAGAACCAAATGGCCTCAGCAAAACCTTGCTCCGACACGCTAGTGATCAACTGGCGCACGCTGGTTCATTGCCACGTGTCGTCATCGAGCATGCAGCCAATTTCCAGTGGCGCACGCCAGTCACTCCCTGGTGCACGCCATTGCCAGTCAAATCACCCTTTCGGGACCACTTGCCCGAGACTTTTGTGGCCGCCCTGACGTAGTCTACAGCTCCCCTGATGATTACATCAGAACGGTCTCCCCCTCTCTCCTACACCCTCCATCAAGGCAAGTCTCATGCATTCAATGCATGGAGGCTCCTTCTCCCTTGCCACCCCAAACAGCCCCTTAAGGCCAGGCTGATCAGCTCTCCCTCTCAGCCTATAAATACACCCTTGCATTTATTTGCAAAGGGTTCAACAACTTCAATGCTCTCTCTCTCTCTCTCTAGTTTTTCTTGTCTCCTCCTTTCATGCATTGAAAGAGTAAGCAAGCAGCACACCACTCCACTGATCAGTCATACAACCTACATTTCCATCTTCCATTCATCCATCCATCCATCTCAAGGTTCAAACCATCCATCAATCCCAAACCAAAGGTATACCACCTTCCTGCTCGAATTCATTTCGATCCTCGAGGAGCTACAGAACCCAGCCGTAATCAATACCAAGCCCGAGCTCAAAGCTAGCAAATAAAACAATGTAGTGGAAAATCAGGTGGCGCGCGCCAATCGTGCATGTGCGTGCGCCAGTCATCTGCATGGCAGGACTAGTGTGGGGATCACCGATCATCCTCATTTCAGTTTCTCTATTTCCGATCACCTTGAAGCATGCTAAAATCGCCACTGCTTTCTATATTTTAGGACTGTGTAGCTTATTATCTGTTTTAACTGCTTAGTAAGGCCTCTGGGATCCTTCTGGTCCTGTTCCAGAACCCAGAAGAAGCAAAGCCAAGCACTGGGATACATTGACAACTGGCGCACGGCCATCCATGACCAGCGTGCGCCAGTACTTCAAGTCCCAGTGGCTGGCCCTTGTTTTGATAGCTTAGATCGGGCCTTTGTTTAATTCCCCCCACTCTGTTTATGGGATCTTCAGTCTATTTGTTACTGTTTGATTTGCTGCTGTACCCTGAAACTGTATATATGTTGCTATATCAACTGCGTGGTTTGTCCTGGGTGTGCACTGGTCCATTCCAGAGCCCAGAGGGTTGAGAGCAGGATCTGTGAGTTTGAGCTCACTGAAGTGCGCCAGTTATGGGTGGCGTGCGCCAGTTGTCTTGGCATGCACTGGTCAAATCAGTGCATGCTGATACGTTGCTTGCGCACGACGACTCAGGGCAGCGCACTCCAGTTTGTTCAAAACACTCACAGAAGTGCTTGTTCTCAATCTATTATACATTTGTTCATAATCCATACATTACATTTTGCCACATAAATACAATTTGTCATTTGTCAATCCCCATTAACTGTTCCCCCGCCCTAACTGGCTGAATAAATGATTAAAAGAGAGAAAAATGCAAATGTTTTACAAAATGCCTAAGTAGAGACCGATCTTCGGATTGGGCGAGAGGGGTGCCATAAAACCCTTCCCCTCTCGTAATGTGGCTCCCGAACCTCAGATATCGAAGGTGACGACGGTCCAGTCTACAAGTCTTTTCAAATCAAACAAGCGTGAACAAAAACGTTTTCAAATCGGTTTCTTGGGTGTTTTCCGCAAAACCCGGGTGGCGACTCTCTCAAAACAGCATTTCGTCATGCTTTCAAACAAAAAGGGCGCAAACCTAACCCCCGCACGCCGAAAATGCGGGGATTTTCAGGGGCGTGTGCCCACACCGCCCCTTTGGCCCACACCACCGCCGAGACGCGTATGAACCGGGGAACGTTGTTGCCTAAAGCGAGCGTTGTCTCCAGTTCGATTGTCTGCCAGTGGTGGGTCCAGGCGGTCGTGAACTAAGACTCTGGGAGGAGCACCGTCGCCCGCCGTGGGAGGAGGGGGTGGGAGGCTTCTCCTCTGGCGTCTTCCTTGAGATGCAGAACGAGAGGCCGCCGGATGCTCTTTTGCCTTGATCCTTGCAATCTCCATTTTGAGGATGGCTACGTCCGCGTTGGTTTGTTCCTGTTGTTGTTCGAGCATTTGGATGTAAGCCAGAGTATCCTCAGTCATGGCGACTGGGCGTTGAATGGAGGAGCTGACAACAGGAGGGGTGAATCCAGAAGGGTGGGATGGTGAAGCGGTGTTAACGCCTGTTTCTGAAAGGATCTGGAGAGATGGGTTGAGGGGGTTGAAAGGAGGTGGTGCACCGCCCATTTCATGGGGAGGTGATGTGGAGGAGATATGGTGGAGGAGGTGGTTGAAAGAAATGAGTAGACGGAGGAGCCGCTGTGGATCTGAAAAAGGTTTCACGTCGGGTTCACCAAATTGTGGGGCTCCGATTTGAATGACTCACTTTCCTTGGACTGAGTATGGGATCTGCTACTGCCCTCCTCCTAGCCTGCAAAAGAAAACACGACTAAAGACCACACCGGAGGCCCTCCGGTGCAAGAATCAGTCAATCTTGCAGAGAAAGGGAAAAGGAGAACAAGAGCTCGGGTTTTAGGGTTGTGTTGTTTTGTACCTTTCACCAGAAGGCATAATGCTGCATTTATAGGGAACCCGTAGCTTGGTCTCCAAGATTGCTCATGCGTTTGACACGCGTCGGCTGACCTCACCCTTACGTCACATTTAGGGTTTCGTAACTGTTTGGAAGGTGAGCTGACACCTTCACGTGCTCCTCATCATTATCTTTGATAACCGTTCGACTGACGTCATGATCGTCATTATGACTACGGTTGTTATTCCCACGTGGGTGAGCTGGAACCTCTGGCCCCCACACTCGTTCAAGACCGAGTGTGGCAACCGAATGTCAAAGGAGTCGCTGAGCCGAACGTCGTGAGCGAGTAACAAGTGAGTTAAGAAGCGACTGTGTGACCTACGGCCTAGCCGAGGCATAAGGATGTTATCAATTAGACGTCCGGCTGAATCAGGAATGATTCGAGAATCCCTCGGCCTCGGTTCGAGTCATAGAGTTCGGTCTGCTACAGGCTGTGCAAACAATATTGCTAGAGGCTTCTTGAAGAAGACCGATCGGCAGATTCATAATTTCTATTTATAGCGTATGTGAGTTGTATTTGCCATGCGTGTGCCGTGTGAGTTCAAGAAAAAAGGTGGGAGCCCGGGAGGGCAGTCCATTTGGAGTTGCCGGGTACGTACCACCGGCCGTAAGGCGAGAGGAGAGAATAGATGTGAGGGAAGAATCGTGATGTGGGGGTGAGTGAAAAATATCGTGTAGAGCCATGGTGTTAATTAGGAGTTCGATGGTGATTTTTCATCTCACATTGTACTATCTTATTTTTCATATAATAGAATCTCTCTCTTTGGTGAAATAGGCATTGAGGCCGAACCACGTAAACATGTTAAGCTGTTACATGTTCATCATAAGACTATGCAAGGTTAATATGATACAAGCTTTCCTTACGAGCTTTATGATAAGGTTATGTTATGCTATGTTCAAGAAGGTTACAGATATCATTTTCACCGTAAAACTTATCTCTGGTATAGTATCTTACCCGAGTTGTCGGCTTACGAAAATTAATTATTTCTGTACAGGTAACAGCAAGTAGGAGCGAGGTATGCTGCTGCCCGGGGGACATTTAAAATTGTATAGTTAACTCTTTTGGAAAATTTCAAGTCGGGAGTTGACTATTCTCCGTATTGTGTAAGATCACTGTAGGTTGTAAAGTTTGTAAAATGGTTAAGGCTCTGACGGTGTTTTCTAATGTCAATAATGCCTTCACAGTTTCAAATTTTCACGATTCTTACAACTTTTGGATGGACTGATGAGGCCTTGGGTTAAAGTATGATCCATTGGCTGGTCACGATATTCTTATTATCCCATTATTGGGATTGGATCGTGACAGGTGCTCACCTCCCCCTTCCTCATGAGTTGTTAAATTCACTAACGATGGAGCGTTCACATCCTCCTGCAGCAAGGCTGCCTATCTTTGACATTATTGCAATTGCCAAATTAAGACAGTGGTGGATTAGCTCTTTTGTGGCGTGTTGGTAGAGTAATTAGCGTCTTCAGCCATTGCAATTGAGGTGTGAGCTTTACGTATTGCCTGTGCCGCTGCTATAGAGTTGTAAAATTTCCATGCAAAAATCAACCTAATCAGATAGTGGTAAGAAATTTATCAAATTATATTTTTTCTGACATTTCATTGCTATTAAAACTATGAGTCATTCAAATGGATTCCAACATTTGATTAATCTAATTTTTTTTCCCATAAATGTCGTACTTGCCAAGACTTTGATCCCATTGAGAGAGAATCATTAAAATATCTATTCTACTTTTGGAGCCCATCACTAAAGTAATTTCATAATTGCCCCTCTAAAATTTAAGTATATATGATTATTTTAATTTGCCATTAAACAATTGTTATGGGAATTGAAATACAATAATCAATTTAAAACCACATATCGTAACCATCACCCATGATCTCTATTCATCTTAAAAACGAGCACACACATAGTGTGTACCTACCTTCTAGTATAGAATTAAAACGGAACCGGTCGATACATACCTTCCTGGTATCCAAATTATAGGCATTTTCTTTTGTCAAAATGGTAACAACTTTATTGATAGGAAACAAAGATACACAAGATAATCACTTATAATTTACATCCGTCCTTAATCAAAGGACTAGAAAGCCACAAACAAATCACAACTACCTCTCTTAGCCAAAGAATGGGTTACCCCATTCGCACTCCTACATACAAAAGAATACTCACACTGATTAAAAACCTAAACAACCATTGCAATGAAGCTGACAATTAAGCCAATCATCTGATTCGCCATGGGATTGCTGCCGCCATCGCCTTCCTTCGTTAGAGAAACCATCACCACCACCGGCCACCACTACCACTATTGGGATTTAAACTGTCATATCAGCATTGAAGAGGAAGCCAAGATAAATGGAAAGGTGAAATAATGCAAAGAAAATCTCAAATCTGATATCGAAAGAGAAAAATCTTCACCGTAAAGGAGGGGTTATTAACAAATGAGAAAA
Organism: Rhododendron molle; assembly: GCA_025413875.1. NCBI lineage: Eukaryota > Viridiplantae > Streptophyta > Magnoliopsida > Ericales > Ericaceae > Rhododendron > Rhododendron molle. The sequence goes on from CM046396.1 coordinate 33,028,630, forward strand.
ACCATCATTATGGAGAAAAATCTTCACCAATCAAGGACAAAACTCGAACCTCCCCTCCCACCACTGCATTGGTTTGGTCAAATTGTCATGGAGTTGGTTTTTATACATACACACTCGCTGATGATGCAAAGAATGCATGGATCGAGTATGTCATTTTTACACGGCCATGTGGCGACGGAGCCAGGATTTTTGCATAGGGAAGGCGAGTTATATTTCTGGAGCGGGGTGAGACTATATATTTTGATAATAATTTTTTTTTTCCAATGTAATAGTAATATTTTTCCCCCTGACTCCATCCTTGCGTATCGATATCACACTTGATTCAAGTGTGACTTGGCGTGTCACGGTGCATTTTGGTTTCCTTATGGCATGTCATGAGGTCTCCTCTTATGCTCATCTCTTGTCTCCTTCGTTTTTCCTCAGTGTACCCATTATCACAATAATATTTTTGCCGTTTCAAAAAAAAACAGTGTGACTTTTTTTTTTTTTTTGCTAAACAAAAAGAATTTATTAATCTTTATAAAGGATTATTAAGATTAAAAAAATCAAGGGCACACCGGCACTAAGCCACCCGAAACCTAATAGAAGGCAAGATGCCAATTGAACCCCGAAAAAACCACAGAAACCAACATAAAACATCTAAAAACCTAAGCAAACCCTAGACTCTACACACACCCCATCATCAAGCCAAACATATACAGAGACAAAACCACCGAGACCTAAGCAAAAAAGTGCGACTTGGCACGATACTGAGATGAACCGATCAGTGGCTTCATTGTTTATCGATGTCTATTTGGATTGATATTAATTTTTTAATTACTAATAGTCAGCTTGCCTTTTTTTTTTTTTATCGGCAAAAGAAAATTTTATTAAACTCGAAGAGGGTACATCGAGTAAAAGGGAAGGGAGAACCAGAAAGTACGTTCAACCCAATCCTACAAAGACAAGGTAAATAAAAAGGAAATTACACCCAAATACTCTCCTAAATAATGAGTCGTCTAGCACCATCAAGATTTCTTTTAATATCATTCACCGTATACACCTTGATATTAAAGGGGAATTTTTAGGCCGGCCCAAAAAATTAGGCTCGGACTTAATTTAGTCCTGCACAATTGTTTGTATTTTTTATTCCAACCATGCCCCTTCACGCGCATCAGCGCACGGAACTAAAGAGCATCTAGTATAGAAAAATTATCCAATGCTCCATGAACATTGGTGCACCATTAAAACATTGTTTAAATTTCAAAAAGTCATATCTTTTGTTGTAGATATTCATTTTTTTAAAAAATTATATTTTTGGAACCTGCTCGACGATATCTATTAAACAAGATCCATATTGAATATGAAATTATGTACGATTAAAAAAATACCTTTTTTATGAAAACTCTCTATGAGAACTGTTTCTATGAGAATTGTCTCTATGAAAAGTGTCTATGATTATTATTTCTATGAGAACTGTCCCTAAACTATGGTTATGAAAACTGAGGTTATGAGAACTATATTTTTAGAATCAATTCCTGAATCATATTATTTCGGACAAAAAAATCATTGGATATGTAAACTGACTATGAGAACTGTCAAGTCTCATAATCAGTTTTATGAGAACTGCTGAGAACTAGCTTTGTGAACTGAGTTATGAGAACTGACTATGTGAACTGCCAATTCTAATAGTCAGTTCTATGAGAACTGCTAGTTTTCATAGTCAGTTATATGAGAATTGGCTATGAGAAGTAATTGTTCTCATAGAAAACTAATTTTGTAAACTGGTTATGAGAACTAGACTATGTGAACTGCCAATTCTCATAGTCAGTTCTATGAGAACTGCTAGTTTTCATAGTCAGTTATATGAGAATTGGCTATGAGAAGTAATTGTTCTCATAGAGAACTAAGTTTGTAAAATGGTTACGAGAACTAGCCTATGTGAACTAAAAAATACATATTTCACATAATTTTACCATACACTAAAATACACAGTTTTCATAAAAAATACACACTTCTCATAGTAAAACACAGTTCTCATACAAAAAATATACACTTCTCATAGCAAAAATACAATTCTCATAAAAAAAACACCCTTATCATACAAAGTACTCATAGAAAAATACACGGTTATCATATGAAAAACATAGTTCTCATACAGAAAATACACACTTCTCATATAAAAATAAACACTTCTCATAGAAAAATATACACTTCTCATAGAAAAATATACAGTTCTCATATGTTTTAAAACAGTTCTCATACAAAAATACACACTTCTCATAGAAAATTACACATTTCTCATAGAAAATACACAGTTCTCATATGCTTTAAAATAGTTCTCATACAAAAATACACACTTCTCATAAAAAATTACACACTTCCCATAGAAAAATACAAACTTCTCATAGAAAATACACAGTTCTCATATGTTTTAAAACAGTTCTCATAGAAAAATACACACTTCTCATAGAAAAATACACAGTTCTCATATGCTTTAAAACAGTTCTCATACAAAAATACACACTTCTTATAGAAAATACACAGTTCTCATATACTTTAAAACAGTTCTTATACAAAAATAAACACTTCTCATAGAAAAATACACACTTTTCATAGAAAAATATACAGTTCTCATATATTTTAAAACAGTTGTCATACAAAAATAAATACTTATCATAAAAAAATACACTCTCATAGAAAAATACACACTTTTCATATGCTTTAAAACAGTTCTCATACAAAAATACACACTTCTCATACACAGTACACATCAAAAATTAAAAAAAAATCAAATCAAACTAATCAAAATCAAACGTGTACAATCATTTTTTGCATACACAATTTGCATACAATTCCCATGTATATTTCCATATACTATGAAATACCACTGTAACAATCAATCATAGCCATAGCTTTTACTGCAACTATGCTTGGATTCTCCAATTTTTCAACTATCTTGAAGGAAAAGCAAAGCAAAGCAATTCTAATTTGCCTTCTAATATACATGTCAAAATACTTACGTATATATGCATCCTAATCCAACTATTTCGAGCCCGTTGGATTTGTTTTTGTGGTAGAAGTCGGCGAACTTGTTCAGATCGATGGTGGCGTATCCATCTTTGTCGATCTCTGTCATCGCATCTTACTTCTTCTTTGGCGACATGTCGTCTACTCTGAACTGTTGAAAATGGATCTCATTCGAAGTGTGAAATTTTACCGTCGTCGCTGGATGATTTGTTGCAGAAATTTGTTCCAAAATTTTTCTGTTTGGTTTGATGAAGAAGAGGAGTTTAACTTCACGATGTCCCTTTGTCCAGTTGGCGATCACGATCTCCCTGAGAGCGGCGAAGGAGTAATAGTCGGCATCGGAAAGATCGGTGGTGGTGGCGAGACAGCGAAGGCAGCGGCGGTGGAAGTCTTCTTCATCATTCTCATCCAACTTGTCGTCGTCAATCTAGCCATTGGAGGCTTCGTCAAGAACTGGTGGGTGTAGTTTGAGAGAGAAAGTGAGAGTGTGATAGTAATGGTGAGGGGCATAAAAGTCATGAACCAACATACCCGAGCCTGTCGAGGTTCGGAAAAAATATTTCAGGGTTGATTTCAAACCAAGGCTAGAAAACGGGGGCGGCCTCTAATTTACTAGATATTAAATCTGGCTTTAATCCATAAAGTTGCCCTTGTTTTGATTAGTTCTACCACTTGGTTACAATCCGTAGTTTTGTTGTTGAAAATAGCATCATTCCGTGTAATCCAAATAGACCATAAGGTTGCATAAAAGCAACATTCCCACATATGTTTCTCCAAATTCTTGAACCGAGATGAAAACCACCAGGAAGATAAGTCCAACAAATTTGAAAGGGCCATCCAAGCTAGGTTCCACCAATCTGCTATCTTTGTCCAAATATACGTAGAAAATGGACAAGAAATTAAGCATCACATGCAATGGTGTTTCTAGTTCCAGAGAACAAAACGGGCAAGCCAATGCTTGCTCGTCCAATCCCACAATTATATTTCTACTGCTCAAAATTGACCTAGTCGCAATCCTACTCCGACAAGCCAACCACGAGAAAATTAATCTCCACCTTTGGAGGGCTAAGATTACTCCACAAAGACCCAAGTCCAGAATTTATGTTAAATGCATATGGTTCCCAAAGATCATATACAGACTTAACAGAAAATATGTTGTTTGAGTTTCCAGTTCGGAGCATCTCATCCAATCTTGACGGCACTAAAGAAACATTCCGTAACCTGTCACTTAACACATCCATTTGTTCCTTCTCCCAAACATATAATCTCCGAAAGGACAAGGTCCAATCCCTATCACTTTCTGAATTAATCATATTACATACAAACTCATCTTGTTGTGTTGAATTCAAATAAAGTCTAGGAAATTCCTCCCGTAATGTTGATTTCAAATAGTCATTGCTTGCTGAACGATTCAAGTTTGATTCTTGTCGTATCACACGTACACTGTACGATTTAATTTATCCTTCAGGACTCAGGTGATAGTAGTTTTAATTGTTTCGACCGGATCAAAATATTTAATTACTAGAAGATTATGTGTGGAGCATGAAAATATTATAGATGCATTTAGTCATACTATTGTCAATCACGAGACTTAAACTTTTTTTATTTTCATGTGTGAACATGTTTACGGCGGCGAGAATATTGGTGGAAGAATTAATTTGTTTCGTAAAGAGATGTTCATAATATTGTAAGGACTTAGGATCGTCATTTATTAATACATTTTCATTTCTTAGAGACTTCTTTTTAATTTGAGGATCATTTAATAAAGAGATGAATCGTGATTGTAAGATTAATAAAGAGACGAATCGTTTTATTTGTCGACGTTAGATATTATCAACTATCAGCAAGGTCACCCCTTACCCCTTTCACTCCTGAAGTCGCAAAAGACGGGGTGTTTTAGCTACAGGAAATCATAAAGGAAACCCCCATTATAAAAATCTGATAGTCACACTAATTCATAATTTAATGCAAGAATTAGGCGTAGAAATTTTCATAATTATGTAAACGAAAGGATAATATTCCAGTGGGAGCACGTAACTTCTGTGCTCCCTTGCCATTGTGTCATGTCACAAGATGAGTTTGTGCACGTAACATTGATGCAAGGTTCACGTATTATAAAGCACTTTTACATGTTCTTTTAGCAGTCTTTTACACTTTAACCCCGATAATTTTGAGGAGTAAAAACAAAACTCATGGTGGATTAATACTAAAACTTGATTTTGAAAGGGCATATGACTGTGTTAATTGGGGATTTTTGATTGATATGCTTACAAAGGTGGGTTGTGGGAATAAGTGGTGTAAATGGGTTAAGGAATGTATTTCAACTGTTTCGATGCCAATTCTTGTCAATGGATCTGCTATAAAGGAGTTTAAAACTCACAAAGGTCTTAGACAAGGTGACCCATTATTCCCCTTCCTTTTCAATTTGGTTGTGGAAGCCTTAAATATTTTGCTGGAAGAAGCTAGATCAATTGGGTTAATTAATGGAGTTCAAGTGAGAACAAATAGGGAGGTTGTTTCTCATTTACAATTTGCGGATGATACACTGATTTTTTGCCAAACAAGTTGGAGGAAATGGTAGTTTTGAAAAGGATTCTCAGAATTTTTCAACTCTTGTCTGGTCTAAAAATCAATTTCTCAAAGAGTGTGTTGTGTGGGGTTAAATGTCTAGAATAGGATGTGGAAATATTAACTCAAGTGATGGGGTGTCGTGTGGGATCTCTCCCATTGATAGTACCTTGGGCTCCCACTTGGTGCTAATCCTAGGAAAATTCAAACTTGGCAACCTGTGGCAGATAGGGTGGAGAAAAGATTTGCAGTATGGAAGAGGAGATTTATCTCCTTAGGTGGTAAGTTGACACTTATCAATTCAAATACTAATAATCTGCCTATCTGTTTCATGTCTATCTTTAAGAAGCCAATTTCTGTTGCAAGGACACTTGAAAAATTGCAAAGGCAATTTTTTTGGGGGGATTCCATTGATTAGAAAAAGATCCACTTGGTTAAATGGGATACGATAACAAAAAGTAAAGAATATGGAGGACTAGGGGTGAAAAGATTGATTGAATAAAATCATGCTCTCTCGGCAAAGCGGTGGTGGAGGTGGAGATTCAGTAGAGAAAAGGATTCCTTGTGGGCTAAAGTGGTATGCAGGAAGTATGTGTTATCTCATCAAGATTGGCTCTCCAAATTACCATCTTCAGGCTGAACATCTACAATCTGGAAAGACATTTGTGAAATCGGAAATTCCGCTAATGAGGTGGGAAACTTAATCCAAGCAAATTTCAGAATTCAAGTTAATTCAGGTAGTAACACATTGTTCTGGAAGCACAAATGGCAGGGGGATCAAACGCTGCAAGAGGAATATTCTAGACTTTATTTGGCATCGACGCAAAAAGAGGAGTTGGTTTGTAATATGATCAATACAAAGGGCAGTGGGGATAGGACTTTGTTATTTCAGAGGAGAATTTTTCAGAGGGAAAAAGCACAGTACGATGAGCTAGTAGTGAGATTACAGAATGTAGTTCTGGCGTTGACGAGAATGGATGCAATGCTTTCGATTGGTAATTCTAATAATATGTTTTATGTGAAGTCGGTGTATGGTCTATGGGAAGCATATGCTTTTACCCCTAATACTGGATTTGGATCTTTGTGGAGAAATCTTAGTCCTTCAAAGGTAGAGATTTTTGTTTGGTTGGTGTGTCAAAACAGGATTGCGACTAGATCTTTCTTGAATAGCAGAAACATTTTGTGGGGATTGAATGAGCAGGCTTTGGCACGTCCATTTTGTCTAGTAGAAGTGGAAACACCAGAGCATATCCTGCTATTGTGCTCGTTTTCTAGGCAAATTTGGTTAGGATTGCGACTAGATCTTTCTTGAATAGCAGAAACATTTTGTTGGGATTGAATGAGCAGGCTTTGGCACGTCCATTTTGTCTAGTAGAAGTGGAAACACCAGAGCATATCCTGCTATCGTGCTCGTTTTCTAGGCAAATTTGGTTAGGATTGCGACTAGATCTTTCTTGAATAGCAGAAACATTTTGTTGGGATTGAATGAGCAGGCTTTGGCACGTCCATTTTGTCTAGTAGAAGTGGAAACACCAGAGCATATCCTGCTATCGTGCTCGTTTTCTAGGCAAATTTTGTTGGAAATAGCAGAGTGATGGAACATAGATTGGGTGATTCCTTCAAATCTGTTGGGGTTATCATCTTGGTGGTTTTTTCTTTTTTATTTAGAAATCTGAAAAATACTTTTGGGGGTGTTGTTTTTTTGTAACATTGTGGTCTATTTGGATTGCGAGGAATTAGGGGTGTATACGGTCCGAATTGGTCCGGTTCTCTAAAAAATCAGTAACCTGACAATTTCAAACGGTTTTAGAAAATTGAGAACCAGAACCTAACTAATATATGCATGAAACCTAACCAGAATCAAAGCGCAAGACCGGTCCGATTTTGGTTTAGTTTCGGTTCTATCCAATAAGCATCCGAACACTTATTCACAAAATATGAACTCATAAAATTAAAGAAATAGGAAGATAATCTACTAGAATAGGAAAGAAATGAAGAAAATAAAAGTTTTCCTAACAAATGAGATATCATTTCTAAAAAAATTAAGTTTAGTAAGGAAAAGATTAATCTACCAAATTCAATTAATATATTTAATTACACACACATACGTATTTCTATATTTATTTTAGTTTTAAATAGTTCGGTTCTAACCACGGTTCATTAATTGAAAACCAGTAACCGAATCAAAATTAACAATTCTTATTTTTTTGGAACCATAACATGACCGTAAAATTGCAGAACCAGACCAAATAGGATGGTTCGGTCCGGATTGGACCGATTTTACAGTTCAGACAGTTTTCTTGAAAACCCCTACAAGGAAAGATGTTGTCTTCAACAACAGAGTTGCTGATCTCAACCAAGTGATAGATCTAATCAAAATAAGGGCAGCTTTGTGGGTCAAAGTCAGATTTGATGTAAAAGTATATACAATGGAAGATTTCAAAAGGAACCTTGATGGTGTAAGAAGGCTCATGATTTAGGTGTATTTTTTGGTGTAATTTTGTATTTTTATTTTTCTTTTCCCAGGTTGTGGTGAACTTTCTGCTTCTCCCTTTCCTATTACTCAATGTACTTTCTTCGAGTTTAATAAAAAAATATTCTTTGTCGAGCAAAAAAAATATTTCTTGTTGATGTTTGGACAGTAACAAGAATACTATTATTAATTATTAGGAATCAAATTTTAAGTCATATAATTTATACAAGGGAGATAATAATGCCAAAACCCATTTTGTTTGTTCCAAAACTCATTTTGTTGCTTGCTTACGTCGAAACCTTGCCTTCAAATATAAGGTTGATAGAAACCCGAAGCGTAAGGCTAGGTCGTTGCTCGCATAATAACCGGAAGACCGGAATCGTTCCCACAGAAAATTCGATAACAGCTTGATTCGGATTGAAGGTTTTATGGTCGGTTTGTGGTGTTTAAGACCGCCAACTAGGTTTTGCTTTGAAAGTGAAAATGCTACGGAAAAAGACTAGAAATGTGCTTAATAAACTTAAAGAGGCAAGTCTAGGGATCTTCTAACACTTGACAAAGGCCATTACCGGTTCTCGATTATAACTCAGGCGAGAGTCACGACTGCGTGATCACGCCCGGAAGATTTAGCTTTAATGACTACATTTATCAAAAGATGTGATTTTCCGAAGGCGAACCAACTTGCTTTTAATATTTATCGAAACCAAAGGAGGCCACGAGGCCTCGGGAGGCTACTTGCCAAGACCGCTTGACTAAAAACCATGCCGAGGGGTTAACACCCCTTTGTTTAGACCAAAAATGCAAGTTAAGCCCTATTCCAAAAGTCATGCTTTAAAGCCCGGTGGCTCGAGAACCAAATAACCGCCTAAGTCTTCAGGAAAGATTATCCTGAGACTTAACCTAACGACTACTCACTCATAGCTAAAGCATAAACGAAAGCATAAAAGCAAGACATAATTTTTAACCGATAGAATCGAAAACAAACTTGATTTTTATAACAACCTTAACCGTGGCTACAACATTAATAAACGAGAAAAAGACGAACAACAAGTACTTACTTGAATTAATGAAGGACTTAGTCTAAAAAGCTTGAAAGCTTTTATGGAAATAAGAACAAAGCACTAATCTTAAGGTGGTAGAGACAAGAGTCATAAAGAGGAGAGAGGGAGGGGGTATTTATACAAAAAGACCTCAATCTCTCTCCAAAATATCTGAAAAATATCCCAGAAGTAGAAAATATCCCATAAGAAGAAAGTTGAAAAAGTAGCAAAATCGTGCAAAATATCTGGAATATGAACCCATACAAGCAAAAAACCCAACCGGTTCATAACCTGCAAAGCAGCCAAAACAAGTCTGGACTGGAGCACATGAACCGGTACAGGCAAAAAGCCCAACCGGTTCATAATGGGCAGTGAGCATTTTTGGCTTGGCCTTGGCTTGGCTGGCCCGACGCCTTGGCTAGACTTCATTACACACCCGATGACGACCCGACGAACACCCGACAGGCAGCCCCCGCTAGGCGTTGAGCACTTGGATGCTTCCTCGAGCGATCCTTGGAGTTAAAAGGCGTCTTTATGCCACGATTAACCTGAAACTAGGCATAAACAACCTTACGCGCAAAATGAGATAAAATGATAACTTAGGAAATAAAACGCTAGAAATTAGAGGACTTTACGCCCCAAGATTATACAATCTTAGGTGCGGATCATTGCTTCCAAAACTCAAACTAGATATATCTGGCTTTTTTTTTTTTTGATCAGCAATATATTCGCAAACTTACCCATTTGTCCTTGTAACTTGTAAGTCCTAACCCATCCTTCAACACCAACTCCCCCTCTTTTCAATGTTTCTTCTTCCTCCCTTGCTGCTATATTTCCCCATTCCTAACTCATCCTACACCATCAAAGCCCTCATCAAGCTTGAGAGTGAGAAATCTTGAGCTAGTCGTTGATACAGGCCTAGATCAATCTTGACTTGTCAAGTCACGACGAATGAAATCACCCGAGTTGGTTGTTGGACCACTTCAAAAAACCCTGTGGCCTCTGCTTTTGAAGCAATTCTCGAGCTTGAGCTCTGAATAAACCTAATCTTTTGAATGTAAATGAGCAATTCCAATTCAAATCTGGGTCTAGTTCAAGTAACGGGTTCGTCAATGGTTGAGTCGCCAATTGTCGGATTTAATTATCTATCGAAGCTATTTTTGAAGCTCAAATATGTTTTGTAATTTGAAGAACTCGAATTAGGTGAGAGAAGAAGTTGCATTCTCCATTGCTGAGTTGATTGGAATAACGAAGATGTGGGCCGGTTTCCTTCAAATTTGAGATGAACGACCAGTATGAAGGTCATAAAATTGTGTTTCGAAAGTAAAGAAAGGAGAACGCAGTTCGAATCGATTTGTGGGTATATAGATGAGGAGAATAAAATCGGGGTTGTTTGTAGTTGAGTTGCAAGAAGATAAAATAATCAGAGAGTAGAATTAGGGATGGGAAACAGAGGACGAAGCAACAGCAGAAAATAATAGTAGAGTGCTTGCATTGAATGGGTTAGTATTTAGGAGGACAAATAAATCATTTAAGTGTAAATTGATTTTGGGTTTTGGCAGCAACAAAATAGATTTTGGCCGTAATAAAATGGATTTTGACATTATCATTAATTTTCCTTTATACAATGGTCGAAATTTTGAAGATGAATGAGAATATAATTACTAAGAATTTTCTATTATTTCAATACCTGAAGCAATTTTACTTTGGTGTCTGGATTAATTCACTAATCATACTTCAGAAATAGTTTTTTTGGAAAGCCCGTAATGCCACGATATTTGTCCTTAATGCCACGGTCAATAAAAGTGTTAGTACCTTTTTACCCTTATTATCTTGTTTTAGTGCTTTTGTCGTTCGGAAAGCAAACCCACTCATCTCTCTCTCTCCCTGCTCAACAGCACCATTTGTGATGCATATAAAACAGATGGGCAGGATTATATCAAAATGTATGACATAAGGTCCAGCTCTATCCCATTACAACACCCATAATTGGTTCTAATTAGTCTGAAATGCGACTAGTAATATGAATTTGAAATTAGTCTGAAATGCATACTAGATGCCCCAAAACCTTGAAATTGATTCAGTGATGACTATATACTCTTATATTCCATTGGGCAGAATGGAGTCACAGATTTACTAACGCGTGCCTTTTTAGCCTTTAATTAGTCTTCTTTGTCGTCTAGATGACAAAGATGACTAAAGACTAAAAAATGACATGTTTTGTATGGAGATGGATTGGCGGGAAGCGTTTCTTGTTTTGTTTAAGAAAAAGACAGGGAAGACGAAGAAACGAAAGCAGCTAATGAGTGTTAAATTGTCCAATTAATAGCGTAAATAATCGTGGCGCTAAAGCAAGAAGTCGAGGCAGTATAATTTATTGGTTCAGAATCAAAATTTGGTTATTTTAAGAATAAGATTGTTATTGGGTAAGTGAAGGATGTGGTCCAATTAATTTAGAAATTTAGAAATGTGATTTTCCTAATTGCACATGTCATCGTAAATCATAGCGAAAGCCCCAATATACTTTTGCTCCACCAATTTATACGTATTTGCGTGGTCTATCATACGTTATCATGTGGGAAAACCAGTTGGAGCGCTATTTGTAAGCAATAAATATATTCTTGTCTACAAGATTATTAGGAATTCAGATCATGTACGCAATGTGAAGATCCCCTGCGTGATTCTTCAAGTGATGATGCTAGGTGAGATCAAAGATGGAAATATTCGATGATGCAAACCTTTTTGACTTTTCAGGAAACTATATGTACATTATTCACGTAAAAAAAATTAGATTAATTGAATATCGTTATACATCACACGATTATGTGCTGAACCTGTGCTTCATTGATGCTGGTGATGCTACTATGACTATGAAGCTAATTTTGATCTCAAGAGTAGCATGACTATGGTTCTGATATAGGGCCATGACCGCGTCGTTCCGTGTCAAAAATAAATTTATAAAAATTTGGAGTTAACTACTACTCCATAGAATAGTGGTTAAGACCGAGTGTCGATCCTCAGGGACAATATGGCTAAGTTACGCTAAATTCGATTAACTTCTAGATTAATTCGAACATAAAAAGTTGGATTGATTTGATTTTGAGAATTGATTAAATAAAGGAAACAATTAAAGTAAGAGTTTAAAAGTTGATGAGAAAAAGGTCTAGGGTTTCGAATCCACTCCGACCACGTAACAACGATATACATAGGCTAGGTTTAATTATTTGAATCAGAAGGGATTATCCCTAGGACTTGCAAACCCTTTCGATAATCGTCAAGAAAATAATTGCATTGTTAAAAGGCATAGACTATCCCATAGCACGGACCGTCTCAGTAGCACGGTCAGGCCGCCTAACGGCACGATCCGTCTTACGAGCATAATCTATCTCAGAACTCCAATCACAATCAATGAAAACCATTGTATAACTCGTATCTGAAAGCGCGCATACAAATACTTAATAGATTAAAACCATTAAAAATCATTCCGTTTGATCAAAACAAAACGGGTTCTTAGTCATACAATTGATCCGAATAATAAACCAAAATCCTACGCATAAACAGAGTTACTTGACATGAAGTTTCATCTTACCCTAGACAAGGGATTTAGCCGGCCATGGAAACGAGAACCGTAGAGGTGTGAATTGATGAAATCATGGTCGAAATGTTAGATAATCTGCTGATCTGATCGAGAGCCCCACGTCCATGAACTGCTGCTGCCGAGTCTTCTGAAAAACCCTTGTCTCCTGTCAGACCTTTTTTTCGTCACCAATCCCGTTCTTCGTAAAGTTCTTTTTTTTACTGCCAGGCCGTAACATGGCTTTATAATATAGTTATTACACCCTAGGTCCTTAGAGTTGGAACATGCTACGAGCTGGTCTCTAAACTTCTTAAAGTTTGCACTTTAACTCATTATAATGTCAAGCCTCCAAATATCTACAAACACAAGAAACGCATCACTAATCTCCAAATAACAATATAACTGGACTTAACAAGGCACAAATTAAAAGGATTAAATGAGTGCTTTTCAGCACCTATCACACCCCCCAACTTACACTTTGCTAGTCCCTAGCAAAGAAAAGAATTAAACAACTAATGAAAGCAATGAAAGATAGGACATTTGAACCCCCGGGTGCTTCGGTAGGACGAGTTTAGTCTCATAAAAGCACGAGAGTTATCAGCAATGAACACCCACAAACACGGGGAACCTTTCAACAAAAAAAATCGCAACCTGTCATGCAACTCGTCGAGATATCAAGTAGAGGACACAAAGCTTCCACAAAGATATAGCAGGGCAAACATAGTTCCAAAAGCTATCACTTCAACAAATAACTGTGGCACTTAAGCTTAGCGTGTGTGAATACGGGCCTCAATCACATATGAACAATAACCAACTGCTCTCTCTGGACCGAGCCTCGACTTCAATTCTCACCGTGTCTTGCACTCATAAATGAAATAACTCGAAACAAGGTGCATTATGAACTCTCAAGTGTGCGGTTAGAAGATATGTAAATAGAAAGCAAAGTACCTCGCACACAAGACACGAAAAGAACGCTTTATATAGTGGATACACAATCTCATGAACAAATGCCAAGCATTGGAACTCTCCACCAATCAATCCTCAACCCCACACCCCTAAGATCAAACAGGACTTTCATTTCGGTTGTAATGGGGGGTAAGGAAAAATATCTCAAGGTTAGGGTAAAACATCATGTGTCCGAGAATAGGCAAACAACTTAGGGCTAATTTAACAATGTGCGCCTAATTATTTTCCACTCTTTTCAACTCCACCTATCTCTCCTTCTAACCTTTCAACATTTTTAACTACAAAGCAACCATTCCTCCTTTTCCAACGTATCGGTGCCCCTTTCTCTCTTCTTTTTTTTTTAATTGTATTTTGTTGTGTTTTTTTTTTAAGGGACACCACCAATTTAGGCACAAAATTCAACAATCTACCCCAAAATTAACCTTTACATTCTTGCCTTTCTCCAAACACAATATGGAAGGTGGAGCTAACCAAGAAAAGGCTAAATCTGTAAGGCTCAATGTGGCTCGCAAGGGATAAATGTGAACACAAAGGAAAGAACTGGCCCAAATATCAAGAAAGTGCCCATAATCCTCTCCCAGGGGTGTAACATCCATATGACAAACCAAAACCAAGAGATATTATTATGCATTCAAGTCCAACACTTGGCGACCAAAGATAATGAGATTGACAACAAATGTGTTTTTTTCCATGACAAACAAAGAGTTTATTCGACACCACTCCAACAAAAAGCTAAGGCACGAAAGCTCACTCGGGCATAAGTCTTCACTAATCATAGCCTTTAAGAACAGTCAAATCACAGCTCACAAGCAATCAAGGCCCGACGTGCAATGTGCAAAAATGCTAAAACAAAAGTGCCAGCAGTCTAGCAAGTGAAACTACTCTGCCAAAGAGATATCGAAATGGTAGCAGCATGCTTATACTCAAGTAATCAACAAGCGAGCACAATAAAGAACAATCTCATGTAGAAAGGCTCCCAATTTTTTTAATTTTCAGTTTTCAAACTACTAAAGAAAGCACCCGAAGTATTTCCCACCCCCCAACTTAAATGAGTCACTGCCCTCAGTGATGCCACAGGCACTAAAAGAAATAAGGCAATGAAAGGAAAGAGGGAGGAAGGATATCACCTCGAGTGGAGAACTAAACAGAAAAGATATGGCGGCTGAAAGGCTCCCCAACTTCAATGAAACAACCTGCAATGCGTGTCTCCACCAAAACAAGATACGAAAATAAAGGACAAAACTAACAAAACAAAAAGAAAAGAAAACTCATGAGGTTGCATAAAAACAAAAACAATTAAAATCCACCACTTTCTTCACGCGAAAGACACGGGTACTACTTTTCTCCCTTGCCAAAGACTGTGGTTCCCTACTTGTTGGAAGAGCAATATACGTAGGATTCAACGATATCTTGAGAAGTGGTGCCATCATCTAATAGGCTGTCACTCCCTCTGGGGCTTCCAAATTCCTTACCCACCACTCGGCTTATGAAGCAATCTCCGCCAAGTTGGACACTAAAGTCGGATGGTTCAGACAGATTTCTCGCTGCTAACTACGTGCCTGCCGCCAGACCCAACCTCCTAAGTACTACATACATAGCTTTGACAAGGTGGCTATACCAGACCGTCGGAAGCCGTTCGAGCACTGCAAACACTGGAGGTATCTCACCCTCCATGGATTTAAAGTCTCCTAGACTTCAGTTAAAACTCAATTATCTTGATAAATCGGATCAACTAAGTCAACTTCCTCAATCATTGCCTCATTATAAATACCTTCCACATATGGTTTTAAACGTTGACCATTAACCTTAGAAACTGTACCATTCTATGGATCTTTAATTTCAACCGCCCCATGGGGAAAAACTTTTTGAATTATGAAGGGCCCATCCCATCTTGATTTCAACTTACCCGGAAAGAGACGCAAACGAGAGTTAAAAAGCCACACTTTTTGATTTGGTTCAAAGGATTTTTGGACAATATGTTTATCATGAAAAGCTTTAGTCCTATCCTTGTAAATGCGTGCACTCTCATAAGCATCATTACGCAATTCCTCGAGCTCACTCAATTGGAGACGACGATGAGACCCGGCAACAATCATATCAAAATTAAACTTTTTAATGGCCCACAACGCCTTATGCTCTAACTCTACGGGTAAGTGGCACGCCTTACCAAAAACCAACCGGTAAGGAGACATACCAATAGGGGTTTTATATGCAGTTCGATAAGCTCACAACGCATCGTCTAGTCTTGTTGACCAGTCTTTGCGATCGGTCCTAACCGTTCTATCAAGAATTTTCTTTATCTCCCTATTTGAAACCTCAACTTGGCCACTAGTTTGCGGATGGTAAGGTGTCGCCACCTTGTGTGTGATAGAATACTTACGCACCAGTGCCGCAAAATGCTTATTAACAAAATGGGTCCCCTCATCACTTATTATCACTCTCGGACAGCCAAAACGACTAAAAATGTTGCTCTTAAGGAACTTGAGCACAACTTTGTGATCATTGGTTTTCGTGGCCACCGCTTCCACCCACTTAGACACATAATCTACCGCCACAAGAATATACTCATTCCCAAAAGAATTAGGGAACGGTCCCATGAAATCTATGCCCCACACATCAAATAACTCCACCACTAGAATGGAGTTCAATGGCATCATGTCTCAGCGGGATATGTTTCCAGCACGTTGGACCGAAGACACGTCTTACAAAACTCGTGGGCATCTTTGAATAAAGTCGGCCAATAAAAGCCGCTTTGTAACACTTTTGCCGCCGTTTTATTCCCACTAAAATGTCCCCCACTTTCAAGGGTATGACAAAAGATCAAAATACTATGATACTCACTCTCGGGGACACAACGCCGAATCACTTGATCCGCGCAATATTTAAAAAGTATCGGATCCTCCCACAAATAATTCCCAACCTGAGAAAAGAATCGGTCCTTATCGAGACGGGACCAATGCGAAGGAATCTCACCAGTGGCTAGGTAATTAACAATAAAAGCATACCACGGAGGCCGAACTTGCGACACCTCAAATAATTGCTCATCGGGGAATGAGTCATGGAGAGGCACGGTGTCGCATGAGGAGTCAACAAGGATCCTCGACAAATGGTCGGCCACAGAATTTTCGGAACCTTTCTTCCCCCGAATTTCAAAATCAAACTCTTGTAGTAACAAAATCCATCTAATGAGTCGAGGTTTCACATCTTTCTTAGAAAGCAAGTAACGCAATGCAGCATGATCAGAATACACGACAACCTTAGACCCGAGGAGGTACGACCTAAACTTGTCTAACGCAAAAACAACAGCTAGCAACTCCTTCTCCGTAGTGGTGTAATTCAATTGAGCATCGGAGAGGGTTTTACTCGCATAGTACGTAAATCGCATGGGGAACTTTGTCAACCCGTTGGCCAAGGACAGCGCCAACTGCGTAGTCAGACGCGTCACACATGATTTTGAAAGGTAATTTCCAATTGGGTGACTGCATAATAGGCGCGGAGGACAAGGCATCTCTCAATCTGACAAAAGCTTTCTTGCATGCCTCGTCAAACACAAACGGCACGTCCTTGGCGAGGAGATCGCACAAGGGTTTAGCAATCTTGCTAAAATCACGAATAAAGCGGCGGTAAAAGCCCGCGTGCCCTAAAAAGGACCTAATCTGCTTAACAGAAGATGGGGGACGGAGTCGCGAAATTAAGTCAACTTTGGCTTTATCCACCTCAATCCCCCTTGTAGACACCACATGTCCCAATACTATCCCCTCTTGAACCATAAAATGGCTTTTCTCCCAACTTAGCACTAAATTTTTCTCAATGCATCGCTCAAGCACCTTGCTCAAGTTGTGAAGACAATCATCAAACGAGGTCCCAAAGACCGAAAAGTCATCCATAAAGACCTCGAGAAACTCCTCCACCATGTCGGAGAAAATAGACATCATGCTGAAAAGTAGCGGGTGCATTACACAAACCAAATGGCATACGCCGGTAAGCGAAAGTGCCGAAAGGACAAGTAAAGGTAGTTTTCTCTTGGTCCGCGAGGTCTACGGGCACTTGATTGTATCCGGAATAGCCATCCAGAAAACAGTAATAGCTTTTGCCCGCTAACCGCTCTAAGATTTGGTCGATGAAAGGCAATGCGAAGTGATCTTTCCTAGTCATGGAATTGAGCTTACGGTAGTCAATGCAAACACGCCACCCCGTGGTGACGCGTGTCGGGACAAGCTCACCTCCCTCATTCTCGACCACAGTTATGCCTGACTTCTTGGGCACCACCTGAGTGGGACTCACCCACTTGCTATCCGCAATGGGGTACATGATACCCGCATCCAGAAGTTTCACAACCTCCTTCATTACCACCTCTTTCATATTCGGGTTCAACCTCCGTTGCATCTCACGCGATGGTTTGGCATTCTCTTCGTAATTGATGCGATGCATGCATACGGAGGGATCAATACCCTTCAAGTCTGCCACGGACCACCCTATCGCACTCTTATACTGCTTAAGCATCTCAACCAATTGACCTTCCTGTGTGACAGAAAGGTCAGACGCAATAATAACTGGAAGGGTGTCATTAGGACCTAGAAACACGTACTTGAGATTAACCGGAAGTGGCTTCAACTCAAGTTTCGGTGGAGCCTCAATAGACGGAGGGGCGGTCTCATCGGAAAGTGCGGGAAGAGGTTCAAACTGCGCTGTCCACTTTGGAGGTGAATTATTAAGTAACAGATTCACCTCCTCAATGGACTGATCAATATCATACTCCTCATACCCAAAGTGTGCCAAACAAGCGGCCAACGGGGTCGTCAGTCAAAATATATGGCAATGCCTCCTTTACCAAGTCCTCCACGACATCGACTGCAAAGCAGTCTTCCTCCACTGAAGGGTGCTTCGCGGCCTTGTAAACATTAAGCTTAAGGGTCATGTTCCCAAAGGTCACCTCCATCTCTCCACTCCTCACATGAATATTAGCATTCGCGGTCGCCAAGAAGGGACGACCAAGAATAATCGGAGTTTGCTTTTTGAGGGTTTGCACCGGTTCTGTGTCAAGGACTATAAAATCAGCCGGAAAGTAAAAATCATTAACCTTGACAAGAACGTCCTCAACTACTCCACGTGGTACCTTAATGGATCTATCAGCTAATTGCAAAGTAACCGACGTGGGCTTCAACTCCCCAAGCCCCAATTGTTCATACACCGAGTACGGAATCAAGTTGACACTAGCCCCTAAGTCTAAAAGTGCGCGCTCTATGGTATGTCGCCCAATGACTATATTAATAGTCGGGGTACCAGGATCTTGCAGCTTAAGGGGAGCGTCAGACTGAAAAATAGAGCTCACTTGCTCGGCGAGAAGGACCTTTTTGGACACATTGGTTCTGCTTCTCCTCTTTTGAGTGCAGAGGTCCTTCAAAAATTTCGCATATGTTAGGATTTGTTTGATGGCATCTATGAGCGGGATGTTAACGTTCACTTGCTTGAATACCTCAAGGGTATCCTCCATAGATGCTCCCCTCTTAGGAAAAAGGAGATGGTGCATTCAAACATGATGGAAATGGGGTTTTAGGCACATAGGGCGGCACCTTAGGGCCCGCTGACACGGAAGTGGGTGATGCAGGTGTGACTAGAGGGGTTCCCTCTTTACTCTGTGAACTCTCCTCCCCAAAGTCATCGGGGTCGGAAGGAGCCAAATGCTCCTTCAGTTTCGCTTTCTCTGGTCGGGTTTCGACCTCTCTCTTATTGCGCAAAGTCATGACTACCTTAGCATCAGCAAGAGGCGGGTCATGAACCACAAACTGTCCTCTAAGGGGTTGGATAGGCTGACTGGGCAACTTACCTTCTTCCCTACGACTGAGTGCATTGGCTATTTGACCCACTTGGGTCTCGAGCCGTGAAATGAACTGGGTATTAGAACGCACTTGCTGTTAGGTGTCAGTTAAACGGTCAAGCGCTTGCAACACCTTTTCCTCGAAGGATGGATCCCGCGAGGGTTGGGGAGGTGCTTGGCGGTTTTGTGAGCGATAGGCAGCTGGATTGAATGGAGTATTAAAGGGCCTAGGTTGCTGGGCAGAGGAACTGCCCTGCTCATGTGATCTCCATGAGAAATTAGGATGCTTGGCCCAACCCGCGTTATAGGTACTAGAATACGGATCATTACCCGATTGTGAGAAACCCCGTGCATTAGCGTACCCTTGTGCAGCATTAACCTGTTCCTCCACAAAAATATGGAATTGTGGGGCCGCAGGACAATCAGAAATGAAATGGGCTGGACTAGCACATAAAGAGCATGCCTCCTGAGAAAATGGAGGCTGTGAGGTGGCCGGTCCCATACAAAGAAGCTTTTCAACCTTTTCAGTCAGTAGTTCGACTTTGGAATTGAGGTCATGAGATGGTTTAATCTCATACATACCTCGTGGCTTATCGAACCAGTAGTGACTGACTTACCTCTCCTCTCAAAAGAAATATTTTGTAGGGACCCTTCACTCATAGTTTCAAACAACTGCCAGGCATCCTCTTCATTCTTAACCATCACAGAGCCTCCACATGAGGCATCAACCATCACACGATGCTGCGGATGCAGCCCGGAATAAAAACTCTGTACTAATTGCCACTTAGGTATTTCATGGTGCGGACACTTACGAATGAGATCCCCAAATCTCTCCCAAGCCTCATAGAACTGTTCATTCTCAGCTTGTTGGAAAGTGGTAATCTCCTGCCGAAGTCTGAGTGTTTTTCCTATGGGGAAGAATTTCTTAAGGAATGCCGCACTCATTTGCGCCCAAGATGTTATAGAATTAGCTGGCAAAGTACTAAGCCAATGCTTTGCGTTCCCTATCAGAGTGAATTGAAACAAAATCAATCTCAATGCATCCATTGGAAAATTATGAATTAAAAGCGTGGAACTGAGGGCTTCAAATTCAGTGATGTGTTGATATGGATCCTCTTGAGATTGCCCTTGAAACTTAGGGAGCATTTGGAGTGTACCAGACTTAATCTCATAATGATTAGCCGCAATTGCAGGTAATCGTACACATGATGGTGTAGTGTAAGCCGTGGGGGCAAAGTGTGAGTTGAGAGGGAGGGGGTCAGGTACCACAAGCGCTCCATCATCATCTGCCATTGTGACTAAATTGGTCTTTTTGTGAACCCTGCGTCTCCTTTCTAAGTCTAGATTAAGAGGAATGAGTTCGGGTTCCAAAGACCGACGACCATGCATGCAAGTTCAACACCCCTCAATTATAAAACGGGGTACTCCAGACACAGACACTAAGTTGCCCAAAAAGAAGAACAAAACTCACAGTGGATCAACGAAATCGCTTTATATCACTTTTCCGCCGCTCCTTAGTAATTTCCGCTCGTTTTGTCACCTCGTAACCTGTAACTATGAGTACCAAAACTAACAAACAAAATTAAAGTAAATAACAATGAACTAAAATAAAAACTAATCAAATTAATGCAACCGTCCAAACTGTCCCCGGCAACGGCGCCAAAATTTGACCGCGTCGTTCCGTGTCAAAAATAAATTTATAAAAACTTGGAGTTAACTACTACTCCGTAGAATAGTAGTTAAGACCGAGTGTCGATCCTCAGGGACAATATGGCTACGCTAAATTCGATTAACTTCTAGATTAATTCGGACATAAAAAGTTGGATTGATTTGATTTTGAGAATTGATTAAATAAAGGAAACAATTAAAGTAAGAGTTTAAAAGTTGATGGGAAAAAGGTCTAGGGTTTCGAATCCACTCCGACCACGTAACAACGATATACATAGGCTAGGTTTAATTATTCGAATCAGAAGGGATTATCCCTAGGACTTGCAAACCCTTTCGATAATCGTCAAGAAAATAATTGCATTGTTAAAAGGCATAGACTATCTCATAGCACGGACCGTCTCAGTAGCACGGTCAGGCCGCCTAACGGCACGATCCGTCTTACGAGCATAATCTATCTCAGAACTCCAATCACAATCAATGAAAACCATTGTATAACTCGTATTTGAAAGCGCGCATACAAATACTTAATAGATTAAAACCATTAAAAATCATTCCGTTTGATCAAAACAAAACGGGTTCTTAGTCATACAATTGATCCGAATAATAAACCAAAATCCTACGCATAAACAGAGTTACTTGACATGAAGTTTCATCTTACCCTAGACAAGGAATTTAGCCGGCCATGGAAACGAGAACCGTAGAGGTGTGAATTGATGAAATCATGGTCGAAATGTTAGATAATCTGCTGATCTGATCGAGAGCCCCACGTCCATGAACTGCTGCTGCCGAGTCTTCTGAAAAACCCTTGTCTCCTGTCAGACCTTTTTTTCGTCCCCAATCCCGTTCTTCGTAAAGTTCTTTTTTTTACTGCCAGGCCATAACATGGCTTTATAATATAGTTATTACACCCTAGGTCCTTAGACTTGGAACATGCTACGAGCTGGTCTCTAAACTTCTTAAAGTTTGCACTTTAACTCATTATAATGTCAAGCCTCCAAATATCTACAAACACAAGAAACGCATCACTAATCTCCAAATAACAATATAACTGGACTTAACAAGGCACAAATTAAAAGGATTAAATGAGTGCTTTTCAGCACTTATCAGACCATGGATTTGCTGGTATTGGAGTAAAGAATCAGATGTTTGTAGTCCTCCTGTGTGGTCGTAATTATTAGGTTCTGATGTTAGGGTGATGCCACTCTTTCTTTAGTGTCTTCATCCAAATTTTCTTTGGATGCTTTTCTTTTCTCTTTTTCTTTCCTTTTGGTCCTCTCTTTTGCTTCAAGGTTCTTTTTGTAGCTTGAATATCGGCCACCTCGATATACCATTTATCGAGTTTATAATAAAATTATGTTGCTTATCAAAAAAAAAAGAACAATGCCTGTGGAGAATCTGACCATTCATTCTATGTGATTTTTAACTTGTGTTTTACACTTTGGGGTTAACAAATAAATGAATTTGAAGATAAATGAGATCATTGTGAGTCTTATTTTGCTCAATATTATAGACACATGAAATATCTATCCCGTAAAAGAGAGGGACCATTTGTACATATGAAATAGACCGGAATATATACAAATGTACTGGGACGAAGCCACCTTTGGGGGTGGGGTGGCCAGGGCCACCCCTAACCTCAAGAATTAAACTAGACACCATGAGCAAAGATAAATAATTTTGTAAAGAAAGCAAAAACAATTGTATTTTCATTACTTTACACTCCTTATATGCGAGACTCATAAGTAGTAAAACAAACTTATAAAAGTTTAAGGGTGATAGATTTTTGCACTCCTCATAATATAAGTATGAGAAAAGTTTTCAAAAAAATGGTTTGAACCGTGAGATACACATCGCCAATGCATATTCGTCTCCGACCATTTTGTTTCTCCATGGAAGTGATTTTAATTTAAATTGGAGTAGTTTTAATTTTAATTTATATTTGAAATTATATGTAACGAAAACTTATTCATGTAATCATGTCAATACATTAAATTTTAGATTTTAAAATCGGCGCGCGCTCCGCGACGATCCTAGCTCCGTCTCTGCAAATGTAATGCCATATCCCTACATTTTCGAGACCAGAATAAGAATCACAAATATTGAGTAGTATTCGGCGCAAATAACAAAAACTACTTTCATCTAATTAAAAATAAGAGAACTTCAAATCACGCAATATCAAATTAAAACGAAGACAAAATGTAAATCTCACGTAACCACGTTCTTGGAATCTTCTTTTCTTTTTTGGTATCCATTTTTGTTACTGTACGTGGCGCTCAGGAAGCGTGCTTTGAACCTAATGGAATCTGATATTACTAGTGATACTATTTCACGAAGGACTAAATATGACAGGTTGTCAAATTTGTTTATATTTCTTACAGAGAAAATCTAGCAGACAGATAAAGGCATTTATTAATTCAAAAGTGTAAAGTCCAAGAATTAAAAAGATCCAGTTACTCACCGGCTGAGGTGGCAAGCTCCACGTATATGTATACTTCAATTGGCAAGGACCAATGACAGCATGAAAAATAGAGGGGAAATAACAATAGAAAGAGAAACATTCAAAACATGTCAGCATGGATGAATGTCCGAAGCTTAGGTACCCATCTAGTCAGAATGTTTTTTTTTCTCGGCAAACGGAACTTTAATAATTTTGAAAGGGATATATCGAGGTAGCGAATGAAAAGGAAAATAAAACAAACATCCAACAGACAGTTGAATGTAAACACACCCAAATCTAAATTACAATTTCACCTTTCGGATTCCATTGAGATATCCCTTAAAATCCTTCACCGTATGAATCTTAATGTCAAATTTTGACTTCATCCACATCTCAATTCTAGTTTTGATAAGCTCCCCGACTTCCTCCACTCCCATTGTAGCGTTGTTGAATACATAATCATTTCTCACTAACCATAAGGACCAGTGTAGCGAAAAACGTTGTTTCCCAAATGTGTTTCTCCAAATTACCAAATCTATTATCAAACCACCAAATAGAAAAACCTGCCAATGATGACGGGCAAACCTACTTCACATGCTACCACTCCAAAATCAATGACCAAACAACCCAAGAGAATTGCGGATCAAAAAAAAAAAAAAAACAACCCAAGAGAATTGACCATGTAGAAATAAACGATGGGGAGTTTCCCGATGCAAAGAACACAAAGGGCAAAGAATCGATTGAGACTCATGAATCATATTTCTACTCAGAAGCACCGAACGAGTAGCAACCCTATCCTGCACTGCCAACCACGAAAAAATCTCCACCTTGGGAGGACTAAGATTCTTCCACAGTGCTTCCAAAACCCGATTCCTAGAGTTTCCAATTTGTTCCCACTGCTTGTAAACTGACTTCACCGAGAAACAATTATCTGAGGTCCATCTCCATTGAAGAGAATCATGGTTGGACTTTTCCAAAATTACTGCACTAAGTCTCTGTACAAGTTCATCTCGACGACGTATTTCCCAATCAAACAAATCTCTTCTGAATAGCAGATTCCATCCTGAGCTACCGCTACTCTCTTTCAAGGCACTGACAACTACATCCCTCTGAGTAGAAGCAAGAAAAAGGTGTGGGTAATTCTCTCGAAGAGTAATATCCCCTAACCAAATATCGTTCCAGAAAGAAACCTCGTCCCCAGAATTAATTTGAACTCTAAATCCCTCCTTTATAATAGACCCAATACTTGCGGAGGATTCACCAATTGGACATATATCCCTCCAAATATTCGAAATCTGTCTAAAATTTGGCCGCCGCGGAAGCCAACAATTTCGCTCCAAGTTATATTTTCCTCTAATAACCTTCACCCAAAGCGAATCCTTATCCTTACCGAACCTCCACCACCACTTAGCAAGAAGAGCTAGGTTTTGGATTAGCAGGTTCTTCACTCCCAGTCCACCATTCTCTTTCTTTTTAGAGATCACCTTCCATTTCACAAGGTGTAATTTTTTCTTCTCAGCTGTGTCTCCCCAAAAGAACTGTCTCTGTAATTTCTTAATAGCCTTCGCTACACCCTGTATCCGAATCGGAGCCTTCAAATTCCGGTACGTATCGGCCGATTTTTAAAACTATGCTGCTGTTGCTCTTAGGTTTCTGGTATGCTTGGATGTCTTGCTGATGTTGATTTTGGGCAGTCCTTTGGCATATCTCTTGTGTTTCTGTTCGGCCAACAGAGTTTTGGGTGATTGCTGCTTCTTGCTCTGGTTGAGGAGGAGGTTCTGGGCTCTTCATTCAACAATCTGGTGGATGTTTTTATCTTTATTTTTGTTATATGTCTTTCTCTTTTCTTCGTGTATCATCATCACGAAGTCGGAGTGGGTGTTTTGTCTCTCTTTTTTCTTCCTCAATATTCCCTCAGTCGAGTTTCTAATAAAAATTTGTTGCCGATCAAAAAAACATCAAACTCTGCATGAACTCCACATAGATCTGATAGGACATGCGGTATATATGAAATCCAGTGAACCATTCTGTGCTCCATATCAATCATAGCAACTTACGTTGATCTCTGATAAGGATTCACGTACACCGAAAATAGAAAACCTAGCTAGTTTGCCATTTTCCTCTACACGACTGATATATGTTAAGAGTCCTTCTATGGACACATATCAATTGGGCGCCGATTGGCCTATTTCGGGTCCTACACAGCTAATCCGAGTTGGTCAATAACATTAAAATAATTTTTCAGGTGGCTGTGGTGAAAAATCAGCTCAACCGAATAAGTGAAAGACCAGCCGTTCCAGAAAAGTATACTGTGACCAAATGTTAAAGAAGAATCATTTCCTTCTCCACGTAATTGGGAAGGAAATTAAACCCACTCGATTGTGTTGTTCGGATTAGCGAAGAGGAATTGTTTTGTTGTTAGTCATTGTATGTCTGCCTTTCTCCCTATATATATATATATATATGATGTATTTTTTGAATCCCAAACGCTTCCGAAGATGTTAAGGACAAACCGAAAGGCAGATGAGCCTTAGTAGGGATGATAACAGGTCCGGCCCTGAAATTTTCGAGACCTTAGGCAAGATTAGAAAATGGAGCCTCTCATTTTTTGCTATATATATTAGTTGTTCGATTTGAGAAATAAATTTGCCCCGTGGCACAGTGGCATAGCCGTGGGAAGATGATTCTCCACCCTTGGGACACAAGTTCAAGTCTTGATAGCTGCTGATTTAAGGTAGTTTTTTGTACAACGTTAGCCAAAAAATCACAGCGCAAGGATCGACCTCATGACCTTGAGGTTAAAGAGCATAGAACTTGCCACCGTGCTACCTTTTTTTTTTTTGCTCGGCAAATGAAACATTTTAAATAGCTCGAAAGGGTACATCGAGAAAAGAGCATCTAAGCATAAAGAGCTTAGATACTCCGGAAAATACAAGCATCCAACAGATAGTTGGATAAACACCTTAGACTACGTTACAGCTTTAATTTCTGAATACCATCTAGAAAAACCTTGAAATCCTCCACAGTATAGAGTTTGATGTTGAATTTCGCCTTCATCCACATCGCAATCCTAGTTTTGACCACGTCCCCCACCTCCCACTGTTGTTTTGTAGAGTTGTTAAAAATGTAGTCGTTTCTTGCCAACCAGATGGACCAAAGTGTAGCATAGAAGCAAGATTCCCATATGTGTTTCTCTAGATTGAGGTACCCATTATCAAGTCACCAACTTGCTAAGATCGGAACAGATGTTGGGCATGCCCACTAGACCTTCCACGAGTTCAAAATGATAGACCACACAGTCCAAGAAAAGTGGCATTGGATGAACAAATGCTTGTGGGTTTCCAGGTGAAGTGAGCAAAGAGGGCGTAAAGCAGATTGAGATTCACTAATAATGTTCCTGCTCAAGAGAAGTGATCTAGTTGCCGCCTTCTCCTAGACAGCCATCCACGCAAAGACTTCCACTTTTGGGGAGCACAGGTTTTTCCATAGAGAACCCAGCAGAGCATTGTTGGAATGTAATAGCTGATCCCATTTTCCATATGCTGATTTAACACTAAATTTTCCGTATGATGACCATCTCCATTGTAGATAATCAGGCTTAGTTGGATTTAGTGTCACACCTTAAATCCTCTGAATCAAATTATCCAACTCTTGCCTCTCTCGCCCGAACACCCTTCTTCGGAACAGCAACTCCCAAGAGCCCCCATTTGCCTCACTCCTCATATTGCAAACCATTTCCTCCTCTTGATCTAATAACAGGAAGACTCTCGGGTACTCTTCTTTCAGCATTGTCCCACCCAGCCAGGAGTGTTCCCAAAATAAGGTCGCATTTCCTGAGTTAACTTTGATTCTAAAACTCTCTCGCATTGAATAGCCCAGGTGTGAAGATGGATCCTTAAGTGAACAAATATCCGCCCATATTTTCGACGTTGAGCCTAAACCAGTATATGGGAGCCAGCAATTTGCGTTCAATCCATACTTCCCTCTGATAACTTTCGCCCAAAGTGATTCTTTATTATTGCCGTATCTCCACCACCACTTGGCCAAGAGTGCCAAGTTTTGTTGAAGCATCCTCTTCACCCCTAGCCCTCCGGCGTCTTTTTTCCTTGCTATCTCATCCCATTTAACCAAGTGCATCTTCTTTTTATCTAAAGTATCACCCCAGAAAAAATTTCTTTGTAGTTTCTCCAGTTTCATTGCTACTGCGACTGGCATTTTAAAAAGCGACATAAAATAAATAGGCACATTTCCAGTGTTGGAATTGATAAGAGTCAGCCTTCCTCCCGACGAGATCCATCGACTTCTCCAAACAGTCAAGAGCTTTTCAGTCTGTTCAATAACAGGATCCCAAGTCTTAATTCTACCCGGGTTTGCCCCCAACGGTAGTTCAAGGTACTTGATAGGGAGCAATTCCACTTTGCATCCCATTATATCTGCCAACGACACCACAGCTTCATGTGGAACATTTACTCCACTGAGAGAGCTTTTCGAGAAATTGATTTTCAATCCTGACATCAATTGGAAGCACCTTAGGATTCTTTTGATATTTGTCATCTCTTCCGGATCGTTGTTGCAGAAGAGAATGGTATCATCCGCAAACTGTAAATGCGATATAGAAACCCCATTACGTCCCAATTTAGTACCTTTGATGATGTTGCTCTCCTTAGCTCTTTTCAGCATTAATTTGAGTGCCTCCGCTGTTATATTAAAGAGGAAAAGTAAAAGGGCGTCACCTTGCCTGAGTCCCCTTTGCATATGAAATTCCTTAGAAGCCGAACCGTTGATCAAAATAGACATAGACCCTGAAGATACACACTCCCAAATCCATTTGCACCACCTGTCCCCAAATCCAAGCCTTGCTAGCATATCAGTCAGAAAATTCCAGTTGACACAGTCAAACGCCCTTTGGAAGTCAAGTTTTAGGATAAGTCCTCCGTGTGCACTATGTTTCTAGCTATGGATAGCCTCATTGGCTATGAGAACACCGTCCAGAATTTGCTTCCCACCCACAAATGCAGCTTGGGCTTCCCCAATAATAGATGGCATGTGCTCTTTGATTCTATTTGCCAAAACTTTAGAAAGAATCCTGTAGACTCATCCCACCATACTAATAGGCCTATAATCATTGAAAGACACAAGACAAGCTATCTTAGGAATCAAGGCAGCAAAGGTAGATCGAGTTGATACCTTTAGTGAGCTTCCCGTTGGTATGGAATTCCGAAAAGAATTGCACTACCGTCTCTTTCATAAAGTCCCACCCTTTCTTTACAAAAGAAAAGTTGAAACCATCGGGGCCAGGAGCTTTAAGGCTGCTACATCCTCGCAGAGCTGCTAGAATTTCCTTCTCCTCAAAACAATTCTCAAGTTGTAGGGCAATCTCAGAGCTTAGCTTCCTAGGGAACAAACCCCCCAACAATGGTCTGAATCTCGTTTCCTCTGAAAAATTGTTTTGGAAAAAATTTGAGGTAGCCTCTCTAATTTGTTCTGGCTCGACTACCGTCACTCCAGCAACCTTTATAGATCCCACCAAATTCCTTTTGAATCTGTTGTTTGTCGTGATTTGAAAAAATCTGGTGTTCTTATCACCCAGCTTCAGCCACTTGACTCTGGATTTTTGTTTCCAAAGTAACTCCGAAAGCTTTGAGAGTCTCCAAAAGTCAGACTTTGCTAGACATCTCAACGCCTTTTCTTCTTCATTCAGAGGCCCATTTTCAGCTAGAATATCAAAATGATGTAGTTTGGCTTCGGTATCTTGAAGTGCACAGTTGATATCCCCAAATTCCTCTTTATTCCACACCCTCAATCTGTCTTTAATGGCTCTCAGCTTCTGTACGATCATAAAACCAGCCCACCCATAAACTTGAAGCTCCTCCCATGTTTGTTTTGCTAGCTTCATGCACTTGGGGTCATCCAGCCACATATCCTGAAATTTGAAAGGTTTAGGGCCCCAGTCCCTATTATCATCAAGTAGCATAATAGGACAGTGGTCGGAAATTGGCCTCGGAAGTCCCCATTGAAGGACCTTAAACCTGTCAAGAAAAGATTGAGATAATAGAAATCTGTCCAATCGACTATGAATTGCGTGGTTTGGATAGTTTGACCATGTGCCCATTTGTAAAATGTTTCACACAAATAATATAAAATATATTCTAAGTTTTTGGGGCCCTATAATTGGGCAAAAAAAGGGAGGGCCTAGGCGGCCGCTTGATGGCCTATGCCCCAAGGCTGGCCCTGTCATGATAACGGTGTGCTTCAGCTAGGTTATTAGTAAAACCAAAACGAAAACGGGATCACGTGTACCTAAACCAAAATGAAAACGTAATCATGCATGTACCTAAACCAAAACCATAATCAAAATCTGCGGCTTTCATTTTATCTAAACCATAACCAAAACAACGGTTACCAATTCGATACGGTTTTCCACAGAAACCAGTGGTAAATTTTTTTACTAGAGTTAAAAGACGAAAAATATACAACAAAAAAATATCTAAAAAAACCAACAAACTATAATAATTAATACACTAGTACACCATAGGTTCAAAGACATCAAAAGCTATTGTTCAACAACAAAATATCAAAAAAGATAACAACCTAATACACCATATATTCAAAGATGCTAAATATTAATTGTCAAAATAATAAAATAATGGTATATATGGTGTATTTAGTGTGTGTATATAAGGATAGTTATGAAATTATATTCCAGTTCGGTTACGATTACGGATCGGTTTGGTTTGGTGTAGTTTGGTTTGGTTTGGTTTTCATATAACACCAAAATAAAATCCAAATCTGTCAGCTTTTTAAAATCAATAACCATTAACTATAACTAACAATACTAATTTTCGCTGAGAAAAAAAGAAAATTGTCCTCTTTTGCATTTTTCTTTTTATTAACCAAATACTAGATAATAGTGTCTATATATAATCATAAAATATCCTAGGTCAGCACCATGCCATTCCCGAGAAACTTTTAGGTATACCGGGGATATCAAGCCCCATGGTATCCCCTTCGATCCGTTTATCATTTTTTGGCCATTTTTCGATCACATTTGAATGATTGGTTCAGTTCATTTTGTAGAATTCGGCAAGAACCTTAATCATACCAAAAATTGTGTTATTCGGACTTTATTTGATACAAGGTCGGCGCATGTGAAAATCGCAAAAAAAAGTAAAACTGAGTTTTATTTCACTGTGTTTTTGGACCCAGTTTTACTTTTTTTGCGATTTTCACGTATGCCGACCTTGTATCAAATAAAGTCCGAAGAACACAATTTTTGGTATGATTAAGATTCTCGCCGAACTCTACCAAATGAACGAAATCAATCCTCCAAATGTAATCGAAAAATGACCGAAAAATGAGAAACAAACCGAATGAAATACCATGGGGCTTGATATCCCTAGTATACCTAAAAGTTTCTCGCCATCCCCATTGCTTATAAATAGCCATTTGAACCCTCCACCACTCACTGCACTTGAGAATTCCCTACAGGCACTACACAAGCTCCAGACATGCATTTAAATAGCGGCCGTTACATAGCATATCAACCCCTAAGTACTGGTTTTTCATCCTTCGACACTGTCACATCGTGATATACTGGTGCTGCAAAAAGTTCACACTCGTATATCACAATGCTTACCGCTTTGTTTTCAGTTTTTAGCCTGCTTCAAAGCCGCTACGGACAATACGCGACCCCTACGCCTACTTCAGGTGCTCACTTAATTAATTGACGATACCAGATATGATGATGGTAGTTTTCTTTCGACCGGATCAAAATATTTACTAGAAGATTATGCACTTATTACTCATACTATATATTGTCAATCACGACTCAAACCCTTGCTCAAATGTCAACAATAGTCAAGAAGAAGTGCTCTCTAAATCACAAATGTGACTGAATCAGATTTGCCGTCCCCAAATGCTTGAGGATCGAGCACTGAATCGTTTTTGAAAATGGATGAAAAATGAACTCTTGAGGGAGCAGTTTTCACTACTTAAGCACTTAATTAATAACCTCTACTTAAATAGACTAATTGAGTATTTAGTTGCCTGAGTATTTACTTGCCTGAGTATCAAGATAAAAGAGTTGTACACGACATGAAACAAAAAAAAAAATTTGAATAACCAAAAGAAGGGAGAGAGAAAAAAAAGTTTCACTCACATTGTACTCGCTCCAATTAAAATCTCTACGAAATCATCAGTTCATCACTTTCATTTCCTGAAACATTTTTCGAGAGAGAAAGCAAACAAACAAAGAAAAAATTTGAGAAGGAAACAAAGCATTTTGCATTCGAAAATTTAAAAAATTGACAATATTTTCACCAAAATAATGCCTGCCGAATTCTGGTAGATTATTATTCTTCTTTGAAACGATCAAAGGACAAAATGGTACCTTAGGATTTTATTTTTTTTATAGGCAAAAAGAGATATATTGATAAACTCGATAACGGTTACATCCGGAAAGAAAAGAAACAAAGACATCAACTTAGGTCATGACATGCTAGGGTTTTGGTGTAGCGCAAATACGAAGACAAAAAAGTATCAGCTATGGCTGGAGTTCCAGCGAAGATGAGTGTTCACTTAGAAAAAACCTATGGAAGATACCAATATTGTTGACTAACTTGGAAATATCTTATTGAATGACCGTATAATTAAGTTAGGTGCGGCTATTCGCAGTCCCGTATTTTCTCCCTTTATCCGTTAAAAATTTCCAACTAGACTCGATAGTTAATTACCGAAATTGAGATAGATTTTCAGCATCCAATTACCGAAATATAATATTTTTTTCAACAGCTATTTACCGAAAATGTATGTTCGGCAGTTGTTTACCGAATGTTGAACATATTTTTGACATGTAGTTATCGAAATATAATCTTATTTTCAACATTTATTTACCGAAATGTTATGCATGATTTTCAACAACTATTTACCGAAATGTAGTGGGCTAAGGGAGAAAATACGGGGCTGCGAATAGTCGCCCCCTTAAGTTATTGTCTATCAAAGAAATTATAATAGAAATTTATAGAAATAGTTCTCCTAATTTTGCCTGAGTTACATTTTCATCCTCCAAGTATCAATTGTAACTTTTTTCATCTTTAAGTTTGATTTTCGTACTAAGTTTAATTTCAAAAATCCAAAAACATTCATATATCTAAAATTTAAAAAAAAAAAAAAAAAGGATTTTTTTTGGGGGGTACATTCCATGTCGAATTACTATCATCAATTTATCATGAGTATGGACATTCTAGATGGAGCATGAGCTTATGGTGTGATTTCTCTCTCTTAGATTCATTTAGATGGTGAGTGTTGCATACTACATGGACGTGTGTTTTCCACCTTCTCACGGAAATGCTAGATTGCTCTTTTTCACATGTGGTTAGTCTCATGTACGTGGCTATGTTCTCGTGCTCATCCCCTTTTGAGATTGACCTATGGCTATCATTCCCTTTGTGATATTTTCGTTTTATTTGCTCCTCTCTCCTGAAAGTACCTATCTGGTATTAGTTTATTCTCTACCTATCCGGGCGTTCATTGAATAACCGGGCAATTGGAGTGAGGTATTCTCCCTCTAAGCGTTCGCGTAAAAAGGTGGATAGACCTTGTGAAGGTATGCTTGTTGGACCACTTGCTTAGTAACCGGGCAATTAGGGTGAGGTAATCTCCCTCTGAGCATTCGCGTCACACGGCAGTGGGGTAAGAAAGAATTTCATTTGTCTGATTATACAAAAAGAAAAAAGAAAAGAAAAAAAAAAGAATGATCATGTGCTTCTGAGGGGGAGTTTGTTCTTTCTTATTGAACCACACTGAGGACCTAGCTTGGTTTGACTTCTTGAGGGGGAGTCGTCTTGAAACTCCTAGTGTACATGAGAACCTATCTCTTTGTTGAATTGAGCTTGATATGATTTCCGTGATTCACACACACACTTTGACATTCGGCCATGTTTTGTGTTACATTCATCCTCTCGATATCTCTATGTTGAGACGTTACACCATTTGTTCATGTTTTGATTTTTATGTCTGTGTTGATGGTTGTTAATGATTGTGATAAGAGCGGATGTGTTGCCTTTGTTGCTCTAAATGTTACTTAAGTTCATATTGGTAGTCTTCTCAACAAGTTTTTTTTCCACGAGTATCCTATTTGGAATAGTCTTATTACTCCAAAGAAATCTATTCTTTTTGTTAAGCATGCATTGTCTAGCATCAGTCTTTGGTTATTTTTTTTTCATTAATGGAACAACAAGTCAGTCGGTTTATCAATCGGTAGTCGGTCATAACAACAGATCAGGATGGTTTATTTGCTCTTCTATGTCTTAGTATTTTTGGTTTTTGTTATGGTATTTGGATATTGATTTGGACTTCAATGATTTATGAATTCTGAATATTAGTTGTTCTAGTCTGTGGTTTTTTTTGTTTCTGGTCTTAATCCCCCATTTACCATATTGCGTATTAGTTGTGTTCTTGGCTAAGCTCATCATGTGCAGGGCTTATGGATGTTCTTCCACTCATCCTTTGTCCTTCCAAGACAAAAAGGGGGAGAAGGAATTGTGTTAGCTAATCCTTGTTTTTGTTTGAGTTGTGGTTGCAGCGGCATTAACGCTTTTGGAATATGGTACTTTATTCTTGTAGTGTGTTTTGTCATGGAAGTGCCAAAGGGGGAGATTGTTAGCTCCAAAAAGCGGCACTATTTTTTTGTTGGCAATTCCATTGACAAAACGCATTTTTCTTTGTATCCCATTCTTAGTTTATCAAGTTGTATTTTATTTTTATTTTTCTAAGCGTAATGGATCTGTATAGGACTAGAGTGGAAGGAATTATTGTTTGTAATTAA
Organism: Rhododendron molle; assembly: GCA_025413875.1. Taxonomy (NCBI): domain Eukaryota; kingdom Viridiplantae; phylum Streptophyta; class Magnoliopsida; order Ericales; family Ericaceae; genus Rhododendron; species Rhododendron molle. The sequence continues at coordinate 33,063,011 of CM046396.1, forward strand.
ATCAAATGGGTCGAGCACCGGCTGACTAAATGGAGCCTCATGTGCGAATTGGTCCAGATGGATCGAGCCATTGATCGGGTTAACTAATATATAAAAAGGAAGACTTATATTGGAAGCTAGGGCAACCACGTGGTATATAGCAGTCGCGACATAGAAAACACGGGGGTCAAGACATTAAGCTGCTTCGGGTTTTCTTTTTAACGACAAGCTGCTTTGGGTTTTATCGAGCGAGAGAGAGTTCTGCAGCTAAGATATTTTTGCCGTCGTGGGTAAAAGAACGGAGATTGAAGTTCAAATATCTCTATCGTTGAGTTGCTTCCGGTGGATTTCTGGAAGGGTAATTGGAAGGCTTGAGGATTCGAGGCAGCGGCAATCAAGCACGGGGTACGGTGAACGAGGATTCGGCTATCGTTCTTGAGTCAATTGTGAGGATTCTCAATTGTGTAGTAAGTTCGATTGTAACCGTACAATGTCTGTCTATAGTGCTTGATTCCTTCCCGTGGTTTTTTCCCATTTAGGGTTTCCACGTATATCCGGTGTTCATCGTTGTTTCGTTTCAATTTCTTACTTTTGCTTGATTGATTGAGTAGCAAAGTAGGATTTTTCAGAATTGATAACGTCAATCTGTCAGTCAAACTAGATCAAAAAAATCCGATTGAGGGCAGACGTTATCAATTGGACCAACTTGATACGAACTGCAACGTTCAAACTGCCATCAATCTGAATTTTTTTCCGTCCAATTTGGCTGACCAAAGTTATCAATTGGACCGATTTGGTATGAAAATCAAATTTGAAAGTTAAAAGAATCGTAATTGATACTTGGAGAACGAAAATGAGACTTGGATAAACTAGAAGGACCATTTATATAAATTTTTCAAATTATAATATCTGTAAATGCAATTCACTCATTTACATCAAAAGTCATTCCCGAAGTTACTAATGAAACAAACTCTTTGAAATTTGAAATTGAATTTGAATTTGAACGAATAAGTTTTTATTTTTTTGTCAATCGATAAAAGAGATCATTTTTACATCAGATACGAAGTATATAGTACAAATCCGGGACACTACATCAATTACAACAGTCCACGAGACAACCAAGCCTAACAACTCAACCACTGCAAGAAATAAGTCCATTATAGGGTAGAGACAAAGAAAGAAATGAAAAGCCCTCTAAGTGAAGAACACTCACACACAAGTGGGGAGACTTGAAGTCCTGACCTTCTAGTGAGATACAAGAGTTTTGGCCCACTGAGTTAGCCCCAATTGGTTAAACGACTAAGATTGAAGACCCACATTCAGTAATTAATCTAATAAATTGGGTAAATTCTGTCCCTATATTTTCAAATTGGGTAAATTCTTTCCCTATATTTTCAAATTGGATACGGGCCATACGGCAAATTAAAGATGTCCTCACAAACTTTCCATCCAAAACTTTCGAAGTGAAATTAGATATAGGTAGAGGACCAATACTTTTGCTCAACATGTCTTTCTCGATTTCCAAAGGGGAAAAAGGAGATTAAAAAATATTACAATTTTGCCACGTGTCGCTTCCACGTTCCTCCTCACTGATGACCACTTTGTTTTAATATATGGTATAGATAGAATTTTTTTTTCCCGGCAAAAGAATCTTTTAAATAAATTCGAAAGGAAAAACAAAAAGAAAGCAAACACAATTAGCCCATCTAATAGAAAGTTGGACAAACTCAACACCTCAACATAAACTACAACTTGAGCTTACAAATACTATCAAGAAACAACTTAAACTCCTCCACCAAATAGATCTTGATCTCAAACTTGATCTTCATTCACATTGCGACTCTAATTTTCACTAATTTCCCCACCACCTCAATACTTGTTGTTGCATTATGGTATAGATAGATTTGATCAATAGTCATTGCTTGTTGATCCCATATATCCTTAGTTTGGTCCTTGTCGTATCATACACCTTACGATTTAATTTATCCTTCAGGCATTTGAGGAAGTCAAGAAGCTCTATAGTTTAGCTGTCTTGGTTATCTTATCTTCGATCTTGCTTGCGCCACTTTACGATTTAATTTATCCTCCAATTCAGGCATTTGAGGAAGTCAAGAATTGAAGCCCTATAGTTTAGTTGTCTTGGTTATCTTATCTTCTATCTTGCTTGCACTTATTCAGGAAGACCTTGATTAGAGGTGATCTCGATCATCACTTAATTGACGATACCAGATATTGCGCTGGTGCTTATTCAGGAAGACCCTAAAACATAGGTGATCTCGATCATTACTAAATTGACGATACCAGATATGATGGTCGTATTGTTTCCACCGGTTGAAAATATTTGATGACTATGCAATTACTCATACTATTGTCAACCACGACTTAAATTTTTATTTTCATGTGTGAGCATGTTTGTTTACCGGGGGCGCGATTGAGATGGTGGAAGAATTTATTATTCATATTATTTTAAGGACTAATTGGGTGATGAGTTGGTAGTAGTTAACAATATTTTAATATGGTATCAAAGCATATAATAGATTGTGTGTAAGCATACAATAGATCATATGTTCGAACCTTAATTACTGCCTATCTAATGTTAAAATATTTACATAGGTGTTTAACCTCTTTATGGAGGAGAGCCTGACTACACAAAAGGGGTGTGTTGAGAGTACAAGTAATAATCATTTATTAATAAAAGCTAGTAGTTATTAATCTAATAATCATTTATTAATAATTTTACGTTTTTCAGAAATGTCTTGTTGTTTTATAGAATGCGTCAGAACATAAAAAATCTGGAATTTAAATGCTCTATTGTTGTCAAAAAAGAAAATGATACTTTGATTGATAATCACAAATCCCCTTCTTTTCTTTTTTTTTTAACTTTTTATTGAATTCAAAAGGGTACATCGATTACAACCTTGACCTTAAAACATACCTATTACAGAGAGCTACACTCTAGCACTATATCCATCGATAATCACAAATCCTGATCAACCAATATCAACTCAATTGTTGAGGCAAATTGGCATCATCAAAACCATAATGTACTTTTGTAAGGCAAGATGGCAACATTTGTTGTGCACTCTGCATGTGGTCTATTATACGTTATCAGGTGGAAAAACCGGTTGGAGAGCGAGCGTAAGCAATAAATAGATTATTGTCTACAAGATCATTTAGGGAATTTCAAGATCGTACGCAATATTGTGAAGATTTGATTTATTTTTTTATTTTTATTTTTATTTTCCAAATCTTGGATTTCTTCTCGCAATGATGCTTGCCCTTTCCTTTCTCGATGTACCGTTATAAAGTTTCTAACAAAATTTTCTTTGCCTATAAAAAAATATTGTCAAGATCTCCCGCGAGATCAAAGATACGTGATCAAAGATGGAAATGTTCGATATGATGATGTTTTAACTGTTTAGGAAACTATGTTACATTATTCATGTAAGAAAATTTTAAATTAACTAATTGCAACTCGTAATACATCACACGATTATATTTGTCTTAATTAAGAATATTATGACTGTGGAGAATCTGAACATTAATTTGCTTCAAGAATGAAGCAGATTCGACCAATCCAATGCCTGGTCTATGTGATTTTTTAGCTGATGTTTTACGCTTTGAGATTGACAAATAAACGGATCTAATGATATATGAGATCATTGTGCGCATTATTTAATTTTGCTCGATCAAGATTATAGTCACATGAAATAACTATCACGTAAAAGCTAGGGACCATTTCTACATTTGAAATAGACCGGAATACAAATGTATAGGGACGGCGCCACCTTTGGGGGTAGGGTGGCCTGGGCCACCCGTAACCTAAAAAAGTAAATTAACTACACAGGTTATTCTATCACAATACATCATCTTTAATAAAGGAAAAAAAACAAGTACTTATTTTTTTAAGTTGAACACACCCTTACTCACCGGCTGATGTGGCATGCTCCACGTATGTATACTTCAATTGGCAACGGACCAATAACAGCATGAACTGAAAAATAGAGAGGGAAATAAAAATGGAAAGAGAAACATTCAAAACACGTCAGCATCGTTTGAGCAAATCCAAGACTCGCCCCACTAATAGAAAGAAACTTAGAGAAAGAAATTTGAGAAACTTGTTTCTGTGCAATACTTTGGTCGTTATGGCTAGTGCGGAATAATTATATCTTCAACAATGCTTCTATACAGATTTGGGATGTGGCGGATCTAATTAAAACAAAGGGTAGCCATGTGGATGAGGACCAAACACGATATTAAGATATATACGGTTGAGGACTTTAAGGGGTATTTGGACGGGATTCACAAACTAAAATTTTAACTTACATTTGAGGTGTTTACATCCAACTTTTTGTTGGATGCTATGGTGTTTGTTTTTTCGTTTTGTCTTTTTGAGATGCACCTTGTGTTTTCTTTTTTTCTTGATGTACCCCTTTGAGCTTAATAAAAATTTTCGTTTGCCGAGCAAAAAAAAGACTCGCCCCACTAAGGGTTTGCAAAAATAAAATTATTTTTAGCAATAGTATTTTTTTTTTGTAATAATATTCAGTTTTTAAAATAGACAAGTATGCATAAGTTGTATTCTGATATAATTATAAATGTTCATATCATAGTAATTCGAAGGGAAGTGCTACAATACAAATTATTTATTTGGGTATGTATCATATGTACCTTCATTGAAACACACCAAAATGTTATGATCTTCAAAATGTTATGAATCTATTATTAAAAAGTTATGAATCATATTGATGAAAAGTTACGAATTTTAGTATAAAGTTATGATATGAAATAAAACGTTTTTTTTTTTTTTTTGATCGGCAAAAGATGAATTTTATTAGAAACGGGGAAAGGGAAAGGGAATCCAACAAAAAGTTGAATAATACACCATAAGGGCAGAGCCCATAACTGGGAATAGGTTATGGAATGGTGGAACCCCCAGTGGGCATGCCCATCCTCAGTAGCAGAGTTAGCGCTTTGGTGGTTTGGGAATAGGTTTCGCAACTTGGAGAAAGATATATGGGAAGTCTGTTTTTGTGCAACTCTTTGGTCCATCTGGTTAACGAGGAATGATTATATCTTCAACGGAGCAACAACTCAGGCTCCGGAAGTGGCGGAGTTAGTCAAAACTAGAGTAGCCATGTGGATGAAGGCTAAGTTTGATATCAAGATTTACACGGTGGAAGATTTTAAAGGCTATTTGAATGGGATCCGAAAAGTGAAGGTGTAGAGTGAGTATTTGAGGGTGTTTTATCCAACTTTGGTTGGATAGATCTTTGTACGGTTGGTTTCCTCATCGATGTACCCTTTCGAGTTTAATAAAAAGTTCCATTCGCCGAGCAAAAAAAAAAAGGGCAGAGCCCATAACACCCAAGGGTCTACCAGAGTCCACTGCAGATAATACAATAAAGATCAACCCAGACACCCAAATAAAACAAAAAAAGCACAAAACCCAAATCCAGCCCAAGCCTGGACCGGCCCACCCAAACCAAACCACAAAATCCTAACCTACAACGGCGGCCACCTCCGTACAAACCACCGGGGTCCAGCCTCGCCGTTAAGCCCAGCCGGCCTCTCCCAAATGTAGAGACCGGCGGCGGGAACTAGCCTACGACAGTGAAAGCTAGGGCAAGTCAGGGCCTGAGGGCCAAACCACCACCACCATCAGCCAAAAACACCGAACAACCCCTGCAACAAAACACCGAACAATTTTCATCAGCGAGATCACCACCCGAGAACGACGAAATGCCAGCCCCACGCCCGATTGAGAGCTCAGACGGCCGCCGACCGGAATTCGGCACACAAAAGACGACCAAAGCATCACAACCATGGGAGCCACATCCACCCCACCACCACCGGACTGGATCATCACAGATCAAAACCGCCATCTTCACCGATCGTTTCCTGGAATAAAGGATAACCGGCAAAACAGAATTAAAAATAACTAACATTACACCAGCTCCCACATCCGCACCAGCGCCCATCACCCACACAATCCAGATCCAGACCCAACGTCCACCAAAACCAGCCAAAAGATCGACGAGGAAACGACGAATACAACCATCCCGCGTCGACCTCCACCTTCCCCAAATTTCCACGGCCATCCGGCCGAAAAGAAAATAGAGTCGTTAGGCAAAACCCCGTCCATCCAGCAACAGTAAAACGAGGAGGGGTCCGATCTACCCTAACATCTCCGACCGCCGTCGGACCTAAGGGAGGAGGGTGGCAGGGCGGCGACCAAGCAACAAGGGCAGTCGGAGGAACATTGAAACCTGAAAAAAGAGAGGAAGGAGAGAGGGATAGAGACGGGAGGAGGAGGAAAAACGGACCCGGGCAGCGGCGGCGGCTGAAGATGAGCCTTAGAAAAGAATCGCCTCAGTTTAGAGAGAGAAGGAGCTCTGTTTTCACTTTTTATATTATGAAATACAATGTTATGAATGGCCGGTCCTACAAGTAATTTTTTATGAGGTGTCACAATATGAACCACACAATAAGTGCATATGGTACACACCTTAAAGAGGTGGATTGAAGACTTTCCCCAATCTGAATAGGTTGTTCGTTGTCTTTCTTTTCAAAAACTTAATTTAGAGACACACGTAGTATTGGAACATCAATTTGGAGTCGTCCTCTTTTTATTTTTTTTAAACGGAGGATAAACGGAGGGAAAAATGACAAGAAGATATTAGAACATCAATTTGGAAGAGGTAATGGAGGCAAGAGTTCATTTTAGCCATCGTACAAAAAAAATGAAACCCCAAAATGGCACTTTTATAGATAAAGGGAAAAGAGGTACGAGGAAACAGAACAGAGAAACAAAAAGCAAGCATCATGGCACAAGGAATGCATCCCATCGTAATGAGGTTGGCACCCATCACAAATGCCAATCAATTGTGCAAACCACAAAAACAGTTGATAAGGAATCAACCGGCAAAACACAGCAAAGTTAAACCCCACCATCCCAAAATGGCACCTTATATTTGGGGAAGGCGTAGAAGTATGCATATTACAAATCTTGTTCTAACTACTTTTTTTTTTCTTTATAGAAGCTTGTGATTTAGTTTTTGATGAAGCACGTAGACGAAGCGAATCTTTATGGTTGGTATCAAAAAGAGAGTAGCTAATTCAGTGCACATCATGCCAAGTCACTTGTACACGTCAACTTATAAGGCAAAATGGCAACATTTGTTGTGCACTCTGCATGTGGAGTCACGAGCGGATGTGTATGGGGGCACGTGGTGTCCTGTGCCCAACTCAAAAGTAAAATAATTTTGTTAAATTTTTATTTATTTACCATAATTATATGAGTAGGAATGAGTATGGTCTGAATTGGTTCGGTTTTATAGTAAACCAAAACTCAAACCAATACCTACAGATTATGAATTTGAAGAACCAAATCAACCCACAAAAAGTATACAACCAAATCAATCCAAACCATTAAAATATAGTTTGATTTCGGTTTTAAACCACGATTTGCTTTAAATTAAACTATCATCTTCAAAAAATATTTAAAGTACTTAAAAATATGAAGATAAATTAAAAAAAAAAACTTATATTAAAACCAATTCCATTCAAATTACCAAAACATACTAACATCAACCTACTAATTAGAACAAAACTAAATATTGCAGAAGATATACAGAAATTTAATCTAAATTATCTTGACAGAGAAGGAAAACTAAATATTGCAGTGAATTTAATAAGATCAATAAATTAGAAAAGTAGTTAAATAGGCTCCAATATTTATTTGGTGAATCATAATTAGATTTTATATAATATAAATACATATATATATGTATGTATGTATATGTATATGTATATATGTATTATACGAGCGATTTGGATTGGTTTGGAACCATAACCGAGAACGTGAATCCACAAACCAAATCATATAACACGGTTTCTAATTTTTTTAAACCATAACCAAACCATACTATTTAAAAATGGAACCAAACCTTTCAGTTTGAATTGGTTTGAACTGAATTCGCGGTTTGACGGATTTTTTTGTTCATCTCTACATATGAGTGTCCTACTATATGTACCTACACACTTGTATCTCTAGATAACAAAGATATTGAATTAATTATAGGGAGGCTTAAATATTCATCCTCAGATCTCATCCTACGTAAGTATTCATCCTGGTCATTTTGAACAGTTATGTTTTCATCCTTTTAGATAGTGAATTACCTATCTTACCCTTTTAATAAGATATCCATATGTGTGTGTATATATCCTTCCTAAATTAGTGGAATTTAACCATTTAATGGGATTCAACCATTTCCTAATTTATTGGGATTCAACCACAATAATTACGGAAGATAATTACAAAAGAAGATTTCAATATTTAAAAAATTCTTAATAACTAAATCTCACCGATTTAAATTCGAAAATCATAAGTATTTATTTTTTCATATTGACCATGTAATATCATGAAACCTTTTGAAATATCATGAAACCTTTTGAAACATGGTGGAATCGATCGTGTTTTTCATGAATTATTTTTGCAAAATTATTATAAAAAATATTTCGAAACGTAGGCAATATTCAAACTGACCATGTTTTTCATAGTTAATTTTGCAAAAGAGGATTCCAAAATTTGAAACCAAATCCCACCATAAAATAATCATATCATTTCAAAAGTTATATGAAATATTCCTACAAATCCACCATGAAAATCAAATTTTATAACATGATCACATATTCGTGAATTCACCATGAATAATCATGGGAAGTTTTTCATAATTTCACTGTCACAAACATTCTACGCATCCATTCAATCACACCATCTATTTTTATGACAAATTTTCCCAAAAATTAAATGAGTACTCATGAAATATTGAATTGAACCAAAACAATCATGATTCATGAAAAAAATAATTTGAGTTGAAAAATGCACCATGATCATAAAATACACCATGAATACATGAATACAAAAATTACACTATTCAAAATACGGACACCATGAATACATGAATACACCATGAATGTGTACCAAAAAAAAAAAAAAAATACACCATGAATTCAAACTGTCGGAGAGAGAAGATTAAAAAATGAAATAGAAGCCCAAATCCAACCCCTTTTTCTACTATTTCTTAGGATACCTCTGTTGCAGTAGAATGAAAAAGAATGAAAAATCTCACTTCTTCGCCTTGATTTTTGAAGAAATGGGAGGCCGGTTCGTTTTATACTTGGCTCTCTTTACGTTCAATTAAGAAACGACATCAACAATGGCGTCCTCAACCTGTCGGCGGTGGCGGGAGTGGTTTATGCCTAGAGGATGGGCAACGAAGGCTGACGGGGAAATGGTGATGGAGGCTGACGAGGATGGGCGACGGAGACCGACGGGGGTGTGGTTTATGCCGAGAGGATGGGCGACGGAGGCCGGCGGTGAGAGTGATTTATGCCGAGAGGATGGGGACGGAGGCCGGCGAGAGTGGGTCGCCCAGTCCAATAGGATGGTCGAGAGGATGATAATGGTAAAGCTTTTTGTTTTTTTTAATCCGATTATGGTAACCTTAATCTCAGGGATTTCAAACGATTTGGGATGATAATGGTAAGCTTAATCTAAGGGATTTTGTAACATGTTGTATCCGAAAATAATGATGGAGGACCTTCAAGTTATAATTTAGTCCCAAATTTCTGTGCATATATAGTATAAATAAAACAAGTAATATAGTGCAAAAAGGGCATTTTTGGATTTATTTATATTTGGGGATGAAAACATAACCGTTCAAAATGACGAGGATGAATAGTTACAGTGCCCTTCGAAAAAGGATGGATATTTAAAAACTCCTTAATTTTATTCTTCAATTTCGTTGTAAGGTGCATTTATACTTATTGGTTTACAAACTAGTGTTTGTCTGTTTGAAACTATTATTTGTTGATTCTCTTTATTTAATTTTTAACCGTCCAAGAATAATATCTTAATATAAAGTCAATAATAAAACAATCTTGAATAAAACATGTCAACATTCATGTAAAACATATTTTAAAAGTTGTCTAAGATTATGTGCTCATTTACAAATGAGTAATATTTACAAATGCGCGCATTATAAACAATTGCAGCTTTAGTAATATACATCTTAATTTTGTACTCCCTCCATCCCGATTTGTTTGTATACTTTTTGACTTTTAAGTGTCCCAAAATGTTTGTCCATTTTACTTCTAATTGAATCAATTTTTCATTTTTGCCCAATCTTTAGTAGAATAAAGTAATTTTTGTAAAAAACACTACAAGAAAAATCACAATAGTTGACAAAACAAAAACAAAAAAAATCCGTCACCAAAAGTTACTATAGGTGACAAAAAAGTGACTTTTAGAGATAACCTATAGGTGACGAAAAGGCTTTCGTCACCTATAAGATCGTCACCTATAAGTTGTCGAGCAACTTTTCGTCACCTATAGGTTGTCTCTGAAAGTCCCTTTTGGTGATGAAAACCTTGTTTTTGTCACCTATAGTAACTTTTGGTGACAAAAATCTTGTTATTTCGTCACCTATAGTAAAAATTAAATTTCGTCACCATTTTTTTTCATCAGCTATTGTGATTTTTCTCGTAGTGAAAGTGTAACGCCCCAACTTTTCGGGTGCAAAATAAATAATTTCTTTGCGAAAATTTTTGCTAAATAAATATAATTTTCCAAAATAAAGCTTTTGCTAATACAATCTCAAGATAGTTTTACGGAATCAAAATACATTAACTTCAGAGCTGACTCTAATCTTGATACGAATTCTAAGCATCCTCGATCTTCATTACTGATATTCTTTTCGTGTCGAACTGCATCGTCGCTGAATCTCCTCCATTGAATCCTGCGCCCTCTAGCAAATTGATCGCCGAAGCAATCGATTTGCCAGGATACAGACGTATCCGTGAGTGATAAATCACCCAGTAAAATAATCCAACCCAACCACCCCTCTTACTTTACAGCTAGCAGGCAAACAGAATATATATATGGTGCGAAAAAGTAAAACAGAGATAATTCACATAACTTGATTCATTGCTATCCATTAACTTAACATGAAATCTAAGATCTCTCCACGAGATCTTTCCTCCCCAACCACTAGCCATGCTCGGTCCCATGAGATCACTTCCTTTTGCTATCGCAGGAACACCTAAGTTATGTGTCGAGTGTGCACCCCCAATAACTACTACTAGGGGTAAGCTTATCATGCCTGAATCACTACTAGGGTTCGCCTATCTTATAAACCACATCACAATCATTTCACAATCATCACTGGACACCCGCCATCTATCAATTCATCACCGGACTCTCGCCAGTTTCAATTCGGACTCTCGCCAGTTTCAATTCTCATCACAATCTCATCATTTCTCATATCACGCCTGCAGGCAACCTCTAAACAGAAAGAAACTTCACAATTTATCCATTACTTAGCATCGTCTAAGTGATTTCTATATCGTATACCACCCCATGTCTCTAGGGTCCAATCTAACATTCAAATGAAATATCGATACAATATCAATCACAATAATAATTGAAAACGAATAACAGATGGATCGAAATAGTTAATAAGCAAAGCAATCACATAACTTTTTATGACTGGGCCGTTGCCCTTAATCTCGTATGGTCACAAAGTCATTAAGAATGAAAGAATTAATTAATTAAAATTTAAAAATAATTTTCTGGACTTTCGTTAATTAATAAAGGTAATTAAGTCAATTAAACACTAATTAAACACATTAATTAGGTAAAAATATTAGAATAATTGTCGTGACCTTAATAAAGGTCCTAACAGTCCTGTATAATAAGTTCGAGTGCTAAAAGTTGGGTTTGGATGCTCATGGAATTATTTTAAATAAAAAGATTAAGTTAATAAGTAAAAGAAGACTAAATAGATAATAAATAATTAAATAATTAAAAATATTTTTTATTCTAACAAAGTATCATCTTAGGACTGTAAGAAGTCTAAATAAAATTATTCGGAATTATTTACCTCTTTTATAATATTTTAAAGTATTTCTATTTAGAAACAATGCGTAATTTATAATAATTAGTTAATGAAATAATTAAATTATTATTTTAATAACATATCATCTTTGGGATGTCAGAAGTCTAAAAAAAATAGTTTAGATGTTAAAATCATTAATTATAAGGTCGCAACTATTTTTCGTTTGTATCTTTAATTAAAAATAAAATAAATAGCTAATAATATCAAAAGTTTATGAAATCAGTAAGTTATGATCCTTGACATGTTAGAAAACTAGAAAAAATAGTTTGGGGATTTATGGAATAGTTTACAAGGTCGCAATGAATTTTAGTTTACAAACTTTTACACGATAACGAATAAAAATTTAATAAATAGATAAATAAATAAAAAAAATATGAATTTAACAAGGTATGATCTTTGGAGTGTTAGAAACCTAGGAAAAATATTTCGGGGGTCAAATACATCATTCGGGATGTCGAAAAGTCCACAACAGCTGCCGCAAGGTCTGACCGAGTCAACCTTGCGGCTGGACCTTCTGCCGCAACCTTGCGGTTGGTTCTTGCGGCCCGCACCTTGCGGCCGCAAGGTGCACTGCAGTTTCGGTTTTTTTTTGTTTTCTCGAGGTTTTTTGATGCATGGGGCTACGGGGCCTATTGGGTTATGTCTATAAACATCAAATATACTTAGAGGAGGCTTCGAATCGAATTATAATACCTCGGTTCGGATTAAATTCGTTTTCGATCGAAAACTTGAATTTGGAGAAGACGACTTCAATTCCGTCGATCGGGGGACCTTGGGACCGAATTGGATGATGTTTGGCAATGCTAGGAGTTGAGGGAAGAGACTTGAACGATCAATTTGAGTTTCGGTTGATCGTAGGTACGAAACCCACTTTTCTCTCTCTTTCTTTCTCTCTCTTGAAATCTATGGATTAAAGCTCGGTTCTCTCGGGTTTTTCTCCTCTCTCTGGCTCCGTGGAAGGTGGTGGAATAATGTACGTGCCCTAGGGTTGGAATAGTTATATATTTATAGGAGAATTTTGAGGTAGAAGAATGAAATCGAGTCCTAATCGGATTGGGTTTCGAGATGGACGAATTTAGCTCGGTTTAAGGGCTACGGAGGTGGTGGGGATCGCGTAGGAGAGTGAGGGAGAAGAGAGACGTCCATGCATGCAATTACTTGTATGTATATAATGATAAAATAATTTTTAAGAGATAATTAGATAATATAACTTTTTTTTTTTGTATAAATCTCTTAAGGGAAACGATTTTATTATTACTAGTAATACTTTTTAATGATCTTAAATAATGAAAATTTTTGGGCTGCACAACACTTATATGCTTACAAGGTAATTATATTTAAAGAAATTTTAAATCTCCAAACATAAATTTAGGTTTCAATTATATTTTTACATTTAATCCATTATTATAGACTAAAATAATAATTTCCTATTTGAAAAAAAATTGGGTTGAAAATCCGGGTCGTTACAGAAAGTTGAGTGTAAGTGTGAAAAGTTGTATCTTTTTAAGTGTAATGATTGTGTTTCCTAAAAAAGTTGAATTTTTTTAGTTGAACAAACAAATTGGGACGGAGGGAATATGATCTTATTGCGGTTGACTAAAAAAAAATTTTTTGTTATCACGATTAATAGGGTGCCCCAACTAGACCAAATTCTTTGATCTGTCCTTGTGTGGAGTGATACCCAAGTGTTTAAGCACCTTTGTACTCTCACGCATATGATAAAACTTCAAACCTCAATAATTTACAACTAAAAATTGCTTACTTTCGCCGACGGAAAAAAAAATATTGTGCTCTCTTGCATTTTCCATTTTTATTAACCAAATAACAGATAATAGTGTGTATGCTCGCAAAATATCCTTGGCGTGCCGATCAAAATAAAATATCCTTGGAGTAGGTCAGCACCTTGCTAATATCCCAGTGGTGTATAAATAGCCATTTGAACCCTCCTCACCACTCACTACGCGTAAGAATTCCCTACATATATACGCTACACAAGCTCCAGATATATACTGTACTGGTGCTGCAAAAAGTTCACACTCGTATATCACGATGCCTACCACTTTGTTTTCAGTTTTTCTCCCGCTTCCCAGCCGTTACGGGCAATATGCTACTCCTACGTCCGCTTTATGTGCCCTGGAGCCTAAAGTAATTCTAAAAAATTCACTGTCTCTACACCCAATTTCTCCTATGTATCATTCGATACCTCTGCCAGTACCATTACGAGGTCCGCTCCTGCTATTTAGTACCTTGGCTCAAAACTTCACGATCGAGGGAGAGGGAGAGGGAGAGGGAGAGGGAGAGACAGAGTTCACTTGCGAAGATTTCAAGGTGGGAAAATGCAAAGGACAGAAGTTGGTGGATGGGGTAACCATGCCACTGGTACTGCAGCCACCGGGGGAGCCAAAGAACAGTAACGATATGCAGTCCCTCCTCCTGGCACTTGAGAAAAATAACGACTGGTTCAAGCAAATGATCATAAAAAACGGCGCCGTTCTGCTCCGAGGATTTAACGTGAGGAACGCCGAGGATTTCAATGACGTCGTGCAAACCTTCCGATGGGATCATGTCCCGTATGTGGGGCCGGCGCTTAGGACGAGTGTTTTCAAACAAATTTGGACGGCCAATGAGGGGCCCCTATCGGAGACCATTGCTTTCCATCATGAGATGGTTTTGGTAAGCTTTGATTTTCAGAAAGTCTACGCCACGCCACCGCTCTCTTTCAATACCGCTCCCTCACCGCACACAATCTTACCGTCTAAAAACGTTTTGGATGGTCCGAATTTTAAAACAACTCCTTTAAGAAAGAGTTTAACCCTTTTCTGGAAGAGTTTTTTTTCTAAAATCTGGACTATTAATTGTCCAGACAGATGGTGAGATTGAGCGCTGCGGTGGGAGCAGTGATGAAAGAAAGCGGTGGGCGTAGACTTTGTGTGGTTTTTTTTTTTTTTTTTTATCTTCATACATACTTTGGTGAAGCTTGAATCAAAACTCTTTCTATTTTTTCCTTGAAATTTTTATCTTGCATTTCAAATTTTTTCTCCTGCGTGTGCTTTTAAAAAATATGTAGTATTATGCGGATTGGAAAACTATTTTGGAATCACTTGATGAAACCTTTCATGTCTATATTGACAATATATTATAAGTTTTTGAATAACAAGTGACCCTCTCATATGTCATACATGATGAATGAAAAGTGGTCGATAGTTGTCTTAGGCCCCGTTCCAGTTTTGCTTCCTTTTCTAAAAGTACTTTTTCTTCAATTTTCAAACTCAAATATAATGAAAATGAAAAATAATTTTTTAATTTTTTTTGCACCGTATAAAAGATCTCAATGAAATCTATCAAACAAGATCCATATTGCTAGGAAAATTATTTGCGTAAACACATGATTTTTGGGCTTGAATTTACCTTCCTTTTGTGAAAGTTGGGCTTGAATTTACCTTCCTTTTGTGAAAGTTACTTTTTTGAGAAACCGGAACGCCTCCTTAAATCATTGTGTACGTAGATCGTACTTATTTTCTTGGAAAAACTATTTTCCGATTAGGAGTGTTCTCATATGATTTTAGGTGAGATTTTGACCCAATTATTTAAAATTTCTGGCTACGCCCTGGTCACACTCATTTACTTCTTGCACTTTGATGTCGATCGGCTGATGCCGTAGCCGCACATGCAATGGGAGAATTATGCTGGTCCTGGACCTCTAATGCCATTTTTTTTCCCTTTTGACGAAAAATATAGATGAAGCCATACCCCGAATACGTGATGTTTTTCTGTGAGGTACCACCACCAGAAGGCGGTGAGACGCCAATAGGGCCAAGCTGTCGAGTGGCAGAGCGGATGATGGAGGAATTTCCAGAAGCAGTGAAAGAAATGGAGGAGAAAGGATTGAAATACACATTCATAGCTCCCCCTCAGACCGCAACGTCGACCTTTACGGGAAGAAGTTGGCCGGAGTTTTTGGGAAGTCCTGACCCTGCGGAGGCTGTGAAAAAGTATATAACAGTTCTCCTATCTACGATGTTACACAGATTTAATTATTCGCATAAATTCATACTCCCTCTGTTCCAAATTTCACACAAAAAAATAACGTATTAGCACTAGTTTTTTCCCTAAAAAAAAAATATTACAACAATTTAAAGATGTCACTGAGAATAAAAAATTGGTGAAGAATTTGATTTAAAAAAATCTCATAAATACATTATGTTTTGCATGCAACATGCACGACTATCCAAAAAGCTTGAGCAATTTGGGATAGATGGCCAGAGTATATAGATCCGTCTGGAACGGTTCGAATCGTTTGATATACGTGAGCCACTCGTTAGACCTGCGTGCATTGAACAATTTTGTGTCCAAACCTATGCACATTCATGAATATATATTGATGTATATGTATGTGTAAGAAGCTGGAATCTTAATCTGAGAAGGCATGGGCTCAGAGATTCCTTTGTGAGAATAAATTCTCTCCGCCTGTGGAGGAGAAGTCCACATTTCCTCCGAACCAATCCTCTGTTGCCACGTCATCAATAATACCAAACCAAATGAAAACTCACGTGTGTTTTTTTACTTGGGTTAACCCTTCCACTCCTCCGGTAAAAACTTAAACCTTGAAGGTTTTAAAAATTATCCACATGCCACAACACCCTTGAAGGTTAAATACGTGTTTTTTAAACCTGCAGGGGATAGAGAAAAAAGAAGAGAGCTGCAAGGCTTGGTTTGGGGAAAGCTTAGCAAAAAAAAATTAATCGTTTCAAATTTCAATCCATTAGAATGGGTGAGAATATTTTATTTTTTTGATTATTTAATTCTAAATGGTCATAGTTAAATTTTGACTGTAGAATTTTCGTTAATTACTCCTAAGAAAGTCGTAGAACCAAATATCTTGTAGGGCTAACCAACGAAAGCCCTAAAGTCAAAAATTAATTATAATCCTTTAGAATAAAATGATCAGAGAAATAGTATCTTTGCACTGATTCGAACCGATTGAAAATTGGAATACTTAATTTTTCAACCTACAATTTATATATTAAAAAAGTCATTTAATAGCTTTTTACATCATTCCCGCTTCCTTATACCCCCAATTAATTCTCCATCCAAACCAAGTTTACTATTTTATCCTCCTTTCTAATACCTCATCCAAATTAAACCAATTACTCCTACTATTTAATACCCCCTACTTAGGCTTGTCAACGGGCCGGATCTGATCCGAAAAATTTGGATCCGATCTGAAAATCCGAATTTGATCCAAAAAATTTTTTACTTCAAAAATTTTAGCAAAAAAAAATTATTTTCCAAAAAAAAATTAAGAATAAAAATACAACTTCTTAAACATTTTTTTTCAAAATAAAAAATTTTTGGTTTTTTAAAAAAATTTATAAAAAGTTTAAAAAAAATTCGGATTCGGATTAATAACGGATTTAATCCGATTCGATCCGAATCCGGTTATCGGATTGACGTTATCGGATTCGGATCGGATTTTTTGGATCGGATCCGGTCCATTGACAAGCCTACCCCTACTATCCCATCCTCATTCTTGCATAATACCCCCAAACCTAATCTCGCGTCCAAACGAGCCCAATGAATACAGAATGAACAATTACCGGAGGAGTGGAAGGGCTAACCCAAGTTTGACAACACACGTGACTTTTCATTTGGTCTTGTACTGTTGATGACGTGGTGACAGAAGACTGGTTTGGAGGAAAAGTGGACTTCTCCTCCTCAGGTGGAGAGAATTTATTCTCTTTGTTCCTTTCTAGTTATCATATTCAAAACCTACAGGTCTGAGAAGGCATGGGCTCAGAGATTTGTTCCTTTCTAGTTCTCATATTCAAAACCTACAGGTCATGGGGTTAGTCAGTCCATACATGACTTTCACCCAACTTCAATTGTGACTTTCTTTTTTTTATAGGCAACAAAATTTTATTAAAAATTCGACAAGGGGTACATTGAGAAGAGACCAAATACAGACCCCTGAGAAAGAAGTACTGTATAGGCCTAAAGGAAAAGAAAAGAAAAAACATTCAATGGAAATTGAATCGTATCCACCTGTCAAAGTAACTCATTTTAGGAGCTAGCATCCTCATTATAACATGAACTTAACAAGAGGATCTTCCAAAAACATTCATTGGAAATTGTGACTTTCTCCGTATTTCAATTGGGTCCTCCAATCCACTAGTAGACTGTGATACTAGTCTGTCTAGAATTAGTCGAGATACGTGCATACTTGCCCAGATATCTTGAGCTATCAAAAACAAATAATTAAGAAATTCGATCTTACACTTGCAGGGCTAAAGCTAATGCAGATATAGACGTGGAGTGGCTACCGGACAGAAGCGCACATTTGACTCTGGCCCCGCGGCCTTTAACGATGGTGTTCGAGGGAAGAAAGGAAAGAAAGGTTTGGTTCAACTTGATCCACTTAATGTACAACAAGGAAGTCGCCTCAGTGACGATGATGGATGGAACAGAGATACCGGAGAAAATAGTGAGAAGGATCGAAGAGATAATTGAAGAAGAGAGCATACAGTTCAGGTGGGAGAAAGGTGATGTTCTCTTCTTGGACAACTTGGCTGTGTACCATGGAAGAAGGCCCTCTCTACCTCCTAGAAAAGTCCTTGTTGCTACTTGCAAAGTAGCTTCTGTATGAATTCCCAATAGCACCTTGTGATCTACATTCCGAGTACTTCCGGATACATGATCATCATGCAATAAGGGGTTGTTTGTATTTTTCTTTTATCTTTTTGGTGATTAATGCAGGGTGTCTCGGGTCAGTTCACGCACACCTCGGACTAATATTCCCTATCACATCCCTAGGGTAAGGTGACACCAGAGTTTGTGGCAAATAGATCAAACCTCAAATTCTAGGCCGGGACTACTTGGCCAACCCCTTCGGATCAAGGGTGGTGTTTTTGGCTTTCAGCTTAATCAGATGTTCCAATTTTCTTGTCACTTGTTATATTTGGCCCCTTGCGTTTTTTTGTTTGTTTTGTATTGTTATGCTTGAGCTACATACTTCCTTTTATTTGTAATATGATATGATATTATCTGCATTCCGAATAATATATACAAGAAATTTAAATCAAATCCTTTGTATTTATATTTAAGGTATAATTTAAAACACTCAGGATCCTATATCTCTAACAGCCTTACCGCAAGGGACTCCCTTTCCTGATCGAATTGCAACAATCCAAACCGCTCAATGTGTTCAGAACGTGATTTTAAAAATACTCGTGAGAAATCATCCAAAAAAATGACCAAAAGGGTTTGATCCGAACAGTTTTGCATAAAATGCATCTATAGTGTTTTTATGAAAAACTGCTCGGATCAAGTCCTTTCCAGTCATTTTTTGGGCGATTTTTTACCAATACCCCTAAAATCATGTTCTGAACACATTAAGCGGCTCGGATTGTTGCAATTCGATCGGGAAAGAGAAATCCCTTACAGTAAAGCCGTAAGGTATCCCTCGTAGGATCCCGACTGTAATTTAAAAAGAGCACCCTGGCAAACCAAGATAGCATACTTATTCTCTCTCTCTACCAACGTTTCCCTCTCTAAACCTAGGGCATTTCTTCGCAAGCCACCGTGGCGGGGCATCTCTCCCTCCTCCCCAGGCCTCCTCTTGTCTTTTCTTTTTCCTCTCTCTTTCTCTTTGCCTCGATTCTTTTTTCCTTCTTTTTCTCCCTTTTCTTTGTAGGTTGTCCTCTGGCGTCTTTCTTTTCGGCTCTCTGGTTTTCAACTCATCTTCGTCGTCGCTTGACCGCTGGCTTCCGTTCCTGGGCGTTGGCCTAACGGTGTGGTCGTGGTGGCTGATGGTGCTATTTTCCTACATCGTCTCCACTGTGCAACATTTGTTGAGTGTTGCCGGTTTTGGCTTAACAGCAAGTGAGTCCACGTGGCAAGCCATATCCTTAAGGTTTTGCATACAAATTATTCTTTTGGGTTTTGTAAGAAATGTTTTGGAGGACTTAAATAATCATCCTCATATGCCACTCTTCGTAAGTTTTCATTCTTGACTTTTTTTCCACTTATGTTTTCATCCTTTCTCTTTTTTAATACCAATAGTGCCCCCTATATAAATTATGTCTATATATATATAACAGAAATTTGGGATGACAACTTAACTTTCCAATCCCGAGACAACTAAATTCCTTAATTTACGTAATTAAATTCCTTAATTAATTTAAGTAATTAAGTCCCTTAATTTACGCTACCATTTCAGTCCCAAGTGTTTGAAAAACACAGCGGTCCATTGTCAGCCATAATTGCTACTTCTTGTTATGCTTAAACTCTACCCAGTTCTCCTCTCTGATTCTCGATATTCCATCGCCGTCGCCCCCTCCGTCTGTGGCCCCCTCCGTTTGCAACCACCCACCGTCGCACATACCGATGTCTATATGCAACCTTGGACTCGGATTTGCAACAGACGTACCAAAGGTCCTTCCGTTGTCGCTTTGCAACCTTGGAATGTCCCCTCCGGTCTCCAACAGAACCTCTATATGTAACATGTGTCCGTCACCACCGTCGATATCGATCAACCCTTCAACAATCTATTTTTCATTGCCGATTCAGTTCAGTCGTGGCATCATTGCCCCACTGTCGTCGATCTAATCTTCCTCTCACCTGCCAATCTCACATGCAACCATGGGTTTGAGTACAATTGTAGATTCTTCATGAACATTTTCCATCCCCTATTATGCTTAATCTCCCTTCTTCGATGCAGTGTGGTGGAAGATTGATGTAGGAAATTCCTCTTTTTTGATTTAAGATCAGGAAGTCATGTTTTCATGAAATCATGAAAACATGTTCTAAATATGCCATGTCTTAAACATGGCAACTTACTGGGGTTTCCACAAAATTGGTGATGTTCATATTTTCATGACCTATAAATCATGATTTCATGTTCAAGAATGGAATACTTGTTAGGTTCTTTTTTTTTTTTTGCTCGACAAAGAACATTTTATATAAACAAGACTTGAAAGGAATACATCAAGTTGGGGGAGAGGGGAGGGGACTCCAATCGAAGTTTTTTTTTGCTCGGCAAACGAACAAATTTATAGATCTTGAAGGGGTACATCGAGGACGATACATCTAAAGAAAACCAGCACAAACATAAGAAAACAAACAAATCATCCAACAAAAGGTTGAATGACGCCCCTATGGATAAAGTTACAATTTTACTTTCCGAATACCATCTAAAAACACCTTAAATCCTCCACAGAGTACACTTTGATATCGAATTTTGCCTTCATCCACATCGCGACCCTTGTTTTGATTAGGTCCCCCACCTCCCAAGCCTGAGTTGATGCATTATTGAAAGCGTAATCATTTCGAACCAGCCATAAAGACCATAGAGTAGCAAAAAAACATGCTTCCCATATGTGTCTTTCCAGATTGTGGAACCCATGACTGAGCCACCAATTAGCTAAGTCTAGAACTGTACAAGGGCACACCCATTTGACATCCCACCATTCCAAAATTATTGACCATACAGCCCAAGAGAATTTGCAGTGGAGAAACAAATGTTGGTGCATTTCAGTGTATTCGGAACAGAGAGGGCATAGAGCTTGGTGGACTTCATGCAACAAATTTCTGCTTAGAAGCAAAGAACGGGTTGCCACTTTCTCCTTTATAGCTAGCCACACAAAGATTTCCACTTTCGGGGGACTTAGATTCTTCCAGATGGAACCCAAGAGAGCATTGTATGAATGGGATGTCAATTCCCAATGATCATATGATGATTTCACAGAAAAATTCCCGTCCACTGCCCATCTCCACTGTAATAGGTCAAGCTTGGTTGGGTTTAAAGTCACATCCCGTAGTCTGCGTTTCAAGTTCTCCATCTCCTGATCCTCCCTCCCAAACGGCCTTCTCCTAAACAACAGCTCCCAACACCCCCCATTCGAATATCCCCACAAGGTACTGACCTTCGCCTCCCTTTGAGTGGATAACGAGAATAGTCTAGGGTACTCCTCTCTCAAGCATGTTTCTCCCAACCAGGTATGTTCCCAAAAAATAGTGGCATTGCCTGAGTTGACTTGAACTCTAAAACTGTCTCGGATAGAATAGCCCAAGTGAGAGGATGTATGCTCCAAAGAACAAATATTTGCCCATATTTTCGACACTAAACCTGAGCCACGAGCGTATGGAAGCCAACAATTTGAATCCAACCCATATTTACCGACGATGACTTTCACCCACAATGCATCTTTATTCTTACCAAATCTCCACCACCATTTGGCCAAGAGTGTTTGATTCTGCTGTAATATTCTCTTCACCCCCAAGCCTCCATTTTCTTTCTTCCTCCCTATCTCGTCCCAACTAACCAAATACATTTTCGTTTTGTCAGCAGAGTCTCCCCAAAAGAATTGTCGCTGCATTTTCTCCAGCTTTTCGGCTACTACACTTGGCATTTTAAAAAGAGACATAAAGTAGACAGGAACATTCCCGGTGTTTGAGTTGATGAGTGTAAGCTTTCCCCCTTTGGAGATGAAACAAGATCTCCAAATAGTCATTAGCTTTTCAAACTTGTTGATAACAGGCTGCCATGTTTTGATCCTTCCTGGATTTGCTCCTAATGGTAGCCCAAGATATTTGATAGGGAGCTTTTCCAATTTGCACCCCATAATTCGGGCCAAAGAGACCACTTCCTCGGATGGAACATTTACACCGCAGAGAGAACTTTTAGAAAAGTTGATTTTCAAGCCAGACATTAATTGGAAACATCTTAGTATTCTTTTAATATTGGCCATCTCCTCCGGGTCGTTGTTGCAGAAAAGAATGGTGTCGTCCGCAAATTGTAAATGGGATATACACACTGCTTCCCTTCCCACTGTTGTTCCTCTGATGAGATTCCTTCCCTTTGCTCTCTCTAGCATTATATTAAGGCCTTCTGCCACTATGTTAAATAGGAAAGGTGAGAGTAGATCTCCTTGACACAGTCCCTTTTGTGTATGAAATTCCTTGGTAGCTGAACCGTTGATCAAAATTGACATAGAGACTGAGGAGCAGCACTCTAATATCCACCTACACCATTTGTCCCCAAAACCAACCTTTGAAAGCATATCAACCAAAAAACTCCAATTAACACAATCATAAGCCCTTTCAAAATCGAGCTTTAGGAGAAGGCCCCCTCGGGCATTAGTTTTCCAGCTATGGATAACCTTATTGGCTATGAGGACCCCATCTAGAATCTATTTCCCTCCGATGAAGGCTGCTTGAGCCTCCCTAATAATTGAAGGCATATGCTCTTTGATTCTATTAGCCAAGACCTTAGAGAGCAGCTTGTATGCCCACCCAATCATGCTAATAGGTCTATACTCTTTAAATGATAATGGACAAGCTATCTTAGGAATTAAAGCAACAAAGGAGGAGTTGATACCTTTGGTTAGCTTTCCATTAGAATGGAACTCTGAAAAGAATTTAAAGACTGTGTCCTTCAAGAAGTCCCACCCTCTCTTGACAAAAGAAAAGTTAAAATCGTCGGGCCCAGGTGCTTTGAAGCTGCAACAACCTTTTAGAGCTGCCAATATTTGGTTTTAGGTTAGGTTTGGACTGTTTAGAGCTGCCAACTAAACGGGCCAAGCCCAACCTCCTAAAAAATAACGAAAACAAACCAAGCCCAAGCCCAACCGAAACAGTCCAAACCTAACCGAATACTACCCAAAAAAGTCTGAAGACACCAGCCGCGACCCACCACCACAGAACCCCAAACCGCCACCATCGAGAAGAAGACGCCACCTCCAGGCCTGCCGAAAACCACCAGATCTGATCGATCAACCACGAGGTCAACCGATATTCATCGGCAACACCACAACAAACAAAATAATGACGATCCGCGATCTAGTAACAATAGCGGCAACCAGACAACACCAGAATTCCACCCACCAACCGCCGCCCTTCACACCACCCAAAACAGGACCTCCAACAGTCCACCAGCAACCACCAACAAGACCTCCAACCGAACCCGCTCCAGGACAAAAGATGCGACGAGAGGCCCGGGGAAAGCCCCCTGTTGATTACCCTCCACTGCCACCAAAAGCCTGCCTAAAACCCATCAAACCTCACAAGCTCCCGACAGGAAACCCCCCCAGATCCGTATTCCAGCGGCCGTTAGGCCAAAAGATACAGGGAGCAACCAGCATTGCGACCCAGGTGGAACACGATCAAGCCGACATGCCGTTAGGCTTTCCAGCGCACCCAGCAGTGCGGCGGCGTCAGGAGGCACTGGGGAGGGCCGAGGAAGAGGGGATCGGGATGGAGACAAGAACCCACCCGCCGAACAAGCCTCCAAGCCGCCGTAACCCATTGCCAAACACCCATTTTACCTATCATTTTACCCAAAACCTGCAGCAAATAAAAAACGTTAGAAAAAAAAAAACCTCTGCAGCCATCTCAACTCCAGATCCACACGCCATTCACCACCCCACCACCAACCCACATCCCCAACAGCAAGCCGAGCCACCCGCCACCACTAAGCACAACCGGAGAAGCCAAGAAACCTTCGGCTGGAGACAATGAGAAAGGAACCCAAACGTCACGCCCTCCCACGGTGGAGGACGCTGGCCCAGCCTCTGAAAACGAGACCACCCACAAGGCGTTGGCGGACCCAAAACGCGAACCCGCCCACACGGCGCCGGCAAAATCAGAGAGAAGCAAGGACGAAGGAGAGGGAGGGAAGGAGAAAGGATTAGGGAGATGAGAGGAAGAGAGGAGAGGCCCAGGGGGAGAGGAGGAGGGCGGCGGCGGCATCCCCCCCCCCCACCCCCAGCCCCAACCGGAGAACCCAAGATCTGAAAGTTTTTGAAATCGCCTAGAGATAGAGGGGTTTTAGAGAGAGAGTACGCGATATGTCGTTATACTTTCACTTTTTTACGGTCCGTTTGTCGGGCGAAACAGAGGAGAATATATACTTGTTAGGTTCATTGTTTGGAATTACGTCGTGTTCTAAATAGGTCATGTTTTAATTTTAGTCTCAATTTTCATGGTGATTTTGCAAAAATAATCCATAAAAACATTGTCGATTTTGATATATCCACCATGTTTTGAAATAGGTCATGTTCTAATTTTAGTCCCAGTTTTCATGTTGATTTTGCATAAATAATTCATAAAAACATGGCAATTTTGATATATCCACCATGTTTTGAAATATGTTTTATAATGAAAAAATGATCCATGAAAACAGCGTTGATTTAACTATCCACCATATTCCGAAATATATGTTTCATAATTTAAATTAATAAAAAATAAATTGGTGGAATTTGGTTATTATAAATTTTTTAAATTGTGGGATGATTCTTTTGTAATAATCTCTCGTAATTAATGCAATTGAACCCTACTAAATTGGGAAATGGTTAAATCCCACCAAATTAGGAAATTTTTGAATTCCATTAATTTAGGAATGCAATATACATATGAATATCTTGTTAAAAGGGTATGATAGGTAATTCGCCGTCTGAAAACATAATTGTTCAAAATAATCTGGATGAATACTTACATGGGATGAGCTTTGAAGATGAATATTTAAAAACTCCTTTTTTTGTTTTGTTCGTTCCTTCTTTGAAAGAGACTTTAAGTTTGAATGAAAATAAAAACATTCAACAGTGTATACTATCGTTGAAATCATTCCTTTTTAATAGAATTCTAACCGTGCACAACATATTGGAAATCATTCCACCTATAAGAAGAAGGATACTGAATACATATGATCTTTCCTGATATAGTGTTGGATGTTGTTGTTGTTGTCGTCGTCGTCGTTGTTGTCGTTGTCATCGTCGTCGTCGTCAAATAAAATTTTATTAATATTAAAAATTGTTACAAAGATAATAGGACAAGGAGAACGGCATTGCATTCTGTTTACACCCGTTTTTGGCACCTAGTCCTAGACTAGCGTGGGGCGGCCATTTAATTGAAATTTAATTAAATTGGGCCGTGAATTGAGGAAGTGTTGGGTCAAAATTAACGGGCCAAGAGAATATTAGATGGGCCCAGTTAATTTTAATTCTTTGTGGGCTGGAAATTGGATTTATCGATATTGGGCCATGTTTTTATAAAGTTCAGTACAAGGCCCAATCGGGTCATTACGAAAATAAAGGCCTTGCATAGGTTGAATTTGTCAAAAGGCCCAATATCATGTTAATTGTACCACTGGGAGGTTCAACGAGTGAAAATAGGGACAAGATTGTGGAAGACTTGCCACATGGCTATTTGACTTGGTCAAAATGGCCAAGGCTTGGCAATTACCCACGAAAAAAGGGAATGAGGTGGCCCATTACTTATGCTAACTGCCCATGATAGGGAATTAACATGTGGGTAATTGTTATGTATCTCTGGTAACTTCCCACGAAGGATGAAAAGCACATGGGTAATACTTGCAACTCCCTTCAACCTCCCATGATCACATGATGGCGCAAACATGGGACACGTGGCGCAACGAGAAGCAAGGGCGGGAAAGCTTGGTGCATGCAAAAACCGAAGACTCTTGGCCTATAAATAGAAGAACTCAAGAAGAAAAAAGGGTTCCCACACCAAATCAAGCTCAACGCTTACAAACCAAAGCCTTCACTGCGAAGCAAATTATCTCTACTTCCTCACTTGTACTCGATTATTTCACCAAATAACTCGAGCTTCTATCTCTCTTGTACCCCGACTTTATTATTACGCAACATAATAAAGTTATTCATATCTCTCTCTCACCCCCTACTTTATTATTCCGACATAGTAAAGTAATTCTACGGTGCTACTTCTTTTCCTACACGGTTAGGAAATTATTAAGTCCACTTCGTTGTGGCAAACCACGAACCAAACTGCAATCCAGCCCTTATGTTTGCAGCACTATCGCCCGCACAGATCTAGAAGTCAGAAAAGGGACGCCCAGTCCTTTACGTTGGTACGCGACAAGTCCTGGCACGCCCGCTCAGTCCTTGAGCCGTTTTAAGCCCAAACAATCTTTTTGGCACGCCCGGTGGGACCCTAATCGTCTAAGGGTTTATCATGGTGAAGAAAGCACAACAGCAAACGGGTCCATCCATCCCGGATCCACCTCAGAGTCCTGAGGCAGTGGCAGTCGACGTGCCATTACTCCAGGAGGCTGGCCCTCCGGTCAGCATTCAAGAGCTTAGCGACGCTACCGACAGCGTCAAAAATTATATGTTTATGGCAGGACGCGAGATCTCCCGTGACGTCAACCAGTCTATCTCTCAATCGTTCTCTCAGTCCTTGGAACCTCTGACCATAGCAATCCACAAGATGACTGCTACGCTTACAAAGAGGCTACCGCTCGCTCCTCAGCAGCAGGGCTTTTCACAGTTTGGGGTCTTCGGCAACGGTCAAGACCAAACTGGCCTACTAGGGGGACCGCCCCCTCCTCAAACGCTCTACCATGCAACCTCTTCCAACAGCCCTGCACTCGGGGGGCATAAGGAAAATGGAATCATCATTGGAGGAGCTTCGTCGCCTCCAGTGAACAACGAACAAAGGTTTGTTCTGGCCGACGACCACCCCAAACTTGACAAGGCAGACAAGAGGCCTCCACAAGGAGGCCAAAGCTCTGGAAAGGACAAGGGAGTTGCTCACACCCCCTCAAAGCTCTAATACTCGGGGGGCAAATCCAGCCCAGGGCCAGCCAGCACAAGGGGCGCCCCAGCCGCCGCCTCCTGTGCCCAACATGCTGGTGGGACGGGACCAAGTCCTGAACTTGCTCTAGGAGCAGTTGGGACCTGGCTTCAGACCTTTGGGAAGGCCAATGTACAGGAAGCCGCACACGGCGGAGGTGGACAGGGAGCCTTTCCCAAAGGGCTATAGGGTCCAAGAATTCCAGACCTTGAACGGAGAGAGCGTGCAGTCAACGGTGGAGCACATCGCTAGGTTTCAAGTGCAATGTGGCGAGGCTGGAACGATAGACGCTTTGAAGTTGAGGCTTTTTCCCAACTCTCTTACTGGGACGGCCTTTACTTGGTACATCAATCTTCCTCCGAACTCCGTGCAGACCTGGGCTCAACTGGAGGAGATGTTCCACCAGTAGTTTTACAGGGTAGAACCAGAGGTGACGTTGGCAGATCTGTCATGCTATCGTCAAACCCATCTGGAGTACGTGGAGTCCTATCTGCTGCGTTTCAAGACGGCCCGGTTCAAGTGCAAGATTGCCCTTCCAGAGGCCGAATATGTGCGCATAGCACTAAACGGCCTGAGCTTTGAAATGAAGAAAAAGTTCTATGGAATGGAGTTCAGAGACCTGTTCGAATTGTCTGCTAAGGCCTCTCACTACGAAAGGCTCTTGGCAGAGGAGCAGGACAAGAAAACGGCTTCAAAAGGGATGTACTACCGCGACCCTAACTATGAGGTGGCTGCGGTGGAGGCAGAGGCAGATCCAGACGTGGCCGTAGCAGAGATCATCAACAAGAAGCCTTACGTCTGCAAGGCCTTCGTCAAGATGGAGCCAGCAAAGCAGCCCATCCAGAACACTCCTAATAGGCCAACCAGGGCCTATACTTTCGACGTCGGCAGGGCTGAGGCTATTTTTGATCAACTCCTTGCTGACAAGCTACTCAAACTGCCCTTCGGTCACAAGATTCCAACCGCGGAAGAGCTGAGGGGGAAGGAGTACTGTAAGTATCACAACTCCTGGAGCCATTCAACCAATAATTGCATTGTGTTTAGGAATGACATCCAGGACAAGATTGAGCGAGGGGAGTTCAAGTTCCCGGAGAAGGAGAAACAGCCCATGGGGGTAGATGGTAATCCGTTTCCCTCAGGGCTGAGCACAAACATGGTTTCTGTCAGCATGAAGGACATGCCTAGGACTGCTCCTAGGCAAAAGATCAGCCTTGGCGCTCCCTCCAGAGAAGTCCACAAGCACAGCCCAAACAGGTACTGGGATCCTTATTATGATGGAAGGGATGTCAGGACCGAGCGGGTGAAAAGATTTGAAAAGCAGAACTCCTGGTGGTCCAGACCTACAGGAGTGAAGAAACCAGAGAGGCCAGCTTGCTCCTTGGTATGTGCAGAGTGTGGTCATCACGCCAGTCCTAGCAAATCGACCCTTAAAAGCGTTATCGTGGGAAGGACTGAGCCAAGGACTGTGGAGCCATACAGACCTAAGGGAAGGAGGATGGCCCGCGAATCAGTATTCAACCGGATCCAGCCGGGTTTGGTCGAAGTTGAAGATGATCTCAACAACTTGAAGATAACCGTTCCCTCTGAAGGTAGACCGAGGGCTGTGAGACCCCCTGTCACTCCTCCAAATGAGTGGCACAGGGTTGAGCACCCCAAGTTTCCCTCTCCACCTCCACTTTTGTCCAAATCTCAGAAGAGGCGCCGCCAACGGTTTAGGCAGGCGGCGAGAAGGGCTTTAGAAGAAACAAATTTACTGGACGACCCAATGATTGAAGGTGACGAGGTTATGGAGGAGCAAATAAAAGCAGAGGTCCTGGCAGAAGAGCCCAGGATTGAACAACCTAAGGCGAAGAGAGTTTACAAACCTTTGGAAAGGACTGTGGAAGAGGCTGTCATTGAGCATCCTCCCAGGGCTTTACCAAAGGAACAAGTCCCTGCGGGGAAGACGTACAAGGAGGTTGTTACCAAGACGCTTCCAAAGCAAGTTTCCAAGCCCGAGAGACAACCGCTTTTGGAGAAAACCTTAGAGGAGGCTAGGATTGAGCCTTCTCCAAGACAAGTGACGTTGCTCACGAAAAAGGCCCCTGGACCAAGTACTTTGGACTCGAGGGGCAAGTCAAAGTTAAACCCTCAGGCCAAGGAATTTAGGCCTGAACGGGGTCCTAATATGCAGTGCAACATGGTAGTGATCTTGCCCGCAGATCTACAGGCTAAGGATGATGCTCCAACAGCCTTGGAAGGAGACTTTGTGGAAATGGGGCAGACGGCAGAGATCTTGAACGAGTCCTTCTCCGTGGGGATGAATGGACCGTCAGTAATTGTGTTGAAAGACGAAACTGAAGGAAAGGATGAGGATCGAGCCTCCAGTGTCATCTTTGAAAAGCCCAGCCCTGCCATGAATAAGCACATCAAGCCCTTGTACGTGGCTGGCTGTCTAGATGGGATGCCAGTCAATCGTATCCTCGTAGATAACGGGTCTGCAACAAACCTCATGCCCAGGTTCATGATGCAGAAGCTAGGAAAGACGGATCAAGACCTGGTTTCGTGCACTTCGACCTTAACCGACTTCACGGGAAAGGAGACAGCCTGTCAAGGTATCCTGATAATGAACTTGACGGTAGGATCCAAGACGTTAACAACACCCTTCTTTGTTGTTAATTCCCACTCTTCCTTTAATGTTCTGCTGGGGAGAGATTGGATTCACTCCTGCTTGGCGGTCCCCTCATCCCTTCACCAGTGCCTTATTTTCTGGAACCAAGACGACGTGGAGGTGGTATGGGCTGACCGCAGACCTTTCCAGGCCTCTACCAATCACGCTGAGGCCCATTTATATGACGAAGGGGTTGGTCCCTTAAAAGTGGCAGGCCTAGACAAATATGGCCGCCACAAGGTTGCCCCTGTTTGTGGCAACAAGTCAAGTGAAGAAGTGAAGGCACTTTTGCAGGAGCTAATCGGTCCTATAATCACAGAGTCTAGTAGGCCGATTACGACTACATTCAAACGCCCTTCCCAATGATAGCGGAACCTTCAGAGCAAGAGAAGAGCGCGGCCCTCCAGGCCACGCTATCAAGGTTCGAGGCCTACCTGCTTGAAAGGAGGCTAATGGGAAGTCAAGAATCAGAGGTAGATCATTCGGCCTGTGCGGCTGAAGTGATCAATGAGGATGATAATCTGGTTGAAGATCTGGACGAAATCCGCTTGGAGGACCTTGAAGCAACCCCAGCCAAGTTGGACGATCTTAGAGCTGATGTGCAAGATCCTCTGGAAGAAGTTAATCTGGGAGATGCAGAGAACCCCAGACCTGTGTATATTAGCCAACTCCTGCCAGAGGATATTAAAGAGAAGTTCGTCCAGCTCTTGAAGGAGTTCAAGTCCTGCTTTGCTTGGACCTACGAGGACCTTCCGGGTCTGTCCAGAGACCTAGTTGAACACAAGTTACCCATTCAACCAGGGTTCAAACCTTTTAAGCAACCACCCAGGAGGATGTCTAACGAGGTCTATTTGCAAGTCAAGGCCGAGATCGAACGCCTCTTCAATGCCGGGTTCATACGTACAGCCAGGTATGTTACTTGGCTCTCTAACATTGTGCCAGTCCTTAAGAAGAATGGCAAGGTCAGAGTATGCGTGGACTTTAGGAATTTAAACCTGGCATCTCCAAAGGACGAGTATCC
The DNA here is from genome assembly GCA_025413875.1 of Rhododendron molle. NCBI lineage: Eukaryota > Viridiplantae > Streptophyta > Magnoliopsida > Ericales > Ericaceae > Rhododendron > Rhododendron molle. The sequence goes on from CM046396.1 coordinate 33,094,227, forward strand.
AATGCCGGTCGCGGATCAGCTGGTGGATGGAGCTTCCGGCCATAAGGTCCTGTCCTTCATGGACGGACATTCAGGGTACAATCAGATCTTTATAGATGAGGCCGATACGGCTAAGACCGCTTTTAGGTGTCCTGGAGCCCTAGGAACCTTTGAGTGGGTCGTGATGCCCTTCGGCCTAAAGAATGCTGGTGCTACTTTCCAGAGGGCTATGAACGCCATTTTTCATGATTTCATTGGCCGGTTCATGGAGATCTACATCAACGACATCGTGGTCAAGTCTCAGTCCTACGACGAGCATTTGGAACACTTGAGGAGGTCCTTTCTAAGGATGCAACAGTTCGAGTTGAAGGTGAACCCCTTGAAGTGTGCTTTTGGAGTCTCGGCAGGCAAATTCCTTGGGTTTCTGGTCCATAATAGAGGGATTGAGATCGACAAGAACAAGGCCAAAGCAATTATGGAAGCGAAGCCGCCTACCACCAAGAGGGAGTTGCAGAAGCTTTTGGGTTTATTCAACTTCTTGAGAAGGTTCATCTCAAACCTAGCAGGGAAGGTCCAGGTCTTCTCTCAACTCTTGAAGCTGAAGGACCAAGACACTTTTGTGTGGGAGGCTAACCATCAGCAGGCCTTTGACAAGATCAAAGGCTATTTAGCTCAGGCTCCAGTCCTTATGCCTCCCATCAAGAACAAGCCTTTGAAGCTCTACATCTCAGCCGCTGAGGGTTCTATTGGTGCCCTTCTAGCTCAAGACAATGCTCAAGGAAAGGAACAGGCGGTGTATTATCTAAGTAGGTTACTGACTCCATGTGAATGGAGATACAGTCCTATAGAAAAGATTTGTCTTGCCTTGTACTTTTCAGCAATAAAGTTGAGGCACTATATGTTGCCTGTTTTGGTTTACATCATGAGTAAAACAGACCTAGTTAAGTACTTGCTTTCTCGGCCCATCATGAGAGGCCGAATTGGCAAGTGGCCTTTAGCTCTAATGGAATTTAGTTTCCAGTACATTCCTCAGAAAGCCGTGAAGGGCCAGGCCTTGGCAGATTTCCTTGCTGATCATCCGTGCTTGGACATCAGCGACGAATCTGAGGGCGCCCTCGAAATTTCACTCACTCCTTGGACGTTACTCTTCGATGGATCAAGGACTCAGGAGGTCTCAGGCTGTGGAATAATTATCATCTCCCCTCAAGGCCTGAGGACTGAATTGTCCTTTCAATTTGACTTTCCATGCACCAATAATCAAGCCGAGTATGAGGCAGTAGTTATAGGCCTTGAGATCCTCAGGGATCTAGAGGCCAAGGAAATAAGAGTCGTTGGGGATTCAAACCTTGTGATCAATCACTTGGCAGGAACATTCAAATGCTATAGTGAGGACTTAGCACCTTATTATATGGCAGCCATGCAATTACTGCAAGATTTTGATGACGTCACCGTCAAGCACGTCCCAAGGAGTATGAACGCTGAAGCCAATAGCTTGGCTCAGGCCTCAACAGGTCTGAAGTTAGCTCCAGAAACACTTCATAAGATTATCACAGTTCAAAAGAAATTGTTACCTTCTGTTAAGAGAAGGGGTCTAGGACTGGAAGTATTTACTTCAGACCTCACAGGGGAAGAGTCAAATGACGAACCCGAGAACGATTGGCGTACACCTATCATTTCTTTCCTCAAGAGGCCCCATTTTAGAGCCTCTAGGAAAGTGAGGAGGAGAGCCATCAGTTATATCCTGGTTGGAGAAGAATTATACAAGAAAAGTCCTGAAGATGACTTGCTTTTGAGATGCTTAGGACGCCCTGAGGCCATGAGGGTCATGAGTGAAGTCCATGAAGGAGTCTGTGGAGCTCACCAATCAGGTATAAAGATGAGGTGGCTAATTAGAAGGCATGGTTACTATTGGCCAACCATCTTAGAGGATTGTATTCGTTTCTCCAAGGGATGCCAGCCCTGTCAAGCCCATGGCCCAATTCAGCGTGTTCCCGCGGCTAACTATCATGCCGTGGTCAAACCTTGGCCATTTAGGGGCTGGGCTCTAGACGTAATCGGTAAGATCTATCCGCCTTCCTCTGAGAATCACGCTTACATCTTGGTAGCTACGGACTACTTCACCAAATGGGCAGAGGCAGTGCCTTTGAAGTCTATGGATCAACAAGAGATAATCAAGGTGATCAAGGAGAGGATCATCCATAGGTTTGGGCTGCCTGAACACCTAGTTGCAGATAGGGGAACCGTCTTCATGGGGGAACAAGTGGTCAACTTTGCTGCTCAGCAAAACATCATTGTCTCTAATTTCACTCCTTATTATGCACAAGGAAATGGTCAGGCCGAGTCCACTAATAGGACTCTGGTCAACATTCATTGAGAAGATGGTGGAGGATAACCCAAGGGCTTGGCATGAATTACTTTCTGAGGCCTTGTGGGCCTACAGAACCTCAAAGAAAGAAGCCACCAACATAACTCCTTATATGCTGGTATATGGACACGATCCGGTCCTACCAATGGAGGTGGCAGTAAAATCAGCAAGGATTGCATATCAACATGGCCTCACTCCTGCAGATTACTCAGGCCATGCTGATAGAACTGGAGGACTTAGATGAAGTCAGGCTCGCAGCCCTTGACCACATGCTGGTCCAGAAGAGAAGAGTGGCTAGGTCCTATGATAAACTCGTAAGGAAGAAGAGCTTTTCTGAAGGAGACTTGGTCTGGAAGGCTGTCTTTCCCTTAGGGGACAAGAATGCAAGGTATGGCAAATGGTCTCCAACCTGGGAAGGTCCGTACCAGATTGCCAAAGTCCTTAGAGGTAACGTTTATCATCTTATGGATCTAAATGGTGGTTTGTTTCAACATTTAACAAATGGTAAGTACCTAAAGCATCATTATCCTACTATGTGGGAAATGAGAGACTTTGGGGAAAATCGAGTAAACAGATCATAAGATGCATGCCAGCAAGGCCTGAACGGAGGCCAAAGTTCCTACTATGAAGAAACCATGAAAGGCCTCAGGTTCAGGCCACCAGAAACATTATCCAAACCATACCAAACCACTGCCTTTGGCCATTTAAGGGAATGTTCCAGGCCAGGCAGAATAAAGTTTATTACAGACCAAGAAAGGAAAATTCAGAAGCTAGAGTTTCGGAGGACAAGACCTATAGAAGGCCTTCGAGACTTGTCTTCAGGTTGTCCCATGCAGCACTGAGGCTGGCAAGCCGGGCTTCGAGTGTTTCCCGCCTCCTACGGAGATCTGGAACTTCTTCAATCAGGAGGTTGAGCTTCATCTTTTGGCTCTTGGAGTCAACCTTCAGGTCTTCATGTTGCTTGGCCAAGATCTTGGACTCCTTACGAAGGTCTTCCAGACGACCTTCAGCGTGGGCTTGCTTGTCCTTGAGCTCCTGGATCTCTTCAGAGGTGGCTGTGATGTTGTCTCCATTGACCTTGATGTCTTCCTTTAATTGGCTCCACTCAGTACTGAACCTAGTGATCTCCATGTCAACCGCCTCCAGCTCTGAGAGCTTGGCATGTACTTTGCTCAGATCTTGGCTGGAGGCGTCATGAGTCTTGACCATGTTGGGGAATTCTTTCTGGAAGTATTGGAGGGAAGTGTCATCTGGTCCCAGGGCTTGGGACTTCACCAGCACATCCATGGCTTTCTTAACGTTGGAAGATCTGGCCGGATGGACAATGGCTTGGAAATTCTGGAGAAGAGCCATTCGAAGGGCTGTCTTGGCCTCATTGACCTCCTCTGGGGTGAATTGGGATTGGGAACTGGAGCCAAGTCCGCTACCTGAAGTACCGGAGGTAGCTGCTTTCATCAAGTCCTGGGCGGACTTGAACAGGGAGTCCAGATCTTCTTCATCATCTTCCTCTTCTGGTACATGTACAAACTCTTGCTCCACGGGCGGGTCAAGTGGTGGAGAGGTATGTTTGGCTGGGGATCCATGCTTCTCTGGAGTCCGAGACGAGGCCTCATGTTCAGGCTCTGTTTCTACTTGATCCAGCCCTTTCTCTTGAATTTCAACTTCGTCCTCGATGATCTCCTCTTCCAGGTATGCATCCAGTTCCTGAGGATTGAAAACAAGGGGAAGTTGATAATAGTATGGGGCCATGAATGCTGGGAAGTTTGTGTCACTGAACATCCTTACAATGGGGTTGTGCTCCGTGGCGGATGCGGTTTTCTCAGAGTCAGTGGGGGTGGAAGCCTTTTTCCTCAGCCTTCTCTTCCTCGACGGGGCGGATTCAGCTTGCCCTTCCGCTTGCTCCTCTTGGACCTTGGAGGTGGCCTGCAAGGGGGAAGTTAGTAGAACGTTTAGGTGAGGTCTGAAGAGCTGGGAAAAGGAATGGGGAAGAGCCCAGACCTTCTCTGAGGGATCAGTCTCAGGCGAGCTGGTTTTGGCACTACTCCTGGTCCTGCCAGCAACTGCCGCCTCGGATGCCTGCAGAAAGGAGCAGGGTTATTAATACCTTATCCTGAAGGACTGAATGGAGGTCTTTTTACCTTTGGCCACTGCCTTTGGGCGGTTGTCTTCACCCTTTTTGATCGTTGAGGGGCTGAGGGGGCCGGAGGGGCGTCTTTGAGAACATCGCTCAGACCTGCCAGTATGAAGGAAATTTAGTCCAAAAAATTCAGAGACTTAAGAAAAGAGAATATGACTAGTAAGAGGCCTCTAAGTTACCTTTTCTTTTGGTGCTCTGGGAAGGGGAGGGACTGATTTGCTGTAGAGGCATATGTATACCAGCCTCAGGAGCTCCAGCAGGATTGGGTAGAATCGCAGTCAGTACATCCAGGTAAGGCTTGGAGAAGTGCATCTTGATGTAACCCCCCCACCAGCTATCAAACTTAGTGCCCTTCTCGGTACGCTCAACAAAGGTGTGAAGGGCGAAGTCTTTCCTACGCTCAGGTAGAACATTCCTAACCCTTTCTAGATCCCTGGGTTGGATCACAGGCCTGTCAGAGAAGTCTTCGTTCAGTGATTGGTATGGAGGGACGGGTGTGAGTTGACACAGGCCAAATTGCCTGGCGAACTGGGCTGCATTGTAATATTCAACTCCACATTTGTAGTTCGTTGGGGTATAGGCCATGCCATACATCAGATCCCTTGAGATCGGGAAGCTTGTCCAGATCTCCATGTGCTCATCATAGTCTTCCCCAGGGTCTGACGCGCTCTGCTTCAGCCACCATGGCACTGTGTCTCGAGTGAAGGGCATCCAGTTCTTGCCCATGTTCGTGAGCTCATGATAGAAAAACTTGAAATAGGTACCAAAGGCGTACCTAGGGCCACGGGTGCCAGCATAATGGAGTCCATAGCAGGTGTGGTCTGGGTTCTTGTTCATTGGTGGAGCCAGTTTGGGAAGTACGACCACAGCCACAGGGGCATGATCCACAGGGGGCCTGGGGCAAACACGAATTTGTTGCTTATAAGTTCCTTCATCCCGCGATAGAGGTGGGCCAGGACCAGAGGGCCTAGTGCTAGCTTCTGCCCTGAAGCTAGGGCGCAGGCCAGGTCTATGAAATCCTTGGTCACCCTATTGGCTGAGACGCAGAAGATGAATTTGTTAAGCCAATAGAGGAGGAAAGCAACGTGCTCGCTATCCTCTACTGGGCCCTTCTGGGCATAGTGAGTTATGAAGGGAGTGAAGGACAGGGGTTCTTTATACTCAAAGTAAGGAGTCTTCTGAGACAGAAAGTAATTGGCCTCGATCCCATGGGGACGGAGGCCTGTCAGGAAGGCGAGATCTTGGAGAGTGGGAGCCATGAGACCTACCTTGAAGTGGAACAAGTTGGTAGTCACGGACCAGAATTGAGAAGCAGCGAGGAAGAGGTTCTTATCCATGTCGATCAGGGAGCGACTGAGTAGGATGGCGTCCCTGATCCCAATCTATCTCCACAGATCTCCTTTCGCCTCCATCATTCGATCGAGCCATTCAACATATTTGGCATCTGGTCTGTGCCAAAGCCTGTTGGGTATATCGGTGGTGAACTTATGCCAGTCGAGGCATGGGGACTCGAAAGGGAGTGCCTCCTCTGCCAATGGGTACATGGGGGCAAGCTGAGAGGGAAACCCCAATTGGAAGGCGGGGCCGAGACCAACGCGATCGGAGTTTGCGACTACCAGGACATTGTGGGTAATGGCTATGTGTTCCTCATCCAGGATCTTCTTGATCTGAATGGCGAGGCTGTTAGGATTTGGAGGAGGAGCATGGGCCCTGTGAGTAGCCATTTCTTTTGAGGTTCAAGAAGCTTGGCGGCGGGACAATGGTAGACTAGGGTTTTTCTGGGTTTCGTCTGTGCAAGAAAAGAAGAGGCGGAGAGTATGTAGAAAGAAAATAAAAGTTCAAGATTGGGGCTTTAATGAGGAGCGGCGCGTGATATGTGGGTGCCGTCAGTTTTCTTTCTCTCTCTCTCTTTCTTGGATCGAGTTGCAAGGAGGAACCCAGGAGATGGACTCTTGATTGACAGAGAGGAGTACCGACGGCTTGAAAAGCTGCATGGCAGCCAATGCATGGCCTGGGGCGATGACACGTGTCCCCTAGGCCTAAAGAGGTAATGATTATTGCCGTTGAAGGGACTCTTCGTTGGGGTTTTTGTCCCTAAACTGCTGGGTTGGATCAAATCAAAGGTGAAGAGTCCAAGTCCAATTAAAAGATGTGCGTTGCAATTTGAAAAAGTTGTTAGGCTTGATCTTTAGCCTGATTAACCTTTCAAATGTAAATTTAACAGGGTTTTAGGCTAAATGTTGGCCTGATTATCTTTTTATTCCAAACCCTTATGACAAGGACTCGTTTGGTTTGCCAAAAACTGTACTCTGTCCTAATCTACATGCCTAGATCTTGGACAAGATCAAGGCATGGGGGGCATTGTTTACACCCGTTTTTGGCACCTAGTCCTAGACTAGCGTGGGGCGGCCATTTAATTGAAATTTAATTAAATTGGGCCGTGAATTGAGGAAGTGTTGGGTCAAAATTAACGGGCGAAGAGAATATTAGATGGGCCCAGTTAATTTTAATTCTTTGTGGGCTGGAAATTGGATTTATCGATATTGGGCCATATTTTTATAAAGTTCAGTACAAGGCCCAATCGGGTCATTACGAAAATAAAGGCCTTGCATATGTTGAATTTGTCAAAAGGCCCAATATCATGTTAATTGTACCACTGGGAGGTTCAACGAGTGAAAATAGGGACAAGATTGTTGAAGACTTGCCACATGGCTATTTGACTTGGTCAAAATGGCCAAGGCTTGGCAACTACCCACGAAAAAAGGGGATGAGGTGGCCCATTACTTATGCTAACTGCCCATGATAGGGAATTAACATGTGGGTAATTGTTATGTATCTCTGGTAACTTCCCACGAAGGATGAAAAGCACATGGGTAATACTTGCAACTCCCTTCAACCTCCCATGATCACATGATGGCGCAAACATGGGACACGTGGCGCAACGAGAAGCAAGGGCGGGAAAGCTTGGTGCATGCAAAAACCGAAGACTCTTGGCCTATAAATAGAAGAACTCAAGAAGAAAAAAGGGTTCCCACACCAAATCAAGCTCAACGCTTACAAACCAAAGCCTTCACTGCGAAGCAAATTATCTCTACTTCCTCACTTGTACTCGATTATTTCACCAAATAACTCGAGCTTCTATCTCTCTTGTACCCCGACTTTATTATTACGCAACATAACAAAGTTATTCATATCTCTCTCTCACCCCCTACTTTATTATTCCGACATAGTAAAGTAATTCTACGGTGCTACTTCTTTTCCTACACGGTTAGGAAATTATTAAGTCCACTTCGTTGTGGCAAACCACGAACCAAACTGCAATCCAGCCCTTAGGTTTGCAGCACTATCGCCCGCACAGATCTAGAAGTCAGAAAAGGGACGCCCAGTCCTTTACGTTGGTACGCGACAAGTCCTGGCACGCCCGCTCAGTCCTTGAGCCGTTTTAAGCCCAAACACATTCCTAACAAAACTAAGAATAATCATGTACCCAGCCCAAAATCCAACCCTCAATTGGCAAGGAGCCAATTGAAGACTTCCAAAGGGACAAAGCTCACATCTAAAGGGTCGAAGCCCAAAAACATAATGGGACAAACCCAAACTTGAGAAACCAAAAACCCTAAACTTATCTGACTGCCACGCCACTAGATCAAGCACGCCGCGAGGGCACCACTCCTCACCACCACGTGCAAAGCAAAGAGGACGCAATGGAACGCCACCGCCTACAAGACCCGGATGCACGCCGTCCACACCACTCATTCCACCTGGAAACCAAACATGATGAGCAGCAGCACAAAGGGCGGCGAAAAAAAGCGACATCATCGCCGACCAAGAGACGAACTCCAATGAACTAGCACGAAACAAGAAGGGCCAAAAACCTAACCCAAAACAAGAAGGGCCAAAAACCTAACCCAAAACAAAAGAAATCAACATCCCACCGCCACAAAACCGTCGTCCACCACTCCATGGTAGTAAGGCCGGCTCATGGGATAAGTCGGCCTCCGAATTTTGGTCCAAAATTGAGGTCTCACTGTAATGTAATTTACATATTAATATTAGAATGTTTCTAAATAAAAACACAATTGTATTTTATTTTCTTCAAAAACTCTTACAATAATATCTTTTTCCATTTATATTGTCATAATTGTAACCTTTCAGTTTGATTTTTTTTTGTTATTTTTGTACTTTCATCATTTTTTTAAAAAAATTCATGAATAGTAAGGGGCTCAATATAGGGAATTCGCTTCGAGCCTCTAAAATATATGAGCCAACCCTGCATGGCAGCCAACAACCACCACCGAATCTGTAATCCCAACACCACCACGCCAGCTCTGTAACATCATCTATCGGAGAAGCAGCGATCGTAGACAACCCAAACCTCTGCCGAAGGAAACCAACAAGCCGCTAGGCACAATCGAAGACACCCGGCCATGAATTAATGTCAACGACGGGAGACCAAAACGCTTTGCCACCACCATGGATGTTATTTTTATGACTCACCTCTTGTTGACTAAGATTGAATTATCTGATACATGGTGCTTCTATTGGTACTTCATTAACTTGTTCTTTGTAAAATGACCATCATTATCATTGTGACATTCAACTAAATCTATTTTTCAATTGAATCAATAATTTTAGGATTGACCTGGTACAATCCATCTTGTAGTGTAGAAAAAAATCAGTATGACGAGCAGTATGAAAAAACATGAACTTTGTAGAAATCGAATTGGGACCAAAATAAATTTGCTTTTAAAATTTCAAATCGCTTCATGAGAGAGAGAGGGAGAGAGAGAGAAATGGTTTGATCGTATGGGGAAACAAACAACAACAAAAAAAACTGATCACGTATTCACGAACTAAAAAGAAACAGTAACCCTCCAGGCATTACGTTGAATTAGAAATAATAGCGCAGGCGAAATAGAATTTGGGTGTGAATATGTTAGATCTTATGAATGGAAAAGAACTTAGGAGAAGGGGTTAATTTTGCAAACAAATTAGAGTATTCTTTTGGGTTTTGTAAGAAACGTTTTGCATATAATATATGTAGATTTTGTTTTGTTTTGTTTTGTTTGTTCCTTCTTTTGAATGGGACTGTAAGTTTGAATGGAAATAAAAAAAAAAAAAATTCATCGCCGTATAGTTGGAGAAGTCATTCCTTTTAATAGAAGTTTAACCGTACGTGCACTGTCGACACATTGGATACTGGAGTAAATACAATAGTAGGTCAAATTTTCTTTCTTTCATTCTTTTTTTTTTTTCTCTTAAATTTTCTTTTTTTAAGGTGTGTGAATGTCATTGTTTCGGAATAAACACCTTTTTAGTTCTCATCCTTATCCTAAGTTTTTTTTTTTTTGATAAGTCATCCTTATCCTAAGTTGGTTGATATCGTATATATTATTTTAGAAACGATACATAATTACATTCGTGTATTGCTAATTAAAAATTCAAATTAGCTAATTCAAATTCAGGATTTACAAAAAAAAATTGTTTGACCATATTTTGGAATGCAGGCCATTGCTCCTTGTCGCATCCAAGTTTATTCTCACAAAACGTCATTCTAAAATACTACATAGTGTAGATAGAATAAGAATCAAGATCGTACGTAATGTGAAGATCTCTTCTTCATGTGTTGCTAGATGTGATCAAAGATAGAAATATTCAATGATACATGATCACACGCTTTGAGATCGACAAATAAATGAATCTGATGATGTTGTGAATCTTATTTTGCTCGCATGAAATATCTATCACGTCAAAGTTAGGGACCATTTCTACCCATGAAATAGATTGGAATACAAATGTACACGGACGGAGCCACCTTTGGGGTTGCACGTGCAACAGAAAAAGGAAGCAAGAAACAAGACTGTCCTTGGCTGGTGCATTTCATCCAACGGATGTGCACGTGGGCTGGGTTCTGTTAGAGTTTGTCTTATATCGATTAATTATTTCCTTCAAAATTAGTATATGAGCCTAGGTATATGGCATCTCCACTCTTTGCCAATTGGTTTGGAGTTGGGTGCTTTAACATAGTATCAGAGCTAGAGTTTCGAATAATTAATTTATTCCCCTTGTTTGTGACATAAGTACACTGTTATTTGTTATAACCCAAATGTTATAAATCTTTTGTTTACCTCTACACATGTGAGTGGAGGGTTGCACGTGCAAAGGAGTATTGAAGTTTGTCCCACATCGGTTAATTATCTCCTCCAAAACTATTATACAAACTTGAACGACTTCTCAACTCATTGCCAATTGATTTGGAGTTGGATGCTTTAACAGGTTCCTCCTCGCATGGGTTTCACAAAATTAAATACAGGGTGGTGATTTTTGTCGGATCACAAGGACAGCCTCAACTGGAGGGATTCTGCGTGATCATTTACTGCGGATTCCAATTTAAAGGCAGAACTATGGGCCTCGAGAGATGGTTTGAGTTTAGCAAAGGAAGAGAGAATATTCCAAGACTGGAAGTAGAAGGTGGATGCCATGACTGTCTTGAATCTGATTCACGAACACTAAAACACGGTTAATCACCCTCTTGGTAATATCTTGCTTGATTGTAGGTTGCTGATGCAAGAATTTGGAGAGGTTCCTATAAAGTATAAAATTTCTGCATCCGTCTCTGGGAGTTGTCTTTCTTTTCTCAAATTTAATTCAGAGAAACAAGTAGATAAGTGCACACTAGTGTCATTCCTATTTTCAAAACAAGTTAATAGAGTTTGTCTTATGTTTCTTTCGTAATAATAAGTGAGTAATCTTATAGGTAGGGTTGCGGAGTGAGTAGTATGCCGTGACCCGTTCGGGCACTACTCCTATTTTCAAAACAATGAAAAACGATTTAAGATTAGAAAAATACTTCCCGCAGACAAATCCGGACATTGTCGGAGCCCATGTGAACGGGAGAATGGGGGTCCAAAACTCATTCTCTACTATGCATGGGTAAACGGCGACCATAGGGTCTCGTATCTTGCGGGGTATCTTTTCCAATCTAAAATTGAACGTTTTTAAGAACATCAAATGGAGCAGGTAAATCTGGATTAGTTACGAGTGCTATAAACCCTACAACCGTACCTCCTTTTAATTATTTGAAAAGAATAGTTGTATCCTTATATTTTAGTAAATCTCAATCAAATCGACAAGGGGTGGCTACCTAAGAGCCCGTTAAATTAGTAACAACCCGAGTTTTTAGTCAGCTCACGTTTCTGTCTCTGTGGATTCGACTTCGGACTTATCAGATATTGTGTTACGTTGGTCTCCGTCCTACGCTTGGGGCAACCCATTAATTTAGGACTAGAAAATCGTCAAGCACTAACCGTCTAAGAATAATATCTTAAAATAAAGTCATTAATAAAACTATCTTGATCAATCTAAAACTTGTCGATATTCATGTAAAATATATTCTAAAAATTTTGTCTAAGATTTTGTGCTCATTTATAGATAATATTATCAATTGTGTGCATTATAAATTTTTATAGTTAGTAATACATGTATTAATTTTGTATGATCATGTTGTGGTTGACTACAAAAATAAATATTTGCCATTATGATTATTTGCTAAAAATGCTGACTTTCGCTGAGAGAAAATAAATATTGTGTTGTCTTGCATAAAAGGATGAAACCATGGGGGTGTAGAGGCGACGGCCGACACAATAAGAATTTTAAAAAATGGAATTATTATATGTGAAAAAAATTATCCCCAACTTATATATACTGCTAGATTTATTTCTTATTTTTTGTTATATATTAATCCTAAATCTTCTTCTTCTTTTTTTCAAGAAAGGAGACCCAAAAAAAATATTCCAAAACTAAATTCAATAGGCCAAAGAAAAATATTATAAAGGATAAGGTGGAATTAAGGGAAAAATATCCCGGCCGTGCCGATCAAAATAAAATATCCCAGCACCTTGCTAATATCCCAATGGTGTATAAATAGCCATTTGAACCCTCCTCACCACTCACTACGCAAAAGAATTCCCTACATACATACACTACACAAGCTCCAGATATATACTATACTGGTGCTGCAAAAAGTTCGCACTCGTATATCACGATGCCTACCACTTTGTTTTCAGTTTTTCTCCCACTTCCCAGCCGCTACGGGCAATACGCGACTCCTACGCCCGCTTTAGGTGCCCTGGAGCCTAAAATAATTCTAAAAAATTCACTGTCTCTACATTCGGTTTCTCCTATGTATCATTCGATACCTCTGCTAGTACCGTTACGAGGTCCACTCCCGCTATTTAGTACCTTGGCTCCAAACTTCACGATCGAGGGAGAGGAAGAGACAGAGATCATGGAGTTCACTTGCGAAGATTTCAAGGTGGGAAAATGCAAAGGACAGAAGTTGGTGGATGGAGTAACCATGCCACTGGTGCTGCAGCCACCGGAGGAGCCAAAGAACAGTAACGATATGCAGTCCCTCCTCCTGGCACTTGAGAAAAATAACGACTGGTTTAAGCAAATAATCATAAAAAACAGCGCCGTTCTGCTCCGAGGATTTAACGTGAGGAACGCCGAGGATTTCAATGACATCGTGGAATCCTTCGGATGGGATCATGTCCCGTACGTGGGGCCGGCGCCTCGGACGAATGTTTTCAAACGAATTTGGACGGCCAACGAGGGGCCCCTTTCTGAGCCCATTATCTTCCATCATGAGATGGCTTTGGTAAGTTTTTAGGGGAAATTACAAAAACCCCCCACAAACTACCACCCGTCCACACATTGCCTCCTCATACTACAAAATCCAACATTTAACCCCCTCTAATTACCATAAACTGAAAACGCGACTAACTCTGTTAACAGAAGTCATGAAATTACCTTAATACCCCTCTTTCTTTTCCAGTATACACTGTAGGACCAAATCCCCATTACCTCAGGAAAAAAATGGCTCCAAAATGCTCTTCCACTTTCCTTAGTATATAAAGGAATAAAGGGCTCCTAACCCTGCTCTAGCTCCAGCTGAAAGCGGAAAGGAATGTGCCTTTTGTCCCCTTTTTTTTTCCCCTGAAAAACTGAATTGAATACACTAGTATTTCATGGATGATGAACTCTCACATTCTTGTTCAACAGTCCTCCAAGCTTTTGCATTTGTCTGAACCCTCATTGACCCCAAATCACTCATTTCTACCCAAATAGAAGGTTCATGCCAGTAGAAGAACCCACAATCCAATTTCGTCTATGAAAAAAAAAGTTACAATAGCATCAAGTTAGGATTTCAGCTCAAACGAAGAACAACCTAATTACAAGAATGCAACTCACCTTTTACGGAATCTGCTTCACTTCCTTGGTGTACGTCGCATCGAGTGCCGACCCAGACGCCGCTGCGGGGCCAAGCCGAACCCGACCTTGCCGCCCTTCAGGTCGGTGATGTTGACGCAGCTGATTTGGCCGGGCGCGTTGCCGGTGGTCTGGTAGAGGGTGGTGGAGACGGTGGTGCCGTCAGAGATCTGATGGAGCTTCTTGGCATCGAAGTAGTCGAGGAGGACGTGGAGGCTGAGGGCGTTTTTAATGACCGAGAGCGGTTGTTTGGCTGCGAGCGCGGACATGGCGGCGTTGGTGAGGACGAGGACGGTGAGGGTCTCGCGGTTGTTGATCTCGCCGTCGATCTGCTTCGCTTGGGTGAGGTAACTGTTGAAGAGGCTGTATTCTGGGAAGTGTGAGAGGATGTCGGTGAGGTTTGCTGAGGGTAGTGAGAGAGTGTGAGTAGTAGGAGATAAATTACTCCCATTGTTGTGAACTTTTTGTAAGAGAGAAAGAGATCGAGAGATCTGGAGCAGTTGCAGTTCTGTCAATAGATATAAGGGTGTATAGAAAGATAAAAGGGGAGAAGGGGCAAAGTTGTCCAATAATTGGGTTCCATCCAAAACTTTAACAGATTGCAAACGGCAATCCTCACATTTTCAGTTTATGGTAGTTAGAGGGGGTTAAGTGTTGGATTTTGTAGTATGAGGGGGCAATGTGTGGGCGGGTGGTAGTTCGTGGGGGGTTTCTGTAATTTTCCCAAGTTTTTACGGACCAGTTTTTACTAGTACTTTGGAGTTTAAATTTCCACCACCATTTGTGGATTCCACCGGGCGGGCGTATATTGCAGTAATTTGAACCGTTCATTTTATAGGGTCCGTGGAGTAGTAGAAGTCCACAAAAAATCAAATTTATCGACCATTGATAAGTATATATAAAAGATTGAATTTTGGTTCACAAAATCGACAATAGATAAGTTTAAAGTTAAACTAGCAATGATAGTCTATTTCGTAAACCAAAATTCAATTTTTGATGTACCTATCGATATCCGATCAATTTGATTTTTTGTGTGAATATACTACTCTGCAAGCTGTATAAGATAAATGGTTCATTGTATTGTAAAAAATGCACCGTGAAGCCTACGATGGGTGGAGCCTAAAATGCACTGTATAAGATAAACGGTTCTTTACTTTGACTTCATTTTTATATAAGATTAAATTCTTTCCACCTTTGGGTTTCCACCATTGCAATTTGTGAGCCCCATAGTAGATTTATTATATTAATCTAAATTGTTTATTTTGTAGAACTCGCAAAGTAATATATTCATGCAAAAAATTAACTTCATCGGACATCGATAGGTATGTCAAAAATTAAATTTTGATTTGTAAAATGGACGGCATGATTCTTTAAAGTTATCCATTGGCGTCTTATCTAAACCAAAATTCAATTTTTGATACACTTATCGATTTTCAATCAAGATAATTTTTGCATGGATATATACTACACTGCGGGTCCTACAAAATGAACGGTTCAGATCTCTACAACGAACGAACGATAGGAACCATAGGTGGTGAAAATCATGAGTTTTCCACCTAAGGTGGAAAAAATTTAATCTCTTTTTATACATTACTATGGTCATGCAGCTTGAATCGAAGCTCCTTCGATTTTTTCCTTGAAATTTTAGCCTTGCATTTTTCATTTTTCTCATGCATGAGCTTTTGAATTTGGACTTGATTTCTTCACACTAGCTTTTCTTATACCTTGAGAATTTTGCAATTGCCAATTGATTTCTCATTGCCGATAAAAATAAAAAAACCTGCATTTATCACTTACCGAAATTGGAAAGTGATTGACAAATTTAAACTGTAGAGAGCTTGTAAAATTTATCACTTATCACAAACTTTTCTTCACGCAAGTTTTTCAACAGAATTTTGTTGTCAAATCATTTTCCATAACCATACGCAAATTTAAAATGCATTTTTGCTTTTAATAAATGTTGGGATCGATGTTCAATCGAAGTCCTAAATTGTGATATTGTCCCAAAACTTTTAATATAAATTATAAAATACCCCAAACATTGCATCCAAATTATAAAAAAAAAAAAATATGTATTACTATTATGCAGGTTAATTGGAAAACTATTTTGGAATCTCTGATGAAACCTTACATGTCTATATAGTGACAATAACTTATAAGTTTTTGAATGAAAAGTGACCATATCATATGTCGCAGATCAAAAAATGAATAGTTCGGTTATGAAAACACGTCATATGATTTCAGGAGAGATTTTGGCCGAATCGGTTAAAATTTCTGGCTCCGCCCTGGTCATACTCATTTACCTCTTGCACTTTTATGTCATAGCCACACATGCAGTTGGAGAATTATGCTGGACCTGAACCTCTCTAATGCCTTTTTTTTTTTTTTTTTTTTTGGGACAAAAAAATATAGATGAAGGGATACCCAGAAAATGTGATGTTTTTCTGTGAGGTACCACCGCCAGAAGGTGGTGAGACTCCAATAGGGCCAAGCTGGCGCGTGGCGCAGCGGATGATGGAGGAATTTCCAGAAGCCGTGAAAGAAATGGAGAAGAAAGGACTGAAATACACTTTCAGAGCCCCCCCTCGGCCCACGGCGTCCTTTACGGGAAGAGGTTGGCCGGAGTTTCTGGGAAGTTCTGACCCTGCAGAGGCAGTGAAAAAGTATATAGTACTACTCCTATCTGCTATGTTACTTACGCACATTTAATTATGCGCATAAATTCATACTCCCTCCATTTCAAATTTCAGGCAAAAAAAATAATGTATTAGCACTAGTTTTTCCAAAAGAAAAAGAATAAACCATTTTGAAAAATGTCCTTGAGAAGAAAAAATTGGTTAAAAAAATTTCATAAATACATTAATTTGGGACAAAGGGAGTATATCGATTCATCTAAAAAGGTTCGATATATATACGTCAGCCACTCGATTTACCCCACAGTACTGCATGCCCCCTCCCACATTAATTGGGCGGTTCCCGAATGTTATGGTAACCTTTCCGTTTCTTATAGTATTATTAGTTCTTAAAGAACGCCTGAATACAACGTCCTTTAGATTCTTTCTGGAATTAGTCGAGATACGCGTATACTTTCCCTCGGGACATCTTGAGTTATCGAAAACAAATCGTTAAGAAATCGGATCCTACTCTTCTGGAGGGCTAAGGCTAATGCAGATATAGACGTGGAGTGGCTGCCAAACGGAACTGCAAATTTGAATTTTGCCCAGCGCCCTTTAACCATGGTGTTCGAGGGAAGAAAGGGGAGAAAGATGTGGTTCAACTTGATCCACTTAATGTACAAGAAGGAAATCACCTCAGTGAAGATGATGGACGGAACAGAGATACCGGAGAAAATAGTGAGAAGGATCGAAGAGATCATCGAAGAAGAGATCATACAGTTCAGGTGGGAGAAGGGTGATGTTCTCTTCGTGGACAACTTGGCTGTGTACCATGGAAGGAGGCCCTCTCTTCCTCCTAGAAGAGTCCTTGTTGCTACTTGCAAAGTAGCTTCTGTATGATTCGTATGAATTCCCAATCGCACCTTGTGGTCTTCATTGCGAGTACTTCCGCATAAATGAGATCATCATGCAAAAAGGGGTTGTGTGTGTGTTTTTTTTTTCCCTTTTACCTTTCGGTGATTAATGTAGGGTGTCTCGGGTCAGCTCACGCGCAACTCGAACTAATATTTCCCTACCACTACCCTTTCACACACATATGCGTGAGATGAGGTGGCAGCAATAGTTAGTGACAAAGAGAATCGAACCTAGGATGGGACTACTACTTGGCCAATCCCTTCAGGTCAAGGGTTGTGTGTGTGGTTTTTAGCTTGATCAAATGTTCCAATTTTCTTGTCACGTGTTATATTTGGCACCTTGTATTTTTTCTTCTTCTTTGGGGTTGTATTTGTATGTTTGAGCTACATTCTTCCTTTTATTAGTAATATATATATATGATATTCTCTACATTCCGAAAAATATATACAAGAAATGTAATTGAAATCCTTTGTATTTATACTTAAGGGGAGTATAATTTATAAACATCGGTAGCAGAGCATGATGGTTTAATATATGTGAGAAGTGATTCCTATCCCAAAAGATAAAATATGGAAACTTACAATTCAATCCCAAGGAACTTATATATATATATATATATATATAAAACTGTTTAGGTTAGCATTGAGGAAAACCATTACAAATACTAGCGGCCAGTGACTGAGCCAGAACGCTAGTGTGGGATGGGCCGAATTAATTATTGTCTCCTCCAACCTGGGTTGTCTTGGTCAATTAGGCTGTGTTTAGAACAAGGCCGTTCGGCTAAATAAGCCAAGTGGCTTTTGTTTTTGTCGTTATTCAAAGTTTTTTTTGTATTTGTTAGTTTTTCGTGAATTTTTTTGGAAATTATTGCATTGTCATGACGAGAGGAATCTAAAAAGTAAAAAATTATGATCGAAACCTTTTTTAATAAAGACAAAAATAAGCCAATAAGCCAATTTTTTCGTCTTTATTCAAAAAAAAATTATAATTTTTTACTTTTTAGATTCCTCTCGTCATAGAGATGCTCTCTTTGGAAGAACCTCTGCCCTCCGAAGGTGGAAATATTTTCGTGGATGGCAATTCAGGAGAAGGTATCAACTAGATCAGTGCTATCAAGCAGGAATATCATTCCAGAGGGTCAATCGATTTCTTGCCCTTTCTGTTCCTTGCATCTTGAAACGCCGGACCATATATTATTGCACTGTCAATTTTCATGGAAGACCTGGTCTCTTATCTTGGATTGGTGGCATGTGACGTGGGTATGTCCGGAAATGTTATCAGATTTGGCTCGGTGGTGGTTTGACACCAGGTTTAGGAATCTGGAGAAAAATGTGTGGGAAGCGTCTTTCTATGCCACTTTGTGGTCTCTGTGGTTGGTTCGGAATGACTACGTGTTTAACAACGCTTCTACGAGTTTTGAAGTGGTGGGGGAATTGGTAAAAACTAGAGTTGCAATGTGGATGAAGACCAAGTTCGCAATCAAGATTTATTCGGTGGAGGAGTTTAAGGTGTACCTTGATGGCATTCATAAGCTTAAGTTGTAGTTCGTGTTGAGGTGATGTGTCTGTCCAACATTGTGTTGGATGGGCTAGTTATGTACGTCTGCTTTTCTTTTATTTCTCCCTCGATGTACCCTTTCGAGTTTTTATAAAAAGTTTCGTTTGCCGAGCAAAAAAAAATAATCTCCAAAAAAATTGACAAAAAACTAACAAATACGAAAAGATCGAATTTGAATAAGGACTAGCCGAACGGGGAAGATTCCTTGTTAAGTGATTTAAACAAAGTTTGCTGTTATAAAATGGCAGCGTACTAGCGCGTATATATATATATATTAAAAGAGGGAATATAGAAATAATACAGTGGTGGTGTCGGAAATAAGAATTTGACTTGGTAATACAAGTGAGAACTTACAAGTATTACACTTGCCACCCAATGGAATTCACTCAAGGAACAAGAGTCGTAATAGAAATTAGCCAAAGGCTATATTTTACTTAAACACACAACTAATGATTTCATTCATAGCAAAGGAATATATAGGCCTTGGAACAACCCTCCAAAAATAGGAAAAGATCAATTACATTTTCAAGACACAAATTAAAAAAGATTTGACCATAGATTAATTGAAATATGTGTTTCTCTTAAAACTTAAATAAGTACTTAGAAACTTTAAAAGATTATTCGATCAACGCAATAACTTTTTGAATGACTTCAAGGACTTTAACCGACGTCAAGTGAGCGTGGCCAATGCCTAAAACAGCAACGAGAGGCCAAAACTACACATTATTTATGGGATACTTTGGAACCGAGGAAGGGGCCACAGCCCCTTGCATGCTTGGCTGTTGACCATGTTCGTTTTGGGATTTTGAGTAATAAGTAAAGATAGAGATAGAGAAATACGAGTAATAATTGAGAAAAAAATTATTAAGAACTGTGCGTAGATAGAAAATCCAAAATGTAAAATCCCAAAACGAACATGGTTATTTCAAATTCTTCTGACCAAAAATTCAAGAAATGAAGAACATTTCATTTCACATCAAAAAAAGTAGAAGAGAAATGCGGCAAACTGAATCAAATCTGAGCCCCAAAGCTCAAAACCCCGTGGAAGAGTGTGATCTTTTGCTTATAGAGAGTACTTCTTTTATCCCTTTTCCACGGTTAAGTATTTCATTTTTAATTGTCTCTCAATAATTGTTCATTTAAAAAATTATAGTAGGTTACATTTTTCATTTTGCCCTTCTGATTGGATTCCATAAAATCGCATTAAGGAATCTGGTTGCATTACTTTTCAGGCATGGACATCTAAGTGTTCAAGGGGAGGAAGGCAATTATGGAGAGTTAAAATTTTGAATTTGTAATGCCGTTCAAACCAAAAAGTGCGACAATGATGACTACATAAAAAATGGATTTATGGAGTTGGACATTTAAAAAACAACGGAAGATTACCCGGAAATATTTTCAAAGCAAATTTCATTTGAGCAAGTTGGATATTTAAATAGCAACGGAAGATTACCCGGAAATACTGGTGACAAAATTTGCATTCGAGGTTCTTGCCAAATTCCTTGGATCGGTTCTTCTGTCCATTTCCAGAAATGTAGATGTAAATTCAAATCAACCACCACTCAGCAACTTATCCACCTGTATTTTTCCATTTTCTTTTTTTCACAATCTCAACCTGTTCACCTCTCAGATTTTATAGGCACTATCCCTTCACTCTTCGGCACGAGATCCCCTGTCCGACCCTCTTTCGAACAGGGACCTGTCCAACTCCTCTCCGCCGTTGATCTCGCAAATCAACGGATGAGATGGGCCGAGCACTTTTCGATCCAAAACGACGTCGTTTTGAGCAAAAAGTGCTCGGCCCATCTCAACTGTTGATTTGCGAGATCAACGGCCGAGAAGGGTGGGACAGGCGCCTGTCTGGAGGAGGGTCGGACAGCGGATCCGGACTAGCTTGTGAGAACCTTGTCGGAATACAAAGACATTTCTTGGCAACAAGCTTCATATCCGGCAAGGGAAAAATCACAAGAAACAGGAAGAATAAGAAAATTATTACTACTAAGGAGAGAAATGACTAAAACATGTCAGATAAGACCACAACTACTAGTATTATTTTTCAATCAACAGCGTCACAAGCATAATCCTAAGTCCTTCATCTTTGTCGTCCATGGAGGCAAGCAAAGCTTCATTGTCTCCCAAAACTGGGTGGAGAACACCATACACTATCAAGCGTGAGTGAACATGCCTCGACCACGTCCCCTCCCCATATAGCCATAACCCCTTCCATAATAATTGCCTCGAGAACGACCGCCACCACGGCCAGGCCACCTCCCACCTCGGCCGCCTCGATATCTTGAAAACTCACCAAATGTCTGTACCCAAGAAACAGCCAGCACCATGTTATTAGGGGTTAAAAAAGGGATCCACCCCCTGCCTTTTCAACAAGTGGAGTGCATAAGCCCCTAGTGGAGTAAATGCGAGAAAGATTTGTATCACGCAAGTACAGCAATCAGGGGTCTGTGTTAGGCACATTAAGCATGCTATGCAGGCGTTATGCATCCCACCAAGGGTCAACTGATTTGACATGAACTGTCCGTTTCATAGGGCTCATTGAGCAGATCATTCATCTAGATATTTTCTATTGGTCCAACATTGTCACTAAATAATCAGATCACATGTCTTGAAAAAAATGGACCACTAGAATGATTTTGAATGCTCTCCAACCATATATGGTCATCAATGTGCAATCCAAATAACCTTTCCCATCGCTTACTACTTGATTGGGCGGAGAAAATGAACAATTCCGATCAAATCAACAGACCTGAAGTGGGCCCGATAGAGCCCTCACAGCATGTGTGTTGGGCAATAGACAACTGAAGAGTTCCCAATCTGCAAGTGTGGGAAGAAAAAAAGAAAAACAATCTTACCTCAGTGTCTATCTTCATTTGCTCAGAAAACCTAGTTCTCCCATTATTTGATGCTTGATCAAGTGCATTGCAGGATAGAGTATCAAAAAAGTCATCCTTATTGTAAACGGGCTACATTACACAAAAGAAGGGCCAAATGTGATATAAGACTATCAGAAAAGGATAACAAAATATATTCACTCACAGAAGTTGAACCTAGCATAAAAAGTAAAAGAACGGGATGATTATCTCACTTTAGTCTCGCATTTCGGTGATTCGGCATTCTCTTCGTCTTGATAATCATCTTCATCGCTGCCAATCCCATCTCCTTCTATGTTCTTCAGATGGGATCTGTTACTTTTGCCAAGATGACCCCATACTTCATCCTTTTTGAATTTCTCGTTCATTGCCATAAAATCAAAATCCTCAGCAAATCTGGTCACTGACTGTGAACTCTGCATGCAAAATGTTAAGACTTTCATTGCGTCAAAACCCAAAGCCACAATGATTACAGTACCATACAGGTTTCACAAAGTAATTGCCAAGAATTAATCATAAAAAAATATCCAAAAACAGGAAGAATTATTTATAGAAAAATTACAAACTGCTCAGGTAGGTCACTTGGACTCGGGTACGGATGTCGGGTGCAGGTACAAAACTAAATATTGGATTCATCTAATTTCCTTTCCAAGGATACGGGGACATGACGGAATATTCAAAAACCTTAGTTCTCCAAGCACGTACAACTATATCCAACAAAATTGACAAATGGTTTGAACCTATATTGGATCAAGTCAGTAAGACAAAGATATCAATCAGGCCCAATAAGCAAGACATATGAACCCCCCCTTGCTCCCTCTCACTCCCCCTCCCCTCCCTCCCTCCCTCTCCCTCCTGTACCTGCCCCTCCCTCCCTTTGTATGTGGTAAGACATATGAATAGGGAAAACCCATCCAAAACAGAGTTTGGATGCCATCAAAATTATGGTAATCTGACAACTTCCTATCACCCCTTCATTTTCGATATCTACACCCTAGGATAGTTTAAATACAAACTGCTGCTCCTGAATAAGTCACCAACTCTCAAAGTCCTAAAGAGAGAAAGAGGACCAGCCAAATCACCAGTTTTCAAGCTACCACCAAAATGTACTTCAGTCTAGTATCTGTATTCTATAACTCAACACCCTAATAATGGACCCAGAAACTGGTTTTGAAACTAATACATTGAAAGAAAAATGAAAGTGCACTTGTTAATATTACTCATAGGAACATCGTTTATAGGTGAGAACCTTTGAAGGAAACTAAAACCAAGATTTTCCTTAATAAGATAAAAGTCATTTGAACATAGCCAACCAAACTGTACCAAAATCACAAAAACTACTTACTAACAGAGAGACAGGTGTACATGTTGTCAGTTATCAAGTCACACTAGTTAATATAAATCTCACATGAGATTACCACTAACCACTCACGACTCAATCATAAAATTAACTACAGTTGCTGGGGCACAAAAATGAATGCAATCATGGCTGCAGCCTGCTTATATCCGATGTATATTGACTCTCCCCTACATAAAGGAAAAAAAAATACACCAATATAACGATTTTGATGGCTTGATTTCCTAAAAGAGATGATGAGTTCAACCAAACAATACTATCACGTCTGTAAAAGTATAACTTATGTGCAATATTGTATGCCAGGACACTCTTCCATATGATACGAGGGTTATAATTGCACAACTAACTTCACTGAGTTAGTCCATCTGAAATTAATATGTTACCCATTCGACATTTGTTTTGACAAACAAAATTGAAAGCTAACTTCACCGAAAATTTCAAGTTGCCAACTTGGTTTTTTTTTTTTTTTTTAAATGAACTCCTTGTCCAAATTCCAAGTAGAAACAACACATTACCGTGGGTCCTCTTCCCCTTTCACGCCCTCGGTAGTAGCCCTGACGACTTTGAAAGGAAGCTCCATTGAACTAAGGGAAAAAGACAAAAAGAAATGTCAATAGCCCTTATAAACACTGATTACGCAAGTATCAATCAACTCTAAGGAGATCGCGTGCTCTCATTCTGCAATGAATAATTTGGTTACATTGCATACTATAAAAACATGAAATTAACAGAACTAAATTCCGCAACAAATACTTTGTTGTAACTACGCCGGCACACATAAAAACTTGGCACAAAATTGTAACAATAAAGTATTGAAGAACAAAAGAACAATTGCATGCCAATTCAAATTGCGGGTAACAAAATGTATCAGTCCTGGACAACCAAGGGCATGAAGCGAAATGCAATCATATATGCATCCATATTCCTGTTAATGATTGGAGTAGCCAGTGGAATGTGCTTTAGCTATTTTGTTTTCCGATGAATGTGGTTATTGTAATAAAAATGAAGGGCATTCCCACTTGGACGGGAGAAACCAGAACCAAGGGCGTGGGAGAGGATTAATAAATAAGATCAGGATTATACATGTGATGAGGACCCCTTTTGGCCAGCACGTGAAGTTTGAGGCAATGGCAATAATGGTGGTTGAGCTTCTGTCGGGACTGGTGCTGACACTTCAGATGACGAAGACACTTGAACAACCTCCACATCCTTCTGAGTTGTTGGTGAAGACTGAGATGATGAAACTGCAGTCAGTCCAGACTGCAACAACTGACCAGGGGTAACAAGTGAAGGTGTTGGTGTTCCTGTCTGACTTGAACTGGAACTCCCTAGAATAGAGGACATGGGTTGAGAGAGGGCCTGATATGGAAAAGTTGGACCAGAAGTGGCATTGGGCTTGTTAGAAATTGGCAGTAAAACAGCGTTTGTTTCTGGAGCTGATGCAATCAAAGTAGAAAGTGCAGGCAAATTAGTACTCAGTGTTGTAGGCGGGGCCACATTAGGAACCTTGCTTTGGGTGGAAATAGGTAATGTTTCAGGAGCTAGAGTACTAGAAGGCGCTGGAGGCAGGGCAGATGACAGAGTTGAAGGTGGCAATGATGTAGATGGCAAGTTAAGCAAATTGGTACTGGGAT
Organism: Rhododendron molle; assembly: GCA_025413875.1. Taxonomy (NCBI): domain Eukaryota; kingdom Viridiplantae; phylum Streptophyta; class Magnoliopsida; order Ericales; family Ericaceae; genus Rhododendron; species Rhododendron molle. The sequence goes on from CM046396.1 coordinate 33,118,941, forward strand.
TAGCAGTAAACAGAGGTGAGGGATATTCTGGTAAATTTGAACCTGGTAGATTAGATGTTCCAGGTTGCAAAGAGGAATTGAATCCAGAATACTGCATTGCTGGCTGCATCGAAGGAGGCATTGATAGTCCATGTGGCGGCCGAAGCAAAGATTGCTGGTGCAATTGAGGAAGCCCATTTGGGGGCCCATAAAACCCTTGCCAATACATTGGCATAGGTAATCCACTCCCATTAGCACCAGGAGGAGTGGGTGATGGTCCCCAGGACCCTAGATTCCCCCCAGGTTGATACAAAGGCAAACCACCTTGGAAACTTGACCCTGGATGTGCCAGCTGTGGAGTATGGGAGCTAAGATCCGTCAAAGACCCAGTAACTGCAGAAGGGTAGCTAGTAGATGTAGAAGCAGGTCGAGAATAGTGAGACTGCATGAGAAGTCAGGAAGAGTTTAGAGACTATTTAACAATTTAATACGCCACTTTTTTAAAAGTAAAACAATACATCACATATGCAATCGTCTTCCATCAGATCACCTGAATAATCGCTGGATCATTGTTTATGGGTGGGGAAGTTTGAACAGGAGGATTAGATTTAACCTGTAGATCCTGCAAACACACAGAAAGTTTACGCCAAGGAATAGCTGATAGCCTGATACCATCAATAGAGAAAGCTGCATGCATAAGGGGAAAGAATCCTCTCGATGCAAACACTATGAAGGTCAACCCCAAAAATATATTTCTGATTGCAATTGACCCAGCATTTAAGCACAAAGACCAAAATTTCCACAACCATATTGCATACAACTAGCGTTTTATTGCGTGAATAGATAGTTGATATTGTAGTTCACATAACAGTAACAAGTTTCTAAGTTTGTAAGGTGTGGTAACTTTATACCAAATATGACATGAGAGAGTGTTGGGGGGCATGAGAGGATCTTTCATGTGCTTGTGTGAACAAATGTAAACGAGAACAAAATTCGTTACCAATGAACCAGATGGAAAGAAGTTCGTTACCGTTGAACCAGGGGATAAGGTAATTACAGGAATTCAACCAAAGGTAAAAGAAGAAGACAACAACAATAAGAATACCAGAACCATCTAGTCCCCAACCATTGGGGTTATAGGCGGGGGGGTATTGGAGACAAACTAACTTTCAACAATATATGCACAAAGCAGCTGCTTTCATAATACCACTGAAACGATGGCCACCCATACCTCCATGAACAAAGGAGCAACGGTACAACAAGAAGAGCTTCTCAAAAAGGGAGAATAACCAATAAACAACATCCTAATCAGGTATAGGTTCCACAAAAATACCTTGATATCACTTCCGCGGAACAGTATGTACTCGTAAACCTTGTCACTAGGAGGAACTTGTGGACCATCTTTCTTTCGTCCTTCCGTTCCAAATGATCTCACTGCCTCAATGCAAAAAATTATTTAGGCAATCATAGATTCATACTGCCAAAAACTTAGATAACTACGCCAAAAATGTTACAATTGTCGTCATATTCACAATCTCTTGAAACTAGCACGACTAACTATATTTGGCACTCCCTGGTTGTAAAAAATTCAAACTTGTGGACTAGAAAATGATGTGGCCTAACCATTCCAAATAGATAAAGGTCAAATTTCAAATTTCCCAAGAGTTTAACGATGCGAAGTAATCTAATTTCAAATGTAACACTAGCTTGTAGATAGCTTTGTATAAGACACTTAAATCCTAATTTCCTTACTTCGACCAGGTTGACATGTTCATAAGCAGCCCTTCCCCAACAAAATAAAAGCCACATCATAAGGAATATAGCATGGGCCTCTCTAGTCTCTAGTGTCTAAATATTAGTTGCGGGAACCTCCTCTCAGAATGGCAAATCCACCACAGAACCTCGCTCTCATACTCCCAAGTCAAACTCTCCTAGGAATCAAAGGAGTTCGCTACAGAATAGGATAGAACCTCTTAGGCATGTTAATTGGAAAAGAAACAAAAGTAAAAGATACCAAGTAAGAGACAATGTGAAGTAATGACAAGCTACTAGAAAAAATAAATACACAAAAACAATATATGAAGTTGAAACAATAATTGATAGTCACTTAAATTTGCAAAAACAATATCTGAAGTTGAGACAAATTCTGAATAATCAATATTTTACTGGTGCACATATTTAAAATTTTATATTTATGAATTATTCCTACACGCTCCCTGGCGCTCCCAAAGGGGAGCTTCTATGCTCCTTCGCAAGCTCACCTGCTTCGTGAAACTGTGGTCTAACTTAACTAACAGCACTACGTACAAGTTACAACGTAAGTAGTAAATAAACATATATTTAACAAATAAACCAAGGCAAACATATGAGGACAACAAATTCACTCCCAGAGTAGCTAAAATTACCCACTGCTTCAAAACATAAGGCTGTGTTTGGATGTACGTGAATTTCAAATGAAGGAGCTTGCCACTATCATTCGATTTTATTAGCCTCGATCAAGATTTGGTAGTTGACACCTGGATTATAACAATGAGTTTCGAGCTTCGGTCATGATGATGGATGTGGGATGACTATTTAATGAGAGTAATAGAAAGTCCTTCATGTTAAACATTGTAGCTATATGCCTCTATTACAATCCATCCCCTCCTCCAGTTTCACAAGCCACCTATAACTAAAAGCCTAAAAGCCTTACTTGCATTCGTTAGCATGCAACCAAAATTAGCCACGGCAACCATTTACATCAATCTCATCCTAAAGCCCAAAACTTCATAATGTACACGAATCCATATTCAAGCAACAAATTCATGGCGTAAAAACCAAACTAATTCACGTACAATTAGGTTAACAAATCACGAAACGCAAATAAATGAATAAAACGATATCCCGATGAAAGAATTACCGTTTCGCAATCCAATACTGGACTCGTCAGTGTTGATGTTGTACAAAACGCCCTCGTACCGCATTTCACTCTTGGATGTCAAGCTAATCAAACTCCCGACATACGAATCGGCCGATGAACTAGAAGATCTAGAGGCCTCTGCCGCCATAGTTGCAGCAGCAGCGTTGGTTGTCGAGCGGGAAATCGAACAGCGAACTCCTACTACGTCTTCAGGGAGAGAAGGGAAAAGACTCGAATCTCGTTCTCTTGGAGAGAGAGAGAGAGAGAGAGAGAGAGAAAGGGAAATATTGGATTTTTGTGGTCTGATGTAGGGTTTCCGATTCTATTTTATTTTTTTGAACCAAAGGGTTTCCGATTTACTATATAATACGAACAATTTTTTTTTTTTATTAGAAGCGGTTTGAGAATACAAGGGTGTTTAAGACATACAGGTCTAGTAAAGAAGAAATAAATACTAATAAAAAATAAAATCTTACGAAACGGGACCTAAATTGAATATTGGTAATATATTGATCAATTCATTCAATTTTCGATTCTGCAAATTCAAAACCAAATTTTGATAGGACGCTTTGTAAAAAAAAAATTAAACGATTCAAATTATTTGTGTTAAGACCCCAAAATGGATACCAAATAGTTTGTGTGTATATTTTGGTCCTAGAATCGTAGAGCAATCGTGGCTACACTGCACTCCATCTTGTGTGAGGTCTTAGTTTGTTTGTTTTTTCGGGTGTTTTTTTTGAGTTTTGATTTTATTTTTAAAAAAATCCCATTTTTTAATCTTGTGTCAAAATTTCGTTGATTATTAGTTCGTTGCGTCGAGACGAGTTAATTATGACTTTTATCTAAATATTTCTTGAAATATCGAAAATAAAGCCCAAAAAGCCTTACTTTTGACAATTTAATGGATAAAAGTCAAAAAAAATTATTTTCCCAATTCCTCACGTTCGGAACAAATTAATAATTCATAAAATTTTAGAACTAATAAATTTCACTTTTTTAAATAAATACAAAACGCCCAAAACCGACGAGAAACAATGCTTGAGTCATATTGGGAAAAGGACTGCTCAAAAAGAAGGCGGCAAAGACACCATTGTGCTCTCCGATTCTTCTGTTATTCAAACGGATTCCCCGTTACCCACGTATTCATAGCAACTCATCGGATGGTATTGCATTTCAGTCTCTACATAGAAATCAGGGCTTTTCGAGGAATTGGCCATATTGGAGGCAGGGTTGTTGGAGGAGGCGGCAATGGAGATGAAAGACAGGGCTGGCTGCGTGAGAAGCCAACGTTTCAAAGCTAGAAAGAGAGGTAAGAGTAATATGCTATTGAAATTTCCTTTCCAATACTGTGCAGTAATCGCAGCACTAGAGTCCATTTAGCATGGTCTTGCATTGAAAGTTGTGGGATGGTTTCACTGCATTTGGCATTAGGTGTGCCTGTGATCGATGACATTGCAAAGGGTGTCGTTCGAGAGGGAAACTGAGGAAAACGAGATCTGAAAGGCGTGGAATAGAAACAGAAAAGCAGGATGTTGCTTCGTAAGCAAAGAAACTTGAAACGCAACGACTTGGAAATGCAGAGAGATATTGACCAGCTTCGTGTTCTCGGCAAGAAGCTTTTAAGGATGTAAAATTTGCCAAGGAAAGAAGCACATTTCGGAATTCTCAAGTTGTCCTCTAATAGACTTACTGGGCATGATTCTACTCAGCATTTCGAGCCACCTCTGTCTCCCCGTGGAGGTCAGTAGAGCTAGAAAATCGGTTTTGACAAGCATGAATGTGGTTGTAGAAGAAGCAAGATAAAAATTAAAAAAGGACCAGAGCCATCCCATGGGTTTGCTAATGACTAATTTTATATTCAACGAGTTGCATCCAGTAAAGCACAAGATTTTCCAGAAGATTCCTTGCATTCAAAGCTGAGAAAACTGAAAGTTTATTCACTATAGAATGCGCTCTGTCAAGGAAAAGGTAGAAGATGCCAAGGTTATTCCCTTCTTGGGGAGACTTTGGATGGCCCAAAGCTTCATGAACCGCTGTCTAATGATTATGCTCGTATCAGTTCCAGCAATGCTTAAAAAGTTGCTGGCACCAGTTTAAGGAAACGGATGTTGATGTTTGTAAAGGGGGTACTGAGAGTGTCGCGACAGGAGGGCTTAGAAAGAGGCGGCATAATCGGCAGATGGTTGCTCCTGCCATGCAAACTACAGAGGAGTAACACTATAATCTCAGGCGACACAAGGCGTAAGTGCCAATTAAGCTGGTAATTTTTCTATATGTCAAACCTCAATTATATACGCAGAGTGTATGTCTGGTCCTTGTTTGAATGGATATTCTGTCTTTTTGGTTCCATTTTTGTTTCTTTCTTTTCTTTTCTTTTTTTGCATTTGAAGGGAGAATGGCTGAGTGATTAAAAAAAAGGCAGAGTAAAACTGTTGACGAAACAGCTCAAGAAATAATATTATTTTGTTTCTCTGTGATATTTATTATTCAACTGAAATCCAATGGAAAAAAGTAGTGATTGATGTATGTGTCTATCAACTCCGAATAGTGTGATCAATCTCAAATTTTCGATAACCAGTTCCACTTCATATTCTTTCACTACGAAAGTTTTTTTTTTTTTTTTTTTTGAAAAGGTCAGAGTATTTCATTAAAATCCAGACAAATCCTTGGACAAAACAGACTCAAAAGCGGGCGGAATACAACCCGAATGAAAACCAAAACTAAGCATTTTGCTACATTGGGAAGCAATCCAGTGAGCTGCTTTGTTAAGAATTCTACGACACCAAGTAAAGGTCCAGTGGTTAGTGGCTGCCCACTTTCTAATGTCACCCACAATAGCTTCAATCTCCCAAGGGCACTCTGAATTGATATCAGAGACGTAACGAATGAGGTCTTGGCAGTCCGACTCAAAGATTACGTGTTGAAAACCCCGTTCCATAGCCACAACACAAGCGATTCTCAAAGCCCAAGCTTCGATAGCAACAGCCGAGGAAACCATAGCACGACCACTTCGCAACAAGAGAGCCGATCCACCACAATCTCTAGCAATGATGCCAAAGACAGCCAAGCTACGGGAGGATTTATATGCTCCATCAACATTGAACTTGATCGAAGATGGGGGAGGAGGAACCCATTTTCGATCACAAACAAGATTTGGTAAACCATTAGAAGCCCATGCATGTATTGCTTGCAAATAATTCGTATTAGCCCTCTTGGCCTGATCAATCACATCCTCCGGTACAGGTATTTTACCACGGAAACACAGTTATTTCGAGCTTTCCAAATAGCTCAACATAACTAGAAAATCTCTCCTACTATCTCACAGTTTGTCTCCTTTGCTAGGTCCCCATATAGAAGATCATTCAACCATTTGTCAACAGCCACCACCTCCTTGTAAAGCGTCTAGTAAGATTTTCCACTGTCAAACCAAACAGCCTTATTCTATGAACAATGAAACAGCAGGTGTTCAATTGTTTCATCAGCATTGTTGCAAATCTGGCATCTCGGGTTGGGAGCACACTTCCTTCGGTACAGGTTCGCACGACGAGCAACCCAATTTTTCACTACCTTCCACATGAACATACGGACTTTAGGCACTATTTTGGCGATCCAAAGTTTCGTCCACATAGACTGAGATGGAGTGAAAGAGCAAGACGGGATAGAGGGATTTGTTTTTTGAGAGATGGTGATCTTACGAGTATAACCTGACTTGACCATATACTTCCCTGACTTAGTATGGCACCACACAACCCTGTCTTGTGTTGTGGTGAAACTGATCGGGATTCTACAGATTTTATCCACTACTTCCAAAGGAATGCAAGTTTTTAATTTCTCCCTCATCCAAGACTTGGTAGAAGGGTTGATGAAATCTCTCACCAATGCCTTTTCCTTCTACACATATGGAAGTGGGGTCACTCTCTTCCCCAACAGCTCAGGAATCCAGCTTTCTTCCCAAAATTGAATCTGTTCTCCATTCCCTACATTCCAATGTAACCCATCCTGAATTAGATTTCTCCCTTCAAAAAGGCTACACCAAATCCAGGATGGACTTGACCCCCTTTCTGCTTCCATGCAAGACTTGTCGGAGAAGTACAAACTACAAACTTTTTAGAATTCTAGCCCATAAAGATTTTGGGCTATTCATTAACCTCCAAAACTGCCTAGCCAGTTGTGCAACATTAAACGATTCAAAATCTTTGAAGCCCATGCCTCTCATCCCTTTCTATGCAGTCAACTTATGCCAAGCACCCCAATGAATCTTCCCTCCATTTGCCCCTTTACCCCCACCAGAAAGCACTTCTCATAGAATTTAAATAAGCACAGATGGATTTAGGAACCTTAAAACACATAAAGGTGTGCATGGGAATAGGTTGAAATACCGATTTGATGAGCACTTCTTTACCTGCATGGTTCAACTGATCATTTCCCCATCCCTGTGCTTTGCGCATAACCTTATCCCTAAGGTAGCCCAGAGCCCTTCTCTTTGACTTGCCCCAAAAGGCTGGAAGACCCAAGTATTGGACAACTTCTTTCATCTCGTCCATACCAAGAATACCCTTAATCTCTTTCTTAAGATTGTCACTTGTACTAGGAGAAAAGAACAGGCTTGACTTTTACACGTTAATAGAAAGACCAGAAGCTTTGCTAAAAGAAGCGATGAGATCCATGAAATTAGAGCAAGTCGTGGCCGTCGCCTCAACGAACACGAGGGAGTCATCTGCGAAAAGCAGGTGGGACACTTCAAGGCATCTTTTCCTCATCTTAATACCCCCAACAGTCTTGTTTCTAACAGCTTTCCTCATAAGAACAGAGAAGACATCTGCTACAATCAAAAAGAGGTAAGGAGACAAAGGGTCGCCCTGGCGGAGTCCCCTACTAGGCGTCACGCAAAGCTGACCCCCATTAACCATGATTGAATACTTGACTGAACAAACACACTCTTTAACCTAAGCGATCCACTTCCCATCAAAACCCAATCTTTCCATAACCTTGAACAAGAAATCCCAACAGACTCGATCGTACGCCTTGTTTAAGTCAAGCTTTACTGCCACTGAAGCCTTAGAACCCTTCTTCTTGTGTTTGAGAAAATGAAAGACTTCATGTACCACAGTAACATTATCCTAAATCTGTCTCCCTAGAATGAATGCAGATTGTTCCTCCGAGATTATACCATCAATAAAAGGTTGAAGTCTATTCGTTAAAATCTTAGAGACGATCTTATACAGAAAACGACACAAGCTGATAGGGCGGAGCTGGTTCATGGACTCTAGATTAGGTACCTTTGGGATGAGGATAACATTTGTCTAACTGACTTCTCTCAGAAGGGTTCCGTCTTTGAAAAAGCTATGCACTGCTCGAAATACCTCGTCTCCCACTATATCCCAATACTCTTGGTAAAATAGCCCGGGGAACCCAACGGAACCTGGAGCCCTCAGCAGACCCATGTCGAAGACAGCAGCCCTGACTTCTTCTCTAGTAACAACCCTCACAAGCCTTGCGTTACATTGAGGAGAAATTAAAGGATCAATCAGGCCGATAACGTCATTAAAATCCCTCCCTGGAGGGACTTCATACAGTTCCTGAAAATATAGCTTAATAATCCCAGAGATCTCTTTTGGTTCCAATTTCCAATTACCCTCTTTATCCTCAATCTCATGATCTGATTTCGCTGTCGTCTTTGCATAGTCAAAAGGTGAAAAAAACGCGAATTCTTATCCCCCATTTGCAACCATTTGATCCTTGAACGTTGGTGCCAATACATAGCGTCTTTTTGCCAAAGATCTTCCAAGTCCCTCACTAAACTCTTCTCTTCCATTACCAACCACATGTTGAATCCCATCTCTAACTGTTTCTGGACTTCCAACATTTTGTCTTTTGTAGTAGCAATCTTCAATCGTAAATCCCCAAACTTCTTACGACTCCACTCCTTAAGTTTTTCCTTGCAAGCACGTAGCTTTTTACACACCGCAAGCATTAGGGGACCCTCTTGTGTTATACTCCAAGCCTTCGAGATTACAGATGAACATTCCTCATCAGACAGCCAATATGACTCAAACCTAAAAGGTTTTCCCACCTTGTAAAGGGGAACATCTGTATTTAAAATAAGGGGGTTGTGGTTAGAACTTATGGCAGCCTCCACAAAAACCATCGCTTGATCACACAGTTCCCGCCATTTCAAATTAGCGAAAGCCATATTGATCCTTTCCATAATGAAGCTGTCTTCACCCCGGTTATTCCTCCAAGTAAATCTAGGACCCTTGAATTCCAAATCCACCAACCCACAAGAACTAATCATGTTGTGGAATGAAGACAGAGTATTCTAACTCGGTACAAGTCCCCCAAACTTATCGTCCACAGTCAAAACCTGATTAAAATCCCCCATACACAACCACGGGAGTAATTCCAAGCGAGCAATATTCTTGATACAATCCCAAATTAACTGGCGACCCGATCTAGAAGGGCACCCATAAACAAAAGTTGAGGCCCAGCACTCATTGGTCGTTTTGTCAGTGACCACCACATGCAGAAAGTTCTTATTAGCCTCCTCCACCATAATATCTAAATCACTAGTCCACCAAAGGGCTAAACCCCCACACAGACCAATAGGATCCACATAAAAACTGAAAGAAAAACCTAACCTACAGCAGAAGGTCTCAAGCTTGACCTTTTTATTTTTTGTCTCCATCAGGAAGACGATGGAGGGGCGATTTCTACACACCATATCACCTAAAGCTTGGCTTGTCACGGCACGCCCAAATCCTTGATAGTTCCAGGTTAAGCTATTGTGTTGCTCAGAGTGTACCAGCATGGAATTCATGGTTTGGAACCTTTTAAGGATTGGAGGCCACCCTTAATTCATGTGCCACCAAACTCAGCATAAAGTTGCCCGAACTTAAGAGACCATGTTCCCCCTTTACGATTTGGGAATTGGTTGACAAAAATCCCTTCCCTGATTACTAATAGCGATATTTTGTTTGAGAAGTTGAACAGTATTTACATTCTGTCCGATTTTGTGTATTCTTTTCTTTCTCTTTTTCTGGGTTATGCTTTTGCTGTCATTGTTGGTTACCCCAGTCAATAATCCGTTCATAGACCAATTTTTGTGGGGTACTTAATTGATACTTAAAGAAGGAATTGGAATGAAAAATAAACCAATTGCTTGATAAAGATATAATTTGCAAGGTGTATCAGGTTGGAAGCTAGGCGGTTAATGTGGGAAGTTGTCAGGATTCTAATGTCTATTCAAACGTTTTTCTTCCTACGTAGAGGCAATTGCTTTCTAAGGTGGGCTAAGAGTGGGGGTTGTTTACACTTGTAAGTGCTAACTGATTCCGTGCAGGTGGTTTAGGCTGTTCAACGTATGGAGGAGGCAGATATTATGATTCACAATGTTATTAGAGATATTAGGCAAATTGTGTTAGCTTTTGAGTATGTTCTTGTATCGAAGGTGACTTGTGAGGGATGCCCATAACATTGCTCGAGGAAATCTTCATAATGTACTGTTTGGTGGTTAATTTAATAATATCTTTCAGTTCCTCCAAAAAAAAAAAAAAGATATACTGAATATCTTCTGCTTGAATAGGTATGTTATCGAATCGGATAAATTATATTAACTTCACCAATCTGGGAATGGAATCTAGCATTTACTTGGTTACTGAAAGAAAACATGATACAGTGCAGGAATTGCCATGGAAGCTCATCTTCAGCTGATGCAAAGAAAAAAGAGGGCTCTGACACTGTGGAAGCATTATCAAACCCTGAAGTCGCTTCACTGTTGTCACTGGGAGGTGCTATCTGACAGGAGTTATTATCTGTCAGGGTTAATATGTTGTTTCCCGCAGTTTTACAACTGTAGTGAATGGGATTCCGTGGGAGGTGCTTACGTGTGAATTTTCGTGAGTTGGAAAGGTGCAATTGGTCGATGATTAGCGAGGAGAAGGGGAGAAGAAATCTTGTGGGGCGAGGGCAGGAGCAAGAGGTACAGAGGAAGCAAAGGCAGCATGTCCCTTTTGTTCTCCAGAGGGATTGTGGGCTCCCGCGCCCCGGAAAAAGGCGCTAACCCGAAGAGTCGCCACTCGGGTTTTTGAAATGGGTCACCCGAGAAACCGAGGAGTGGTTCGAAAAAGGCTTTTGATCTAGCGAAAACGTCGAGATGTTGGGTTCGGGAGCCACATTACGAATGAGGAAGGTTTTTCTTTAAAAAGCACCTCATTCGCCCGGTAAGACCGGTCTTTACTTGATGTTGTAAAAAGGGGGGGAATCTTCAATATTATTTGGAATATCAAACTCTTTAATAAAGCATGTAACGGGAAAGGGACATGGGAAATATATCACATTGACGTGCAGGTGGTGCTATCTGTACAATCGTGATAAAATGATATGAATAAATGGAAGTAAATAACATTCAACAGACTGTTTGGACCTCAGAATACCGCTCACGGCACCCTGAGATGCCGGGCGAGGCATCTCAACATGCCGCTCGTGGCACCTGCTCTGCTGTCAGATGGACCTCGAATACCGCCCACGGCACCTGCGATGCCGCGCGAGGCATCTCAACATGCCTTGCGTGGCACCTGCTCGTCAGACTGTTGCAATCTTTTCAAAACATCATTTAGCTCACTAGTTTCTCAGTAGATCTTTTGAAAACTCACGAGTAGCCTCACGGCGTCAGATCATCCCAAGAACGTCATTATCCTTCTCAAAACATAGTTTTAAAGTAGTTTTCAACGTTTTTGATCACTTGGGATGATCTTGAAAAGATTTTAGAAGAGCCGGAACATGGCTTGTAGATATGGTCTTATTTTAAGAGCTACAGAAACAGAAAACAGCAAAAACAGGTAACCACAGCAGAGGAAAACTCAGATCCAGTCAGCCTGTTCACAATAACACTAGTGTGCACCATGCCGTGCGCTGAGAGTCAGGGTGCCGTGCGTCTGATCAACAGACCGCGCGGTTCCCCAACCTCAGCACAGTGTTGGTTTTATTTTATGAAAATAGGTTTTGAGTCAGGATCTAACCAAAAGGGATTAGATCTGCTGACAGAAAGGTCCCCTCAGGACCAGAACGGAATCTAGTCCGAGGAAACTAGTTTATACCTTTGGTTTCGAGCTTGATCAAGGATCGTGGATGCAAGGATGTGGATGGATCGTCACGGATGTGGATGGGGGAGGTTAAATGAGACAAAGGGAGTATGGGTGTGAGTGAAGGTTAGGTGTTTTGGGGGTGATGAGTCTTTGAAGTTAATGAAGGATCAACTTCAATGATGAGAAGGGAGTGAGTGAAATCACTTAAAGTAGGTCTTTTGGGAATGACATTCTTTAAAGCTTGGAACTGGCAATGGAAATAAGAAAGTGGGTGTAGAAATTTAGAGAGAGAAAGTAGAGTGAGAAAGCCAAGAGAAAGGCAAGAGAGGGACTCAAAAGAAAGGCTAAGAGGGACCCCTTTCCCTTGAGTGGAGGGGTTAATTTATAGGCAAATGGCCAAGGATTTTGAATTCAAATGGTGGAGGTGTTTTCTGGGCAGGCCAGAAGTGCATTTTCGGCTGAGCCAGTCATCAGCTGTGGCTCACACTGGCGTGGCCGACAGCTTTCTGAGCCAGCCAGCTTTTTGCTCAAGGTGCCGTGCGGAGGGGTTTGGCTACGCACGGTCCCTTGAATTTCTCAAGGTGCCGTGCAATCCAATTTGGCTCCGCACGGTACCTCCTCTTGTGGTCCAGGGCCTTTTGGGCCTTTTTTTATTGGGCTTGGCTGGGTTTGTTGGATTTGTTAGGTTTTTGGCTTTAAAGGAGATCCTTTTTCAAGCTCGCAAAGGTATCGTTTTCTCTATTTCATCATCGGGGTGGACAAAGACTCTCCGAGGTCCGGATTGGGGTGTCTACAGTAGTCCCTCTTTAATGTAACTCGGATATCATTAGTTGGTACGAGTGACGCTTAAAGAATAGGCATCCCAATCCGTTGCTCTAGTGCCTTTGAACAGAGACAAAGTGAAAAATGCAAGTAAATAACGATGGTGGTCGCGCGGAGAGCGCATACGCCGTTGTAGCGATCAGACCAGCGTAGTTCCACTGGGACATTGCAATGAGAGAAAATGAGTCTCAAAGGACAAACTCGTGCAGAGAAAAAATAACAGAGTGCTCGTGGTGTCGTGTATGCAAAACATTTGTTTTAAAGGAAAAACCTGAGACAAGCCCTCGGGAGGCGAAAATTAAGACGAGCCCTCGGGTGGCGAAAATCGAGGCAAGCCCTCGGGGGGCGAAAATCAAGACGTTAGGTCCGTTAGACCGTGGCTCAAGAGACGAAGAGACGTTAGTCCGTTAGACCGCGGGCTCGAGAGACTAAAAGCAAGACGAGCCCCTGAGGCCAAAATCAGACTTTCTGGACGAGCCCTGGAAGGCTTAAAATTGAATTTTGAATTTTGAGACGAGCCCTCGGAGAGCGAAAATTGAATTTTGAGATGAGCCATCGGGAGGCGAAAATTGAATTTTGAGACGAGCCCTGAGGAGGCGATTGAATTAATTTTTGAGACGAGCCATGGGAGGCGAAAATTGAATTTTAAATTTTGAGATAAATCGGGAGGCGAAATTGAATTTTGAGACGAGCCCTGGAGGCGAAAATGGAATTCTAATTTTTGAGACGAGCCTCGGAGGCTAAAACTGAATTTTGAATTTTGAGACGAGCCCTGGGGTTAAAATTGAATTTTGAATTTTTGAGACGAGCCCTCGGGAGGCGAAAATTGAATTTTGAGACGAGCCCTCGGGAGGCGAAAATTGAATTCTGAATTTTTGAGACGAGCCCTCGGGAGGCGAAAATTGAATTTTGAATTTTTGAGACGAGCCCTCAGGAGGCGAAAATTGAATTTTGAATTTTTGAGACGAGCCCTCGGGAGGCGAAAACTAAATTTTGAATTTTTGAGACGAGCACTCGGGAGGCAAAAATTGAATTTTGAGACGAGCTCTCGGGAGGCGAAAATTGAATTTTGAATTTTTGAGACGAGCCCTCGGGAGGCGAAAATGGAATTCTGAATTTTTGAGACGAGCCCTCGGGAGGCGAAAATTGAATTTTGAGACGAGCACTCGGGAGGCGAAAATTAAAATTTGAATTTTTGAGACGAGCCCTCGGGAGGCGAAAATTGAATTTTGAATTCTTGAGACGAGCCATCGGGAGGCGAAAATTGAATTTTGTATTTTGGACCTGCTGGGAAAAATATGTCGGATCCTCGAACCAGTCACGGTGAGTCCCGGAGGATGAATGTAACACCCATCCCGAGATATTTAGAGTTTCAATTTAATTTTGAGGTGCGGGACTTAATTCGTATTCGTTGGATTCTATAAGGGGCCTTGGTGTGATTTGCATGGAAATTGTTATTGGTTTGGAACATAAGTTAAGAGGAGAGGTGACCACATGGGATTTTCTTCCTAAGTGACTTAATAGTCATCAGGAGGATATTTTCCTCATTCTTTCCATTTCTGCCGACATAGCAAGAGAAAGAGAGAGGGAGAGAAATGGAGGACGAGGCCACGGCCAAGGGGAGGGAGGAAGGAGAGGTCCGCTTTCGGTGATCCAACCCGGTAACAAGTAAGTTCTTGTACTCTAGAAGTATAATCCATGTTTAATTTCATGTTTGTGTGGTTAGATTCTCCATGGATTGAGTTTTGGAAGAAAATCGATAAAGTTCATGTTTTGGGTCGAATTCATTGGGTTTTGTTATGGGTTTGTTTGTGAGGCATGGGTGTGAGTTAGATGTGTGTAATTTTCATTATAAGATGTTGTGGTGGTGATTTGGTGGCTGTTTGGGTGGTTTTGAGGTGGTTGGTGGAGGTTTGAGGGTTGAAATTCGTGGCTGCCTCGCAGCAATTTTTTCAGATTCGTGTTCAAACTTCAAACAGGCATAATTTTGTCGTTATAAATCGAAACGAGGCTTATAGTATATCGAAATTTATGTGCTGAAAGTGTACTTTCCAACGGTGGTAGTCTGGTAAGCTAATTCCAATCGAGTAAAAAGTTATGGCCAAAATAAGACAGGCTGTTTGTGGTTGTCATACTAGTTTTGGGAGTTTTGTTGCATTGGGCTGTTTGGTTGAGTTTGTTCACTTGTGGGTCTGTATATTTGGTATATTTGGGTGTTTTGGAGTACCTTGCAGTATGGGAAAGTTGTGTGAGGTCTCCCGAGTACGTGGGTATTCATGGACACCTCTAGAGATTTTGGCGACTTGACCTTATGTCGCATGAGCTAGTGTAAAAAAAAACATGTTGTGACTTGTTATTCTAGCATTTGGTTTAACATTCCTGGATGTTCATATGCTAATATGGGTTAACTTGTGGCTAGGTAACGAGCCGGTCTCTTAGGAGGTGCTGAAACCGTAAGTTTGGCATCTCCAGTCGAATCAAAGGTGAGTGTGTTTGATATGGTTCTTCTCCATATAATATTGTTGTCGTGGTGAGTATATATCTTGCTAGTTGTGGTTAGCTTTCGATATGAGTATCTTTAATGAGATATTGCTGTAGTGGTGAGTTGTATATCATGCTATTGTGGTTTAGCTTTGATATGTTGTGAATGTGTGCGTGTGAGGCACACCATGTCGTAAGCCATATTGTTCAATGGACGATGGTTGGGAGCATGGTGTGTGGGACACGAGATTTGGTTATGATATGTGTGTTAGATGAATATGCATGCTGATGGGTGATGCTTGAACCGCCGAAGGTTAGCGTGTGAGGCATACCATGTCGTATGCCATGTCGGCTAATTGTCGGTGGATGGGAGCATGGTATGCGGGTCACCTCGTCTTGGGTACATGCAATGTGGCAGACGTGCCACTGCATGCTTAGGTGATTTATAGTCATGCTGTTGTTGATTCAGTTATTGCTATGTGGTTGTTTATTGGTTAATACTGTTGTATTTTGGAGGATGTGGTGGTTATATCTATTGTATTCAATTAGATATTTCTGTTAGGTTGGTGAATTCATTCACTATGATATTCCTTTGGGTATTGTGATATTTTATGAAGCATTTCTATATCTCACACACTCTGGTTTTCCTTTTTGGACTGCCAGGTAGCAGGTGGCTTAGAGTGGGTCCACTATCAGTCAACGCTTTAGGGAGTGCTGAGACTAGTGTCGGGTGGCATCTTTGGTTAGATTGTTGTGTAGTTAGTTCATCTAGAGGTTAACTTATGTGTTTTGTAATTAATAGGAGAGATGGTTATTTATTATAACTTGTGAGTTGAGGTTTTGGCGTTGAACTAATTGTATTTATTGTGAGAAGTCTTCCGTTGAGTTTTATTTTGATTGATTGTAGAGTGTGATGTGGTCTTTTGTGTGGAATGCCACGTGACCGCGCTGACTCGGGTCCACTCTGGGTGCCGTTTGCGGGGCGGGGCGTGACAATGAATACCGAGAAAAAGGCGAATACGGCGAATTCCCGGGGGATTAAATGGCGCCGTAACCGATGCACGACATTCTAAGGGATCTTTACTGCAAAACGGCTGAGAATTGAGTTTCCAAGAGGATTTTGGTGGCTGATTGGATCAATTCTCGAGACAAGGCATTTAAACTTCTGGAGCCAGGGTGCCGTGCGGTCAAGGTTGAAGGCGCGCGGCACCTCATTCTGTTAAGCACCCTTTCGATTTCCGAGAATAGTTGGCAGGTTTAAGGGTGCCATTAATTCAGGCGTGCCCTTTCGTCGGCCGGGGTTTCTTTAAAAGGGGAGGGGGTGCCTCAACTACCAACAAAACTTCTCAAGCCTCTTCAAATTCTTCCTATACACTTCAAGCAAACCGCTCTCGACATGACAGGCAGCGACTTGACTGAACGGGTGGCATCTCTCGAGGCCGAAATGGCCTTTTACCGCGGGGAGATTGAACAATTGAATGAGCAGATCGCAAGGCTGATTTCCACCATTCGGACTCTTTGTCGTGCGGTATCGAACTTGCAGGATTTTGCATTCAACCAACTGGATGACAAGGACGACCCGGAGTCCGCTCCGGGTCGTGAGTCAGATGAGACAGCGGAAGACTCCGAGGGTAATCTGAATGGTTCGGATGACCGCTCGGACGGGGCAAGCGACTGAGGCGGAGGGCTAGAGGAAAGAAGGAAGAAGGAGAAGAAGGAAGAGGAAAAAAGGAAAAAGGGCAGTCGGCCCTGTAGTTGTTTTTGTTGTTTTTCTTTTTCTTTTTTTTTTTGAAATGTAATGACAAATCCCGGGGGTTACCCCGGGTGTTATCAATGAAAAGTCCTTTTTCTTCTTCCTTTTTCCCGCATATATCTCCCTAACTCTGAATCGAATCGAACGTGAAAATGCCAAACTGCTTTCAGGAAGCAGACTGCTGAAACAGATCAACGTGTCGCGGCGCACTAATTTAGTGACGACGTGAACATAAATTAAATGTACTGCATGCTCGCCCAGTGGTGCCGTCGACTGCATACAAGGTGCCGTAAGGTTTGGCTTGGTCGTGAACCCGGCCCAATGCCGGGTTTCCGAGTGGTCCGGTTCAGTGGAATATATATATATATACGGGTGTACAGTACACCCACTCGTTCGAATTTTCCTCTTTCTATCTCTCTCTCGATCACTCTCTCTCTCATCGCTATCTCGCTTCTCTCAATCGCTTCTCTGTTTCTGGTGACCAGACTAACTTCATCGCTCTCTCTCCCTCTCTCATATATTGCGATCATGGAGTCCAGGGACACACCTGGTGACAGTCACTCATCACGAGTTGATATTACTTTGCCTCCGATCGTCCCGGAGGTTGTGGCTATGGCCGAGGGTGTTCCGGAGGCCATGGGGGTGTCGGACCAGGCGACATTGGCAGAGGGGGCCGTGGCCGAGGCCACCGTGGTGGACGGCAGTGGTGGAGGCGACGGTGGTAGTGTAGTACTGGCCGGGTAGGGCCAGGAGGCCGAGATTCCAGGTGCAGTGGAGTTGAGGGACGGTGCCGAGGTTTCGGGCCGGTCAGAGGCGGCGGCTAGCGTGGAGGAGAGGACCACGGAGGGTCACGGTGGTGGTGGCTTAGACCAGGGGGTAGAAGAGACGGAGGCCTCTCCCGTGAGAGAGCCTCGGACTGACTTGGGGAAGGCCCACGTCGTCGTGGGTGAGCCGGAGGTGGAGCCGATGGTGGAGGACACACCGCCTATGTTTGTGGGCAGTGGTACAGGTGCAGGGTCGTCACGCCCTATAGGCATGGACGACTACTTAGCGACGGCGTCCATGGAGGACGTACTGGAGGTGGTGCGGGGGTTTCCTGGGTTGGCGGACGCCTTACTCGCAGCCCGCGAGGTGGAGTTGGAGGTTGGACTGAGGGTGCCAGGGAGCCGGGGTTGAGGAGAGGCGAGCCGAGGAGGCCGGAGATGGCTCCTCACGCCACTGTGGTGGTCGAGGCGACACCGGCGTTGCAGGGCGAGGCCTCACGACGAGGCGGCCTCACGTGCCTCTTTCTCAAAGACGTGGTGGTGCTCTTCACTTTGACCCTTACACGCTACTGAGGCCGACTTACGACGAGGCTCTGGTCTTGAGACCCTCAGCGGCACCTTTCTTTGCGCCGAGACGAGGTATACTTTAAATGTCTCAGTATTTCAAATTCCAATGCATCGATTTCAACGTTTCGTTACATCCAAGTATACCATTGTATTGCATGCCATGGCTGCTGAATATTTGCCGATTTGTTGCAACAGGCGATCTCGCTCTCGTGACGGAGGTTCGGCGGCTGTGCCGACGTTTGGGGAGAGGTTGCCCGAGGCTTCGCGAGAGATAGGCAGGCGGGCTTCGGGGAGTTCGTCGGGTTACTTGCGAGGGGCGTGTGCAACGACCGCCCAGCTGGTGAGGGCTTTGGTCGATAGGTGGTGGGACACCACGAATACCCTCCACTTTTCTTTGGTGAGTCGACCGGACGCCGCTGCACTTTGCGGCGATCACCTGGTCTCGTGGTGAGGTGACCCTATCCCTTTGACGCCGCCACAGGAGGTAGGCGGCGTTTGGCGGCGATGCCGGGACACGAGCCGAGGCGCAGGGGGACGATCGGCACGCCCACCCCGAGGTTTTGACGGAGAGGCTCCTAGCGACGGTGGTGGAGGAAGAGCAGATGGCGAGGTGCTTCGTCAGATTTACGGCGTCTCTGTTTCCCAACAGGCGCAACCGGGTACACCTTTCGCTTCTCCCGGCCTTGAGGGACGTCGGGGAGATCGCCCGCTTTGACTGGGGAGGTGCAGCACTGGGGACGTGCTATGCCTTCATGGGCTCTCTTTCTCGCGGGGCAGGAGTGAGCCTCGGAGGCTACTGGAGGGTCTGGGAGGTATATCTCATTTTCTTTTTCATGGATAGTTAGCTTTCCATTTATATCAATTCAATGTATATCTTGTGCTAACTTTCAATGTCTTGAATTGCAGCTTTGGACGTACGAGGTGATAGGGATGTACCCTCCCGAGACCACGTGTCCCGACGACACGATACTCCCCCGAGCCCTACGCTGGTCGACAGAGTACAAGGGCGTGAAGAGGGGGAGAGGCAAGCTGGATGCCTTCCGTCTTTACTTGGATGAGCTGCGTCCTGATCAGGTACTAAGGCATTTCCATATCCATTTCCGGCTTATTTTCATTCAATCAGCACCTTGATATTGCTTATTCTTGATGACAGGTCCACTGGCGGGTGTGGGACCGCTTCGAGATCCCCTACGTGGCACAGAGTAGGGAGGTTGCCAGGGGGAGAGTGCTTCTCGAGTCCCCTTACGGCTGGCAGTGGTACTTGGGTGACCGAGTGTCACGTCAGTCGCTGAGGCTGGACGTTTTTCGAGTCCCTGGGCTGCTCCCTGCTCTGGTACAGAGGACAGGCCAGTACACGCGGAGGGAGGTCGAGCAGTTCACACGGCCGGACCTTGAGTTGGAGCCGTTCTTCGAGGCAGGTGCTGGCCTTGCTGCTGACTACGCAGAGTACTGTTCTCAGTACCTGATGCCGAGTTTAGAGATACGCGCTGCTTGGGAAGCGGCGCAGGCGGCAGGAGGCGGCGTTGGAGGAAGAAGGAGACGAGAGAGACAGAGCGACGGAGTCACGGAGGAGACGGGGTCGTGGGTGACAGAGGTTGCGGTGAGGGTGCAGCCCGAGTGGTGCTAGCCTTCCGTCCTCTCTTGGACAGTGGACGTGGCGACCCCTTAGGGAGTCCCAGGTTTTGTCGCGGTGCCACCTCCACCTGTCGAGGCTCCGGGGTTCCTTGCTCAGGTATATCATGCTTTCAATCTTCTGTACATTCGCTCAGTTTGCACATTCTGATCAATTTCCTTCATTGCAGGCTCCTCCAGGGTACGTGAAGGAGATGGCAGAGGCCATGATGGGCCTGGAGCAGTTGGTGAGGCAGTACGCCATGGGCCACCCTTCGGAGGTGTTGCCTCGCGTCGGTGGGTCGATGGTATACTCTCGAACTTCAGTCATTTGCTTTACTCCTATCGTTTATATTATGATTATGATGCAAATGTTATACGAATGCTTATACCATTGCAAGCCAGAGGAGGGGCTACACGAGGGTTGCGGCGGAAGTCCGTCCGCCCGATAGTACGACAGGTCTCCTCTGCTGGCTCACGGGAGGAGCCGGCGTCGAAGAGGACACGATGCTCTGTAGGGACCGAGGACGAGCCTATCGATGTTTCCGAGGACGATACACCCGAGCCTACAGACGTTGACCTGGAGGTCACCTCAGGAGACACTGTGCCTAGGGCGACCGGCACTCAGGCGGCGAGCAGCTCTCCTGCGGACGAGGAGATTTCCGTAGAGGACGAGGAGGAGAGCGAGGGCGAGGACGAGGATGAGAGTTGAGCTCCTCTTTTATTTTGTGTTTTTGACGGAGCCTGCGTGCTTCTTTTGCTAGGGCGCCTGTTTGCCCTTGGTAGATAGGACTTCGATCATTGGGTCATTGTGCCCCTTTTTGTACTTCGACTCATGGATGCTTTTGGATGTATACAGAGATTTTGTTCTTTCATTGTTTATGTCATTCAATTTTCTTTTGTTTGCACGAAGAAAACTGAATAACCAAAACATTAACCGAACTGTGCAACTAGTCGCTGAGCTGAATGTGAGGTATGTAAGGAGGGACATATTAACAATCGAAGTATATTGACAGTGGAATAGAAATCAAAGAAGGCAAGCAAACCGTTGTAAAGTAGACTCTGCATACAAGACTTTATGTAGACATCTTTGCAACTGACTCTAGACATGAATATGAGACAATAATGACCTTTGAATCTTGCTATGATGCTCGAAAATTCTATTTTGCCTCTGGAATATACTCGAAAAGTAGGAAAACGTTGACTCTAACATGTGACATTTTCGAGTTTTGACTCTGGACATGAACCGGAAGTTGGACTAAGTCACTTTTGACCATTATGACCTGTAGGACTTGAAAGAACAACTTGGAATGACCCGAAACGGACTTTGATACTTTGACATGGCTTAAGGAACGGATTTTATCGAGTTTTCGTGCCACGACGGCGAATCCCGGGAGTTATCTTGAAACGAAACATCCATGAAGTCCCAAATACCCGTTAGAGTGTGTTTAGGTGCTGGTTGGTGCTTTGTAGGGCCTTGATTCCATTTTGGGGTGTTGCTGCCAAAAACTGCAGAAATGCAGAGTCAAGGTGCCGTGCGCATACACCAAGGTGCCGTGCAGGTAAGAGTCTGCCTCACGGTACCTTAATCACCTTGCCGTGGGACTTTTCTGGTTTCAACATGCCGTGCGATCCATTAAGGTGCCGTGCGAGGCACTTTTCCTGACAGATTGCTGTTTTGTTGTTTCCCAAGGCAGATTGCTCGGGGGTTGAGGTTTGACCCATGTAGTGGCATTTCTGAGCCAGTGCATGTCTGTTTTGCACCTTTTAGGACTTGACCAATCCTTTTCCCTATGTAGGACTCATGGAGAACATGCACTTTTTGGTACCCAAAGCTTTTTGAAAGTTGAGGTTGTCACTTCTACCTCTCCTATAAATTCAAGCTCTCTCATACCACATTCTCCTCACCTCATTCAACTCCCATCTTCTTTCCTTACTTCTTGAAATGGTTCTTTCTCTTACCGGTTCACTTCGTCCATGGTTGGCTTCGATGGAAGGTGTCGATTGGCTCAACTTCCGACCTCATGGTCTCTATTCCATGCGATACCTTCTCAACATCCGTCCTCGTCCCGAGCTTTTGAGGGCAGCCGTGAGTTTCTGGGATCCGGAGGTTCACGTGTTCCGATTTGGCGATCAGGAGCTCTGTCCCACTGTCGAGGAGTTCCGTGCGTACCTCGAGGGCTTTAGTTCAGGGGAGGTCATCATTCCTCCTGTGCGCGAGAGCCCTTACAGGGTCTTGGCTGCGGCCCTTGGATTGGGTGATGGTCTTTGCGCTACTTGGTTAGGAATGGCCATCTTAATGTCATGCGCCTTATCGAGCTATTTTCTCCTCCTGGCGATCTTGGAGACATGACTTATCAGACTCGACGCATGACTGCTCTCTGCATGTGCCTGCTTGCGGCCTATCTCTTAGTTCCTTCTGCCGGTCACGCTAGTTCGGCGCTGGTCAGCGTTGCTGTTCAGGTAGAGGCTCGAAAGGACGTGATTCCGATGGTTTTGGCCGAGACATTGATTGGTTTGGACAAGGTTCGTTCTGGAGGGACCGAAACTTTCGGTGGTAGCCCCTTCTCCTACAGGTTGGCTTCTCACTCAGCTCTCCTTTTTCAGGTTTTTCTCACGTTCTCATTTTACCTCAACACTCAGCTTGGCTTTCTACGGTTTCTTACTTGTTTTCTCTCTTCCCACAGATTTGGCTTTGTGACAAGGTGAATGTACTGACCATTCCTTCTGGCAATTGGTCATATGAGGCGAGGTTACTGTCTCAGCGATGCTTCGAGTTTGAGGACAGGAGCAGGGTCGAGTGGGTCGACTTCCTTAGGCGCCGGCGAGCGGAGACTATTGCTTGGAGGTGCCGATGGCTGGATCTCCCTCCCATGACAGTGCACTATATGGGCCCCCAGTGGAGTGATAATCGCTGGTTTGGCGAGCTTTACCTTCTACATCCCTTATCGCATCCAAAGTCAACTCGGCTTGCGGGAGGCCCCTGCCGAGGTTCTCGTGGATGTGGTTCGCCTCTCTTCAGCCATTCGGTTCTTTGCCACTACCAGCGCTTTTGGATGACACGCGAGGTGACCGACGCACATCCTTATCCTTCTGTGGCGATGTGTGGGAGCTATCGAAAGTGGCTTAGGAGGGACATCGCAGCGAGGGCTGGAGCCCAAGGAAACTGACTCGATCCTGCTTCCCTGACCGTTGAATAAATTGTGGACCCTCTTCTCATTATGTTGTATTTTTTTTGGTTTTGAAAGCTTTGCCCAACCTTATGTAGCAGAAGTAATCGTGTTAATAAAAGCGAGTCTTAGAGGGTTTCCCCCTTCTCGACTTTTGTTCTTCAAACCTTCTCAACCTGGATCTTTTTATTTTGATGGATTGTGACCGGGTCTCAATGTGAGACTGCCTACGTATCCTCCTGGCGAAGGAATCATGTCATGACGTAGTTCAGGGTAGGGTTCGCTCTGGTTTTAACACTCTCCTTTTGCGCTCTAACCTTTGCCTAGAACCGCCCTTTCGGGTTTTCGGTCTAGCGAGCTCATTTATTGTATGCCTTAACTTTTGCCTAGGATGCCCTGACGGATTTTCATCCTACCAGGCTTTACTCTAATTTTTGCCTAGGACTGCCCGCCCTTGCAGTTTTCAGCCTAGCGAGCTTCTCTCAGGGGTAATAGCGCTTGAGTTGATCCAGGTTGACCAAGGTTGAGAATTCATTTCCGTCCAAGTCGATGAGTTGCGCAGCTCCTCCAGAAAGGATGGTCTTGATAATGTACGGTCCGGACCATTTTGGTCGAAACTTTCCTCGTGGGTCGTAAACAGGAGCCCGGATTTCCTTTAAAACCATGTCACCCTCTATCAAGTTCCTTGGTTTCACTTTCTTGTTGAATGCCCGTGCAATCCTTCGTTGGTATCCTTGAATGTGGTAAAGAGCCCTTAACCGGCGTTCATCGAATAGCATAAGTTCTTCGAACCGATTGCTCAACCATTCTGCCTCTTGGATTTCACATTCAATCATAGCTCGAAGGGATGGGACTTCCAATTCGATGGGGAGCACCGCTTCCATTCCGTAAACCAAAGAGTAGGGGTTGCTCCCGTTGGTGTTCGCACAGATGTGCGATACCTCCACAGAGCCAGGGGTAGTTGTTCATGCCAGTCCCTTGCGGATTGAATGGTATTCTCCAGAATGGCTTTGATTGTCTTATTGGTGGCCTCACGGCGCCATTAGTCTGCGGAAAGTCGTCGATTTGTGCACTTGAATTTGGAACTCATCCAAAACTTCCCGGGCTCGTCCTTTGAAATGAACCCCATTATCGGATACGAAAGCTTGGGGGACCCCGTACCGGTAAATGACATTTTGCTTGATGAAATGTGCAACTTGAACCGCAGTCAAAGTGGCATAGGAAGCAGCTTCTACTCATTTCGTGAAATAATCGACGGCTACTAAAATAAACTTGTGACCATTGGATGCTGCCGGCACTATCCTTCCGATGACGTCAATTCCCCATGTCGAGAAAGGCCATGGTGAGGTCATTTGTTGCAGCTCATGTGGCGGGACATG
Source organism: Rhododendron molle (assembly GCA_025413875.1). Taxonomy (NCBI): domain Eukaryota; kingdom Viridiplantae; phylum Streptophyta; class Magnoliopsida; order Ericales; family Ericaceae; genus Rhododendron; species Rhododendron molle. The sequence goes on from CM046396.1 coordinate 33,143,449, forward strand.
CGTGAGATTAGCATGAATTTGGCACTTTCTACACCTTCGCACATATTCCACACATTCCGTTTCCATGGTGGTCCAGAAGTATCCTTGCCTGAGGATTTTCTTAGTGAGCATTATACCATTCATGTGAGGGCCACATACACCTTCGTGGACTTCCTCCATTACCCTCTTCGCATCTTCCCCATGGACGCATAACTTGTGCGTACCGCAGTGTGATCTTCGGTATAGGTTCCCTCCACAGATAATGTATTGAGCCGCCATTCTCTGGAGAGCGATTCGGTCCTTCTTGCTTGCTCCCATGGGGTACTCTCCTCTTTCTACATATCTCCAAATATCGATGTACCATGGCTGACCATCATCGGGTTTTTCGATCGTCATGACATGCTGGTAGGCTGGAGTATCCCTTTGTTCTATCACGATCAGCCTTAACTTTACGCCAATAGGGATCTCGACCATCGATGACAACGTTGCCAAAGCGTCTGCGAATTGATTTTTGAACCTCGGGACATGAGTGAATGTTACCCTGGTGAAGTGGGGGATGAGATCTTCGAGATCGTGGTGATATGGCTTTAGTTTTTCTTCCTTGACTTTCCAATCACCATTTGCCTGGGACACGACCAAGTTTGAATCTCCTACGACTTCCAGTTTTTCTATGCCGATCTCAATGGCTGCCTCCATACCGACGATGTAAGCCTCGTACTCTGCTTGATTATTGGTGACTTCGAAGTTAAGCTTGAATGCCAACGGGATGTGCGACCCATCGGGCGAAATGAGTAATACACCGATTCCGAACCCCTTTTGGTTAGCTGCTCCGCCAAAGTACAATCGCTAAATGTCCTCGGCTACCGCCATTATGTCTTCATCTGGGAAACTGAATTCGGCATCCTCCCCTCCCTCAACTGGGCAATCGGCCAGGAATTCTGCGACAGCTCTTCCTTTCACTGACTTTCGGGTGACATACTTTAATTCAAATTCAGCGAGCATCAGCAACCATCGCGCCATTCTTCCTGTGAGGGCTGGTTTTTTGAATAGATATTTTAGGGGATCCATCCGAGATATCAGCCTCACCGGGTAGGCGAGCATGTAATGTCTCAACTTCCTGGAAGCCCATACAAGTGCCCGACATGTCTTTTCGAGGAGTGTACCGGCTCTTGGGTCCAACCATCTTTTTACTGAGGTAATAAACAGCACTTTCAACCCCATCATCTCCTTCTGTGCCAACATACACCCCATTGAGGACGAAGTGACCGAGGGATAGGATCAAAGGTTTTCTGTTACGGCGGCGTTAATACTCGGTGGCTTGGTAGGCCTTGATGGCTTCGAAAGCTTTCTGGCACCTATCGTCCCAAGCGAACGGCACTCCTTTCTTGAGCAAACGGAATAGGGGTTCACAAGTCGAGGTCAGCTTTGCAATGAATCGACTGATGAATTGCACCTTGCCGAGGAAACTCCTTACATCCTTCTTAGATCTCGGCGGTTCCATTTCTAGGATGGCTTTGATTTTCGATGGATCGACTTCGATGCCTCGGGTGGTGATCATGAACCCAAGCATCTTCCCTGCAGTGACTCCGAACGTGCATTTGGCGGGGTTGAGCCGCATCTTGTACTTCCTGATTCTTTCGAAAAACTTCCTGAGCGCGGGCAGATGTCCTTCTCGTTCTTTGGCTTTAACAATCATATCGTCAACGTAGACCTCTACCTCTTTATGAATCATGTCGTGTAGCAATGCCGTGGCGGCCCGCTGGTAAGTAGATCCGGCGTTCTTTAGTCCGAAGGGCATGACTCGATAACAATATGTCCCCCACTCAGTGATGAACGTAGTTTTTTCCGATCCTTTGGAGCCATAAGGATTTGATTGTACCCCGAAAAACCATCCATGAAAGAGAGTAGGGCATGACCGGCAGTATTATCAACTAACACATCAATGTATGGTAGCGGGAAGTCATCTTTTGGGCTGGCTTTGTTGAGATCCCTGAAATCGACGCAGACCCTTATTTTACCATCCTTCTTTGGTACTGGGACGATATTTGCAACCCACTGAGGGTATTCAGTTACCATTAAAAACCCAGCGTTAATCTGTTTAGTGACTTCTTCCTTTATCTTAAGCACCCAGTCAGGTCTCATGCGCCTTAGTTTCTGTTTTACCGGTTTCGCGTCAGGATAGAGGGGAATCCGGTGTTCCACAATTTCAGGATCGATTCCGGGCATATCTGCATGTGACCATGCAAACACATCGTCGAACTCTATGAGCAAATTTATGAGGGCCTTGCTTTTTTCGGCGGATAGCGCGGAACCGATCTGGATCACCCGGGGACTCCCTTCATCTCTCAAATTTATTAAAACGATTTCTTCTTTTACAGGTTGAGCATGCCTTTCATCTTCCCTGTCGATTAGGGATCGAATTTCTTTGGGGATGTCCCCATCGAAATCAATCTCTTCATTACCAGGGTCGACGCAATTTATTTCAAAGTCAGGGAAGTAAGCAGAATCAGATTCATTCATTTCATGATCAACGAAGGCCTCGGGGGCACCAAACACACGGGTGGATTCGAACTCGAATTACAGACTCTGAGAGTTTGGGCCAAGAGGCACCAACTCGGACTCAGCATAGTCTTTTGACTGACTCAGACTCAGATTCAGACTCAGACTCGTGGTGAGTTGCACTCGGTATGAAGGTCCAGTTCTTGTATCCTCCAACAGCATCCATGATGAGCAAAGTCGGATCCTCAGGGGTATCTTGTTCCATCATCAGAACTTTTGCTTCCGCAGCTGTACCCATTGACTCGTCTTCCCTAAACAGAGTTGCGAGACTACCCATGGCAAAAACCCCAATCCAGTCAGGGAGTTCTTTATGCTTTTCCACAACCTCAGCTTCTTCGTCACTATCTGGCCAGACATCATTGGCGAATATCTCAAACCCTAGCAGGAAGGTATTGGTTTCCTCGTCCCAAAACTGTTCCGGCTGTCCCTGATAAATCTGTTTTGCTTCTTCTTTGACAAAGTAGTCCTCCAACCTGTTCCCCCTTTTCACTTTGCTGCCATTTGAGGGTGAGTAACCAAGGCCTGTTGTACGCATCAGAGCGCCCTGGGCTTCAAACTTCGCAGGGCCTTGGAGGTTCTTTCCCAGTCCCAATCCTGGCATGTAGGACATTTTCTTCATAATCTTGATGGCAACATTGCTAATAACGAAGTCATCATCGATCCTAATTGAATAGATAGACCGAGAGGTATCTAGAGAGAAGCCTCCCAAAGCGATATCTTCTTCTCCGTGTTGAATTTCCAAGAGTGGGGCATTATCCTCAACAGGGGCATGAATCCCGGAGTCTCCGTGGATAGTAAGCATTCCTGTTTCCAGTCCCAGCTGAATTTCTGGTGGAGTGTGGAGGGCACGGCCATGATGTCCGGCCGATGTAGCCAGGGCCTTCCCAAGAGCAGATTGAAAGAGGCAGGGATATTCACCACGTGAAATTCCACTTCCGTCTGGTATGGTCCGAAGGTCATGGGTATCATGAGAGTCCCAATCACATCCCTCCGAGTGTTGTCATATGCTCGGACCTTGACTTCTGATGGAGAGAAGTCCTTATTTTTGTACCCCAAGCAGTAGGCAACACGGAGTGGACAGACATTAATTGCCGAACCATTGTCCACCAAGATTACAGGTACCGACTTGCCATGGCATTTCAGAGTGATGTGCAATGGTCGATTGTGGTCAGTTCCTTCGGCGGGTAAGTCTCGATCAGTAAAGGTGATGGCATGTTTGATAGGTATGGTTTTGATTAGTGCCACAAGCTCATCGGGAGTTATAGCGGAAGGAACCTTTAGCTGAGAGAGTGCTTGGATGAGGCCTTCACGATGGCGTGTGGAATGGACCAGCACATCCCAGACAGACATCTTGGCATGGGTTTGCTCCAGTTGGCGCTTAATCATCCCTTCGAGGTTCTTTTCAGGTCGAGAGGGCTCCTTAGCTGGTGGGTCAAAGGGTCGGAAGGTGCTCTTAACCGGGGTGGTGAAGGGATCAGAGGACTCTGCGATTGTAGGGTTGGAAGGTTCCCCAACTTGGAGGTTCGGAGGTTGATAAACACGGCCACTTCTGGTTAGATGATCAATCTGGCGGTACTTCAATTCTTCACTCCATAGGTCGGCTAGGGCTTTACGCTTGTTTCCGATAGTTGTATCTTGTAGATTAGCGGCCAGATCAGCGATAACTAGATCATCCCACAGATCTTCGGGTGTCCACTTTTCAGCCTCCATTATAGTTTTGTTAACAGTCCATTCTTCGTTTCCCACTTTTACGTTAACCACTTCAGTGTTGGCCCACAAGTTTGCTGGTTCATCTTCCCATAAGTTTATCATGGCAACTTCAGCGTCTTTCGGGAAAGTGACTGATGACTCAGATTCACCTCCGTCCACGAGGTAGTCCATCGGGTCAAACTCATTGCTAGCAACTTCCTCCTCGAACCTAGGAAGGTCTGGGTACGGGGTGAGGTTCACATTGTCATACAGGTTGTTGACGACAAAGTCATTAAAATGAGAGAAATCTGGGCGGAGCGGGGCAAGCTCCGGCCAGTTGTACGTTACCATCTCAGGTGGGTATCCAAGCTGGTATTCTTCACCGAATAGTGTCGGCAAGGAGAAGGTATCCAATGGGTCATTCCATGCCAAAAGCTGATACTCATCCGGGGTCGGGTCCCATTCCCATTCGGGTACATCTTTGAAGACCGGGTATTCTTCCCCTTGATTTTCGAATAGTGCACACAAAGAGAATCCATCAAGAGGATCCGCCTGGATGTTTTGCCAGTCAACCTCCCATCTGGCCTCGAACAAAGGTTCGTTGTTCCTTTGGAAATTGGCAGCTTCAAATTCTTCCTAGTCAGCAATCAGTTCTCCCCACGTGTCTTCCCATTCCCATGTAGAATGGAAGACAATTTCTCCGGGAATTTCACCAACAGGCATTGGTTCGGCATCAGGGAATAGGGTAGAATCAGTTTCTGGGAGACTTGGATCTTCGGCTAGGGTGATTTGGTTGATACGGAAGGGGGTATTATGCTGTGGCAGGGGGTTCGAGACGGTGTTTGGTTTATCTGTGGGTGGAGCATCGACAACCTTGTTGTCAATGAGGTTTTGGATTTCATGACGGAGGCGGATGCAGTTGTCGGTGGTATGGCCGGGCATTTGGTGGAAGTCACAGTAGACGTTTTGGTTTAGGTTTGGCGGAATGGTTTGTGGTGGAGGAAGAGGTTTCAACACTCCGATTTCTGTGAGTTTCTTGAGAAGAGTGGATCTTGGAGTGCTGAATTGGGTGAAGGTTCGGTTCTGGGTTTTTGATTTTTCGAAAATCAGTTAACTTCTACGAGTTTTGTGGATGAGGTTCTGCTGATTGGCATTCGAAGAGAACATTCTTTGTTTCTGAATACGCCCGTTTGGATTTGGACCCGGACCCTGATTCTTTCTTCTCCAAAGTTCCGTCCCGCAGAGCCTCCTCTACAGCCAATCCAGAATCATAAAAAGTTTCAAAATTTGGGGCAGCCTGAGAAAGAACCATGTATGGTGCAAAAGAGCTTGGCAAGTTCTTGGTTATTATCCGTATTTGTTCTTTTAGGTCAGACTTATTCTGCATCTGGGCTGCCTTTGCCCTCCAACGCTTCACAAAATCAGCAAAGCTTTCCTTCTCATCCATCTTAGTGCTTTCCAGCTCCCTTGTGGTCATTTTCAGGTCAACATTGAAGTCATATTGAGCCACGAAAGCTGTCCCGATGTCTTCCCAAGTCCTTTTCTTGGATGGTTCGAGAGAGAGGAACCATTGCAAGGCTAGACCGGACAAGGATTCATGGAAGAGTTGGGCCATAGCTTCTCCTTCGATGCCGCGCATAGTGAGGGATCCGACATATCCTTGAAGGTGGGCTCTCGGGTCGCCGGTTCCATCGAATTTTGTAAAGTCCACTCCTTTGAACTTTCTGGCAGCTTGGCATTCGGAAAGAGGCATAGTTTCCTCATGTCGATTTCTCCTTTTTCAAGCCGTTTGGTTTCCTGGACAGATTCCTCCAATTTGCCAATCTTATCCATGATAGCGGCCAAGTTGGGGTCGATCACTGGTACCTCAACTTTAGGAGGTTGCTCAGATTGCAGGGAAGTCTTGATTAGGAGCTTGTCAGTGATTTCCTGCATGCTTTCCATTATCATATTCATGTCATTTTTCATAAAGACTACGGCGGCCTTAAGCTGTGCGTCAACACCGGCGAGGGATTGCTTAAACTGAACATCCATGTTGGCCATGTTCTACCTAAGTTCCTCCATTCCGTCTTCCTGATCAGCCATGGGTAAGGGATTTTCGGTCGGGAATGAGACCACGGATTCTTCTACCACAGGTTCTTCCTCTTCCTCAATTTGGACCTCAAACAGCGGGGGTCCTTCTAGGGTGTCTACGCGAACTAGTCTTTGGGACAGACGGAACCAATTGGGTACAGCTTCTTTTCTCCGCAGGCGATCAATGTTGGCAACACTGGTAACAAGTCAAAAGGGAGCAACTCATAACCAATCCGAATACTCGCCCTACTTCTACCCATCTCCTAGAAACGAAGCCTAAGACCTACCGTGGCTCGATTCTCACTCAAGACGTCCGTACAGAAGATTTCCGATAGCCCGGGTAGGTGCCGTTAGGCAGGTTAAATTCCGAACGGGTCGGAACCAGAGCCAATCTCCTTATCGTGACCATCCGAGACAGAGCAATGTGGCTACCGGAATCCAGATACGGACATGCTTAAGGCTAGACCCAAACCAAGGGAGCCGTTCGGGCACGGCAAACACCGGAGGTATCACAAACTCTATGGATTTAAGGTCTTCTAAACCGACCGGAGGGCCCTAAAGAATTCTAAGGAAGCCTATTCCTCTAGCCCACAAGATGCAATGGTGTGTGAATGATGAGTGTATGCAGGAATAAAAAAGCACGTAAACAGAATATAACATGTAAGTCCTAGCCATGGGCTCCTGTCCTAGTTGGGAAGGTTCTATGGCTATGTACGAGTGCAAAGGCTGGTTGTGGTCTCAAAAGGATTCCCTGGACTAGAGCCAAGATGTGCTACCCCGTGTCGAGTGTATTGCAGGACAACGGTCATAGGGATGACTCATCACGATCGAGGTTGCTAGGCATTCCGGGAGAGCTTGTCACCGGTAAACCGGGCAAGATAGCCGAAACACGCATAGCGAGGCTCGTGCGGTGCAAAAGTGTACAGGATAAAAGAACTTAATAATCCGAAAAATATTTGAAAATCCCCCTTTAGAAAACATTTTTCAAGTTTGGCCCTCTTGATCATCCAATACTTTTATACATTTTTTAAAAAAAAAAGTATTGAATAAATATATTCCCCAGCAGAGTCGCCACTGTGGGCTCCCTGCCCAGAAAAAGGCGCTAACCCGAAGAGTCGCCACCCGGGTTTTTGAGATGGGTCACCCGAGAAACCGAGGAGTGGTTCGAAAAAGGCTTTTGATCTAGCGAAAACGTCGAGATGTTGGGTTCGGGAGCCACATTACGAATGAGGAAGGTTTTTCTTTAAAAAGTACCCCATTCGCCCGGTAAGACCGGTCTCTACTTGATGTTTTAAAAAGGGGGTGAATCTTCAATATTATTTGGAATATCAAACTCTTTAATAAAGCACGTAACGGGAAAGGGACATGGAAAATATATCACATTGACGTGCAGGTGGTGCTATCTGTACAGTCGTGATAAAATGATATGAATAAATGGAAGTAAATAACATTCAACAGACTGTTTGGACCTCAGAATACCGCTCACGGCACCCTGAGATGCCGTGCGAGGCATCTCAACATGCCGTGCGCGGCACCTGCTCTGCTGTCAGACTGTTGCAGTCGTGCGTGGCACCTCGCTAGGGTATTGCGGTCTTTCAAAACATCATTTAGCTCACTGGTTTCTCTGTAGATCTTGAAAACTCACGAGTAGCCTCACGGCGTGCAGATCATCCCAAGAACGTCATTATCCTTCTCAAAACATAGTTTTAAAGTAGTTTTCAACGTTTTTGATCACTTGGGATGATCTTGAAAGGATTTTAGAAGAGCCGGAACATGGCTTGTAGATATGGCCTTACAGAAACAGTAAACAGCAAAAACAGGTAACCACAGCGGAGGAAAACTCAGATCCAGTCAGCCTGTTCACAATAGCACTAGTGTGCACCATGCCGTGCGCTGAGAGTCAGGGTGCCGTGCGTCTGATCAACAGACCGCGCGGTTCCCCAACCTCAGCACAGTGTTGGTTTTATTTTATGAAAATAGGTTTTGAGTCAGGATCTAACCAAAAGGGATTAGATTTGCTGACAGAAAGGTCCCCTCAGGACCAGAACGGAATCTAGTCCGAGGAAACTAGTTTATACCTTTGGTTTCGAGCTTGATCAAGGATCGTGGATGCAAGGATGTGGATGGATCGTCACGGATGTGGATGGAGGAGGTTAAATGAGACAAAGGGAGTATGGGTGTGAGTGAAGGTTAGGTGTTTTGGGGGTGATGAGTCTTTGAAGTTAATGAAGGATCAACTTCAATGATGAGAAGGGAGTGAGTGAAAGCACTTAAAGAAGGCCTTTTGGGAATGACATTCTTTAAAGCTTGGAAATGGCAATGGAAATAAGAAAGTGGGTGTAGAAATTTAGAGAGAGAAAGTAGAGTGAGAAAGCCAAGAGAAAGGCAAGAGAGGGACTCAAAAGAAAGGCTAAGAGGGACCCCTTTCCCTTGAGTGGATGGGTTAATTTATAGGCAAATGGCCAAGGATTTTGAATTCAAATGGTGGAGGTGTTTTAGTGGGTCGAAAGTGCATTTTAATTTGAGCAGTCATCGTGTGGCTCATGGCGTGGTGGCGACTTTCGAGCAGCCTAGCTTTTGCTCAAGGTGCCGTGCAGAGGGGTTTGGCTACGCACGGTCCCTTGAATTTCTCAAGGTGCCGTGCGCTCCAATTTGGCTCCGCACGGTACCTCCTCCTGTGGTCCAGGGCCTTTTGGGCCTTTTTTTATTGGGCTTGGCTGGGTTTGGTGGATTTGTTGGGTTTTTGGCTTTAAAGGAGATCTTTTTTCAAGCTCGCAGAGGTATCGTTTTCTCTATTTCATCATCAGGGTGGACAAAAACTCTCCGAGGTCCGGATTGGGGTGTCTACAGGGATGTCTGGCCTTTTACGGATTCGAATCGGTGAGGTCACCTTCTCTTTGGGGAAGAATGTTCTCCTTCCTCAGAATCAGTGCTCACGCCCTCTCTTTCCGTAAATAGTCAGCTCCCTCTAATTATTGAGAATGTCATGGGTATTTATAGAGCACCTGGGCCTAGGTCAGGCCCAGGACGGCGCTCCTATAAGACCCCAACACGTGTCCCATTCGTACCTCCAGACCTTGGATAAACTCGTCCTCCCGCGGAAGCTTTTCCGCGGGGGCTCGAATTTTCGCGGCATTACCTCCATCCCAAGCCACCAAGCCATAAGAAATTCCCCAATTCCTGCAAGAACAAGGTCGCACCCCGTGGCGATCGTGCATTCTCCGCGGAGTCCTTTCCGGACCCTGCCTCTAGGTCCAGATAGAACCCCAAAGGCTCTTCAATATAGCTTCCTTGTACTTATTAGTATCCAGCGATATGCAGGATCATTCCATGGTCTCCCGCTGCTGAGGCCACTTTGGGGTATATCTGGTTCTCCCTCGGGACCAATGGGGGTTCCGTGGTAGCTTCCTCTTCTGTGGATATTTTCCGTGGGCATATTCTTCTACTTGCAAATATTGAGAACCCAGCAACTCGCGGGGTCTTAATGCAGTCTTTCTGCTGCTAAATGCATTTTGAACTTTCCGTGAGACCAACAGGGGTTCCACGACAGCTTACTCTTCCGCGGGCCACTTCCGCTGAAGTCATCCTTTTATCCTTTACACGCGTCCTTTTCCCATTGGGTAGTCAACTATTCCTCTTCGGATGAAGTTTTGATCAAGGCTCCCTTCCACGCGGACCCTATTGTCACGTGTCCTCCAGCCATTGAAGGGTCAAATAGTCTTCCTTGATCGTAGGTTAAAAATTTTGACCGTGCCTACAACAACTTTCTTTTTAATTCTTTTTTCAGTTTACCTTGTTTACTCGTTTTGTAATCCAGTTCAAGATAGTGGTAGAGGTTGATGACAGTGTAGATGCAACAAGTTGGTTGAAAATAGATGTTTAAGTTGCGAGGGTAATTGTACATCGAATTATGAAAGTCAAGATGATATTGGAGCGCATTCCTTGCAAGTGACCTAGGTGACGATGACAATGGTGATGATGAGGCAGCGCATACTGGTGTAGTGTCTATGGGAAAGAGAGAGTTGAAATATTTCGTGATGTGACCATATCATTCTTTCCGAGTTTTCTTGAAAATTGTGCGTTTATTTCGGGGCGAAGTGTCCTCTTTCTATGAGTTATTTATAACGGCACAGCATGGTTGATTTTTGTTTCAGCTGCAAGTCATGGTATAATTTGGCACTTTTGTTTGATTGTTTCCCAGTTTTCTTGAAAATTGTACTAATTGTGGGGTCTAATTTTGTTTGTTTGTTTCATGCGGACCTTGTCCAAAGTTGAAAGTCGTCATTGCTCATCAGGGATGGAAAGTTTTGTCCTTTCAAATGCTGATCAATGTAGTGCATAGATGTACTGTTGCCTGGTAAGTTTTCCTTATTCTTGGTAAGAACAAGTTATTGCTTACTTGCGGATTATTGTTGTTGTGCTTACCTTGGGTTCTTCTTGTTTCATTTAATCACGGTCCTCCGATCAATTTCACTATTAATTGTAGCGATAACTTAAGTTGATCATCTGTTTATTCAAGAATAGAGTGCATCATCATTTGTTTGAAGAAGCGGGAAGGCTCTCGAGCAGCCCACGGAAAATATCCACAGAAGAGGAAGCTACTACGGAACCCCCACTGGTCCCGAGGGAGAACCAGATATATCCCGAAGAGGCCTCAGCAGCGGGAGACCATGGATCATATTCCAAAAACTATATCGATCCTTGTACAAAAAGGAATATGCCCACGGTCCTTGTTTCATTTTAGAATGACGCTGAAGGCTCTCGAGCAGCCTGTTTTGATATATATATATATTCTCCTCTCTCCCTCTCTTCAATTTCTAGTATCAGCCAGATGGTTTTGAACATGACAGATTAGTTCAAACCCATCCGGGCATGAACAAACCGGATACGGGATTTGGCTGTCTATGCTGAACTCCACACTATAAGTTTGCAGTGGGTCATTAGTACATTATTTTGACCACACAACATTGATTGTTTTGGTCCTCCTTGGGTGAGTTACTGCTTCTGTTAGTTGGTACTAGGTAGTAACAGGGACAGAGCCTCATGTCGTGTTTGGTTGTGGTGTCTCTGAAATGTTGCTTTGTGTTGAGTCTTTCATTGACAGATCCATGTGGGAGTATTTGGTACAAATCCAAGTACATATATTTCTCTATTATTAGTCGCTCAGTTTGACTGTAACTATTTCTCCACGAATTTAAGTCGATAATATTCTTGGCGCGCTCTAATGCACATCCTAAATTCATTTGTTAGAAAAAAATCCAGGGAATACAAACCACAGGTAAAATTCATTCTGTGTTTCTTTTTTTTGGTCAATCGAAAATTCATTCAAACTATGTCAGATTTCTTGGAGGGTTCCAACCTATAATCAATTGACAATAAGTGGAGTAGTCTCTAGAATTTATTAACCAAGCTTGGGTGGCTTAGATGAGCGATGTGGGACAAATCTAACACTCTCCTCACGTGCAGCCTGGATGCACATAGAGGTGACAAACTAGGAGCTGACTGACTGACTGACTCGGGCGACAGAGATGACAGAGACTTTCCCACAAGAGGTGAGTTCAAGATCACGATTTGATTGCGATATTATTTTCTATATGCATTTATTCTAACAAACTAAAAAACAAAGGAAACCCCATCAAAGGTGCAAGTTTAGAAAGTGTCATAAAGACCCAAACAGGAAAAAAAAAAAAACTAAACCTAATCTAACACTTGCCTAATGTTAAGGCTATCCCTAATAACAAATTCCCTAGCAGATATAGGGACACCAACCGATAGGAAGTTCATCATTCTGTTCAACACCCGTGCGAGCTAGAAGGTGAACACATTGATTTGCAACTCTGTAGATGTGAGCAAGGACCGTGTTGGTGCGCTTCAAGAGGTAATGAGTTTCATTGATGATTACACTCAATGGGTAATTTTCTGCCTTTCCTTCATTGATTTGATCGACTGTTGTGAGGGGTTCTGATTCGATTTGAGTTTTAGGTAGCCAGATTTTTCCCTAGTATGATGGACAAGCCTTTATAAATTCTCCGAAGTTCAATTCGCTTTTCCACCTTTATTTTTTTGAAAAAAAGGAGAGATTTGTGTTTATGCATTATCTCTCGTCCTATCCATTAGGGTTGCCCAAAGGGTAAACCAAAGCGCTTGCGAACCCACCCAATGTATGATATGGTATGGAAGGACACGGATCCTAATATATGAATCTTGACGGATTGGATTGGATTCGGTTTGGGCAATTTTCTAATGTAGACCGCCCAAACCGCGACCACCATGGACAGGTGCCGACGAAGAAAATGACACACCGCGGCGACTGATTTGGTTTCAAAACCGAACCGATCTGTCCAAAACCGTCCGCTGGACAACGTGCCCTATCCATAACCTACCTAGAGCAATTAAGGGAGGTGGAAAATGACTTGTCAGCTTCTTAGACCTTTTTGCGAAAGGAAAATGAGTAATGCGGGGGCTATCTATCTTTCTGCCCAGCCAACCATGCCTCCTCCTTTCTTCACCGCTGAGTTAGCTAGCTAGCCTGGTCCAATCTGCCAAAAGCCTCCAACATTCATTAATCCTTCCACACCACTATCCATCCTTTAGTGGTCCCTTTTGCCCCTGTTTATATCCTTCAAACACAAAACCACACTGACACACTCCAAAGCTTTTTTAATCATTTTATGCACAAATAAATGAATTAATGTAACATACCGGTCGAAATTGCCCATTAACCATATAAAAAATGTGTAAAGAACCAATATGATATCAAAGACTACTTCCATAACATAACTAGCGGTCGGGGGCATAACCTCCGGTGTGTGCATGTGGAACATGTGGAAGTGCAAGTGAAGATATTTGAGGAGGAGGAGTGGGGGTGGGTAATTTTTTCAGGCGTGGGTGGGTTGTTGAGTTTTGTGATTCTACTATTTTGTTCTAAGGTTAATCATCATGTTACAGTAAAATTGGATGTAAAACTTGTGCTCTCCTTCTATATATTAGAATAGATGTTCTCAAGTAATGTACTATTTAAATATAAATTCCATTATTTTCACATCCGTCTGATTATAATGGTTAATAAAACTTATAATCACGAGGATATGTAGATATATATGACCTTGAAATTAATTATGAATAACACCCTCAATAAGTAAAGGAGTCATAAGAATATTGGCATATAGTTATGTTTTGAAACTTTTACAACAATATTCCAACAAAAATTGCGTTGAAATACGCCAACGCTTTGTAACAGGCACATTAAATTCTAAGGAATGTTCCTCCAATTATAAAATAATTTTAGCCCCAAAGGTTAATCCGGTTGATTGGTAGATTTACTTCCTCCAATTGACCAGTGTCTGATTCTTTGGGTCAAATCGCAAAAAATAATTTTTTGTGAATTCTCTCGTTCCAGTGTGGGTGGTCTACTTTTGACGGACCAAGGAGGAGACTAGTTGAGGTATCCGTAAGCTATTACGGATACTTTGACCGTCAACCCAAAAAAATATATCTCAGGTTGGAGTAGATTGTGATTTTCATTTTATCCTAATTGAAGTTTCTTGGAGAGTAATTTCTTCATTTTATCCTAATTGAGAGTAATTGAAGGCCCCGTTTGATAACGGGTTTGAGGGTTGGGATTGGAGTAATAATCCCATGGGACTATTAATACTCCGTTTGGTAACAAAAAAAGGTCCGGACTATTAGTCCGATCGGATTAATAGAGGGAGTATTAGGGGGTATTGCTAATACCCCGTGGGACTTGGTATTGAGAGGTATTAATAATCCAATCCCAACTCCTTTACATTACCAATCCCTTTTCTTTACCAATTTCTTCTAACAATTCAATCTCATCATCTAATCCCATCTCAAACAAACATGATATTAATAATCCCATCATCTAATCTCATCCCAAACAAACATACTCATTATCAATCCATTCTCATTACCAATCCCATCTCCTTACGAATCCCAATCCTAATCCCATCTCCTTACGAATCCCAATCCTAATCCCATCTCCTTACGAATCCCATCCATCTATCTCTGTTATCAAACGAGTAGTGAATTACGTTTTGATATACGCACGCTCCGAAACATGATACACTTGCGTAAGTAGTGGATTTAGCAATCCAAACCGATTCCGACTAGCTGCTTATTTCTGCATGGTACGTTCTAGATCTACTGGATAAATCACAGGGGTTAATAATTTCCCATACCTCAGGACTGAAAAAAAAAAAACAAGAGGACCATGTATTTGGTTGGCAAATTAAATTAGAGTAAATATAAGTCTGAAACTTATTTTGGTATTTTTTTACTTTATAATTAATTATTTTAGTTTTTCGTCGTAATTTTTGAGGTTAATCATTCATCTCGACGAGATGAATAAAAAAAAGTATAAAAATATGGGTCCATATTGAAAAAATTCAAATAAATTGACACTTTAGACAAATAAGATGCTTGATACTTTTTTCGTCTTTAGTAAAAAGAAATTTGCTTCTGATCATAATTTTATACTTTTTAGACATTTCTCGTCGAGACGGATGATTAATTCAAAAAAATATCACTCGAATCTAAAAAAACTTCAGAAAAGACGAACAAGATACACAAACTGAAAAAAATAATTAAGTTTAAAAGAATGGAACCTAAATTAATTGCATCCAAGCCACACCCCCATCTGATTGTTCCTGTATCCGTATTATTTGGCATTTATGCTCTAGTAATAAATAAATGTCACTTCCTTCGTACATGCCAACTATATTTGTTATTAAGGCCCAATACTAATTGAGGAACCACTATTAATAGTATATTTTCAAAAAGTGTTAATTATTTGTAGTTTTGGACCTATTAATTCGAAACAAATAATCATTGTAAATGTTTCTAACCACCTGATCACTATACAAACATATAATTAAGTTTGTGATAGTCCTATTTTGCTTCTGCTTCTTTTTTTCTTTCTTTTTTTTTTATATATATCGTGAAATGAACGGGAATTAGAATGTGTTGGGGAAAAACTACTCGACTTCCTCAAATATTTTTCCCTTCTTGTGCAAATAGAAAATAGGCTAAAAATTACAAACTACAACGACCAACAAGCAATCTAGGAGCCGAAAAGAAACAAATCACGACCACCGGAATTTTACGTGGTTCCCCCTGAATTAGAGGTTACATTCACGGAAGCGTAATCGCTATCAAATCTTCTACTATAATGATAATGGGGTTACAAGAATTCTTACATAGCAAGCAACTAGAGGCATACAATCCTCACTCTAATTAAGGTGAATTTCAACAAAAATCAACTCAGATACAAGTTTAGGTCTCACCAAGATGGATATCACAAACTCCTACATCCCAAAAGAAACTTGTCGGTCCGCTCCAATGAACACGCAGAGCTCGTCGAACTATAGAATCCACTGAAAACCCATCAAAATCGGAGAAGAAATGAACACCCGATCTTTGCTTGAACTTGGACAAAATCCTAGCCCTTTTTACCTTAATTTTTGGAAAATTATTTTGCCACACCCTTTTTTAATAATGGCACACCCTGCAAGTGTATTTTTGCACCAAAAAATACACTTACAGAATATGGTATTATCAAAAAAGGATGTGGCAAAATCACTACCCTAATTTTTCTCTCGAAGTCTCTAATCTTTGTTCCCAAGCATGGAAATTACAAGTTCTCCCCTGTCCGGACTTAGTTGAGGGTTCAACCAATCCCGTTTGGAAACAACAAAACATATGTTCCTCTTTTGAAATGCCATTGCAATGTTCTTGGCCTCGATGCAGATAACGCAACACATTTGCCGTGTACTTTCTGTGAATATTCTAATCACATCATTGAAATTGACCCATTGAGGTACTCATTTCTTGGAATGAGATTTGATTATTGATATGACTCAATCTGCAATAGAAATCAGGCAGTAATATTATTTATTAATGGGATGAAACCTGTCAAATTCACCAGTTAGTTGACATTAGTTGACATTCCCCCCCCCCACCACCACTTTCATAAGGCCCATTTCTACCCAACAAGATTTGCTCACTTCCCCAAGCCTCTTCCAACCAGTCTTTTCTTAGCTGTTTCAGAGATCTGCTTACAAACCCAGCACCCACCAGCAGCAGCTCAGAAAGAAAGGACAATGCCAAACCAACTTTCTCTCTCATGCATTTACACGCATCCCCTTTCTCTTGCATGGACAATGGTCCCCCTCACCGCCTAAACCCTGAGCTAGTAGCACATGCCCCTAAGGGGGTACCCTAACCAGAGGTCCTGACCCTTGACCCTAACCGAACCCACTTCTTCAAACACCTTGTCCAACAATTAAATCCCCAACTGCCAAGCCCTTTAACCATCTCTAGACACATCTCTCAACGGAGAGACTTATTATTGGGAAATTACTGGTAGAAAAGAATGATGGCCGTGGCCATAAATTGGTGGAAGAGAATTACGAAACTCTACTTCAATGCTTACGCAGGGTTTCAGCCTCCTTTCTCTTTCACTTCTCTCAATCCTTTCTGATCTTATTATTGCCTGTTTTACTTTTTGAGCCTTGGGAAACGTGCTCTAGCTTCGTAGCTGCACGGCCTCTGGCGCCTGCTCCCTACCCTACACGTTCCACCTCGGGCTTTGCTGTATACATTGGATTAGCAGGAAGGAGCTCCTGTGTTTTGGAACTGTGCAATTTGTGTTTACTTTCTCAGTTTCCCTGTTTGATCCGTTCCCTTTGGACCTTCCTTGCCCAAATTGCCTGCTGGGTCTTTTAAGAATATGGGTTTTGGTTTGGATTTTGCCCATAGAGTTTCACCCCCATAGTTCTGCTTCTATTCCTCTGTTTTTCCCTCCAGTATGAATCTCTGTTTTTTAACCCAGAGCCTTGATGAGGATTCCATGGACTCCAAAATCATCTTATTCTGTTCTTCAGTAAAGAATTGAGAGACCCATTTGGATCACACTGACCAGGTACCCTACATTTCTGGAAGAAGCCAAGCTATTACATTCTGGGTTCCCCTGTTTTTGCTCTGTTTCGAGACTCTTTCAGTGATATTTTTGGCTAAGTCATCCAATGAAGAATTTCAGCAATATCCCCCGGGCCGTTTCGGTCCTCGTCCTGCTTCTCCTGTGTGTTTGGTGCAACGGACAAGTAGAGACTTCAGCAGCACCAATGGAGAATACAGAGAAAGAGGCTTTGTACTCTACTATTCAGGGTTTTGTTGGTAATTGGTGGAATGGATCGGATCTCTATCCAGACCCTTGTGGCTGGTCCCCTATCCAGGTACATTTCAACCACATGTTTAGGTTTCCATCTTGTTTGAAGCAGCAATTTATATGGATGCACATATTTATATAGTATTATTTACTTGTTAAATTTAATTTGTTGCAGCTAAACTTATGTTGATTGTTAAGTTTGTATCAGAAAAAATCAATCTTCTTTTTGGAAAATAGTGGTAATACTACCATTTATAGTTTCATGCTGAACCTAGAATATTCTATAGACATGGAACTTCCCATATACCTTTTCTTAGGTGCTTAAGTGGAAGTGCAAGAATGGTATCATCTTGCACGGTATCATGTCACTTCCGCCAGGGATTTTACCCTGTCACACTATGTCGCCACTATCTGTAAGGGATCCCACCGCACCTATGTCTTGCCAAAGCTAAAGTCGCACCATGTGTAAGTAGTGTTAGGAGTATGTTTAGTTCCAGGAAGGGGCTATGGAGACTCGAACATGGGCCTTGTCCAATCAGGTCCTCAGTTTCCACCATTGAACCAACCATCATCGGTACATATATCTGATACCAAGACACAGAGAACATCACACCTGACTCTTGTTTCCATTAGATTTCTTCGTTGCTTAATAGTGTATTTGTTTTGTACAAAATCAGAAACACACATTACTATCACCCGTATTGTATATATTTTTCCTAGTATTGATTATCCTTTTAAATATCTATCATTTCTCATCTCTACAGGGTGTCTCTTGTGATCTCTTTGATGGCTTTTGGTATGTCACTGCCTTGCATATTGGCCCCATTGAAGAAAACTCTCTTGACTGTGCCCCGGAAGTAGAGTTTAGACCTAACTTGTTTGCTTTCAAACGCTTAAAATCGCTCTCGTTCTTCAGTTGCTTTGTCTCTCCCCGCCTCCATCCGGTCTCTCTCCCTACCGATAGTTGGGAAGTACTTTCCGGCATCTTGGAGTCTTTAGAGTTCAGATCAAACCCCGGTCTCACCGGACAAATTCCTACTGGTTTTGGTCACCTCAGAAACCTCCAATCTCTCGTGCTTCTGGAAAATGGATTAACGGGAGAATTACCGACAAACATTGGCAATTTAACCAACTTAAGAAGGCTAGTCCTTTCCGCCAATGGATTCAAAGGTCAGATACCATATAGTTTTGGTGGGTTGGATAAGCTCTTAATTGTAGACCTAAGTAAGAATTCACTATCAGGGCCTTTGCCTTCGACTTTCGGAGGATTGACTTCACTATTGAAGCTTGATTTGAGCAGCAATCAAATAGAGGGGAAGATCCCAAGTGAAATTGGCAATCTAAGGAACCTGACGCTGTTGGATCTTAGCAGGAACAATTTCTCAGGTGGGTTAACTCAATCACTCCAAGAACTGTGTTCCTTGGAAGAGTTGCTCTTATCTAACAACCCAATTGGTGGGGACCTTTTGAGTGTGGAGTGGCATAGGCTTCAAGGGCTGGTAATTCTAGATTTGTCCAACCTGGGGTTGACAGGTGGCATTCCAGATTCCATAGCAGGGTTGAAGAGGTTGAGGTTTTTGGGTCTGAATGACAACAAGCTCACAGGCAATCTCTCCCCAAAGCTTGCAGCCATGCCCAGTGTTGGTGCAATTTACTTGAATGGCAACAACCTGACAGGGGAACTTAAATTCTCTGAAGGGTTTTATGGGAAAATGGGGAGGAGATTTGGGGCCTGGAATAACCCAAATCTTTGTTACCCAGATGGGGTGGGAGTGTCAGCAAGCCATGGTCCATATGGGGTAAGACAATGTCACCAAGAAGTCACACCCTATGGGGTTGATCCAGATTCCAAATCCAGCTTGGGTAATGGTCCTAATGGAAGTCTGAATCAGAATTCCCAATCCATGGCCTCTTTGGGGTTCCCAGTATATGGTCCTGATGTGTTTTGGTGCTTATTTCTGGTACCCACATCAATAATGATTCTTCTGCTGTGAGTTTTCCCCCCCGGAATGGAATAGGGTTGAGTGCAACTATGTTCATTGACTTTTGTAGTTGGTGAATGTCACCCGTCGTTTCACAACACTAAATATCGATGGAATCGATAAAATTGAGCACCGGAGTGATGGGTAATGTTCACGACTATAAAGCGGTGTACATAACTGCACTCGATCCTGTCTGTTAGAGGATGATATAAAGGTGTTTAGATTGACCAATAGCTTCTTTATCCTTTTTCGTTTGGGTTGGCAGTCGATATCAGCTAAATATGCAGCAATGTAGTTCATAGCCGCCGCCTTTTTTTTGGCTGATCAGTTTAGTTCATAGCCGTTTGCTAAGGCGTATGCCATGTTTAATACATTCTCTCTTTGGTAGTTGAAAATGTTCTCTTTTGTCTTCTATGTTTCCATCCAATTGCACCTTTGATCGCATGATTCCAGATATCGAAGTACCTGAATTTAGAGGAACATTGTGCCCCCTAATTAGAATATGTTTCAAGACTGTATTCCGACGATCCGATCCTACAGAGACAAGAAATCATATTCCCAACTACAGGTGGAGGGAGGGTTGAAAATTTCCTCCTCGGACCTCCGATGAAGCAATTTCTTTCGATGTTTTTTTCCGTCTTGTTGAGAATTTGCCATGTTCCTTCCCAGAAGAATGGGTACAGGCCTAACTAGCGAAGCAACTGTTTTTTTTTTTTTTTGGTCAAATACGATTCTAACATAGAACAATTACCGTGGTTTACCGTCTCGCAAAAATAGAAAACGAGATGCATATTTTGTGCATGAAAATTCTATTATTTTGTCAATTTTTCCAACATTAAATTTTCCTTTTATGTCCTTGGAGCCAAACTACTGAAACTAGTAGTAGTCATGTTCTTCCCTTTGGTTTCTAGTTGACAAAAGCAATTAACCCTTAACGGAAAAGTCTACAATACACGTCCCTTAAAAGGATGTACCATATACACTCATTTTATGGTTCATTCATAAAACCATTCGCAATGTAATAATCAAAATCAAAAGGTTGTTAAAGTTAGCAATGTTTGCTAAAAAAAGTGCTCACATTGTAATAACTAAACTTAGCAACCTCTTAACAACTCATCAAATTTTGGTCTTTGAATAATCAAAATTAACAACTTTTTGCCAATAATCAAATCTAATGATCCCCATATTTTTTTAATCAAGTACATTCATCATTACACAAAACCTTCTCTCTCAACAATGTTTTCAAAAAGGGAAAATTTCAAAATACCCCCCAACTTTTACACCAAAATTCAATTAGACTCCTAACCCTTTAAAAACTTTAATTTTACTCCCAACGTTATCTTCCGTTAACCAAAATGCCCCCTTCCGTCAAAATGACTAACGGATTTCGTTAAAAACTCCGTTAAATAGCGTCCCAATCGAATTTCAATGATCTGAGCCGCTCAATGTGTTCAAAACGTGATTTTAAAGATACCTTCAAAAAAATTGAAAAAAAAAATTGACCCAAAAGGGCTTCATCTGAACAGTTTTTTTATTGAACTATTCAATAAAAAACTGTTCAGATGAAACCATTCCGGGTCATTTTTTTTGCCGATTTCTATGGAGTACCCTTAAAATCACGTTTTGAACACATTGAGCGGCTCGGATCATCAAAATTCGATTGGAAAAGGGGAGGTGCGGATTGATCTGGATTTTGCTTCGGTCTACACCTCCCTTTTACAGATCGAATTTCGATGATCCGAGCCGCTCAATGTGTTCAAAACGTGATTTTAAGGGTACCCGCGTGAAGTCAACAAAAAAAATGACCGAGAAGGGCTTCATCTGAACAGTTTTTTATTGAATAGTTCAATAAAAAACTGTTCAGATGAAACCCTTCCCGATCATTTTTTTTTGCTAAATTCTAGAGGGTATCCTTAAAATCACGTTTTGAACACATTGAACGGCTCGGATCATCAAAATTCGATTGGGACGATATTTAACGGAGCCTTTAACGGAATCCGTTAGTCATTTAGACGGAAGGGGACGTTTTGATTAATGGAAGATAACGTTGGGAGTAAAATTGAAGTTTTTAAAAGGTTGGGAGTCTAATTGGATTTTGGTCTAAAGGTTGGGGGGGTATTTTGAATTTTTCCCTTTCAAAAAATTATTTTTAAAAATTATTTTTTTTTAGAAACTTTAAAAAAAAGTTTTTAAAAAATTGCTATTTTGAAAAACTATTTTTTTAAAAAAAAAAAACTGTTTTCAAAAACCGATTTTACACACAAAAAAAATCTATTTGAAAAAACTACGGAGTAATATTTGTCACTGAACTCCTTTTTTTTAATTATTTTTTTTCAAAAAACTATTCAAATTATTATCTCAGTTTTTAGTTTTTAGAATTTTGTAGTTTGAAAAGGTGACGTGGTAAGTTTTGGTTATCCAATTTTGATTACATTGTAGACCTCTACGTTACTAACCTTAGCAATGTTTTAAATGAATAATCAAAATGTGATGTTGCAACTTTTGATTATCCAATTTTGATTATTACATTGTGGATGCTCTAACATTTTAGCGTGTTTCGTAACTTTTGTTCTAGAATTCATAATTTTTCAGCAGTACGATTCATAACATTTTCATTATGATTCATAACATTTTGGTGTATCTTGTAACCTTTAAACGATTCGTAACTTTTTAGCAATACGATTCATAACATTTACTCTATAATTCATACTAACATTTTGGAGGTGCATACGATACACACCTAAATAAAAAGTGTGTATTGTAATCTTTCCCCTAACTAAACAGGGAATCGAATTGAATAGGTATCTGTAAACTTTTACCACATATTTGTCTTTGTTTGTTACTTGAAGGAATGGCAGTAATGACATTAATTCACTGAAAGTGAAGGGTAAGGGGAATAGATTTATTAGGCCGGGGTTGTTCGGGAGCACCATTTTTTTTCAGAAATCTTATAGGGATCGACTGTCCCCTACCGAAATCGTACCGACGGCTGCACCGGGCCATCTCTGGTCACCAGACGGCCGATCCGAGCCGTCCAAAAATTCTATAAAAAAAACGAGGGGGCCTACGCAGGATTTAACGGCATCCAATGTGTGTATGGTGTTTGATACGTATATACACGAAAAAATGGTGTTTAGATCAAGTACCCTACACACATTGGATGCCCTCGTTTTTTTTTTTTTTTTTATAGAATTTTTGGATGGCTTAGATCGGCCATCCGGTGGCCGGAAACGGCCCGGCGCGTCCGTCGGTACGATTTCAGTAGGGACGGTCGGTCCCTATAGCAGGACTCATTTTTTTTTTTTAACTTTTGCATTTTTGATTTTTTAAATTATGACCAAAATGTATTTTAAGTCTGTGAAATGTTTGGGAAATAAAGGCATAATACAATTTGCAACGCGAGTGGTGTGAGGAATTAACAAATAGTACAATGTGAAAAGGGCTTCCGAACCAACTTCTGGCTTTTGCTCTTCTTCTATCAAATTTGAAAATACATTTTGGTAGTATGTGTTTTGGCTCCACTGCTCAAACGGATTGGGAGATGCTGCTAAGAACATGCTGTCGAGCACCCTGCCGAGCACATCCGAACAGTTCAAAAGTATTTTTAGCAATTTGAATTTAAAATAAACTCTTGATTGTCGAGATAAACAGTCCGCATGCACTTGACAGAGACCTGCTTGGCAAGATCCCGGGTTCTTGCCAAAACAGCCAAAAGGTGAAAGGTGGAAATGAAAATGAGAAAAAGAGCCCTCCCAAACAGACTCGTATGACGCCCAGTTTTTACAGAGTACCCGTACTCTGTTTCAACTTTGGACAGAGTTTGTATAGTACAGCATGTAATGTGACCACTTATGTATAAAGTTGAACATATGATTATCAGCTGCCCACATCCACATTGTACTAAAAAGTGAACCCTATTAGTAATTAAAGCTCTGTCTCATTACCTTGGGGTCTCTGTATGGTGGATGATGCTACGGTGTCCACCCGTCATTTGGAGACACCGTAATTTTTGGCATAACCGGCCATTACAACATAACCAAAATCAGTGATATGTATGACTACGGCCTTACTAAGGCATAACCTATAAAATCTCCAGAATTTTTGGGGATTTTGGGGGTTATGCCTTTGTAAGGTTTTGGTTATACATATCACTGGTTTTGGTTATATTTGTAATAGTCAGTTACGTCAAAAATTACGATGTCCCCAAATGGCTGGTGGACACCGTAGCATTTCCCTTTGTGGTACCTCTAGCTTGATTTTCCTTCATCTTTTGCTCTCGAGACATTGGGCAGCTGCACATTACCCAGTTCTATCAACTTCTAGTTAAATATCTCTATCATATTTAGGAGGTAATGAAATTTCCGCTCTATGTATTATCGTATCGGAGACCGTCTACAGTACACAAGTACGTACAATATGCATCCGTATAACTAAACCATTGGAGACGCGTAACCAAACCATTCAAAGGCTTAACATAGGCATAACATTTTACCAATAGGAGTAACCAAAACCATTGAGAGCCATAACATTTACAAAATAAGTGTATACCGATGCATCTTAACCATTGAGAGGCATAACCTTAACCATTTGAGATGGCATAACCTTAACCATTGAGAAGCGTAACAAATTTAGTTATACGGGGATGTGTATTGGAGTGTTTTCCAATCAGATATTGCAGTGTCCGTTAGTTTTTGTGTGACATAGGATATGCTCCTGGCAGGTGTTGGTCATTATACTAATGTTCGAAGAATTTAACGCCTGGTTGATGTAGTAAGTGGCAGATCTAGAAATTTATGCAAGGTGCATATCTTAGCATTTAATTAGCACCGAATCATTATTTCCACAACCAATGTACGATTGCAGAACTTTTGAATTTGAACTTTTAGTGGCGGATCCATCAATTTAAAACTAAGTTTATAACTTGTTAAAATGGTTTCTAAAACTATGCAGAAAAGTTTATGCATGCCTCCCAAAGTTTCCAATATTGTTCAAGAACAGGTTTATGTCTTAGCACAATGTTTTAAAAGTGCAAGGGGGTCATAAAATGCATTGATGTGGATACTACTAGTACAATTTTTAAGGGGTCAAAAAAGAGTGCTGCTAATATATGCGGTCCTTGGTGAGATTATTCCAAAAAATGGTAGGGGTCACGTAACCCTCTTGGCCTCTTACTGGATCCGCCATAGTTCTTGTAATACTTATCATGAACTATATAAATTAAGCTTTTTATACAAAAAGTTTCTTTATATATATATTTGCCACCCCTGAATCAAGATCCTCGAGCCATCCCAACGTTCCAAGAATTTGGAATTATATGTAATGACTGATGATTGGCGGTCTCCGCCGTTTTCAATTAACAGTAGTAGCACGTAGCAATGTCTGAACATTGCTACAACTTGATCGGCTTCGACTACCTTAAATTTGTAATTTACGTGCAAACTAGTTCAAAAACACGTAAGACCAATTAATGTAGGGTGGGAGTAACCAAAACGCCATCCTAGCTTCCAGAGAGGAGTTGTTGTCCAGGCTGATGACGCCCCTATCGATAGTAATGAGTTTGAATTTCAAAGGTTAATCAAAGGGTTAAATTTTCAAGTTTTAGTTCGCTATTGTGCTTTGTATATATATGCAGAACAAGAGACAAGCGTATAGACGGATAGTTGAGACAAAACGCTAAACACAAATGAATAATTAGCTGGTGTTTTTTCATCCCCATCCTCCTAATCATGTCGTGCTTCCTTTTTTTTTTTTTTTGTGGTATTTTGTTTTAGAATTCTAGTATTTTTTTTAAGGTTCTGTTGTTACTGTAAAGAGCTTCTCCTCCTTGTTATCGTCCTCCTCCTCGTCTCTTCTTTTTATTTATTTTTTATTTTTTATAGTTGTGAGACGGTTGAAACTCTCCCACTCTCCCCGTCATTTTTAGATTGTAATGGGACAAATGCATTTTCTTAGATAGGAGGAAGCTATGGTACACATGGTATACTGTACATCTAAATTATGACAATTTGTGATTTTCATTATGCCGATTTTTGGTTTGGTAATGCATATTTATGATTGTAGTTACGACTTGTACTTTAAAATTTACCTGTTGAACAGGTCATTAACAGGTTACCCATAATTAAAAAATATTGTTATTATGTAACCATAATTATTCGTACCGAAATACATAATACTTGTACCCAAACCAAATATATGCGTACAATATCAAAAATTAAATAATGCTACCCACAAATGTTATAATAACACGATGAATTGGCATTATCTTATCACAATGAGTCGTACCAAATTTTTTTTGACTCGTATGATAATCCGTAACAAAATCAAAATATATCGTATCATAATCAATAATTATTATACCCAATCCAAAAATATTTGTAAAATGCCACAAATTTTATAAAATAACCACAATTGTTATGACAACACCTAAAATTGTCATTTTCTTAACACAACGTGTCGTATTAAAAAAACATATTTAAATACCACAAATTATATAACAAACCACAATTGTTATGACTATATTATAAATTGACGTTTTCTTACCACAATGTGTCGTACCAAAGGAAATTAATTAAAATATTCCGTAATAACACATGTCTAAAATACCACAAATTCGGTAATATAACCAAATTTGTTATGACAATACCATAAATTGACGTTTTCATGCCCACAACGTGTCGTATAAAAAAATTCAATCGGAATGTTCAATTAACGATAGTTATAATCAGGAAAATATCATACCATAAATTCAGTAATATAACCAAATTTGTTATGATAATACCATAAATTAATGTTTTCATACCCATAACGTGTCGTATAAAAAATATTCAATCGGAATGTTCAGTTAACGATAGTTATAATCAGCAAAATACCATACCACAAATTCAGTAATATAACCAAATTTGTTATGACAACATCATAAATTGACGTTTTCATACCCACAATGTGTCGTATAAAAAAAATTCAACCGAAATATTCAGTAAGCAATAGTTATAATCAGCAAAATACCATAGCACTAATTATTTTCAATTCCTGCCACATTATTTTTTCAAATTTTAAAATTTCCACCATATTATCTTAATTTTCGATTCCCTCCACACTATTTTTTCAAATTCTTATTTGTCCCTACATAATACCTCAATAATTTAAACTAAAAATGAAGCTTTTACTAAAAAATTTCATCCAAGAAATTCACCAAAAGTAAGTACTATACCCCAATTTTTGAATACAACTACAATTTCCTCTCAAAATATTAGTCTAAATTAAATTCTTTCTCTATAAAATTTAATTCAAAAAATCAAAATTCTTTCCAATTTTTGTGGAAAATGAGAGGTCACTAAAACAAATAATTATCCAACTGTCTTAAGATATGGATATTCAAGGTGGTGTACTTAACAATTGGCACTATATATTTGACAGGCGGATCGGTGCTAAACTTTCACCTTATGCATACAAATTCAAATTTAATGGTGGTCCTTGGAACTAGGTCGTGGAAGTACAATATAAATAATTTTGTAAATTTATTGTCATTGTATTTTCTTTTTAAAAAAATTATTATAGTCGACACACTGATTTACACCAATGACATAGACCATAATATGATCTATAAGTGCAGGCCCAGCACTAGGACGGAGGCATTTGAGGCCACTGCCTTCACAAAATTTCTGCCGGAAATAGGACCCCTACGTACAAGAAAGTATTATATAATTAATAGCCTTCAAAATTTCAAATTCTCAATTGTGTACCACAATAATCAGCAAAATACCATATCACAACTAAATGTCGTTAGCGAGTATATTTTTAGGATGATCGATCATAACTGTTAGAATATCAAGTCATACGATATTCAGCATTGTCACCAAAATTAGATATCATCAGATATCGACAACTCCGTAATAGAAAAATATTTAATATATTCAGATACATTAAAGTCTAACAATTAATGCACCACCCGAGCCCCATCTAAGGCTTTTTGTTTTTTGATCGGAACCGTCTATCTTTTACATAATGTGAATAGATCACATGTACCAAGAATGAAGTTGATTGCTTATCATTAAACCCTTAATCAGACAAAAAAAATCCTTTTACTATTAAATTCGGGTGTCGATGAAACCCTAGTGAGCCAAAAAATTATGTGAATTATTTAATCTACTAATATAACGAAATCATTGGTTTTGATCTTCATTATTGTCTCGTGGTTGCAAGTCAACCATATATATAGTTACAACAGAAAAATTGGTTTCATATCAAGTATATTGAATGTACAATTCTAAATATTCTTTTGGTACGACACATTGTGGTAAAGAAATGCCAATTTTTTGTATTGTCATAACAATAATGGTCATGTTATATAATTTGTAGTATTTTACTAATGAGGGAGAGGGGAAGAGAGTCAAGAATGAGAGAACAACCTATTACCTGCTAAGCCATTTTTTCATTTTATTAATTGATTTAATAAATGCACGGTCCGGATTATTCACTTTCAAATCCAATGGTTTCAAATCATGGTGCATACAGTACACCCCCTAATAAGAGGTGTGTACCATAGGACTACCCGGCTTTATGGCAACTATGGTGTGACAGTGTCTTGCATGCAGCTGATCGATGGTTCCAATATAATTGCTGATTTTTTTGCAGCGTTTCTCTCCTATACTTTATTTAATTTTCTTATGTTTGCTCGAACCTTTGAATCCTTTCTATTCGTTCTTTTATAATATGCAACTGCATTTTCATGTTGTCAAGATTTTTGTGGTCCATCGATGATTCAAAAATTTACTTCGTGTGTTAAGTGTTACGAAACCTGTTGCTTATCCCGGAGAATTTAAATAGGGGTCCTTTCCTATATAGATACTTATGTTCTAATCCTTAGGGATTTGAAAACTTATACTGTCATCCTGAAATTTAAATAATACCCATCTTACTCTTACTATTTGGTTTACCATGTTTTTTCTTTGGGCGAATTTGGGTGAATAATATCCCATAACTATCAGAAAAAATTGATTGGTCGAGGTCCCGTTTTCATTAGAATTGGTTGTAGATAATTATTATCCCCTTATACATGTTTATTATGTTTGCACAGGTGTCCCACCATCCCATTTACTCTCCACTATCCCCATCCTCATCCTTCAAAACAGGGGAAAGTAGAAATTGGAAAAAAAAAAAAAAAAAAACAAGAAAGGGGAAACGGAAAAAAGGACGGTAGGTCCGTTCGGCGAGCCCCGTTGGTCCACTTTCTCATCCTTTCCCGTTCGAAACAAAAAAAATAAAGGAGGAGGAAACTGAAACGGCGAGCTCCGTCTCCGCTTGCCGAACGTTGAGCTGATGAACGGCAAAGTTTGACTCTCTACTGGTTCTTGTCCTCTATGGGTTTTTCCAGATATGAAACCATGTGGCAATTTGTCATGTTCTGCTTGAAAAAATGTTTCAACTTACTAGTATTTGGTGCACATCCTCATGTTCACGTTGTTCGTTTCATTCATCTTCTGCATTCTTTGCATTTGTGCTGTTGTGTTTGCAAATTTGTCACCCATTTTATCATGTTTTTAACTTGTTTGTCATGTTTGTTGCAGATTTATATTGTGATATTAACTTCAATTTCAGGGTAACTTGTAAAAAAATTCACGGTAAGCATTGTCGATTTGATTTTAATGAGTGCGTTGAGTAATTTTGTGGCGAAATGTGTCATGATAAAACATGGTGAATTTATAGAAAATTGTCATGAAATGATTGTCGCAATTTGACTCTCAATTGTCATGATTTCGGTATGCTTGTTTGGATTTCACAATTTTTTCATGATATCGGTTTACAGTAGTTTAATTATTTTTACGGTGGGAGAGAATGTTGGGTGGGATAGCATGGTGAGAATGTTTAGGAGTCCATTTGACACTTTCAAAAGGGGATCTTAAATAATTGGAGATAATCAAAATATAATACATATAATATTTATATTAATATATAACTAGGGGTATAATAGGACAATAAAATATTTTGAGGATGGGAATATAAATATTTAAAATTACTAGGATAAACACCTAAATAAGTCTTCCAAATAGGATGTTTAGACACGTGGTGAATTCAACGGTTTTGGACAACGAGGTTCAGTGCACCAAAGTGAACTGGAAAATGTCAATCACCGTTAATCTCTCCTAGTTTTGGACCTTTTGACACGAAAGATATCTACTTCCTAGAAGAAATCGGCACCTCTTTGGTACTGATTCGTCAAGGGCCGGTTTGAGATTTCGAAAGTCTAGGACGATTTTCGAATATGAGGTCTTTAATATCCCTATCACTTAACATGTAATTCTTTCTTCGTTAATTCGTTGGGTTTGTTTGCAATGAGAATTATCGTTTAAAGGAAAAAAGATGCATCTATGTTAATGATGCATGCACCACACTGAATAATTTTCTCATAGATCGTGATCCAACTTTATTCTCGGTTTTTTTTTTCCTTTTCTTCCTTCGTTCCATTTTTATGGGCCATTGGACCCTATGTAAAAGACATTCATGGATTAAAAAATGGGCCGTATAGCAACACATATATACTAGATATTAAAAGCAAGTGTACATTTTTTTGGGGCTTAAGGCTTGCGCCTCATAGGCCTTAATCCAGAGCCAGCCATGGTTTCATCTAGTTGGCCTGTTTGGCGGTAAACATGATTTTTGGCTTGGTTGATATTATCGACAAACTCTAAAATTTGAAAGATTTCAACTATTTAAGGAGACATGCAATGATTACACTTATAATGTCTATTATTTTCACCATTACCTCTATATTCTACCTATTTTATAACACTTATACTCACTTTTGAGGGACACTTTTGGAAAATCTCCAAATTTTTTCTCCCATTTTTGGAAAATGGCTATTATTTTGGAACAATCCAAAATGGAATAATAAACTCTCACTTTGAAACAGAGGGAGTATCGAAATGGGCCCGAAAGGAACCCACAAATGGCCTAACTGAACAGTCAAATCCATTTTTATGGACCGGAGATGATCTCCCTCCTTCATAGAATTGGATCAAACATACACGTAATCTTTATTACGCCACGTAATTGTGCAACACTTGAAAGTAGTGACATGGACATTTCTCTTTTATTTTGTCCTCCTCTATGTTATTAGTATGAATTCCTAATAATGGAACATGAATTAACCTCTTAATTTGTTCAATTATGATGTGCATGCAGACCTGGTATACTTAAAAAACAGTACTGCATGGTTTAGATTAGTATTATTACGTAGCTCGTGATGTAGATCCCATTCCGCTTAATTTTTAGCTCTTTTTGTACTTATGCAATTTTTTTTTTTTTTGCGTTTATTAGTTCTGCGCAAAACTCTTGTGGATTATTAATTCGTCTTTTATGACTTTTTTTTTGCTAAATAGTGATTACTTTCCAAAATATTTGGGTAAAAGTAAATTTTATACTTTTTCGATTCGTCTCGTCGAGACGAATTAACAATCCATAAAAGTTTGACACAAAATTAACAAATGCAAAAAAAATTCATATAGAGACAAAACCAACTTATTTCTCTAAAAGTTAAGTGGAACACCACCGTACTATTCGTTTTGAAAAATTACTGATATAATCGAATAATTTTTTAAGCATGGCATGCGTTATGTATGAGCACGAATTTTTGTAGGCAGTTGTCTAGGGTGTGTTGCGTTCCAGTAACTAAAATACTTATTTTTTAAATTAAATGTGATGTATTGTGAAAGAATGACATATCTCGTAAAACGAAAATACTTAAAAATTAATTACGTCTTGTATCCAATGACTATCTTTCTAGCCGATAAAAAAGAATATCTATCTATCTTTTTTTTTCTTTCTTTTTTCCTTTTTAGGTTAGGGTGTCCAATTTAGTTTACATGCACCTAAACTAGTTTCTTTTCCGATCCGGTCAAAGTCAGACCATCCACTCTGAGAGTAGAAAATTCACAACATATACTAACTTTCATGCTTTGACTCCGAATATGAAATCTTGGTCAATTATAGAGAGTAAACGTACCAACCAACCAGATTAACCTCGGGGATGTATCCAATGATTATCATTGTCAAGTTTTTACAAAAAAAGAAAAGTTTGATGTTATCAACCGAAAAAGGTTGGATGTTTTCCTTCCATTGGGGGGGGGGGGGGGAGGACCACATGAAGCAATGCAACATGGTCGGGTTTTTTCCTATAAATGTTTCACACGCAAGTGATCCCTTTCTTCTTTAATCCAACCATTTTTTCATCAAAGTTTTGAATCACTCAAAAGTACATCACTTTCAATGTGCATAATCTTAATCTATAGTTCGAATTTGTTCGAACTGTCTTTCCGTTCCAATACGACGATCCCTTGATTATCAGCTACCAACAACCTCCTAGACGAAGACAAGCCGGCACCCAGAATAGCCGGAAAATCCTCGCAGCCGGGGCAACTACAGGAAGCATTCCGACAACCGGATCCCAAAACCAACAAATGAAATCCCAACAAAATCTGCTCTCGTATAACATTATTGGCCGGACTGGGGGAGACCCAGCCGGGAGAAAACTCACTGACAGGAACCGGTGAAGAAAAACCCTATAGCCTCTCCATCAAGCCTCGATTCTTATTAGCCCACACCACCGACTCCTAGCTCGCCAAATCTGTAGACTCCAGGATGAATGACAGGTTGGGGACACCACACGGCGGCTCACAGCCCGCCACAAGAGGGAGACCACGCCTGTCTCAAACCCAATCTGCAAACACGAACCGGAGAGTGAGGGGAAGTTAGGCGGACTGTTATAATCTCTGAAATTAATTAATGTTGCTTGTGGGTACAAGTAATTAAAAGTACATCGAAGAAAAATGATCTACCAATCGAGCCTAATTATTGCTAAGTAGAATAATTCCAGCCTTCATCCAATAACTTGATTACCAAATATCTATTGTCAAACGTTGACATTGAAAATTCCACAGTCCTTGGCGTGCAATTAACTTATCTCTACTTTTGCCGTTCACCCTTTACTTCCAATTTTGCCTAACTTTTCTGTTTCCCCATGCACTAACATGTACTATATATATAAACCACCAACCCCCCCTCTCTCTCTCTCTCACTCACAAAACTCAAATCTATTTTGCTATATATATTTATATTTATAATGGCCTCTTCAGTAGCACAATCATTTTGCTACATTAAATCCGTAAACATCCTTTACATCATTCTTTCCGTAATTTTCTTCATCGGTTCTTCGGCTGCCGCTCGACCAATGAGTAGTTCGGAGAATCTCAATCAACATTGGACGAAGCAAGAAGCGGGCGACCGGTATCAAAACGGGATATTCACCATGTTGCCCAAAGGGGTCCTTGTTCCTCCTTCAGGTCCATCAAACAGGCACAATTCTGTTGTGAGCAATTCACCTCACAATTGAATAAAGTAAAGTGAATGTCCTGTACATATATTGTTCTTCTTAATTTCCCCCACCCCCTCCCTTTTTTCCTCTCTCCTGATATTGTATTTGTTTGAAGGATTATCAATTGGTCTGTAACATTTCCCGAAGTGAAGACTGATTGGATCCGATCTTCGGGTACTAAGTTTTTGTTTATTGTGTTTTCTACAATGTGAACGAGTCCGATCATTGAAGTAAATCCAAAATTGGTTCGAATGTGGCTGGACTGCACAGGATGCAGTTCACTGCCATAACAGAGAGAAGCCTTCGGAAGAGAAGGCTTCTCGGGACATAGATAATCACGTTGAGCAACATAATGGGGGCGTTTCCGGTAAGCTCTAGTAGTTATTTGTAGTCAAATTGTTCCTATTACACTAAAAGTTGTAGAAAATGTGTTGGGTTTAATAAAAAAATATGTTAAATGTTTTAGTTTAGTTTAAACAGCGTAACTTTTTTTTAAAACTTTTAATAAAATGTATTTATTATAATATAAACAACTTAACCAAAGCCAAAAATTGTAGCAATGAATTTGTATTTTTATTTTGGAAAAGTGGCCAAAGTATAAATCCCACTTACAATTTGTCGTACTATCACCTCTTTTTTTCTCCATCTCTCGAGCAATGTCGTATAAACTCCACCCACTCTGATAAAAAAAAAAAAAACTCCACCCAAAATATTTTTTTCCCGATTCAACGGTCACAGGTTTTTAGAGGCTAGTATACATTCACTTTAACTAATTCCCCCTTCGATCCATTCAAAGACGGTCCATCCGTAAGAAATTTCTTGTGGCATGACTCCGATACTCGAACCTTAATTAATTGTATGGAGAACAAACCGACCAAACAATCGGACCCACACTTTGGGGCTACATATTATTTGAGACTCCCTGGACTTTTCGATGCAGACTTGTTTCGAATTATAACGTAACTAGTGTTTGCCCGTGCCTACGGCACTACGCACGCCGATTGGAATTGCGTCGGCGTGTGTGAACATGTGTACATGTGCATAATGGGTGCCAATATAGGACAAAGGTGCCACGTAAGACAAACACCCTTCTGTTTTATTAGATAGATGTAAAATAATTGAGAGAAGTTCATACTGGAAGTCTATATCCTACTTCAACTTCTAAAATTGTAGGGTAAATTTCACCGACACCCCCATGAGATTTTCCTTGATGACAAATACCCCCCTAATGCATGAGAAATGCATGTAGATTCCATATGATTTCAATGTTCATTTCACTGGCAACCGACCAATAATTGTTCGACCAAATACGTGATAGAATTAGTCAAAATTGTTTTATATTGACAAATTCACCCTCTTTTAATAATAAAATAAATTGTAAAAAACTCTTAATTTTTAACTTTTTGACTCAAAAATATTAATCCCTAAATAAATCTTTAATTCAAACAAAAGTGAAATGACATAAGAACCAGAAGTTTAAGAAAACTTTAATCATACTGTGCCTAAGTAGTAATTAAGAAAGTATCTGCTCCTAGTTAGAGGTGCAAAGGAGTCGAGCTAAACCGAACTTTGCAGTGTTTGAGCTTGGTCATTTATTAAACGAGTTTAAAAATCGAGCTCGAGCTCGGTTCGTTTGTTAAGAGTTGAGCCCTGAACGAGCCAAGCTCATTTCAGTAACTAAACAAGCCAAGCTATTTCGAGACAAGACAAGCTTTAGAGTATTGAGCTTGGCTCGTTTAATGCACGAGCTTAAAACTCGAATCCAAGATTAGCTCGATCCATAACGAGTCGAGCTGAGCCCTTAAATAGTTAAGCACCGAACTACTCGTAAACAGCTTGGTTCGTCTGCAACCCCTTATCTCTAGTGCATCAAATTTGATCACATAGATTGTCAAAAAAGCACCACTTTGATAAAGGGCCAGCTGGCCCAAAACTAATCCGAAAAGGTGGTCCATGGGCAAGCTATGTTTTAGTGTCTCCATATGGTGGTTTGGACATAAGCCCACCAATCCAAGAAAAATGAAAACAAATACTACCAGCTGGTGCTTTTTCAAAAGAGAAAGGGGCAAAGTTCCAAGGAGTCAATTCACATTTTTTTCAAAGAAAGCAAAAAGAGAGTAGTGATGATTTTCAACCCTCCTCTTTTGTAATTGGACTATTTTTGTTTTGCCCTCGTGGATGTAAAGCTATAATATTGACGTTTAATCCCAAAGGTTAGTCCGGTTGGTTGGTGAGTTTGTTCCCCACACAATTAATCAGGATTTAATTCTTGAGGTCAAGTCGCAAGAAAGTGATTTCTTTTGAACTCCTTGGTCCAAACGTGAACGGCCTCCTTTTGATCGGACTAAGGAGGAAATTTATTAAGGCGCATGTAAGATGGTCGGACAACCCTGACTGTCGACAAGAAAATACTTGTCCTTCCGTTCAGTAGTGAAGTTTCCTACATGGATGAAAGGAGAGACATATAAATAAGTATAGATCACAAGGCACTCTGTTATATGGATGACAAAGGAGGTTGTGAAAAGTAGTAATGAAAGAATTAAAAATAATACCAGCATGACATTTAAATAAGTATAGATCACAAGGCACTCTGTTATATGTGTATTATTATACAAATACAGTATATTGTTTCCCTTCTAATGTACTGTACATCATTCTCTCTTCCCAAACCTTTTGAGACCGTTTCCAAGGCAAGAATTTTGGTCTCCCTTTTTTGAATAACATAACACAAGAACATATGAGGGCGTGCAAATTTGTATTTGAAAAATAGTCCTAGTAGGAGTAGGTGGTGTTCCACTATCAAAAAAAAAAAAGTAATTTTGTTTCAAAATAAGGTAATTTCAAATTCAAATATAATGAAAATGAAAAATAATTTTTTAAATTTTTTTTGCACCGTTTAAAAGATCTCGATGAGATCTATCAAATAAGATCTATATTGATAAAAAAATTATTTGCATAAATACATAATTTTTAAACTTGAAAAACTTTCTTTTTCTAAAAGTGTTTTTTACTGTTAATCGGGAACAGCCTCGTATTATTGGGATACGAAAGCCAAAAGAACCCCCAAAAAATATCCCCAATTGCCCCTTCCCAAAGCATCAATTATGCTGTGGAGTATAGCAAAATTCCCTTTTCCCATAACTTTTCAATACTGTACAAGAAATGAGTTAATCAAAACAGGCTTGACAACTGAGTGAGAATCCCAATGGATTTGTTTGCCCCCATCTGCAACCAACATCCTCTGCTTCATTCTTTGCTTTATGAGAGAGATAGAATTAAGAAGGGCAAATTTCACTGACCTCTCCTGAGGTTTCTAACACCAACAGATACCTCTCTTCAGATTTCTGAAATATCACTAATTTTCCCTGCTTTTGTTGACAATACTAATATTGCCCCCTCCGTTACTTCTCCGTTATAAAAATTGACAGAAATTGCTGATGTGTGATGATATCAACATTGTATACCAAATACGATACCTTTTTTACGCTTCCTTCCCTTTTTGTTTCTCCCACCTCACAATTAATGTCTTATTAAGGTCCCGTTACCACTAACAAAAATCACAAAAAACTTAACGCATTTTACTAGTATCACATTTCCACTAACAAAAAATATTAAAAACTTAACACATTTTACCAACTGATTTTCACTAACAAAAAAGTTTTACCAACTCAACAATTTTTTCACTCACATACCCAGCAAAATAAAATTCACTGTCGGAAAATAACTTGACATTTCTCAAACAATTTATTCATTACCAAAAATACCTAACAATTTTTCAACTACAAATAAAAATCTGCAGATTTTTTACAACCGAAACACCCCTAAGAACAAAATCTCTCTTTTTTCTACTCCAGAAAAGCTAAACTGCATCTCCCACCACCATATCTCTAATTCAATCAAATTTTGAGCTGACCCTTATGAGTCAACTTTAACCCAATCGAAAAAAAGAAAAACACCAACTCGTCCATGAGAAATTCGTTTCTGAAAAAATTTGATGTCCCCAGCATTTCTGCTTGGGAATCAAAATAGAATATCATAAAGTTAAAATTGGTGATGTTGAGCTTTGATATCAGTGATGGAGTACCAGGAATTCATCGAAGCATATCTCAATTTTGAAAGCAGTGTTCGAATTCGATGGGCTTTGATCTGAATGAATTCAAAGCAAGATTTGAGACTTAGAGGTTTACAACTCCTTCCTAAGATCACAGGTTTGGAACCTTTCAAGTGGGATTAGACCCCCAAAATTAGTCGAGATACGCATAAGCTAACATGGATTCTTGAGTTATAAAAATGATGGTAATAAAAAAAAAATACTGGTAGACAGTGGCCCGTAGAAGTATTATATGATTCTCTTTTCTAAGCCAGTTTTCTTCACAAAGTTCATCAGTAGGACCATTTTTCCTAAATTTTTTGTTTGGTATTTTTTTACTTTTTGTTATTTTTATTGAGGGGTTCGTCGTAATTTTTAGGATTAATGGTCTGTCTCAACAAGAAGAACAAGAAAAGTGCAAAAAATGTGAAATAAAATTTGAAAAAGTTTATACTCCGTATAATACAATAAAAACAAATTAACAATACCAGTTGTTTGATTTTTTTTCCGTCTCAATAATTTTTATTTTTTTTTTGCTTTTGGTATGACATTATTTTTTAGACTCCTCTCACTAAGAAGGATGATTAATCGAATCTAATGCAAATTCAAAAAGTGGAAAAAAAAACATCATTTAAAAAAACTCAAAACTTAAAGGGAAATGGGGTGGCAAATGGGTCAAGCAATTACTTCAGTTCTCTTTAAAAAAATGACCAATTACTCCTGTTATGATGTTGATTTAGTTTTTGATATGATGGATTCATAATTACTACTGTAACTAATATTTGAGGAAGATGACATGAAAAAGTGTCCTGCACAATGACTCAGGTATTGTTATTAGGGGGTATTCTGGTCTTTTAAACATAGTAGTTAACGCCATCTGATGCAAGTTAACGACAGGGTGAGACTTGATATTGTCAGCAAAAGCAGGGGAGACTTGATATTGTCAGCAAAAGCAGGGGAGGTCAGTGATATTTCAAAAATCTCAGGGGAGGTCTCTGCATCTATTAGAAACCTCAGGGGAGGTCAATGAAATTTGCCCAATTAAGAAACATAGCCAGTTCAAATTTTAAACTGGAAATTGCTATAGCAACTGACGAGGGGCACCGACCAAGGGAACCGATGGCATGTAGGGCCCACTCTGGGCTCCGCACAAATAATCGGATCCGTTTAATAATTTTAAAATAAAAAATCGAGTGGTTCTCAAGAAAAATCAGCTCAATTCGATATGTGTAAATGCTCAATCCAATCACCAATTTTTTCATAGAGATTTCAGATCAGTGAAAAAATAGAAGATTAGATTGAGCACCTACACATATTGGATTGAGTTAATTTTTCACGAGTCCACTTAGTTTTTTATTTTAAAATTGTTGAACGGATCGGATCATTTGTGCGGGACCCGGAGTGAGCCCCATGTGGCGTTGGTTCCCCTAGTCGGTTGTTGTAGCGGGCTCCTTTTAAACTCATAGAAGCAAACAATTTTTGCCAAAGGCTTGTGTGTGCTAGAGGAACTAGTGCAATAACTTTGATGTGCAATATTGGGGGACGTTTCACTAAAAATTTTGGACTATAAGTTATTGCATTTTGTCGTGTTGTTCACACTAATCCACAACTTCTTCTTTTTCATTTTTTTATTTCACCCACCCATATACCATCTACAATTTATAGGTTAGTGGAAACAACTTGACATTTTTGAACAACAAAAAGTTGTCCATAATTTATTGGTTAGCATAAACACCCCCCTTAATCTTTTCGTACAAGTATTTTGGCTTAGTAGCACAAAGCTATGCCATTCGGAGCTCGTTGAACCACCCGACTTGGGAAGGAAACAAAGTTGCATGCTGATAAGCTAGCTAGGTTGGGCGTCAATCAAGAGGATAAGATGGTTTCCCTAATCATCCTACCACACGAGAGCACCTTGCTGGAGGCCAATACGGCTAGAGTGTCCTTTGACAGAGTCTAGTCTTGTATGTTTTCAGGTTTACCCAAAAAAGAAGTTCAATACAAGTGTATACATGTAGTACTTAAAAAGCCATTTTACCTTCACAGTTACCATCCCTCTAGTGATACAGTGGCTAACTTTCTTTGACTGCTTAGTCCACTAAGCACCCCCTGAGAAACAATTGGACTCCACCATTGGTACGTTCGTTGTTCTTAATCTCAATCCCATATATAGGAATGCTCACCAGGAAGAAATTTTCTTCTTCGAAAGGCATCGAGCAAGAAATGCTCGCATTGTTGGTCGACTGGAGATGGGTGCAGGCCTCAATTCGACGATTTAACTAGTCCTTAGGGAAGAAGAAGTACCTCTCCCTCTTGCAGCCGATGTCTGGACAGCGAGACTATCTCTTTATAAATGGTGAATTTTGTCTTCTCCATATTGCTATATCTCGAGATTTACCATTTTGTGCTTTATGTCTGGGACTCTCACACCAGCTCAAAGGCAAAATAAAACATGGGTTTTTTTAGAGCTTGTGAGCTACGACCATCTGTCACTTTCAAAATTTCCCAAATCTAAACATAAGCACGTTTTGTTTTGTTTTGTTTTTTTTTTTTTTTTCCTGTATTTCCTTCCTCGCTAAGATCTGAAAAGTGATACCGTAGTAAAAGGTTTGAAATTAAGGTGAAGGCGAGGAGGAACCAAACGGTCCGGACGGTGACTGTCGACGGATGTCGTCGATCGACTTGATTTCCCGTGTCTACCGGTGCTACCAATTGACGAACAAGGCAGCCGCATCCGCGACTCGATCTTTTCCGGCAATGAAGATTATCAAAGCCAGGCTTTCATTTTCTCTCGGACTATTTAGTTACGTGCATCGAAAGGGAAATCGCAGTGAAATTTAGTTTGAAGTCAATCTTAGATGATTTTCGAGTACGTCAATTTCACTTTCATAGATTGTTAAACTACTTTCTGTTCCATTTAAAATTTTGTTTTTGCATTTTGTTTGACTATGGAATATTGGAATGCAAAGATATTGGTAGTTAACAAAATGATTTTGGCATTTAACTTTTTGATAAATACACTTCAAAACTTGTCTTTTAGTGTTTCAAAATATACATAGCATATTTTTGAATGCACACATTTGATAATTTTTGGGTTGTATTTATCATAGAGTGGAGTGACAAATTTTGATTAGAAAGAAATTTGTGTTGAAAAGTAAAAATTAGAGACACTAAAGTAAAAGAAAAGAAAGTCAAAAGAAATTTTATTTTCTTACTTGTGTTTGGTTAAAATGAAAAATTTTGTAAGGATCATGCAAGGAATTTTTTTTTTACTAACTTCCCCTAACATAATTTATGGATCATGATAGAAAATGAAAAATTATGGACATAATGGAAAGTGTTGTAAATTATGAAAACTTTCACAAGAAAATAAAATTCTCTTGTGTTTTAGCAAAAAAGTGGATGCTATGTACTCATATTTTGATCAGTTGTACAAGAAAATTCACTTTCTTGTATTTTCATGTTAATTAAACACCCGAAAAGTATCATTATTTTCTCTTTCTTACATTTTTTTTTTAATCACTTTCACACTATTCAAACAGGCCCTATTTGTTTGGTAAGGAATAGAAAGATATTTGAGATTAAATCTGAATGGAAATCCTAACTCCACCATTGCCTAGCTTGCCCCATGCCCATTTACGAAGGCTTCTTGAATGCTATAGTGCAGCTGGTGCACTACAGCGTGTAGTGCGGCACACAGACCATCGATCTTATCAATCAACGGTTGCGATGTGCTTTTAAAACTATTACTGGTACTCCCTCCGTCCCTTTTTTAAAGTCCGGTATTTCATCTTGGGTTATCCCTTAATAAGTGTCCATTTTGTAAAGTTAGTAGGTAAAAATTGGTGAATTTTCCATTTTGCCTCTAAAAATAGATTCTATTTTGAAAATTTAGTGAATAAAAGTGTAATGATGATGTGTAAGTAGGGAAAGTGGAGGAAGAAGTTGATGTGAAAGGTATAATGATGATGTCTTTTTAATAAGTTGGAATTACGAAGCAGGACACTTAAAAAGGGACAGAGGGAGTAATAAGTATCTTTTACCGGTAACAGATTGTTTTTAATCTGGACCGTAAATTAATGAGATCGATGGTTATGAGCCATCCTACATGCGCACTACACACGAGTGCACTACAGCACCTCCGACCCCAAATCCTAGCTCTGTCTTCGATTCTTAGTGAATACACATGGGATATACAACTCGCGATGATCTCGTTGTCATCCCAAGTTAGAAGAGAAGCATAGCAGAACATCTGATATTAGGGCATGTACACCAGATTCTCCAAATGCCTCTTTTAGGTATTTTACCTAGCAAAATGACCAAAAACTGGCATGCAGCAGGTA
Organism: Rhododendron molle; assembly: GCA_025413875.1. Lineage (NCBI taxonomy): Eukaryota > Viridiplantae > Streptophyta > Magnoliopsida > Ericales > Ericaceae > Rhododendron > Rhododendron molle. The sequence goes on from CM046396.1 coordinate 33,184,718, forward strand.
GCTAAAAGGTGAGCAAAAATACATTTCTCTACCATTGCTCGGTATATACCCCGAGCAACTGTTCACGAGGAATCCTTTGTATATTATTATCCATTGACAGATTCTCTCTCTTTTAATTTATCTGCTAATATATATGTAACGACCCTGATTTTTGGTAAATAAAAATTTCATTAAATATTTGAATTTTATTTTAATTGATTGGATTGTTTTAAAAATTTCTTTTAAATTTTAATAATCCGTCATAATTAGATTTGAAACTTGTAAAATTGAATCATTTTACTCCGGACAATTTAGTCCTTCTCCCATGACTAGTATACTTGTAAACGTACTCGTATATTTTTCCTAATAAGTAAATAATATCTTTAAATTATATTTCTCGACTGGAAATCCTACTTGGCAAGTATAGTTTTAACCGATTAGTTAGCAAACCCAAACTACCGTTTGGCTTAGTTACATTTCTCTAACCTGGAGTGATGCATCGATGCCGAAGTGGTTAGTAGAAATTTTTGGTCTTTACCTTGACCGTTGGCTTGACTGCCTTGCTTTGGCTTGGCTAGGCTGCCTAGGCATCGGGTCGCTGTTAGGCCTGCCTCGCCCAGGCATCGGGTCTCTGTTAGGCCTGCCTCGCCTTGGCGTCGGCTCACTGTCGGGTTTGCCTCGCCTTGGCGGCTCAACTGTCGAACTGCCTTGCCTTAGCGTCGGCTCGCTAGCTAAGCTGCCTTGGCGTCGGGTCGCTGTCGAGCTGCCTCGCTAAGCGTCGGGTCATTGTCGGGTTGCTCTGCCTTGGCGTCGGGTTCTGTCTTGGCGTCGGGTCACGCCTTGCTTTTGCTGGCTTTCTTGTTTGCCTTGCTCACGGCCTTGCACGAGCTCGCGCCAGCTGCAGCTAGCGGGCCACCTTGCCAGCAGCCCAGCTTGCCAGCTAGCGGGCCACCTGTACCGACAGCCTTTAGCTGGCCGGCCAGCCCAGCTTTGCTTGCGCAGCCTTTGCCTTGTAGCCTGTGCCTTGCCGACAGCCACCACTTTGCTAGCGGGCTGCCTTGGCCACGCTCACGCCTTGCCTTGGCGTTTGGCACTGTCGGGCTTTAATATTCCGTTATTAGACGATTTCCTACTAAATAACCAAAATACCACTCGAGCAATGAAAGCCTAGATTAAGTATCGTTAGTCCTTAACCAATTAGTTAGAATAGCCTAATGCCCACTTAGCCTAATCACTTCTTTATCCATTGGACGATAAGTGCTAGGGTAATCTTTATCCATTGGACGATAGATGCTAGGGAAATTCTTATCCATTGGTTAATGGATATAAGACTTGCCAAATAAGATGACAAGACTAGTCTATGATCTTCCATGATGGCCTAATTCAATAGCCTTAAGCCTAAAGAGTGAAAGTGACATTACTTGGCATGCCACCAAGCATGATTTGACAACACAAGGAGAGAGAAAGAGAGAGAGAGAGAGCTGGCCGGATGGATGAAGAATGAGAGAAGTGTGTGTGAGTGTACCTTGACACTATTTGACAACTTGATTGATATACTATTGCATGACAAGACAAGTCCATGGACCAAACCATGGGAAGATGAAGAGAGAGGAGTTGGCCGGCCATAGGGGGAGAAGAGAGAGAGTGAGTGTACCTTGACACTATTTGACCTAGTTACAACTTGGTTGAGGTGACTATTGGATGACAAGGCATGACATACTTGACATGACAAGTCCATGGATCAAATCCATGGAAGGAGAGAGAGAGATGGGATTCGGCCAAGAGAGGAGGGAGAGAGAGCTCAATGTTTGGCTATAAATAGCCTCCTCACTTCTCATTCAACTCACACCTCAAGCATTGCTTCATCTTCTCTCTAAAACCCATTCTGTTTTGCCCAGGCAGCCTACTGTCCTCCAAAAAACTCCATTTTTTCTCCAGGCGAAAGTCGTTTTTAGGAACAACGTCCTTCACGAAAGTCGTAGAGAATTTCGAGATCTTCGATTTAGACTCAAGAACGACCTCATTCGGCCGAATATCGACCGAGTTATCGCCACCCGAAGCTCAGTCAAATTTCGGATTTCCAAATTCCAGACAGCTTACTGTCACTCCCTTTATCACCATTTTCTCTGGGCGAAAGTCGTTTCTAGGAACAACGTCCTCCACGAAAGTCGTAGAACACTTCGAGAGCTTCAATTTAGACTCAAGAACCACCCCAAACGGTCAAGAAATGACCAAGATATTGCCATCCAAAGTTCAGTGAAATTCTCGGATTTTCAGTCCAGACAGCTTACTGTCACCTCTTTATCACCATTTTTCTCCGGGCGAAAGTCGTTTTTAGGAACAACGTCCTTCACGAAAGTTGTAGAAAACTTCGAGATCTTCGTTTTAGACTCAAGAACGATCCTATTCGGCCAAGTATTGACCGAGTTACTGCCATCCAAAGTTCGGTCCAGATTTGGAAGTTTTACCACCCGTAGAATTTTTTAACTAGCATATTCAGCCCCGACTAGTTTCGGATCAAGGTAAATTCTCCTTTACTTGTTGATCCTAAGTATATGTAGATTAATCTCAACTCATTTTCTCTAGTTATGTTGTTAAACTAAACGTAGATTGTCTTGAACTTTAAAAATATGGTACGAAACTTGACGTCGAATGAATGTTGGAAGTAAACCTTTCTTGCTATTGAAAATATGAACATGTTGAACAAATGATTTCTACGTCAATAAACATATGTGGTCTTTTTGAACTTTCCACAAAGAAAGAAAGAACGGATTTCAAAACAAGAGAAATCGGAAACTTTATTCAAAGTGTTCGTATTTTGATCTTCTAGAAAATTATGAGTTTGTTTACATGTTGTTGTATTACTTGTGGTTGTATAAGGATGGTGATGAGGTTGTTTATAAGATTACTTGCATGATCTTGCTAGTTTAGATTACAATGAATGATTTATATGATTTATGATGAGAAAAGTCCTACCGCGGAATCTATGCATGAGAACGAGACACGAAAATCGAGAAATAAAAACATGACACCTAGGGTGTGGTTGATATGGATAAAAAGGGTTAAAGATAAGGTGTGTTTTAAAAACGCAATGTGGCCGGACTTGCCCATTGTGGGAATGCGTGTTACAAATGATGAAATATTTTCGAAATTACATAATGACCAAATGTGGGTGCATTATGTGAATGTGTGTGTGTTGTGTGCCAATGGGAACCTGGCGCGGCGGAACCATTGTGAGGATACTCGGGAACCCGGCGCAGCGGAACCGAGGTTGGGTGTGTTTAAAAATGATTTTGAAATGCAAATGTGTGCCAATGGGAACCCAGCGCGGCGGAACCATTGTGAGGATACTCGGGAACCCGGCGCGACGGAACCGAGGTTGGGTGTGTTAAATGTGATTTTCAAAATGTTGATTTGGATAATGAAAAGGATTTCGGAAACGTTGATGAATATGGTGACACGGTCTACGATGAGTCGCGTAGGAGAAACACATACAATGCAGACACCAACGTTAGACTAAGGAATGTGGATATGTCGTTGTTAATGCCTTGTTAAACATTTATGTATTATTCCGCTGCTTGTGCAAGAGTTGGTATGCTACTCTTATATTCTGATATTGGTAAATTATGGGTTAGCGGGTATAGGATTATTTTGCTGAGCTCTTGTGGCTCATGGTGTTACCTTTGGTGACCCTGACATATTATATCGGTGGCGACGCTGGTATAATGTGTCAGATTTTGTAGATGATCAAGATGAACAGTACACCTTGGAGGCTTTTGGAGCTGAGGAGTTGGCCAGGATGAAGCCGCAGGCGGAGCTGTAGTTAGGAACCCTAGAACCCTTCATTTGTATAAATATGAAACCGTAGTGGGAGTTATGATGTAATAATGAGTCAGACTCCATTTGATTTTATCAATGAAATATTTATTTAACGTACCCAAAAATCAGAGACGTTACAATATATATATACTGCAATTTGTATTATTTTCTAATATTAAATGAATAGAGAGGAAATTATAAAGAGGTTGCTGTGGTGTTGAAGTAAAAATGGATAGGTAAAATAAAAATTGGACCTTTTTGAGTAGGTATTATACCTAGTATTGGTGCACTTGCTCTTGTCGTGTCGTGTCGAATTTGACCCCTGTAGAAGGGACCTTTACGTTGATCCAGCCACTGTATTTAGTCCACCTCATGTCACAAACCTTAAAAATCAGGAAGAATTCAGAGAACAAGATATGAAACATCATGATTTCGATGGATAATCTTTTCCAATTTAAGTCAAAAAAATCAAGCCTTGTAATTCAAGTTTCTGAAGATAACAGAACCGCATGTGTGCATGATTCAGGGTGAATTATTGGGTGCACGATCAAATTGTCGGTACGTGACTATACCACCACTCAAATCTTGTTTCATCATTTCAGATTCTTTTTTCCTTTTTCTGCTGTCCCCTAGGGCTCTGTTTGTTTGGACGAAAATGGTAAAATATTTTATTTATTTTTCGGTGTTTTGTTATATAAAAAAATGAAGAAAATATTTTACATGTAAAATATTTTTCATTAATTAGATGAAAATGATTTATCCTCAAATCTTCCCTAATTTGTTTTCCGAAATGAATCCGATGTCTTCTACTGCAATTCTCACTGCTCAATTTCCTCAATCGTCAGTCCTTACCCATGTTCAATTTCAATATTTTCATATCTCTCCACCGTTTAAGCGTCCCTTTCCTCTCTACACTATTTTGTCCCTTTTTTTGAAAATATTTTTCAAGTACTAACCAAATGCCGGAAAATAAAATTTTGAAGTTTGTTTTCTGAAAGAACATTTTACTCCCTCCGTTCTAAAAAGGATGACAATTTTTGAAATTTGTGTCATTTTTCATTACTTATATATATTTCAATCTATAATTTTTTTCACAAATTTGAAAACTTTGTATTATAGAACTAATTGAGAACTATTAAACAAGATCTACATTATCTATTTTTTGAGATTCATATTAAAAGATATAAGGAATTAAAATTGAAACAAATATCAAAAATTATCATCCAATTTGGGACGGAATGAGTACATAGAAAACATTTTTGTTGTTTACTATTTTACATCAAAACAAACGGAGCCGTACTGTTTTATTTCCTTTTTTTTTTGTTGTTTACTATTTTTTTCCAGTTATTTTTTTTATAACAAAGTGTTTGGACCAGCTAAGACGCACTTCGACTAATCCTAGGAGACCAATTCCACCGTCTACTGGCGAAGGTTCCGATTCGGTAAGTTGAGGGGATGAGCCAAAGTTTATTTGTGAGCTACTTTCTTTAGTTCCTTTTTTACATCTCTTTGGTCAAGTAAATAAGGGCCGATTTAATTTGAGTGAGAGGCCTAAATACCAATTGTGCATTTTCATTCTTCTACAAATCCTATCCCAATCAAGAGCACAGGATTACCCTTTCAGGATTTTCAACATATTAATTTTTCTAATTCAATTTATCATCTATGGGAGCTGAGTCTGACGATCGTATTTCCATTCTAAGAAGAAACAATCTTCAATAGTGTGATTTCAAGATTTGTCACTTGATCAATTGAAGTTTTTGCAGATGGGAATGCAACCCAAGATTTCAAGACAAATAGCAATGTGAAAGAAACAAAGAGTAGAAAGGGGAAAAAACTGAAGCAGGGCTACTTTTGTCATCCCTCCATTGTTAGCCAAAATCATCCAAAACCAAGAGTAATTGTTCTGATATTACTGCTATACATACATGATAATGATAAATATACCCCAACAACCATATCTAATATCATGCTAAGTTGCACCCCTCCCTCCCTCCTCCCCAATTCCCAAAAAGATTCAAAATAAACCACACCCTCATTCCCCCTAGACTTGGGGAATCAAAATAAACTTCCATTACCTTATGGCTTAAGAACCACTACTATGTTCTAAACATAGAACTTCATTCAATTTCCTTCATAATAGGTACCAAATTGGATAGAATGAAACTCTGGTGGCCAAACTCATTAAACTCTAAGCAAGTAAATGCTAAGTTCAGGGCCTCCATGGCCATCAGGGTTCATCATGTAGAAAGCTTCAGAGTCCTTAGACCCAACAACTCTCTCAAACTTGGCTCTCATGTACATGAGCTCGCCCTCGGACCTACCGGCTTCGTTCCCGCCCCCCGGCAGCACACCGGCACCCATCGTGACCGGCCCCACCGCCTTCAACACCTTCCACTCCTCCGGCCCGCATTCGCGCCTCACCGCGTACCCGCATTTCTTGCCGTTGCAAAATGTCCTCCAAATCGGCTCTTCCAGTAACTTGACACCTCTCTTCTCTGTTCTCTTCTCGCACTCCATCGCGATTCGGACCAGCCCCGAGGCCATTTCCCGAACCAGCACGCTTGTGTGCGTGGCGAGTTCGACCATAAATGCTGGACCCAACTTGGGATCCTCCTGGAACGCCAAGTGGACGTGCCCTCGCCTGTACCCAAACAGGGTCCCCACCACTCGGGTGCCGAGACCTGATGGACAATGCGACCGCCTCTTGCTAAAAACAGTAAGAGCCGATCGGAGCTTAGAAACCGCCAGTTGTGGCAGTTTCCTCCTCGGTGCCTTCACTACAGGCATCTGTGCTGGCACCGAGGGGTCAAGCTCGTTAACTTTCGGCTCCTTCTCGTAAGCGTGCGAGGAGGAGCTGAAAGTAAGGATTTCTTCCTCGTCGTCATCGTCTTCATCTTCGATTTTCTTATTCCAGTGGAAGTATCTCCTAGAGAATGAGAAGGAAGAGTCATGAGGGGAGTTGGCTGTGATTGTCTTCATATGGGAAACAAGAAAAAGAAACAAAGAGAAGAGCCAACCAACAACTGCTTGGAGATGGGTAGGAAGTGTATTTAAAGATAGAGAGAGAACTTAAAGATAGAGAGAGATCTAAGAGGAAAAGATAAAAGACTAGGATTTGGTTATGCCCACTTCTACGTAGGGATGATCTATCCTTGGCTTTTTCTAGCCCCTTTTGTCAGCCCTGTGTTAATGAGAGAAACTGCAAAAGAGAATCCTGACAAAAGGAAGGTGAGCAGCCCCCACCAACCTGTATCAAGAAAATGGAAGTGAGAGAGAGAGAGAGAGAGAGAGTGAGAGAGCAAAAGAGAGCCGAGACAAGAATAGAGATGAAGATGGAGGGACAAGAGCAGAAGTGCTCTGTAGTGAGGAAAGCAGAGTAGGGGAATCTGAGGGGACAAGGGTTAGCGTTATATCTCCATCTTGGGTGCGTCTCAGCTGACTGCTGAGAGAGGGGTCGCTCTAAGGTTTGTCCCGTTAGATAGTGGATTTGCTTCCTAAACAACTTATTAGAATTCAATTTCTATGATCAATGCTGTGTTTTGATTGGAATTTGAAATTTTTTTATGAAAAATTGTAGGGGCAATAAGTGAAGACAGATAGAAAGAGAAATATTAGAAGTAGGAGGAATCTAAGGAGAATTTATGAAAAAATTTTTGAAAAATTCTTTTTGAATTGCAAAAAGAACAAAGCACAAGTCATAAAAAAAAAATTCTTATGAATTACTTTGGGTCACATCATCGGCAATAAAGATGGAGAGATTGCAGATGATGTGACCCATAAGATCCAAGTGGGATGGTTCAAGTGGAGGAGCGTTACTGGTATATTATGTGACAAGATGACACCCAAAAAATTGACGGAAAAATTATATAGAACTGCCATAAGACCAGCGATACTTTACGGGACAAAATGTTGGCTTATTAAGAAACAACAGTTGAGCAAAATGAGTGTAGCGAAAATGAGAACAAGGCTCGGTTTGGGACAACAAGTGATTGAGACATAAGACTCGATTTAGTTTGGTTTATGAATTTCTTAATTTTGGAGCAAACCTTAGATTAGACCGGAGAGATGATTAGTTTTTTTTTTTAATATTTATTCGTGGGAGATAATAGGTATTTGTAAACTGGTCAAACATCCCGAACCCTGTTCGTACGTGTGTGAGAGAGAGAGAGAGAGAGAGAGAGAGAGAGTGAGTGATAAAGATATGACTTGCATTGGAAACTATGAGGGGGGCAGGTAAAGGCCACACCAAACCGTACCCACTAGGGAGTTTAGGACCACCCACCACCGCTGCACTTTAGTCGTTTTATACCACCACTTTCCCACACCACTAGGACTGAACCAACAACGCACGCATATCCATGGGCCTCCTAATTAGCCACCACAGTACATAAACATGAGGCCCCCCATTTGAAAAATTATTCAAAGATGTTTCGCATCATGTGTTTTTTCAACACTCTTTTCCGGTATACATTCCCGTGGGGTGACATTTCGCATCACCATGTGTTTGCCTCAGCACTCTTCTTCCGTATACATTTTCTTGGGGCACAGTGTTTAACATATGCACCCAGCATGAATGTGTATTGAAGAAAAGTGTTACGACACTAAGTGATTGTGTCCCAACACCAGTAAATAATTACACTCCCCCATATTGTTTTGTATTATTCCCTTTATTAGTAGTGCTTTTCAGGACGTGTGAACGATTGTTATTACTCTGATGGCTCCAACTATATTTTCCAAATCAAATGTTTTACTAGATTATAAGAGCATGGTAGACTTTGGGTTGTCTTTTATGTACTTGCTTAGAGTTTAATCAATTTACTTTCTTTTTTTTTAATTTTACCTACTCAAATATCTTTCAACTCCACATAAATCCTATCTATTATCATCTTTTATCCTTATAAAATACTACTATTCAATTGCAATACTACTTTTTTTCCCTCTATCTCCACAGTTCTCTATCCAAAATCAGAAGACCCAAACCCACCCACAAATGGACTACCATAAATCAATTAACCCAAAATTTGAACCGTACAAAATTATTCCTTGCATGGTGGGGTGAGGAAAGGGGAGGTGGAAGTGCTGTCGAAGTTGAAGTTACGGGTGGGTAAGGGTATCATTATGAAGTGAAGGAATTAAGGGGAGGTTAGGAATTCTAGGGATGGAGATTTGTTAAGAGAGAGAGAGAGAGAGAGATACTGAAGAAGAATTAGGGATGGCAATTTCGACCTACCCGACCCAACCCGATCCGTTCCCCGCCCCAAATGGGTAGGGGATTCGGGGATTATTTGGGGATCGGGTAGGGTATGGGGATAATTTTTTTAAAAAAGTGGGGAACGGAGAGTTAGTCCCCACTAGCCTACTATATATAATAATTATATATACATAAGTTAGGGTTCCCGAACCTCATCCCACTAGCCTACTATATATATATATATATATATATATATAATTTTTACTTTGATTCCTGTAGTTGGACTGTTTTGTGTTAAATGGTAGTACGAAACACTTTAGTACATTTTAGTTATTGTACTCCTCCAATTAACCAATGAACAAATAGTTCATGTCAAAAGTACTACATGAACCGTTTTTTTAGAGGCTTTCTGTTTCCCAAAACTTGATGAAAGTTGAAATTGACACTGATTATCAATTGTAATGGCAGCCTAGATTGTATTTTTTTTTTTTTTGGAATTTAGTTTCATGGTTTTTATTTTCTAATGGCATGTGACTTTTTTTTTAAAAAGTTTTGGAATCTTTGGATCTCCGATTCCCCGCGGGGATCCCCGTTCCCTGTTTAGGGCGGGGATGGAGGGTAAAAATAAATCCCCAGTGGGGATCGGGGCGGGGATGGGAAAGGATTTGGGTTCGGGGATCGGGGACGGGGATAGTGGTATCCATCCCCGACCCTCCCCGTTGCCATCCCTAAGAAGAATGGGAGAGAGAGAAAGAGGAGGAGAGAAACTAATTGTTTAAAGAATTGCTCATGAATAGAGTGACTCGGTAAGAGGTAAGAGCAAGTACACCAGATGATGTATAATGCATTTTTAGCTATTTTACCTAAGGAAAACACAAAAAATCCAACTGAAGCAAATTCTATAAAAAGGCATGTATTTCTCATTCGTGAACAGTATCGCTACTTCTACCGAATTAGATGGTATAAGTACTGTTCATCATCTACCCATTAAAAAATTAGTTTCTTTCTCCTCTTCTCTCACTCAGAGCACTGTTCAACTTCTCTCACTCACTCCCTCTCTCTAAAAGTAATAATATTTTAATAAAGAATAGGTTAAATAAATAGTGTTAGTGTAGTATTGAAAGAGAAGTGAGTAACTAAAATGAAAAATATGCACTGTTCAAAAGTATTTTTAGCAAATTACTGATAACTTGCTCTAATAATACCGAACTTTTCCATCTAATAAACTATTATACCTTTGTCTTTTACTACTCTGGTGTAGCTTACTTTTGTGATTTTCATTCTCTATTTTAGCTATAACTCATATACCTATATTGATGTACATTCTCTTAGTAGGATTGTTTAAGGTACACGTGATCTAGTACGGAGTAATATTCTTACAAAACAACAAATTCACTATGGACCATAAGAATTATGCTGGTTTAATGTGACCTTTCTTACAATATTACCAACTATTGATAATGCCACTCCCTAAATTTATAATATCATGGCAAAGTCAATTTCATATAGGAATTGATAATGCCACTCTCCAAATTGACCAAATTAACAACCGGACTTCTCCTTTGGGAGGGGCATTATAAATTTCCTATTCTCATCGCCCGGGCATTATAAATTTCCTATTCCCATCGCCCATGCTGTATCTGATCTATGATTGAACTCCACTAGCAAATTACTGTTTCTCCAGTGGGTTTGTGCGAAAAACCATTAGGTACTCGCAGAAAGCATCCCCCCTTTTTATGGAATCATGACGAACATGCATCGAGCCTATAAACTTCTACTACTATTTCAAAAGGAAGTGCTGGCTACTCCACATAAGTGTTTGTTTGGAAATTACTAGTCGTCTAATCCTTCAAAAAGATCTTCGGTTCCGTTCTCAATCTTCGCTCTGCGCTCGCACTTTCAAAATCCTTGCACTCACCAAATTTAATTATTTAAGAGGTTTTTGCAAGACGCTTTCACGCCCCCACTCACGGTTTATGCGACTTTAGGTTTGGAACAAGAGGAAAGGAAAATACAAAATACAAAATTCGCACAATAAATTCTCTAATTTTTCTACAACAATAAATTCCCTAATTTTTCTTCCTCTTCTTTCCACAATTTTCAAACTCACTGTAAAAAAAACAACAGCAGCTGCGATTGAATTCTGAATTTACGTCGTTTGATCTGATCCTGGACGAGGTTTAGTAGACCGGATAGTGACTCAGACTGATTTAGCTTGGTAGTTTTATGCAATATGTTAACGAGACCTCTAAAACTGTTCAGTACTGAATTGTCTTTTATACACTAAAAACTTAAAACATAAGAAAATGCTTTAAAAGTTTGGTTTACTTTTGATTCCCTTTCTGGGGAAAGGGGTTTACTTAGACGAGTTTTAGTCGATCTAAACACAATCACTAGGTTGGTAGTTTTCTGCAGTAGAGTAGTGACTTGTATAAGAAGGTTTATTAAAGAGCTTTTTAGGAGCCGAACGACGGAACGAGTCAAGCTAGAGCAGCGTGATTTATATTTTAACATACCTAATGCCACCCTCATGGATAGCAACCACATATAAAGGTCAAGCCTGGTTGAATTTTGAGGATGCATGACCAGTTCTGTTAGACCCACATGAAACTACTTACAAGTACGATATCTAAGGAGCTAAGATGACAATTTTACCTTTCGACCTAATCTGGTTAACAGATCAACTAATCATCAGCTACAACCGGCTGAAGTTCTAAATTACTGGTAAAGCAGCTCCATAGTTCCCCACAGAATCCTTAAGTTGATCTACAACCAACAACTAAAGCTCAAGCGAAGGCGGTTTGAGGTGACCTTCAAAATGGGAAGTCATCAGCTCCTAAGTCATGCGGGAATTGCGGGATTGTGGGTTAGGGTCGAGGAAGGGGAAACCAACAGTTACCCTGCTTGTTATTTGCCTACTAATATATTTATGTTGGCGGTTGACCTTTGATCAATTGTTCGAACACTTCATGAGAAACTCAGAATTTGCTGACCTGGTGCACTTTTTCCTAAAAAATTGAAGACTGATTTGAAATTTTAAGAACTTTCTTTGTTTATTCGTTTCGACCTCAGGTATTGTAATCCTTGAAGGCAGGCTCTCATTAACGGCATCAACCCAGTATGATTAGTATCACGCTACCAGGGAAACATCAATGAAATTCGAATTAAGTACTTAGTGGAATAAAATGAAGGGTTCAATCGTAAGGAAGAGATCCTGATGGAGCCACTTAAGGTGCACTACACCCTGTAGACCATTAGCAGACCATAGAGACCCCTTGACCTCTGAACTTGGGAACAAAAGCCGCAATCATTTCTGATTGGAAAAATACGTACGTTTCCCGGCCATAATATAACGCAATGTGCCATACAAAATAGTTGCCAAATCAGGGGTAACATGAAAGCAGTTACCTTGATATCCTGGCGGGTATCCTAGTTCTCCAAGAATCTAGCGGACCAAGCTCCTGAATGACATGAGAATAGGTTTAATATTCATCAAGAAAATTTACAAGTTGAACAGAGACATTAGGATATGTACACAATCAGAAGTTCCTAAATACCCACCTTCTGCTTAGTTGCAACTTCCACATGGACCTATCCTGTATAATCATTGTCACAATGGTTGACATTGAACAATAGGAAAACAGTAAGAGGTGGTAATTGAACAACACAGAGAAATGGATATTGCTGTTGCCAATATAGCAAAATCGTAAATAGTAGTGTTTGAAATCCAAACATCTGCTAGACTAGCATACAAAGGTAAGCAGAAGCAGAAATGGCAATGGTAACATCGTCTGTTAAAGACACGCTATGGGAAAGAAGCAGCAAGAAATCTTAAAGTAATGGAAAAGCTTTGGAGGAAACTTCACAGTTTAGACGGATTAGCTCCTGACCAAAATAAGCCACTATAGCAGACTTGTACTATCAGTACTTGTTTTTAGTCAAGCAATGGAGTTTAAAGCAAATTTTCAAATGATTCCTGCCTCAAAGAGTTATTAACGTAAAATAAAGAACACCCCCGTTTTCAATAACTCTTTTCTCAAGCAATGAATTTTACTTTCATCTCAGACATGGTTGAGTAGTATAACAATGGGGATTCAATAAAATCTTTGAGACCTGTTCCATCAAAACTGCATAAGGAACACGCTTTTAGTTCTGTACAGAAGACCACAAACAAGGACAATGGTGACATAGATACACAAAGTATGAGTAGACATGCTATACAGTGATGAAATTAATATTGCAACTGCTCATAAGCTCCATTAGCAACGTGCGTTGCTGGTAATAACCCACATGCACATATTATGATCATCACCATCATAAGCTAATTTCACACGCCTAAAAGTGATTGGTTTCTTCCACACATTACAAATTTCCAAATGGTCAAATCCAAGAAAATCACAAAACATTCATCTCTAAATAGACTAGTTCAGTACCCCAACGGACTCCAATAACACCACGGATAAAAACTTAAGTACATAGAAAATCTGCTAGCAGTAGGATATCTCAACGTCCAATGTTATTTCTGATCAGCTGGGAAAGGATTAAAACCACCCTGAATCATAGTTTCTAGTGGTCCAAACATTGGTTTTGGGAGGCTGTTCCAGTCATACCAATCCCAGCCACCACATTTATTGGGCTCAAGATTTTGGGCCACTTGATGAGGATCTGCCAATACTGCGCGCATAAAGATGCAAACAAGATGTACAGGTAGTTTTGCTTGTTCGGTGTAGAAGTTGTTAGTGACCGTCAAGAACTCTATCTTCTCAACGTCTAAACCAGTCTCCTCCTTCACCTCTCTGGCTGCACATTCCTCAAAGCTCTCCCCTGATGACAAAAGTTGCGGAATAATATAGGTCAGTAAGAGAGTAAACATATGCATCACAAGTGCATTATAACCATCGGTAGTATGAGAGACTTGAGAATAACTGTGAAGTCCTAGGATTAGTTTATGATTCTTGTTGGCTTTGAACGGAGTTTCACCTGCAATACATATAAACTACTACTATTTTCTATAAGGGAACAGAAAAAAGAAAAACCTTTTTTAAGGATTAACCTAAATCTCCTACAATTTTACCTGCGGATTGCACATTCTGTGCACACAACCAAAGGTTTCATCACTCATGAACAATGATGTATGTTGATGACATAGTTTAATTGATTTGAACTAAACAATTGAGGCTGTGTTTGCATATTAGAATGGTCAAGGGAAATAAAAATCTCACGCAGACCAAATTGTTCATACCATGGGCAACCAAAACAAAAGATAATAGTTTCGAGTTTCGACAAACACCACAAGTATATGTTCTCATAAGTTATCAATTCAAAAACATTAACCTCCAATGTTCATCGAACCAATAGATCCGCAAATTGGACATTGCATAAAGGTTTGAATGTATTTAAGAATAAATCCTTAATAAGGGACAGAGTAATGTATGTAAGCACTTGCTAGCTAAAGCCAACCCAATCGATAGACACAGAGAGCTTGGTGGGATGGGTTTGGGGGTTTTCTCACATTGCCTCAATCAGTGCTCCTAAGGAAAATCATTGAAATCAATCCAGTTGCAATTGAAGAAACATTTGAATTTAACAAAACGCTACAATCACAGCCAAAAAACTCAACGATATGTCTAAATTTATCCCTTTGAATCTCTGGCCGCTAAAAGCCTAGTGGTAGAGGCTTGAGACTTAGGGGTTTGCTCCTCTTAAGTTCTTAGGTTCAAAACCTCATTTGGGGCCAATCCATATAGAGCTTTGCTTTGGCTTAAATTGGAACTCCCGCAAGTGTGCAGTAGGCTTGGTCCCCAAGTATTAGTCAAGGTGGCAAAAGCTGGCCCGGACACCTGGGTCATCAAAAAAAAAAAACCTACTAACAGTAACTCGAAATCTATGGAACCAACCTTTTGAAATCGATCCTATTGCACTCGAAGGAACGCTTGGTTTTAACAAAGAATACAATCACAGACAATACAAAGTTACAAACACAGGAAACAATACAAAGTTACAAACACAGGAAAAATTTATCCCTTCGACACTTTGGCAAACAAATATATGGAAATTTCAAATCAAACCAAATGTTTGATGAGAGAGAGAGAGAGAGAGAGAGACCGAACTCGAGGTGGCCGCCGGGGAGGGCAAAGGTGTTGTAGCCGATGGAGGTGAGTCGCCGCCCCAAAAGCACTTTCGGCCGGCGACCCTCTTCCTCCTCCTTCAACAAGAACACCGCCACCCCAACCGTCGGCACCGGCGGCACCGCCGCCATCGGCGACCCACTCTCCGTTTGGGAATCACTTGTAGTTATCATTTTGGGAGCGCTTTCACTGGCCATTTTGGAAGCGATTGGAGGGTGCCTCTGTATAGCTTTCTTTATGCTACAGTATGGGATTCGTAGTGGCAGTAGGTAAAGAAAGTTCTCCAAGAACAGAGCACCACCGGTTCTCAATGTTCTTGTCTTGAAAAACGACAGCGTGTGTTGCATTAGTCCATTAGCAATGTGGTGGGCTTTATAATACCGGTTTATTTCCTTCCAGCCGTCAGGAGTATTGATTGGGCTACAAGAAAATTGCGTAGCCCACATTTATTGACTTCCCGGTCCAAAAAGGTAGGCCCGTGGCTACCTAAAAAGGCTAAAATGCCTTTAGTAGGATCCACGATACTGCATCCATGAAAGAATTAGACGGTTCATATTCACGAAATTACATGAATCTGGTTCGTCCAATTTGTTTCATGGACAATTTTCATGAATCTAGTGTTATAGAGTGTACCGAGCTTCTTCTATCAAGAATGGTAAAAGGTAGGATGGGGACACTAAGAATTGGGGTGAGCGAGGGCTCAATAACATTTGTACATCTCTTCTTCTACGCTAATCTCCATTTTATGAATAATAACAGTCTTTAATTATGTTGGCGCTTCTGCTAGCTCCAATAAAAATGTGTTGCAGGTGGAGTGGTAACTAAATTGGTAGGCATCATATATATATAAGATCAAAGGTCAAATTTTTCTTTAGGTCACAAAGACCCAAAATCTGTAGCCTTCCTTTGGGAAGAAGGATCCTCTACTTTCAGATTATCCATAGGGATTAGATTGAATTTCATCAACTACAATGAAACAATACTCATACAGGGCATGAAAAGTTTCACACATGAACAGAAAACTCCATAAACAAGTAAATAGAAACGGAAAGAGAATAAATCTACATAATAAGGGAGAATTGTTTTTGAATATTATCTTTCTATAAATCCTAACTATTGATTTGCTTCATAAATTCTACGGCTCTCCATCTCTCTCTCAAACAATATTAATTGCACAATTACCACTAATTAGATTTCACGTCGCACCGTGCCTTTAGACACGAACAAACCCTAATCCTTAATAAGGGACAGAGTAAAGTATGTAAGCAATTGCTAGCTAAAGCCAACCCAATTGATAGACACAGAGTTTGGTGGGATGGGTTTGGGGGTTTACTCACATTGCCTCAATCACTAGTCCTAAGGAAAATCATTGAAATAATTCCAGTTGCAATTGAAGAAACACTTGAATTTAACAAACACTACAATTATAGAAAAAAAAACTCAACGATATCTCTAAATTTATCCCATTTAATCTTGGCGACTAAAAGTCTAATAGTCGAGACTTGAGACTTAGAGGTTTGTTCCCTCATAGGTTTTGAGATTTAAAATCTCTCAAGTGTTATTAACCATATAGAGCTTTGTTATGACTTTAATTGGAACTTCTGCAAGAAGGCGGTGAGATTGATCCCCAAGTATTAGTCGAGGTACATGAAAAATGACCCGGACACTCGAGTCATTAAGAAAAAAAAAAAACTACTACCATTAACTTGAAATCTATCGAACCAACATTTTGAAATCGATCCTATTGCATTCGAAGGAACGCTTGGTATTAACAAAGAATACAATCACAGACGAAACAAACACAGGCAAAATTTATCCCTTCGACACTTTGGCCACTGAAAAACCTACAAATACTAAACTGAAAAGCATCAAAACAGAATGCGGAAATATCAAATCAAATGCACTCGGTGCTTGATGTGTGTGTGCGTGAGTGTGTGTGACGCAGAGAGAGAGAGACCGAACTCGAGGTGGCCGGCGGGGAGGCCAAAAGTGTTGTAACAGATTGAGGTGAATCGCCGCCCCAAAAGCACTTTCCCCCGCCGACCTTCTTCCTCCTCCTTCAATAAGATCACCGCCACCCCAATCTCCGTTTTGGAAGCACTTGTACTTATCATTTTGGGAGCGCTTTCACTGGCCATTTTGGAAGCAATTGGAGGGCGCCTGTATAGCTTTATTTTGTCTTTCTTTTTTTTGCTAAGCTTGCTTAGCAAAAAGGGTGGAAGAGCGGCTGACCGGGCATAGCAACCCATTCCTGGGCATGACCGTGAAGACTCCAGACCAACGGCAGATTCCGGTAAAAACCAAAGAGCCATAGCAACTACCGTCCCACCGAAAGCTACCGGGCCAAAGCGGAGCAGCCCAGAAAGACTGAATTTGAACAGGCGTAATTAGAAGTAAGAACAGAGCATCAGCGGTAGTCAATGTTCGGCCTTGAAACGAGGGCGTGTGTTGAATTATTGGCCATGTGGTGGGTACTGGTTTAATTATTTCCTTCCTGCCGTGTGGAGTATTGATTGGGCAACAAGAAAATAAGTAGCCCACAATTTGACGCCCTGATCCAAAAAGGTTGCCCCGTGGCCACCTAAAATGCTTTTTCTTACTAGCATTTTATCAAGAACGTTAGGAGGTAGGATGAAAATAACAAAATTTGTACTTCTCATAATCTTCTCCATTTTATGAATCCATGCACAAGATCGAAGGCCAAATGTTTTTTTGACATCATAAAATACCCAACGGGCTACAAAGACCCAAAATCCAAAACCCTCCGTTGTGAATAACCATCCTCAACTCAACTTTTCGGTTATCCATAGGGATTAGGTAGGATCTCATCAAATACAATGAAACAATACCCATAGAGGGCATGCAAGTTTTACACAGGAACAGAAAATTCCATTAAATGAGATAAACAAGAAGAACCAGAAAAAAGAAACGAAAAAAGAAACCTATTGTCGTTGGAGCTGCCGCTATGGATCTGGCCGCTTAGCAATCTGACCCTAAAACTTCACAAGCTCAGCAGATATGAGACCCCTGAGATTGGGATTGGTGCCGAGGGAGGAGGATTTGATCCTCTGTCACTGTAATCGATGGAGGTTGAACGGTGGCCGGAGGCAGCGAAGGGCTTCGAACGGACGAGATCGTGAGATAGAGTGGTGGCCGACGAGTAAAGAGAGGCGGGGGTGGTGGTAGAAAACCCCCCGCCCCAAAAAAATAAATAATAATAATAATAATAATTATTATTATTATTATTATTATTGCTGGTGTTGTGAAGAAGAGATTGGGTTATGGCACTTTTAAAGAGATAGAGGAGAAGAATTCGGCATTTCGTGTTGGTTAGGGACAAATATCATTACCACTCCCAATCAATATGGGATTCATTTCCTTAACATTCTTTCTCATGTGTTTGAGGTCGATCTGTCACATGTAGGCACTTTTTGGATCCTATCATCGTGCAGTCATTTTGCTGGTATGTCATCATGGGATGTGAATTGTGAATTTTTATAAAATATGGGGTGAAACGGGTCCCGCTTTGATACCATGTAGAAACTTTATGTCTATCTCAAAATCAATTAGTAATAAACGGAGAGGTCCCAGATGTTATTAAGTGAATGTGAGATTCATTTCCTTACGAACAACAACTAACATTTCTTGCATGTTCAAAAATAACAATAAATAAGAATGTGTTTTTGTAGCTCAAGATTGGCGAGCCAAGGTGGAATCAACATGCGGTATAAGAATTGAAAGTTGTTGGAAATTTTCGGAGTAAGGTGATCGAATGAACTTGGGCTTTCTGAGCTCCTTCACTTCCCCATCTTCATGGCAGGAGTTTTTCCCCTATTGACGGCCTGTTTGGCTGGGTCCTTAAGATCCAGCATAACCCTTTCCCGAATAAGGAGTTCAGGCACCACTCTATCTCTTGTGTTTGGGAGAGGAAAAAAGTTCTTCCTTTTCTCCCGGATTTGGCCGACGCAGGGATTCCTACTCCCCCTTTGCCCGAATTTGTAACGATGGGGGTACCCCAGTCGTTGGCTAATCAGGGTGTTTTGGGACTGTTTTGCCCTCACAAATCCGAGTGGGGTGTCTTCCTCTATTCCTCTCTGTAACAAAGATTTAGAAGAAGAAGAAGAAGAGAGAGAAAGAGAAGTGCTGTTCGTTTTGGAGAAGTAGCTGGAGAGAGGTAGAAGTCGTAGTGATGATCGGAGCAAGAGACGGATTGCCGAAGGGTGATGATCAACGGCGGCGGACAGAGAAGACAATGCGTTGCAGAGGATGGGGTTTTTTCGAGAGAAGAGGATGGCTTTGAGAGAAGTACTGTTCGTTTTTTGTTTTTCGGAAGAACAACAAAGGGGTGTGGGTGGGTTTCGACTGTTCTAGATCTGTATCGACATATACATATACATATATACATGTTATTTAATATTTTTTCTAATAAATTATGGCTCACTTTTAATTTGTTTCGGAAAAAATATTTTTCTAAAATAAAATTAAGTTTAAACATTTGTGGGGGCAATTCAGTCATTTAACATATAATCCCATCAAATCCATACTTCTTAGGAGGTGGGTCTACTCTTCTTACATATCCACCCTCAAATCCACCCTGTTTCTATGCCCACTCAAAATCATATCCTCCATCCAAACGGGCGGTAAAGGTACCACATTCATGACCCGAATTCAATTCAGGGTAGCAGTATTTCAAGGGTCTCTCTTACGGCTATGTAAGGAACATCCCGTTTTCAAAATTCTTCACAATTTTCTAGGTTCCATATATTTAGAATTCTGTGAATTTGTTCTTGGAGGGGGAGGGAGGCAAACAAAGTTCAGTTTGCCAATGCTGTTCACGGTGGTGTTCTGTGAGTTGTGACTTTAGCCAGCAACACCATTCAGCCCGAACACCATTCAGTAGGCGGTGAATTTGTTTTAAGGAGATATTGTGTAAAACACAGTATTCGGTTCACGTTTGTATCGTCATTTCGTTACAGTTTATCCATTTCATGTATGTAATCGGTATTTCGTTCATCTTTTCAAACAGAATTGTATTATGGAATTTGCCGATAATATTGAGACTTTCTCAACAAAAGTTGTTCATCCTAGGTGTCGTTGGCATTGGTGCAGACGTGCAGTGAAAGCCCTAGAGGAAAATTCAGTTGACAGCAGAAGTGGGCATCGCATTGCATTCGAAGCGAGGTACTTGTAAAATAGGAATTGATGAAGTAGTCTTAGTTTAGCTAAGGTTGATGACGTTATTATTATTATGTTTTAGTAATACAGGGTGTTCCGGGCAAGTTTACATGCACCTGGGACTATTCTTTGTAGTCCCTCCCACAGTCGTTGCACACGCTGTGTTGCAATCCGGGTTCAGGAGAGTACATGTGAACAATCGGAAACGCAGATAACCGGTCAACTACAGTTGCCTTCAGCTCATTTTCAAAACAGATTTCGTAAGGCGGGTATATTTGATTCTTTTCTGTTTGTTTTTTTGACAGGCAAGGCGTGCATATTTGACATGGTTCACACTTTATTAATACAAAATGTACACCAATCAAGCCTGCCAATTTTCATCTGAAGAGGGCTCGTTGATTGTTTTTTTTCTATTAAAAAAAGGCCTTGATTATGATATTATTGGCCAGTAATGCGATCCATCGATAACGCTACTTTCAGTGACCAAGCAATCATCTAGGACGGTGAAGGATCGAGATGGGGTTTCTGTCCCGAAAACCCTTGTGTCTCTGTACCGAAGGGTTTTTCGGCCATTGAATTATGTGATTTTTTTTAATGTTTTAAATCCAACAGCTAAAAAACCACTTGACAAAGAGACACAGAAATTTTTGAGTCCAGATGATCCTGCCTCGAAGGAGACATAGCTTAGGTTTTGGTTTGAGTTGAAAACGATGGCTTGCCTTACTAACTTAACTATGAAATAATAGCAACATTCTAATCTTTCATGTGTTCATTTGTAGACGTGGCATATACTAAACGTGTGATGCTGCTAGTAAAGAGACTTTGTTGTGGTACATAACAGAAATTCAGAAAAATATACAAAAAGCAGTGTGCATACAGCCACTTGCATATTAGAACTCGAACTAGCTCCAAGGATTAGTCCGGTTGATTCGTGGGTTCGCTCTCCACATAATTGACTAGGGTTCGATTCTCGTGAATTTTTATAATTCCTGCATAGATCATAGATGGCACGTGACGCATGTCTTTGATCGGACCGGAAAGAAAATTAATTGAGACGTGCGTAAGCTACCCGGACACCCTCTGCATGGAAACCCAAAAAAAAGAAGTGGACCCAAAAGTATAGTCAGGTTCGTTTTCCACAATTTTTGGTGGTCCACATTCCATATATAAGCAATTGGAATGGAACCCCTTTTTGGAGCAATACGAGCCAAGTCTCCAACACTTGCTCCTCCTCAACCGAAAATAACTTATCTGTAAATTGGATACGTAGTAGAATCGATCCCCAAAGGTTTGAGCAGCTGTAGTTTAGCTATGGGTGATAACCCACCACCCTCTGGTCCTTGTCATCTTCTGTACTTCTCTGTGTCCACCCCATCCATCGCAATACGAAAAACCCGCCTGCAAAACTGCAATAAGGCTGTTAGACACAAATATTATGCACATAGATCACGCACAGATTTTTGTGTGAGACTAGATCGTGCACAGATTTTTGTGTGAGGCCCACTATGGGTCTCACACAAACAATCTGAGCTGTTTATTAAATGTAAAATATTTTTTTAAAGGTTCCCGACTTTCCGCGAAAAATCAATTTCAATCCAATATCTATAAGTTTTCGATCAAATCATCTAACTTTTCATTTGGATTTAAGGATAATGAAAAGTTAGATGATTAAATCGAAAACTCATAGATATCGGATCGATAAATGGGCAAGTTATGGTGTGTGAGGATATGGAAAGCCAGACCTCTTACTTGTTATTGAGCTCTTTGGGGCGAGATATTCATCTTCTTTGATGTATCAGTTGAGTTGTTATTATTAATAAAAGTATGCTATCGCTATGACAAAAAAGAAGTATGTACTGGTGTCTTAACAACTTGATTTTTCACAAAATTATGAAAGATAGTGACTTATAAGATAAATAGTTTGAGTGATAAAAATTTCTCAATGGCTTTAATAATCACAGGAGCATTGAATTAGACATTTACTTTCTTCTTCTTTTTTATACAAAAAACAGAGCGTAGGACAAAGCCTAACTTTACACTCAATGTACATTTTGCTTCATCTTTATACAAAAAATAAAAAATAATACATGGACTCTCATTAAAGAGTGCCGATCCATTCAGGACGTAATAGACTTGGGAAACCTCTGTTGGGTACACTCATGTGTTTGTGTGTGAGATGTAGGGGATTATTCCCCATGTGTTTTGGTTTTTGTTTTGACTGCCAGAAGGGCAGTGGGTGTGTGGGTGGTTTAGAGTGTGTTTTGTGTGTTAAGTGTGAGGTTTGAGAGTGAAGAGAGGGTTTTTTGTAACTATGTTGAGTAATTAATATAGTGAAATTTTCCCTACTCATTGTGTGTGTGTTCCTTGCTCAATTATGGCTTGATTGCGCGTGTGTGCTTCGTTGGTGTGGTCTTGGGCGTGCCCCAACAGTGGTATCAGAGCTTGGGTCACTAGAGAAGCAAGGTTTGGTCGGAAAAAATGGTTTTCGTACTGTTTTTGGGTGGGTTCGAAGTTCGAGTGTTTGGATTCACGATCTGAGCACGGGGTTGTGTTCGTCTTGAAGAGAGGAGTTCGGTTTGGGGTAGCACATCGCGAGAGGAGCTCGGACGTGACCGGAAACTCGTTCGAACGGCTACGGGCAGAGACGAGTGGCTGCGAGGTACGTTTTTTGAAAAGCCCGTACTCGTTCTTTCTTGGATTGAAGTTTGGAGCACAGGGTTTTGTTCGTCTTGTCAAGGCGAGCACAGGGGTGTGTAGAACGTCGCCGTTGGAGTTCGGGATAGCCCGAAAAACACATTCGATCGCAGCGGGCGGAGTCGGCGACGGGCAGAGAGGTTGTTTTGAAAAGCTCGAGGTCGTGGATGATCGAAGACGAGTTTTGAGCATGGGGTTTTGTTCGTCTCGAGGAGACGATTCTGGATCTGTAAAGTTCGTCGTCGGAGGTTGCGAGGGTGGCCCACACGCACCGTTCGAAGGCGGCGCGTGGCTAACGGTGGCTGGGCACGTGCTGGTCAAAGGTTGAAGACAAAGCTGACGTCATCGGGTCAAAGGGTTCGCGGGTCTGGGTCAGGTCAGAGGTCTGTCCGGGTTGGAGTTCGGGTCAACCCGAGACGGTTTCGGGCGGTACAGACCGGTTCAGGAAGAATTTCGGCCGGTTCATTCCGATTTTTGGGCTATTTTTGGCCCGTTCATATCGGTTTTGGAGGTTTCCGGTCCGGTTTAGACCGGTTCCGGCTTGGTTTCGACGTTTCGGATTCGTTTCGAGGTCTGTTTGCAGTGATCAGGTTCGGATTTTGCTGTTTCATGAATTTCAGCCTGTTTTTACGTGTTTTTTGAGCTTTTGGATTAGTTTCGGAGTACCTAGGGTTAATTTATTGCGTTTAGCTTGTTTTTGGGTTATAAAACAAGATGACGGAGGTTGGTGTTAGTGTGAATACGATGGTTATATTGTCAGTGACAAATTATGTGGTTTGGAAACCACGAATGGAGGATATGTTGTCGCTAAAAGAGTTATATGACCCTATTGAGTACAAAGGAAAGAGACCGGATTCGATTAAGGTTGAGGAGTGGAATAAATCGAATAGGAAAGCCGTAGCAATGATTCGACAGTTTATTGGGCAGGATGTGTTTCACCATGTAGCGCAGGAGACGAATGCTTATGCTTTGTGGGTGAAGTTGGCGAAGATGTATCAATCGAAATCATCTCGAAACAAAGCGCTTTTGATGAGGCAACTTGTGAATTTGAAGCTTCGTAGTGGGGATTCGGTTGCCGTGCATTCGAGTGAGTTTCAGAGTTTGGTGAATCAATTATCTAGTGTTGGTTTGGATTTTGATGATGAATTGCAAGCTCTTTTGTTACTTAGTTCGCTTCCGGATGATTGGGAGGTCTTGGTAGTTTCCTTGAGTAATTCTGCGCCAGATGGAAAGTTAAGTATGAATTTAGTGCAAGATGCTTTGTTTAGTGAGGAGGCGAGAAGAAAGGGAATGGCCAAGATGCATGTTGATGAGTCGCAAGCTTTGGTTTCCGAAGGAACGAGGGGGAGAAATCAAAAGAGATGAGGCAATTCACGTTCGGGTTCACGTTCGAGGGATCGTGGTGAGAAAGGGAGTGTGTCTTGCTTTTATTGCAAGAAGGAAGGTCATATGATTCGAGATTGTCCAAAGTTAGTCAGTCGAACTTGCCATTATTGCAAGGAAGAGGGACATATGATTCGGGATTGTCCCAAGATGAAGGGTCAATCGAAGGAAGCTGCGGTGGTCCAAGATAGGGATCTTATGTTGGTCGAGGAAATGACTAAAGTTGCGAGAGAAACGGATTAGGTACTTGACACGGGGTGCTCATATCACGTTTGTGGGGATAGGAGAGAGTTTTGTAGCTATGAGGCTTTTGATGGTGGTGTTGTTCGGATGGCGAATGGTTCGAGGAGCCGTGTCGTTGGTTAGGGGATAGTGAAGTTTCGCTTGCCGGATGGAAGGTTTGTGAGGTTGTCGAATGTTCGTCATGTGCCGGGGGTGAAGAGGAATTTGATTTCGCTTGGAGTGCTTCATGGTAAAGGGTATTCATTCTTGGTTAGTGAGGGTATTCTTCAGGTTCGGCAAGAGGAGCGTGTGATGCTTGAGGGTAGATTGATTGATGGATTATACCGCCTTGAGAGTTCCGTTGTGAGGGATGATATGCGCTTTAGAAGTTCGGTTAAAAGAAAAGTGTGGCGTGTGAAGGTGCAAGCCAATGAATTTTTGTGTGAAGCGCATTGTTTGTTGAGTTCGGATGGAGCATCGGTTAGTGGAGTTGGTGAAGAAGAATTGTGCACAAAGAGAAGGGTTTCTTTCGCACAAGATTTGGTTTCCGATGTGTTTGTGTTTGCACCCAATGAAGAGGTAGAAGGCTACCAAGTGAGGAGGTGCGAGGCATCCGTTAAGGGGGTGCGAGCTATCGAAGTTTGGGATCGTGGACGCTCCGGTCGAGGAGCGAAGAGATGATCGTCTTTCCACTAGGGTGTAGGGGGTGATTGTAGGGTACACCCAAGTGTATGTGTGTGAGATGTAGGGGATTATTCCCCATGTGTTTTGGTTTTTGTTTTGATTGCCAGAAGGGCAGTGGGTGTGTGGGTGGTTTAGAGTGTGTTTTGTGTGTAAGTGTGAGGTTTGAGAGTGAAGAGAGGGTTTTTTGTAACTATGTTGAGTAATTAATATAGTGAAATTTTCCCTACTCATTGTGTGTGTGTTCCTTGCTCAATTATGGCTTGATTGCGCGTGTGTGCTTCGTTGGTGTGGTTTTGGGCGTGCCCCAACAACCTCAATTTCATAACACAATCATGTGTAGAGTGTTTGTCAAAACTTTTGAACGTAAAACTTATTTTCCGTGTGTATATATATATATATATAGTCAATCTCTCTTAAGAAACACCTTATTTAAATAAAATGCGGACCTCTCTTTTCCGATCGAATTTCGATGATTTGAGCCGCTCAATATGTTCAGAACGTGATTTTAAGGGTATTTTTGAGAAATCAACAAAAAAAAGACCGGGAAGGATTTCATCCAAGCAGTTTTTATTTAAACCGTTTGATAAAAAATAAACAAAAACTGCTCGGATGAAGCCTTCCCGGTCTTTTTTTTTTGCTGATTTCTCGCGAATACCCTTAAAATCACGTTCTGAACACATTGAACGGCTCGGATAATCGAAATTTGATCGAAAAAGGAAGGTCCGCATTTTATTAAAATAAGGTGGTCCTTAAGGAAAACTGATTCTGTATGTATGTATATATATGTGTGTGTGTATATATATATATATATATATATATATATATATATATATATATATATATCGCTCGAACCGGTTCGTAAATCATAACTCATTCCGTCCTCGAGTATAATACATGGATCACTATATACAGCAACGATTTTTGGGATGAAAATGTAAGATCTTCAGTCCCAACGAAATTCTCGTGGATCCATCCCCGTATATTTCACCACCCAATTCCACATATCTCGGCAAAGACCCAACACAAAACCCCCCATTTTGGTTTTCATTTATGAAACATTTCAAAATTTCTACAACTTCCATTTCTAAAACTTTCAAAATTCTGTTCTGGTGTCCATCCCATTCTGGCGAGCAGCAAGAGGCGGCGGGGAGACCCAAAATGGGATTTCGAGAGGATTTGGCAGCTGGGCAAAGTGTTTGGAGGGGCGTCAGGGGTCAAAACAACAATTAGAAAGCAGATTTGAGGATTTCGAAATTTGTCGAGGGTCGCCAATGGCCGAAAAACATTCGCCGGTTGTTGACAAGGATTGGGCTTGAATCGCTGGTGGTCGGCAAGGATTGGGTTTGATCTGTCAAGATCTAAATTTAGTTTTGCTTAGTTTTATTCTATTTCATGATAAATTATTTACTTTATTTACCATGAAATATGTTTTGTCTATATTTCTATGATTTCATGGTTAATTATATCAGTCGAAAACCCTATACGGTGGAAACCCATACTAGTCAGAAAATCCAATCCAATCCGTCGACCATTGTTGCGTATTTCGGTGGAGGAAACATGATTTTGGTTTATTTAGTTTTATTCGATTTCATGATAAATTATTTATTTCATTTATCATGAAATATGTTTGTTTCGAAATATTCATGAAATTAAAGAAAAGATGAAATAGTCATGAAATTAAAGAAAAGATCTGGGGTTTTTTTTTTGAGAAAACATAATTTTGGTTTATTTAGTTTTATTCCATTGCATCGAAAGATCAGAACAGTTCATGATGAAGGCCTTTGGCCATCAGTTTTGTGGATTATAGGTATTGGCCATCCAGACATGATAAAGTGACCATGTTTTATGAAATTAACATGATAAGTTAATCACATTTTTTCATGTATTGATAATGTTAAAATGCCCACGTATTAACCAAAAAGGTCATATTTTTAATTGATCTTATTCCATAAAATATGGTTAAATTACCATCAAAACAAGTGTTATCGTGTGGGAAAATGACAGCCAAGAACGTGTTTTGATAATTAATACCCGCCAAGGATATTTTCAGCATTAACAAATGTTCTCAGCATGTCCTTGGCGGATATTAGTTATCAAAACACGTCCTGAGCCGTCATTTTCCCTTATCGTGATTAGCGTTTTATGGTTAAATTACCATGTCGATTCAACGTTTCAAGACCATTCGTAATCTAGCTCAAAACCGATTTAAAAAAACATGACATTCTCCCAAAATATTATCATTGAAATATAAAAGTAATCAATCATATTAAAATTACCAAAAAATCATGAATTATGATTGTTTTGATGCAATTCAATTTGAAATATAAAAGTAATCAGATAAAAAATCAAAGTAATCAATTATATTTAAATTTATCCAATCCCACTGAATTAGGAAAATAATCCAATCCAATCCCACTAAATTGGAAATATATATATATATATATATATATATATATATATATATATATATATATATATATATATATATATATATATATATATATATATATATATATATATATATATATATATATATATATATATATATATATATATATATATATATATATATATATATATAACACACTAAGAAAATGAAAACATAAGCATGAAAAAAATGGATGGATAAATTCTTACATGGTATAAATAAAGAGGATGGATATTTAAATATACCGTTCCGCATTACACCATACCTAAGTAAATTCTGATTATGAGTTTTGTCATAATCCGGACTTTACAATCTACCATCTATAATTTATAAACCAAAAAGCAATTTGTGGCAAACTCCGCTTTATTGTGTGAAATTATAATTTTGTCATTTCATGTAAACAAAATAATAAAGATTTATTATAAAATTATAAATGAGAAATTATTCTTTCTTTTTATCGCTACTGTTATGCATAATGAGAAATTATTTTTGCACTCCACTTGGCATAAAATTATAAATGCATTTTTAAAAAAAATTGCTTAAATTTACACACAACACAATTCTTCTTAAAACACATTATCTACCACCTCTGTCTCAAAATGTTTGTTTAGTTCACAAAATTAGAACTTTAAAATAATAAATACATTTCAAAAAAATACAAATTTTTTACCATAAATTAGAAGAACTCATTGATATCTAGTCAATTGTTGAATTTTCAATTTTTCATGAGAAAATGTATTACTTTTCAGTTATCGATTTGAGAACCGAAAAATATTTTGGGACGGAGTGAGTACTAAAAATTACAGATAATTTAAAAAAGCACACTTTTGTTTGTTAAACGTTTTTCAAGGGGGAAAAAAAACCCCATTTTTATCTACCTGTCCTTTTTTTTTTTTTGAAAAAAACAAACAGCCCATTGACACCGGGAACTTGGACACGTGTTACAATAGGCTTGGTTGGCTCGTACAGTGAAAAAATAACAGCCCCATAGTTTTCTATTTGTTTATAACAGATTAGCCCCATGCCAGTACTCTCTCCAACAGAAATATTCTCCCCTTCCCTTCCGCAGAGTCCCTTCCTCTTCTCAAATCTCTCTCTCTCTCTCTCTCTCTCTCTCTAGTTCGTTAGATATATACAGAGGAAAACGTATCGCATCGTTTAGAAATAGATCACAGTTCACGCATATCGCTTCAGTGCTTGCTCTCGTGTGTGTGTGTGTGTGTGTGAGTGAGAATGACGGACACAACGGACGACATAGCGGAGGAAATCTCCTTCCAGAGCTTCGAAGATGACTGTAGGCTACTCGGTAGCCTCCTCAAGGAAGTTCTCCTCAGGGAAGCCGGCCCCCAATTCATGGATAAACTCGAGCGTAATCGGGTCCTTGCTCAGGTCTCTCTCTCTCTCTCTCTCTCTCTCTCTCATCTTTTTAGAAGAAATAATTAGTCGACTCCGGTTATATATTCGGTTGTAATCACTACCGCACATTGCACGTAGCGTTCGTATGGTGACATGCATTGGCATCTGTGTACGGGAAATAGAGTTTGTTTCTTTTCTTTGTGGATTGGGATTTTTCAGTTTCTGTGGCGGTGTGCTTGTCCAATCTACTTCTGCTAACTCACGCACAAAAATTGCATTTTGGGGAATATGTGTGCATGCATGTACATCTACTCGCTTTTACAGTTTCCACAGTGTCACTAATTTTTATTTCGAGATTCTAACATCCTTAACAAACGACTTGTTAAGGAAATACTATCCCAAATTGCTTGGTATGTAACGGGTGATCACTTGATATAACGTTGGCTTCTCTCCACCAAATAGATTAAGCTTTTGGTTGGATATAAAGTTTCTAGTCGTGTCGCCCGTACATGCATATCAGCATATGTGTGTGTGTGTGTGTGTTCGTGTGCGCTGAGACGATGGGAGTAAGGTACAGGTGGGGTCATTTGCCTCAACTCCCTTTGATTTATCACAAGGGTATTGATTGTTCTTAGTCGAATTTTGTTTCCAACTTGCCTCAAATTTACAGAAACCTTAACCGGTCTCTTCTCTTCGAGAGACGCAGGATACGAATGACGCTATGTACACCGTTCTCACAATATAATAAGCCGTAGGAGCCAATTGGAAAGCAAAATTATGATTTACCAGTATATATCTACCTTACAAATAACCTCTTAATTTAGTTATTTTTTTGGATTAGCAAACAAAAATGTAGCAAAAATTTCTCGCTTCGCCCCTGTCTGTGCGTGTGTCCATGTGTGTAGGCATTGATGCATCCAAGGCTGCATGGGGGGCGACCACACTGGGAAGTTATCAAAAACCCTTGAATTGTAGCTAAATTGCAAGGGTTGCACGCCCAAAGTTGGAATCCTGAATTTGTCCCTCTATATGTGCCTTGATCTGAAGAAATGCGAGAGAACTTTTTTAATCATGACTCTGCTTTCTTCTTTTTGTCTAAAGTTTCTTCATATCTTAATTAGGCTTTCTTCGCTACAATAACTTTTGAGTCTGTCTGTATACACTTTACACCGGCTTTTGCATATGCGTACTGTAGTTGCTAAGAGAAACATTTTGAGGGGTGTTTTATGTGGGTGCAGAGTGCGTGTAACATGAGGCTGGCAGGGATAGAGGATGCGGCAGAGGTGCTTGAAAAGCAACTTGCATCAGAAATGTCCAAAATGACATTGGAGGAGGCCTTGACACTTGCTCGAGCATTCAGTCATTATCTCAATTTGATGGGTATTGCTGAGACACATCATAGGTAACTTGAACTCACATGGTTTGACATGTCACTAACCGCAAATATCCTCACATTTCATATTCCACTCGCTGTCCTTTGGGAGATGTCGGGATATACTTAATCCACCTATGGGGCCGCTTTGTTTGGTTCCCATCTCGGAAAATTATTTTTGATGTAATGAGTGGAGAGAGATAGATAAAGAAAGTTATTGAGAACCGTGCAGGGAGAAAGATATTTTTCTCAAAAATGGGAAAAGAACAAAGATAATATTGTTTCTTTCAAGTTTTGTTGATCTCATATTTTTTAATAGTTCCCGTGCTGAATTCAACTATCCTGTATTCTGTATAATATTGAATTGGCACTTACAATTCTGATTTTTATCTACAAGTCACAGATTGACGGTGTAAATTGTATGCTTTAGTGAAAAAGATCCATCTGGTTTTCTATTGATTTTCAGCATTTTCTGAATAGCTGAATAACTTCGAGAATAGAACTTGATATTTCTGATTTGATTTCGATGATGTTTAGATCCATGAACTATGCATAGGAAACTTTCCAAAACTTTTGTGCCTGATAATATTCCCTTCATGCAGAGTACGTAAGACGCGAAATGTGGCACATCTATCAAAATCATGTGATGACATTTTCAGCCAGCTGATCCAAGGTGGAGTTTCTCCGGAAAAGCTCTACGATACTGTCTGCAACCAGGTCTCGTAATGTTGTTTCTTTTAGTCCTAATCTTCCATTTGAGGGTCACACTTTTAGTGTAGTTATATGGATTAGCTGCTTGATCTCCTCTGTTGTATCAGTAATTTGGTTTCTTTTTTATGCAGGAGGTTGAGATTGTTTTGACTGCACATCCCACACAAATCAATAGACGTACCTTGCAGTACAAACACATTAGACTTGCAGTAAGTTTACGATAAATTTTTTTTCCCCAATGCACTGAATTTGTTTCTCGGAATGGTCAGCTACCATGATACTGAATATTTATGTCAGTTCTTTGGGTTTTGATTGTGAAGCTGGTTTTTCCTTGCAGCATCTCTTGGAGTTTAATGATCGAACTGATCTCGGCCATGAAGATCGAGATATGCTGATAGAAGATCTGGTCTAAATCGTTTGCTGATGTTAACTTCTGTTATTATGCCTTTGAACAATTCAAAACACGAATAATTCTTCCGGATATTGTAGGTGAGAGAGATAACGTCAATATGGCAAACAGATGAATTAAGACGCCACAAGCCTACACCAGTAGATGAAGCTAAGGCTGGTAGGCTACTTGAAATTTCAGTTGTTCTACAACTTTCATGCATTTGTTTTCCCTGAAAATAACATGTACCTCAGGCCTACACATTGTGGAGCAGTCCCTGTGGAAAGCTATACCTCACTATTTGCGTCGTGTCAGTAGTGCTCTGAGGAAGGTTGGTTTTCAATCTATACTTATGAGATCCCTCTATGCATGCAATTATGCTTCTCTCATTCCATGATTTTGCATTTTCCCTGAATTTGTTTCCTCAGCATACTGGGAGGCCACTTCCCTTGACTTGCACGCCGATTAAATTTGGAGCTTGGATGGGAGGTGACAGAGATGGAAATCCAAATGTCACAGCAAAGGTGAGGCTTCTAGAATTTTGATCATTTCAACCTCTACGAACTAAAATTCCCTCGAGTTTCAGAGAAGAAAATGCGCTGTTGTAGTCATCCACCATGTAAAATTTTGTGCCTCATCATAGCATTTTCCAACAATTGTATTACACAAATATTATTAGGGCACATGTGACTCATGGACCAGCAAATGTTGTTCTACAAAAGCCATTATTTTTGGCACTAACGTGTAGGTGTATGTGGAACATGTGGATGCATAGAAATGAAATAAACAAACCAGCAAAAGTTTTGTAAGTGACCAAAATTCTTCAGTCAGAGGAAATATACGAATGAGTGTAGGAGCTCAGGCACTTATTTGGGGAACAGTTAAAGGGGGTTCCTTCCTGTTCCTGCTCATGTTTTCTGACACACCCCTAAACCCCAAAAAAGGCAAGTGAAGTAGATAAAAAGAGAAAGGAAAGAATGGAGGCCTGGTTGCTGTATCTCAATATGTTGTAGCAACTGGTTTTAATTGCTTTTGTTATTCTCCTTTATTGTCTTCTCGATCTCCAGAATTGCTATACTTTTCCAAATAATCTTACTACTGCATTTGGATGTGGTCCTCCTTATAAGTTTAAGAAGTCTGTCGTCTAAACCCCTTCGGATGTGGTAAGCTCTGATTTTTCCAGATTATTGGTTTTTCTTTGTTTACAAATCTTAAAGATCATGTCTTCTTGTATGTCTCCAATGACCTTATTTTCAACGTTAAGGCAACTTGCCAGTACACTTACCCTGCTATTTGAAATGAAGCTTCACTCAATGGAAAGGCAACTTCACAAACATACTGTGGACGTTCAGTAGAAAATTTCTGTTTGGATGCCATAACTCCATGACACCAAAAACCCGTTAGGCCACTTGATTTTTCGGGTACCGATTGTGCGAGTCATATTGTAAGGTGGAAAATGGAAATAGAGAATGCTGAATTTTCATTTTTGATTGTATAGTACCATAGGTCATGAAAATGGCTTATATCAGTTACATTATGTGTATAAACATTTAAGGGTATAATCTTCTTTTGTCTCAGGTTACGAAAGATGTCTCTCTTCTATCCAGGTGGATGGCTATTGATCTCTACATCAGGGAACTTGATAACCTCAGATTTGAACTTTCAATGAACTCCTGCAATGATAGATTGTCCAGACTCGCTCATGAAATTCTTGAAAGAGGTTCTCCCATCTAAGTTCCTTTGAAACTCCTGTTTTAGATGGCGGGGGACGTAGTCATTCTTATTCATTGTGTCCAGATTTTTCTTTCTTAATCATCCTCTACTGGTGGTTGAGCCAATCTTTCTAGTAGGCTATGTGTGGCTTATGACTGGCTTTGTTTCTTTATTTTCGTTCATGGGTGCATTGCTATAGCATTTCATAATTTAATAGCTTAAAATCCTTACAAAGTTAGGAGTCTAGCATATGTGAAAACAAGAGTTAGCATAATGATGTCCCTTAGCTCATGGAGAATTTACTAACAAATTCCTTGCTAGATGAAACATGTAAGTGTGTTCATACTGTTAATTTGAAACTGCAGTTCTTCTATGTTGCATGGGTTTGCATGAAGGTTTATGTATGACCAACCTTGTGGACAATTTTGATGTTCATCGTCAGCTGAGCCGTTTGAACTTATTTGTAGCATTCTACGTTATCAAGTTTACTCGTCTAACCTTTTCCATGCAAAAGTTTGGATGTTAGGTTCAATTTTACTTATGATGTTGTTTTCCTGTTTATGCTCCTGCGTCCTCTCACGAATTGCACCCAACAAGCAAGTTAAATGGAGCCTTTGGAGTTAGTCTAATAATCCTCTATGACTTATTATGCTTCATTTCTTTGTTTGTATGTATATGCAGCATGTCCTTGAAAAAACTGCATGAGGTATGTCAAAACAACTATACTAGATACCTGGAAAGGCACCCATAAAATGAACTGTATGGACGAGATTCATTTTGGGCGTGGTCCACAACACACCAACTTGGAAGTCCTGTGCTCTACGTATGGTCATTTATATTGCGTGGCCACGGTTACGGGTGTTAGGTGCGGGTATATTTTAGCTGTCAGATTCGTCTTGTTGGCATTTCAAAAACACGATGTCACGGAAAGGATTTGTACTTCCCAATACTTGTTGCTACTTTTGCATGCTACATAATCTGAGAAGTGTATGCATAGTTCCATGTTAAACTCGAATGACAAATATTCTTGCTATGTGAATGTCCAACTAAAGATGTCGGATACAAATTACATACCCTTACCCGCGTGTTGAGTTTACGCCGTTAAACATTAAGAAGAGTCCATGTTTCATGGGTTATTCTTCTGGGTAAATTGTACTTCTGATGTTGAAGTTGGTCTTCAACTTTGTATGGACTAAATCATGCCACATGGTAATGGAGGAGGATCTCTTATAGTCCAATCGTATACAGTGTCCCATGGTGACTGTTAGATGCAAACCTACACGTAACTTGATCCTGTCCTATCTGTGCTGCATATGGACTTGCTCTCAAGTTTCATGAAAGTTTCAAGCACCAAACTTGTTTGCTACCTGTTTGACTCAGAAACTTCTGCTGAGGATCGACATGAGAATTGGAACAAGCCCCAAAACTGGAGTCATTTGACGCATCAAGGCCAACAAGTGCCGTCCCTTCCAACACAGCTTCCAGCTGGTGCTGGACTTCCCTCTTGCACAGGTGATTATATGTTTGGGTTCTGCTCCCTATGCATGTCAAGTAATTTTTTCAAAGTTTTTAATTTAATTCTATCCATCTTTACTTTTTTGTTGGGAACTCTGGGCTGACTCAATGGCGCATTATTATTTAGTCCCCTGATGCTTCTGAGATGTACATTCTGTTTTCTTTCTATCATAGAAATTATGGTTACAAATTCACAATTTGGAAATTTCACTAGTTCTGTATCACCAACTATTAGTATCTAAGTTCTTTTTTCCTGATTGGGAACCACAATCAAGTGGAACTATACTAGATGGTTAAGTTTTGTTAGTATTGGAGAAACCTGACTTGGATGTATCTATGGGACGTGTCTAAAAACAAGTGTCAAACAAGTGTCTTGTTGATGGATATACTTTTCAGATTGATTTTCTTTCTTTTTAATTTTAGATACATGAAAGTGTTGGAAACCAGTTGTTTTATTTTCTTCTCAAGATTTTCTGTTGCTGGTCTATCTCTGCTAGCTTCTAGGATCTCTGTGGAGTAATTACTTTTGGCCAATATTGATGCAGGACAGGTTTGGAATAGGGCTAAGTATGGTCAAACACGAGGGAAAGAGACTGTTTTTGGGGCTGTGAACAGTAGACGTGAACAGTATTTTGTAAGAAGTACGAGATGAAGGGTTAGAGAAGGATAGGTCTAGGCATCACACCTAGAAAACCCAAGGCATCACACCTAGGGGCTCTTTAGCATCACACCAAAGAAAAGATTGCGTCACACAATCTAATAGCTTAAAGCTAATTTTTTCATTCATTCAATCATGATTTGCCATAAGGCTTACAATCTTATTTATAACCATTTCAACTTGACTCTAGAACTTCCTAACATAAATAACCTTCAACTAACTTTAGACTTCCAAAGACACATTGAACATAGACTCTTTGACTACATTAATGACATGGAAAAACTTATGACTCTTAGATCAACTAATTGACTCTTCAAGTACACTTAACATTAATGACATGGAAAACCCAAATGACTCTTTGATCAACTAATTAACTCTAGAGACTTTGACTAGATATTAAATAGATATTTGACTTGACTAAAACCCAAAAGACACTCCTAAGAATCCAGCCCATGTCTAACCAATATCCCAAGTAGACCCATGGACAATCCTAACCCTCAAAAATCGGATAATAGCTAAATTACTGGAATACCCTTGGCCACCTTTTCTGGACCGCATCATTCTCCCTTGGTTGGAGAAAACTCGTCCTCGAGTTTTAAAGTATTGGAGTATAAGACTCCATGAACTCCTCCATATTTGCAACCGCATATTGGTATGAAAAGCTTGAAGTCGAGGCCAACCCTTTGTCGTTTCAAACAAAAAGGAAGACAATGACGCTTTTGACTCCACATGTGGATCCTTGAACTTGTCAGGAATGAAAAAGTCAATGGTTGGCCCCATCTCTCTTGTGGTGACATTACTTGCTTGCAATTTGACATTGACCTCGTTTTTTATTACATCAACGGTTGGCGGACTTTTCGGCTTCCCATGGTCACTTGAATTCACCTGCTTAACCAATTGAAGCTCAAGGGGAAACTCTTTTGGCACTGATTCTGGCAACAACTTACGCATCTGTAAAGGCGTATCAGTTTCTGGGCCAGCAATTATTTCCTTCATTTCTCCAGCAACCAGTTCCATCACTTTCTCCACTTCATCCTCTCGAGGAGAAATATTTGGTGTTGCTTGTTTGCAATTCATATGCGAAAACTCAATAGATGATCCCATTGGCGTGACATTGGAGTCGGGAAGGAAAACATCCACCTGCCTTTTAAGCTCTGCCTGCTCCCTTGGATTCATGGGATAAACCGGAAGATTAGTCAATTGCGAACCTGGAATGAGATCTATTGCATGCTGGACATTGTGCATGGGAGGTAATTCATTTGGGAGCTCTTTAGGTGCAACATTAGGAAAATGGGACAGCAACTCAGCCACTTCTGATGGTAATACAGTGGCTGATGCAGCAGCTGATTCTGATATTTCTTTTACCCCCACGACATATATAACTCCCAGTTCCATACTCTCGGCTTGAAAACACTTCTTGGTGGTAGGCTTATTTTCAGCAACATCCTTTGGATTCTTTTCCTTGTATTTTTCCATTTCAGTTGTATTCATTGGCTTCAGAACAATCTCCTTGTTTTTGAATGAGAAAGCATATGTGTTCTCTTTCCCACAATGCCGCACATCTCTATCATAAAGCCATGGTCTCCCAAGAAGGATATGTGTGACATTCATGGGAATTACGTCACACCAGATAGAATCACTATAAGAACCATAAGCGAAAGAAACTAGGCAGCGCTGAGTTACCGGAATGGAAGTGTTGTCGATCCAAGCTACCTTATACGGATGAGGATGTGGTTGAACAGGAAGCTTAAGACGCTCTACTGTGGCTGCGGATACAACATTCATGCAACTTCCACCATCAATAATAAGCTTTCGGGCTTGGTTTCCACAGCGAACCAGCATCTGAAAAATAGAAGTACGCTTCCAGTCTTCCTTTTCAACTTTAGGCGCTGTAAGGATATGTCTAATAACAGAGATCAATGAATTGTCCACCTCCTCTTCTTCTAAGTCATCTGTATTTAGAACCCTAACGTCAAAAGAATCACCATTGTCATCATTATGTCGTTGGTCAAATTCAGCTTCTTGTTCTATTCCCATGTGTAAGTTCCTCTTCGGGCATTGATATGCCATATGACCAGTTTCACCACATTTAAAGCACCTGTTGTCCTTTCCTCCCCCTTCGTTGGTTGCGTGATTCTTATCAGCCGTATTGACAGAAGTTTGCTTAGAAATACTGGGCCGGAAATGACTTGCATCATTGTACCCTTTAGCTGCAGTTTCCTCAACTTGAGACCCAAACTTTTTAGAAATTGGGTATTTCAAATACTCCTCCATATCCAAAGCAACCTGGAAGGCATGTTCGAGACTATACAAGGGTTGGCGAAGCAGCTCCCTCCTTATGTCTGGCCTCAAACCAGCCTTGAATCGGGCAAGAGTTTGACTTGAATCTTCCGTCACTTGACTCCTCATCTTCAGCTCATCAAATTTCTGCATATATTCAGCCACTGACATGTTGTTTTGCTTTAACTCGATGAGTTGTTCACACAACTTCTCATGGTAATTTGATGGCATGTACTTTTCCGTCAACTTAGCCTTCATCTCTTGCCAAGTACCAATTGGTGGTTGCCCCAACCTCCGAATATCACCTTCAACACCCATCCACCAGATTTTTGCTAACCCCACGAGCTTCATCTTAGCAAATCTCACTCGCCGATCGTCAGCCATATCATACCAGTCAAAGTACTCCTCAATAGAAGCAAGCCAATCATGAAACAAAGTAGGATTGACCTTACCTTCAAAATCTGGAACCTCCATTTTAATCTTCTTAGTGATATCTCCGGTTGTATCATAGGTCTCATGTTGGTTCCTCTGTAACAAATCATGGGTCCAGTCAGACATGGAATTTTGTCGCATTCCTTCACCTTGACCAGCCCTAAATTGCTGACTTCGAAGGGAATCTGCACGTTGTTCTTATGTGCGCTCACCTTGGTTCTCACCATTTTCATGAGGATTGTTATTCCCGGAGTTTTCGCCTTGTTCGCCTCCTCGTTCACCATCATTAGGTTGAGTCCTTTGACCTTCCAAAGTGCTGATGCGCATATTATTATTATCCAATTGCTCCACAAGTTTTAACAGGATCTCATCACGCTGGAAATCAGTTAATCTTCCTCTAAACGGCCTTCCGGATCGTGCAGACATGATGCTACACTCGCTCTGATACCAAAATTGATGCAGGACAGGTTTGGAATAGGGCTAAGTATGGTCAAACACGAGGGAAAGAGACTGTTTTTGGGGCTGTGAACAGTAGACGTGAACAGTATTTTGTAAGAAGTACGAGATGAAGGGTTAGAGAAGGATAGGTCTAGGCATCACACCTAGAAAACCCAAGGCATCACACCTAGGGGCTCTTTAGCATCACACCAAAGAAAGGATTGCATCACACAATCTAATAGCTTAAAGCTAATTTTTTCATTCATTCAATCATGATTTGCCATAAGGCTTACAATCTTATTTATAACCATTTCAACTTGACTCTAGAACTTCCTAACATAAATAACCTTCAACTAACTTTAGACTTCCAAAGACACATTGAACATAGACTCTTTGACTACATTAATGACATGGAAAAACTTATGACTCTTAGATCAACTAATTGACTCTTCAAGTACACTTAACATTAATGACATGGAAAACCCAAATGACTCTTTGATCAACTAATTAACTCTAGAGACTTTGACTAGATATTAAATAGATATTTGACTTGACTAAAACCCAAAAGACACTCCTAAGAATCCAGCCCATGTCTAACCAATATCCCAAGTAGACCCATGGACAATCCTAACCCTCAAAAATCGGATAATAGCTAAATTACTGGAATACCCTTGGCCACCTTTTCTGGACCGCATCAAATATCTAACTCACTTCTGAAATTTTCGACTACTTCTGATGTGTTCAATCATTGTGACACACTTGATATCTTGAGATTTGGACAGTATTGGAATCTTAGCATACGTGGTCTAATATTATGTTGAACTTACTTTCCAGTGTGTTCATGACTAAAGTTGATGCCCAAACTGGAGTTGTTTTTAGCCTTTTTTGCTTCTCTAATCATTAAATAGGCCTGATTTCAATGCGCTATGCATACTGGTTTTTTACCTTCCTAGTTTCTAACTTTCTTCATAACATTCTGCCAAGTTGATCATGTTCCCTCTCCATGTTTCATTCAATATTGTTTAAGTTAGCATGTTACATCATTTCATACAATATAAACTATCATTTATGCTCCCTTTGTTTATGGATGTTCTTTGTAGAGTGCCACGATGGGGACTCTCAATTTCCTAGATTTGAACTACCGGGGAGAAATCACATCCTGTTAACTCAACAGGTGCAGCATTGGATGTTTTCACCATATTGATAGTTCTTCTAAAGTTCTTAGGACACCAATCAGCATTTAGATAGATGACATTTTACATTTTTCTTATTAGTGTTGTGGTTGTCTTCTAATATTTTTGTAGGATGGCCAGGGTTTTTCTAGATCAGATTCTTCATCCAAGGATTCAAATCACGCCCTACAAAAAAAGCTTTCAGATGGGAACCTATCCAATTTAAATAATCATCCTGCTGCGACCCCACGTTCTGCTTCTTTCAGCTCTAATCAACTCCTTGCTCAGAGGAAACTATTTGCTAACTCTCAGATAGGAAGGAGCAGCTTCCAGAAACTTCTAGAGCCAAGCCTGATTCAACGACCTACAGTTGCCCCTTACAGAATTGTTCTTGGCCATGTGAAAGACACGGTATTCTTTTTCTAATTGATAGGTTGCAATAGATTTACACTGATGATCGGGCTTTTCGTTCTTTCCGGTTTAGGATAGCAACTAAGCACACTTGCCTCTGACTAGCACCACACAGAAACTTTGTTTCTGTCATTTTCTGTCATTCCTCACGTGGGTTCACACATGCATAGAAAGATTGAAAGGAAAAGGAAGGGACTGCCTCTAAAAGAGTCGTTCCATTAAGTAACGTGGTTAGCTAGGATTTCTGGAACATCTTACTAGGCAGAAATTGAATGATGCAATCAGGCCTCAAGCTATAAATGTCTAATTTTTCTGCGGATTTTGAGATGTTTGAGTGGAGATACCAGGAAAGGTAATGCTAGAAGGTACCTGAGTACGTTTACAAATTTTACTGGTTTTGAGACTGTGATGCTAGTTCATATGGTTGGGGAGACATTTGTGGTAGCCTGTAAAGAAGGAGAAACAACGAACCTCTTTTTGACAGCTGGACTTACTTGAATACTTGAATGGAATGTGAAAAAGTTTCTTTTAGCACCAGTGATAATTGGGACCCGACACTTTTAAATTCCTGTAATGGCGAGAAGTAATTTTGTATTTGTTTATTCGAATTCAGCTTGTGAAGACAAGGAAGCGACTAGAGCTTCTCCTTGAAGACCTTCCTTGTGAATACGATCCTTGGGATCACTACGAAACATCAGATGAACTTTTGGAACCACTACTTCTCTGTTATGAGTCTCTGGTATGAAATTAATGGTTACAATCCTCATACCCACATTCCCATATGTAGTGTAAGAAATTAATTTTGTTGCGGTTATTTAGAACTATCGATGTTTGTAGCAATCATGTGGATCCGGAGTGCTAGCTGATGGTCGGCTTGCTGACTTAATCCGACGAGTGGCTACATTTGGGATGAATTTAATGAAGCTGGACTTGCGTCAGGTCTGTCTCATTTTGGATTTTAGGTTGCAGCAATGCAGTTTAATTTGTTTTGACTTGAATTGCATTCTTGTGTTTCAGGAATCTGGTAGGCACTCTGAGACACTTGACGCAATTACGACATATTTGGATATGGGTACATATAGTGAGTGGGATGAAGATAAAAGGCTGGAGTTCCTAACAAGAGAGCTTAAAGGGAAGCGGCCTCTAGTTCCTCTCACTATAGAGGTTAGTTGTTCATTTGATATTAGCATTTTAGAAGATAATGTAGTTCATGTATCTCCAATTGGAAGAGCTAAAAGTAAAGCATATGTAGGATTTTGTAGGATTTCAAGTAGTACATTGACATTTTACTATAGGGCCTTGTTGGATATTCTTATTAGTTTTCATTCAAAATATGGCTTGTAGTTTATTTGTTGTCTTAATCATAGGTGCAATGGTTTTGTAAATGGGCAAAAACTTTGGATGAGCACATTTAGCATGAGTAGTGTGTAACACATTCCAAGCCAATGTTAGAATACCTAAACAATAGAAAACCAAAAGAACAGATTTCTAACGTCCTGTAGAATATCATAGGATACTTTCTATTATGTATATTTTTTTAACATGTAGGGGTGATGTGAGCGGCAACATACTTTCAGCTACAATTATTCTATATTTTCCTGGAATAGACTATGTTAAACAAACCAAACCGAGCCTTGTGTCCCAATCAATTGGGGTCACAATGATAAACAAGCAAGAAAAAATATCTATGCAGAGGAGATAATGAGAATGTGTTCGGATTGTCAAAAAGCTGAAGTTTCTTAAGAGTCTTCATCTTTAGTGAGCTTTTTGAGTTTCTGGTCAATCGATCAGGAAAATCCACATTTGTGAATAGGTACTATTCATTCTTCATATGGTAGGAAGAAAGAAAATTTGTTTACACATACACTGTAAGATATTGTAATGAACTCGTACATGCTAGTAAGGTTGTCTAAGAATCCTTGTAATCCAGTGACTGTCATGCAACTGCATCAGCTACTTTCTTAGAAAAAGTAATAACCCTGCACTAAACTCCCTTGTAAAATTAACTTCAAAATAATGTTCTTTTGTACCCTCATGTTTCACCTTTTCCCTCCATTCCTGCAACAAATTACAGGTGAACAAAGATCCTTGATACCATAGTTGCAGTATTTGAGACTTCCATAGTTGTTTTTTTTCTAATGGTTTGAACATAATATCACTCAGTGAGTAATGTGTATGTTTTTCAATAATATGAGTTGGTTGTTGCGATCAACTTATGTAGCTGGGTGTTACTTATCTTCTCTCCACTGGACTTTTTAGGTTCCTCCTGATGTTAAAGAAGTCTTGGACACCTTCCGCGTTGCTGCTGAGTTGGGAAGTGACTCACTAGGAGCATATGTGATTTCTATGGCTTCTAATGTATGGAACTATGAGCATCTAGTCTTATGCTTCCACCAGAGTTTTTGCAATTACATATTACACTGGTTTTGTTTCTTGCAAGCAGTGTTTATTTTCTCGGTTTTTTAATCTCCCATTAGCAATCGACAATAATGTTTGTATATCCTTGTCAACTGGCAGGCCAGTGATGTCCTTGCTGTGGAGCTTCTGCAGAAAGATGCTCGCCTTGCTGTTTCTGGAGAGCTAGGCAGACCATGCCCTGGCGGGACGTAAGATTTTACCTCTTCTTTCTGTTTTACCACATACAAGTATACAACTACAAACATTTGTAAAAGCAATCATGATTTCTGGTTAAGTAGATTAGCTTAAGTATATTTGGGCGTGTTTGAACATTAAATTTAACAAAAGCACAACATCTTGTTTTAACATTGCTTTCAGAATAGGATTATTGCGAATTGTTTATGGGTAGTTGTTGCTAGTACAACAGAATGATACTATTCCATTCTTACTCGATTCAATAATTAAGGATCTTAATAGTAAATTAATACATTCAGCTTAAAAGGTTTTTTTTGGTAAATACATTTAGGTAACAAGTTGATAAAATGCATTCAGGCGACATGTACATCCACACTCATGCACGCGCACACACAAATGTGGCTCTATTTTCCATAATACAGCCTTGAAATGCCTGGACAAAATGAATAGACTTCATACACAAGTAGCGTCTAGTGGCTTCAAAGGTTAATTAGTTTCTTTTGCTATTGTCATGCTGAAATAGGTTTTGATATTGTATTTTGTGCATTTTCTTGTTATTGTTTCAAAGGAATAGCTGTGATGACATACTTGAAGAGTTTTGGGTTCCCCAAATAACCGGGTTTAAGTAACAATAACTTATGATTTGCTGTTGGAAATGTACTTCTAAAGGCACGACCCATCCATCTGGAAACTTCTTTGTCACTACTCTCATGCCTTTAGTTATAGGTCATGGGGAATTAATGACAAATCTGGCATTTCTTATGTGAAAGAACCCACTCACAGTGAAATTTCTTTTATTTATGTTACTCTTTGAAGGTGTTCTTGAACTCACGGTCTTATGTTCATTGCCTGGAACAGGCTACGAGTGGTTCC
Source organism: Rhododendron molle (assembly GCA_025413875.1). NCBI lineage: Eukaryota > Viridiplantae > Streptophyta > Magnoliopsida > Ericales > Ericaceae > Rhododendron > Rhododendron molle. The sequence goes on from CM046396.1 coordinate 33,228,335, forward strand.
TCTGTTTGAAACTGTAAAGGATTTGAGAGAAGCTGGAGCAGTGATCAGGAAATTACTGTCGATTGATTGGTACCGGGAACATATAATTAATAACCATAACGGACATCAAGAGGTATTTTTGGAAGCAAAACACATCCATGTTACGTTAGTTTTGTTTAGTATCCATGAGACTTTTGGAGCTTACGAAGTTATTTTTGACAGGTGATGGTTGGATATTCTGATTCTGGAAAAGATGCTGGCCGCTTCACTGCCGCCTGGGAACTTTATAAAGCTCAAGAGGATGTTGTAGCTGCATGCAATGAGTATGGCATCAAAGTTACGTTGTTTCACGGGCGTGGAGGAAGTATTGGTCGTGGTGGAGGGCCCACCTATCTTGCCATTCAATCCCAACCACCTGGTTCGGTAATGGTAAGTTGACTGGACTTTACCATTCCACTTATCAGAAAAATAGAGAAATGGTTTTAACTTTTTGATTTACCCTTGATTGTGTAATGTTCCCAGCTTACCATCATGCATCTATCTCTCTAAGAAGTTTGTTATATGGGCCTTATGGCCAATAGTTCATATTACCTCATTCTGTCACTGACTTATGTCTAGGTTCTTTACCACTTCCAACAATGACAAGGACTTCAGGCTGCTTCACTGACCAGTGTTTTGTGGATTTTACATTTGAGGACCTGCCAACCCTAGTTTGAATTCTTATAAACTTCTATGGCTTTCGAAAAATGCGTCTTTAAGCCCATATAATAAACTTCCTTGTGTAGTCTGAGTGAGGAAAGGTTCCAAGCATATCATTTTGAATTCATTTTTAGGTTCTGCAGTTATCTGAAGCTTCCTTAATACCCACAGACCATATTGAAGTTTTTTGATAGAAGCTTCCATTGTGCAGATTAGATTAATGTCAAGTTGTTTAATACTGAATTCCTGAATCAATTACTTGACATTTGTACAATGTTTATGTAAATAATGATCTGTGGCCTTTCATTTAATATTAGCATTGGTCTTCCGTTTGAATTATAGGGTACCCTTCGTTCAACCGAACAGGGAGAAATGGTACAGGCAAAGTTTGGTCTACCGCAAACTGCTGTCCGACAGCTAGAAATCTACACAACTGCTGTGCTTCTTGCGACCCTCCGCCCTCCTCTCCCGCCTAGGGAGGAAAAATGGCGTAATCTCATGGAGGAGATCTCAAAAATAAGCTGCCAGAGTTACCGAAGCACGGTCTACGAAAACCAAGAATTCCTCGCTTATTTCCACGAAGCCACACCACAAGCAGAATTGGGCTTCCTCAACATTGGAAGCCGCCCCACAAGACGAAAGAGCTCGGGAGGGATTGGACACCTTCGCGCAATTCCATGGGTATTCGCGTGGACCCAAACAAGATTTGTCCTTCCTGCTTGGCATGGAGTGGGAGCAGGACTAAAGGGTGTTTGCGAAAAGGGACATACCGAAGAAATCAAAGCAATGTACAAAGAATGGCCATTTTTCCAGTGTACCATAGACCTTATAGAGATGGTTTTAGGGAAAGCGGATATCAACATAGCCAAACATTACGATGAGGTTCTTGTGTCAGAGTGTAGGAGAGAACTTGGTGATGGACTGAGGAAAGAGCTTCTGACGACGGAGAAGTATGTGTTGGTTGTTACCGGGCATGACAAGTTGTCGGAGAATAATAAGAGTTTGCAGAGGTTGATTGAGAGCCGGCTTCCTTATCTAAACCCTATAAACATGTTGCAAGTGGAGATATTAAGGAGATTGAGGCGCGACGACGATAATCTTAAGCTTAGGGATGCTTTGCTTATTACTATAAATGGGATTGCTGCTGGGATGAGGAACACAGGTTGAGTATTGCAAACCCTTTCAAGGAACAAGTCTTCCACCAAAAAAGTGTTTTTTTTTTCCCTTCCCCTGAGGACTTTATCATTGTATTAGTCCTTCTTTGGTGGTCTGGCTTATACCTATGCATAGGTTGTGCCGGAATTTTTAAGGATAGTAATAGTTTAGGAAATTTTGGTAACTGCAATGGTTATCAGATGTCTAGCTTTAAGTATTATACCTGTTGCTCCAAACTATGTTTGAATTCTCAAAGCAGGAAGAATGAAAGCGAAAATGACACAAGTTGTTGATGGGACTGTTAACTAGTTCTTTGATTACTCTCATGGCTATGTTTACAGCTCCTGAAGGTATGTTGAAAAATTGTGGAATGAGTTTATGCGGCTAAAGATTTGTGGCACAAAACTGCTTACTGTGATGTTCAAAGCAGTGGAAGTTAAATCCTTCCAATCCGAGCTATATGTAGCACCTACAGGGACACGCGACATGGTTATCAACACGACCGGCCGACATGTAAACTTTAAAAAATTGGAGGACACGATACGCTTAGGGACACGTTTTAGAAAATATTTATGTATAAACATCCTCGGTTAGTGAATTTCAAAACAAGTAAACAAACTCAACATTTGCTTAACCCTACTTCCCCTCATTAAAGCTGCTTCTCGTGGTTGTGGTGGTGGTGGTTGTTGTTGTTCTTCTTCTCGTCCTCATTGGAGCTTGTGGAATTTCACATTAGATTTGGACTGCATGGATTTTGGTTCTGCACTTACCCTCGCATGCGCAGCAACAGCTAATTGGGTGATATGAGTTAGGGTTATGGCTTTGACTAAAATTCTACCATGCCAAAGATCAACACGATAAACAATGTAATTAGCGGAACTGAGTTCTGCTCCGGTTGTAATCGGGTTCCCCGCAAATGGGAGGTGAGATTGGCCCTTAGGTTTAGTCGAAGCGCGCGTAAGCTGACTCGGACACCTGAGTTATCAAAAATATTAATGTAAGCGGAACTTAAAGTTTCATTCATCTCAACATTAAGATTGGGACCCACTTCTAAAGCTTAACCATGGTTACATAGGTTTTGGAATTTTGTTGCCCTATTTAAAGGAGTTTCTAATCTCTCAAATTTGTATTTAATGCGAAGCATTATTTGTTCAAGTCTTTCCTCTTCTCCTAAGGTGCTGCAAGGCGACAGCCGTGAATACGTTATTCTCGTATATCATACATCAAAACACTTGTTTGAAAATGTTCATCACTAGAATATCAATGCTTCTTTGAAAATGTTCATCACTAAATTATATACTTGTGTAGTGTTCTTAAATAAAGTTCTATACAGGTCATTGGCATGAACAAACTGCACACTAATGTGTGTTTGTTTCAAAAGCATCTAAGCCTCGAGAAACATTTTATTTGGGCTAAAATCAAGTCATCGATCTCAGTCTTGTTTATTTGGGCGGGCTATGAACACTAGTACTCTCCACTGAACTATCTGCAGAAGTCCTCTTTCCTACTGAACCTTTTCTAGCTTGCATATTGCACCACATCATGTACCGCTAAAAGACCCATTGATCAGGATTTACTTTCTTGAGAAGTGCAAGAGATAAGAAATATAAAAGGTACGTAGAATTTCCGGTCTCGCGATTTCTGTGTGGTAGTAAACTGCTTGCGACCTAATTGTGTGCCGGAATAATAATGCCTCAAGCGCAGGGTTAGATCGGTTGAAAGCATAATAATACTAGGGTAAAATCCATAGGGAGCGCATCCATAACTTGGTTTGGAGATTAGCTTGCGTAGAGAGTTTTGGCGTTAGGACCACCAACCAACTTTGGCGTTGAGACGGCTAACTACAGGGTTTAGTTAACTGGCTACTTAACCTATCTACGGCTTTTTAACTTAAGATTAAACTAAAGGCTAGGTTTAGGGATAACTAACACCCATAATGCAAGGATAAACTCGATTATTTTCTTTTTAACAAAAGTGTTAAATATGTCTAGGGTTCTTTTGGTTCATTTAAACAAACACAAGGAGAGACATAGCTCCAAATATCAAATGTGGCAAGAAGCTTAACCTTTGCCTACATTTGATCAAAGAGATGAACACCTCTTAGTTTTGTACATAAATTAACTCTAAGCCATGTTTAAGCTAGAAAATGGGATTTTACAAGAGAAAAACAAGTCACACCATTGATTACGGGATGTTAATCATCGCACAACCGAACCCCACTACACTACTCGCTCATATTGAAAAGGAGAACCGAAATGAGCAAGGGTAAACATAAGGAAAATACCAAACATTGATTAAATTCGAAATAAACACAAGATCCTCGAAGGGAATGAGATTCCTTACAACTTTGATGAAGACCAAAAGCTTCGGAAGTACACGGATCGTGCTTAAAAACCCTCATCAAAGCATAAATGAAGAGAGATGTGGGAGCTCTATTAATGGAGGTAGAGAAAGAAAGTGCAAAAGTAAAAGATGCCCTACATTCGGACTAAGGTTGGTTTATATACCCCTTTACAAAATATTTACAAAAATCCTCTTAAAATGTCCGCGCAGGAGTGAGGGATCAATCCCTAGTGAGAGGGGGATAGATCCCGAAGGCACTAGAATTGGCTGTTGAGTTGGGGGATCGATCCTTGGGCAGTGGGGGATCGATCCAAGTGCTTGCTGGACTGGGCAGCTTGCTTTGCTGCATGTTCTTGGCCTCCGGGTCTTCCTCCACTGCTTCGGATACTTCGTTTGGGGTTCGGAAAGACCTCTCGAGGCTTCTCACATACAACAAGTACATCCGGAATCCTCCGGGGATTATTGGAAGCCTTGGAAACGCCCATTTTTGCTCCAATTACCCGCCGATCAACAAAAACACACTTTGCGCGCAATATCAAACAAAAACGGACGAATGTGCAAGCAAGTGTGACAAAACGGAGCGAGATAAGCTTATAGATTTACAGTATTCAAGGCTTATCGTAAACTATGATCGAGTCGATGAGACAAAACTTGATGTTTTACAGTGGCGGACAACGAATAAAGACTCCTAAATTGGGCGCATAATTGTACGCGATCATGGAATAAGTAGTACTACCGCTTTAGAAGCAAAGGGGGCAAGCTAGCTGGGACCCTGCAAACAAATTAACAAGAGAATAGGAGAAAACTCTACATAGTCTCTACTGATTTTTCTTCTTTAGCAAAATGTCTTCTTGCCCTTTTGTACGTACGATCCTTTCATGAATTGAAGATGCCATGTGCTCTTTAAAGGAGATACCAACCCTGCAAATATGTTAGTGATGTTCAATCAACTATCCATACTCCACATATACTGTATATATAATTGTGGTGGTTTTTGATGGGAGTTTGTACCATGCATTGAACAGCGACTCTCCCAATTCTTTTGAGAGTAACTGCAGAGAATTCATCACAATGCACTTGAACCTAATATGACTTGGAAGTCGGCCTGTCAATGGACCGGACCCGATTCGAAAAATCCTATCCGAATCCGATAACGTCGATCCGATAATCCGAATCCGATAACGTTATCGGATCCGGATCGGATCGGATTAAATCCGTTATCAATCCGAATTCGAACTTTTTTTTTTTAACTTTTTATAAATTTTTGAATTTTTTTTAAAATACAGTAAATTTTTTATTTCGAAAAAAAAAATGTTTAAGAAGTTGTATTTTTATTTTCAATTTTTTCGTTTATTTTTTTTTTTGGAAATTTTTTTTTGAAAAATATATATATATATATATATATATTTTTTTTTTTTTGCTAAAATTTTTGAAGTTAAAAAGTTTTCGGATCGGATTCAGAATTTCGGATCAGATCCAAATTTTTCGGATCGGATCCGAATTACCACTATCGAATTTGAGCCTTATCGGATTGGATCCAAGTCTTATCGGATCCGGATCTAACTTGACCCGTTGACAGGCCTACCTGGAAGAACTCAGACCCACTTAGAAACTTAAAAGGTTGCTAAGGTTAGTACTATTTGCTCCAAAAAGAGATCACATTGGAATAACCAAACTTAGCAAGCTCTTAGCAACTCATCAAATTTTGACCATTGTATAATCAAAACTAGCAATCTTTTGTCAATAATCAAATTTAGTTGTCCCCACATTTCCTCATCAAGTACACCATCATTACAAAAATAACTTCTATCTCTTCCATTTTCAACATGTTTCTAAAAAAAATAATTTTTAATTTTTTGCAAAAACTGTTTTTTTCAAAACAGTTTTTTTTTCCTTTCTAAAAACTTTTTTCCCAAAACTATTTTTTTCAAAGACAGTTTATTTCAAAATAGTTTTTTTTATTATAACTTTTTTTTTTCAAAAACTGTTCTTTTGAAAAAAAAAAACTTTTGTTCAAAACCTTTTTTATTTTTTTTTTACTTTTTCCCAAAAACTATTTTTTTTAAAATCAAAGCTTCAAAAAACTATTTTTCTTTTTCTAATAATCTGTTTTTATTAGTTTGAAAACTATTTTAAAAAAATTGTTTTATATGTCACAAACTCTAGATTTTTATAAGTTGAAAAGGTGATGTGACAAGTTTTGGTTATTCAATTTTGATTGTACCATTGTAACCCTCTACATTACTAACCTAAACAACCCCTTAAATAGGTAACCAAAAGACGATATGACAACTTTTGACTATCCACTTTTGATTATTCCACTGTGGATGCTCTACGTGTGAGTCATCCAAATATTCTATTAAGACCCAAACGTTATTATTTTTATTCGATATGGGACTTTAACATTATTCACACGTGTTCTAACAGTTTCCTTTGCTCGTAGTGATCTCCAGCTGATTTTGTGAATCTTAATCGTTCATGTTCTTTCGAGTGGGGAAGTAGTCATTTCATTTCTTTCATTGGATTCTGACTCCAATAACTGTGATTTCATTTCTTTCATTGGATATCAGTTCAATTCAATTTCCACGTGCAGATGCATGAGTTGAACTTTATCGATTTGAACTTGATATTGTTCAGTACGCCCGGTGCAATCCTGCCTAACTTCCTTCTTCCTAATTTATTAAAGTCAGGTTCCAGTTTTTTTGCTATAATTGATGGTGCAAATATGATCATGAACGTGCACGTTGTTATGAACCATAGAATATAACATTCCTTTGTTCTTTGAGAAGAGAATATAAGTATTTCCTGCACTGGTAAGAAAGGGTGAGGGGCATCTTGTGTATGATGTGCATTTTTTTTTCCTTGTCAAGCGGCAGGAGAATACAAGTATAAGAATTATAGAGAAATTGGAATGACTCCATAATTCCTATTAGCGGGTCTCGTTCTGCTAAGAAAAATAAGAACTTATTTTTTGAATTACAGTTGATGCATTATGAGAAAATGATCTGTCTCGTAAAACGATAAATAAGTATTTAAGAAGTAAGGATCTTAGCGGAAACGGGGCCAGGAGGAGAAACAATCCCAAACAGTTTCACAATCACTTAAGCACAACCCTACTACAATTCGTACCGGGGGAGAAATGAGGTTGTGTTCTAGAACTCTGTTTAAGTACTTATTTTTTAAGAAGGCAATTTCAAGCTCAAAAATAATGTGTGTACACATATAATTTTTCTAGCAATATAGATCTTGTTTGATGTAGAACTCATTGAGATCTTTTGAACAGTGGAAAAAATAAATAAAAAAAATTATTTTTCCAATAACTACACACTGTATGCCTTTTTCCCCATACTTAGCTTTAGAATTCTTCAACTTTAATTTGTCAGTGGACTTGGGACTTCAATTTCGCTGAACATTCTCGACTCCAGACCAGCTCCAAAATTACTAGTACTAGTAACTAGCTAGGCACAATAATCGAGCCTATACTCCTTTTTACATGTGGGCATTGCCAAACTACAATTATTTGAATGCATCAGTGTAGTGACTTTAATTTAGACCTTTCGACAGTTAAAGGAATGCTTCTTGTCTGATCAATATGGTTTAAGTTTTGAAGGAGATTTTTGAGATAATATATGGAGAAAGAAGATGGCCGGAGAGAAAGATCGATACTCCTATGTGGAGAAAACTTATTGAAGACCGTGCTGAGAGAGAGGGGTTGGTCCTGAAACGTACCCAAAGCGAACAAAGTCGTTGATTTTTTCAGATTAACCTGAGTGTTGATTGGAGTTGAAGCTTAAGGTACAGGTGGAAATTCCAGGGTAACGGGTCAGGCCGATTATAAGTTGCTCTATCTTCAGTGCCGGTCATGACATCTTGGGGTCTCAAAAAGAACTTAAAAACATGCATGGGGTCCTTAATTTACATCACAAGCAATATGATAAAAAATAAATAAATCGATTTCACCAACGATAATTACTAGTAGTCAACAAGATAAAATTCCAGTATTATACATCACGACTAAATTTTTTGGGGATTTTTAATAGATGAGCTCAATTTGAATGGATTTTTTTTTAAAAAAATTTAGGCCTATACTGAGGGTATTAGTGTGTGGCTCTGAAATATCTGGTTCGCTTCCTCTGAATCTTTGGTTAGGACAAGAGTGATCCCTAGCCTTCACCTAGCCTGCCCAAGGGAACACCGCTAAAAGACCACAATGGAAGAGCTCCGGAATGACCCTTTAGCTTGAGGATGAGAAATTTGCAAAGCAACAAGGAAAGTACTAGGGTTTGAGTGGGGGAGAAGCATAAACCTCTTTAGGGTTGCCATCAAGGGGTATTTATAGAGTCTTCCTTACTTGCTCTCTAAGTACGCACATGTGCTTTGCACGCGTCTGCCAACGTCACTTATGACATCGGAGCTAGGGTTTGATAACCGTTTTTGCATGAGCTTGCACTCCCATGTGTGCCCATCATTATCCTTGCGTAACCGAGCAAAAGGATGGTGCATTAGTTCACCGAGCATGGCCTAGCCTAGCAACTCGGCATCGGCTACGCGGTCGAAAGAGGAGGGCTCCTCAGAAGGAGGTCCTTCGCCTGAGGTTGGCCATGGCCGAACCTAGAAGTTCGTCCCACCGCTGGGACCATGAGGGTCCGAATAAGATTTAAGTGAGCGATTCCCTATTTGGTCTAGACTTTGGCCAAGCCTAAGAGCTTAACCTTTAGTTGAGCGTACCAATAGTCACAGGGAGGTGCTCTCTCATCGTCGGCACAGAGCATCTTGGCCTAGCCCCAAGCCGACTCCAAGAGCTACATTTGTAGCCTAGGCTCCGAGGTGGTCCGAGCTGTATCATTCGGCCCACTACGTATAATATACAAATTTTTGAGGCCCTTTCTATTTAAGAATTTTTTTGGAGAACTTACTGGCCGGTCCTCCTTGGGTGAAAAATAGCCCGCTAGGTCTTGTCCAAAGATCTCATAGCCCATTAAGTCCTCTTCATTATTTTGTTGACAAAAATACCCCTCGCAAAAAAAAGGCGATTGGAGAGAGATAAAAATACCACCACCATCACCAAGCCGCCGTCGCCGCCGCCACAACCACCATGCCACCACATTGCCGCCACCACCACCACAATGACGACCACTACAACCACCACTCCACCATCACCGACATCATCACCACCACCATGCTGCCACCGCCACCACAATGACCACCACCACGCTGCCGCCACTACCATTCCACCATCACTAACACCAACACCACCACGCCGCCACCACCACCACAATCAATAGTGTTAAAATCTGTCTAAATTAACAGTGTTAATTTCTGTCTATAATTAACTATTAATTTAGACAAAAATAAACACTGTTAGTTGTGGTGGTGGTGGTGGCGGCGGCGGCATAGTGGTGGTGACGCAGGTGGTGGTGGTCATTGTGGTGGCGGAGATGGTGGTGGTCATTGTAGTGGCGATGATGATGGTGGCGGCATTGTGATGGTGGCGGCGTGATGGCGGTAGTGGTGGTGGCACTTGTTGTGGTGGTAGTGTAGGAGGTTGTATGGGTTCATTTATTTTTAAACAAGAGTAAAAATATAAAATAGACTCTACGGGATCTATTGCACTCTATAGAAAAAGAATCTAATGGACTATAAAATTAAAAAAATAGAAGCAGCCCAAAATTATCTCAATTTTTTTGGGGCCCAAGGGGATTGGCCTAACAGTTCTGCTAACAGCAGGAACACTTTGCAGGAATCCCTGCAGAGATAATGGCGTTTGGCCCCATTCCGGGTCCCAAAAAAATCTAGAAAAATATCCATAAATTTTTGAATATTATTTTATAGGGCCCTGTAAAAAATCAGCTCCTGCGGATATCAATTTGTCCCTACGAATCCAAAAGAAATACTTACTGATATCCGCAGGAGTTGATTTTTTACAGGACCCTATAAAATATTATTCAAAAATTTATGGATATTTTTTTAGATTTTTTTGGGACCCGAAATGGGCCAAATGCGTTTTTTCTTGCGTGATTTCCTGCAAATCTTGCTCCGCTTACCTTCGTCACCTTGAGGCAAATAGATGGGAAAAGTACAAATGAAAGCGAAAAGTCCCGAATAGACCCGAATCAACACGAACCGAACCCGTTCGGTTCTTAGATGTAAAAAATTGCTGAAACCGGTTCGGTTTTCGGTTCTTGAAAATTTCCAGCGAACCGAACCGAGCCGAACCGAACCGGTTTAATATATATATATTAAATATTTTTAAATATATTTTAATATATATTAAATATTTTTTAAATTTCTTAATATATATATATATATATATTAAATATTTTTTAAATATATTAAATATTTTTTAATATATTTTAATAAATATATATATATTAATTATTTTTCGAATCAACCGAACCGCCCGAATCGAACCGAACGAACCGAACCGAACCGGGATCAATATAACCGGTTCGGTTCAGTGAACCTCCCGAACCGAACAGAACCGGTTCGCACAAAAACGTCCAAGAACCGAACCGAACCGAACCGGTTTCAGCCCTAGGCCTAATGCTCGCATTTGCCCAAGGCCGGCACTATCTTTTGTGCGTCTGTGAGTGAGACACCCATTTTTGTCCAGAATTCAACAGCAAAAAGCCAGCACTTCAAAAGGGAAACGGAAAAACCTCCACCCTTCCAGTGCTCTGGTTCGCTTTTTTGCAATGTTCAATTAAGATATCGATCGTACACAATATCTCTGGGTGGCCGATCAGTGTCATGATCATGCTTTCCCAAATTTATAGCACGTGCATCGGTATCCGAATTTGTGCGGTTATTTTGTGTTCATAGAATTTTTATAATTAAATTGGCTTGTTTGTAACATAACATAACGTAGCTTTGAATTGGAGGCATTATCCCATTTCCATAACATAACATAGCATCGACTTTGAATTGAAGGCATGATTCCATTTATCGACTTTAAATTGGGGGCATGATTTCATTTCCACTGCATAACTTAGCTTGAGTTCAATAGATCTTTGGAGGCACAGGGGCCGCTATTTCAATGATTAAATTTTTTGAGAGCAATCACTTTTTGAATTTGTACATAGTTACAGATTAGGTCTGCCTTTAGTTTTACCCCACCCGTTCACCAACGATTAATTGGGAGTATACATGGTTATTATTAGTTTTGTTGTTGTAAAGTGAGTTCGGCCCAACTTTATTTTTTCTTTGATTAGCCACAAATTTGTGTCTTATATGAACTTTTGTTGTTTTTTGCCATGTGTTTTTGAATTATCTATTCATCTCGATAATAGGAGTCAGGGAAAAAATAAAAATAAAACTTGAAAAAGATTCATACAGAACAAGAATTTGTATAAGGTGAAAACAATGTCAATTCTAATGTCAAACTTTAGATTCTCTTGTGAAGGCAAATAAATAATCGAAACATAGAACGTAAGACTAACAAAAATTTATATAAGACGAAAATCCAATAAATCCAACATTAAAGTTAAGCCAATCGAAGGTGTTGACTAGGAGTATTATAATCACGTGTTGCGCATGAAAATGACTACCACACCGTCAATTTAAAGATGTGACCTAAGTCGCCACATGATGCACTGGGTGGATGGACGTGTGGGTGCGCTCCTTTCAAGAATCTCACAAATAACTAAAATTCGTTAGAGCATTCGCAATGAGTTTGTTATATTTGTATATCAAAATATTTGTTAAGACTTAAGAGTGAGATAAAATGACATTTTGAAAGATTACGCGACGAAGTTGGAAATCAATCCGATAAAGTCAAAAAGGTTTTTTTTTTTTTTTTTTTGCTTTTGATCCTCGAAGTCAAAAGGTTGCCCTTTAGGTTGATGATCCTGCTGCCGCCACGTGTAGTCATCCTAATCATCGGTTGGTTTGCTTGGTTAATTTTGTTGTAAGAGGATTAATAGGGTACACAAAAGGGTTCCATGAAAATGTTTCATGGACACTGTCTTGGATTTTAACATTTTCATTATTAAAATTAATATGCTCACAAATATGGTGAAAAGTGTTCAAGTTTCAATTTTTTATTTTTTATTTGGAAATACTTATATCTCCATCATCTAATGAATAGCTACTATCTATAATTCATTGTATATCACAAAATATAGAAATAACACTGCTATCATGTGAGGTGTCACCATTGCATTAGTAGAATGTGTCTCACTACATAAAAAAATGGGACACATTCTACCAATACAGTGGTGACACATCATACGATACCCATAATATTCCAAAAACTGTGTATTTTTCTTGTTGTACACGCGATGAGCCCTGCTTTTCCCACCCCTTGACACCCCACCCCTCCCGACCCCACACCCCATTTCCACTATTACCCCCACCCCCTTCTTGTTTGCTTTTTTTTTTTTCCTCTTTATTTCCTTTTCTTTCTTTTCAGTTAGAATTTTTTTTCTTTTTTATCTTTATTTCCTTTTCTTTCTTTCCAGTTTGAATCTTTTTTTTAAAAAAAAATTCAATTATTCTCTTTATTTGTTTTTTTTCCCATTTCCCTTCTTTTTTTGGATTAGCTCAAATTCTATTTTCAATTAAAATTGACTTTATATTTAATAAATTTATATTATTTTAATTAGTTAATTAATTTGTCTTAACAATGAATAATAAAAATAACTTCTAATGAACAATAATAAATTTAAACAAAATTTTGTTTTATTATAATTGAGTACATATTGTCAAAATATGCTTCAATGGCGTTCATAAGCGTTAAATCCCGATCTGAAACAAACACTAACGGCAACGATGTCCCCTTTCTAAGCATCCAGTTTTTTAAGGTATCCAATACCCATGTCACTGTCTCTTCTCTCTCATTACTAAGATATGCCAACATAAGCGAGTAAGTTCGCTATGTGGATGTGATACCTACAACCTCCAATAGTAGTTTTCGATACTCATTGGTTTTGTACGTGACGTCAATGATCAATACGGACGGAAAGTTAACAGAGAGCTCTAGGCTTATAGGATATATATTTTAGACCAACGCTTCACGCCCAAGCTAGCATATCTTCTCTACTTTCAAAAATCTATATATATATATATATATATATATATATTAAAAACGAATATGTATAAGTACAACATTAACCAGTCTTAACATAAATAACGAATATGCAAAACAATAAAAGTATCCAACTGTTAGAATCACCATTCTTTCCTTAGTCGGCACGAAGCCAAACTTGTTGACGAACTTTCGAGGGTGTTAGCCTCGGGTTACTCCACAGTTGAAAAAAATATCCAACTGTTTTTTTCCCTTTTTTTGTCCTTTATAGATTAAAAAATATAGTTATAAAAATAAGTGTGCCAATTTTCAATTCATTTGAACCGGTGCAAAAATGTTATTTTTCTGATCATTTTATCCTAAATAGTCTTAATAAATTTTTGGCTCCAACGTCTTTCAATGGACACCCTAAGAGAGCCTTGAAACAAAATAATGAGTCTTAGGCTCCGTTCCATAAATGAAATAAGAACTTATTTTTTGTCCAATAAAAACATGTGTTCCAGAAAAATAAGCTCTTCTCACTTATTTGTCCAGAATTTTGTGGACTCCAATTGGCGCTGGGGAGGCAAATCGTTCCGCCGGCTGCGCCGGCCAGTCTCTGGCCACCGGACGGGAATCAACAGCATCCGAAATGTGTAGGGTGTTCGATCCGAGCACCCTACACACCTCGGATCAAGCACCCTACACACCTCGGATGCCGTTGATTCCCTCAAGGGCCCCCTTGGTTTTTTTTTTGAAATTTTTAGACGGCTCGGATTGGCCGTCCGGTGGCCGGAGACTGGCCGGTGCGGCCGCTGGAACGATTTTCCTCCTCCGACGCCCAACACAATAGCAACAGTCTTATTTTTTGTATACGACAGCTTCTGTAACGCCCTTGATTTTTGGGTACGTTAAATAAACATTTCATTGATAAAATCAAATGGAGTCTGGCTCATTATTACATCATAACTCCCACTACGGTTCCATATTTATACAAATGAAGGGTTCTAGGGTTCCTAACTACAGTTCCGCCTGCGGCTTCATCCTAACCAGCTCCTTAGCTCCAAAAGCCTCCAAGGTGTACTGTTCATCTTGATCATCTACAAAATCTGACACATTATACCAGCGTCGCCACCGATATAATATATCAGGGTCACCAAAGGTAACACCATGAGCTACAAGGGCAGCATACCAACTCTAGCACAAGCAGCGGAATAACACATACATATTTAACAAGGCAAATGATACATCCACATACACTATTCTATCGTTGGTGTCGGTGATATCTGAGTTTCTCCTACGCGGCTCGTCGTAGACTGTGTCACCATATTCATCAATGTTTCCAAAATCCTTTTTATTATCCAAATCGACATTTTGAAAATCACATTTAACACACCCAACCTCGGTTCCGCCGCGCCGGGTTCCCGAGTATCCTCACAATGGTTCCGCCGCGCCGGGTTCCCATTGGCACACATTTCCAAATCATTTTTAACACACCCAACCTCGGTTCCGCTGCGCCGGGTTCTCGAGTATCCTCACAATGGTTCCGCCGCGCCGAGTTCCCATTGGCACACATTTACATTGGCTCCTCTCCACGGATAACCAAGCTACACACCCAACCTCGGTTCCGCCGCGCCGAGTTCCCGAGTATCCTCTCAATGGTTCCGCCGTGCCGGGTTCCCATTGGCACACAACACACACACACACTCACATAATGCACCCACATTTGGTCATTATGTAGTTTCAAAAATCCTTTTTATCCATATCAACCACATTCCCACAATGGGCAAGTCCGGCCGCATTGCGTTTTCAAAACACACCTTGTCTTTAACCCTTTTTATCCATATCAACCACACCCTAGGTGTCATGTTTCTATTTTCTCGATTTTCGTGTTTCGTTCTCATGCATAGACTCCGCGGTAGAACTTTTCACATAGATTGACTTAAATCATTCATTGTAATCTAACTAGCAAGATCATGCAAGCATTCTTAAGCTCATCACCATCCTTATACAACCACAAGTAATGCAAACAACATGTAAACAAGTTCATAACCTTCTAAAAGATCAAAATACGAATACTTCGAATAAAGCTTCTGATTTCTCTTGCTTTGAAATCCGTTCTTTCTTTCTTTCTGGGAAGTTCAAAAAGATAACATATGTTATTGACGTGGAGGTCGTTTGTTCAACATGTTCATACTTCCTTCGAAGTTTTATTAAAACAAGGTTGCTAACTAATCTATAGTATCTTAACTTAACATGCATTTAAACATAACATACGAGCTTGTACTTAGAGAAAACGGGTAGAGATTAATCTACTATACTTAGAGTTAGGAAGTATAGGAAAAATCTACTTCATGCATCTCAAGCAATACTATCATCATACAATATATCTCGGAGTTAACGGTTAAGAATAATCTACATACATTTCAATCATGCACATAACATACGATATACTTAGGGAGAGTAGATAGGAAAAATCTACCTTGATCCGAAACTAGTCGGGGCCGAATAAGCTAGTTGGAAACTCTACGGGCGTTGAAACTCGCAAATCTGTACCAGACTTTGGATGGCAGTAACTTGGTCAATACTTGGCCGAATAGGATCGTTCTTGAGTCTAAAACGAAGATCTCGAAATTCTCTACGACTTTCGTGAAGGACGTTGTTCCTAAAAACGACTTTCGCCTGGAGAAAAATGGTGATAAAGAGGTGACAGTAAGCTGTCTGGACTGGAAATCCGAGAATTTCACTGAACTTTGGATGGCAATATCTTGGTCATTTCTTGACCGTTTAGGGTGGTTCTTGGGTCTAAACTGAAGCTCTCGAAGTGTTCTACGACTTTGTTCAAGGGAGTTGGTTCTAAAAACTAACCTAAGCAGGAGAAAAATGAGATTTTTCGGAGGACAGTAGGCTGACTGAAAACTGGAATGATGTCTAGAGAGAAGTGGGAGCAAAGGAGTGAGGTGTGAGTTAAGTGGCAAGTGTGAGAGGCTATTTATAGCAAACTTTGAGCCCTCTCCTTCCCTCATATGGCCGGCCCCCCTCTCTCTACCTCTCATGGATTTGCGCCATGTGTTGCTCTCTCATGGTTGGCCCCTCCTCCTCTTTCTCTCCTTCTTTCGTCCATTACCCAATGGTCGACCAATTCCCTAACAACTTTTGTCCAAAGGGTAAAAATTTTCCTAGCATGTAATAACCAATGGATAAAGGTTTCCCTAGAACTTATTGTCCAATGGATAAAAAAAAGGTTCAAATGGTCCAACTAGGGTTAGGAAGAAGTGATTAGGCTAAATGAGCATTAGGCTATTCTAACTAATTGGTTAAGACTAACGATACTTAATCTAGGCTTCCATTGCTCGAGTGGTATTTTGGTTGTATTTTGTACGAAATCGCCTAACAACGGAATATTAAAGCCTGACGGTGCCAAATGCCAAGGCAAGTCGTGAGCGTGGCCAAAGCGACCAGCGATGGCCAGCGACCATTATTAGCGGTGGCCAAGCGGCCGCATTAATAGCGATGTGGCGGTGGCCGGTGGCCCGCTAGCGATGGCAACGGTGGCCAAGCGACCCGGCAAAGCGGTGGCCAAAGCGTAGCCAGCCAAGCGGTGGCCAAGGTGGCTCGCTAATAGCGAAACGGTGGCCAAGGTGGCCAACCAGTGGCCTAGCGGTGGCCAAGGTGGCCCGCTAGCGAAGGCCCAGCGGTGGCCAAGGTGGCCCACTAGCCGTGAGGCCAAAGCGACCTACTAAAGCGGTGGCCAAGCGACCGCTAGCAAAGCGATGTGGCGGCGTAACCAGGCAAGGCGAGCAAAGCGACCAACGCCAAGGCAAAAGCAAAGCGTGACCCGACGCCAAAGCGAACCGATGGCGGCCAAGCGAAAGCAACCCGGCAATGAGCCGACGCTAGCGCGTGGCAGCGAGCGAGCCGACGCGCAGGCAAAGCGAGCTCGTCGAGGCCGACGCCAAGGCAAGGCAGCCTGGTAGCAAAGCGGTCGCCAAGGCAAAGGCGAGCTCGGCAGTGAGCCGACGCCAAAGCGGCGAGCCTATGAGACCGATGCCTGGGCGAGGCAGGCCTAATAGCGACCCGATGCCTAGGCAGCCTAGCCAAGCCAAAGCAAGGCAGTCAAGCCA
Source organism: Rhododendron molle (assembly GCA_025413875.1). Classification (NCBI taxonomy): domain Eukaryota; kingdom Viridiplantae; phylum Streptophyta; class Magnoliopsida; order Ericales; family Ericaceae; genus Rhododendron; species Rhododendron molle. The sequence goes on from CM046396.1 coordinate 33,245,639, forward strand.
ACGGTCAAGGCAAAGACCAAAAATTTTCTACTAACCACTCCGGCATCGATGCATCACTCCAGGTTAGGGGAAATGTAAGTAAGCCAAATGGTAGTTAGGGTTTGCTAACTAATCGATTGCCATGTAGGATTTTCAGCCGAGAAATATAATTCTAGGATTTTACTACAATTACCAAGTAACTATACCAAGGTCTTAATAGGCATACTCGTCTTTAGAAAATGACCTTAATGCCCGGGCGATGAATACCAATCTCCTAAGTCAGTAAACCTAATTACGACGGATTATTAATCGCTAAAAGGGATTTATAAAACAAATAAAGAATTTTCAAATATAATAAAAAAAATTTATAAGTCGATAACGACCTATTTTTGGATGTTAAAAATGAAATCCAAGTGTTAAAAATGAAATCCAAATATTAAAATAAAATTCAAATTTTTAGCAAAATTTTTATTTACCAAAAATCAGGGTCGTTACAACTTCAAACTCAAAAATCATGTGCTTACGCAAATAATTTTCTTATCACTATGGATCTTATTTGATAGATCTCATTGAGATCTTTAATACGGTGCGAAATTCTTTTTTTTTATTTACATTATTTTTGAGTTTGAAAGTGTGAAGTAAATTTTATATTTGAATTTTGTAGGAACCCCTTATTATTTTCAAAAAAGAAATGTCCAAAATAAGCTCTTATTTTTTAAGAAGGATTCCGGAATGGAGTCTTAGGGTGTTTGTTGAAAGGCCTTAAAGTAAAAAATTTATTATGATCATTTAGAATAAAAAGATCATAAAAATATGATTTTCGCCCCGGTTCAATTGACTTGAAAATTGAAGCACTTAATTCTGAAATTATATTTTTTAATATAGAAATGATGTATTTATAGAAATTAAATAAATAAGATAAAAGTAATTAAATGAATAAAGAAATTAAAAAGTGGGGGTAAGTTGGACCCGGGGTGTAACGACCCTAATTTTTTGTCAATAAAAATTTCGCTAAAAATTTGAATTTTATTTTAATACTTGGATTTCATATTTAACATCCAAAAATCGGTCGTTATTGACTTATAAAAATTTTATTGTTATATTTGAAAATTCTTTATTTGTTTTATAAATCCTTTTTAGCGATTAATAATCCGTCGTAATTAGGTTTAATGACTTAGGAGATTGGTATTCATCGCCCGGGCATTAAGGTCATTTTCTAAAGACGAGTATGCCTATTAAGACCTTCGTATAATTACTTGGCAATTGTAGTAAAATCCTAGAATTATATTTCTCGGCTGGAAATCCTACATGGCAACCGATTAGTTAGCAACCCTAACTACCGTTTGGCTTAGTTACATTTCCCTAACCTAGAGTGTTGCATCAATGTCGAAGTGGTTAGTAGAAAATTTTTGGTCTTTGCCTTGACCGTTGACTTAAAGGCTTGCTTTGGCTTGGTTAGGCCTGCCTCGCTTAGGCATCCGTTAACGTGACTGCCTTGCCTTGGCGTCGGCTTCCTATCGGGCCTGCCTTGCCTTAGCGTCGGCTGTTGACGAACTGCCTTGCCTTGGCGTCGGGTCACTGTCGGGCCTGCCTCGCCTAGGCGTCGGGTCGCTGTCGGGTGGCTCTGCCTTGGCTGCCATCAGGTTCTGCCTTGGCGTTTGGTCGCGCCTTGCTTTTGCCTTGGCGTTGCTTGGCTGCCTTGCTCTGGCCTTGCCATGGCGTTGCTAAGCTGCCATGCTCTGGCCTTGCCTTGGCTACGCCTTGGCCACCCCTTTGCTAGCTGGCTGCCTTATCCACCGCTTTGCTAGCGGGCTGTCTTGGCCACCACTTTGCTAGCGGGCCGCCTTTGCCACTGCTTTGCCAGCGGGCTGCCTTGGCCACCGGCTTGCCAGCGGGCTGCCTTGGCCACCGCTTTGCGAGCGGGCCGCCTTGGCCACTGCTTTGCTAGCGGGCTGCCTTGGCCACCGCTTTGCTAGCGGGCTGCCTTGGCCACCGCTTGGCCACCACTTTGCCAGCGGGCTGCCTTGGCCACCGCTTTGCTAGCGGGCTACCTTGGCCACGCTCACGCCTTGCCTTGGCGTTTGGCACTGTCGGGATTTAATATTCCGTTATTAGGTGATTTTCTACAAAATACAACCAAACTACCACTCGAGCAATGGAAGCCTAGATTAAGTGTCGTTAATCTTTAACCAATTAATTAGATTAACCTGATTGCCAATTAGCCTAATCTATTCTTCTTAAACCTAGGTGAACCCTTTGAACCTTTCTATATGAACTTTGTGAACCCCTATGGAACCCTTTGGACCTTTGACTTTACCCATTGGTCAATAAAAGTTAGGAAAACTTTTATCCATTGGACAATAACCGCTAAGGGGGCCAACCATGAGAGAGTAACACTTGGAGCAAGAAGAAGAGAGGAAGATGGGCCAACCATGGGAGCTTAACACTTGGAGCAAGAAGAAGCGAGGAAGAGAGGCCAACCATGAGGGAACAACACATGGAGAGATAGAGAGGGAGGGGGGCCGGCCATGGAGGGAGAGGAAAGGCCAGGTTTTTGCCTATAAATAGCACCCAATGCTCCTCATTCAATTCACACCTCAAAGCATTGCTCCAACTTCTCTCTAGAAAACCATTTCTGTTTTCCTGGCAGCTTACTGCCCTTCGTAAATCTCCATTTTTCTCCTGCTTAAAGCAGTCCTTAGACCCAACTCCCTTCAAGAATGTTGTAGAGCACTTCGAGAGCTTCAGTTTAGATCCAAGAATCACCCCAAACGGTCAAGAGATGACCAAGATATCGACCTCCAAAGTTCAGTGAAAAACCTGGAAATTCCATTCCAGACAGCTCACTGCCCACTTTCTTATCCCCATTTTTCTCCTACTTAAGGTAGTTTTTATGTAATAACCCGAAAAATCGAACTAATAAAAATAATAAAAAGAATTATTTATTTATGATAATATTAATTTCCTTATTTAATAACTAGTAGATAATTACAAAAAAAATAAGTTCTTATAGCTAATTATCTCTTAAAAATTATTTTGTCATTATATACATACATATAATTGCATGCATGAACGTCTCTCCTTTCCCTCACTCTCCTACTCGATCTCTACCTCCTCCGTGACCCAAAATTCGTGCGTAATTCGTCCATGCAAAAACCCGATACCGTTAGGACTCGTTTTAATTCGAAACTCATCCAATTCTCCTATATATATACACCACACCGACCCTAGGGCACGTACACTATTCTACCACCTTCCACGGAGCCAGAGAGAGGAGAAAAACCCGAGAGAACCGAGCTTTAATCCATAGAATTTTAGAGAGAGAAAAAGAGAGAAAAGTGGGTTTCGAGGTTCCGTTCGTCAGAGATCCAAATAGATCGCTCAAGTACTTTCCACGATCCCGAGGTTCACCAGTAGATCAACCAATTCGGCCCTAGGTCCCCGATCGAAGGAATTGAAGTCGTCTTCCCCAAATTCAAGTTTTCGATCAACGAATTAAATCCGAACCGAGGTACTATAATTCAATCCGAGCCCTCCTTACATATATTTATGTTTATAAGACATAACCCAACGTTCCCCTCCCCCATGCATCAAACCGAAGCCGAAACGACAAAAAAAACAAAGGCAGCGGCGCGACCTCATGCGACGCAAGGTTGAGCGGCCCAGCTAGAACGATGTAATGGAGTTCGCGACGCGAACTCCGTTCTTTTCGGTAAATGCGGTTTTGTGGTTTTGAGATCGAATTGATTTTGCGACCTGTTAAAAATAGATTTTGACCCCGAGATAAATTTTCCTAGGTTCCTAACATTCTAAAGTTCATAACTTGTTAGTTTCATATTTTTTTTATTAAATCTTCGATTTATTTAATTTTTATTCATAATCGTGTGATCGTTTGTAAACTAAAATTCATTGCGACCTTTTAAATGATTCTATAAATCCCCAAACTATTTTTCTTAGATCCCTAACTTCTTAAAGATCATAAGTTGTTGATTTCATAACTTTTTGATGTCATTTGTATTTATTTTATTTTTAATTAAAGTTACGAACGAAAAATAGTTACGACCTTACAAAAAATATTTTTTATATCGAAAATATTTTTATTAGACTTCTGACATCTCAGAGGTGATATCTTATTAAAATAAAATTTTATTCATTTAATTAACTATTTATTATTATTTATGGGTTGTTACTTGATAATAATATTTTAAAATATTATAAAAGACCGTAAAAATTACGAATAATTTTATTTAGACTATTTACAGTCCTATAATGATAATCTGTAAATAAAAATGTATTTTCAATTATTTAATTATTTATTGTCTATTTATTCTTGTTTCGTCTGTTAATTTAAATCTTTATATTCAAAATAATCCCGTGAGCGTTCAAACCCAACTTTTAGCACTCGAACTTATTATAGGGGACTGTTAGGACCTTTATTAAGGTTACGATAATTATTCTAATATTTTTACCTAATTAATGTATTTAATTAGTGTTTAATTAACTTATTTACTTTTAATTAATTAACAAGAGCCTAGAAAATTATTTTTAAATCTTAATTAAATAATTCTTACATTCTTAATGACTTTGTGACCATACGAGATTAAGGGCAACGGCCCAGTCATAAAAAGTTATGTGATTGCATTGCTTATTAACTGTTTCGATCCGTCTGTGATTCGTTTTCAATTATTATGGTGATTGATATTGCATCGATATTTCATTTGAATGTTAGATTGGACCCTAGAGACATGGGGTGGTATGCGAAATAGAAATCACGTAGACGATGTTAAGTAATGGATAAATTGTGAAGTTTATTTCTGTTTAGAGGTTGCCTGCAGGCGTGATGTTGTGATATGATGAGATTGTGATGAGAATTGATACTGGCGGGTGTCCAGTGATGAATTGATAGACTGGCGGGTGTCCAGTGATGATTGTGAAAAGAATTGTGATGTGGTTTATAAGATAGGCGAACCCTAGTCGTGATACCGGCATGATAAGCTTACCCCTTGTTGTAGTTATTGGGGGTGCACACTCGGTACATAACTTAGGTGTTCCTGCGACAACAAAGGGAAGTGATCTCATGGGACTGAGCATGGCTAGTGGTTGGGGAGGAAAGATCTCGTGGAGAGATCTTAGATATCATATTAGGTTAATTGATAGTAAAGAAACAAGTTATGTGAATTATCTCTGATTTATTCGTTCGTATTGTTATCTCCTGTTTGATTGCTAATTGTATTGTAAGAGGGGTATTTGGGTTGGATTATAGTTCGGGGTGAACTCTTTCACTCAGGCACGGATTTTCTGGCATCCGTGTCAGATTTTGCAGAAAACCAGGAAACACAGGATCCCGTGGGCGAACAGTTTTATGCTGAGGAGAATCCAGAGGTGGGAGTTGAGCCAGAATACGCTTGGGACCCATATCAGCCTTAGAAGATGGCTCTATTATCTGTTTAGCTTATCCCTTCGAAAACTATTTCTAATATTTTTACAATAGTTTGTAATAGATGAATCCTTAGGACGAATTATCTGTTTTGGATTTCAAATTGAATTTAATAAGTTTTTCGAGAATTAGTATTTAATACCTCTGATTTTACCTTCGAAAATCGGGGCGTTACATTTTAGGACTAACTTCTTTGGAGAAAGTTGTAGAGCACTTCAAAACCTTGAAGTTAGACCCAAGAACCACCCCAAACGGTCAAGAATGACCAAGATATTGCCATCCGAAGTTCAGTAAAATCTCGGATTCCAGATTTCCAGACAGCAAACTGTCACTCTTTTATCACCATTTTTCTCCGGGCGAAAGTCATTTTTAGGAATAACGTCCTTCACAAAAGTCGTAGAGAACTTCGAGATCTTCGATTTAGACTCAAGAACGATCCTATTCGGCCTAGTATTGACCGAGTTACGGCCATCCGAAGTCCGGTCCAGATTTGCGAGTTTCAACGCCGTAGAACTTTCCAACTAGCTTATTCGGCCCTGACTAGTTTCGGATCAAGGTAGAATATTCTTATACCTCTAACTCTAAGTCGTTTATCCCTTACTCTTCAATCTTAAGCATATGAAGCTTTCTACTTACTTTAAAGGTGTGAAATACACGAAAGAAAAACGATGTTTGTTTTCATAAAGTACCAACTTAGTTTGAAAGGAGTATACTTTGATCTTTGAATTGATTACGAGCTTTAAGGCATGTTTTGAGTATTTGTGAATGTTTGAAAGCATAACTAAAAATTTCTTCGAGAGCATTCTTACATGTAGCCTTATTCGTTAGTAATAATTTGAGTACGATTAGGTAATATAGAGTTGAATGATCTTGTTAGATAGATTACAATGAATGATTTAAGTCAATTATGGGTGAAAGTCCTACCGCGGAGTCTATGCATGAAAACGAGACACGAAAATCGAGAAAATAGAAACATGACACCTAGGGTGTGGTTGATATGGATAAAAAGGGTTAAAGACAAGGTGTGTTTTGAAAACACAATGTGGCCGGACTTGCCCATTATGGGAATGCGTGTTACAAATGATAAAATATTTTTGAAACTACATAATGACCAAATGTTGGGAGCATTATGTGAGTGTGTGTGTGTGTGTGTGTTGTGTGCCAATGGAAACCCAGCGCGGCGGAACCATTGTGAGGATACTCGGGAACCCGGCGCGGCGGAACCGAGGTTGGGTGTGTGGCTTGGTTATCCGCGGAGAGGAGCCAATGCAAATGTGTGCCAATGGGAACCCGGCGCGGCGGAACCATTGTGAGGATACTTGGGAACCCGGCGCGGCGGAACCGAGGTTGGGTGTGTTAAAAATGATTTTTAAATGCAAACGTGTGCCAATGGGAACCCGGCGCGGCGGAACCATTGTGAGGATACTCGGGAAGCCGGCCCGGCGGAACCGAGGTTGGGTGTGTTAAACGTGATTTTCAAAATGTTGATTTGGATAATGAAAAGGATTTCGGAAACGTTGATGAATATGGTGACACGGTCTAAGATGAGTCGCGTAGGAGAAACACATCAATGCAGACACCAATGTTAGACTAAGGAATGTGGATATGTCGTTGTTAATGCCTTGTTAAACATGTATGTATTATTCCGCTGCTTGTGCAAGAGTTGGTATGCTACTCTTATACTCTGATATTGGTAAATTATGGGTTAGCAGGTATAGAATTATTCTGCTGAGCTCTTGTGGCTCATGATGTTATCTTTGGTGACCCTGACATATTATATCGGTGGCAACACTGGTATAATGTGTCAGATTTTGTAGATGATCAAGATGAACAGTACACCTTGGAGGCTTTTGGAGCTAAGGAGCTGGATAGGATGAAGCCGCAGGCGGAGCTGTAGTTAGGAACTTTAGAACCCTTCATTTGCATAAATATGGAACCGTAGTGGGAGTTATGATGTAATAATGAGTCAGACTCCATTTGATTTTATTAATGAAATGTTTATTTAACGTACCCAAAAATCAGGAGCGTTACACGGGGGTTCTGCTGCACCCATGAGGCAGCAGCCCCTACCCTGTGCAAAAAACGGCAACGTTTAGAGAAAAAAAAGTCCTTATCTTCCAATTGCAATCTTATAGAGCAGAAACGTGATTATGAGAGTTTTAGAGACAAAATTTAAGTATGTCGCTTTAGAATAATATGATCGGAACAATAAGATCTTCACACCCGTTTAAACGGGTTAAAAATTAGAATAATTAATTTTTTAACCATAATTTTTAATATATAAACGGTCTCAAAAAATTAATTGTTCAAATTTTCACTCTGTTTGAATCAGTGCAAAAATCTTGTTATTCTTATCATATTATTTTAAAGAGTCATAATTAATTTTTGGTTATAGGGCTCTAATAACCACATTTCAGCTCTACAGGGTCCTAAATAAAAAGCATATACTTAGTATGAGAACTCTAGAGATAAAAATGAATTACGACCCTTTAGAATAATATGATCAGAATAACAAAATTTTTGCACTGATACAAACGGAGTGAAAATTTGAGCACTTAATTTTTTAAGATTGTTTATATATTAAAAAATATGGTTAAAAAATTAAGTGCTCCAATTTTTAGTCCGTTTGAATGGATGTGAAGATTTTATTATTCTGATCATATCATTCTAAAGAGACATAATCAAATTTTATTCCTAAGACTCCCATAATTACGTTTCTGCTCCATAGGATTGCAAATGGAAGATAAGAATTTTTATTTCTCCAAACCGTTGTCGTTTTTTGTACTGTACTAGTTGCGGCTGCTGCTGCGCCCACGAGCCGCCGGGTCCCGGTAATTTGGGGGAGGGGAGGGGGTGGGTGGCAGGGGTAGTCCGGGAAATGGGGTGTGGGGACAGGGGGGGTGGGGTGTCAGGGGATGGGGAAAAATCAATTTACACACGCGATTGGTGTGGGGTATCAATTTTTATGGTATTCAACATGACACCCGGAGGTCGATCTGTTCATAGAGCAACTACGAAGAGCAGTATTGTGTTTTCAATAATCTCTCCCTCACGATGACGCTCTTTGAAACCCATTATCAAACGTGAGTAATTTTGTTGACCTTCACCTTTGGCAAAGGTAACTTCACCCACATTCACCGAAGTATGTTGCGTGTTCTAGTTCTAATTCGTTAATAAAAACCTCTTATTGTTTTCAAATTGATTTATTAGGAGGTTAAACAAAAAATCAACTCGATCGGATATCGATCAAAAAAGCCGAATTTTATAATTTGCTCTGATCCATTTCTAAATCAAGATTAGACTATTTAATCGAGTATTAACCAATATAATACTCGATTGAGTTGAATTTTTGCATTGTTTCTTAACAAATCATGAATTCATAGCAAATAAGTGATTCCGACTACCGAATCAGATCCCACAACATACCTTGTTGAATGAGGGTGAACAAAAAATATTGCTCTCCTTGTCCAACCAAGTTTCATCTTCTTTCCTAGTGTTGGGAAAGGTTTCACTTAAAGAATATTTTAAAGACATTTAATCTCGCGCCTGCAGGTCTATTTTTAAAGCGAGAAGCGACATTGTGTGATCAGGATGCATATATTGTAAGAAGAAACAAAAATGAGTTTGATCACGATAGTGCATGCGTAGTGTGGTGGGTAATAGACGACGTTAGACTTTATCTTCTTCTTCAAGCGTCTCAACACAAGGTGGCTACCGTGGCTTCTTGGTATGCTACTTCAAGAAAGGTACAGGAAAATTGGGATATATATCTAATCATCCTCCATCGATCGAGCATGCATGATGTTGGGTCCGGAGTGCCCCATGAATTTAGTTACGCAATGTCACTTCCTGCGATCGTTCTAAAAACAAATTTTTTTTTATCAGCAAAAAATGAAATTTTATTTTAAAAAAATAGGGAAAGGGAAAAGAGAATCCAACTAAAAGTTGGAAATACATCTCACGTGCATAGACCAAACCACCCAAGGGTCTACAAAGGTCCACAAAAGATAGGACAATAAAGCTCAACCCAACGAAAATTTTTTCAGTGCTGAACGGGTACCACGTGGTGCCCGCTCGGCCATCCGAGCCGTCCATTTCATTTTCGAACAGTCCAGATTTGAAGAGAGAAAAGGAGAGAGAAAGTGTTTGGAGGGGAGGAGAGAGAGTGTTTTAATCCGAGCCGTCCAAAAGTGTATCGGACGGCTCGGATTCGCCGAGCGGGTGCCACGTGGGCAATACCCGCTCGGCACTGAAAGTTTCCTCCAACCCAACACCCAAAATAAAAAAATCAAAACCCTAACACCCAAACCCGGCCCAAACTAAAAACAGACTTGTGTGCGATGTCGAATACCATAAAAAACTTAATTGAAACACTTTCTACCTCCAATTGGTTTTAAGAGAGATGGTGAAAAAGCGGTCCGACACATGAGAAGTACATTTTAAATATTACAGAATGCATGCATGGCCTACTTATTATGGCTGGTATTTAGACATGAACATTTTGATAAATTTTGTTAACCTTTTCAATAACGATATTGGCTTACAATTGTATCAATGCAAACTCAGGTCCTGTAGAGTGCTGTATTTTATAAAACCGTCCGATTATTTACAACTAATTAATTTGGACGCGTATATTTTGGCATGATATTGTTAGGCTATGCACGGTGCACCACCCTATTTGGCATGTTTGCTCTTGTTAAAATATCCAACTCCAAACCAATTAGTAAAGGGTGGAGAGGCCGTCCAGACTCATCTACTAGTTTTGGAGGAGATAATTAACCGATGTGGGACAAACTCCAATATTTTCCCGCACGTGTAACCCCCAACTCGCACGTGGAGAGGTAAACAAAAGATCTGGATCAGAACACAAGGATCACAATGAAAAAAAGTACAACTATGGCACAGATAAAGAGAAAAAGCCTCCGAAACCCTAGCTCTGATACCATGTTAAAGCATTCAACTCCAAATCAATTGGCAAAGAGTGAAGAGGCCGCTCAGGCTCATGTACTAGTTTTGAAGGAGATAATTAACCGATGTGAGACAAACTCCAACAGCCCTTATGCTCCTCTCTCGTGTTGGTCTCTTGTCTACGAAACCCTACTTCTTGGAAAAGCTTACCTATAGAGAGAGGTGAATATCCGTCCAAAACTGTCCTAAGACGATGGTGGAACTACAGTGAAGCCGGCGGGGCCTAGCTCTAGTTCCATGGCAATTTTATTTGTTTCAAAAAAAACAAAAAAAAAAAAAAGCTGTAGGAACAATGAGTCACATCTTCACTTGGAAATATGTGTTCCAGATCACTGCCGCGTACGTCGTGCGAAAATTCTGACTATGCCGTGTAAGGAAATGTTGAATCGATCGCAGGCAGGCCGGACATGGCAAAAGTGGATGCTTCACTTTAGAGCTACAGAAACAGAATCTAGTGGGGGTTACGGTTTCATCTTTGCAAGGAATCTCGTGGTGGTTATGGCTACGGAGCATAAGACATATCGTTAGTGCTTGCTTGCTAAGCTGGTACGGTTCGTCGCTAGCGTCTCGGGATTAGTCGAGGTTATAAATAGTCTAGTTGAGCTTAAATTCTTTCCGGATGATGAGGTGGAAGCTAACCCCATGGTTTCCGCCGCACTCACCATGCGTTCATTGTTATATTACTCTGAACCGTTCATCTTGTAAGGTTCGCAAAATAGTATATTTGGACAAAACAAAATTAGCTTCATAAGACATCAATAGCTATATCACAAATTAAATTTTGATTTATAAAATAAACGGTTATGAATAGTTTAACTTAAAAAAATTAGTTACAGAATCAAGCCATTCGTTTTAAAAATGAAAAATCAACTTTTGATATAGTTATTGATGTCCGGTCAAGCTGATTTTTTGCGTGTGTATGTTACTTTGTGGGTCCTACAAGATGAGCGGTTTAGATTACTGCAGTGGATGCTTAGTAGGGTCCACAATGGGCTGTAGCGGAAAAGCCATCTTTTCCGGTTCATCCGGACAAAACTTAAACTCTAAATAGTTAGTGTATCGAAATGTTTTTTTTTTTTTCCCCCTTTGAGTTGTATTTTGTTTATGTTAGAATTTTTTTTGGTGTAAATTGGATACCACTTGACGATAGCCAGCGCCCCATCCGAACCGTCCAAACGTGTTTTGGACGACCGAGATCCAAGCACTTTCTCTCCTACTCAGCCGACCACTCTCTCTCCTTTTTTCCTCTGCCCAGATCTGGGCCGTCCAAAACATAATTGGACGGTCCGGATGCGCTGCAGCCTGCAGGGTACCATGTCCCTGTTTGCATCCAAAACAACATACATGGTGCCCTATATCATTGGGCAATGGGTTGATGAGATATCATCTTTTCCTCTGCTCAGATCTGGACCGTCCAAAACATGTTTGGACGGCCTGGATGCGCTGCAATCTGTCGGGTACCATGTCCCTATTTGAATCCAAAACAACATGCTTACATGGTGCTATATGCATTGAGCGATGGGTCGATGAGATAGTATCATTTTACATTGTCCAATAATAAAGTGTTACCTTAGCCAAGCATGTTCTCTACATTTGTCGAACAAAGTGTTGTGTTAATAGACTTCTCTATTCTGTTTTGGTGATCGAAACAGGTCATGTGTCAATATCCAAAATGGGAGGAAAATTTACTATTAATATTATTAAAGCTAAAAAGATGCACGAGACAATGTATCAAAAAGCATAAGCAGTACTCCTACATGAATTCCCCAACCATTTGAATTCGTTAACTTTCTTTCTTGTGCCTTCCTTTCGACTTCCCAACGTACGTGTTCCCTTGGATTTTTCCGAAGACATTGTTTCGTACACGTTTTTCAAGACTGAAACTATATGGTTGGGGTTGCTTGTTTCCCAATTAACGAAAGGTTTGCTGTGAAAATTCCACTAAAAACTTGGAAAGGATAAGGAATATAATTACTAGCTAGGAGTAGCTAGCATATTAGGACAAAATCAAACCTGGCCGGCTTTAATTAGGGGTTCTTGACCAAACCAATTTCCGTTTGACCAAAATAAAAATAATACTCAAATTAGGGGTTCTGAATGTTTTTGAGACGGAAACTTCTGCAGTCATGCATTGAAATTTTTTATTTTTTATTTTTGGTAATGCAGTGTGTCCTATGCCAGTTTGCGCGCACCTCAAATCAATCCCAACAGTCCTCCTACGGCCGTTTCACTACGCGTGGGGATAATGTGGCTCTAAGAGTTGGTCACTGAAATTCTATTTTTCTCTTTTTATCCAGAAGGAATAGGTGGTGATTGCTGCTGATGATCTAATCCAATTTTATGGACATATCAAATCAGCTAGCCATGAAAGACCACCTTCGGGAGTATTATTTTTTGAAAGTGCTCTACTTTAAGACTATTATTTTTATAGGAAAAAACGCTAACAGTAGCTTCCTTTTTTTCCCAACTACAGTAAAAAAGCACGTGCAATGCACGTGAAAGCTTGGCCAATTAACATCATAGAATCTCAGTATTATTGTTTTCCTTTTACCTTTTAGTCTAGAGACAATGAAAATTTTCTCATTCAACCTTGGTGTGACAAGACACCTCTTTGATAGTGCCACAGGTGCAACGGCATGTTGAGGTTTTCATATTTTTCTATTCTAATAATTCTCTCTTTCCTATCCAATTGACCTTTTCATCTAACAATTGTCTGCTCCAATTAAATAAGATGCTAACGGAAAAACTTTTGAGCTATTAGTCAGATTCGGAAATCTACGCAAGTAAACAAACTGCGTGTAAGAAACTAATTAATTAACCCAGGAGAAAGTAAGTAGATTGGCAAACTACTTAAACAACTAATTTAAGAAACGTGCGAGCAGATTAGAATACGAGTAGTAAACGGAAAATATAACTCACAAATGCCGACACCAAAGAATACGAAGTAGATCGAGTCCAACGATAAATGACAGTGTCCTTAAAGCAGAGATTTGCACGCAAAACTCACTCGATAGAAAAACTCACTCGATAGAAAAGAGTAATGTCTTCTTCTTCTACCTTCTCAGCTTAAGGAAAACAAGGAGAGAAAACGAGATGATGGGTGTATGGGGTATAGGTAAAGGGCGACAGACACAAAAACACACACACATTGCACACATATGCAAAGTGTATGTGCGCTCTCTGAATTTTGGATGCAGACAAGTGACTTTCCGAACAGGTACGACTTGGTTCACAAAGGGTCACGCTTGAAAAGTTGCACTGGTTCGGAAACCGACTGTTGCAATGGTTCAAAACTCGCATTGCTTCGGTTTGCTTCCGAAAAACCATGCGGAAACTAACTGTTGCGATGGTTCAAAATTTGCATCGGTTCGGTTTGCTTCCGAAAAATCATGCACTGGTTCGGTTTTGGAAGAGAAACGAGGAGGAGGCAATCGTTCCGGTATTCCATTTCTTCGTAGGCTTAGTTTTTCATTAATAAGTTTTTGGGTTATTGCAATCATGTCCAAGACAATGGGAAAATGAAATTGTAAAAAATGATCTCTCGTTTATTTTTTGTTCAGGTTTTTAATATGAGAAATAAAACTGTACATTAGTGGTTAGAAACCATTTTCAAACTATCAAACTATATGAAAAACAAGTTAGAGGAATAGAAACGCACTTGGCCAATTTCAGGCGTCCATTAATTAGCAATCGAGGCTAATATTGGTTATATATCCTTAAAGCAATTTCGTCCCCAAAACTGGTGCTCTTGGAATACTCGAACGATTGCCTTCCCAGGTTATTCAATTATCAACGTTCAAAAGTAGCACACCAACCTATCTGAGCGTTTTTACTATCAGGAATCTGAAATGTGGTATGCGGTTGTGAGAAAAAAATTTGAATGAAAAGGTAAGGCAGAACCTTTTTCTAGGTAAGAAAGTGACCATGCATTAAGGAAGCAACTGCATAGAACGGCCCGAAGGTTAATGGCAACTGATGCCATTGGAACATACACAGCTAATTGCATAACATCTTTACCGTCGGAAACAAAATGAAATTAAACTTAACAGGTCCAAACCTTTTTCTTAATTTGTTCCTTTTCCCATAGTATCTCCGGTGAAGTGCGTCCTTTGGGAAGCCAGGGGATCCGTTGGAGTCGTTGTATTGTGTCGTTTGGGGAAGAGGCATAGGGTGGGATAGGAATTAATTGAAAGTGCCAGGGATATTTGTGGAAAGCAAAAAGTAGGAAACATCTTCATAGATTTAAAAGGGGAAATGATATTGTCACACCCTAAATTGTTAACGTCACACCCCTGCAGTGTATTTTTTGGTGCAAAAATACACTGCAGGGGTGTGGCGTTAACAATTTAGGGTGTGGCAAAATCAGCTCCCTTTAAAAGTAGTATAGATAGATAATAATAATGGGATTTGGGATTCCTGCAGGGCAGTCCCGCCCTGCAGGGTGTGTAGGGCGGCTCCGAGCCGTCCGATCGGAGCCTCAACGGCTCAGATTTAATCTCTCGACCCTCCAAATCTGAACCGTCCATTGCCGAGCTGAGATCCCGACCGTTGATTGTCGATCTGGCACCGATCGGACGGCTCGGAGCCGCCCTGCAGGGCAGCCCGCCCTGCAAGATCCCCGGGTCCATAATAATGTACCTTTTAACAATTGTCATCCATTTGACGGAGGGAGTATTATTTTTATAGGAAAATGCTAAAAATAGCCTTATCTGGGAAAAAAAGTATGAATATATGTGATATATGTCTTAAAATCTTAATTTGCTTGGCATTATTTGTATATTATCCGGCACCTATTAGGCGGAGATTAATTAGCAAAATCCAATATTTGCAAAATTGATCTGGTAATATCATTAGACGGTACAGATTTTTATGTCTTAGGACGGAGGGAGACATTGGGTTGCATGGGTCAGTTGGGCCGCTCACCCCTCTAATTTCTCCATTTGATCAATCTTTTCCACTTTGTTTTCCACCACAACTAGAGTGAAATTGTGCTAAGCATGAAGGATTCCTGCTAAACTTGCATGCTTGTCCCCCTTTATGGTTTTAAAATAATACTTTCTTTTTCTTCTTCTCTTTTCACCGGTCTTCTCCTTGTTGAAGGAGAGAGAGCAGGGGTTAGAGGAGAGAATTAAATTTATAGATGGTGAATAGTTTTTAGGGAAATTTAGGTAAATGATATTGGCACTCCAAAAATTGATGCAACACTCCAAAACTAGTGTAATTTCAAAGTTACTTTTCTTTAGTTTTTGATCGAAGTGCCTCTATCAATTTTTGAAATGCGAAAATTTACTTTACCTAACCTCAAAAGAGGCTATTGCTAACGTGGTGCAATGTTTATCTTGGGTTTTTGCTTAGAGTATCCACAATGGCATAACCAAAAGTGCTAGGTTTTTAAAGTTAACAATATTAGTGCAAAAAATGGCTCACAATGCTATAATCAAACTTAGCAACCTCCTTAGAAATAATTAAATTTTGGACTTTCAATAACCAAAACTAACAACCTTTTGTCAATAACCAAATTTGATGAATCTCACATTCTCAATCAAATACACACATCATTAAAAAAACAAAAAAAAAAACACATTCTATCTCTACCCTTTTCCCCTCTCTTTTTCTTTTTCAACAATGTTTTCAAAAACAGTATTATACTTAAATTTTTTTTAAAAAAAAACTGTTTTCCCCAAAAATTATATTTTAACTATTTTTAAAAAACATTTTTATACAAACAAATTGTTCTTTTTTTGAAAAATTATTTTGTACAAGAAAATGTTTTTTTTAAAACATTTTCTTATATAAAATCTATTTTTTCAAAAATCGTAATTACACAAAAGTTGTTTTTCTTTTTTTTTTTAAAATCAAAAAAAGTTCAAAAATTATTGTCTATTTCTAATAAGTAGTTTTTCATAGTCTCAAAATTATTTTTAGAAAAAACTATTTCTATGTTCACATTTATTAGTTTTTTTTTGTAATTTAAAATGGTGTCGTGGCAACTTTTGATTATTCAATTTTGATTCTGCCATTGTGGACCTCTACATTGCTAACCTTAGCAATCTCTTAAATGGATAATCAAAAGCTGATGTGGCAACTTTTGATTATCCATTTTTGATTATAGCATTGTGGATACCCTTAGGTGAAATACCTAAGATGCTCTTTTACCCAATCTAGCGTACTTGCTCTTAGCAAATAGGCAAAAAAAAAAAAAGAAAAAGAAAAAAACAAAACACATATGTTTCCAAGTATAGCCCTCATTTGGTAGAAAATTCTGGCTCTGCTACTATTCATCAAGTCCTTTGCGATTTCGGGGTTTTTGTCAGAGTTTTTGAGTGGTTTCTTAATATACCCATATTAGTTTCTAAAGTTAATTTCACATATGCCAAATTAATTGACGAAATATATAATTTTGATGATAAATTTTCCAAGTTTACAAGACGAATCATTTTAGATTTGTAAATACTCCGTAATCATGTTTGCTTGCCAGTATTAAAGAAAGGGAACTTATTCTACGATCTTTTCGGGTAAATAAACTTACTATTAAATATACTTTCACCTGGTCAAATATATGGTTCCTTGTTTGAAGTAACCATACCATTACTAAGTCATGATTTTACTCCACTATAATTAGAACATCGCATTTTAGTATATTGGAGAAATGTTTTTTAGAAAGTAACCTTAAAATGGGCCGGCCAATTTTAATTACTCGCAATATTTGAGCTTGGACAATAGGCGTAGAATCTGGGATGGTTTTTCAATTAGGAAAAAATAAACTTATTCTACAACATTTTTAAAATTATAAGATACACGCATAAATTGATTTGGACACCTGAATTATGAAAAAAGGTCTAAGGAAAATATCACTCGATGAAGATATCGGCAAAAAAAAAAAACAAAAGGGCAAAATAAAATAAATGAAAGAAGAACAAATCAAAGCACTTGGCAGAAGCATAATTAAAAGTTGAAAGTTAAAAGTTGCATTATCACAAAAGCTATTAATCCTCTTCATTTTGACACTTGGCGCCCAACAAGCCGTTGATTGCACTTAAGTTGTCGTATAGTTATCCAACACCACAGTAAAATGGAAAGTTAAAACTTTTCTTCTTTTTTTCTTTTTTGGGTAAAGTATATATTCTTGTGTTATGTTGTATATGTCACGGCCCATCCTAAAGCAAGGAAGACAAAGATCGTGGCACCATTAATCAAAAGTGAAAGAAACGACCATCGAGGTGGTAGGAAATTCGACAGAATCTGTCTCACATCATCAAATACTAAATAAATTAGGCCACAATGTTCTTTTGTATAGCTTGTGAAAGTCTGCAGAAGTATGAAAATAATTAATCTTTCATATGCTAGAAAATGACAGCTTGGTCATTGTAGCTAGGGTTTACTAATCTTATATAGGTTCGGTCAAATTTTCTAGCGATTGCATAACGACAAGGGATCAATTTGTTATGCGACAAGGGATATTTTGTAACTTCCCAAATGTGAGGGGAAATCTGAAGTTTTCAGAAACCTTGGGGGTGATTTTGGTAATTTACCCCTATTTAAATACTCTATTATTATCGTACCCTGCTTGAGGGCTCGTCATCATGAAATTATTCACCTCGACAAGTTCTTAACGAATAGTATTATTTTCTTTAATTTTTGTGGGTCAAACATTCTTTCCTCTTAATTTCTACACGAACTGATTAGTTACAATTATTTCGACCTGGGATCCTGCAGGGCGGATTCCTGCAGGAAAAATCTCAACCGTTCGTTAGTGTTTCCAACGGTCGGAATTCAAATAAAACTTTTTAAAAAAAACTGTGATACGCCCTACACGCCCTGTAGTGCAGGGTGCACTACAGGTTTCTAGTTCCATAATTAGTACTTATTAGTAGTATAATGAAACAGTATGCATGCATGCATGAACTTTCAATGATGGTGACTACCACCAGCTCCATCATCAACAGAGCCTTTGATTCGTGAAATAATACTCCAAGCAGAGGAAACACGACACAAGTAATCTGGGCCACTGTATCTCTCCATTTGAATGGCCAAATGACACGTTGAGAGGCAAGAGGAACCAGCACATTCCTCCTTCTGTTTACCTTTCGTTTTTTTAACCGAATGGTAGGGTCAGTTTGCGCGCACTTCGACTAATTTCGGAGCCCAGAAAATAACGATCGGACAAACCCGCCAATGGCCACAAGGTTTGATCACGCGACTTCACAAACGACAAACACTTATATGCTTTCTCATGTTCACTCGGCCAGATCCCGTAGGGTCACTTTTGTTTTTACCCTTGAGACGAGACACCAAAAAGAAGATACCATGCTTGAGCTCCTCAAAGAAAGAGAGTAGGATCACTATGGAAGTGGGGTTGGCTGGCTGGCTGATTTGTGTTCTCGTCCATCTCCTAATAAATGGATGATTATTATTATGAGTAACCTTCATTAATTGGCACTCTAGTAATGGGTAAATTAAACTCACACCCAGGACTTAACCTAATATATTTTCATTTTCATTTTTGGGTTAATCAACGAGCGAGCCAAATTTTCTGGTATGTACGTAGTAGGGTTACCAAGAAATACACATAGCTTTTTTAACCGTTTGCAAATCACAGAATAAATATGTACTACTATTTGTAGTACCAAAAGTACCCTGTTATATGTGAATGCAAGTTTTTTTTTTTTTTTTTTTTTGAAAATAATGCAAGTTTGTTTGATATTCACAAAAGATGTATTGGAATTCTAGTTGTTTTGACATTTTTTTTGTATATTGTCACAGCGTATTGGACGGTGGTTAGAAAACCATAGAGTTAAGTACCTAATTTTTGCGAAAGTGGAATTTCATCATAGTTGTAGGCTGAAATTCACAAAATTCAAGGAAAAATTTCATCTACGGTGGAGAAATTTGGAGGTCAGTGGAGTTGGTAGAAATTTGTAGGCTCAAAATCACAAAGTTCTAGCTCTGCCTCTTAATGAAAAACAAATATATTCAGACAAATGTACAAACTCCGTTCCGGTAAGATTTTTTACTTTATCAGTACTTATTTTTCGTTTCTCTTGTAATACATCACTTTTAATTCAAAAAATAAATACTTATTTGAAAAAGAAGTACTTATTATTCTTAGCAGAACGGGGCACGACCTAACAATATTTACTCCTACAAAAAGTAAATGTACATACCCCCACCCCCAATTAAGCTCTTGAGTTCTTCCTACTTTTTGTTTTTTTTTTTAACGAAGGAATAATTCTACAGCCAAACTACTATATGGACCCGATTGTGCAATCGAAATTCAAACCTCTGGAGGAGCTCGTGCAACCACACCAGTCACGGCTCCCCACTTATTACAAGGTACTCACCCAGCAAAGAATCGAACCACAAACCTTGAGTAGTATTCCCAAAGCCTGAACATCTATCCGAACCACTGAGGCAACCCTGGGTGTGTAGTTCTTCCTACTTATATCATCACCTCACACACAATCTGCTTCTCGTGCCTTCTTCACCTATCAAAGCTCACATATTCCCCTTCTCTGCATGTGAACCTTTCTCCGTCTCTCAAACTTAGCCACTCAAATTAGTCTCTCACTTCCTTATTTGCTATCCAAAAACATAACACATCTCTCACTTCTCTGCCATCAGTTTTCTAGCTAGCTCTCCTTTTCCTCATCCTTAATTCATCCAACTCTTGGACACCTTGTAACCATCTGAATCCATATTTGTCTTGAAATGATGCCCCCTGAGCATGAGACCAGCATCACTCGGAATCCGGCCAGTGTTCTAGTCGCCAGCCGGATTCAGAACACTTCCGTTCGCATTGATCACCCGCCAAACTCATCCAGCAACGTGAGCCCTTGTACGGATGACAGAATGCCAGAGCAACGACAACCAACTCCGGCGCGATTTTCCATTTTACGAGAATCGTTGCGCCCCGTTACGCTAAAGGTATCTCCACTTGCACATATGTTTAGGCTGCTATGCTGCCACAATCTACTGAGATTCAATTCATTCTCTCCGAGCTATCGGAAAAGAAAAAAAAAATATTGCGATTTTAAGTTCAAGTCCAATGCGAATTGGTCGTTGAAATTTAACTCTGTTTTGATAATTTGTGTGAATGCCAAATGGTGCAGTTTGAAGATGTGTCGTATACGGTGAAGTTGCAGTCGACAAAGGGGGATTGCTGTTCATCCCTCGAGCCAAAGCCCGGTAAAACTGTCCTGAACGGTGTGAGCGGCATTGTCCGGCCGGGCGAGCTACTAGCGATGTTGGGCCCATCTGGAAGTGGGAAAACAACACTACTGACTGCCCTTGCGGGCAGGCTGCCCGGAAAGGTCTCGGGCGTGATAACGTACAACGGGCAGTCCTTCTCGAGCTCCGTGAAACGAAAGACCGGTTTCGTTTCCCAAGACGACGTCCTGTATCCTCACCTCACCGTGCTCGAAACGCTGACGTACGCTGCTTTGTTGAGGTTACCAAACAAGCTCACCAGAGACGAAAAGATCGAACAGGCAGAGTTAGTTATCACGGAACTGGGCTTAAATAGGTGCCAAAACAATGTTATCGGGGGCCCGCTTTTCCGCGGGGTCTCCGGTGGGGAGAGAAAGAGAGTGAGCATAGGACAAGAGATGTTGGTGAACCCGAGTCTGTTGCTGCTGGATGAGCCTACTTCTGGGCTTGACTCGACCACGGCTCAACGGATCATGGCCACATTGAGAGGACTTGCTAGAGGGGGCAGAACGGTGATCACGACGATCCATCAGCCTTCTAGTAGGCTTTACCGGATGTTTGACAAAGTGGTGGTGTTGTCGGAGGGATGCCCGATATATAGCGGGTGTGCTGATGGGGTGATGGATTATTTCGGTTCGATTGGTTATGTGCCCGGGTTTAATTTCGTGAACCCTGCTGATTTTCTCCTCGATTTGGCTAATGGTATGGAATTTTATTTTCATGAGCTCGTTTACAATGTTAAGTATCTTAAGCTTGTGTGACAAAAAAATTTCACTAAAATGTGAAAGCTGCGTCAACTAGTGAGTTAAAATTATGAGTTTTCATAAAATTTACTTATTTTGTTAGCTTTTGTTGCAATGTTTCTGTGCAGGGGTGACACCGGATATAAAACAAGATGAGCAACAGGACTTTCACAGCAGAGGAGATCACCATGAAGCTCAAACATCCATCAAACAGCGCTTGGTATCTGCCTACAAGAAGAACATGTACCCTGCCTTGAAGGATGAGATTAGCCTTTGCCATGGGGGCGCCCCGGTTCGATCTGCAACCGGAGCATTAACGTCAAGAAGTAAGTGGCAAATCTAAAAGACCCTTTCCCTCTCTTGTTTCAATCCGGCCCGAGTGTGACGTTAGTCACAAAAAATGCATGTTTGAATTTATGTTTATTAGGTGGTTAAGCCTACGGTACCCAATTTATCCAATATGTTCGTAGTTAACCGATCTTCGCTTCTATAAATAACAAGTAATGGCTGTTGCAGGCAGTGAAGATCAATGGACCACTAGCTGGTGGATGCAATTCAAGGTGTTGCTGGGGAGGGGCCTAAAAGAACGAAAACACGAGTCCTATTCGGGTTTGAGAATTTTTCAAGTCATGACCGTCTCGATTCTTTCGGGGCTTTTGTGGTGGCATTCTGATACATCACATATACAGGATCAGGTATGCGACTCAGTTCGTTAGGTTTAGCAGGGGAAAGACTTGGCGGTCTGTTCCAATGTGTTTGTTTGATCTTGGTGTTTTTAATAAGCTTGAACATGCACAACAGGTGGGACTTCTCTTCTTCTTCTCGATCTTCTGGGGATTCTTCCCTCTCTTCAACGCCATATTCGCGTTCCCACAAGAACGTCCAATGCTAATCAAAGAGCGTTCCTCGGGCATGTACCGTCTCTCCTCCTATTACTTTGCCCGAATGGCTGGCGACCTACCAATGGAGCTTGTTCTCCCAACTATCTTCACCACCATCACATATTGGATGGGAGGACTCAAACCATCAGTAGTCACGTTTTTACTCACACTCTCGATCATCCTGTTCAACGTGCTAGTCTCTCAGGGACTCGGACTAGCACTCGGAGCAATCCTGATGGACGTAAAACAAGCCACTACCTTAGCTTCTGTGACCATGCTCGTGTTTTTACTAGCCGGTGGATACTACATTCAGCACATTCCGGATTTCATAGCTTGGTTGAAGTACATTTCGTTTAGCCACTACTGTTACAAACTTATGGTGGGGGTTCAGTATTCGGCCACTGAACTATACGAGTGCGGATCAGGGGCGAAATGCCGGGTACTGGATTTTCCGGCCATAAGCTACTTGGGTATTGATGATATCGGCTGGAATGTCGCGGCTTTGGCAGTTATGTTAGTTGGGTATAGGCTGTTGGCATATGTAGCATTGAGGACGGGGCAACCTCATTGACTTGTCGCATTTATAATAAGAGAGACAATAATTTATAAATTGAAGCTAAAGCTGGTAGATCGATGCTCTCAAGTTGGTCAGATGAACCTGATTAAGAGTCCATTTCAATCTTGTAACACATTTGCTTTGACATTGTACAAGTAGTTAAGAGTGATATTGAAGGTTACATGTTTCTGCCCATTACTTGAACGTAGTAAAAAAATGAATATCTGCAGTATCTTCATTGTTATAATTCGTCCAAATTTTGCTGTGAAAACAATCTAGCAAAAAACAAGAATGGTGAAAGAAAAATATGGCAAGAAAAAAAATCTGGAAAGAAGAGTTTAGATACGTGGGTCCCACACTCACACACACACAACACACCCACCTAGCATGTGGGCCCCACTCACTGGCTCACACACACTCCACACTCATGTGTTGTGTATGCATTTGTGTGTTGTGTTTGTGGTGTAAAAGATCTTATAAATAAGTTCAAGCTATACATGAACATTAATTAATTCTCTCTCTCTCTCTAGAAAGTCCTAACGTTATCCTTTATATAAGTTCGAGCTATACATGAACATTAATTTCTCTCTCTCTCTCTAGAAAATCCTAGCCTTATCCTTTTAGCTCTGGTTTAACAGCTTGGGGAGGTGGGGCTGCCGCTTCCACCACCTTCACCTCCCCCCCATTCCCCCTCTCTCTTCTTTTCGCCAGCCATCACTCATTCTAGCGATCCTGACTCTTCAAAGCTCTTTGCTACCTCCATTGTCCAACCTCCATCAATCTCAGCGACGGAGGACGAACCACACCTCACTTGACTTTGATCCAAACCTCGGGAGGACTTTTTCTGTTGAGATCTCAAAGTTTTGGGGTGGTTTGGCGCACCCTCCGGCATATAAGCCACCAGATTCGAGGCGACGGCTCCGGCGACATGTACAGCAACCAAAGGTTTAATTTTCAATTTTCGTTTTTTCGTGTTTATCTCCTTTTATGGAGATCTTTGTTCCCTGCGTAGAACTTTCTTTACCCTCTATGGGTATTGTCTCACCCATTGTGGATAGGTTTCCTCTAAGTACTCCATCCAAGTCACATGAATAACTCGATTATCGTGAGTTTGTTTCCATCGACGGGCTCTAGCTTGAGGTTTGTAGCATTTTGGGCGGATTTTGAATAATCAAATTTTTTGAGTTTGGATTAAAAAAAAATTACATTAACATTAATAAAGGAAAAACTAGAGGTGGCAAATGGACGGGTTTGGGTGGGTTGAAACGAAGCGCGAGTTGAATATGGGTGGGTAGAATACAAATCAATAATATACGGGTTGAAACAGATTGGATCAAATATGGGTCAAGTCATACTCGAACCCAGCCCAACCCGATCCGTTTTCCTTCTCTTTCTCTCCTTTTCAAATATATCTTCGCAAAAATTCAAACTCTCACAGTACTAAGTTAGATAGATATTGAATGTAACATGTTTCAGCCCATTACTAGGAAGTATTAAAAATGAATACTAGCTTGGCTCCTGTGGAAATTGTATAATCTAGTAAAAGCAAGAATGTTGAAAGAAAAATATAGCAAGAAAGAAATCAAGAAAGAACATTTTAAGTACTCTGTTATAGCACCTAATTAAGCTCTATGGTATGGGGAGAGAATAAATTATATACACCAACGGTATAAATATTTGTTTTGTCCAATCAATTATACTGAAACCACTATCATGTCAATAGAATGAAAACCCCCCTGAATCCTAATGAAATCCGACCCGGACCTTACTCAACAAATTTTCGGGACCATAAACCCAACCAGTAAGTCTACACACAGATTTTTTGCACACAAATCTTGCAAGATCATGGTGTGTGGCCCATTATGGATCTCACACAAACAATCTAAGCCAATCATTAAATGAAAAATATTTTTTCTAGGAGCCCCGAGAAAAATTAGCTCAATCCGATACCTATAAATACTCGATCCAATCATCTAACTTTTCATTATTTGGGAATCTTAATAAAAATTTAGAAAATTGGATTGAGTACCCATAGGTATCAGATTGAACTGATTTTTCATGTAGGATATTGAAAAAAATGTTTTACATTTAATGAATGATTTAGATATTTTGTGTGAGACCCGTAGAGGGCCACATACCATGATCTGTGCAAAAATCTGTGTGTAGCAATGTAAAAATCTGTGTGTAGCAATGTTGTTGTAACGACTTCAATTTTTCAGTAATAAAAATTTCGTTTATATATTTGAAAACTCTTTATTTAATTCTTGGATTATTTTTAATTGCCCTTTTATTATTTAATAATCCATCATAATTAGATTTAAGTCCTTTAAAATTATATTTCTTCGTTAGAAATCCTACATGACAAATAGGATTAATTTCCAACCAATTAGTTGGAGGAACAGAACTACCATTTCACCTAGTTACACTCTTCTAACCCTAAATGAATCTTTTTGACCGTCTTATGAATCCCTCCAAACCCTAATTGAACCATTAGACCTTTAGGGGTAATCATTTCACCCATGACTAGTCATTTCCAACCCATACCCTCTATCATTACCTCTTTGTCCATTGGGTAATAAATGTTAGGAAAATTATTATCCATTGGTTAATGGATATAAGACAATGCCAATGAGTATATGGAGTTGACAAGACAACTCATAGAATCCTTCCAATCATTTTACTTTTAAAAGAAGCAACCTTAGCCTTACCATGCATGCAACCTAGATGTATAGCCCTAAACCTAGATTGTCCACCAAAGTTATTTTCCTAGATTCTTTAAGTACATAGATATGTTTATATATGAGTATATGTACTTCATAGCCTATTATACCAAGCCTATACACTTAGCTATACACTTTCTAGGAAAATTCTTAACCTTTGGACAATAGTCTTGCCCTTGAAAGACTTACCCTAATCATTCTTCTTTTCCCTAGCCTTAGTAAGTCTACTTGGTACTTTAGTACACTTATATAGATATATATAGGCATATACCTAGTGAGAGAGAGAGAAAGAGAGGCCGAATAGGGAGAGAGAGAGGGAGGCCGAATGGGAGAGAGGGAGAGTGAGTGTGTGCTTGTGTTTGGTCACTCAATCAAGTCACTTCTTCTACACTTAAGCCTAGGTACTCTTTGACAACCCATGACTAGACTACTTTAAGTATAATCCTAGCCTAATATTTTGTTCTTTCTTGCAAGCAATCCCTTTCTAGGACACGACAAGCCATAAAACCCTTCATGATTACCTAAGTTATGGCCTAAAATGGAAGTGACAAGGCATGCCATGCTTATGGATGTGATTTGACAAGTCCATGGAACAAATCCATGGGAGGAGAGAGAGAGAGGGGATTTGGCCCAGAGAGGGAGGGAGAGGGAGCTCAATGTTTGGCTATACATAGCACCTCACACTCACCATTCAACTCACACCATCCATTCTCCAACTTCTCACTCTAAGAAAGCTTGTGTTCTTCTTTGTTCTTGCTTATTCTTCCTTGTTCTTGAAGTTCTTCTTATGTTCTTCAAGAAACTCATCCTAAAACACATTTTCAATCCATAAAGTCTAGTAGTTTTTAGTCAAGAACTAATTTCGAGAGAAACTTTTCTCTTTCAAAGCTACCGGAAGCCACCGTAAGAAGTTACTCCGTCCAACGTACTCACTTTTCTTCCGTAGTCACCCTACCGCCAAGAAGAACGGTAGAATATCCCTAATCACTTTCTCTAAGTATACAAAGTTTGTTGTTTACTTTAAATGTTTGAAATGCATGATAATTAGTAAACTTATGTTGCTTATGGTGGTATTAACATGTTAAATAACCAACTTTCACTTCAAATAAACATATGTTGTTTTAAATTTTCCACAAAGAAAGAAAGAACGGTTTTCGATAAGTACTAACTTAATTAGAAGTATTCGTATTTTGATATTTGAATTGGTTAAGAGCTTTAATACATGTTTTGCTTGCATTACTTATGGTTGTGTAAAAACATAAGTAATTATCACTCCAAGGGCATCCGTACATTTGGCGTTATACTTTAAGTAATGATTCGAGCATGATCAAGTAATATAGAGTTGGATGATCTTATTAGTTTAGTTTCAAGATTTCAATGAATGATTTATGATTATGTATGTGAAAAGTCCTACAGCGGAGTCGTTGCATGAAAACGAGACACGAAAATCAAGAAAGTAAAAACATGGCACCTAGAGTGTGGCTAATAAAAGGATACGTGCGAAATGGTAAAATATTTTTGAAACTACATAATGGCCAGACATGATAGCCATTATGGGAGTACGGTGTGTGTTCGTGTGTGCCAATGGGAACCCGGGACGGCGGAACCATTGTGAGGATACTCGGGAGATCGGAATGGCGGAACCGAGGTTGGGTGTGTGGCTTGGTTATCCGCGGAGAGGAACCAATGCAAGGTTTTGTGTGCCAATGGGAACCCGGTGCGGCGGAACTATTGTGAGAATACTCAGGAGACCGAAACGGCGGAACCGAGGTTGGGTGTATTAAATGTGATTTTCTAAATGTTGATTTGGAAATGAGACACGTTCTACGATGAGTCGCGTAGGAGAAACTCAGAAAAATCATGGACACCAACGATAATTGAATAGTGAATGTGGATGTGTAATTGTTAATTGTTTGGTTAAGAATGCATGTTTTATTTGGTAATTGATAATTAAATTATCTTTTGCTTGTAAGTTAAGGGTTAGTGGGTTTGGATTATTCTATTGAGCTTCTGTAGCTCATGGTCTTACCTTTTGGTGACCCTGACATATTATACTAGGGGCGACGCTGGTATAATGTATTAGAGTTGATAGATGAACAGGATGAACAGTACACTTTAGAGGCTTTTGGAGCCGAGGAGCTTGCTAGGATGGAGGTAGTAGTAGTAAACCTTAAATTTCTCATCCTTGTGTAATAAAAATACTCTCGTAGGAATCCTGTTGTAATAATGAGCCTGACTCTTCATAATTTATTTCAATAAAATATTTATTTAGCGTACCCGAAAATGAGGGCGTTACAGTTATATACCCAACTCCTCATCTGTGAATTGGGAGAAACCCCAATACTATCATTTTGCCCACTTTGGCCGCCTCTCTCCCTTAGGTGACGATGGAAGGAGGGTTGAGAAAAGAAGCATAATTATCTCACTCAGCTATCTATCTATCTAATCGGAAAATTTTTAGTATCATGAAAAGGGAAAGAAACAGTGCCAATGCAAATAATTACCAAGTCGAATATTATTACATCTCTCATAGTTTACACAACTTGTTGGATTAGAAGGCTCAAACCATTATTCTTTGTGAACAAAAAAAGAGAAATAATTAGGGTAAATTACGGGCCAATCAGTAGATGCATAAAAGAATGAAGTTGGCATAATGAATAAAGTGAGGATTGGTTTGGATTTGCTTCGGTAGGAACAGATGCTTGAGGATATTATTGGCATAGAGAAGGGAAAATATGATGAAGTCAGCCATTTCTGTGAAGGAGACAAACGGATGTCAAGGGAGGCGGAATCTAGAAAATATCTTCAAAAAGCAAGGGAAAGCAATGGCCTTGTTCGTTTCCTTTATTTACTTTGTTTTAACTTTATTTTTCAATTATTATCCTACATCTTTTTTCTACATCTTTTTTCAATCATTATCCTATTTATTCAATTATTAATTTCATTTATCTCTATCTCTCTCCACTCATTACCCATCTCTCCAATTATTACCCTATTTCTCTTTCCACCAACTACCAAAACTAAAATCCCCAAAGTTGCTAAACGAACAAGGCCAGTGTATTTTCAGAAACTACAAGGAGGGTCTCTGCAATTTTCAGTAACCTCAGGGGAGGTGAGTGAAATTTACCTTACCCAACAAATTTTCGGGACCATATGCACCCTACTCCTCATCTGGGAATTGGGAGAAACCCTAGTATCAGTTTGCCCACTTTGGCCGCCCCCCCCTCTCTCTCTGAGATGACGACCACCGCAAGGGGCATTTGTACACCACCAGTCATCGTTTTAGGCGAAGAAGATGATGTGCCCATATACTTCCGCTTTTATAGGAGGGATGATGAAGAAGTTGGTGGTGGCGGTGAGTTGTACTGGTGCGTAATCAACACAAAGACCGACTGCTGCCGCGACTTCTCTGGTTGTGCGTACAACAACGAGAAAGTAGTTTCACCTCCAGTCTTCAAACAAGAACCCAGTAGCCGGGTTTATTCCGGCTGCGTCGCCGTAGGCGGCACCATATACGTCCTCGGCGGTATGGATTCCGAACTAAGTGTTGGTAAGCCCAGACCACCAAATAGGTCCTTCGTTGCTATGCGTACCCAGAGCCTACCTCATTCCGATGTGTTTTATATTGACACCACAACAACTCCCCTTTGTGGTCCCGAAGGCGGCGGCGGCGGATGGAAGAAATTAGACCATTCCGTGAATTTTCCGAGATCGAACCCTCATGCCTTCACCGTCAACGGCAAGATCTACGTCATGGGAGGAGCTCAACCATCTCCTAAGCCTGAGGTTCTAGATACCCGCCGCATGGACCAGGGTTGGCAAGTGTTACAGGACTCAACAGATGCGCGTGGTCAAATTGCTGGGTATGCAGTAATCGATGGTGGCAAACGGATTTGTTTGCAATTTCAGCGTATGCGCCATCTCTATTGTTACGACGTCGAAGCTGATTCCTGGCAGGTCTATCGTGAAGATGTTTTAGGATACCCTATGCCGGAATCCGGATTGCTAAGCTGGAAATCTGCATTCCTAGACGGGATTCTGTACTATCTAGACAAAGAGAGGCCGGGGGTCATGTTTGGCGTCGATCTCGACAGTGCCGCAGCGGCTGAGCCAAAGAGGGTGAGATTACCATTGGCAAAGTCTAAATGTGAAGATTGGGATTGGGACTGGATACCCCAACCTGTCCTTTGATATTCAGACATTGTGTTGCCCGTGACGCATTTACTCTCACTAGGAAGTGGGAAGTTGGCTGTGCTCTGGTCCGGGAAGGGTCCGGGTGATGAACTTTATGTTTATTGCTCCACAATCAAGATGTCCAAGGAGGAGAAGAAATAAGAGGAGGAGGAGGGGAGTGGTGGTGATTTTGACTTGGTGGCCTTTCCTCTATGTTTGTCACATGTGCTTGTACATGGCTCCTACTTGATGGACTGCATCGCAGTGTAAGTACAAACTTTATACTACTATCTCCTAGTTATGTATCTTCTCCCCGTCAATTATAGGTATAGCAAAAAAATCTTGACTTTTAGTGCAATTAATTACTAGTTACTTTCTTATGTCCTAATAATTTATTTGCCCTGTCCTAAGATTCGGTATGAGAAATACAAACTCTGTCCTTGGTCGGGTTGAATATGGCACACCAAACTAGAGGGTGTGTGCGCTCAAAGTTGCTAGAAATGTTAATTCCCTGATTATTTGTGTTTCTTTTTTTTTTTTGTATTCGTTGATTCCCTTAATTGTTGTATATGTGGTTAGGCTCAATTTTTTGTTATCGATCTTGTGTGTAATTGTTGGCCCCCTAACACAATTTCGTGGCCCTGTGCCACTCACATTCTGTACTCTATAGTATTATGTGGTTCATGTCCATAGCTTATCTGCATTCACTATTTTGATTTTCTCTCAGAACTCATACTCTCTTATTGTATTCATTTACATCAAATTGAGTCTGACACGTAGTTAAACAGGTTTTGAAATGGGAAAACCCTTTAGATTTATGACGCATGAAATAAACCCAAGTATAACGCGTGCAATCATCAATAAACAAAACAAAGTATCTGTACGCCAATCTGGAAAGAACAGGAGACGGACGCCGTACATCACTATGAATCAAATCGAGAGGTGAAGTGTTAACATTAGAATGAATAGGAAAAGGAAAATGTACGCTTTTACTCAAGGAGCAACTAATGCAAGATTTATTAATGCTACTCGAGAAAGAAATTGTCTTTCAAGAAACCAGAACAAAACAAAGTATCCAACTTTTTGTCATTAGGATGCCCAAGCCTATGACGCCACGTATGCCAAATTTATTTGGTAACATAAGCATCATAATCAGAATGAGTAAACAGGCAAGTTCCAGCATTTGTCCTCTCAAACTCCAAAGGGAACAATCAACCAATCCTATGGCCCTTCCCTTTCACTGTCCTAGTGTGACAGTGTCCTGGAGAAGACAACCATCACGAGAAAAAGAAACAATGATCACCATCATCAAGTTGGCCCACAGAAATGAGATTAGTTGTGAGCTTAGGAACCAGAAAAACATTTTGGTAGACGAAACGGCGAATAATTTCCACAGACATGGATGGATTACTTGCCCCAATGATTTCCATCTTGTCACCATTTGCTGGAAGAATATGTTTGTTTCCAGAATAAGTTTAGGGGAAGGTTGACTTGCATGTATTCCAGTAATATGATTGGACGCACCCGAGTCAATTATCCAAAGCAGAATGATCATGGACCGCAGCCGAAGCGGAGCCCAATCCAATACCCCTTCCTCGGCTGCGGCTTGAGCTGGGGCTGGGATTGCAAAGCGGAATGATCACTTGCAAGACTTATGGTTTACCACGTTGATGCTTAGAGTTGTGTTGAATAGGTGACTCTCTTGTAGCATTGGCATAAGGCTTTTGTTGGACAGAAGTTATTTGATTGGGGATATATACTCTGTACTCTTTGGTTAACTGAATGTAAAACCCATGATTTTTGGATGAATATTTTTTTGATGAGGTCTAAAAAGGAAAGTCCCAATAAAAGGTGGAATTTGATGAGGTGCAAAAGGGAAGTCCCAATAAATGTAGAGTATTAAATGGTGAACGTTCAAAGAAATGAACTGAGGAATATGAAAGGTGCAAGAAAAGAGATAGTAATACATAACAATTTCTGCATATGTAAAGCATAATTATATTAGAAAGACATCAAGGGGTTGCTATGTCTGCAAACAAACCCAGCCGCTCGCGAGGGACTCTCTGCTCGATTCGTTTGCTAAACGAGCCGAGCTTGAGTTCGAGTTTTAGGCTCGTTTAGTAAATGAGCCGAGCTCAACTCTCTAAAGCTCGGCTCGTCCAGCTCGTTTGTACAGGCTTGGCTTGTTTAGTAAAGGTATCAAAATCGGCTCATTAAGGGCTCATCTTAGTTGTAAATGAGCCAAGCTCAAGCTTGAATTTTAGGCTGATTTAGTAAACGAGCCAAGCTCGAAAACTCCAAAGCTCGGCTCGTTTGCACTCCTAGTTGCTTTCCAAATGCAAGGATTACATTAATGACAGTTGCTTTGTTTTTGTTGTGTTGGATGAAGGCTGTCTCTACATCTGATAAAGTTTGCGGTGGCTGATGAAAGAAAAACCCATTTGTGAGGGAACCGTCTAAAGCTATGAAGCACCGACATGCTTATGTGGTCCCAATATCGCTAGTAGATACCTATGAGACACAGACACATTGCATACATATGAGACACCATTAAAATTTATTTATCTTTGAGAGGGACACATCTCGTACACGTGGGTCCCAAGTCAGACACTCTATGAGGGTTTCGTGCGAATAACGTAACAAATCTCAAATAACACGCCCCCTATGAAAAGGGCTTTAACCTCTCCTTGCTTGCTTACCAATTTGATTAACAGAAACAGCAATGTGCGCTCACTATTGCATGGTTTACCGATGCCCCTTGATTATGCTCATGCATGCACACACTCGGAACAGAAATACACGCGCAATATATCCCTGCGGTTCAACTCTATAATATTTCTTTCTTTTTATTCCCTCAGTTTATAAAAACGAATTACATTCAGTTATCCCGGTACCTTGCTGTCTATACTTGATATTAGTCCCTTAAAATGGGGCAACACCCTTCAGACGAAACCAGGGTAGGTACACTTAGTTACCGACTCGATCATAAGTCAATCGCATTATGTGGAAGAATTAGGCTCCTCTAGTATGAAGTATCCAAATGCTCGGAGGCATGCTATTCACTGGAGGGGGATCATCTATTGGGTACACCAATAATGTGAAAAGGTTATTTGGGAGCAAAACCAACAAGAGCAATGATTGAATCAGAGCAGGCCCCATTAAGACTGATTTCATTTCTGTGACCGAAATAACATTACCAACTGGGCAATCTACCTAATCTGATAACACCCCAGGCACTCTCTATATTGAATCGATTCTGGAGCCAAAATTAACCATAAGTATTGAAGCCTTGGTTAGTAGATCCCCCTCAGTAGGAGGTGTTGATTTATTTCTTGGGTTAGCTATAGTCATTTACATCTAGGCATACTCAAAGTATCTGAGGCTTGGTGTTGTTGAACGCATTGGTAAGTATTGACTCTTATGACTGATCCAAAAAAAAAAAAAAGTACTGACTCTTATGAAGGGTGCATGAAGAGATCTGAACTGTAGGTTGTTGACGAACCCTTTAGAAACTGCTCATGGGTTTTTGGTGGGTGTAATGTTTGTTTGAACTGTTATGAAATTTTATACGTGATGTTTACTTGTGGATTGTTTGCATTCTGCGTTTTGTTTGAGCTTGTGTTTCCCATGTAAGTCCCGTCTCTGGTTGATTGTTTGATTGTTGCTTACTGGTCTAAGCCTAGAAAACTTAACTTGGAGTTGAATTAAATCTGAAGTCATTCTTTCAGATATTCTACTTAGATCGAAGGACTCTTGTTCAGTTCTGATTTTGTACGTGTGATGGTGTGAGTCAGGGGCAGGAAGGTATGGAGATTGCGTAAGGGCTTGACTAAGTTGCTTAAATAGTAGGATTTGTCATGGTATCAGGAAACGAGTCAACTTCTGAGAGGATATACATTGTCTAACTGCTGTTATGTGCATATTTTCTGTGTTGGATTTTGTTTTAACTATTATAATTTTGTGTGCCCACTTGGTTTCTGCCTTTTTTTCTCCTGCCAAATGTATCTGAAAATCCTTATTTCGCCCTCTGCGAAGTTCTAAGTCATCTTGTAATTGAGGTCTTTGAAGGCTGTGGTGCTGCTGTTAGACCAACAGGTCATCCTGGCAGATTCAGAAATCTTAGTCGGTGGGGTCAACATTTGTTTCTATGTAACAGCCGAATAAGTTATTTTTAGGGATGATAAACACTACATCATAATCTTAATTGATAAATTATCAATATGATTTACGAAAGCCCTCATGACTCTTCATGTATTGAAAACTATGCATGATAGACTCATTTTGTATAGTGTTTAAAATGTATTTTTCAATAAGCACAAGTACCAAGTATGCTATCATTTATTCATTTGTTCTCATTCAATTTTAAAACCGAGTCAATTTAAGAAAATGATATAATACTAGTAGCCAGTGTATATCATGTTGTTTCAGATGCTCTCTAGTTTTTGCATTTAACTTATATTCTTTCCTGTTGAGCTTCTAGTCCCCATCTTATGATGGATTTGCCATTGCCTTTGTTTCAGGTGGCCATGAGCTAAGCAAAAGCAGTGGCAATGTTGGCGCAAAGATTGCCTGTGGTAAGCAAATTAGTTTTTCCTATCGTTTATGTGGGTGGTGTGTTTTGGGGAGGGCTTCCAAGTTCATATCA
This sequence comes from Rhododendron molle, assembly GCA_025413875.1. Classification (NCBI taxonomy): domain Eukaryota; kingdom Viridiplantae; phylum Streptophyta; class Magnoliopsida; order Ericales; family Ericaceae; genus Rhododendron; species Rhododendron molle. The sequence goes on from CM046396.1 coordinate 33,279,947, forward strand.
TTAAGTGTGGTTTAAAAGGAATCTATTATGTGACTCATGTCCCTTGTTTCCAATATGTGTGCTTGAACGCTCTTGTTGGTTTGGACTCTGTTAAATTGTTGAGAAAAGTTATAAAATCTTATGAAGAATGGGGCCTGTGTATTTTTCTTGCCATAGTAGGACTCCTAAAAAGCGTGGTCCAGCTCAGAGTTGAAATTGTCTATAATTAGATGATTATTTATGGTCTGTGTAGTCCTTACAAACGCTCATTGTCTTAGTCACCTAGTTCCCACGTTTGTGTTCCCGCCTAGTTTTCTATTCAAACGTTCTAATATTTAACTTACCTAGATATGTGTAATGCACTTGAAAGTGAATCTACAGTGGCCCTTCCACACAATCTGAATACAATTTGAGGGGATCTATCAGCCCAGTAGTGCGCTGACTGGGAATTGTGGCCATGTCTAGCTAGGGACTAGGGCTGTAAATGATCATGACTCGGCTCGATATGAGCTCATTCAAATTCGGTTCGCTTGATAAATGAACGAACTCGAGCCACCCTTCTCTGCTCGTTAAGTAAACGAGCCGAGTTTGAGCTTGCGAGCCGCATGTATATGTATGTATATATATATATATATATATATATATATATATGTACATATGCACATATATATACGACGCACATACGATGTATGAAGAAAAAAGCCATGCATATACACGGTGCACGTGTTCAGGCGCTTGTACCAATATAAGGAGAAGGAATGCTGGGTTTTTGTTCTTCATCTTTCGATATGGGACAAACTTATGAGTAGTTTTATTGGATTCCTTTGAGTTTGGCAGTCCCACATCGACAAATTGTGGAACTCACCACTAGCTGATCCCCTATGAAGGAAGAAGCCACCCTCACCCTTCAATGCACGCAGCTCACGCCTCATATTGTCGAGCTTCTCAAGCCGAGCTCAAGCCAAACAATCCCAGCTCGCCACGAGCTCGAACCCAGCAAATTTCAGCAAATTTAGGCCGAGCTGAGCTCGAGCAGCCCAAAGCGCGGCTCGACTTGGCTCATTTACAGCCGTACTAGGTACTTAATTTTAAAGTCTTACAAGTGAGCTTGGGCCTTGGATATAAGGTTTGAAGTGTGTCATTAATTATCTCAAACCTGTTATCTGTAGATAAATCCAACAAAAAATAAAAAAGGGAAACAAAAACAATACTAATTAACCTTTCAGAGCAGAGGGGGAAAAAACTTCAAACTAAAGCCAAGAATTAGGGCTACAAACCAATTTTTGATGTTTGAAGCCATTTTAAACTCGATGGCTTTTGCCAGTTCTCTTTGATTATACACTATTTTGGGCTTTGAAATTTCACAGCGTGATCTGTTTTACTCCTTTTTCTCTTCACTCTTTTTATCCTAGTTTTCAATGCTATTCTATTGTCCTTTTCAACTATCCAACAAGAAGACATAAACAGAGAAAATAATTCCCTTATTTTTCGTGGGGCACTCACTCTTCACAGTGCGAATAGGTCTTTGACAGCTGGCTGTAATTTCTTAATTGCAGCCTCAAAGGCCCTACCCTTTGTTACCACATACGGCCCAAAAGCTAGTTTTGCATTCTATCTGGTATTAGCTGTGGACTCACTACTAGTATGACTATCTTCCCCTCACTTATTCTGACGCATGCAATACGAGGGTAGAATAGAAGCTTAAAAGAGCACGTAAGTTTTACCCGACCACTGAGAATTGCATGTAGAGCTTGAAATCAGCTCTTTAGGTAGTTCTGCTTGCAAAGAATTAGATGCTCCAACTGAGATAAAACCGGATCAAAAAAAAAAAAAAAAACTGAGATGAAACCAGTGTCAGTTAAATTTCAGTATACACTTCTATTTCCATGTGGCACAAATGGGAAGAGATACACTGCTGATGTAGTAAAGGGCACGTCTGAGAGGTGCCCAAATGTTGTCCTTTTTTTTTTTTTTGAAAAGAGTCCTTATTTTAATTACACTGAAAAGCAAGGGTAGTATTCGTACTTAGTTTACTCTTTTTTCTTGCTTAAGTATTAGGATATTGATTTTACCACCAGTGACAAATGGGCTCAAGTCCTTCACATTTTATTTTTTGGTTTTTTAGTTGACAATTCAAACTTCTATGTATTCTGCATATGTTGCCACTAATATATTCTATTTTGAGCTAACAAATGGGTAGTCTGCATTGTTTTTAATAAACTACATTATGGGAGGCGCACACAATGACAACACTCTTCTTATTTTTAAAGTTATTTTCTTAGCCCCTCTCGTAGCCAAGTGGCAATACCTTGATGAAGGGATAAAAATATGCTTTGTCGTAAAAAAGTTACATGTTTGCCAAACTTTACACATTGCTTCACAAAATAGAGAAGATTCATATTTACTTTAGAGTGTTGTGTACTATAGAAAATTGAACTCTTACAAAGTAAAAAGAAGACCAAATTAATAACTTATAACTCTTTAAAGGCATTCTATGAGTTACAGGCATTCAATGAGTTACTTTACACTTCTACATGTGTTCAACGAAAGCTTTTAACTGAATATCTAGCAAATAATTACTATCATTCTGAATCAAGTTCGTCTTTTCTGATCATAAGTGTAATGAGAAAAAATCAAAGCTTATGATATACACCTTAATTTCATATAATGCAAAACACAACCATTTCCCTGATTGTTAGATTAATTAACCTCGTCCAATATCCATAATACATTATTCTCTCTCACCCAAAATCTGATGAAAAGAATATACACGCCAGGTGACAATTATACATTTCTATAATATCAACATGGTCAACTATATGAAGTACAAATGTGAACAAACTATAAGTACATGTTGTTAGGATAGTCATCACACACGTGCAAAGCACTCCCCACAAATTGCACATAGCACACAAGTAACAAGCACATGCTTCCCACAGAGAGCCACTTGTACACACTTCTACCAATCTTATCTCCTTTCCTTTCCTTTCCTTTATTTGTTATGATAATTTTTCCCTTTTTTCTTTTATCGTACTAACAAATCTATTGTCATGAAATCGTCTCTACTCTCGTCTCCCTCTTTTGCTCTAGCAGCTAGTCTTGCTACCAACATGATCCTTGTGGTCTGTCTTTTGAGGAAGAAGATCATCTCTCTCGCAGTGCTGAACGTGTTAAGGAGGGCCATGGGAACATGGACGAAACGATGGTGAAGCCGCCTATTTCCGGTAAGGGAGAAGATGTTCTCAACATTCCCTCGAACCTTGCCTTCTTCCCATAGCGAAGTAGTTTGGACCTTGCGTAGTTTAAGGGGGATGGGCCTGCAAAATGATGTCTGTTGAGAGAGAGACAGTCATAGAAATATACTAGAAATCAGTACATAAAAAGTAGGAAATATTGAAAAGCACTTACCGAACAACCCAATTATGGAGATAGCTTAAAAAGAGCCTTAAAGCTTATGGAACCTCCTCTTTGTCCAGAATTTGATCCATATCCTTATTCAAGTTACAACAATCGCTTTCATAACCGCTTAAGAGGACTATTTCCATTAAATGTCTTAGGTCATCTATATCTTCTCATATTCTATCACGTAAATCTGCACAAAAAAATAAAAAATTATGTTAAGATCTTAACAAAGAGACTGATTAAATATAACATGACAACAAGATGTATACCTCCCTGAGCCACTTTGACCTCAGATAGCTTTGCTGACTTTCCATTTATAATTGCAATATTGTTGGCTAAATCCTTACAATATGCTCCTCTCTTAAAGAGGAATTGGAGTGCAAGAAGTATATTCCTGAAAAAGAAAAAGAAAAATTAATTCACTTCCCTAAACTTCTCTCTTCCTCTCATTCCAACATATTTTTGGCTTGACTCAAGAAGAAAACAATTAAAACTTTAGTTAACGAGCATACTATTGTAAGAAACAATAGAAAGATCCCACCTGAATATGCTTCTGAAACTGTGCTTGATATGAGCCCACCACGTACAACTTGAGTTGGTAGTTATGGAAGACTTGTATTCTCCTTTAACCATGTTTCAATATCTGAATCGACAATCTTGATCATAACTCATTTATCACCAATAACATGACTCATTAATCCTACCATTTTTGAAATTCTTGAGATTATCAAAATAAGTCTTCGATTCTCGCAAACTTTTGAAAGAAACTAGGCTAATGGGTGTACTCCTATCCTCGTTATAATCCTCCCCAAAACTTGTCGATCCAATGTCATCATGCTTAAATCGATGTGTTACTTTATACGTAATACCCGCAAACCTCCAGTAACTTCTATTGGTGGTGGGTCTAACCCAGACGAACCACTAATATAAGTGGATTCCTGCTCCACTTTTTGCAATTCATCCTCCCTCACTTCCTCCGCTACCACTTCAATCTCCTCAAGCAATTTAGTGGATACCTCATCATCTTATCTTTATCAAGATCTATGGGAAGAGACTCAGTGCAACTCGTGCTTTCTCCCATTTTTTCTTTACATCGGCAAGCATATGCGTACAAGCCATTGCATTGTCAAGCATAAGCTTAATGTGTGGATTATCGGCATCCAAACTTTGTCAGGTCAATACAAGGGCTTCCTTGCACTCCACCGCTGCACCCTCCAAATAGGTCTCTTTGTTAGGGTGGTCTGGGGTAGAACTATGGCCAATTTGGAGAACGCATCTGCATGATTTACCGCCATGAGTTTAGAAAGCACATCGGTTTGTTGTTTCGGGAACTCAGGGAGTTTGCATCCAATCGAGACGCTTTGACTTGTTGATTGGATGCAAACTCCCTCGGGTTTCCCGAAACAATAAGCCGATGTGCTTTCTAAACTGGTGGTGGTAAATCATTCAAATGCGTTTTCCCAATTGGCCATGATTTTACCCATAGACCACCCTAACAAAGAGACCTATCTGGAGGGTGCGGCGGTAGAGTGCAAGGAAGCCTTTTTATTGACCTAACAACTGGATGCCATACATTAAGCTTATGCTTGACAATGCAATGGCTTGTACGCGTATTCTTGCCGATGTAAAGTAAAAGAGGGAGGAAGTACGAGTTGCACTAGAGTCTCTTACCATACATCTTGATAAAGATGATGAGGTATCCACTAAATTGCTTGTGGAGATTGAAGTAGTAGCGGAGGAAGTGAGGGAGGATGAATTGCAAAAAGTGGAGCAGGAATCCACTTATATTAGTGGTTGTCTGCGTTAGACCCACCACCACTAGAAGTCTGGAGGTTTGCGAGTATTACGTATATAATAACACATCAATTAAGCATTATGACATTGGATCGACAAGTTTTGGGGAAGATTATAACGAGTATAGGAGTACACCGATTAGCCCAGTTTCTTAGTTTGCGAGAATTAAAAACTTATTTTGATATTCTCAAGAATTTCAAAAAAGGCAGAATTGTTGAGTGTCATGTTATCGGTGATAAAGGAGTTATGATCAAGCTTGTCAATTCAGATATTGAAACATGGGTTGGAGCAGAATACCAATCTTTCATAGCTACCAACTCAAGCTGTACATGGTGGGTTCATATCGAACACAGTTTCAGAAACATATTTAGGTGAGCTTTTTCTATTGTTTCTACAATAATTTGCTCATTAACTAAATTTTTAATTGTTTCTTCTAGAGTCGGGCCAAAAATATGTTAGAATGGGAGGAAGAGAGAAATTTAGTGGAGTGTGTTAATTTTTAATTTTCAGGGATACACTCCTTGCACCCCAATTCCTCTTTGAGAGAGGAGCATACTGTGGGGATTTAGCCAACAATATTTCAGTTATAAATGGAAAGTCAGCAAACTATCTGAGGTCAAAATGGCTTAGGGAGATATACATCTTGTCATCATGTTATATTTAATCAGTCTCTTTGTTAAGGTCTTAACATAATTTTTTGTTTTTTTGGTGCAGATTTACGTGATAGAATATGAGAGGATATAGATGACCTAAGACATTTAATGGAAATAGCCCTCTTAAGCGGTTATGAAAGCGATCGTTGTAACTTGAATAAGGATATGGATCAAATTCTGGACAAATGGGAAGTTCCATATGCTTTTAAGGCTCTTTTTGAGCTATCTTCATGATTAGGTTGTTCGGTAAGTGCTTTTCCATCTTTCCTACTTTTTATGTACTGGTTTCTAGTATATTTCTATGACTACCTCTCAACAGACATCATTTTGCAAGCCCGTCTGTCTAGACTATTTTGATATGGGAGAAGGTAAGGTCCATACGATTTTAATATGGGAAGAAGGCAAGGTCCATCGTTCCTCTACAGGATAAGATTGCTTGATTTTGTTGATGTCCAAGGTTAAATCGCAAGCATATGCTCCAGAGTACTAGTACATGTTTAAGCCGATTTTTCTACGCCGTTTTAGTTAGCTGCATTATTATGTGTTAATGGAGCCTAGTAGGACATTGTATTGGAGCATGTGATACATACAGATATAGTTTAAATTTGATGAAGAGATGAGTCACAATTTTCCGGCAACTACATTATACGTACTATTGTGAAATGTGTGGCTGCAAGATTCTATTTATTATGTTGTGGGCTTTTTGATTTCTATAGAGTTGGCTGCAAGATAATAAATATAGAGTTGATTTCTATTTGTTACGTACTATATTTCTATAAACTATATCTCAGATTGAGAGTAATTTTCTGGCAATTTTGATTTCTTGTCAATTACCCTCGATCTGAGATATAGTTTACAGAATTCAACTCGATATTTATTATGTTGTGGGCTTTGATCGTGGCTAGTTTGAAGAAATATTGTAGTGTTACTATGGCTCTTTCGACTGTGCCTTATTTTCATGATTGTACTATTAATTAGTGCATGAAATTAGTATGCAGAAGTTGGGGATGGTGTTGAGGTGTGTTTAAGATTTGTTCTGTGTGATGTTCTAGCTTTTGTCACTTCGATCTATTGTATTCTTACTACTTTGGAGAGTCGGATTCTTGAATACGACACTTCTGTAAGTCAAGTCTACTTCAGTTCTTTACTTTTAGACATTGTTAGATTCATATGTTGTTTTATTCAGGCTTGGACGATGGAGATGGCCTGTGGATTTGTCGACCTTGTTTTGCTACTTTGTTTTTCAGATGCTGGTATTACTTGTGTCAACAGTCATGAATACTTTGTAAAAAGTTTTTACGTTTACTATTTCCTTTGGGACAACATGTGAATGACAGGTTCTTTGGTGATATCATAGCCTTTGCTATGGTGATCTTATCTACGAATATATTTGTGTATCATGTTGAATTGTGCTGGTGATGATCAAAATAACATTGCCAGTGTTTGCTGCTTTTTTTTTTGATTCTCAGTGTTTGCTGTTGGGTAGGTGATAATAACTGAACATGGAGAAGGTATTTTGTATTTGCGGTTAGAAGTGCAAAGTTTCAGAAGTAAACGAAGCTATCCCGGCACTTAAAAGTGTCAGCATTTTGTAATCAACCATGGTTAGTTCTGCCATCCAATATTCTATTGCGGCACCATAAATTGCCTCAATATGATGGTGAGGCACTTTTGCATGCCTGATAAAAGCACTCTCGAGGGGGTAAAAATGCCTTGTAAGGCTATTGCTGCACCATTACATGCAGCACTTCAATAATCTGCCCCAATAGCTTAACTGGCTATTGCTGCACCGTTACATGTAGCACTTCAATAATCTGTTCCAATAGCTTAACTGGGACATCTTTTGGGGGCATGCCTCTGCCCCAATAGCTAAACTGCGACATCTTTTTGGGGCATGCCTCATTCAACAAGCTGATTCTGGTGTAGAGAGAGGGAGAGCAGCAGCAGCAGCAGCAAAGTAGAGGAAATATAGAGAAGCTCAGCTCATCATCGTCTGTCTTCACCAACCCACCTTCTTTCAGGAGATTTCTTTCTATTTTTCTTCTTAACCAAACTCCTAATCCTTATGATATTTGATTGCCGGATTATTTTATTTTTTTGGAGGAATTGGATACAAAATAATTACAGATAGTGTGTGTGTATATATATAGATATATATATGCGGGGCGGTTCACGGCATAATGAATGAGACTGTATTTTTTGAAGGATTAGTTATACCATGTTTGGTTTGAGCAAATAAAGATGGGATAAAGAGAGGAGAATTATTTTCAATCGTTAGATAGTCCCACCTAAAATAGTCCCCCCTTACGCTCCCTTGTCTAGTCGTTTGTTTGTTAAGCTATGGAACTAAAGAGACACATAGCAGGGGTGAAGTGCCTTGCAAACACAAGTCTCTGTTTTGACTATAAGTGTCGTTAGTCTTATATCAATACAACTTCTCGCTTTTGCAAAAAAAGAGAGACCAATATAAGAAAATAAAGTTGAAATTAAATACATGGAGAAAAGAGAGGAAATAATTTAATTGATAAAAATTAGGGGGACCTTGTCTAATTAAAATGTAGGAGGGAGAGAGTATTATTTTCTCTTTTCAAACTCAGTATATTACTTTCGAATGAATATCCACGTAAAGTACCATATGTAATCGTGTTGACTAGCATTTTAAAATTTAATTAGCTAATCGTTGCTGTTTATGAAATACGTGTCGAATAATATTTTTAATCTTTTTGCATAACAAATTGAAAAATCAAGGTTTCCTAATAATCCGTAAAAAACCCTAATAGTATGAGCGAATTACTACGTAAAATTATCAGCAAAAACTACGCAATCAATCAATCATAAACGCAGAGATATACGTGGAAAATCCCAGAATGGGTAAAAACCACTGGAAGTAATCAAATCACTATAATCATTGCGCAGTTATAGATATACCTATCCAAACGATGTAAATCCTCACAACGTTCTAAGTACTACCTGCCGAGTCACACGTACACCGCACCCAGTGATCTTGATTGCCGCCGCCTTGAATCCACAAGCCCTCCAAAAAACCTAACCCAAATCTTCCTTAGGAATGACACTTCAAAAATCCAATTGCTTTGATTTTTCCATTTACCGCCGCCGCCTAAGATAGTGCTACTGCCTCCTTTTATTTTCTTTTTCAATCACCAAATATCAAAAATCCCCACATATGGCTTGCCCCCTTTTTCCTTTTATATGTATGTGGTCAAACCCTAGGAGGAAAATAACAAGTCCAACCTCTTTTCTTTTTTTCACGTTCATTTAAGACAGAAGGTGCCGATTGATCTATCTTCGCCAAAATCCGTCTCGTTGTAGTCAACCTCCTTTATTATCCAATATGCTCACTCGGAATCACAAATAAAGATTCCTTCCACTTTAATTCTATACAGACTCACTAGCCTATTAGAAATCATATAATTATAACTCGATATAAATTATGTGTTTTGTCGAACGGAATTGCCAACACAATTAAGACCCCGGAATTTGGTCCTTACACAAATGATCCTTTCGTGTATCGCTTTCAAAATAGTTAAGTCGTCGAGGGTTGTTTTAAAATCATGTTCATATGTGTGCCATATTATTTGGGTTAATTGTCAAAATCACCCTCAAGATTTCTAAAAATTGCAAATTGTTTCTTGACGTTTGAAAATTTGCATAACAAATTACTCTCTTATCGTGTCCTAGCTGCCGGAGAATTCAACGAAATCTGACTATATCAAATCCTAATTACGATAGACCAAGTCTATTCGTAGCTAGTGAAAGATTATTTTCACACCTTTGCAGACTTTCATAAGCTACAAAAGGACATTGTGGTTCATTGTGATTAGAATTTAATGATGTAAGATAGATTTTGTTGAAATTCTCTTGTAGTACATTACGAGATGGGGTAATTTGTTGTGCAACAGGAAGTAATTTGTAATTTTTCAAATGTGAGAGGATAATCTACAATTTGCGTTGTTCAAAAAAAAAAATTCTACAATTTGCAGAAATCTCAAGGGAGATTTTGATAATTTGTCCTAAATTTTTATATTCAATCTCTTAAAAAGCTACTCTCGAATTGTTACAAAAAAAGTAGCATGTCATTATTGTAGATAAGATTGCGACTCTACGAGCCAAAATTTCTGACACCGTCCTTGCATACGAGCAACCGTTGACATAACAAAAATGTTGTAGTGATACCATTGCACAGTAAAATGCAAAAGTAGATCAATCTGATTTTGTCTCTTTTATGACATAAAATATGTAAGGACTCATGCCTAAAGCATGGAATTAAGGCAATGTGGAATGGCCGAGCCTGTAGAGCGGTGCAAAGCGGTCGATTCGGCCGTTAATCTCGGCAATCGATGGCTCGGATCTTAAGTGATCGAACAATGGATGGTTTGATTTGTATGTGATTTATATGCATTCAGTTCGATCTAAGTCATCCGTACAAAGATGAACGGCTAGATTGACGGCTTTACACGGAGCTGCTTGACAGCATCCCGGGTCCAGAATTAAGAGGGGATCGTGATCAATACATGCTGATTATAAGTGAGAGAGACTTTGCAAATTGACACATAGAAGCCAAATAAACAAGCGATGCAGTTTGGTTACTATATTTTAAAGTACGTACAGTTGCATGGAATAATTTGTAGAAACGGTTGTTGGAAACGAACAGAGAACTCCTTGTAATATTGTTTGACTTTTTGCAGGTCAAGTTTTTTTCGGTCATTTTTTTAGCTGATTTCTCACCAATACTCTTAAAATCATGTTATGATCACATTGAGCGGCTTGGATTATTAAAATTTGATCGTAAATTATGAGATTTTTTTAGATATTTTTGTAGGTGTCCCGGAACCGCCCCACATATATAATGTGATGCGCAGCCCCGTGCTGTTCGGGGCGAATTGCCGTCGCTCCGATCTCGGTTTTATGATTGGAAACGTTCACTTCGTATAACTCATCGAGTAGAACAAGTATTAAAAATCAGCTCGCTCGGATATCATTAAGTATCTCATTCGAACATTATTATCTTGAAATTATTAAGTGTACCAAAAAACAGTGGATTTTAATCTAGTGTTTCGGATCCATTCGTTTCAAGATAATAATGTTCGGAAGACATTCACAAAAAAACGTTTCTAAAAACAATTAGTCGAGTATTTTTTCTTTCTCTTTTAAAAAAAATATATAACGAGAATGATCAATGACGAAATGCTTCCGCAAAGAATCAATCAATCAGATGGTTTTCAAATGTGATACTAGTATTTAATTTCAATTATTGTGACACTACCAACTTATATATATCATGAAATTATTTCCATCAACAAACTGTTAATGGATATTAATTTGTTTAATTATATATATGGGTCAAACAAACCTCTTGCTGTCATTACAGGCTCTTTTTTGGATGAGAGATGGTATATTATTATTGCTCAGATGGTTGGAGGTTCCTCAATTAAATTAGTTATGCAAATCACGGGAATGATTTTTGCTTTTCCCCCTTTTGTCATTTGCACTTCCTTTTTTTTTTTTGGTAACATTAGGACAATTTTATTTTTTTTAAAAAAAATCCATTATTTTTACCATATGCACTTCATATTTTACCATTTACACTTCTCTTTTTATCACATGCACGGCTTCGTTTGTTTAGGCGTAAAATGTTTTATCTATTTTTCGGTATTTAGTTGTGTAAAAAATGAAGAAAATATTTTACATGTAAAATATTTTTCATTAATTAGATGAAAATGGCTTACCTGGATGAATTGACTAGACAATTTAAGAAGGATATCCCTTGGTGTTTGATGTTTGCAAATGACATTATCCTCGTAGATGAAACCGCTAGATGTGTTAGTACGGAACTAAAAATTTGGAGGGAAACATTAGAGTCAAAGGATTTTTGAATAAGTAGGAGTAAAATTGAGTATATAGTGTACAAGTTTTGTGGTACCAGCAGTGCGCTTGACGAAAGAGTGATGATCCAAAACCAAGAGATACCTAAGAATGATCATTTTAGGTACTTAGGCTCAATCATTAGTAGTGATAGAAAGATTGCCGATGATGTGACCGATAGGATCCAAGTGGGGTGGTTTAAGTGGAGGAGCGCTACTGGTATACTTTGTGACAAGAAGGTGTCCACAAAATTGAAGGGAAAATTCTATGAAACTGCCATTAGACCAGTGATGATTTATGGGATAGAATTTTGGCCTATTAAGAATTAACAGGTGAACAAGATGAGTGAAACGAAAATGAGAATGTTGAGGTAGATGTGTGGTAAGACTAGACGAGACATGATTAGAAATGAAACGGTTCGTGAGATGGTAGGTGTAGCTCTTATAGAAGAGAAGTTGAGGAAGAATAGGTTAAGGTGGTTTGGGCATATCTACCGTAAATCAGGAGATGTAATAGTAAAAAAAGCGAATAAGATAGCTTTGGATAGCAATGTTACGGGAAGGGGTAAACCTAAATTGACATTAGATGTTGTGGTGTGCAAAGATTTGAGTATAGTAGGTTTGTGTGAACAAGTGGCTCTCGACAGAGCTCAATGGAGAAAAAGAACTTATATAGCCGACCCCAAGTGATTGGGAGATAAGGTTCGGATTGGTTTGAATGAAAATGGCTTACACTTAAATTTTCTGTAAGTTATTTTCCGAAATTAACCTGTTGCCCTCTATTGCAATTCTCACTGTTTAAATTTTTCGAACATCAGTCTTGACCCACGTTCAATTCCATTATTTTCAGATCTTTCCATCGTTTAAGACCTTTCTCTCTACATTATTTTGTCAATTTCTAAAAATATTTTCAAGTGTCAACCAAACATCAGACACCGACATGTGATACCTAAACACCTTTATCCGTCGCATATTTTTATAGGATTCATACATTTAGTATTGAGCCCCACAAAAAGATGTAGTAGATAAAGATGTTGGGTGCCCCAAGATTTTTGTAATTTGTATGGGTGTGCGTGCTTTATTCTAGTAGCAGTTTTCTGTTTGCATGAAGGAGCTTATAATGCTCTTTTCCCCTCGATTTAATGAGTACCAAGCCTAAAGAGAAGAAAAAAGAAGTGGGTTATTAATGCACAAAACGGTACCGTGTGACGGACAGTAGCACCTGCCTTGGCCACAAGGGCAGTAGGCACCGCTCGTCCAAAAAAACATTCCAAGTCGAATTCTGCCAAACCAAGGGTTTTTTTTGGGGCAGGCCGGTCCTCTTTTGTATTTGTCTACCCGTTTCAGCCCACCACGCATATAAATAGAAAATTAGAGGCCGGTCCCCTTTTTTTAGGTTTGATTTGATCCCAACCTTGAAATATTTTCCCGAAGCTGAATGGCTCGGTTATGTTGCATGTGGACGTTTTTGCCCCAAATCCCAACAAACAAAATAAAACAGCTCCTGCACGATTCATAAAGACGATAACTCCTCCCTCTCTCTCTCTCTGTGTGTTGTTCATCCATCATCAATCTCTACCGCCGTAGGTAATCAAAAGCACCGGCTCACCAGTTCTCAACGAATCCTCCATTGGTGAGGTCGATGACGACGAGTTAGACGAGGATGACGAAGAAGACTTTGATGAAGGAGGAGGACCAGTGGTTAGTGACGAAGAAGACTTCCACCGCCGCCGTTGCGCCACCACCACCGCTCTCTCCGGCGCTGACTATTTTTCCTTCGCTGCTCTCGGTGAGATCATGATCGCAAACCGGACAAGGGGACACCGTGAAGTTAAACTCCTCTTCTTGATGATCAAACCAAACAGAAATTCCAAGATCTGTTTTCACCATTCCAAAATCTGTTTTCAGAAATTCCGTCAAGTAAAACTCCTAAAGTTTTCAGATCTATTCGGCGATAGGAAAAATGGTGTAGTTATGCATGCTTGTAGGTTCCTTTTCTTTTTGTAGTTTAATGGTGGAATCTAGAAAGAAGTAATTGTGTGCATATGTGTAAATTGTTGGAAGATTTTTGGAAAACTCTCCGTGCAATTTCTTGGTGTTTCGACTGGGACTCGACAACCACATGTGGACTGCGCTGAACTATGTACGGCTGCCGCCACCGTGTTTCTTGAAGACGATTATAATAATCTTACAAAGTAACACCAAGGCTGTCGGTGGCTTATAATACTCCTACAAAGGTTTGTTCTAGTAGTAGTTGATTAGATTTTTTGTCGAATGTCAGTCAACTCTTTTGTTGAATGCCGAACCATCCAATTTTTTTGTTAAATGTCAGATATATGTATTTCAACCTTCCATATTTGATTTTGATTACTTTTTTTTCTTTTTGTTCAATTTTTGTTCGTGTGTGTATTTTTCTATGAGAACTGTGTGTTGTTCATGAGAGCTGTGTATGAGAACTGCGTATTTTTCTATGAGAACTGTCTATTAGAACCGTATATTTTTTATGAGAACTGTGTATTTTAGTGTGTGGTAAGACTATGTGAACTATGTATTTTTCAATTCATATAGCCAATTCATATAGTTCAGTTCTCATAACCAGTTCACAAAACTAGTTCTCTATAAGAACAATCAGTTCTCATAGAACTGATTATGAGAATTGGCAGTTCACATAATCAGTTCTCATAACTTCGTTTACATATCCAGTTCTCTATGAGAATTGAGCAGTTCTCATAGAACTGATTATGAGACTTGACAGTTAAAAATTCAATTCTAAATCAATTTATTTTCTATATGAACTATTACTTTTTTTACTTTGATTACTTTTTTAAAACATGACGGTGATAACTTTTATAACTATATTTGATTTTGATTACCTTTTTGTTTTTGTTCAATTTTTGTTCGTGTGTATATTTTTTATGAGAACTATGCGTTGTTTATAAGAACTGTCTATAAGAATTGTGTGTTTTTCTATAAGAATTGCATATTTTTCTATGAGAATTGTGTTTTATCTATGCGAACTGTTTATCAGAACTGTATATTTTCTATGAGAACTATATATTTTTTATGAGAACTGTGTATTTTAGTGTGTGGTAAGACTATGTGAAGTATATATTTTTCAATTTACATAGCCAGTTCATATACTCCAATTCACAAAGCTAATTCTCTATGAGAACTGTCACTTCTCATAACCAATTCTCATAAAACTGACTATGAAAACTGGCAGTTCTCATAAAACTGATTATGAGAATAGTCACTTCTCATAACCAATTCTCATAGAACTGACTATGAAAACTGGCAGTTCTCATAGAACTGATTATGAGAATTGGTAGTTCACATAGCCAGTTCTCATAAC
Source organism: Rhododendron molle (assembly GCA_025413875.1). NCBI lineage: Eukaryota > Viridiplantae > Streptophyta > Magnoliopsida > Ericales > Ericaceae > Rhododendron > Rhododendron molle. Next base: position 33,295,009 of record CM046396.1, read on the forward strand.
TCAATTCACATAACCAGTTTTATATGAGAACTAAGTATTTTTGTATGAGAACTGTAAATTTTTCAATAAGAACTGTGTATTTCTTATAGTAGTTCTCATAGATAAGACAGTTCTCATAAATAATTCTCATAGATACTGTTCTCACTTCTCATAATAAACAGTTGTCAAAGACACTTCTCATAGAGACAATTCTCATAATTAAATGATATAATCTACTTCAAATAACTTTTTTTTTTATCTTTATATAATTTTATATTCAATATGGATCTTGTTAGATAAATTTGGCTGAGTAGATTCTAAAAATGTAATTTTTTTAAAAATTGAATATCTACAATAAAAGATATTATAATTTAAAATTTGAAAAATGTATTGCTTACATGGATATGTATATATGTATATGTATGTATACACGTGTCTCTTTATTTGTAAGACGTCAAAGTTAGGAGGGAAAAAAAATACTCCTAATGAATATAAGAAATTATTCAATGGTCTTGAGATATCTTGAAATATTGTTCCAACCATTCATCACATGCCACATATTAACTTGTTGCTCAAATAAATAAAAAAAGTAAAAGGTTTTTAACATTAACCAATCCTACATTAATGGTGCACCATATGAGAATGCTCCATGAGTATTGGATAACTTTCTAATATTTAGATGCGCCGTGCGCATGCGCGTGAGGAAGTTCATTGGGGTATATTAGGAATAATGATCATTTCAGGACTATTTCGAGCACGGAAATAATTGTGCAGGGTTGATTTCAGTCCGAGCCTAATTTTCGGGACCGGCCTCTAAATCCCACTTTAACAATACCCGTCCAGGCCCCGTTTTAAATTATTTGTCCAAAATACCCCCACTCATGTCAACTTCACCCAGCTCGCGTAAATCCGCCTAACAACTTCTGAAGCGGCCATGGACAGACCGTCCAGAAGCCCGACGACGCCACCTCCTCCTCCTCGTCTCCGCCTCCTTCATCATTACCACCGCCGCATCTCTCCGTCAACTTCTGCTGCCCTCGATCCCCTTCGCTTCTCGACCCAACAGATCGACCTTTTCGGTGTCCCCTCAAAGTCCCCGATGGCCACGTTCTCTTCCGCCTCTTCAGCCACTCCTCCCGCATCGGCGGCATCATCGGCAAGTCCGTCGCCATCATCAAGTAACTCCAGCACGACGACACTGCTTCCAAAAATAACGGCGCCTCCGACGAGTGGGTCATCGTCGTCGTCGGCTCTAGCGCCACGAACGGGAGTATCGCGGCTCTTGTACGACGAGGACGTCGTTTCCCTTTCATGCCCATACACTTCCAATTGGAAGGAATCCTCGACCGGTATGATTCGATCGTCCGGAGTCGAAGGCGAAGGTGAAGGGCCCGTTTGGTTCTCGGGAAAACGACTCGATCGTCTCCCTGGTGATCCATGGAAATCGATATGGTTTATGGAATGTGATAGTGTAGAGAGAGATGGAAAGATTCAGTGAACTGTGCTAGTTCTCTCTCTCTCTCTCTCTCTCTCTCTCTCTCTCTCCATTTTTTGAATGTGTGAATTCTAAAATTGAGTGTGAATTCTATTTTTTTTGGGCGCTGTTATTCGCAGCCACGTATTTTCTCCCATAGTTCATTAAAAATTTTCAACTATACTCGACAGTTAGTTACCGAAATTGAGATATATTTTCAGTATCCAATTACCGAAATATATTCGTTTTTTCAACAGCTATTTACCGAAATATATGTATTAACAGTTGTTTACCAAAGGTTGAATATATTTTCGACATACAATTATCGAAATATAATTTTGTTTTCAACAGCTACTTACCGAAATGTTATTTATGATTTTCAACAACTACTTACCGTAATATAGTGGGTTAAGGGAGAAAATACGTGGCTACGAATAGCCGCGCCCTTTTTTATTGAACGCGTGAATTTTTTATTTAGGTGTGAATTTTTTGGTTACTCATTAACTTTTGAAAACCTTAATTTTTTACGTCTTTAGAGGTGTGAATTGTGTAATTTGACGAGTATGAATTCTGCAAATATGTGTGTAACGCCCCGACTTTTCGAGTGTAAAATAAAATAATTTCTCAAGAAAATTTGGTAAATAAATATGATTTTCCAAAATAAAACTTTTGCTAATACAATCTCAAAATAGTTTTACAGAATCAAAATACATTAACTTCAGGGCTGACTCTAATCTTGATACGAATCCTAAGCATCCTCGATCTTCGTTACTGATATTCTTCCCATGTCGAACTGCATCATCGTTGAATCTTCTCCATTGAATCATGTGCCCTCTAGCAAATTGATCGCCGAAGCAATCGATTTGCCAGGATACAGACGTATCCGTGAGTGATAAATCACCCAGTAAAATAATCCAACCCAACCACCCCTCTTACTTTACAGCTAGCAGGCAAATAGAATATATATGGTGCGAAAAAGTAAAACAGAGATAATTCACATAACTTGATTCATTACTATCCATTAATCTTAACATGAAATCTAAGATCTTTCCACGAGATCTTTCCTCCCCAACCGCTAGCCATATCCCGTCCCATGAGATCACTTCCTTTTGCTGTCGCAGATACACCTAAGTTATGTACCGAGTATGCATCTCAATAACTACAACAAAGGGTAAGCTTATCATGCCGTTATATCGCTAAGGTTCGCCTATCTTATAAACCACATCACAATTCTTTTCATAATTATTACTGGGCTTACTTTGCCAGTCTATCAAATCATCACTGGACACCCGCCAGTCTATTAAATCATCACTGGACACCCGCCAGTATCAATTCTCATCACGATTTCATCATATCACAATATCACGCCTGCAGGCAACCTCTAAACAGAAACAAACTTCACAATTTATCCATTACTTAGCATCGTCTACGTGATTTCTATTTCGCATACCACCCCATGTCCCTAGGGTCCAATCTAATATCCAAATCAAGCATCGATACAATATCAATCATAAAATTAATTAAAATGAATAACAGACGGATCGAAACAATTCATAAGCAATGCAATCACATAACTTTTTATGACTGGGCCGTTGCCCTTAATCTCATATGATCACAAAGTCTTTAAGAATGTAAGAATTATTTAATTAAGATTTAAAAATAATTTTCTAAACTTTCGTTAATTAATTATAAGTAATTAAGTTAATTAAACACTAATTAAATACATTAATTAGGTAAAAATATTAAAATAATTATCGTAATCTTAATAAAGGTCCTAACAGTCCCCTATAATAAGTTCGAGTGCTAAAAGTTGGGTTTGAAAGCTCACGGATTTATTTTGAATAAAAGATTCAAATTAATAGGCAAAACAAGATTAAATAGACAATAAATGATTAAATATTTGATAATATTTTTATATTTACAGAATAACATTATGGGGCTGTAAAAAGTATAAATAAAATTATTTGGAATTTTAAACCTTCTTTATAATATTTTACGGTATTATTATTAAGAAACAATACTTAAATAATAATAAATAGTTAATTAAATAAATAAAATTTTATTTTAACAACATATCACCTTTGAACTGTCAGGAGTCTAACAAAAATATTTTCGATATAAAAAATATTTTTTATAAGGTCGTTATTAATTTTCGTTTATAACTTTAATTAAAAATAAAATAAATAACAAATGACGTCAAAAAGTTATGAAATCAACAACTTATGATCTTTAAGAAGTTAGGGATCTAAGAAAAATAGTTTGGGGATTTATAGAATAATTTAAAAGGTCGCAACGATTTTTAGTTTACAAACGATCACACGATTACGAATAAAAATTTAATAAATCGAAGATTTAAAAAAAAAAATATGAAACTAACAAGTTATGAACTTTAGAATGTGGGTAACTTAGGATAAAAATTTCGGAGTCAAAATCTATTTTTAAAAGGTCGCAAAACCAATTCGATCTCAAAACAACCAAGACCGCACGGCTGGGCAGAGGGAGTTCGCGGCCGCGAGGTTGGCCGCTCTGGTTCTTGCGGCTGGAAATCCCGAACCTTGCGGCCGCAAGGTCGCGCGCTGTTTTTTTATTTTCGTTCGTTTGGCCTCGGGTTCGATGCATGGGGGCACGGGGGTCCTTGGATTATGTCTAATAAACATAAATATACGTAGAGGAGGGCTCGGATTGAATTATAGTACCTCGGTTTGAGTAGAATTCGTTTTCGATCGTAAACTTGAAATTGGAGAAGACAACTTTGGTTCCGTCGGGCGGGGGACTTCGGGGCCGAATTGGTTGATCCTCGGGGATCCTTGGGGTCGAGGGAAGTGATTGGAACGATCAATTTGGAATTCGGTTGAGCTTTGGTACGAAACCCACTTTTCTCTCTCTTTCTTTCTCTCTCTAAAACTCCATGGATTGGAGCTTTGTTTCCTTCGATCTTCTTTCTGGACTGGTGGGGTGTGGAAAATCGTGTGGTGTGCCCTAGGGTCGAGGTTACGGGGTATTTATAAGAGAATTGGATGATTTTTGATTAATTAGAGTTCTAACGGAATTGGGTTTCGGAATGGACGAATCTAGCTCGGTTTTGGGGTTTCGGAGGAGGTAGAGATAGCGGGAGTAGGAGAGGGAGATATAGGAGTATTGTATATATGTATGAAATTATAAAATATTTTTAAAGCGATAATTAGATAGAATAACTATTTTTTGTAATTATCTACTATTTTACTTAATAATGAAATTAATATTATTACAACTAAATAATATTTTTTTAATATTTTTATTAGTTAAAATTTTTCGGGTTATTACAACACTTATACGGTCACAAGTTACTTAATGTAACATTTAAATAAATTTTAATCACCAAAAATAAATCTAGATTTTAATCGAATTATATTTTTATAATTAATCCATTACTATAGACTATTTGGTTAAAATAATAATTTCTTTATTCGAAAAAAATTGGGTTGAAATTCCGGGTCGTTACAGTCTAGGCCGCGCCTTGGCGTCGGCTTGCTTTGCTAGTGGGTGTGAATTCTAAAAATAGGATGTAAATTTTGAGGATGTGAATTCTTGCAAAGAGATGTGAATTCTGCAAATGGGTGTGAATTCTCGGAGGGTATGAATTCTTGGATGTGTGAATTCTTCAAAAGTGTGAATTCTCGAATGTGTGAATTCTGTGGGGGTGTGAATTCTTCAAAGAGATGTGAATTCTGTGGGTGCTGAAAAGTGAAAAGGGCAAAATAGTAAAAACTTATTTAAAAAGGGCCTAGATGGGATAGAACTTATAAAAGGGGGTTTGCATGGAACCCACACAAAAAATTAGGACCGGCCAGAAATTTTCCCTTTTTTTTGTTTGTTTGTTTGCTTTTTTAATGGTCTCTGACTTTCGAGTAATTAACAAGTTATTGAAAACTGTGGCAAGGACCATTTAGGCACGCCTCTTTGCAAAAAATTATTACTCTCTCCTGAAGCACTGTCATGTGATATTTTAAAAGCTTTGTCAACTCACGTTAATGTAACGTGGTATTTCAAAAGCTTTCTCAACTACACATTCATATAAACTCGACCACTTAGTGTGGCGTATGATAAAGAATACTCTTATAGTATTACGTGGCGGTTCTTTAAAAACACTGAATAATCACTCCTCTTTTGCCTTGCTTTTTTGACATTTCTGTCCATTGACGTCTCTATTAAATATTAAATAAATTGTGGATTCAGATACTTTTTTGTACGTAGTCATGCTCACCAAAATAAATGCCAGACCATATGTGTTTCTTTTTTTAATAAAAATAAAAGAATATAAAATTATAAACAATGAATATAGCTAGAAAGATGGTTGGGTTAAAATAATGTTATTGCATGTCTTTTAGGTTTAATTTTTTCATCTAATTACGACAAAGCAAAATACTAGCTTCTTTATTGAACACTTGATGCTACCTTTCATCTTTTTGATAAGTTACATATATACCAACATAATTAGACCAATTTTGATAAACCTATATTATACGGAGTAATACGGAGTATTCGTCAGCGTGTTTTGTATGACGTAATAGGAAAACAATAATACTGAGATTCTATAATACATATTAATTGGCCAAGCTTTCACGTGCATTGCACGTGCTTTTTTACTAGTATGTTTATAAAAGGATAAATAAACGTAACGGCATATGGTCAATTTTTCCAGCAGTTAGGTTTGTGTAATTGTTTTTCATATTTTAAATTTAACGGCTAAAAAATTTCTTGAGGCACGTGAGTTCTCAGCAAACGCATATGAATTTTCGGGAGAGAGCCACAGAGAATCTTGCTTCCCGAGGGAGGAGTGTAGACATCCTATTTTGGACTGTCCAGATTAGTTTACTTACGGTCTTTGATTCACCAATGATGATTAAGGTCAACGACATCCCGAAAATGATGGTATGTTTGATGCTTTGAGCTTTCCGAAATCTCGTTCAAACACTCTCGAGCCACTTTTCAAGCCCATCAAGCCAGAACCAAATGGTCTCAGCAAAACCTTACTTTCGTACGCTGGTGCATTACTGGCGTGCGCTAGTGAATTGCCACGTGTCAGACATCGGCCATTGACTTAGGTACTACTGGCGCACACAGGTACTACATTGGCGTACGCCGGTCAAATTCAGTCAAATCAACACTATTCAATCACGTGCACGAGACTTTTGCGGCCACCAGTACACCCTACAGTCTCCTGATGATTGTAAACGTGCAGGCTGCTTCCCTCTCTCACTTACATTACCTTTCAAGGTAAGTCCCATGCATTTAATGCATCGAGACTTCCTTGCCCATCCAACCAGCCCCTAACCAGCTGGTTACTGGCTTCTCTCACCCTCTATAAATACCCCCATTGCATTTATATGCAAGGGGTTACCACCACTAAGAACTCTCAAGTCTTCTTTCTCTCTCTTTCTCGTTTTTCTTTGCTTTCCTCTTATCCATTGAAGGAGAAAGCAAGGGAACACTCTTCGCAGTCCATATCACCCTTCCCATTCACCATCCAACCCCTCAAACCCAAGTTCAAGCTCAAACACCCCATTCAACTCAACATCAAAAGGTATACCACCTTTTGTAAACTGTCTGTTCTGACCCCTAAGAAGGGCTGACAAGGTCAAAACTGGTAATCAATACCAGTCCTGACCCTAAAGCTGACAAAGATTCAATGACCGTGTCTGATGGTAAGTGGCACGCTCCAGTAGCACTAAGCCGCACGCCAGTCATGGCAGTGCGAGCACCACTGGTGTGGGGACCATCGACCATCCTTTTCCCGCTTTCTTTTCGTTTTTGACACCTTATTGCATGATAATAACCAGTTTCTAGCCTTCTGTATTTAGAACTGTATAGCTATTCATCTAATATACCCGCGTTAGAAGGCCTCTGGAATCGTTCTGGTCATGTTCCAGAATCCAGATGATGCAAAGCCATGCATTGGATCAATGATGTAACTGGCGTACGGTCGCTTCTCACTGGCGTACGATAGTTATTTCAAGGTCCAGTGGCTGACCCTTGCATGGTAGCCAAGCCATGGCCTCTGTTTATTCCCCACACTGTTTATGAGGTATTCTGTTTATTTTACTTCTATATCATTTGTTGCTGTTGTCTGTATCTGTAAATATCCAGCCATATGAATTGCGTGGTTTGTCCTGGGTGTGCACTGGTCCTTTTCAGAGCCCAGATGATTGAAAACAGGAGTTATGGGTTTGAGCTCACTAGAGTATGCCAGTTATGTTATGGCGTGCGCAGGTCATGTAAGCATGTAGTGGACTGTCCAGTGCATGTTGACGTGTTACTTGCGTATATTATTTTGTATCAACGTATTCCAGTTTGTTTTAAAACACCTACAAAAGCTTGTTCTCAATCTATTATCCTTATTTAAATAAATCATTCATCCCATTTTGTCACATAAATGCAAGTCGTTACAGTATTAATCCCTTTTAACTGTTTTCCGCCCTAACTGGCTAAAAATGATCAATGATAGAAAAATGCAAACATTTTATAAAATGCCTGAGTAGAGACGGATCTCCGGATTGGATAAGAGGGGTGCCATAAAATCCTTCCTCCCTCGTAACCTGACTCCCGAACCTCGGATATCGAAGGTGACGACGGACCGGTCTACAAGTTTTTTTCAAATCAAACAACGTAGCAAAACGTTTCAAATTCGGTTCCTTGGGTGTTTTCCGCAAAACTCGAGTGTCGACTCTAAATTGTAGCATTTCGTCACGCTTTCTAAAAGGGCGCACCCGAATTTTATGAATAAAAATAAAATTTTCAGGATCGTGGACCCACCAAGAGAAAAAGTAGAAAACGACACATCCCTTTGACCAACTAGCTCTCGTAGTTCTTGGGAGTATTATCATCACTGACACAATCTGGTTCTCCTGCCGGCTTCACTCTCTCTCTCTCTCTCTCTTCATCTCTTCCTGATCATTCATTCGTTTCTCGAAATGATGCCCCCTGGACATGAGACTAGAATGAATCGCAATCTGGCTAGCATCATACCTACTGCTGCTGCTGCTGCTGCTGCTGCTACTACTACCCAGATTGAATCCGTTCAGAGCGACCCACCAGATTCATCGACCAACGATGTAGTAATCCCATCTGCGGATTGGAACCGAATGTCAAAACAACAATCAACTCCACCCCGATTCTCCATTCTACGTGAATCCTTAAGTCCCGTCACACTCAAGGTACGCCAAACTATATCTCTTCTCTACACCGCGACTGTGTTGCTCATGTCATGCATTTCTTAAATTTATTTATTTGCAGTCAAATTCTTGGTTGCCTTGCTAACTCCACCTATTCAATTCTTGGTTTGGATGGCATTTGCAGTCTGTGCAAGCTCCGCCATCCAAAACTAATTTTTTTTTTCAAAGTTGTAACTAGAAGAGACTTTGACCGATAAAAAAAAATGAGATGATCGGGATGTGACTACTTCTTGCAATTTGAGTTTATACAGTAGAAGAGTAGGGTCCAATATATGTAGTAATTCACAAGGCATCCAATTGTTTCAGTTTGAAGATGTGTCGTACACTATAAAGTTGCAATCCACAAAGGTGTTCTGTTTTTCATCCCTTGAGCCCAAGCCGGCTACTAAAACGATCCTGAATGGTGCGAGCGGCATCGTCCGGCCAGGCGAGCTCCTAGCGATGCTAGGCCCGTCCGGAAGCGGGAAGACCACATTGCTAACCGCCCTCGCGGGCAGGCTGCCCAGGAAAGTCTCCGGCACAATAACATACGACGGGCAGCCCTTCTCGGGTTCCGTGAAGCGGAAGACCGGTTTCGTCCCCCAAGACGACATCCTGTACCCCCATCTCACCGTGCTCGAAACATTGACCTATGCTGCTTTATTGAAGTTACCGAGCAAGCTCACCAAAGACGGTAAAATTGAACAGGCGGAGTTAGTTATAGAGGAGCTGGGGTTGACCAAATGTCGAGATAACGTTATCGGGGGCCCGCTGTGTCGCAGCGTTTCTGGTGGTGAGAGAAAAAGAGTGAGTATAGGACAAGAGATGTTGGTGAACCCAAGTCTGTTGCTGCTGGATGAGCCCACTTCTGGGCTTGACTCGACCACGGCTCAGCGGATGATGGCTACATTGAGAGGGCTAGCCAGAGGGGGCAGAACCTTGATTACAACGATTCATCAGCCTTCGAGTACGCTTTACAGGATGTTTGATAAGGTGTTGGTGTTATCTGAGGGGTATCTGATTTACAGCGGACGCGCTGATGGGGTGATGGAGTATTTTGGTTCACTCGGTTATGTGCCCGGGTTTAATTTCGTGAATCCTGCTGATTTTCTGCTTGATCTTGCTAATGGTATGGAAACTCTTTATTCCAAACTTGATAAATATTTAGTATGTTTACATTTTGTTTTTAACAGTCAATCTAATCACCATTGTTGCCTTATTTACCATCAAAACTTGTTTTTGATTTGCAGGTGTGACGCCGGATACAAACCAAGATGAGCAACGGGACTTCCATAGCAGAGGAGACGACCATGAAGATCAAACCTTATTGAGACAGCATTTAGTATCTTCTTACAAGAAGAACCTTTACCCTGCCTTGAAGGACGAGATTCGTGAGGCACCGATTCGATCTGCATCAGGAGTATTACCATCAAGAAGTAAGCCAGAAAAAAACTTATCCCTCTCAGTACATGCCCGGAGTATTACAATTGTCGCAAAGTATCCATATATGAAGTTATCATTATCTTTATTAACGGGTAATGTATTTCGCAGGCAGGGAAATAAAATGGACCACCAGTTGGTGGATGCAATTCAATGTGTTACTGGAAAGAGGCCTAAAAGAAAGAAAACACGAGTCCTATTCGGGTTTAAAGATTTTCCAAGTCGTAAGCGTCTCTATACTTTCAGGACTTCTGTGGTGGCATTCTCGTACGTCAAACTTGCAAGATCAGGTGTGTGACCTTGCTCTGTGCCTCCCAAGATTACAGGAAGTAAATTCAGGAACAGTAGGTTCTAGTGGCAAGTAGAAGAAGGATAAAATTGTAGGTAACAAAGCTATAGAGTATACAGACTATAAAACATTCACGCATCGATGTTCATAATTATGTGTGACAAAATTGTATTCATTCTGCCATAGACTCAAAGTGGGTGTTTGTTTCACTAGTATATTTAAGTGAGAGCTGTTAACAACAACAACAACATAACAGAACCCATCTAGTCCCCAATCACTGGGGGTATGGGCGAGGGATGATTGGAGACAGACCTAACCTTTGGCAATATATGCACAAAATGGCTGCTCTCAGAATACCACTGAAAAAGTGGCTCCCCTAAACCTCCAAAAATCAAGGAGCTACAAAGATGTTTTGTTGTAGAAAAGCAAAAGTAAAAAAAGGCATCAAAATAGAATCTTGAAGATGAGTTCTGTAACATGTTTTCGACTCATTAGAGAAAGGAGAAACTACAGCAAATAGGTTGGCAATGCTTCTAAGACATGAAAGAGTGCCTCTAAGACGAGACAAGCACCCCTAGCGTGCATGGGCTCATTCGGGATGAATGCAGACTTGTCAACCACGAAATTCTCCGCACTTCTTCAATAAAAATTAGTCATTAGTGATCTTGCATTTTTCCCCAGTTTCTGCTGCCAATGGCAAGAGCCTGAGGTGAGGTTCACTGTGAGCCGTAGTCAACTCATAGTCCGTAACAAAGCCTAGTAGTGGTCCTTAGGTTCCAATTTTTCCTTTTGGCTCTTCTAGAATTGATACAGAACCTTTGTGTAATTCTAACAACCTTGAAACATGAAACAGGTGGGACTTATCTTCTTCTTCTCAATGTTCTGGGGCTTCTACCCTCTCATCAATTCCATGTTTGTGTTCCCCCAAGAATGCCCAATGCTAATAAAAGAACGTTCCTCAGGCATGTACCGCCTCTCCTCCTATTACTTTGCCAGAATGGCGGGCGACCTACCAATGGAGCTTGTGCTCCCAACTATCTTCACCACCATCGCATATTGGATGGGCGGCCTCAAACCATCACTAGTAACGTTTTCACTATCCCTCTTGATCGTCCTCTTCAATGTGCTAGTCTCTCAGGGACTTGGACTAGCACTCGGTGCAATCGTAATGGATGTGAAACAAGCAGCAACTTTAGCTTCCGTGATCATGTTCGTGTTTTTACTAGCCAGTGGATATTACATTCAGCAAATTCCGGGTTTTATAGCTTGGTTGAAATATGTTTCATTCTGCCACTACTGTTACAAACTCTTGGTGGGGGTTCAGTATTCGGCAGCTGAGGTATATGAGTGTGGATCAGGGGTGACATGCCGGGTATCGGATTTTCCAACCATAAGGTATGTGGGTCTTGGTGATAAGGGTAGGGATGTAGCGGCTTTGGCTGTTATGTTGGTTGGCTATAGGCTTTTGGCTTATGTAGTGTTGAGGATGAGGCAACCTAATTGACTTGTTGAAGCTTTAGCTGAAGATGTTCTAACATTGATCAGAGTCCATTTCAATCTTACCGATCGCGGCTTTGACAGAATCTTTGTAATTAGATTTTCCGACCATAATGAATGCCATTTGGGCCAAATTTTACTGTGGAAAATTCACAGTATTTATAGCAAAAACCAAGAATGTTGAAACAAAAATATAGCAAGAAAGAAATCAAGAAGGAAAGAATAACTTTCCCATGGTTTCTAAAGTAACAAACAAACCATAATGACCACGGAAAATCCCTATGGTTTCTGGAGTAACAAAGATCATCAAACTGGGGGTTACTGTGAAGCTTTAATGAAGAATGATCTTCTAGAATTTGATTGGCTCAAAATTATTTTTTTTAGAAAAGGTTAATTCATCAATAAAGATTAAAGATACAAACTTTTCTACCCTTTATTGGCTCTATCCGTGGAGATCCATCTTTCTCAGTTTAACAAATGCAATTACAAGGATGCAAAGTATGGAGTAAATCAAAATAATGCTATCAGTAAAGATAGATATACGGCTTCACTGAAACCGAGTGCACCAGGAAAAAGCCTCCGAGCATGCTTTTGTGGCTGTCCCTTTCCATTTCTCTGCTTTCAATCAGAGAAGGCTACCCTCGCAATTGAAACTGAGTGCACCAAGAAAAAGCCTCCGAGCATGCTCTTGTGGCTGTCCCTTTCCATTTCTCTGCTTTCAATCAGAGAAGGCTACCCACGCAATTTGGCGTAAAGATTGGCAGTAGATGCGGAGAGAACCGACTCCTTTTGACGCCATTATCAGCTTGTGAAGTATGCGACGAATACTGCATGTGAGAAAACAGTCAAAGTATGATTTTTCGGCTGAAATCTCATTAGACAACTCAATGTGGCTTATAATGATGGATCAAGGCCCTCAAAGCAGGTTTTGTTTCTATGAATCCAAGCTACCAAAATGCTGCAGATTGATTTATGGACCAAATCATCATGCGGTACTTGAATGAACGACGATGTAACTAATTTCTTGTGATGAAATATATCTTGTAACATGACAAGCATTCGACATGTTGTCTTGATATCTAACTAACAGACGAATCCTTGACGCTAAAGATCTGCCAAACGATCATTGGTGCATCCCCCGATTTTTTATTTCATAAATAACGAGCACTTCTAGACCTTTTCTAACTCGCAGTTAAATCCTATCTAATCCTGTGATGTTTATTGGATGTTGATCAAGAATGGCCTCGCATAAATTTCTCAGTTATTCAGGCTAGAGCTCAGGAACAAAGGAGTATCTGAGAAAGGTCTTAAATTTCAAAACAAAAATGTACTCTTCTGAAAATATAAGGGGGCATGCTTTAGAATAGGAATCAAGTAAAATCATCAATAGCTCTAAGCAAAGCATCTTATTCTATTCCCAGTGTGTTTCGCCATCAACTAATGGTTGTTATTCCATGCCATGATTCTGAAATAGACTATAAATTATTGTGTTTTGGTGGTACCAATACTTGAGCCAAGGAACTAAAAAAAATCTTTGATCTCTTTAATTCGAAGAGTAATTAGAAAATGGCATCAATCAAGGCTGAAAAACCCGCTGGTTCGAAACCGGTTGGCCAGGCCAAGAGAGAGCCTGCCAAAGCTCCCGTTTCAACTCATGTCTCCACTCCGGCCCCTAAGGCTCCGGTTTCCACTCCAATCCCAAGTACTGCCCCTCAGGCTCCAGGCTCCACTCCAGTCCCCATTACTGCCCCCAAGGCTCCGGTCTCCCCTCCAGTCCCCATTACGGCCCCTAAGGCTCCGGTCTTCACTCCTGTCTCTCGTCCGGCCCCAAAAAAGTTTGAGCAGAAGCCTCAAGAGCCCAAGAAGAAGGTACATATGTAGAGTAGATTCATAAGGATGAATTTAAATTGTCAAGGGTATTTCATGATTTGTTTGCATTCAATTTATGCGATTTGGCGTTTCGATGGTTTCAGGTCACAGGTAGCAAGCCAGCCCCTGCAAAGAAGATCTAAAAAGAACATGGAAGGGTAGTGATCAATTTAGCGCGTGATGTAATAGATTCTGTGGATGTTTAATTCCCTCTTTGTGTGTAAGAAGGATGAAAATCCTGAAAATAGCGCGTGATATGTCTTTGTATCCTTTGTTTCTTGCTTGGCCTAACTAAATAAAATGTGCCAATTTAAAGGATGATTTCCTGTGCCTTTGATGGTATATGGGAGCTTTGGATAATTGTAAGAGACAAATCCATTTGATTGGTGATACTAGTATGTTAAGAAAAAAGAAAGGAAAGGAATGCCATCTGAGCTAACAGCTGCAGACTCGGATACAACTCCAGACCTGGAAAACCAGGTATTGCAAATGGCACCGGAAGAAAACCACCTTGTCAAGCTGGAAGACTACTCGTGAAGCAATCCTGCAAAACGGATTCAACTCAAGTAGTTTTAAGAGAATTCACAGGGGAAGTCTTCATATTTTGCCTCAGTTAAAACCTATCATAGATGATGCAGTGAAAGCAACCCTTGAGCATTAGGAAAATCATATGGTGAAAGTAAAGTGATGCCCATAAACATTTAATCTCAACCAAATTAAGCAATGGTTTGATACTTCATTCAAATCTTTGACCGCGACAAGAGTTGTAATTCGAGTACTGGAATTGCCTTGTCCTCCAAAACTAAGCCTACACTCGCGGCATAAATCCTGCTAACAGACAGCTGGCCTTATGCTGTTAACCAATAGCTACTAAGCATTTTCCTTTCCTCACCAATTCTCCTTTGGGAAAGTCTACAATACACGCCCGTTAAAAGGGTATATCATATGCACCTATTTTATGGTTCATTCATAACATTTTCGCGTGTTTTGTAACTTTTGTTCTAGCATTCATAACTTTTCAACAGTAACATTTTCATTATGATTCATAACATTTTGGTGTATCTCGTAACCTTTATACGATTCGTAACTTTTTAGCAATACGGTTCGTAACATTTTCTCTATAATTCATAACATTTTGGAGGTGCATATGATACACACCCAAATAAGGAGTGTGTATTGTAATCTTTCCCCTTCTCGTTTCCTAATATCGAACAATCTCTATTATAAAACAGGAGGGTGTGGGGACAAGTTGTTGGAACAGTTTAGATTTATTTGAGCCAAAGGCTGTAGTGCATCCTCCCACTTTCCGGTTAAGTGCTCTTGGTTTTCACCTAAATCACACAACTGTCATCCTCTCCCAACCGCGATGCGTAGTGCCGTAGGCACGGGGTAGCACTAGTTCTTTTATAGTTTCTCTAGCATCTAGTCAATTTTCGCATAAAGAGTCTTCAATTATAGTCACTAATTCATGTGTAAAGATCCAAACCCTATAATAAGCAAATAGAAAGGCCCCCAACGGAATCTCTTGTCTATCTACCCTTTTTTTTTTTTTATCTATATCTACTAGTAACTACGACGTACTTGGTATGGATCCTTGGTTCTGATTGGCACTGAATTCAAACTGGTTTCTGTTTTCGAATTCTGCCAGAGGAAGGTGTAATGCGAACCAGATAAAATAACATACTCAAACACTTAAAGTTGTTACTTATCGAACGCTCGTTGTAACACCCCATCCCTAAATTGGAAGAAACTCGCCATGTAGCAACGCAAACACTCGCTTATATCCTACAAAACCATTCTAAAACAGCTTTTTAGTACTTACATGTTCTGGCAATACCATGAGCAATAACGCAAACTGGGGATGCTTTTCAGGGACAGGTCCTGATATTCTAACCACATATCATACCTTATCCCAAGTTTAGAAAGAATATGTACTTATGAAATATCTAGCCATCAGTGTATTCTTTAGAATAGGAATCTAATAATATCAGCAACATCTCTATGCAAAGAATTTTTGTTTTTTTTTTTTTTCTTTTTGAAAAGCAAAGCATTTGATATAGCATCTTTCAAAAATGACCTCCACTTAATTTATTATATTCCCTCAAAGGGGAGAAATTATTCCTTGCCCCAAGGGCAACACGTGGCCGTGCCACAACACATCCGAGCCGTCCGTTCGGTACCCGGACGGCTCGGATTTAGTGAGAGAAAGCAGAGAGAGAAAGGAGAGAGAGAAAGGAGGAGAGAAGGTGTTTTAATCTCATCCGTTCGGTACCCGAAGGGACAGCTCGGATCGTGCCGAGGGGCACCACGTCACCCCTGCCCCAGGGGCATTGAATAATTTCTCCTCAAAGGGACTTTCTGTCTGTTTCATCATCTACAATGGGCAATGGTTCTTATTCCATGTCATGATCCGAAATATACTATAAATTAATGCGTTTTGATGGTACTAATACTTGAGGCCAGAAAATTAGAAACTCTTTACTCTCTTTAACTTTCTGTGAAGAGGAAATCAAAAAATGGCATCAATGAAACCTGAAAAATCTGGTTGCTGTGCACAAGATGGACAGTGCAAGAAAGAGCCTGTGAAAGCTCCAGTCTCCCCTCCGGCCGCTAAGGCTCCAACTTCCACTCCGGGCCCTAAGAAGGTTGAGTTGAAGCCTCAGGAGCCCAAGAAGAAGGTAATTATTGTCTCAGTTGAACTTTCTCCCTAAGATTTGAACCACAAACGTATATCATATGAAGTCTAAACGGGGTATCTATCAGAGTGATTAAGCGGAAAGAAATGGCCATTTTATCTTTTTTTTGAATGCAGAAATGGCCATTTTCATGAGCCAAATTTTACTTAATGAATTGCAAAGCCATGTTTTGCTTTGATTTGGCAAGCCATTGGAGGGTGGGTTTTAGGAGCTCTGGCAAAATAAATGGCTTTGGCATGATAATCGTCCTCCGTCACACCATTGGTGTTTCTCTAAGGACCTATTTTTTGCTTATTATCGTTTACTTATCTGACTCACGTTTTGATTGTTTCAGGTATTGGGTACCAAGCCAGCAACTCCTGCCAAGAAGATCTGAACAGAACATTGACAACTATGGAAGTTAGCGCGTGATGCGTTAGATTCTATGAAGCCGCATATTCAGTTGCAGTTATGTTTATCACTAGTTGGCTTGTGATCTATATATCTATGTAGCCCTTCTCAGGCTCAGACTAAATAAATAAAATATGGATAATTAAAGGATGATTTCTAGTGGCCTCTTTTGCAATTGTGGTGTAATAGTGGATCAAAGTTTGGAATGACTCAAAAGACAAATCTTTAGAATGGGAAGAAATTAATTACTATGGTGAATTGGTTTTCAAGAAGTAGCATGAAAGAAAATGACAGTCGCAAAACCAATACAATCCCAGGATGCCAGATGTTCCTCATATTGGACTCATTCTTGACATAGCATGGATGATGCAGTGGTAGCAAAACTGAAGTAGTAGGAAGAATAGGTGAGCACTTTGCTTGCAGCACATTCCAAAACAGCCTACAATCATACTAGCATAAATCCAGCTAACAAACAGATGCCCTTAAATCCTTCTAGCCATTACTCTATCGTTTCTCTCATACGTAGATGAACTTTTAAAAGGAAAATCCAGTTTGTGTGTAACCATCTTCTGTGATTATGAGTTCATAAACATCCAAGCACTATTATGCTCAAGCAAAAAGGTGCAAAGATGAATCACTCATCTATCCAGGCCCTTTTTGTAATAGCAACCGGTAAGAATTTGAAACAGCTCCTAGATTGGCACTTCATTTGAATAGTTCTTCTTCTTCAACCATATATAAGGAAGGTGTTATTAGAACCAAATCTAATGAGACTCAACATTGAATTTTCTTTTTTCATCTCACGCTTTGTATCTTTTCCATTTACTGATTTTCCTTCTACAATCTAATTAATTTCTAGATCACCAACACTCGGTATCTGTCCGTGTGAATTTTTGTGAACTTGACAATAGGAACAGTCTCAAATAGTCATAAACCTTGTAGTGGTACTAGTGGACAAATCAAAGTGGGCTAGCAAATCATCACAATTAGACTTGCGCATCGTGTGTGTTTGTTCAATACTAGCTACAAAAGACTATCATTAACCACACTACTTGTTTAAGAGTCTTTCAAAAGGTGAATAGGTGTCTAGGTGATCCACATTAATCCATTAACCAAGAACAAGAAGTGTGCCCTCAATAGCAATCTGTGATTAGCCACGGCCTCATGTTTCCGTTTTCTTCAACTAATTAAGCACTGCAAGTGAATAGGGCTAAGCATGCTGTGGCAAAATTGGCTTAAGCAGAAACTATGTAGCACTTTGACGTGAAAGAAACAGAAGAATTTTCCAGATGAAGAGCCTAGATGTTGAGGAGGTTCTAGCAAGGATTGATAGAAATTTAAGGGACACGTTACCAGCTCGGAGAAATGTCCCGTTATCACAGACTTGGGCACTGCATAGTTGATTCATTTGAACGAAAGCTATGGAGTAAGGTTGTTGGTGGAGAGATGCTAGTATTTTAGAGATTTGGTCTCAGTCTTGTTTGGTGCTTTGCTGTTTCTCTGTAGTAGGCTTAGTTTTGTTTGGAGATTGCTCCCATGTTTTGATTTTTCAGGCTTTCAAGGATATACCCTAGGCCTTCTGGTTCTTGGTGTGTTTTCTGAACAAGATTAAACTTACCAATAAAAAAAATGACATTTTTTTATGCGGATGCCAACTAACTTAACCAACCTAAATAAGACGTGAGAGAAGTCATTGAACATGCATTTATTGGAAAAAAGCTCATGGGCTTGAAAAATATGTTCCTTTTCATAGCTTGAGAAATATATTCCTCTTCATTCGTAGAAAACCATCAAACTAATATTAAAAAACCTGTGAACATGCATATCATAGAGCCACAAAATCCTCTGGAAAACAACTCGCAATAGCATTGTTTTACAAAAGAACGAAATAATGCATGAAACAGGATATGCTTCAATTACGACAAAGGCATCTGATCCCCAAACCATAAATTGCTCATCTTACTCATTTATTCTATTCTCTTCAGTTAACTTCCAGCACACTCTCACCTATAAGTGTGATTCTAATTGCTTTCATTATACGCGACTCTAGTCTTTTCTATAAATATCTCAGATTGTCTTTGTTTGAAGGTGTGGTTGAAGAGCTAAGCAATGGCATCAATGAAGGCTGAAAAATCCGTTGGCACTCAGCTCTTTGGGAGTGCCAAGAAGGAGCCTGCAGCAGCCAAGGATGGGGCACCCAAGGCTTCGGGCAGCTCTAAGTCTGGCTCCAAAAAGGCTCCCCCTAAAACTAGTTCAGAACCCAAGAAGAAGGTAAGCCCTCTTATTCATCTAATAAAGGCATGTATGCATGTATATACTAGTATCTTGCATGGACTCTTCAAAATAAGCCAAATACCCTCTGTTGAACACTCCTTGTATCATTATATTCAGCAAAGTGGTTAAATGTTTTTCCGTTGTATAATTGCTGTGGAATGAAGAAGCTAATGTTTTGGCACTCCATATTATATAGACTATCATTTTTCAGGATAAAAATAGATTTAAAATGTAAACATGACGGTTTTTAATCGACTCTGTATCCCTTGAATAAGAGATCTGATGAATCCGACCTTGAGATATGAGCTCGTACTCAGAGTCCGAACAACAGTGTTTTTCATCATATGGAGATACGAGATGTATCAGAAAATGTAACGAACAAGTGTTTGATAATTTTGCAGGCAAAGAGTGGAAAATCAGCAGCGAAGCACTAACATACATGTTGCCGGAGACGGGTCATTTGCGTAAAGGGAGCTATGCTAAGATCTTCTTATAGATGATCTGGATACATATTTCCCTTTTGATTTTTTTGGTTTTTTGGTTTTCGGCTTTCCATTAACGTATCCGTGTGGCCATAGGACTTGGCATTACCTTGTAAGTTAGGTAGCTTGGATTGGCTTGGACTAAGAAATAAAGATAGATATTTGAAAAACAAGTTTTTGTACATATTGTGTCATATGCTGATCTGAAAAAGTCTCAAAGAACTTGTGAACTTAAATCGGATGGCTCCGTCGAGTGGGAAATAATCACTTAATCAGGGACAGATTAACTGCATCCCAGGGGCCGCGGGATGCGAATAACTATAAATTCTATGCGTGGATTTCCTTTTTCCGAAGTATATGAAGCCATCAAATAGCCTAGCCACCAATGTTTTAAAGTCATACCGACCAAGAAATTAGAAGTAAAATCACTCGGACCAGCAAAAACAAAGGCATACTTTCCAAAGACCCATGAGTATGATTCCCCACCAAACCAACCTTTGCTTTCTTTAACCCCCAAGGGTTGGCCTGGTGTCAAAACCTGGGACTTCTAGGGTTTGCTCCTTCCTATGGTCTAAGGTTCGAAACCTCTTAAGGTTCGAAACCTCTTAGTTATCAACTTGGAACCGGTCCATACAGAACTTAATTTGCTACGGCTTTAATTGGGTTCCCCGCAAGTGGGAGGTGAGATTGGCCCCATGATTAGTAAATGTCACTACACTGTGCAGCTGTTTAACGCATTTTTACCAACCCACCAGTTGATTCAAGTTGAACCATAATTACAAAAATAAAAATAAAAATTGATGTATTTGCTGACTCTCTTAGCAAAGTTCCGTTTGGACTGGCCTTGGTGGAAACCCCACGGTTTCACTGAACAAAGACCAGAAGGAGGCTATAAATTGAAGCCTCGTTTGATAACAGAGATAGGTGGATGGGATTCGTAAGGAGATGGGATTAGGATTGGAATTCGTAAGGAGATGGGATTGGTAATGAGAAGGGATTGATAATGAGTATGTTTGTTTGGGATGGGATTAGATGATGGGATTATTAATATCATGTTTGTTTGAGATGGGATTAGATGATGGGATTGGATTGTTAGAAGAAATTGGTAATGAGAAGGGATTGGTAATGTGAAGGAGTTGGGATTGGATTATTAATACCCCTCAATACCAAGTCCCATGGGGTATTAGCAATACCCCCTAATACCCCCTCCATTAATCCGATCGGACTAATAGTCCGGACCTTTTTTTTGTTACCAAACGAAGTATTAATAGTCCCATGGGATTATTACTCCAATCCCAACCCTCAAACCCGTTATCAAACGGGGCTACATACCAATTAACCCTAGCCCCCCTTGTCCATTGCATCCTCTTGTTGATGGCCATTCTCTTCATCTTCAATAGTGATTTCCAAGTCATAGCAGCATGATCAAGACAAGTACTCCTGAATGGTGGGTGTAACTAAACCTAATTCATCTTAAAATAGCATCTCAGATAATTTCTCTTGTCCTGTCTTTTTCTCCCTTCACATTTTTTTTGTGATAACTGTGAGAGAGAAAACAGAACAGATGGTTCTCTGATGTCCAGCTTGTTGCGAAGTTTACCTCTTGTTTGGAGCTTAATTCCAAGGAGAGTCTACAACATATATCCCTTAAAAAATGTGTACAATATGCACCTATTGTATGATTTATTCGTAACATTTTAGTATATTTCGTAACTTTCGTTCTACAACATTTTAGTGCTGGAGCTGTATATCCAAATGTAAATAGGGCTTGCAAACGATCCAAACTATTTGCAAGCAGGCCAGCAGAGACTTGGTTCGTTTTGGTCTCGCTTAGCTTGGTTTTTTTTTAGTAAACAATTGCACTCGAAAAGATGTTTTAACTCATTTATGGAGAAATTTTTCAATGCCGAGTGGGCACCGGCCACGTGGTGCCAAGCACGCATCTCAACCGTCCAAACGTGTTTTGGACGGTCCAGATCTGTTTGGACTTGAGTGGGTGTTTTGGTAATTTTATGCTTAAAAATTATCTAAACGGCCGTCCAAAACACATTTAGACGGCCGAGATGGTGCTCGGCACCACGTGGCCGGTGCCCACCCGGCACTGAAAAATTTCTCCATTTAATGAACAAGCCAAGCTTGGATTGTGTACGTAAGCATGGCTCGTATGCATCCAACTCGTTTAGTGCTTCAACTGAGCTCGAGCTCTTAAATGCTAACCAACTAACCATGCTCGATCTTACTCAAGTCGTTTGCACCCATAATTTTTGTAGAATGTTAGATTAAGTGCGGCCAGTAGCCACCCAACTATAAGAAAATTACCTCTAAGTACAGAAAAGTGACACTTAATTTCCATTAAGGATAGATGAAATACTTAATTACCACTAAGTCCATTTTTACAAAAATACATTTACCATTAATGGAAGTGTCACCCTGGAGTTTTAGGGCATGCTAGGGTTTTATGGTACCCTAATGGGTATCCTAGTACCCTTGTGTACCCTAAAATCTTAGGGTACCCTAGGATTTTAGGATTTTAGGGTACCCTAGGGTTTTAGGGTACCTTAAGATTTTAGGTTTTAGGATACCCTAGGGTTTAAGGTACCTTAGGGTTTAGGTTTAGTCACTTTCATAGAGCGTTAGAGTTTAGGTTTAGGCACTTTCATAGGAGTTTTAGGGTGCACTTTCCTATTATAGGGTTTTAGCGGTTTAGGCACTTTCATAGGGTATCTCAGGGGTTTAGGCATTTTTACCCTGAAGTTTAGGCACTTTTATAGGGTGCCCTAGGGGTTAGGCATTTTTAGTATTTAGGATTTTAGGCACTTTCATAGGGTTTTCGCGTTTTGTTAATTAGAGGAGACTTGGTGGAAATTACTTTTTATTTTCTGGACCTAGAGGTAAATTGCCCCCCAACTATATCGTCAAACCCTTCCTTTTCCTTTTTTTTTTTTTTTTTGTTTCTTTTCTTTCTGGTAATGCCTTCCTTTTTAAAGATCTTTTTAAGGCATTTTCTGTCCACACTTTACAGGAGTAATGTCTTTTCCAATGTTTTTTTATTTTTTTGGTAAATATCTTTTCTAAACTTGCTCCCAATCAATTCCAAGCTCATGAATATCATCCAAAATTGTCATGTTCTATTAGCTAGGGAAAAAAAGAAGAAGAATTATTCCATAAATGAACAGTCCATAGATCAAAAGGAATAGATATAAAAAAAAAAAAAAAAAAAGTGAACTACTATCCAAGATTAGTATAATAGTCGACACACATTCAACTTTCAAGCACGATCCGTACCGGGTGCAGCCCTACATTCAAGCATTTACCATACAACGGGTGCAGTAACTTTCATGCTCATGTATTTACTGGTGATGGTTTGCTACTGCAGGTCATCCGGGGAGCGGGGCACGGTCCTGTGTGCATGGAAGTCGCATGGGACCAAGCCGGATAGGCTTTTTTATGTCGAAAGCCCCAAAACTCGCTATCTTATAGCAGACAACTAACGCAAGCCTACTCAACTAATCTCATAAGTAAAGGCCTGTTCGCATCGCAACTAATACGTATCCACACATGTATAATTCGAACCAACTTGGAATATGAATGAAGTTTGTTAGGGAATGAAAGTGTGTATCTGTAGTTTTAGTGGCTTTGGATATCTTCTCTGTGTTTTCTTCAGGAACCTCCATGAATCATCTAAAATAAGGAGTAATTGCTACTAACTAAGATTTCGGACAGGCAAGTGGAGTGGTACCTCCATTAGTAGACGCCATGAACTCCCATACTTTTGACCGGATTCACACCTCACTAACTAGCGCTATTGAATTTCTCCGAGAACGAAAATACAAAGATTTTTAACAGAGCATTAGGTGCAGTTTGAACTTTGAATGGAAACAGAACAGAGAAATACTGGCATTAGAAGATAGCAATATGATATATAGATACATCCACTGAAAGGAAAACCAGCGAAAAGAAAGAAAGGAAATATCCCGTACGAGTGTACATCTCAAAGAAAATTAGAAAATTTAGGGAGAAATACAGAAGGGAAAAGAAATTAACGATTTTTATTGACTACCAAGTGTTACTGAGATGTTTTGTGACATTTTACAAAGATAAATTGAAGGGTACAACAAATAAATAAAATAATGGATTTTGACTACAAGTGCACTGATCTAAAAGTTAGAATTAAAATTAAAATGGGCTTACACTGCGAGCCAACTTCAACATGAATTCAGGTACGAGTCGTTTTCTAGGAGGTGCGTTTGCATCTTTCGCGAGGGCTTCTGAATCTCCAGCGTGAATGTGAGACACTAAATCTTCGAACAGTTTATCTTCACCGCCTCTCATTGGATCCTGTATTGAACACACGTATTAGTATAACTACACATTTATCACTATCAACGGAAAAAGCAGATCAAGAGAAGTAAGCATGTGAGAAGAATTTGGTACGGTAGCCATATTGCACAAGCTTTTTTGGGGAAATTTTATAAGAACGTGCAATTAAAGTGAACGTAAATGGAAGATGGCAAGTGTTCAAACATGGATGGAAAGTAAACCGTAGCACAAATAAACAAACAGAAAACTCCAATTTTTTAGCAGCCATAAATTTTCAAAGCATTTCAAGTTTCTGTCGGAGGTCAAATGATCATGGAAGAAAAGAGCATCCGATAGCGGGATGAAAGAGGAACCAGGGGAAATAAGGCTCTCTGCGAAAGAAGCTTAGTGAATATGGACCCTTGAACGGCCAGAGAATGACTTAGCAAGCCAGTTACTTTGCCAATCCACAGGGTACAAGAAGAAATGGAAGAAAAACTCTCCTTTCAAGTACCTGGAGAAATATATCAGTGTGAGTCCGACCTTCATATAAAATCGATTCAGCTTTCCCTCCGACTCTTTGCAAGGTATCTGCAAAATCTTTGCTGCACAAAAGGGCATTCACCAAATCAACGGACAAGTACAATGCCATTTCTACTATCACCTTTTCATGCAATAAATAATATGCAGAAATATATTTGAAGACAGCAAGAAGAACCTCTGATGAGAAAATTGTTTATTTGAGAGCAGAAGCTGACCTGGCATCTGATGGAATAGAACAGTCGGCAGTGCCATGAAAAAGAATTGTAGGAGGCAAGAGAGAAACTGCATTTCTAATGCTCGGGTCCTGTACAACTACTTCAGGAGAAAATCGTCGCAAAGATTGTTCCCCCTCCATTATGCTGCACAGTTAATACAAATCACGAGGTCCAAAGGGAGGTCAGGCATTAAATCAGGTATTTAAACAACATAGTAGTAAACAAAAGTAAAATGCTGAAGATTCTGTACCTTAAAAAGATTGAACGGTACAACCCTCGATTGTCAAAGTGATCTATGAGGTTAAATAGATTGTACCTGTTGACAATGTCAAAGATCATAGTTGCAAAAAGTTCCTAACAGTACTTTGTACAAACTAAATAGAAAAGAACAAATACATAACAAATTTGACAAATCAAATTAATGAATTAAAGTGGCGGGGTGGTTAAGTGGAGGAATGTCACCACACTATAACAGAAAAGTTAGCTATAGACCATTTGGCTGCCTCATTGTCATGGGACTTACTTCCTCTAAATATACCCGTCTTTAAGAAGCCAAAAAGCATATGGCTGTCATAACTATAACAGCTAAACTGGTAAAGTGGTCAAAAGCTCAGCCTACACATCGAGATTGCGGAATCGAGGTACTTGACTTACCCTCCAGATAAACCAAAATAAGCCCTTATCTGGGACAAACTCCAAGAAGTGCTTTCTCCTTCGCCAGCCTCTTTAATTGCTTGCTCCAACATAGCACAAGCAGCAATATGGGCACCAGCTGACTGTCCCATTAGATAAATCCTATCAAAAGCACAATCAAAAGAGGCATTCTTAGCAAGAAAGAATTGTCGTGCATTATGGTTTTGTCGGGAAAAAAGTATGCAAATTCACTACCTGTTGGGATCACCTCCATATTCAGCAATATGATTGCACACAAATGAGATACCTTCAGACGCGTCCTTCACCATGTCACTCATAGTCCCCTGAGGAAAGTTTCTGCATGCCAGTCGTTACAGTCAATTATTTTTTGCACACTATGCGGCAAAAGTAGAGATTCACTCGGGCAAGCCCCAACAGAAGTGCATTGCTGAATGAACGGACACATGCATCCTGATTACATCCATAAAGTTGGTATGGAAATCAAATGGGTAACTCAGCGCCAGATGCACATGAAATTGTTTGGAATTTCTCAATTTAGTTTGATCCACCTCTGGGACCAATACAATGAAAAAGTTCTATGTGCCAAAGCTGGTTAGTTATTATCCTAAACAATTCCAATTTATATGCAGTACTAGCCTAATAGCAATGTTTTCAAAAGGAGGATCTTCTGTTCTGGGTATGGGATCAAGGTCGTATCATTAAGAGTCCTCATGTGTCCATGAGAGAACTTTAGACCAGAGAAAATTGAACTTGACAGCATGTAGTACGTTCTACGAAAGAGTTTCATACTTGAAGTAAAATCATCACCTGTAATCTATGCAGGCCACTATAATGTCTCTTTCTGATAACTGTTGCCCTAAAAGAGAACCCCACGCTTTATAGCTGCACAAATAAAAGAATTCAGAACTTCTGAGTAAGACTAAGCGTCTTATTAAGGGGCAAGACCATAAGAAGGTATTTACCCAAAAAAGACCATAGGAAGGGAAACACAATAACTCATCAAAAATCCTTAAATTGTTTTATCTTTCTTTCTTTAGCCAAACAACCCTTAGTTTAACCAGCATATTTATACATCAATACCTTTTCATAGAAAAGTTTCCATTTTTGCTTGTTGATTTGCTCAAATATTTGTTTTGTCCAGTTCCATAAGCTAAAATACCTTTTCATAGGCTATGGTCTACGATTCTACAAAACATTTTTCTTGATTATGATTTATCTAAAAAGGGGGAACCATTATTTCAAATTCTTGTCAATCACATGGCTGAAATTGCATATTAGTACTAGTAGTGAGTTGTGTTTTACAATCCAGTTTATGATTCTCACAAATGCAGCAACTACATCATCGTCACTTACCCAATAATCCAGGCTCCACCAGTCACAAATGCAACAACTGGCTTCAGGCCATTGGTATTTTTAGGAAAGTATATATCAAGCCTGCACAATTACATTTTTGTCAGTGATTCAGCCAATCATATTCTTCATATTCATCGAGTGAACAAATACAAACTGGTTGCATCCAGATGCACAATAAACCAACTGCCAAGCCATTACCTGTTTCTTGGTTGATTCCCATAAATTATACCTCTGATGACCTGACTTGAGAAGAAATAGTAATACCCAACTGCACAAACCAGAGAAAATTGTTATTTCACAAAATATGACACACATTTTTCCTCCAGACCACAGTGTTTGAAAGCCAAGACCAGTGGCCTAAGAATAAATCATAAGCTTATTGGAGATTGAAGCACAATCACCTTGTTTGGTTGAACATTGTGAGAGTAACTTTTACTCTCGACACAGTTTTCAATAAATTTCTCTCTCTATCTCTCTCCACTCATTACCACTCAACTCTCAAAAATAACTTTCTAAAAGCTCAACCAATCGGGGTGAATATGATTCATGCAACAAATCTCGGAGTGTTGCATACCTTGAACAAACCCAGGGAAAAGTAGGAAAGCATAGCAGCCAAGAGCAAGAAATCTTGTGATCCACCTGTAGCCTACCCTGAATAAAAGTAAATGATCAAACAGACGAAATAAAGTAATGACAAAATACGCATGAAAATTAAATTTTGCATGCAGGAAAACCATAAAAACAACAGATATGCCTGTTGTTGTAGTTAGCATATAGGATAGTGAATCATCACCGGCATTCATTAAGTTGGCATTATGGTAAAGCTAATTACCACAAGCAGATGAATAGAAACATCAGATTGAGGCAAATTAAAACTTTTTCAGTTTTTGTAGTATTTTCCCATAAGCAGAAGTATTGCAAGCCTTCCGAGACAAGAAACAAAAGATAACTATAAGGTCCGGCTGTTAAGCAGCAGCAGATAGGCCCATTGTGTTTCATTGCAAGGTGAAACAACCACCACTGCATACTACACAGTTCAAAATTATTTACTACATACCTTAAAACTATATGATGAAGAGGTCAATTAGCATAACTGTGCCTTTAAATGGTTAGAAAGTGACCTTTTCTCACACAATCTCACCATTTTGCGAAAAAGGGGAAGGAACAGATCAAAAAAATACGATTTTTGTAGATTTCTCACCGAATGAGTGATTTGATGAGAATCCTAATCTTTTCTTTTATTTACTTACCAGTTCATTAAATCCAAAGGGGGGCCGTAACTGTGTCCACGAACTACAAATAAATGCACTCATAACCAAGACACTAACATACAGAAACAGAGAACCCCAAAGGACTTAAAAGGTTTTCTCCTTCCCAAGGTCTCAAGTTTCAAACCTCTTTGATGCTATCAACTCTTCAAGGCAAGTCCGGAGCATTTGGTCCGGATTTAATTAGGGCTCCCGCTAGTATATGGTGGCTTTATGGCCTCAGAATTAGTTGAGATGTGCGTAAACTGACTCAGACACCATAAAAAAAATCCAACTTTTTGAGCATGTTGTACTTATTCAAAAAAAAAAAATCGCATTTATCATTTTTGCACCAAGCTTTTGCATAGGCTTTTTGACTTTAGCTTGTACATTTTCAAAAATATTTGGGTCAAAGTCATGTAATTTTTTATTTTTTTATTCATCTCAAGATTAACGAATAATCTACAAAAATTTAACACAAGACTAATAAACGTGATTTTCTTTTGAATAAAAACAAAATTCAAAAAACCCAAAAAGTTCTAAAAAGTCAGAGAGAAACATCTTAATTTTGTGAGTGAAAGCATAATCAGTTCCAAAAGCTCCTCCAGAAGTGAATTTTGGTTTCTAATATGTTGTCCGGTTTCATTTTCCTTAATGCATTTCAGAATCAAATCCGACACGTGCAAAATACAGATAGGCTCAGGGCAGGAGCGAGAATCGTTACCCGAGATACCGCAAGAGGTTGAAGCCGAGGCGAGTCACCAAGTACGTCTCGGACGCGGCATGCTCCACGCCCTCGCGAAACGACTGGCCGCCGCCGCCGGCGGGGGAAGCACGACGGCGGCGTTTCTGGGCCAAATTGGTGTGGCTCGAAGCCCTAGGCAAGAGCGGCATGGCTTCGATCACGTTGTCGTCATCCTCGGATTGCGGTGAAATTGAAAGACGGTTGGGCGATAAATCGGATTGCGATCTAAGTAACGTCGTCGCGGCTGTTGCTGCTGAGACGGTCGGCATTGGCGAGGGGTTGGAGAGGGGGAGGACCGGCTGCTGCATTTGTATATGTATGGGAGGAAATGGAGACAGTTTTAACTCGGGATGGGCGGGATCTGTTGTGTTGCTTCTGTGCGTGTCGAGGATGATGACTGATGAGAGAGAGAGCTGAGAGTGTGGGGTCGGACAGCTTGGTGGAGAGAGAGAGAGAGAGAGAGAGCTGAGAGTGTGGGGTCGGACAGCTTGGGGCCACATGTGTTGCTGCGATAAGCTTTGGGTAGACGTCTGGGACTGGTAGTCTGCTTTCCCAATATTTGAGAGTAAAATGCATGCTACTATTTCTTTCACACGGCTCCTCTGCCATAGGGTATTTTTGGTGGAGAAGTTTTTCACTCTTGGGTGGGCACGGGCCACGTGGTGCCGAGTACCATCTCGGCTGTTCAAATATGTTTTTGATGGTTCAAATTTATTTGGGTAATTTTTAAGTATAAAATTACCCAAACATCCCTTCAAGTCCAAACAGATCTGAACCGTCTAAAACACGTTTGGACGGTCGAGATGCGTGTTCGGCATCACGTGGTCCGTGCCCACCCGGCACTGAAAAATTTCTCATTTTTGGTGAGAGATTATCACTTCATGTACGAATTATAAAATACAAATTACCAGACAGTACATCAATTGTGTGATCGAAGGATCCCTAAACAAATTAGAAGAGAAAAAGAGAATTTAAGGAGATTCTATCTGATCAAAAATGCTATACGGGACAGAGTCTTGGCCTATCAATAAGTATCAAGTAAGACGAGTGTACCTGAAATGAGGA
Organism: Rhododendron molle; assembly: GCA_025413875.1. Taxonomy (NCBI): domain Eukaryota; kingdom Viridiplantae; phylum Streptophyta; class Magnoliopsida; order Ericales; family Ericaceae; genus Rhododendron; species Rhododendron molle. Next base: position 33,324,710 of record CM046396.1, read on the forward strand.
TGTTGATGTGAAAGGGTGGTAAGACTAGGAGTGATATAAAATTAGAAACGAAATTGTTCGTGAGAAGGTAGGAGTTATACTCATACAAGAAGTTGAGAGATAATAAACTAAGTTGGTTTAGACATATTTATTGTAGACCTGCATACGCAATAACCAAAAAGATTGACATGATAGTAGTGGAGTCAGGCTAGGGGAAAAGGAATACATAAATTGGCTTTGGATATCGTGATACGGAAGGACTTGAACTTACTAAATCTAAGTGAAGAAATAGATCCAGCTCAATAAAAAAATAGGATTCATGTAGTTGACCCTAAATGATTGGGGCACAAGACTTGGTTTGGTGTGGTAAGAGGACCGCAAACACTATAACACAACTGAGCTATTCCGCCGTTGGGGTTGAAAGGGGTGGAAATTAATCAACCATTTGTGTCCTGGTATTGCCCTTAATTCCACACTCTGAAACGTTCATATTTTAGAATTTGTTGGGATGCTTATCGTCACAAAAAATTATTTTTATTGAACATCTATGAGTACATTATAAGAACAAATTTAGATGTGAAAATTGAATTTGACTGGGTCTCGATTTATAGTGTGCACGGAATCCACCTTGCACGTACATCTAAATTTATTCTGATCGTGTACTAAAAGATGACCGATTAAGGGCGATATCGGGAGGCAAAGGGCGATCTGCACCCCCACAGTTTCAACCCAATTGCAGAGAAGCCATACACACTTCTTGAAGGTCTCATGATGATCAAAGGCCCTCCCAATGAGAAATATTCTTCGGTGTTTGATGCACCAAGGCCCTTTTTCACCATGGGATGGGGCCTACATATTTGTTTTGGGCCCCGCACCAAATTTGTGATGATCAAAAAAGGGGCTCCTCACCAAGGCCCTTTTTTCACCATAGTAGTAACTGTCGGATGAAAGAATTCTTTTTTTTTTCTTTTTTTTTTTTTTGTGTGTGTACAGATATGAAAGGTATGCGCTGTGTTTGGTTCGCAATTTTGGATTGAAAATTTTGAGTTAAAATGTAAAAATATGTGATTAGATGAGTTATTTGAAAGATGAGTGGGTCCCTCTTATCTGAGACTGAGAAGAAAAGAAAAAATAAAAAACTCACGTTTCTGTCCCACCCCAACTCATCTCTCTCTCTTCAATTACAGCTACCTATTTTGAATCTTTTTCAAACGAAAGTTCTACACTTCCCGACCCAAAAATCTCGACCGGAATCTCGACGCCACGCCGGGTCCACTCCGGCCACCGGACGGCTGATCCGAGCCGTCCAAAAATTTTAAAAAAAATTCCGAGTGAGCTATCGCGAGAATCAAAGGCATCCGAAGTGTGTAGGTGGCCAATCCAAACACTCCATTTTTTTGTGTGTATATACACAAAAAAATGGAGTGTTTGGATCGGCCACTTAAACACAGCGGATGCCGTTAATTCTCGCATAGGCCCACTCGGAATTTTTTTTAAAATTTTTTGGACGGCTCGGATCAGCCGTTCGGTGGCCGGAGTGGGCCCGGCGTGGCATCGGGATTCCCCCGCCGGGAACTGTAGCTTTACTCATACGAATCTCGGCTCTGCGAAAAGTCTGGCCCAACACCTCTAAAGTCAAAGAGGTCAGTAACTGCCGGCCTTGGAAGTCTTTCAGCGGCCCCACATCAATTTCCCACGGCCCCACATCAAAGATGGCATTCCAAAAACTACTTCTTGAAATAATAGTTTTGAATGGTGAACCGAACACAGTGATGAAGTATCGATTTATTACAAATAAAGTTTACCAAAAAAAAAAATTACAAATAAAGTTTTTTGATGTTTCTATGCACAGGTTTAATAGGTTCTATCAAACCTAAGTACCGAGTCGTTCAAACATAAATCTTCCCGTTAGACCACTGAATGCAATTTGTTTCTTTTTGACGTTTTTAGTTCATGTATAACATTATTCATACTCAAATTAGACCTTATTTTTTGACAAAAGCTTAGGGGCCGGCCTAAAACGGCCTCGTATCTAGCTTTATGTAAAGGCCGGCTCTGCATAGAATGCTCGATCTACTCCATTTTAGTATGCATTTTGCCGGCCGGTATTGATAAAATGTTATATATATTTTGTACTTTCAGCGCAGTTTTTGAATTCCAACAATCGCAAGCAACCCTTTGCAGTTATCGTTTGTAATTTTTCTGATCAACAAATTTCAGCACAATTACGTCATGGAAAACAATCACCATGTCTTTTATAACGATTGCTTTTAAGAAACAATAACTTCTTAATTGAGAGCATCATCCAATGCATGCGTTTGCTTGTTGTGTGGGACAAGTACATGATAGTAACTTGGAAAAATCATTATTTGCTCTCGGAGCCCTGTCACGTGGTGCTCCCAAAACCCTTTCTTTGACGCATTAGTGTTGGTTCTACTACAAAGTGTATGCTTCTCGCGCCATTGTGTAGCGGAGAAGGTCTTGGAGAATCACACGACGGTGATAATCACTCGACTACTTCTGACGTATTTGCTGATAAAAAAAAAAAAAAAAAAACTTGGCTTGCATTTAGAGACGCTTCATTGATCTATTGAGACAGGACCCTCAAAAAAATTGATCTATTGGGATACTGAGGGTGTGTTCGAACTAACTAAAATAATGTGATGTATTATGAGAGAACTACATGTCTCGTAAAACAAAAAATAAAAACTTAAACAATAGGAATTTTAGCGGACAGGCCTGAGCAGGAGTAAATATCTTCAAGTCCAAACACCAAGTTTCAAAAGTCATTTTCACGCCAATCGGGCTCTACAAACATTTGAGGGCGGGTCAAGCCTACCCATCTTCGAAGCAAGCCGAAGAGCATCAATCTATAATAGAAATGCTAAAAGGAAAATGATATTGGCACTTTAAAAATTAAAAGAAAGTGGCTTACGTCAAAGTGTGTATGTAGGCAAAAATAAGTTCCACTTCGTTTGGCTTAAGGCACTTAATAAGGCAATGAACTCATGACAGGTGTTAAACTGAGCTAACTAACTTCTGTGTTTTAGCTGAGCAGCTAGCTAGCTAGCTGGCCGAGATATCATCTGCTTCTGACTTGGCTTCTACAGCTTGAGTTGGTTTGCCTAACAATATGAAGTTTAATGACTAGCTAAAATGAAGATGGGGAAATTCTGGTAGTTATGATCTGGTTAGATTTTTTTAGAACGTTCTTACGCTAGTATAACTTGCAAAAGACGTATCACTTTTATACCTTCAAACAAGGTAGTGCAAAAAAAGAAAGTTAACATTGTTAGTTATAGTTGGCACGGTTTGAATTCCTATCAAATTAGCGAGGTTTGAACTCCTGGCAAAGGCGTGGCCGATCGAGAACTTGTGTTATTCAGCCCAGTTGTAACAGATGGAGTGGGAGTGGGTGGCGATCTGGATCGATCCATCTATATATCAAAATTTACTTCACTCTTAGATACACCGTATATATATCCATTGACAATTATCCGCGCATAAACCGTGAATATGTCGATCCTTAATTAATTAACAAGAAAATGAGAGGAGGATATGCCTCTGGGAATAATCAAAATCCATGTACGAGCCACTTTTAGGCTTCAAATTAATTCTCCAATTAGTGGCGCATATACACGAGGCATCCGATATGATATATATAGGAGCCCAAATCCATGTACGAGCCACTTTTAGACTTCAAATTAATTCTATAATTAGTGGCGCATATACGTAAGGCATCCGGTATGATATATAGGAGCCTATAAAGGAAGGCATAACTACAGGGATTAGTCTGTAGTGTACGTGCCCACGCAAATTGACCCAGACACACTTGCATTAATTACCAAAAAAAGAAGTTAAAAGGGACTGATTGACACTCCAAAAACTTTTCGAAGAAAAAAGACTAACACGACATAGCCCGATAACAAATGGAACTACTTCATTACATGGCATGCATGGCATGGCAGGGCACAGATCGAATCATATTCACCATTTCTCTTATCTTCTTCCCAACTACATATCCCATGATCCTGGACACGTGATCACAAGAATCAGAGACCTAACAAATTAATACTGTAAGCTTATTCTTGTGATAAATTAAAATATTGTCGCAAGAGCATTTTTAACTCAAATATCCTCCAAGTTAGTAATTAATTAACCACCCCTTTAAATACTTTATTGCTCTAAAAGGCTCAAAAAGAAAGGGAAAAAAAATGGCACCAAATTAACCATGTGCAATCATGGGTTAGATTTATCTCTCTCTGGTAAGGGAATCCACAATCTCTGTCGCCTATTTTTGAACTCTCCCGAACAAACAATCACCAGAGAGAATTCATGATCTAATGCTCTATCGGTTTGGCAGGATTAAATATAATTAGATGTGAATTCATACGTAACCTTGCGTGCGCCATGGCGGGGTGTTCGATCGAATCTCCTTCGCCTGATCCCTTCAGTTCAGATTCTCGCTTGAGCGCTCTGCCTTGTAACTTGCACCTGCAAGGCCAGAAATCAGTACCGTTAGTGCATGACCGGCCGGTGACGACTGATAAAACACTCTGATGATTAAGTAAGCCTCTAAAGGAGATGGAGAAGTACATAACTCTAGTATAGATGGGAGGGTGTGGCGTACCTAGCTAATAGGGTTACTCCCCCTTACATTTTACAAAACGCTCCTGACTTGACTTCCAAGTAACCTCGTCCTAGGCACATGCCCTAACTGCCTGCATGACGTGTCGTGCCCTAGCAGTTACGCTCACGTGCATGAACGGTCTGCCAACTTAATATGTGGGTCCGCCAGCTATGACACGGGCTAGACCACGGCTGATCGACCCAAACCTGAATATGGTTCGGTTCTGGCATTCGGGTCGGACATGACAGAGTGTTCACTAGAGTGAATGTCGCAGACGGTTTGGCCCGTCTTCGAAGGACCCGAAAGCGTTTGCAGGTTCAGCCCACCACACGCACCCATTCAGCTTTTCTAAAAAAATTATGGACTAACACGTTGGTGAGACTGAGAATCAGACATCCTATTACCGGCCATTACCTGAACATGGGATGGTCATATGAGAAAAGATGCAAAGTTAAGCATATATTTTGGTAAAATCCCATGATGTTTTCTATCCGTTTGATTTTGCACTGACCAAAAAGAGTACTTGCAACCGAGTATATGCCTCGTCGGAATCAACAAAATGAACAGATCGTGCGGAAGCGCGCGGCAGTACTGAAAAGATAGGCTCCCAATCCATTTCCAAAGAGATATGAAAAGATGGGCTCCCAATCCATTTCCAAAGGGATATGAGGAACATGGGGGTATTCTTCCATTGAAATTGGATATTCTCTTTGATGTATTGTATCCACCATTGGTATAAGGGCATTTGCATTGGAATTTCATATCCAGAATCATATGCCCAGAATCATTTTTCCAACACTTTGGAAAGTTAAACTCGACCATTATTATTATTATTATTATTATTATTATTATTATTATTATTATTATTATTATTATTATTATTATCATCATCATCATCATTGTTTCGTGAAATAATTTTTGTGGTAGATGGCCAATGAAGAATGGAATCTATCCCTTCAAATGACTAATGCAAGCATGTACGGTACACCTCGTTACGCTTCTCTATCTCCTGTGTCTCCTCACTTCCCGCAGAAACTTTGCTTTTGGCGAGAAATCTGCAATTATTTAATGTTCCCGGATTTCTATGTGATATTTTTACGGAGTACTCTTAACAAACTATACAACCATAAATTTTACCAGTACGTGGACATCAACGATATTCGATAATCGGTATACAAGATATGTTCCACATGGTGTGTTATAACTCATTATCCCACCTAAGCGATGCCACATGGTATTTCGGAATTACCCAATAGTTTAGTCTTTCATGGGTGTGCCTTGACTACTCTTTGATACTACGTCGTCCACTAACCTACATATTTCTTATAATTACCCAATAGTTTAGTCCTTCATGAGCTCGATCAATTTTGATCGATTTTAATTAATTCTTCATCATTCTCATTCTCCAGCATTCAATAATTCCAGAAAACATTTTTGCTCATCTCAACTCTTTCCCAAGGATCTAAAATTTCCCCTTGCATTTAACTGAAACACTATTCCTTCAAAAAGGAAAAAAAATATTTCCATGCTAGATACTTTTTCTAGTTTCTTTAATTTTTGTCCACAGGGTGAGGATGTTTCTTAGCCATTTTTGCAGATCCGGGGACTGTGCTGCGCAGCTGCCGGTGTGGCTTTTCCAGCATAGGTTTGACGATTGGAGACTTCCACTGCGTAGAGCTCGTCGAGCACTACAAGTGTACCAAAACTCACTTCGATCAAATATCGTTAAGTGTCTCATCGGAACACATATAACTTGAAAAAAATGGATTCAGTGGTTTTGATCCAGTGTTCAGGAAATTACAAAACAGCTCATGTTGAATACTATAATAAATTACTCCATTGTCGTGATGTAGCCGCTAGAAAATTCGACATAATATGTCTGAAATCATCAATTTCTAATTACAATGGACCACACTGTCTTTTTGTGGCTTGTGAAATGCTATTTTCACGAGAACAATTTTGTTTATTTTCCTTTAAAGATGGTGAACATTATCCTCCCTGTGATTGGTGGGAATTATGTGGGTCCTATCACAAACTAACTTATTACCAAAAAATATATGGATTATGCGGACCCTACACAATTTCTACCAATCACAAGGAAGGTAAATGTCTCCCTCTTCTTTTTAAAAGAGGGTGAACAAGATTATTTTTTATTTTCACGCCTATGCAGCCTTTCACAAGTTGTAAAAGAACAATGCAGTCCATTATAATTATAATTTGATGATATCAGCTGACTGATTCCGTCGAATTTCTTAGCGGCTATATCATGACAGGCTGTAATACGTTATGCGACAGGGGATAATTTGTAATTTTCCAAACGTGATTGGGCACCTTATAAATTGCAGAAATCTTGGGGTGATTTTGATAATTTGCCCCTTTCTTTAATATCCTACTACTTTCCTCCTGCTTGGCTGCTTGCCAACAGAGATTCAGGATGGGGGGCTATTTGCTCAAACTGTTCATGCAATTGAAAAGATCACAGGGCCATCTTAATTAATCAGTTTGTGGTAGATTGGAGTTGTGCGAATTCTAAGTCATTTTTAATTATTTGGAATGTGATCCCTCAATAGTTTATTCATACCATATCGCACACATATACTTGGCAGCTGATTTTGTCACTTTCCTATTTGTTAACGTCACTTCCCTTCTTATTTTTATAAGGTGAATTTACTAAAATACCCTGCACTTTATTTGGTATCATAAAGTGCAAGGGTATTTGAATAAATTCACCTAATATCAACAAAAAAGGAAGTGGGGTTAACAAATAGGAAAGTGACAAAATCAGTTGCCATATACTATTAAGATGATAATGTAAATAATCATGACTAGAATAAAAAGGAGGGGGGAAAGGTGGGTAGCCTACAAGGCCGCACCCATAGAAAATGGGATCCGACTCAAACCCATAATTGGATTTATGGCTTGTCATTGGCTCCCTGGATTCTCAGCCTTGCATTTATTTTGCACCTTTTCCTCCTCATAACTAAACTCCTAACTTCATGCCCTACAGATTCATGTCAATGCAATGTCTACACACTAATTGGTAAAACCATTTTCCAATTCTTTTGAGCTACATTCAATCTTCGTATATACAGTTTTTCGCTGTTCCAATCGTCATATATGTATTAACTAGCCATTGTTGCAAGCGAAAAATGATGTGCGACAAGTAACAAAATAGAAAGGGGGAGTCGAATGCATTACTTTGGATTTACCAATTGACAAAATGAGCTGTTTGAATCAAACTAATGAGCCCAAATGTGCATCACGGCTGCCTGTTGTGCCCTTCGGCACTTTTGGAACTTCCTATGATCTGTTCGAACTAAGTTAGACCAGCATGGAAAACATCGATCAATTGATATATTTAGGCCACAGGTACACTCTCAGATTCCATTTACTTAATTATTGATAAAAGAAGTTTTTGCCAACAACAATCAAACACAAAACTTTGTATTCTATAACTATGTCAAAACGATCTTGAACGGTAAGGCTACCCCAATGAGTTTTGCGGGGCCATTGTTGTTTGTAATTAAGGGTACCCTAGTGAGTTTTGGGGGCCAGTGTTGTTTGCCTGCTTGTGATGGTTAGTTACTAGCTATCATTTTTTAGTGAAGGGAGATCTAAAGCATGGCCCTATACAGTTTTTTTTTTTTTCCCGAAATTTGGTGCTATAGTGTTTGAACTAATATTATTTACTTTCGTCGAGAAAAAAAAAAAACAGCTTTCGATAGTCTCTTTCACTGTCGCTGAAAGTCAATACAAGATAGGGTATTAGTAATAATAAGTGGGCAAAGATGTTCCTATTTTCGTCATTATTTAGCAAAATTAGAGAATTTTGGTTAAATGACATGAACAAATGAAAGAGATGGATGGCACTGTAACAGCGTATCTTTGAGTCACCCACCTCACGGACGTTGTCAATTTTCCACAATCATGTTGTTGGTGTTGCCATTTGTAGGGGGAGAGAGAGAGAGAGAGAGAGAGAGAAAGAGTGAGAGAGGGCTCCGGTTTTTCCATCTAAGAGGATTACACCGCACCTCTGTCAAGGCCGAATCTAAATAAGATCCAACCGCATACTATGAGCATGAAAAAGTATGTTTAGCCTCACCTAACGACTACGGAGACTTGAATCTAAGAGAGAGAGAGAGAGAGAGAGAGTGTGTATTGGGCGCGCTCTAGTTTTTCTATCCTGGAGGATTACACCACATCAATATCAAGGCTGAGTCTAAATAAGATCCAACCGCATACTATGAGCTTGAAAAAGTATGTTTAGCCACGCCTAGAACTGCGGATACTAGAATCTAAAAGAACTGAGAGACGAACTCGAAGTACTTGGCTCCATTCTTTTGGACTTAAAAATTTTTTTGGCGCAAAACTATCAAATGCGAAAAAAATTCAAATAAGGACAAAATTTTCAGATTTAAGTTAAGTCCAAAAGAACGGACCCATTGATTTTTCCAAAATAAGTAAGTGAATTCTATTCGCACTTGCAGTAATGGTTAATGGAGGTAGTAAATAATTTGGTATTAATTGCTCATTCAACGATTAATTCGAAAATCAAATTATAGATTTTTCTATTGGTTAATGGTTAGTTTTGGGGACCATCAAACATTGTTAATTTGCATTATTTTCATTTATTATACAACATACAAAATAACCTCTTAGTGAAAGGTGAAGAAGTTAAATAATTGACAACTTTCTCTTTATCTTCAATATAGTGGAATTAGTCAGGTTGTTTTCACTAGAGTTTGAATGCTTTTGAATGCGATTAGCCAATAAAAGCTTGAATGAAAGAAAAAGTGACCCTTAAAGTTAACAATGAGGGGTTGCTTGCAATGTCCAATTTGCCCTTTATAGCATGCATTCATTGCATTCTTCATTTGGAACAATAAGGTTTTCCATTGTAAAAGTCTTGGCTAAAGATATGTTGCATGTTCACCCTATTGATGTGTTAAGAGTAAGTCTTATTATTTGGCCAGTTCACATGTAACTTTTTTTTTTTTTTTATCCGCAAGTTCACATGTAACTCATTACTCATTTTATTCACGAGAATCGGTCTCTAAATACTCTCCCGGATTTTACTGCCGTCGAGAGCATTGCACGTTGAGTACAATTAAAGCTCATTCAATTTCTAATTTTTTGTAATTTCCAATAGAGTTGGGAGAAGTTGTTACATCCCGGCAAGACGGGTCGTTTTCCGGTGAACCCGGCCGAGTATCTCACAAGTGGGAGGAGCATAGGATAACACAATCTGTGCAAAGTATATATTATAAACTGGTGCTGTCAAGCATCTGTACCAGCATATTAACCCGAAATTCCTTTTTCCTCCCACAATAAATATTGTGGCCATGCCCTCCTCTTGAAACACTCAATAGGCAACACTCTCACTTAGAACTTTTCCCTTAAATTTTCCCCCACCTTGAAAAATAAGAGCAGGAGAGGGAAAAAAAATTAAGATGGTGAAGTTCTCCAAGCAGTTCGAGTCCCAGCTTGTGCCTGAATGGAAAGAGGCCTTTGTTGATTATTGGCAGCTCAAACGAGACCTCAAGAAAATCCATGTCCTCAGCAACACCACCACCACTGCAAATAAGCAACAACAGACCTCTTTCCCAAACACCCTCTTCTCTTCTCTTAGGAACTTCTCTTTGTTTGGCCGCCATCGACATATAGAACATGGTGCCATTCATGTACTCTCTCTCTCTCTCTCTCTCTCTCTCTCTCTCTCTCTCTCAATATGTCGTTTGCGTTCGCCCGCCTCCCTCCCCCGGCCCGATACAGACCGAACATATCTGGTTGAAATGTTTTTTCGTATGCATGAATACAGTTTGCACTACAAAGTTAACATGTACGCGTCTGTTTTCTCAGGTTCACAAGAAACTCGCATCCTCGGTTAGTAACGAGGACATGTACGAGACCGAACTGGCGGAGGAGTTCGCAGAAACGGACCATGCGGCGCACGAGTTCTTCGCTTGTTTGGACCACCAGCTCAACAAGGTGAACCAGTTTTACCGGACGAAGGAGAGAGAGTTCCTTGAGAGAGGAGACTTGTTGAAGAACCAAATAGAAATCCTCGTCGAGCTTAAAAGCGCGCTCAAGCAACAGCGCCGGCGGAGCTCTTCGTCCCATGACTCCAAGGAAGATGACTCCATTTCCGGCACCATTTCATGTGGTATAATATATAGTTACACCCCAGCCACTTCCTCTGTCTAAAACATCAAAACAAATAAAATATACTGCCAATTTTTGTTGTTATTTCCATTAAATCGTGATTATTCATAGTTTACTATAGGAAAATTCGTATTTTCTTTTTGCTCGTACCGATTTTTCCAATGTTTTTTGCTATTAGACGAAGAGTCAAACAGGGGAAAAACAGGGGAAGAACAGGGGAAAGAGAACAAAACAGAGGAACTAGACAAAAACGAGCCTGAATTCAGCGACTCTGTGAAGTCCGATGAGATGGGAAGATCAATGAGTGTGAAGGGGGAAGAAGGGAAAATGAAGACGGTCTCGGGCCGGGTTTTCAATTGCCAGGGGAAGAACCTGAGGATCCACATTCCTCTAACGAACCCGTCTCGAACATTCTCGGCAATCACTAACTTACTGTGGGATGATCTGATCAGCCAGTCCTCCAAGAAATGTGGCCCTGAGGGATACAGGCTGCACATCAACAGAACAAAGCTTCATCATGCAGAGAAGATGATCAGAGGAGCCTTCATTGAGCTCTATAAAGGACTTGGTTACCTCAAAACTTTCAGGTACCATTCATTACGTATGGCCCATTTGTTTTTACGATTTTTGTTAATGATTTTGTGTCAAGGCATTAGTCCAAACTTCTTTTAATTTATAAGCGGTTGGAGAATATTATTATCTGAATTACTAGTATTTAATTGGACGTAAGGTCACAATCATACTAAGCCCAACTGGTCGTTCCATTAAGTCGTGTGGCCAAATTATAAATAGTTAGGCCATAAGTGCAAAAGTAATCAAGAAATATGAATGAAAGGACATTTCTTTTTATTTCATCCCGTGAAGAACAAGAAAAATGAGGTCAAATTTTTTGTACCAATATGCACGGCAACAGAGGCGCAAGACATCTTAGGGTATAGATGATCTCGTGGGGACCTTTTCCTTATAGTGATACTAGTAAGCACAGTAGGACATTCGTATTTCTTCGAATCGTAAGCTACAACTACCGATTTCGTTTTTTTGACATGGAAGTAGGACAAGGGTCTAGATCGTTTTTCCATTGGTGGCAATTGCAGAAATGCTAATGACTTTTCTTCCTTTCAACTATGATTTCAGGAACTTGAACATGCTTGCTTTCATGAAGATCCTGAAGAAGTTTGAGAAAGTAAGTAGTACTTCCTTTAGTGACCAAACTTCCTTTTTAATCCTTTAGAACTTCAATAATTAAGCTTGCTTTTCTGACTAAACTTCCTTTTTTTTCTCTGGCTTTTTACATTTCATTCAGGTCACAAACAAACAGGTCCTTCCCATCTATCTAAAAGTGGTTGAAAGCTCCTACTTCAACAGCTCAGACAAGGTAAAATCTCACTAATAAGCCCAAAAAACTACTACTATAGTAAAAGGAAAAATGCTAATAAGAGCCCAAATGGGCTGTCAATTAGGCAGGGTAATGCCCAAAAAAAAAAATACAATTTTGTATGTATTAAAGTGCAAGTACCTTAAAAAGTGCATCGGAAAATATGTTTTTTTATATTTTATTCTTCTTACTTTATTGACAACCGATAGTAAAATATCTAATGTCCTCTCGAAGCACATAGCCATGTCAGGAAACATATTAGCATATGACGTCGTGACTGGAAGATGATTAGATGTGGGGTAGTACTACAATGTATCCCAGCATCAGATTTTTTCTAGGACAATTTGTAGTGGCCATCAGCCCTTAGATATTCCATGGATTTTCTCTGAGATTTGCTTGTCTGAATAGATTTTATGAATGGCAGGTTATAAAGTTAGAAGATGAAGTTGAGGATATTTTTGTCAGACACCTTGCTGAAGATGATAGAAGGAAAGCCATGAAATACCTTAAGCCAACTCATAGGAAAGAGTCCCATACAGTAACTTTCTTTATAGGTGAGAATTTCTCATGTAATAATGGGTATATAATCTCTCTTCTCTCTCTCGGCTTCACATTTGTGTGCTACTTGTAATGAAGGCGTCGATCTGGATAATTCATCGAAAAAATCAATTAGTGGTTATATATATCAGAACATAGTTTTCGCCCATTCTCACACAAAGTTTAACGATATGAAATGCTACAGTTACTAAATCAAGCTAGTTTTCTTTGTCTACAAAATAAACAAATCGAACGGTCACAATGCATCCACCAATCCGTTGTGGGGCCTATGAGCCCGACAACATGGTCAGAGAGAGTTTTTTTCCTAAAACCAATGAGCAAACAAAAAATTAGACCTCTAAAATAACATATTTAATTGACTTTTTTGTAATAATTTCTTTTGGTGGCAAATTTATGAGCTATTGTTCACTTTTTTAACCATACAAGCACATAAACATGGGCCACCCAGGGCTACCTTTTTAGTGGCTGATAAAGACAAGGGCCAAGCTTGGCCATTCATCTGATGTGGAATCCTGACCCTACATTGTTTCAGACCAGAATAAGAACAACATTAACAGGGAACATCATAGGTTCCCCTGGTGTTGTACCAGGGGAACAATGTTGCATGTATTGTTTAAAAATCACAGAAGTACCCTTATCGATATCAGATCCGTGTAGAAACTACCCTTCCGTCCGGATTTAATAGTCCCTCGTTTAATTCTAATCGGCTAAAAAATGGGTTATATCTTTAAATCTGCAATAAATTTCATAGCGAATATAGATATTATTTGATAGATTTCAATTAGTTCTATAATACAATATATTCGAAATCACATAAAACATTATAAATTATAAGATATAATCGATTGAACAATGGTATAAACTCCAAAAAACGACTATTAAATCCGGATGGAGAAGTAACATGGTACGATTCTAGTACAACCCTCTTCAGTCAGTTCAGTGGATCGGGGCCATTCATTTCTGTCATGTAAATACCAATAGGAAGTATGTAATTGTTCAATATTCTAGACTATGCTGCCCCCGCCAGTGTTCCCAGGGATTACTCGAGTTGCACATAAACTGGCTCAGACATCCTGAGATATCAAAAAAAGAAAAAGAAAAAACCCCTCGATTCTGAGAATCTAGGTACGTCATGCTGGCTAAGGCCTACATTAAACTCTGCCCTCAAATCCTTTTCTTTTTCTTGTCAACTTTTCTGAGCAAAATATAAGATATGAAAAAATACATGGTAAACACAAGAACTATGATTTATGAGGTAGATTGGAATCTGATAGCTAATTTTTCTTTTCCTTCTCCTAACAATACCAGGGTTATTCGCCGGAGGCTTCATTGCTCTTTTAGCTGGATATGTGATCATGGCTCATCTTACTGGAATGTATAGGCCTCACTCTGATACACTCTACATGGAAACTGTTTATCCAGTGCTTAGGCAAGTGCCCATTAACTCAACTCCTTATTATCCAATTTGATTCGCAACTATAAGAGTTTCCCGTTCTAACTACGACAGAATTCTCTGTCTGCAGCATGTTCAGCCTACTGTTTCTGCATTTCTTTTTGTATGGCTGCAACATCTTTATGTGGAGAAAAACTCGTATAAATTACAGCTTCATCTTCGAGCTAGCCCCGACAAAAGAGCTCAAATATAGAGATGTGTTCTTGATCTGTACCACATCGCTGACTGCTGTAATAGGGGTGTTGTTTGCTCATTTGGCACTTGTAGCTAAAGGGTATTCCTATGCTCAAGTTCAAGCAATCCCTGCCCTTCTGTTACTGGTAATTTTGCGAAATTTTGAATCACAAGCCTTTCCACTGTTTCCTAATTTTGTTTTTCAAACATGTACATCTCCATTAATGCTTCTAATGTTAACATGCAGGTCTTCTTGTTGTTACTTGTGTGCCCCTTCAACACGTTTTACAAATCAAGCCGCTACCGGTTCCTTCGTGTGATTAGAAACATCATATTGTCACCTTTCTACAAGGTAACTATAATAGCTTTTGACAGTTTTTGCATGTTCGTATTACATGAAATAGTCTCCAAATAATATCTCGTAACGAAGTTATCTAACTGATAATTCATCACCCAAGCAGGTGGTTATGCTAGACTTTTTCATGGCTGATCAACTTTGTAGCCAGGTAAACTGGAGCACCACTGTCAAATTGCACTCTTCCTGTAAAAGCCTAAATGACTGCGAAGAAATGTTTAAAATCGTGTCCATGACTGATCTGTTTCGATTAACGTGTTGCTACTGAATAGGTGCCGATGCTTAGAAACCTAGAGTACATAGCGTGCTACTACATAACCGGGAGCTTCAACACCCAGGATTACGGATATTGCATGAGGAATAAAAAGTACAGAGACCTCGCTTATGCTGTTTCCTTCCTACCTTACTACTGGAGGGCAATGCAGGTACATATACATAATTCAAACTTGTTTTCTCAATCTACCTAAGTTTTCTTTTTGGCTACGGTTTCCATATCCTTATGTTCAAGCGGTTTTGCAGTGCGCTAGGAGGTGGTTCGACGAAGGCCAAACAAGCCACCTTGTGAATCTGGGAAAGTATGTTTCTGCAATGTTGGCGGCAGGAGCCAAACTGGCTTATGAGAAAGAAAGTTCTATTGGGTGGCTTTTTCTAGTTGTGGCCATGTCAAGTGCTGCAACTGTTTATCAGTTGTATTGGGACTTTGTAAGGGATTGGGGTTTGCTACAATTCAATTCCAGGAACCCTTGGTTAAGGAATGAATTAATGCTTCGCCGAAAGTTCATTTACTACTTCTCCATGGTATATAGAATGATCATTGTATTTTTTTTCTCTTGACTCTTTCCCTCCTCCTAATGATCCATGTGAAAATGGTTTTTGTTTTGTTCCTTGGACAGATTGACAGAACAAAACAAGTTTCATTACTCTTTTTTTTTCTTCCGAAAATAGACCCAAAATGCTCTCGGGAGTTTTGCGACAAAAGACTTCTTCATTTAGTTACTGACATGATGCAAAAACTCAATTCATCTCCACAGAAATCTACAGAGACTTCCCAAAGCAATCTCTAGATGTCCTTCGGATTCCTCGCTCGTTTTTGTTTTGGTTTTTCTTTACTCAATTTGGAAAGTGGTGCTGAACAAAAACTTGGTATGCCTTGCAGGTTTTGAACCTTATTCTAAGGCTTGCTTGGTTACAAACAGTCTTGCATTCCAGTTTCGGTTGTCTTGACTACAGAGTGACAGGGCTATTTTTAGCAGCCCTTGAAGTCATTAGAAGAGGGCAGTGGAATTTCTACAGGTAAAAAATGTGGAACCTAACTTTGTTACTGCCATCTTAATTCCTAGTCCTGCATGCAGCCTATGCAATCACGAGAGCTATGTTCGGATCTTGAATTTGTGGAGGGTTGCGCGCAACAAAACGAAATCTCTCCACAGATTCAAGATCCAAACAAAGCCTAGTAAATGAAACTAATGCACAATTGTGATGGTCCAGGTTGGAAAATGAGCACCTGAACAATGCTGGCCATTTCAGAGCGGTTAAAACGGTTCCGCTGCCTTTTCATGAAGTGGATGAGGAAGACTAATGCGCAAATGGCAACAGTTGGTTTCCGAATAGAATTCAGTTTTGGCCGATTATACTGGTCCGTTTGGTTCAAAAAAGAACCTCATTTCAATTGTACAAGTTGACAGGAAAGGATGACAACTTGCTTGTCCTTGGGAGGGATCAAATTCGCGGGAATGAGGCCATACTTGTACACACAGAATTCTCTCGAAGTAGTTATATGAAAGTGATGAACCCTCGCGTTAATAATCAGTTAACGCCTGTTTTATATCGCTCTTGTGATCACTTCCCTGTGGATATGGTTGTTTAAGACTGTGTTTGAATCTTGAATTCGTTTAGTTATCAGAGCGTTGACAGAAATAAAAGTTATAGGTCTCAGGAAAGGAAAAATGGAGCCAAGACAACCCCCCCCCCTTTTTTTTTTTTTTTTTTTATTGTTCAACTGGTTACAAATACAAGAAGAAAATTGCAAATCTTTTCCAAAAGTAATTGTCACACATTGAGGCTCCGTTTGTTTGACCCGGGGGTGCTGTCCGAGCTGTCCGTGTCGAGATGGACGGTCGGATCGGCCGACACGTGTTGTGCGGAGCGTGCATTACAGCCCCTCCCATTCCTGTTTGTTTGGACGTAAAATATGTTTGGGTAAAATGTTTTCCCCGTTTTTCGTTGTTTGGCTAGAAAAAGAAGAGGGGATAAAATTTTGAAGGTAAAAATATTTTTGCATCATTAGGGTGAAAATGTTTTTCTCTAATTTTGCTCCTAAGTCATTTTTGTATTTTACCCCCAATGGTCCGACATTTCCCAACACCCCGTATTCCATTCCATAATTCTCCCAAATTATATTAGATCAAAATGAGAGAGGAGGAGGAGAGAGTGCTTACTTGATCAAAATATTTCAGAACCTACAATCTGTCATTATTTTAGATAATATTTTTTAGTTGCCAACCAAACACCGAAAAATAAAACTTAAAAGTTTGTTTTCTGAAAAAATATTTTACATCGAATCAAAACAAACAGAGGCTGAATGCACTTTTTTTTTTCTCTCTTATTGAAGAAATTCAATACTCTACTCTTTTTTTATACTTGCACTTGAAAGCTTTTTCAGAATTCGTAGGACTCCTGCGAATACTAAAAAAAGTCATTACGGATATCGAATTAGGCTAATTTTTTACAAAACACAAAAGGATAAAAGATAATAACTTACTGTTCAATTAAGTTTTTTGATATCCGAAATGGTAATTGATTTTGGCACTCTAATTTTTATCACTGACACTCTACTTTGTGTGTTAATCATGTAAGAAAATAAAATTAAAAGTGGAGTGCCAAAATCACCTCCCACCCGAAATATACCTCACAAAATCATCAATAATCACGTCTATTTATTGGGCAACAAACAGGGCCTTCGTGCGGCAAGGGTAGCATTTTCGAATTGGAAAACAGGAGTGGTGTGGAAGTGTACGGAAGATTTTTTTTTTTTTTTCAATCATCATACATCAGTGGGTTAGTGGGAGATGTTAGAATTAGTACGGAGTCCAACTATCCATGGCTTGGGACTCAGGAGTATTGCTCAAGCAGGTGTCAAACTCAGAACTTCCCGTAGGAGAGAGATGATATACTAACTGTAGTGGTTGTCAGTGTACGGAAGATTCATCAAACTTATTTCCACAAATTTCTCCTCCCACTCTTCCTATTTCGTTCCCCAACTCAAACCCTAATCCTCCCCCATGGCTGCAACTCCATCCCTTACCCTTCCTGCCGTTCATTGTCTCTCTTCCTTCACCACCACGAACACTCTCAGAGCTTATGGACCCACTTGCCCCTTCCAGCGCTCCAACTTCTTCAAATTCAATTCGCTTCACTACTCCACGCTCAAACCCTCTAGGTCACCAATTCTAAATCCCCCTTATGAGTTAAACCCATCTATTAAACCCAGTGGCGATACCCAAGAACTCTTCTTTCTATAATTCTTTATGTGGGTTTTTCTTTTCTTGACTTATTTGTTTCTGTCTTGCAGATTAAGTGTTTCTCACAAGATAGGTATAGTACCAACCCATGTGTCTAGGGTGCCAATACTCTGTTGTTTGGCCGATAACAGTGTCGAATCGGTACCATCGGAATCGGCCCCGACCTCTGCTACTGAGGATTTAAAGGTGGTATATGATACCATTTATATTCCCTTTGGTACTTAATAGGATTAGGATTCTACTGTTTAAAATGCTTGTTGCTTTTGATCTTCTGAATGTTCTTGCTTGTTGGTTGTCGAATATGAGCTCTTTATGCCAATCATCGTACTGATTTGCCTTTTGATCTTCTTCTTTTTTTCTTTTTCTTTTTTGTTTTTGAACTGAGTTTTTTGATCTTTTGACTAATTGCATTTCTTGCTAAGGGTATTGATTTTCGGTTTGTGGTTATTGTAACCTAAAGGATTAGGAATGGAAAAGGTTGCTGTGTTCATGCCATCACAAATAAATAAAATCATGTGGATTCATGCTTATAAGATCAGCAGTTTATTTTCCTTTTTATAACAAGATTTATGATAGAATGTCCTAGTTACTCAAGTTTTTTTTTTCTTTTTTTTGATTGCCCCATAGTTATTACTCAAGTTAACAGTCTCATCCAATGTTTATGCCATTATGGCTCTGTGTACTCTGAGAGTTCTTGTGCCACCTTTGTGAGAGTTATATGACTGGTCTGGTGGTGATGTTCTTTTCAGCTATCATTTATGTTGTTCACCCATTTTTAGTTTCGTACTTCTTGTGCGGCTGTGCCCAATATACTTCTGTCGGAGTTTCACTTGTTAAGGAGAGCCGACTCTAACTTCAGATTGATAGCTCCTGCACCTCTTCAGTTATTAAGATTATTATTACTGGCAACAGTTGCACTAGTTCTAAAAATCGGTACTTGTTTGGGATAACAATTTATGTTCTGCCCTGTTGTGCTAAGAAGGCTTGGTTTGCTAATAGGAAAATGTATTGGTTTCAACCTGATTAGAAATCAATGTCTTTATGTTTTATAATTCTACTTAAGAGTTCTGGACTTTTATTCTTTGTAATGCTCGATAATTTCTTGGTAATTTACATGCTGCTAGATGTGTATCATCCGTATCTAATGCCCATGGCGCTTTGAAAGAGTTTGGGATAATTGTCACAGATGATGCTTTAAGATCAATCTTAGTTCACCTTAATATACTTGCACAAAGTGTCACATTGATTAGTGGTGCTAGTTTCCCGATTGACCTCAATTGCTCCATTCACAGAAACAGATTGATGAACATGAAAAATATGAACTCAACTGGGCAATTTCCAGAGGATTTAACGGAGATGCTTGTTCTACTTGTGGCATCACTGGATGGTGTAGGAGAGGGTTAAGTTCCATTGTTTTCCGGAGGAAAATTAAGCAAATGTTTTAATCCTTTTGTCCCTTTGAACTGATTACTATTAATCTAAAAGTTTAGCAATTGATATGATACTAGTCACTAGATATTGCTAACTCGTGGCGCCAATTTTGTACAGCTGGACCCCTACTGTAAGCCTTGCAATTAGTGTCCTGTGGTGGGCTAGGTTTTTACCTTAGGAAAGCAAGCCTCCATAAGTAGTGCTGAGTAGGTTCTGATGAGAACTTGCAAGACTCAAGAACGTGTCAGGGTTTGGCTGAAATACCCCTCCAAAGCCTAAGATGCTAAATGAAGGAGAAGAAGAGAAACTAGGTTTTGGGAGTGAGTGATTGTTTTATAGATTCCCTTTACTTGGCATCCAAGATATCTAGCCGTCCGGGATATGCTCTTATCCCTATATCTCGGGAGTTCTGCCCTTATCATGATACTTGATGCTATCATGATAGTTTCCCCAAATCGGACCGTCTCCTTTCTCGGCTATATCTCTTCCACTGCCCTTGAGCACATTATAGAATATTGATAGTCGATCCCACTCCGCCCCATTTTGGCAGTCCGCCATATCCGGGCTCAGCCGATGAGTTCATGCTACGCCCATATCGCAATCCAGCTAATTTGGCCTGATGATCTGTAGGGAGCCCAAAATCTGGCACACTTCATGTCTCTACTGGCACGGGTTCGACTCTCGAAGACGGCATTGCCAGTTTGAGTCACTGAAACAACCTCCGTGGAAATAGGTTAAGGCTGCATACATCTTGTCAACCCATGAGACAGGAGTTTTGTGCATTGGCCCCCCCTTTTATTATTTGGGATGCAAAATGTGCTTGATTTGCCTAGAAGAATATTAGGTCTTTTTTATTTTTTAATTACTCATAAGATTGTTTCCTTACCAACATTTTCACCCTCTACTTCTTAGGATGTAGATATTAGTTAGTTTTGCAGTGCAGTCCTTGTTCTATGTACATGTGAAATCGTCTTTCAGTTCATTTGTTTGAACTTTCATTCTCTTCTCTTCACCTAATCGCCACATTCCATTTCCAGGAGGCAACTATTGACTTAAAGCTTCCAAGAAGAAGCTTGTTACTACATTTCACTTGTAATGCATGCGGTGAAAGATCAAAGAAGCTCATAAATAGAGTAGCCTATGAACGGGGTACTGTTTTTGTACAGGTATGCGTTTACTATATACTGGTGCTGTGGTGCACATCTGTGTTTGTCGTCCTGTGAGCGACTAAAATGGATTATAATATTCGGTCTTGCATAAAAATCCGCTTAATTGAGCAATCTCTTAAAAACTGGACAAGAACGGTCGACCGAACCGGTTGAACGGTCTATCGGCTCTTGCTCCGGTCCACATTTGAGAAATTGTTGCAATATAATAAACAGCTTAATTTTCAAAAACCATTCAAATCCGGTGGTTCAGCCTTCAACCCATGAAAACCAATGACGGATTGATTGAACCGGATCGGCCAGAGTTTGAAGTTTGAACTGATCCTCAGGCCACTTAATTTGTTATGTATTGAAGCTACAGCTGGCACGTGTGGGACAACTGGCTCTTGCGAAGCTCTAGCTAAAAGGCACGGCCAGCACCAGCAATAAGTTTGGGCTCATGAATAGGCTGCACTAACCAGTTTATATTTTCATTTGTTGCCTCAGATTCTATTTCTTGGCGATGCCCATTTGTCATGAAAGAGTCTAGAATAGCTGAACTTGTCGTCATATTTTTGTATAAGTAATATTTATATCTTAATATTAGTTAGTTTTCTTTTATTATTGGTTTTTAATATTTTAACCATAATTATGACATCGCTGCTCGATTCTAGTTCGACGGTGGTTGAACCCGGTGGTCCTTTCCTGGGTCGCTCAATGTTCCGGGTTTCAAAACATTGTAATTTAGTCTTAAACTCCTTCCTTTTCGTGTATGATCAGAAACCAAATAATTTCAATTCATTTCTACTAAATATGCAACACTATTAGTTATCAACCTTTGCATATTTGCCATGACTTGTTGGACATGTTTTGTTTGAAGGAACCTTGTTGATTAGGTATAGTCAGACTAGTAATTTTGAACAGCCACACGCAGATTGTTCGTGTTTAGAAATATTTTTCAAAACTTTCCGACAATTAAATATCATTATCTTCGATAAGCATCCTTACCATTTTCCATTACTTATCAGTGTGCAGGCTGTCAGCAGCATCATAAGTTAATTGACAATCTCGGGCTGGTGGTTGAGTATGATTTCCGGGAGGAGAGTGGGATGGACTCAAATGCAGATCAAGTTTGACAGGTGAAAATGCATGAAGATCATCGCTTCATACTGGACTCCTTTACTGAAAATCTACCAATATCTTACAACGTTTAATCCTTTCCAGATGTCAACCATGGAACAGATTGGTCTTTTATCTCATGAGGAGAGGAGGCAAGAGTTTTTGGAATGATAATCAATGTGTGACAATGTAAATAGCATCTTTGATCATTTTTGGTACATTCTTTCCGTTGTCTATGAAAGGATAAATGAATTTCTTTGCCGGATCTCTTCTACATTCATAACAATGCTGGTGTTTCATCCAATAAGGTTTTCAAAATTGTAGCCCGTGATAGCAACCAGCACAAAAAATGCGACTCCAAATCTCATCCACATTCTAGATACTTCTCCCCGCTGCTGAAGTGCAATTCCCCCATTCTGTAACCAGAAGAAGTCAGAAAAAGTTCATCAGTGACTTATGAGTTTAGGTACTTGATTTATATGCACAGAATTTGGTTGCATTTTAAACTAATTCGCTGAAAACTTGAAATATTCCTCCCTTCCCTTTTTTTTTTTGCTTCAATTTATGGGAACTTTTTAACGGTACATTATCATCGCACCTGAAAGTTTCATCTTCCAAAACTATTCGGGTTCTACATATTTAAGTTACATGCATCCTGGATTGCATTTTCAGAAAGGAAAGGGAAGAAGTGTAACTTTATAGATTTTGGCGTATGGGATTTTTAAAATGGACCAATATTTTGAGACATCTTGAAAGGCAATAGTGGACACAGTATGTGAAGGATGAAGTAATTGGCTTATTACCACATTCAGAGATGGTGACGGTGCCAGTGTTGTTTCTATCGAGTCGGTAACTGTTGGTGGTGCTGGGGGACTCGGAACAGTTGGTGCTGGAGCTGGTGCGTGATGTCGCTTGTGCTTATGCTTCCTTTTCTTGTGCTTTCCAGGAGCTGGTGCAGGTGTTGGTGATTCAATAGGTGGTGGTGGTGGTGGTGGGGGTGGTGGTGCAGGAGCCGGTGTCGGTGGTGTGGGCACTGGTGCTGGAATTGGTGCTTCCGTAGCTGGTGCTGGTGATGGGGATACCTGTGGTGGTGGCAAAGCAGGTGGCAATGCCGGCGGCGGTGATGCAACTGGCGGTGGTGGCAATGGTGGTGGCAATGCCGGCGGCAGCGAAGGACTGGAGATTGGCGGAGTTTGCGGTGGCTGTGGTGGTGGGATTTGAGGGGGTGTAACAGATGGTGGAACTGTAGGAGATGGTGATGTGATAGGAGTGGTGGTTGTAGGTGGTGGTGTTGCTGGGAGATTAGAAGGCGCAACTGGTGTGGTGGAAGAAGGTGGGGTGGCTGATGGCGCTTGAGCATGGACGTTGTTTAGTAAAAGGCACACCAAGGAAGCGAGGCTGAATACCCACAAGAGTGAAGCCATTTTGGCGGGGATGGAAATCAGAAAGCTGAATTGGTGGTGGTTATATGCAACAACTAACTGGAATTCTTGAAGTAGAAGAGGTTTGAAGCAAGGGTTGGAAGGAGAGATGTAGTGCTCATACGAATGCTACTGCTCTTCTAATGATTTAAGTTGGTGGGATCTTCAAGCTGGGAAAAATAGTTTCGAGGTGGACTTTTTGAGTCTTGTGAAAGCAATGCCATTGATAGCTTTTTTGTTGTCATTTCGTGCTCAAGGATTGGCAAATCAAGGCTCTTAGTTGGACCACACATATCATAATTGGTATTTGGTAGACCTTTGTTACAAATTGCATACCTTGCAAAAAGATGCAAAGAGGCATGTTTAGTCTGTAAGGGTTGTTTTTTTATTTTTTTTGCCAATATTGTATACATCAATGGGGGTTAGTAGAGAAAGCTAGTGAATTTAGTCCACAGGAAGTTCAAAGGCTATCCATAGCCTTGAACCCACAAACCGCCCACAACGGGGCTCGAAGAAAAAAAAACGTTAAAAGACTTGGGCCTTAAGGTTTGTCTGCAAAGATGAATACTATTAAAATGGGCCCCCTATCGTTCGCAACAAGAAAATAGGCCAAGAAATGGCTCATTTGTGCACGTGGCATTGAGGACAGGGGAAGGTCGCGGAATAAATAACAAGTAACCCCACCTACCTGTAGCTGATTTACGGTGTTGATCTTAACAGAAGACCAAACCTTGGTACGCAGTCATAATCAGTTCTATGAACAAATGCAAAGCAGCTAAACTTTAGTTTCTCTTCACCATGACTCATCAAATTCCCAGAAATGAAGCTAACCGAGCAAAGTTCACTTTCTCTACCAGAAATGAGTTAATCCCATCTTGCTTCATTGCTGCAATTCACTCCCAAAGAGTAGTACTGTTCAAACCTTTTACTGTTCCACCAAGTTAGAAGAAATGGAGACGCAACTCTATATTGAAGGATGTTAGAGCACAGAAACTGTATGCTTTTATTTTGTGCTGCAAAGTCCACAATTTCACATGGAAAATCTGCAAAAGGGGTGTCATGTTATTACAGAAAAATACCTTCGAATCATCTTGGCCTGACCGAACGACTGTTGACTTCTAAAACTTCCAGTTAAAAAAAAAAAAAAAAAAAAAAACCTCTAATCCAATTACAAACAAGAACTCTGATAACAAAATTACAAACAAAAGTGGAAGGCACCATGCATCTTGGTTAAGACTTTCGAAGGATGGGTTGAAATAGGAAGACAAGAAGGTGGTGAGTCCGCTTTCTTCTCCTTCTTCCGTCTCCTTTGAAAGAATTGCTGCATTGCATCAGCACACTCCATTGCCAACACTCCTCGCCTCACAACTATCTTTGGGTGGAATGGGTGGATTGGAGCTGGTGGCTTGTCTGTTGGTTCGGAGGGATTTCCGCCTTCCGGCCCATTAGGGAAAAGTCTGTAAATTGTTTATCCCAAATCAAAACAGAAGGGAAGCACCAAAAACTTGAGGATAAATTCAACTTACAGAATTTCATCCTGGCCCAACCCCCTGCCGTTGAGGAGGAAAAACCATGCGTGTGTGCGCGCGCGTGTGTGCTGAACTAGCATGTGAAATTTCAACGGTAACGAAACTTCTCTAACAAAATGCAACAGGAGAAAAACTTTTAACAAATTACAAATGCTGAAATGGTTTCATAATCTCTCAAAGTTACGGAAAGAGAGGGATTCGAACCCTCAGTAAACAAAAGCTTACATAGCAATTCCAATGCTACACCTTCAACCACTCGGCCATCTCTCCTACATAATGATTATGACCCATCTAGTATTTAGAGAATGAGAGTTGTCTAAAGTCAAGCTCTTTTTTGAAAGCCGTGCAGGTACC
Source organism: Rhododendron molle (assembly GCA_025413875.1). Lineage (NCBI taxonomy): Eukaryota > Viridiplantae > Streptophyta > Magnoliopsida > Ericales > Ericaceae > Rhododendron > Rhododendron molle. Next base: position 33,349,916 of record CM046396.1, read on the forward strand.
TTGTATTTTAATAACACAAGTTTTGTCTTGAAGTCAGACAGAAAAAATAAGGGGGAGAGGTTGGGTAAATATGACATAATGATAAAGACAGTCATCCAATTGCATACCTAATCCAGCTGCCATCAGCTCCTAGGAGCTTATTGGGAGCTCCCCATACAACGGTGTCGATTCTAGCTTGAAGTATGGCTCCAGCACACATAGGACATGGTTCAAGCGTTACATACAGGGTAGTATCCTGAGGGAAGAAATCAAATGTAAGGTTTAAAACAAAAAACCCAATGAACAACTACAGCACTATTATGGACAATTTGTTCAACTCAACTGAAACATTGATATGAAGGGGAACTTACTTTAGTGGGTCTTGTGTGACTTAACCAACATGCCAACTTTTACATATAGTTAGTTCATAATGGTCATTGTAACTTAAGGATAAGATTGCATACATTACAATACTAAAAGCAGTAAGTATGATAAAGGCCATCAGGCCTGTCACTATTCCAATAGATACAGGTTCATAATGGCTCGAAATTAACGTCATCCTTTATTCACTCCATGCTTACAAACATCATCTCCAATTGGGTAGGCTTTGGAAACAAAAAATTTCACCTTTTTCTCTCAAGTGTTCTGAAGTTACAGTTCTTAGGAAAAGCTCGGACTGAGAGCATGAGGATGCCGGTTAGAGTCTAACGATAACTCAAAACCAATTCGCAATGAATGGAGGTTACGGACAGGCTCATTTGGAGGTTACGGACAAGCTCTAACACCGTTATAAGGGTGTCGCCCACAAGTAGAATGCAAAGGTTTCCAAGGCTTTTTGTAATCGAAAACTTTACAAGAACCATCTTGCGGTCATAACACACTCTTGATTCAGCTGTAGCTGTTGTACCCATAGATCCATATGTTGAAATATACCCAAAGCGATTTTCCAAGTTCAATAGTCCTGACAATTATAGCCACTAAAAGTTCACAACCAGGAAGTTACCATGAAGCATTCGTGGGCACTGCTGATTATGTACACAGTACTACAGTAGCACTACAATTTAACCTCCAACATGTTTCTACCATGAAGCATTTTATTGTTATGTTGAAATAGAAGGACATCCTCTCCACTGGCCAAAGAAGTCCAAGTCCACAACAAGGCCTTATAAGCGAGACTCGCCAGTCTTTAAATCCTCCAAAGTTTCGATTTGGTTAAAGTAGAAATGAGTGAATTAACACAAACTTACAGAAAGCCTCCATGTACGAAGTAGGTTTGAAGCCTCCCGTATACAAATCATTTCTGCATGGGCAGTGGAGTCACGTAATTCTTCCACCCTGGAAAAAAAATACAATTTCAAACTATCCCAAACAAGAAAGCTGAAGCCCCATCAAAACATAAAAAAACATAAAACAGAGACTAAGCAAGTACTACAACTTACAGGTTGTATCCACGAGCAATTATTTTTCCATGTTGTACCAAGACAGCCCCAACAGGGACCTCCCATATATCAGCAGCCTTTTTGGCCTCCAACAGCGCTTCCCTCATAAACACCTCATCCATTCTTCTTTGCTCACTTTCATATTTATAAGCTTCCTCCCATTCGTCAAATCTATCCTTTGGGACTTGAATGCTCCGTTGAAGCTTTCTTTGTTTCAATTCCCCATCTTTTTCCTCAGTCCCCGATTTTCCAGTTAGACCAGTATCACTTGCTTGCTCCTGCAACAATGAACCACTTGCGGATACAGCAATCTTACCAGCTTCTGCAATTTCATCTATATGGGGAGATCTTCTTAATCGCAAAGAAGGCATTGGGACTGATGATTCCACCACTTCAGTGCCACTCCTTCCAACATTTTCTTCAGCGGGACCCAAGGAAATGGCTATGGATGCTGGGCCACTTGGAGAGATACTTGAACCTTTTTTATTCTTCGAGTGTGGTGAGCTGGACCCTTCTCCTTGACTTCCCATTGGAATTGTTACTGGACTATGCTGATCAGAAGACATGGAACCATGTGTCGTGCTTTCCTTTCCCCTTTTTACATTTCCATCGCTACTTTCATCCGGCTCATGACCAGAGAACCATGCCTCACTGCTAACAGATTGAATTGGAGAACTTCTTCCGCCGGACTTTTGAGGTGAAGTATGATGGCTTGAACGTGCAGCCCACCGGAAGTGAACTATATCTGAAATTATATTCCACAAGGACCTCCCAGTTCTCTTGGTAATGGTTTTCGTGGTTGGGGTAGTGCTTTCACTTTCTGTTGCTTTTGTTACATAAGATTCTTCAATAGGTGGGTCTGTCACATCCCATATATCATCCGAAGGCCCCTTTTTTCCAGAACTTTGAGATGACAGCCTCGATTCATGCCCTTTTGACTTAAAGTCTCCGGAATCATATTGACTTGAGGTTTTCTGGTGTTGCTTTTGGCCTTCCGTCACCAACTCCGTTTGGATTTGGGAAGTTGAGACTCCATGCGTCACCTTTTCCATGAACTCACCCACAAATTGCATGGAGGATTTCTGTAATCGTTCAGCTGAGCCCAGTGCATCTTCATGATAAATGAAGATTAAATGCTCGTCATGGCCCTCATGGGTCTCATCCCTTCTGGCTCCTCCATCAGAACCAACTTGTAAAGTAGCACTAGAAACCTCTTGGACTGGAAAATCATTAGTTGGCCCAACGTCCAATGGACCTCTTTCTACCGATTGAGATGGTGGAGGCATCACTATCACATTGGAACTTATCTCAACTCCCACATTCACGCCAATATGCTGCTCTATGGGTTGGGTTTCCAAAACCAAAGCTGTTTGGGAACCAGAAGCCTCCTTTGTAGTGCCCTCACTGAAACTTAGTGTTTTCATTGGCCTCTGAGTCTCAGTTCTTGATCCGATTTGGAGGACTCTTTGTTCAGTAAGATTTTGTCTCTCTATGGTTTCCTCAGTTGATTCCACAACTGATACGGTGTCTGTGTCTTGACTACTGATTCTCCTCTTAGAATCCCTTTGGGAGGCTATAAATTGGGCGTCACTAGACTGAATGACTGACATATTCCTCTCGTCTTGGGATCCTTTTCTTGACTCTGACTTCCTAATAGCTTGTTGACGTGTTAGGAAGTGTTGGTTTTCCATTCTAGTATCGGATTGCCTCAGAGAAGCCGATGTGTTATGGATATTGATACCATGTGTATCTGATATGTCCCTCAATTCTTGGAATTTTCTCCTTGAGTCTGTATGTCTGGAGTCCCGTTGACCAGTTATATGGTAATGCTCATGTGTATCATGAACTGAACTCAAAATCTCTGTTGATTCAGCCTCCCTTTTATTTACTCTAGCTTCAGACTGTCTCTGGGAGACAGAGGTGACTCTATCATTCATTTCTTGGATTTTTGAGACTTTATCGTGTTTGTTAATGGCTTGTTGACTTGTTAGGAAATGCCTGAGTGAAGCTGATGTGTTATCGATATCGATACCATGCATATCTGAAATTTCAGACGATTCTTGGAATTTTCTCCTTGAGTCCGTATGTCTGGAGTCTCGTTGACCAGTTACATTGTAATGCTCTTCTATATCATGAACTGAACTTGAAATCTTGGTTGATTTGTCCTCCCTTTTCTTTACTCTAGCTTCAGACTGTCTCTGGGAGATAGAAGTGACTCTATCACTCACTGCATGAATTTTCAAGACTTTATTGAGTTTCTGGGAATTCCTCTCATACTCATCCTGTCGGCTAACAAGGCCAGCTGTTTTAGTCTGTTCATTTCTTGTTTTGTGTAGCAAACTTCCTGCTGTTTTTAAGTTCTGTTCACTGTCATGGATCTCCTGAACCCGACTAAAATTTTTATATTTCGTACTTGATTCAGACTGTCCGGTCATTTGGTCATCCTTTTTAAAGTATTGCTCCCTTGTTTCATTACCAGTAGTTAGCTCCAAAGGTGACGTCTCGTCCCTGCCATCAAATCTCTGTCGAGTGTGCTTGTTGAATGATTTATCCCATGACTCCGTTTGGTCATTTGATTCTTCAGTAAGCTTCTTCTCTGATTTCTTTCTCCAATCACACTCGATACCACTTGACGCAGTGTATGACCCTAGTGCAGCTTTTCCCTGCTGCATTAAAACCCCATGATCCCTTGTAACACCTCCGCGCCTCTTCACCTCATCGACAGTTTCCACATCATACGTCAATTCTCCACTTTCTTCTGAACTCCTTCCAAACCCACTCGATGATTCCCCTCTATATCCCTCTTGCCTAACCTGCACTTCACTATCACTCTCAAACTCGCCCAAAGAACCACATGAATAATAAGATGAGCAACTAGACCCGTCTTTCCTAATCCTATGTTTCTTGTCCCTCAAATGACTTTCCTTGTCTTCTTTTCTTCTATCTTCAAGTTCTCTATAATCAACTTCCCTTGATTCTTCCCTAACAGATTCAACATCACGCCTCAAATTACTCACATACAAACCGGAAGTATTATTTTTCTTTCTATTCCTGTAAGCAGTACCACTACCTCTCTTCTTCTCCTCCTCCTCCACCCTCCCTGATGACCGTACATTTCTCTCCCCAACACCAAAACACTCTTCACCCACTCCCTCACTCAACAAGCTAAGTATTTCTTCTACATTGTCGATATCCCGGGAGTGATGCCTTTTGCTCTTTTCCTCCGAAACCCTACATCGAAATCTTGCCGCCCCCAACCCCCCTCTCCTGCCACTAACACTCCTCTCCTCAACAAACCCGCAACAGCAGCTCTGGCTCGCATCGTAAGCGGGTAACCGGCAGTAGTACTGGTCTGCACTACCCAAGATCAGCCTCCTAGATGCTGAACACTGAATTAGAGCTGATTGCCTCAACCCATATAAATAGCTAGGGTTCACAATGGGTTCTCTATACATGGGGTTAGGACAACAAGCACAGCATGATTGTGATGAGAATGTTCTTGGGTTTACATCAAATCTATCGTTAAAGCAAGAATAATCATTGAATGAAAAGGAAAGTGGGCCTTTGCATCTAAATGAGAAAGTTGAGCTCAGATAAGTGTTGTACATTATTCTAGAGAGAGAGAGAGAGAGAGAGAGAGAGAGAGAGAGAGAGAAGAGCTTACCTTGATTGGAGAAGTGGGTCTTGTTCGGTGGGTTGGATTGGTGAAGCTGAAATGAAAAGATGAATTGGAAGATTGGAGATTGCAAGTGAGCAACAAATGGATGAATGACACAAACGACGGAAACTATTCTTGAGTTGACTCGGAGCTCGGCCATCTGGGTTTTGGACTCGGTTGAGTCTGGGATGCTGTACCATGGCATGCATATTATTTTTTGACAGTCAAGATCTCCGGATAAACTTACCCGCATCTCTACTAGTCTTCTCCTCGTTCCAATTAAAGGTAAATAAAAAATTCATAAGAAATTTTTTTTCTTGTGACCAGACACCAGTAATTGAACCCTGGGACTCCACACAATCTTACGCAATATTTTCATCGAGTAAATCAAATGAAAATCTACTCTACCTATTTACTACTAACTTGTTATTGGATTATTTTTGTTTTCTTTTAGTTAATTTTTCATTAAATTTCTTAGATTTATTTATTCATCTTGTTGAGAATAATAAAAAAAATTACAAAATTATAAACTATACTTAAAAAAACTCGACAAAGAGCAAAGGAATTCAAAGAAATCTTCATGTTTTAGATTATTTTTATTTTGGAAACTTTTTTAAGCTTTTGGTCATATTTTTTTTTTAATTATTACATTTCTTTTGTCGAAACGAACAAATAATTTCAGCAAAATAATAAGAAACTGATAAAAGTTTTTAAAAAAAAATGTTGAATGAAAACAAAAAATAATCCGAAATATCATTTGTATTTTGGACTCGGCAAATGTCATTCATTACACTCTTCCTTTCATGGGCTTAGTATCATTGATAACCCATAAATATAACTTGGACCAAAAGATGTGGATGCGTCCCTGTTTTCATGGGCTATGTAGCCCATAGGGCCCATAACAAGGTAAACCTGCGTTGGGCCATATAATTTTCTGAAAACAAAAAAACAACAAATAAAAGTTTCTCCTTTTTTTATTTTCATGTTGACGATTTTGCTATCTTAATATTTAATATCGTCCAACACAAAATTTCATATGTATAAATCGAATACGACTTTCATATGTATTAACTCACAACACAAAATTTGAATATAGAGTTTATCAGACGGTCATTATTAGTATTCTACTTTTAAACGTTCGAGTGGAATATTTCGCCACCCAACAGGTTGGCATTGACTCATGATGACGATGAACCGTTAATTCTGTACCGATGATCAGAAGTGGAATATTTCATAAAACAAAAAAAAAAAACAGAAACAATAAAAGTGGCAAAGCACTCCTTGTAGGTGCTGCCGGCAACCTTCTTTTTACTGTATTTTCTTAACATTTAAACAATTTGTAGCAGGTCGAACGATTTAACTCGGGCGCCCCGAAGGAAATCCAAGCCGCTCCTGGACTTGACCGTGTACCCCGCTGGGTGGTATCGAAGAGCCTCGGCAGGGCCGAAGGTTCAAGAGCCAGCGTCTTACTCACCTCGTCTCGTTCGGCTCAGTGACTCACCTGACAGACGGCTACCACGCTCGGCCTTGGACGAGTGTGGGGGCCAAAGGCTCCAGCTCACCCACGTGGGAATAACAACCGTGGTCATAATGACGTTCGTGACGTCAGCCGAGCGGTTATCAATGATAATAATGAGGAGCACGTGAAGGTGCCAACTCACCTTCCAAACGGTTACAAAACCCTAATGTGACGTAGGGGTGATGTCAGCCGACGCGTGTCAAACGCATGTACAATCTTGGAGATCAAGCTACGGGTTCCCTATAAATACAACACTATGCCTTCTGGTGAAAGGTACACATTCTACACAACCCTAAAACCCTAGCTCTTGTTTCCTTCCTCTTCTCTTCTCTGCAAGTGGACTGATCCTTGCACCGGAGGGCCATCTCGGAGGGCCTCCGGTGTGGTCTTTAGTCGTGTTTTCTTTTGCAGGCTAAGAGGAGGACAGGAGCAAATTCCATTTCCCAGTTCAAGGAGAATGAACCACCTTGATCGGAGCCCCACACAATTAAACCCTATTTCATTTCCCTCCGGGAAAAGAAGAGAGCTCCTATAGGTACGTACATTCATTCAGGTACATATGCATTTTGGACCCGTCCTGGGTCCTATAAAAATGATTTCGAGCCGCTCATTTTATTTAAAACAGTTTGTTTCAAGGATTCCTGTAAAAATAAAATCAATTCAATATCAGTTAAAAAGGGATTTACAAAAGTTGGATGTTTATGAAGCAAAGTTGGATGTTTTGTAAACGTCTTTACTGATATCGGATTGAGTTGATTTTTTACAGAGGACCATAAACAAACTAGTCTGAACAAAATGAGCGGCTTGGATCATTTTTGTGAAACTCGAAACGGATCCGAAACACGTACGTGTGCGGTGTATGTACATTAAATGTACGTACTCAAGAGACTTTTCTGGAAAAAGAAAAGAAATAGGGGATGACAAGTTTTCTTCATAACGGCCCTAAACTGGCCCATGTCAACCCCTTCTTGTGGGCTTGTTGACAAGAAGATTCTTTGCCCCTTCCAAGAAGTAGAAGAGAAGACGACTTTTGCCGCGGCTTTTACGTTTCTCAAGTCGCCTTTGCCTGTCTCCATATAGAAAAATCACAGTCAACTAGCTAGCTACTCGCTCAAATTCTATCTCAAGCGAAAATGGTATATAGGCATGAATTCAAAAGAAAAAGAAGTGTATGGTTTGTACTCGTATACGCGGTATTCACTGGCTAAATAGAATCGAATACCTAAAATTTTGTTGTTGTCAAGATGGTAGAATTTTTATGGACAACAACTGCCGAAACCATTACGTCAAAGAGGATTGTAATCTTTTTTAAAAGAGAAAAAAACGATATCCAATCGCAAGGTCTAGCTTCCCGTGTAAGAATTCCGGAACCTCTCAAAACCATATAATGCCAGAATGTTCGCCACTTATTTAGCTGACCCGCAAATAAATTATACAACCTTGGAACCGATGGTGTGCCCCGGCGAATATCTTCGATGATCACTCCCACTTCTATTGGGCACAACACCTGATTGTGCGGAATCTTGAAGATCGCAACCTTGCAACTGATTTTGTGCGTGCCCGGCTAATATCTTCGATGATCGCTTCACACTTCTATTGGGCACGCACGTACGACACCTCATTGTCCAAACTCTTAGACGATCGGTCGCGCATCTCCATCTGTCGTGAAAGAATTCAATCCCAGCTGCACTGCAAATTCCATGGCAGCTCTCCAAGCCATTGCTTCATCAGATATCACCCAAAGCTGACGCTGCCATTCCCCAGGAAATTTCCTCTTGCTCCCCCCAGATGTGCAGAGGAATCGAATTCTCCATTTTCAATGTCAAATTGAGAAAATATTTTATTCTAAGCAGAATGATTATCTGTAGAATAATAATTTACTGACGTACAGTAGTTTTTGTTTGGCATTTTTTTTTTTTTTTTTTCCAAAAATAAAGCCGTCTTTCACCAACCAAACATGTTTTTGCTACATCAGCAATGGAAATAGGAATGTCCCGAATTGTGAACCTGTGACGATTTAACACGTACAGTATATGCTTTGTAAGGTAATTTGCCATACTATTTAAATGGAACTGCAGCTGTCTGCACCAACCAAAAACCCCCCTAATCATCATTTCTTGTTTAACATTTTTATGTGCCCACAGAATTATACTGTATATGTTTTGGCGGAGAAGCAATACTTTGTGTGATATTACAGTGTACGTGACATGACCAAAGCTTTTGGTTTCCCCGGTGGTGGTGGCACTCTTGTGGTGTCATTTGTCATGTCAAGAGTTCGAGCCATGTTACTCACGCTCACACAATGTAAGTGACGTGACGGGACCCGGGGAGCTTGGACAACATGCGTGTTGGCCCTACACGTACGGACAATCTATGCTCGGCAATAGACGGCTCAGATTTTATCTCGACAATGAACGAATGGATGGCACGGCTCGGAGCCCAATTCTACGTGAGATAGAACAGATATCCATTGTCTTTTTCTTCATATGGACACGGAAACACACACATATATATTATTCCCTCCATCCAAGTTTACTTGTCAATTTGGAAAAACTACTATACTATTGTAAAGAAAACACAATCAATTTGTCTCTGTAAAGGTTTCAAGTTTTTACTTTTGAAAGTTGTTACTTTAATTCAAAACAAGAAGAGGGAGACAGAGGAATTGCCCATAGACTGTAACAATTAGTTAGGTAGTCCGCCAAAAAATGTGGAAATCAATCTCGGGGTAGTCCACTTGAAGTTTTGAACTAGCTTAAATAAAGTGATTGGCGAATTTCCGGGGATCCTGTACGTAGTGCAGGAGTGCACTACACAGACATGATACTTTTTAAAATTAGCATCATTAATTGTAGAAATGGACGACTCAAATTGAGCGTTGCAATATCCCTGTAGTGCACACCTTCATTACAAGGCCTTCGGGCCCGCACACGTTGGTCACTCATTATATCTACATACATGCATGTATATATGTGTGTGTCAAAATCAACACCGTAGCTTTCAATACTCGCCCATTTTTCAAAGAGATCAACACCAACCGTGATCGTAACACCCAAGGTTATAGCTATGTTTTGCAACCTTTTAAATCCTTGATGTGTACGTACTTGTTCTTTTTCATTTTTTTGGTTGCATTGAAGTACATGTACCGTTGTGTGATGTTGCAGTGGCACCAAACAACAAAATGTCATTGACGCTCAAAAAATGAGAGGCGTATGTGAACAATGCGTCATACTGTCATGTACGGTACCACCCTTCTTCTGTTTAAGCCATGATTCTATCAATATATTGGGCCATTTTGTTTTTTGAACTTACCCTTCGCACATAGACCATAGTGCAGGCGTATACCTTTTTTTTTTTTTCCAAGTTCTCTTTAATCATTACGCGGGGTTTTCACAAGAAATCTTAATTGTCCAGTAGTTTCACATATTTTTATTTTTATTTTTTCTGAATAATTGCGATTGTAAAAGTTTGAAAGATCCAATTATAGATCCATCCCTAAACTGGCATGCCATGGTCGACGGAGCCCAAAATTTGAATTTGAAGGGGTTCAAAAATGAAATTGCGTTAAAATGCAAGAATAGCATAACACGTTCTACTCATACTTAGTATTATTCTTTGCGGGAAGGGGGATGAAAATAAACTTGTTTGAAGCTCTAATTAAGCCTAATGAAATTCTGTCGCAACTTGTTCACCAACAAATTAATATACTGGAATATATGGTTGGTTATTTTTTCGCTGTTCATAAAATTTTTTCCTATACGATTCTTATTTTCTACTCCCTCCGTCCCTTTTTTTATTGTCCAGTATTCCATTTTGGGTTGTCCCTTAATAATTGTCCATTTTGTAAAGGTAGTGGGTAAAAGTTGGTGTATTGTCTATTTTGTCCCTAAAAGTAGATTCCTTTTTGAAAAGTAAGTGAGTAAAAGAGTAATGATGATGGGTAAGTAGGGAAAGTGGAGAAAAAAGTTGATGTGAAAGGTATAATGATGATGGTTTTTTAATAAGTTGGAGTTACGAAGTAGGACACTTAAAAAGAGACGGAGGGAGTAGTAATTAATGAGACTGCTAATAGCATTTCTTTTTTATCGGCAAAATTATGTGCTTTTATATATTTTAGTTTGAGCTTTTGGATACCGGACATAATTAATAATATTAGTTTTAGAGGAGATAATAAACCAATGTGGGACAAATTTTAACACTTCCCCGCATGTGCAACTCCCAACTCATACCACGTTGAAATATCCAACTCAAGACCAGTTGGCAATAAGTGAAGACGCTGCACTAGCTCATATACTAATTTTAGAAGTGATAATTAACAATCCGGGACAAAAACTCCAACATCTTTCGTATATATTAGATTAGACTCCATAGAGATAGTCTATAGCAAGGTTGGGAGTGAGCGAAGCAAATCCCACCCTATAAATTGCCTCCGTGCCTCCAAAGTGGATATATACGAAAAAAAAATCTTCAGTGCAGGCATGCAGCGATTATTTCTCACATGATGTGAACTCCGTGTGTGTATAGGTCGTCCTATCCCATGCGAGAGAGGCGTTACAATTAAATAACTGTTAGCATTGAAAATTTTCACGCTACATACGGGTCCCTTTTTTTTTATGCCATAACAGTGTAAAATTATCTTCTTATTAATCCTACTATTACCGCTTTAATGTCTAAATTTGGTGGTAATTAAGATAGATCTGAGCAACTGGCGTCATAATGAGTCTGGTTGAATCTTGGAATTAAGTACGTGTTAATTAAATTAAATTAAATTAATGTTGAAGAGCATCTGTTAAACTTTAATTAATAAATGACCAGTTGATACAGTTCCTATAGTATTATATAGTATTTGGATAATTATCAGTTTTAGCTTCCAAGAAGATACTGCCACCCATTAAAGGCCTACTGCAATTGGTCGGAAGGACGGACCTGGCTCTTCGAGTCACCGGGCAAGCCTTATCGAGAGTTAGGTGGGGGTGTGAATCATAAAAATTATTACTCCAACTGGTAATTTACGCAGGGAGGTCTTAACATTATATTAATTTAATCAGTAATTCATTCGAATTCAAGCGATGTGTAATTATACTAGGTGGGCGGCCTCGTGCAACGCACGGGTACCACGCCCGTGGTGAAGAACTTGGTGAAAAGTAGCGCTCGTAAATTTACGTATTTATGTACATTGAAAATAAGCCATCTAATTTCATCCACTGTTTTTTTTTTTTAACTCAAGGGTTGGGACACTCTCTGGTCTTGGCTAACACGAATCCCACCTACCTTTAGTCCTGGCTATGGACGAGTCCCCAAATTAAGCCTCTTGTGCATATAGCTTCACCCGGTGAACGATGAGGGTTCCACATCAAATATTAAATCCTCCTTAAATGACAAACATACGAAGAAAAAATGACCAAAAATTGATGCGTATGCATGGTGTATTTAATTTAATTGAATCTCTTGCTCTCAATAACCTAGTTCCACATTTGATCTTGGTTGGCGTATACTCCTGCAAAACATGTTTATAAGCACATGAAAACATGGGTCACCAACTTACCATGAACACACACATGAAATATTACTTATTTTGACTATTCATCATGAAATTTATGATCAATAAGCATACCATGAACCATTATATATAGCAAATATACCATGAGCACACATGAAATCTTTTGCATACAAATTCACAAATAAATTCCCATTGACTAAAATAAACCAAAATAATTTAGTGATTTACTTTCACTCAACAAACTTTGATAATTTTTACCTAAAGTATTTGTTAAAGAAAACGCAGCGTACGTATGATGAGTCATACGTCATCGTCTTTGATTCATATCTTTCTAATGGCGGAAAAATTTTGAAAGATTATTTTAATTAAATTATGAAGCTAAAATATTACCATGCTTAACCTTTTATCTTATTCAAGCCATCTATATTAATTTATTTTTAAAAAGAACTAGGGCCCCATTTTAAAATTCGCTTTAGGCCACCAAAATATCAGGATCGACTCTGGTTTTGTGATTCGCTAGATTTTGATCATTTCAGTTAAACAAAGGATATTCCGAGACGCGACAGGATGGATAATCGATGGCCTATTTTTGGCAGCTCCTCTGTGGCAAATTTTTCTTTCCCTTTGTCAATTAGAAAATACTAGTTGCACCATGCCAAGAATATTCTTCTACAGAACTTGTCCTTTGTGACCAAAAAGGGCCATCAAGTTCCAAGGTTTTTCCCAACATGTTTTTTGGATTCTAGTAGGATTACATTCCCAAGTTTTTTTTTCCCTTAGAAATTTAAAAATATATATGTATGGATAGGATCGCTTAGGTGGCCGGGATGATGATTGATGAGCTCCCCTCGATAATCCCCCAAGCTACAATTCTCAGGTCCCACCTTGATGATTCATTTCGCTTTAGCTCATATGTCTCGCAGAAAACAACCGCCTTGTTCGTTTACATAATTTACTTTGTTTTAACTTTGTTTTTCAATCATTATCCTATATCTTTCTCCAATCATTACCCTATTTTTTCAATTATTAATTTCATTTCTCTCTCTATCTCTCTCCACTCATTACCCCTCTCTCCAATCATTATCCTATTTCTCTCTCCACCCACTACCAAAACTAAAATACCCAAAGTCACCAAACGAACAAGGCCAACATTTTTGTTAAGAAAAAGAGGTTAACTAATCGGAGATGTTTATGAACTATTCACATTCAATTAATTTGATATAATGGACTGTTTAGTTTTGAAGTTAAATTATTACCACTCATGTCATAGCACAAAATATGTAATCTGTTGATGCACATATCAATCTTGTTAAATCAAGCTGAGTTTTTTTTTCCCAATATATTGTTTCCTCGCTAGACAATTTGGCAACCCGCGGAGATTTTGTAGAACAGTCGAACAATTCGGCAATGGACAGCTTAAATTTTAAACCAATTAATGAATGGCTCGGATCAATAGAAGCCCTGCTTAAATTCGAGCCTTTGACATCAAAATGGACGACCGAATCGACCTCCTACAGCCCATATAGTGTGGGCTGCATTGCTGAATTTCCACAGATATTTGGAGGAAGACGAAGATATCAGAGTACGGAGGGGAGGTTATGGTCGCTGAAAGGCCCCACAGTGCTATCGCCCAAAACACTGGATCCCAAAGAAAAGGACACCCATTCAGCAATATTTCGACAATATTGGCAAGACAAAAGTGGATTTGCAGCAATTGAGAATGCGAAATAAAATTATCAACCTTTTGCAATCATGGATGTCACAAAGCAGGTGCATTATTTACGACATAAAGTTGCATGTTCTTGTCGAAATAGTTCCAGGTTTCGGATAAGTCACCAAAATATTCTTTTTGTCAACGGTCAGGGGTGTCTGGACCAGCATACGTGCACCTCATCTAATCCCTTTTTCAAATTCAGTCAAAAGCTAATCATCCACGACAGAATTTGGGGATTCTCATGCGGCTAATTGACTCCCAGAACCGATTCATAAGAAATTATTTTTTTGTATGCTGCCCCGGCTCGAAAGAATCAAACCCCGATCATGAATTGTGAAGGGAGCAAACCCCATTAACCAACCGGAGTTACCCTTGTGGCGCGTCACCCAAATATTGGTGAGTGTGTGTTGGTTGGCTGGTAGCTTTCTTCCTTTTACCCTTTTTAGTATATTCTCTCTAGGGTGGTTTTATTAAAGTAATTTTGTTCTTTTCTTGAATGGGCCTTGCACACTATTCCATATTTCTTCAAATGGCTCCAAAGTCTTTGAGAATTTTTAGTCGCATTTTGCTTTAAACAATCGGTTGGAGTACTATTTTACCGTCCAAACATTGCGTACGTGTTTTACGAATCCATGTCCATGATATTGAGTTGATCTTCGGCCATTTTTTTCAAATACTAGTTTTCAAGATATTCCAAAACACATGATTTGTTAATATTGTCGTTTAACATATAGTATGAAAAGAAAATCCTCAAGATTCTCATTCATCGTTCCTCCTCAAGACTCCCGCGATCCAAACTGAGCCTAAATCTTCCACCGATCTCGACGGAAGGAAAAAAAACTTTTTAGTACGGAGTAATTATTTTTCTTCAAACACCAAACAGATCATACGACTAGTTTTTTTTTTTCCCCCCTTGCATTTCTCCACACAATCAAGATATGAGATAACTATGGCCTAGAATGCTATATCCACGCAATTAAACTTTGGACCACTTCTAGAGTGTATTTTCCAACCCAGCTGCTACCCTCCTACGTACCTACCCTAATAGAAATACATCTAAATAACGAGAAAAAAACTACGAGGTGGAGAGGAGTTCAGTTACAGATGCGGTAACAAGGAATATAAGAGAAAGGAAGGCTGAGATTAGACTCGTCGGGTCATTTTTTCCACCATCTCTCCTTAAAATTAATTGGTGTTAGGGAGAGTTTCAATTAAACTGATTATATAGGACATAATTTTTTTTAGATTTATCTATTCATATATATTCAGTTCAAAATATTTCAGATTTATTATCTTTTATTTATTAGCTAGGAAGACGACATTATTAAAAGATGACAAACTGCAATTTCCTTGGTTGGATAATGCGGCCCAGATGTTACATGTTCTTTCCCCAGGTAACAAACACTACGGTTTCGATAAACAATCAAAATTTCAAGTGTCATTCAAATTTGGGAGTTTCCTCCCACTAATGTCGATCTCATGTTCGAAACTTCTTGTATGTCTTTAATCAGGTCCTCCGCTGGCTAGTAGGCGAAGGGATTGCATGGTCCCCAAGCTAGAATTAATCTAAATGCCTGTAAACTGACCTAAATACCCCCCTAAGGGTGTGTTTTTATTTCTTGAATTAAATGTGATATATTGTAAGAGAATAAACTGTCTCGTAAAGTCGAAAATAAGTATTTAGAAAATAGGAACCTCAGCGGAACATGGCCTAGGTTATAGAAAAAGTCAATATCAATATTTAAAATAAACTTCAGCATAACAGTTTTTTTTTTTTTTTATTTAAGGCACAGCTTTGAAATTATTAATAAATTGGCTAGCTAGATATACACTATCGTGCAAAAAAAAAAAAAAACCTTGCATTCCGCAGCTACTTGGTGCCTTCGTGGAGGATTAAAAAATGTGCATTGGTAGTTATAAGATTAGCAATCAAACCGTTATTTAAATAATCAAATTCTGTATCATTTTAGTTGTGTTCCTTCTCAACTCTGCGTTAAGACAGACACTAGTGTTCTGACCAACCGAGTTACCTCCAATTAGTTTATTAAAGAGAGACCAATTAAAGCATAACTAATTGCGTCTGATATTCGTTTGAGCTAGCTAGTACTCCATTAATTATTCTTTAGGAAGATTCAGAGTAGAGATGCCCTCACGATTAGGCAAATTACGCACGGTCCCTTGCTTTCTAGATCGAGGACACGCTTAGGTAACACTATCCTAGGGGTGCTAGCTAGGTTAAACAAAGAAGGAGAAGAATTCAAGATATCAAAACTAGACTCGATATATAATGTACTAAAATCCGTGTTTTTACGCATTTTTAGGCCGGTCATTCTCCTCACCTACTTTAACTATACAATGTAGTAGAAATAATTTGACTATTGTCATTAACTTATAGTCCATTTAGTTTTGCGAAAAAAAAGCACCTTCCTGAGGATGAAGAAGCATTTTAGGTAATAATCCACTCAGATTTAAACTCTTGCGCCACTACCAATTAATGCTTGAACCCTTTTTTCTTTGGACAGGTCAATTTAAACGACCTTGAGGAACGACCCTTTCCCCCCTTTGATGTGATGTAAAACAAGAACTGTACCGGAAAAAGGAAAAAAAAATACACCTAAAATTCAACAAGGTGGTTGTGGTTTGAAACAAACACTAGGGTGCCCAAGGCCGGCTTATAAGGTAAGTCAGAGAAGCATGGACTTTGAGCTCAAAAAAAGGTTAAAAATGAAGGCCTCAAAAATTTTAGGATCCATATGTGTGTGTATGTATGTATATAGGCCCAATTGAAATTTATGGACCACAAAATAAGCTCAATTAGATAGAAACGGTAGAATTAGAATTACATCCCATTATGACATTCTGTTCAAAGTTGACAACAGATGACTCGGGGAAAAGAAGCTTTTTAAAGATAAAATTGATCAAAAATTATCTTCGGTCAACTATGTCTCAAGAAAGATTAAACGGATTGGCTATATTGTACTTTGAGAAGGAGTTGGTGAAAAAAGGTTGACTATAGAGACTTAATTAGTATATTTACCATATTCAAAAAAAAAAATTTTAGTATATTTACAATAAAAAGAGCGAGAAGTCTAATATTCAAATGATGGATTTTAAGATATTGTAATGGTTGTATTTTTTTGGTACAACTATATGCTTAAATTTTGTAATGAAAAATATTGAGAGGCCTCGTTCAAACAGTTCGCTTCCGGCTCCCAAAACTTATAAGCCGGCACTGAGGGTGCCGTAGTAATTTTTAAGTATAGTAAATATTCATGACAAACTCTGCATAATTAGCGATTCGGATTATTGATGTGCATCCTATATGGCCCACAAAAGTCCAATTGCACGGTGCAGTCCCCACCAGCAAACTGCTGAGAAACCATCTCCGTTGTGGAAGGAGATAGGTAACGTGTAAAGATTTAACATATGGAACAAATCTGCAGTCTGTTGGATCCACGAATTCCGAAAATGATTGAAAATCAGAAGAACTATATTTATAATTCAAGTCAATGAACAGCTAGCCCTTAGCTTATACTAAAGATTTATTACTATATATTTATAATTTATAACTAATTTTTTTATAATTCAGTTATTTGGGCCAACTAATGCGCACCTCAATTAATTTCCCACCGTCCACTAGCGGGTGCCAGTTAAAGCTAGAGTAAAACTGCGTATGGACTAACTCCAAAGAAGTCGATAGCACTTGAAAGATTTTAAACCTCAGATCTTAGAAGAGATCGAGCAAATCTCTAAGTTTCAAGCATTGCCTACCAAATTAACCTTACGTACTATTTATACTACCTGTTTTCTCCATAATCCTACCAAACCTATTATGGTTCAAAACTTGATAGGCTAATATTTGTATTGAGAAAATTTTATTTACGAAGTGTAAATAAGTTTTTAAGGCGGTTAATCTCGCATGTCCAAAAGTGTATTAGACGGTCTTGCGGATTGGGCGATGCTACAAACAACTTATTTGATCACGGAGGAATCATGAATAAGTATATATCATTTGTATTAGCATCATGGAAACATGGTCGGCTGTTGTAGCACTTTATGTCAAATATATGTGGTCCAAATGTGTAATACATTTACAGGGCCGGCTCATAAATTTTGGAGGCCGGAAGCGAACCTCTTAAATGAGACCTCACTATATTTTCCATACAAAAGTTGGTCTACAGACAGTCTCATAAAAAAACCATTACAAAATATTTACCATTACAAAATATTAGTATATAATTATCCAAAAAAATGCAACTATTACTAGATAGAGGTGGAGAGTTGGAGATGGTAAAAGCGGGGCCTCAAGATATTCCGTATGCAAGTATTTACCGTCCACGGTGGTCCGTCGTTGTCTTCCCTTCCCTTCGAGTCCTCGGTCAGCGTTTTGAGTCCTCCGTATGCTAATATTACCTGTTTGTCCTATAGGAAGACTTGATCAATTATGTCATCCAATTGGTATTGGTTTTCTTCCTCCTCCTTAGATTTATGTACTGATGGCAACACGACTATGGGCGATTCCAAATTTCAGACCATTCGATTGCTATATCGACTAATGCTTTGCCATCAATATAACCTATTTGTCCTAGAAGACTTGAATTATGCCATCCAATTGCTCTTGGTTCTCTTCCTCCTCCTTGGATTTATATACTGATGGCAACATGACTATGGCTTATGGGTGATCCCAAATTTCAGACCATTCAATTGCTTATCGACTAATCCTATAGGAAGACTCGATCAATTATGTCATCCAATTGGTTTTGGTTTTCCTCCTCCTCCTAGCTTGGATTTATATACTGAATGGCAACATGAGTATGGCCTATGGGCAACCCCAAATTTCACGCCATTGGAGATGTCTACTGACAAGTACCACTCAGCCTAAATTTCCAGCCCGAATTTCACGCCAATTTGTTTGGTTTGTGTTTTAAGAGAGTTTTTTTAGGGTAATGAGGTGAAGAGAGAGAAAGAAAAAGAAATGAGAGAAATAAATGGGACATGACCAGCTCATAAGTTTTGGAGACCGGAAGCGAACCTCTTAAATGAGGCCTTCCTATATTTTCTATACAAAAATTGGTCTACAAACAGTCTCATAAAAAAACCATTACAAAAGATTTACCATTAAAAAATATTACTATATAATCATCCAAAAGAGATGGTAAAAGCGGGGCCTCAATGTAACGACCTGGAATTTTGACCCAATTTTTTTTTTCTCATAATAATGTTATTAGAATTATTTTCTTAATACAATTATTATTATTATTCCTTTTAGATACAAATATGCATGCATAACTTCTTTTTAATTTTCCTACAATACTTGCATGCATGCACAACTCTTCTATCTCTCACTCTCCTACTCGATCTCTACCTCCTCCGTAACCCTAAAACCGAGCACGATTCGTCCGTTCCAAAATCCAATTCCATTAGGACTCAATTTTATTCGAAACTCATCCAATTCTCTTATAAATACATTCCTACTCCGACCCTAAGGCACGCACGAAAATTCTCACACTCCAATCGTCCAGAAAAGAGAGAAAATCGAAAGGAAATCAAAGCTCCAAAGCTATGGAGTTCTAGAGAGAGAAAAGAGAGAGAGAAAAGTGGGTTTTGTAGATCCGTTCATCCGAGACCCAAATTGATCGTTCCAATCTCATTCTACAATCCCAAGCATCCACGAACATCAACCAATTCGGCCCCGCGTGTCCGAAAATCGGGGCGTTACAAGTTTTCTTTCCAAAATTGTCAAGTTTCCGATCGAAAACCAATTCCACCCAATTCGAGGTACTATAATTCAATCCGAACCCTCCTCTACGTATAAATATGTTTATTAGACATAACCCAAGGTCCCCCGTGCCCCCATGCATCGAACCCGAGGCCAAACGAACGAAAATAAAAAAACAGCGCGCGACCTTGCGGCCGCAAGGTTCGGGATTTCCAGCCGCAAGAACCAGAGCGGCCAACCTCGCGGCCGCGAACTCCCTCTTCCCCAGCCGTGCGGTCTTGGTTGTTTTGAGATCGAATTGGTTTTGCGACCTTTTAAAAATAGATTTTGACTCCGAAATTTTTACCCTAGGTTACCCACATTCTAAAGTTCATACCTTGTTAGTTTCATATTTTTTTTATTTAATCTTCGATTTATTTAATTTTTATTCGTAATCGTGTGATCGTTTGTAAACTAAAAATCGTTGCGACCTTTTAAATTATTCTATAAATCCCCAAACTATTTTTCTTAGATTCCTAACTTCTTAAAGATCATAAGTTGTTGATTTCATAACTTTTTGATGTTATTTGTTATTTATTTTATTTTTAGTTAAAGTTACAAACGAAAAATAAATGCGACCTTACAAAAAAATGTTTTAACATCCAAAATATTTTTATTAGACTTTTGACATCTCAGAAGTGATATGTTATTGAAATAAAATTTTATTTATTTAATTAACCATTTATTATTATTTACGCGTTGTTTCTTAATGATAATACTTTAAAATATTATAAAAGATGTTAATAATTCCGAATAATTTTATTTAGACTTCTTACAGTCCTAATATGATATTTTGTTAATGTAAATATATTTTTAATTATTTAATTATTTATTATCTATTTATTCCTCTTTTGTCAAATTAACTTAATCTTTTTATTTAAAATAATACCACGAACCTCCAAACCCAACTTTTAGCACTCAAACTTGTTATAGAGGACCGTTAGGACTCTTATTAAGGTTATGATAATTATTCTAATATTTTTACCTAATTAATGTATTTAATTAGTATTTAATTAATCTAATTACTTAAGAATAATTAATTAAAGCCTAGAAAAATTATTTTAAATCTTTATTAAATAGTTCATACCTTATTAATGATTTTGTGGCCATACAAGATTAAGGGCAACGGCCCAGTCATAAAAGTTATGTGATTGCATTGCCTAATATTTGTTTTGATCCGTCAGTTATTCGTTTTTGATTATTATTGAGAATAAAATTGTGTCGATCCTGGATTTGATTGCTAGATTGGACCCTAGAGACATGGGGTGGTATACGAGATAGAAATCACTTAGACGATGCTAAGTAATGGATAAGTTGTGAACTTTCTTTCTTTTTAGAGGATTGTTTGCAGGCGTGATTCCGAGATATGATGAGATTTGTGGTGAGAAAGTATACAGACGTTGTTATTGTTAAGGAAAAGGAAACAAATGAAAGTCGTGGGCTAAAGCGGGACCTCGGGGGTGGCCTAACGGGACCTCGTGTGATCGGGGAGTAGCTGAGTAGGACATGAGGCGACTGAAAGACCAGTGTCATTAGGGTGGCCAGCGAGGACCTCGGGGTGGCTGACAGGACCTCGTGTGATCGGGGTAGCCTGAGTAGGACTTGAGGGCAGACTGATGGACCTAGAATTGTGAGAATGGCCAGGCAGGACCTTAGGGAGCCTGACAGGACCTCAAGTATTGGGGTAGCCTGAGCAGGACCTGAGGGCAGCCTGATGGACCTAGGATTGTGATTTGAAGCGGCGGGTAGTCCAAGAATATGATTTAAGCGGCGGGTAGTCCGGTGATGTCGTGATGATTTAAAACCGCAGAGTAAGCCGGAGATGATTTAAGACAGAGTAAGCCCGGTGATGATATAAAACTTGGCAAAGTAAGCCCAATGATGTTTTGATAAAACCTGGCAAAGTAAGCCCGGTGATGTTTTGATAAAACCTGGCTGGCCCAATGATATTTTGTGATGTTAAAACCTGGCGGTGGCGCGATATTTTGTGATGTTAAAACCTGGCGAGAGGTCCCGATGTTTTGTGACTATAAAACCTGGCGGATGGTCGGTGATGTTTTGTGGAATAAATTGATGTCTGGCGAGAGTCCAGTGGAATAAATTGATGTCTGGCGAGAGTCCATGGAATAAATTGATGTCCTGGCGTGTGTCGAGTGGTGAATTGAGACTGGCGTGTGTTCGGTGATGATTGTGATGTGGTATATAAGATAGGGGAACCCTAGTTGTGATTCAGAGGCATGATAAGCTAGCCCTTGTTGTAGTATTGTAACTTAGGTTATCTACGACAAAGAAAGGAAGTGATCTCATGGGACCGAGCATGGCTAGCGGTTGGGGAGGAAAGATCTTGTAGGGAGATTTTGGATCACACGTTAGGCTAATGGATAGTAATGAACTGGTTGACGTGAAAAATCTCTGTTTTACTTATTCGCATCATAATTATCTTGTTTGCTTGCTAGCTGTAATGTAAGAGGGGTGGTTGGGTTGGATTATTCTATTGGGTGATTTATCACTCACGGATGCGTCTGTATCTTGGCAAATCGATTGCTTCGGCGATCAATTTGCTAGAGGGCGCATGATTCAATGGAGGAGATTCAACGATAATGCAGTTCGACACGGAACGAATATCAGTAACAAGGATTGAGGATACTTAGGATTCATATCAAGATTAGAGTCAGCTCTGAAGTTGGTGTATTTTGATTCCGTAAATCTATCTTGAGATTGTATTAGCAAAATCTTTATTTTGGAAAATTATATGTATTTAGCAATATTTTCTTTGGAAATTATTTTATTTTGCACCCGAAAAGTCGGGGCGTTACACTCAAGATATTCCGTATGCAAGTATTTACTGTCCACGGTGGTTCGTCATTTTCTTCCCTTCCCTTCGAGTCCTCGGTCAGCGTTTTGAGTCCTCCGTATGCTAATATTACCTGTTTGTCCTATAGGAAGAGTTGATCAATTATGTCATCCAATTGGTATTGGTTTTCTTCCTCCTCCTTGGATTTATATACTGATGGCAACACAACTATGGGCGATTCCAAATTTCAGACCATTCGATTGCTATATCGACTAATGCTTTGCCATAAATATAACCTATTTGTCCTAGAAGACTTGAATTATGCCATCCAATTGCTCTTGGTTCTCTTCCTCCTCCTTGGATTTATATACTGATGGCAACATGACTATGGCTTATGGGTGACCCCAAATTTCAGACCATTCAATTGCTTATCGACTAATCCTATAGGAAGACTCGATCAATTATGTCATCCAATTGGTTTTGGTTTTCCTCCTCCTCCTAGCTTGGATTTATATACTGAATGGCAACATGAGTATGGCCTATGGGCAACCCCAAATTTCACGCCATTGGAGATGTCTACTGACAAGTACCACTCGGCCTAAATTTCTAGCCCGAATTTCACGCCAATTTGTTTGGTTTGTGTTTTAAGAGAGTTTTTTTAGGGTAATGAGGTGAAGAGAGAGAAAGAAAAAGAAATGAGGGAAATAAATGGGACAGGACCAGCTCATAAGTTTTGGAAACCAGAAGCGAACCTTTTAAATGAGGCCTCCCTATATTTTCTATACAAAAATTGGTCTACAAACAGTCTCATAAAAAAACCATTACAAAAGATTTACCATTAAAAAATATTACTATATAATCATCCAAAAGAGATGGTACTTTTTGTTGCAAACGTACTAATTAAGTCTCCAAAGTTAAGCTGCTTCACCAGTGACTGAGTCAAGCGTGAAGCAGTGTTTCTTTCTTTCTTTCTTTTTAATTTGGATCGTCTCCTATATTCTTCTGTCCCTTGAATTGGCGTTTCTATTTCTTTTCTTTTTTTCGATCGCCGCAGTGATTCTAATGAGTAATTCCACAATTTGTGGCTTCTAAATTTCAATTGGGCTAATTTTGTGTAAAGAAGGTTTAGTGCAAAAAAATTTTTGGACCATATATATATACATACATATATATAGGGATCCTAGAATTTTGGACATTTTTTGGGGGCCCGAAGCCAGTGCTTCTCCCGCCTATGCCATTGTTAATGTGCACAGTAATGTTCAAAATCTTGAGCTAATGAAATGCTCGTCATTCCTAAGTAAAATTATAGCTCCGTCTCGGATCGACCGCGCATATATATATGCAAGTGATTTTGAACTAACGTGTATAAGTCCCCTTCCAGTGGTCAAAAAAAATAAAAAAATTTATGCCCATCTGACGCCAACTCGGGTGAAAGGTTTTCCGTCGAATATTTTGTTCCTTTGTTAAGGATTCTAGACTTATTTCTGACTGCAACTCCAATCGCAGTTTATGTCTTCAAACAGAAATAGACTTCTTTCAAGTTGAAAATTTCAACATGCATGCACCTTTCAAGATGAAGAATCGATTACGTACGTAATTCATATGTGAAGAATCATTTCCAAAAATAAAAAAACATTATCGATTTGCGTTACGTCAACACTTCGATATATATATATAGTACAATATTCGTGAAACATCCATCATTTGTTGCGTTAAATTTGGAATCCTAGACGTTCATGACATCTGTAAAACTATTCTACGTTTGAAGAATGGTTCGGTTTGAGCGTCGTATATATAGAACAATTACCATCCCAATCTAGAATCCAAATGGCTATCAAATTGATCCGGATAAGGAATTGCTATACCACCCTTTTCGACACGTACACGTGTACCCGCTAAACCACTTCAACACCTTAGGTTATCTTTCAATTTGCTACCGACTCTACTCTCCCTCTCCTCCCCTCTTCATTTTTTTTTTCTAGTTTGGTACTCCTTTTTTTAATTAGTACAAGGCACGCAGGCAACTTCGGAGAATCAGAAAGATGGGTGGGCGCGATCCAAGTGGTAGCCGCAAAATTTGGGCCGACCCGACCCGACCTGTTGCTTTTACTATCCGAGTCCAAGCATCATTGCTTACGAACGTAATCAGGTGACTTCGTCCGCGGCCAATGGTACCGTATGATTCCGAAAACCTTGGACAATCTACCAATGAAACGCCGACAAATGGTAGCTTCCTACGTGTGCACTTACGAACGTGATCATAAATCATGTGACTTGACTTCGTTGATATGTCCTCTGTTTTTCAAGTATTGACCAGTCTGCTACACGTTGCAGACTACTATTCCAAATTGCCATTTGTTTACCACCCTCTTTAATGCCATTTGTTTACCACCCTCTTTTAATGCTTTATTAACTGCGTATAAACACCTTTCTATAACCTCAAACCTGGCTTCGGATTTTAACAATCTTTCAGTAAATATTCAAGGTTGATGTTTATTTACTTAACAATTAGGAGATTGATTTCTCGCGCTCCATTTCGTACCGAATGTCAGCGCTAAAATCAGTGTCCACAAATTAATACACTCTCTATCGAGCTTTTGAACAAACTAACTTCAACGGTTTTGTTTGTTTATCAAACCCAAAGTAAGATTTCTCGCTTCCGCTTTTGATCCTCGTTTTTGCGACTTTTAGAGTACTTTCAAAAAGTAATTTCTGCGCTTGTGCTTCCAATCGATCAAAGCTGATGCTATATTATGTAATGAACGTGGACAAACTTGTTTAGTGATTATACGGTACACTTTGTGATTAATAGTGAAAACAGAGTTCGGGTATGTTGATCTGGGAAGGCTCGTCCCAAAAAAAAAAAAGGAATAAAAAGACCAACCCGAGCAGAGTAAAAACGCCATCGATGCATTTCTCGAAAACTTCCCAATCTTGAAAATTTCCCGCGGAAAACGAATCTATATCTCTGACCGTGCAAGACCGTGCAATCATCGTTGTAAATCTAAAGCCAGACCCATCCACATTTCTTCCCCATTCTTTTTCTCCGAATCAAAAATTTCCTTCGGAAATTGCAGGGTTTTTTTTTTTGTTTTGAAACCTCAATTATTGCTTGTGCCTTAATACAAGGGTGCGTTGTTTTCGTGATACGTATTAGTAGTTGAATTTATGAACATTTCTTCGAGACATCGGGCGTATAAGGGAGACGAAGTCAACGATGAGAGAGAGAGATCAAAGTCTGCATTCAAAGTTGCCTGGCCACAAGAATGATCAAATAGTGATATACCTATTCCTTATATCTCCTTTTATTGGTACTTTTCCATTTCTTCGTTTTTCCGTGACTTGTTTTAGCTGAATCAGTTGTTTGCTTGACAACCATAGTATTCACAAAGTTTCCTCCACCTGGGTTTCTGGGTTGCTTGTTTTCTTGAATCTCTCTCCCCCTTCTCTCTCTTCAATTCCTTTCTCTATCTCTCTGTGTTAATATATCAACATACTCCTTCATTTTTAGTTTGATGTTGTTTGTCTTTCACCTGTTTGTCTCATGTCCTATATCAGTATATATCAATATACTGCTTCATTTTTAATTCGGTGAACTTTATCTTTCACCTGTAGGTTTCACTTTCCTGGGTTTGACAACATTTTCTTTTTCTAATTAAGTGGGTTCCTGGGTTTCTGTTCTTTATTTTCTGGGTTGGGTTTAATCTTGTATACTGCGGGGGATTTTGGTTTTCCTTGTACAATCTGGCCATTGGAAAGGTCAAATCTGTGTTTGTGTACGGGCTTTGGAATAGGAATTAGGTTTTTAGTTTTTTGCCAAAAAAAAGTACTTAGTTGAAGCCATAGGAAGAAATGAGAAGTGCCAACAGGAAGAGGCTGAATTTCAGCAAGATCTACACATTCAGATGTGGGAAGGCATCATTTGAGGGAGACCATTCACAGATAGGGGGACCTGGGTTCTCAAGAGTGGTTTTTTGCAATGAACCAGGTAGCTTCGAGGCTGAAATTAGGAACTATGGGGATAACTATGTGAGTAGCACAAAGTATACTATAGCAACTTTCTTGCCCAAGTCCTTGTTTGAGCAGTTCAGGAGAGTTGCCAATTTCTACTTCCTAGTCACCGGGATCCTTGCCTTTACGCCACTCTCGCCTTACTCTTCAAGCAGTGCTATTGTGCCTCTGATTATTGTGATTGGGGCTACTATGGTAAAAGAAGGTATTGAGGATTGGAGACGGCAACAACAGGTATACTTCTCATTTGTTGGTCATTTTTCAATTTCTAAACTGAGCTGTTTTTGATCCCATATTTAGATTTTAACAAACCTTGAACGACTCCTTTCGGCATAAAGCCTACAGAGACCATCTAAACAAATTACCGGGAATGAAATTTCAACTGGATAAAAAAAGGATACAAAGAATTGTGTGGACTGTCAATGGAATTGCCAACTGAAAGGAAGCTCGATTTTTGGAGCCTACTATGCAACTAAGGCTATTCACACCACTTGATTGAGTTTTTGCTTAAATTTGTTGTATTGATAGAAGTGGTGTTTTGGTGTTTTGCTTAAATTGACATTAAATGCTGTTGTGCACAAAGATATGAGTCTAATGGGTTTGACTGAACAAATGGCCATTGACAGAGCTCAACGGAGAAAAAGGATTCATGTAGCCGACCCCAATTGATTAGGACATAAGGCTCAGTTTAGTTTGGTTCGGTACAAAATCGGTAGGAGTTCAGCTTAATGAGTGATTAAAATGAACATTTTATCCTAGGCTCGGCTCCTAATTTGAATAGTTTCTACCATTGATTCATTCTTCTGGATACTAAAGAGGCAACATGATTTGAGAAGATGCCGTCTTTATTGGGTATTATAGTTGCAGTGGAACTTTTATGACCACATGAAATGCATGGTGTATAATCATCCTAGCAAGGTATTCTTGATTCTGGATTAAATTGCTCACTGAAGTCATTTCAAAATGTTTCCAAAAGTTGCAATATATGTACTGGTTTCAGAAATGGAAAGAGAGTCTCTATTTTACTTGAAATCAATGGAATGATCCCTTTTTTGAGAGAGAGAACCTGTGTGATATTGAGTGGGATAACTGGGACTTAACTTGTAGTGGAAGATTATTCATTTTGTTAGCTAATTTATAAGCGTTGAGATTTTTTGTTGTTAGTCTAAGTAACAACAGCTCCATAACTTGTTGTGTACAAAATCTGTCAGGATACGGAGATGAATAACAGAAAAGTTGAAGTACACTGCGGTGAAGGAGTTTTTGAGCAGACCGAGTGGAAGAATCTGAGAGTAGGAGATATAGTGAAGGTAGAAAAGGATGATTTCTTTCCAGCAGACCTTATCTTGCTTTCATCAAGTTATGATGATGCAATCTGTTATGTGGAAACCATGAACCTCGATGGGGAGACAAATTTGAAACTAAAACAAGCGTTAGAGGTAACTTCGCTTTTGAATGAGAACTCTAACTTCAAGGATTTCAAGGCCCTTGTTAAATGTGAAGACCCGAATGCAAATTTGTACTCTTTCATTGGAAGCATGGAGTTTGAAGAAGAACAACATCCCCTTACTCCTCAACAACTTCTCCTTCGAGATTCCAAACTCCGCAACACTGACTTTATATATGGGGCTGTTATCTTCACAGGTCATGACACAAAGGTTATTCAAAACTCTACTGACCCCCCTTCAAAAAGAAGCAAAATCGAGAGGAAAATGGATAAAATCATTTACTTCTTATTCTGTCTATTATTTACGCTGGCTTTTATTGGATCAGTTATCTTTGGCATTACTACCAGAGATGACTTAGAAGATGGCATTATGAAAAGGTGGTATTTAAGACCGGACGAATCCACAATATACTATGATCCCAAAAAGGCCCCTGCTGCTGCAATCTATCACTTTTTAACGGCTGTGATGTTGTACAGT
This sequence comes from Rhododendron molle, assembly GCA_025413875.1. NCBI lineage: Eukaryota > Viridiplantae > Streptophyta > Magnoliopsida > Ericales > Ericaceae > Rhododendron > Rhododendron molle. Next base: position 33,378,213 of record CM046396.1, read on the forward strand.
TATTTTATCCCTATATCGTTGTATGTGTCGATAGAAATTGTGAAAGTACTTCAGAGCATGTTCATCAATAGAGATATTTCTATGTACTATGAAGAAACTGATAAACCAGCACATGCGCGCACCTCAAATTTGAATGAGGAACTTGGTCAAGTTGACACGATTCTTTCTGATAAGACGGGGACATTGACTTGCAATTCCATGGAGTTCATCAAGTTCTCTGTGGGTGGGACAGCTTATGGCCACGGTGTCACAGAAGTAGAGAAAGCCATGGCTAGAAGAAAAGGCTCTCCATTGCCTAATGGAACGGAAAATGGCGAAGAACCTCCTAAGGATTCTGCTGGTACAAAATCACTCATTAAAGGGTTCAATTTTGAGGATGAAAGGATTATGAATGGGAATTGGGTTAATCAACCCCATGCGGATGTGATACACAAATTTCTTCGTTTATTAGCAATTTGTCACACGGCCATACCGGAAGTGGATGAAGATACCGGGAAGGTGTCTTATGAAGCTGAGTCACCAGATGAGGCAGCTTTTGTTATTGCAGCAAGAGAACTTGGGTTTGAATTTCATAAAAGGACGCAAACAAGCGTCTCATTGCATGAGTTGGACCCCATATCTGGCGAAAAAGTTGAAAGGTCGGTTTTTCGTAAGTTTGTTTTGTCTTGGTACTTTTATAGGACGTAGTACAGTTTTAATACTAGGTAGAGTTGTACATGGGTGAAAATTTCATGGACACAGACACAGCGGATCATGGATGGATCACTCAAAGTATATCTATATTTGTGCGTCCTGCTGTATTGTGCTTCACTACTCAAGTAACGCGATTACTTCCCGTTCTGCAGGTTGTATAGACTTCTGAATGTCTTAGAATTTAACAGCACAAGAAAGCGGATGTCTGTGATAGTAAGAAACGAGGAGGGAAAGCTGTTGTTACTATGCAAAGGTGCAGACAGGTTCGTAATTTTACATCTCCAAACACTCTGAAACCTCAAACTATGAAAATCTTCTTTTTCTCCTTGGAAAATGTTGTAAAACACCTTATTTTTGTTCTAATTTTCCAATTTTGTTGTTCTCCATGCAGTGTCATGTTCGAAAGGCTTGCCAAAAACGGAAGAGAGTTTGAAGAGGAAACAAAAGCACATGTGAATGACTATGCTGATGCAGGTTTGAGGACCTTGATACTTGCATGTCGTGAACTAGATGAGGAAGAGTACAAAAAGTTCAATGAAAAGTTCACAGAGGCCAAGAATTCCGTCAGTGCGGATCGTGAAGCATTGATTGATGAAGTGACAGATGACATTGAGAAGGATCTTACTCTTCTTGGTGCAACAGCAGTTGAGGACAAACTCCAAAATGGGGTGAGTTGAAAACAGAATTATTCGAATATTTATCATTAGGGCTCTGTTTGTTTTGATTTAAATGGTAATTGAAATTGATTTTTCTTCTATTTTGTGTGGATCAAGTGGTCATTGAAATTGATTATTTATCATTATCTTGTGTGGATCAAGTGGTAATTGAAATTGATTTTTCTTCTATTTTGTGTGCTAGGTTCCTGAGTGCATTGACAAGCTTGCTCAAGCAGGAATTAAAATATGGGTTCTTACAGGAGATAAGATGGAGACTGCCATTAATATCGGGTATGATTAATTGGTATGAGTTTTGGTATTATGTACGTGAGATGAGGTTTACACGTACAGAAATTTCTGACAGAGAAGTTTCTTGCAGGTTTGCTTCTAGTTTGCTTAGACAAGGAATGAAGCAGATAATAATAAACTTGGAAATACCAGAAATCATAGCACTAGAGAAAGAAGGAGAAAAGGATTCCATTGCTAAGGTAAAGGTCTATCTTCTTTAGGGTTCTAATTATCATCTCATCAAGCTTATTTTTAAGGATAACGCAACAACTTCAATTTGAAAATCAATTCAAAACCTGTAGCTAAAGCTGAAGGCCATGCTTTAAGGATTTGGTCAGAAAAATCTGGTCTTGAATTCTACTCCTCGAAGGGGGTTATTAGGTTTTCTACAGATTATTAGCAGCTAAGATTCCTTGCTACTGAACATGCCTCCTCTGAAACCCCACTTAGCTTCCATCTGCACCGACCATTTATTCCTTCTCAATGCCTCTACTGGATTTGTTTCATATCTCACCAAAGCAAATTAGTCCTTTGCTTGGTACTTTTAGTCGTTTATACACCTGTATAGTGAATGTAACTGGTTTTGTTCACGAAACAAATAAGAAAGATGTACCTGTTGATTCGGTGTGCTTCAGTTATAGATAAAATATTTTTGACTCCATAGGAAAGCACATATAGGTTGTGTTCCTTTTGGTTTCCAATATTCAAGCCTTTTAGGAGGCTTGCACTGGAGGCTTTACCAAACCAAACCGAGCCTTATGTCCCAATCACTTGGGGTCGGCTACATGAATCGTTTTCCTCCATTGAGCTCTGTCAAGGGCCACTTGTTCACACAAACCCATTATAAAAGCTTCTCTTTCCTTTTATGTTTTTTCCCATTTTACCACTTCAACATCAGCTTTGATGAGTTTTATGCATAAGCTTGTGCGCCGTGAATCAAATGCAATTGGGGAGATTGTGCTACTTGTTTCAGAATTGGGTTTTACTTAATGGTTTACCGATACATGTTTATCTATTTAATGGTGTTTAATGGCTATGCTGAATTTGTCATTTAGGCTTCCAAGGATAGTGTCCTCACCCAGATAACAGAAGGGAAGGCTCAGCTTGCTCTGTCAAGTGGAAGCTCTGACGCATTTGCTTTGATCATTGATGGGAAGTCATTGGTTTATGCTCTAGAGGATGAGATGCAAAAATTGTTTTTAGAACTTGCCATGGGCTGCGCATCTGTTATTTGCTGCCGTTCATCACCAAAACAGAAGGCACTGGTGAGCTCTTCAGTTCCCTCCCTGGCAAAAATTTGTTCATTCTCATTTTATTAATTTTTCCATATTCTTCCCATGTCCATTTTTCTTAATTTCTTTGTTTTAAAGTGGACTGCTTAGCTGAAAAACAATGCTTCTCCGCAAAACGCAGGTTACGAGACTTGTTAAAGAGGGAACTGGGAAGACAACATTAGCAATTGGTGATGGGGCCAATGATGTTGGAATGCTCCAAGAAGCTGATATTGGCATTGGAATCAGTGGCGTTGAAGGAATGCAGGTGCTCCACCGATAGCCTTTCCTTGTCTGACTCTGTACAAAATTCCTACTGTTGGTTTAATTTAGCCTTTCCTGTTCTGAAAGTTTATCTGTTTTACAAATCTCAGGCGGTTATGTCCAGTGATGTTGCTATTGCCCAGTTCAGATTCCTGGAGCGATTGCTACTAGTGCATGGACATTGGTGTTACAGAAGGATCTCTTCAATGGTAAGTACTTCCAACATATTTCAATGGGAAGGTTTAGTTATTGTTATTTCCTCATCTTCTCCACGAGTCCCTATCGTTGAAAATGCAAAATAAAACCAAGATTGGGAAGACATTTTTCTAAGTCAACGTAGCTGTCTGCAGTCTTAAAATTTATCAAATGATACAACCGTCTAATAATGGTCAATTGACTTGTTCCTTTTCCTTTTGGCAGGTATGCTACTTCTTCTATAAGAATCTCGTATTTGGTATCACTCTCTTCCTGTATGAGGCACAAACATCCTTCTCCGGGCAACCTGCATACAACGATTGGTTTTTGGCTCTGTACAATGTATTCTTCACATCACTTCCTGCGATTGCTTTGGGGGTCTTTGACCAGGATGTATCAGCACGCTTTTGTCTCAGGGTATGTCTTGTTTTATACATTATAGCACGTTGTCATAACGTATGCGTTTATGTCTGTGGGGTTCTGGTTGATCAATGAGGGCTAGGTTGATCCTCTGGTTCGTGCTCACGGACGGTTCTACACTCTCAACACTCTCAGGCGTTCCTGCACATGTGACACCCACCGTTAGTACCCCTCCAGCCGGAGTTAACCGGAAAGGCACTCCGATGGTTAAGTAAGTCTCTGTAGGAGGATACCGTATGGACAGAGCTTAGGGAAGGAGTTGCGGTGTACCTCTTTAGGGTTTTAGCTCTTCCTTCGTATAAAACCTCCAGACTTGCTCTTCAAGCAAGTGCATACTTGGCACCCGAGGTAACCGCCTCGGGTGACGTCAATCATGACGTATGGACCCAGCGGTTATGTTCACGTGCATGAACTGCCTTCCGTAAATTACACAGGTCGTACCGGTCGGATCCAGGTCGGGTATACCTAACCCCTACGGCCCAGGTAGGGCTACCAAATCTTACCGGTGAATGACCCCTCAGTGTGGTGACCGGGCAATCGTGAGACCGAACACCTAACAATTATTCGGTCACACCAAGCTGGTCTAATGACCCTCCTGGATGGGAAAACGGCTCGTGGTGATGCACGATCAAGGTTTGCACTGAGCAAACCCTAATTTTTGTTCGCTCAATGCCACTTGCTTGGTTATGTTCACCCGCTTAGTCTCCATGACTCCATGGTTACACCGAACGAACCCTCCGTAGCCAAATGGCTCGAACCGGTTATTCGGGCCACTACGATGTCTATTAATGTTCAAAGAAAGTACTACAGCCTTAATATTTGTCAGTTTAAACAGTTGAGCCATTCGAAACTGAAAATAAACACTGCAAAAGCTGTCCTTGAAATCAAAGAAGTCCTGAAACCTATTTTGCGATATGTTACTTGGCTATATCTATGTCTAAGTGTCGGATTTATCTAAGTTGCATTTCACGAACACAAGACACGCCATAATGTTCACCTTCCTTAGCATAGCTCTTTCATTTCCTAAGATAAATGGTGCTTAAAAGGTTCTGTTTGGCATTTTATGCATAGTCCATGCGGAATATGAGAGTTCATGGTATTTACAGAGTGTCACAAGCAATATCCTGCATGGAAAGTCCATGGTAAATATGTATGAGACAATCTACTTGCTTGATGAATATCCAACTAAACATGTCGGAGTCGGATGCTTATTGCATACCCTTTTTCGAGCATCAGACACGAACACAGTTACTCGATTCATTTACAAGAGACCATGTAACTTAGATTTTGCAGGTAAAAGATTTGGTTTCAATAACAAGTTCAGTTCCCCTTGGGAAATTGTTCCAAGGTTGCAAACCACTGGCCCCTGAGCATTTTATTTTCTCACTACTCAATTGACCATTTATTTCAACAGTCCTCACTGTGATTATTTCAACTTTAGAGTATATCTACCTCACAACATTTGTGTTCGGTTCCTAACCCTTATTTCTCCTCGTTGTCTGTTGCATTCCGCAGTTCCCATTGCTCTACCAAGAAGGCGTCCAAAACGTCCTCTTCAGCTGGCGCCGTATCCTTGGCTGGATGTTCAACGGCCTCTGCACTGCGCTCATCATCTTCTTCCTCTGCACGGCAGCACTAGACCCCCAAGCCTTCAACCGCAATGGAAAAGTCGCTGGTCTGGAAATCGTGGGGGCGACAATGTACACATGCGTCGTCTGGGTTGTGAACTGCCAGATGGCACTAGCCATCAGTTACTTCACATTGATCCAACACATCTTCATATGGGGCGGAATAGCCCTATGGTACCTCTTCCTCTTAGCATACGGAGCCATGTCACCTACCCATACCACCACTGCTTATAAAGTTTTTGTTGAGTGCCTCGCCCCAGCACCCTCTTTCTGGATTGTCACGATTTTCGTCGTGGTTTCAGCTCTGATCCCATACTTCTCTTACGCGGCGATACAAATGCGGTTCTTCCCTATGTACCACGGGATGATACAGTGGATGAGGTTCGAGGGCCAAACGGAGGACCCTGAGTACTGTAACATGGTACGGCAGAGATCGCTACGGACCCTGACAGTTGGGACTACTGCGCGGAGAGCCGCAAGAGATAATAATCATGCCAATGGCCACTGATGATATGCGTAGATACATGCATATGCATACATGTGTGTTGTACATGACTGAACTGGAGGGAGTCGGAGACAATGTGATGAGAAAGTATGTTCAGCACAAGCATGTACAGAAGCATACTTTCAGCTGTACATTATGTTTGGATAAGAAGAGAAGACCGAAGCCGCCACACCCCCCACCCCAATTTTGATTCTTGCCCTTATACGGGTAATGATGTATCATAGTTTTTTCATCAGTGTTTTGTATAACTACCGGTATTTACCTCGGGCATAGTGAGAAATTTCTTGTACATTATATGCGGTTGTTCTTTTGGTGTAGAGAAATTTGTCTAATCCTGCACCTTATTTTCTCGATTTTCTTTTCATTCGTTCGTTCTTTCTCTTTTAATAGCCTGTAACAATCTGTGCTCTTTGCTTCTACCATGTCGATTTTCCCCATTTCCCTTGTACTTTTATCCTTTCTGGGGAGAAGTACTCTTCTTGAACTTGTATAAGGTGATCATCAAATGAATGGTTGATGTAACTCCAGTTCACATTGATTTTTTGTGATTCATCACACAAAGGAGAAATCAAACTACGGAGCGGATGCGTTTTCGGTATGTTAATTCACCACAAACCAAAACCAAACAAGGACCAATGGAATACGCTGTTGAGAAATCCAATCCAAGTGAACCAAACAACGGGACCGCAGGGCCAAGCCTCCACAAAAACCAGCACCACAGGTCCACAGCAAAACAAAGATCATGCTACTATTGCCCATCAGTGCAGTCACAGAAACCACAAAAACAGACGGACAGACCACTACAATACTAGTAGTACCCATGTCCATCTGTGGAGTTAAGGACGGGTCCGGGGAGAGACCAAACGATTGCTTTCAAAAAGTTTTACTACTGAAATAGCAGGGCTCCCTATACCTCTGAAATTCGAGGAACTCAAGAAAGAATTACGGTCCAAGTTCATACTATATAGACCCCAGGACTCGCAAACCATCCTAAGCTGAGGGAGAAATCTGATTTCCAGGAGGAAAGGCAAATCTTTCAAGGCCACTGTGCTCAGGTGGATGGATGTTCACACTTCACACAGAAATGGAAAAGGTGTGTAGATTATCCATAGAGCCAAGAGAAAGAATACATCAGGTGCTCAACAACCCCAAGATTTGGTTGCTTTTTGGAACACAAGGCATGAGTAGCAAATTTGGGGGGGGAGTTACATGCAAATCTAAACGATGCTTGCACCAAAGAGCATGCCAAGGACAAGATGTTGGAACACATATTTCAACACAGATGTTTCTGTAGCCCTCCGTGAGATGCACCTGTAATTCATATACATTCCACCATTTTGAAATTATGTGTGTTCGGACATCTGTGTCCTGCACAAAAATCAATCTACCCAGAACATGTAAATTCTCTATGAAATTGGTGAGATGTCGTTTTCATGCATGATGAGAGAAACCAAGCTCACAAATACTAATAAACTATATTAACATATATTCTTTCATCTGTACAAACTCTCTTTCTCCCTTTTTTTTTTTTTTTGTTCTTTTTCCATTTTTTGAACCCATCGCTCTCTCCTTCAATAATGTATAATAAGGTCCTACCTGCCGTCACCAAAAAAAAAAAAAAAATTCTGAAAAATACAAAACATAAGAGTAATAAGAAAATGTCAGTGAGATCAAGTCAAAGTCATCTAAAAAAAAATTCTGAAAAATATACAAAACAAAAGAGTAATACTACAAATTAAAAGAAAATGCCAATGAGACCAAGTCAAAGTCATCCATACATTACCATCCCCATGAAAGCTCAAGCAACCATGATGATGATAATAAGGTGAAAATCGCATGATTGCCCCTGAAAATATCAAACTTTCTTCAATCAAGCCACCCCCAATTTCTTCCCTCCACCCCCCAAATAAAACACAATTCACACTTCCCCCGGTCCGCACCCATTACACTAAACCACCGGTCCTGCTACAAACACAACAATTTACACGACATCGTTCACAACATGTCAATGTAGCATTGCTTCGTTCGGAATTGAAAAATCCCAATTACCAACGAAACACTGCCATATCGGCATGTTGTGCACAACGTTGTACAAATTGTCGCGTTTCTAGACTTTCTCGTCTACGAAACGCTGAGGCCCAGAAAATCAACCGCGGATCTCCCCATAATGTTAGCAAACTCGTTAAAGCTGATAACCCCGTCCCCGTTCGTGTCAGCCTCTCTCATCATCTCCGTCAACTCCCGATACGTCATGGGGTGGCCCATCTTGGCCATCTGGCCAGCCAGCTCCGCCGCGGTGATGTACCCGTTCCCGTCCCTGTCGAACGCCTTGAAGACCTCGGCCAGCTGGTCCTGGTTGATCAGGACCGCATCGGTCATGTCAGGCAGTATGGCCTCGACCAGCTCGTCGAACTCGATGGAGCCATTGCCGTTGGAGTCCATGTTGGACAGGAGGTCGTGGAGTTGGTCCCCGGTGGGCTTGAGGCCGAGGGCCCGTAGGAGGGCTGCAAGCTCGAGCTGGGTCAGGCTGCCGTCGGAGTTCATGTCAAAGCGGGCGAAGATTTCCTTGAGTTGGTTGAGTTGATCGGATTTGAGGGTGGCCATGGTTTTGGACGGTGGTCAGGGGAGAGAGGCGAGGAGGAAGGATAACTGGAGTTTGTTATGGGGGAGGAATGGGTCGTTAGAGATGTGTGGTTGTGTATTTTATTGATTGGAGAAATCTTAAAAGATAACATCAAAAAAGAAAGATGTAGACTTATTGCGCCGTTAACAAGTCATTTGCAGAGTTCTTAAATTACAGTCATCCGTTTCAACAATCAGCGTTTCAGATTTTAATAAAAAAAATTCAAAAAAAAGTTTTATTAAAATCCAAACCGTCTAATTCACTTTAAATACGAGCCATCTAGGCTCCGTAAACCGTTTTCCACGGAAACGACTGAAAAGAAGTTTTTCTAAAAAGAAAAAAAAAAAAAAAAAAGGTGTTGTCCATGTTATGTAGTGGAAAGTGATTAGTCAAAACAGTTGGTTGTTTCTAGGAGACTAGTTGGTACCTCGTTTGTCGTACAGTAATTTTATTAAGGCTAGATCGTCCGTCTCGATAATCAGAAATTAAAGAAAATTACAAGAACAAATAAATTATTCTTGTGAAGATTCTTTCAGTGAGTTTAATAAGGCATTAGAAACATCTTGGAAAAATGATGGCCAATAACGTATTTTGATAATTAATATTCGTCAAAGACATTTTCAACATTAACAAATATTTTCAATATATCCTTGAGGGGTATTAATTATCAAAACACGTCTTAAACCGTCATTTTTCTAAACATTTTTAGACGGTCGGGAATACACAAAGTTAGACTGCAAAAAGGCCTGATTCTTTGATTTGACTTACTTCCAATCTATTGGTTGTAATCATGAGTCTGGTTTAGTGGAGGAGAAATTAGAAGAGTCGTACAGTTTATTCTTTCCTGTTAATCACATTTTGTCTTGCACATAACGGCTATATTAAGGGAGAAACTGTAATGAATATGTTCCTTCAAACATCAGCAAAAGGAATCATGACCCACCAACCTGTACAGTAAACAAGGAATCAATTTTCTTCTTCTTCTGTTTTTTTAAACTTAGGTGCCTGAGTCAATTTATGCGCACATTGATTAATCCTGAAAGACCAATCTCACAGCCCACTTGCAGAGGTCCCAATTAAAATCAGTCTTTATCAGTTTGATTACCTCTGAGAAATGAAAAGGTACAAATAATTCTGTTACCCTTAATCCACTATCCAGTTTCTTGTGATGGTTTTCAATTGACCTCCTAACCTTAGCACTCTGGAATATTCACTTTCCCATCACAGTTGCATCAATCAAGTGACCCCCATACAAGTAACTAATACTATGAATTGCTCCTCTTTGTTAACGAATAACAAATATATTGCTGACAAGAAGAATTTCTATCTGTTTACTTACAGGGGAAAAAATCTGGAAAAAAAAAAAGGGAGAAGAAATCATACTCCAATATGTATGACGCCGGGAATAAACCTACTTACAAAATGTGATCAAGATTTCGACTTTCAGCACCTACATCAGCCGCAATCATGTTCGAGACCGATACAAATCAATACCGAAGAAATCATATCCAATATGTATGACACCGGGAATAAACCTACTTACAAAATGTGATCAAGATTTCGGCTTTCAGTACCTACACCAGCCGCAATCATGTTCAAGACCGATACAAATCAATTACCTCTCAAGCAAGTCACCTTTGCATGTACATCACCAGCAATTCAGCCTGTTTCTTCACAACAAAATTTCTGATCTAAAAATGTAGTTATGCTGTGTAATATCCAGTGCATTCTCTTATTCATTGAAGCTACTTTGACTGAAAAAATCTGTACTATAATTCTGACTACCAAACGCCATCCTCTGAAACAATCTAATTTCTGCAGATTGTTGTGCAGAATTGAAAATTTCGCTTTCACCCACCCGCATTCCGTTAGTTAAATCCGCAGTAGCCATACTGTCAAAAGCTCTCACAACCTAAGAAGCAAAAGCACTTGTGAAATAAGAACTCGACTCACCTCCAATACCTAAGTTCTAACAAGTAATTCAGATTGTGTATGGATCTTCAATTCGGAAATTGGTTAGTGGAGGCAAATGAAAAGCAAAGAGAAAAGAGAAGGAAAAATAATTTCACAGATTGCCTTCCTTTTTTGCCATTGACAAATTCCTGAATAGAGCATCTGAGATCCAAACACAGACTTAGGAAAGTTCCATCAAATTTAGAATCCAAAGAAGCAACCTGTCCCATTCGAGGTCTCTTTACGGCTGAATGTCGTACACAAGCTGCAGCAACCTCAATCATTAAAAACATTTCCTTATCATTGTAGTTCTTTTCAAGCCTTGGATCTGCCAATCCTTCAAATTCCTCGGCATCGAGTGCTTGACTAAGCAAAGGTCGAGCCTGAAGAATAAATTTAAAGTTCTAATCATGCACAGAAATAGGTTTGCCGTCCATACAAATTCTCTCTTTTACTACTTGTTCTGAGACGTACTAAAGAGAATCTGCACGGATACTACTCAGAGCATTATAAAAACTGTATGAAGAATAAACCATGATAGAAACAAGAAAGATGGGTATAGGATATGGAATATCTTGTTCAAAAGGGAAATTGAGAACAAATAAAAGAGATCAGTGTGCATAAAGGAATTTGCTTATGAGATGATTGAGCTTGTTATTGAGCTCGGTTATCATACTTCAGAGAAAACGAAGGATTCCCTTTATATTATTTGTTTGGGTCGTCTCTTTCATCTTGTGGCTGACAAGGGCCTTCATGTGAGCTGTAGACATTCTCTTCCTTATCAGTATTCATCCTTCATCATTCCATGTGAAGCCCTAGCATACAAACCAGTTCAACGGGTAAACTTTAGGGCAGTGTTTGTAGGTACTTATATCCTACATGACTCGCCTCACATAATCTGGCCGGAACGTTCACTCCAGTCTCCAGGGCACAAGGCATGAGCCTTATCTCTCTTTCTCTCTCTGGTGGCCTCACACAGTCTTACTGCTACTACATTCCAGATCACCATACTTCCACCAATTTGGAGGACATCACCCACAACATACTCCCCTTGAAGTAGTGGTAGTCTCTTCGTACAGCACCCTCTTCAGATCTTTCTAATAAGACATATTCAGGCCCAATTACTTTCTGCAGGCTTAAAAATCAGCTGTGACAACCATGTCACAATATTTAACTAACGTCGCGGCTAAGGGGTTGGACCCCAATACTGGTAAGAAGATGCTCCACATCTGAAGTGGCTGTTCCTTTCATTAGATACCCATTTTTATCACCTAATATACAAGTGTAACTTCCATCATTTACCAGGTCTCGTTGGTATAGTGTTTTCTTTCAGTTATAAGGCCTTGGTATAACTCGTGGGATGCAGTATCTCCACGTTTTCAGCTCAAAGAAATCAACAAATTTGGGATTTCCAGAGTGAGAAAGGTCAGTAATCCTATTTGAATTTGGGAGTTAACCTGTGATTGTCCCAATGTTTGACTACTGATATTCCTCTTATCCCAAGTCTAAGAAGGTAGAGTGTCCATACAGATTTTTAGATGGAGGTGGTGGGCCATGGATGGCGGTGTGTCCATGTTGTACGTCAGTGTCGATGTTTTTTACCAATCAACCATGTTTATGTGTCCACTTCTATATGTCCATGAATGCCAAAATCCCAGCTTCTACCCCAGAAAGGAAAAACCTATAAGCCCAAGAAAATTATCCCTTTTATCCATAAATACTCATACGACTGCACCATTCCAGTTTGGAAAACCAAACGGCAAAATAAATATTATCCTTTTTCATCTGAAAATTAAGATTATCTGATTTACCAAAATTTTTGTAATCTGGAATTCCCGCTAAGTAGATTTCTTCATATATCAGCCCTTCCATTGTGATCTATTCCCTAAATGAAACAGGAAGCAAGCTTGAAAAGAAACATAAGAAGTTCTCAAGGAAATGCAGAGTTCATGAAGCACAGCAAGTTTCAACATCAGAGTGTTGTAGCCATATGGGCTCTGTCTAGCTCAAAGTAAAAAGTTCTCCTTGTACTGCAACCGTTCAAACTATGGTTCAGATAGAAGGTGCAAAAGTTGTGAGATCATTTGCTAGTTGTTACCAATAACTGAGCACCATCAACTAAGGAAGAGAGCGAGCGCGCAACTAAATGCATAACTAGTCATGCACATGGCATGGCTAGCATGAAGGAGCCATTTAAAACATGGTTAAGGTTATAAAAGCTACAAAAACAAGAGTTTGAGAAAACTAATGGCCGGGTTCATATTTTTCTTTTGATTTTTGGGATGTGGCCAGATATGTAATCATTGAACATACCCATTCGACCAGACTCTCGTCTCCCAAGGGTTGAGATGTATCCACAGACTTGCGTCCAGTAATTAGCTCAAGAAGAACAACTCCAAATGAGAATACGTCAGATTTCTCAGTCAGTTTGCCACTTGAGGCGTATTCAGGAGCCATGTACCTGAAATTAAACAAATTGAAAACTTTTGAAACATGTTCCTTAATCCTTGGTGATTCCCTACACCATTCATGGATGGGGTTGCTTACCCAAAGGTTCCCATAACACGTGTTGTTACATGCGTATTTGTATCAATAGCTAATTTAGCAAGCCCAAAATCAGAAACCTGTAAGTGAAAAATGAGAAATGTAAAACTATATTTCAAATTACGAGAAGACTAATAAATTGAAAACTATGACAACTAACATACCCGAGCTTCAAAGTTGTTATCTAAAAGAATATTTGCAGACTTAATATCTCTGTGCATTATCCGAGGATGGCCTGTCATGCATATAGAACCAACATCCATGGAAACAGTCACTTGAAGTATATAGTTTCAAAATAACACACTTATGAAGGCAATTACACATGGCACTATAATTTTCTTTCCTCTAATTTGACACTGGTGTTCAATAATCTAAATGTACCATTAGATATTAACACCTCAAGAACAATCATAGAAATGACAAAATCTTCTACAAAAGAGGTGATCAAGGGAAAATCAAGATTTTAAGAGCAGACTAAAAATACGACATATTTAAAACAAAAATGTTGCATATAATCTGCCATTTTCTTTGTTAAAACAAATCATAACCATGTTTGAGTAACAAGGAAACACCTTGTTTCTGCCCCCCTCTCATCCATATACCAGGGTTTAACTTAAGGAAACCTAATTCTGTTCTATATAACCAACGAATCAAATAGCATCACATGCCACCATGCCAGTGACTTGTAATGCATCGTTAAATGACAACTAACAATCCATATAAGGTCAAGGGTGCACTATTCTGCACCCTCTATTTTGCTCTTAACATTGGCTTTTGTACTCATCAAGTAAAAGAAAATTTTAGAAGTACGGATATTTACAGTCTTCATGGAGATAAGCAATTCCACGAGCTGCACCGGCAGCAATTTTCACACGTGTCGTCCAGCCCATAACTGGCCTATCTTTTCCTGCAGAAGTGCAAGGAATAACCCAAGCATCAGTTAACCACCATCACAAAGCAAACCATCAAATTACGAAATATGAAAATTTACCATGAAGATGGAAGTAAAGGGAGTTGTTGGAAACATAGTCGTAGACAAGCAGCCGTTGGTCCTCAGAAATGCAGTAACCCACTAGCGAAACCAAATGTCGGTGGTGTATCCGACTAATTGTTTCAACCTCGGCTCTGAACTCTCGCTCACCCTGTCCCCCACCAATCTTTAGCTGCTTTACTGCTACCTCTCTCCCATCCGCTAGGTATCCTTTGTACACGGATCCAAATCCACCTTCACCCAAAAGATTCAGGACTGAAAACCCATTTGTGGCCTCAGCTAGCTCTGCGTAGGTAAACCATGATCTTGAATTGCCTAAGCCACCTGGCTCTGACGGTGAGTACGCACAATCACTGCCGGAACCACTTCCAATGCGTAGTACAGGTGCCTGTGACTTCAATAAGGCAGAATCTGGACACAAATCACAAACCGTCATAAATTTAATTGCCCAAGTTCTTCACTCATACAAAAACTCATTTTTCACAAAAATAGAAGGAACATGCATTACAAACTATCTTATTTGAGATTGCTGAATATATCCCAGCAAATGCAAAGGGTGAAGAAAATTACAGAAATATCCTTGGTTTTAAAGCAGCAAAGTCTGATATTTTATTGCCCAGACCTACTCCGCATGTTCCTAGATGATAATCAAGGATTCAAGAAGATAAACTATGTGCCTAAAATAAACAATTGCTGTGTCAATAATTCTCAACCAGCTAAAGGCAAGAACAAACAGAATACGAAATATGTAATTGTCAAGCTAGGGTGCTGATTGTATATTGGATTCCTATGGTACATACATTCCGTTTTGTATGATACAAAACAGAGGAAGACATAAATTCAAAAGCTTACGGGATATGGTAAGGGAAAAGCATAACAAGCTGAAGTAATGAGTTCCATAAGCAGTAGTTGATCAAATAATTACTTATCAAAAAAAAGTTGTTCAAATAATTACCTGCTTTAGGGGAAGATTCCAGTGAGGTTGGAATAATGTAGCCGCCATTGAGTCTGGAAACCTGTTTCTTTCGCCTCCTTACGCACCAGGCAGCAGTTCCAATGATGCTAAGAAGTATGAAACCAAGAACTAGACCAATAGCCACTGCACCTCCTGTACCAAGGCCCCCATTACCTGCGGAGTTTGATGTTTCTGGTGAACTTCTGCTTGAGTTGTTGGTAGGTGGATTAGCTGATGGTGGAATTGAAAGTTGAGGGGGGGAGGGAGAAGGCGGTGATAGATGCACTATAGATGGTGGTGGCGGTGGTGATTGTTGAGTTGAATTTGCCCGTGGCGGAGAACTAGATGGAGAAACCCCAGAAGGAGGTGGTGGTGGAGGTGGTGAATTTTCAGGTGGATTCGATGCTGGTGGTGGAGTTGAATTTTGTGGTGGTGAAGACGATGGAGGTGAATTTGGGGGTGGCTGTAATGATGGAGGAGGAGAATTTTCAGGAGACTGCGGTGTGGGAGGCGGAGGTGAAGCGGGTGGTGGTGTTGACACTGGTGGAGGCGGCGAACTCGTTGGGGGTTGTGATGCAGGTGGTGGTGGAGGCGAACTCGCTGGTGGGGAAGATAATGGTGGCGGAGGTGAAGTGGCTGGAGGGGTAGATGATGGAGGAGGTGGTGAAGTAGCCGGGGGATTAGTTGATGGAGGAGGAGGTGAACGCGGAGGTGGACTTGATGAAGGTGGAGGGGTAGAACTTGAGGATGGAGGTAGGACATTGGCGAGAGGAGGTGGAGAAGATTGAGGAGGAGCTGGAGAAGATTGAGGAGGAGGTGATGTTGTAGGTGGTGTGGCGTCCACTGGGGGCTTTGGTGGTGGAGGTGATGAGGCTGGAGGAGGGGATGTTGTGTTGGTGGAAGGAGGGGATTGAGGTGGTGGGGATGGAGTAGTAGGAGTGGTTACAGGATCTGGAGCATTTGCTTTGGGCTGAGAAGATGGAGAAGCTGTAGGACGGGCTGGCGGAGGAGGGGAAGGATTAGGTGGTGGAGGGGTGGATGCTGGTGAGACAGCGGAGGGTGTAGAATTTGGAGACAGCGAAGTTTTTGCCATCTAATAAGTATCCAAATGGAGGAAAATAATTACATTCAATACAACATCATGAAAATCTCCAAGCACACATGACTACTTCACACAATTCCCGTAGTAAAAGACACGAAAATCACGACGACCCCAGTTGATTGTTAACAAATCAAAATACCCCACAACACATTCGGCTGATTTCCCAGTTACTACGGCCTGATTGCTGCCACTGCCAAGTTGATGAACTGCTTTGTTAGCAGTAATGGAAATTTTCAAGTCTAGATGATCAATCTCTTGTCTGAGGCAAAACCAAATAGCCCATATATCACCAACCAAAACCCGATTGATCGAACACTCCAGCAGCAATACGCCAACCCTTTCCAGGGCAAAATCAATATATCCAAAACACAATCTTTTTGTTTGGGTAAGTATCCAAAACACAATCTTGAGCAAAACCCAGATCAAAGCACGATTCTAGAGCGAAACCCAGATCACCACCCAATTCCTGGAGAAAACCCAAATCGCACCGAACACCAAGTTCGTCGAAAACTCAAAAATGAAGTCACAAAACCGTTTCCAGAGATATCCAAACGCAATATTTGAACAAAACCCAAATCCCTAATCAAGTTTTGACCACACAAAAATCAACCCAGATCACTGAATAGGATGTGTTGCTGCCAAGCAACTTTTTGGGCGAATAATAATACTCCCAAATCTGACAAACAAAAAAGTCCAATCTTTTTTGAGTTTACACTTGCAAATGCACACACAAACAGTCATTCACAATAATTCATCCCCCAAATGTAAAACAAGAAAACAAACCCAAATGCCAAAATTCCAAGAAACATTTACCTTTATCTCGCTAGAAATCTCTCCCCCTCTCTCTCTTCATAGATCCCCCAAAGAAGCCCTTTTTTCCCCAGCCTCGGACGCTTCAAAGTTCAAACCCAAATACATGGTTACTTGGGTCTCTCAAATCCAAATCCAGACCACAACAAAAGAGATAGCGACCTCAAGAATAAAACTTCCTTTCGGGCATGCAAAGATGGAAACAAAATATTTGATTTTGTAGATGACTTGTTTATTATTACTGTAAAATGTAAAGAATAGTACTATGGCATCGTTGTCTAATGACACTATCATATGGAGGTTGAATGGATTTTGCTTCTCGAAAACGTCATCTCAATATACTACTAGTGCCTCTTCAGGGAAAAAAAATTATACTAGTATATATACTACTAGCGAATATCATGTTTTAATATAAGAAATTATGATTCTCTGCATTGGATATGCGCGTAAAGCCATGATGCAATTTGTTAAGGACGGGTTCACGAATAATTGCATTATCATGATCTGAACTGTTTAGGTTATCGACTTGGTAAGGTAGATTTGTTTCGAAAATTGATTTGATAGGACATTCTTGATCTAATCAGTTAAATATTGAATTTTTGACAATGAAGAGTGTTTTCAGTAGTGAAAATTTTGTAGTAGATTTTTATTTATAGTTGAAATGTTGGGGACTTCGGATTGGTGCTGTGCTGTGAGATGCACAGTAATGTGCTGTGCACCTCCGAGATGTCAAGATCGTGCATCCGACGGCTCGAATCTCATCTTAGCAACCAACGATCGAGAGTTGTTCATTGCCGAGATAAGATCTGAACTGTCAGATGCACGATCCGACGGCTCGGAGGTGAGCAACACGATGCTGCGCATACCACTGCACAACACTATCCCCCAATTCGAAAAGTTGTTAAGTGTTTTCAGTAGTAAATATGTTGTTAAGAAATATGTCATTTGCCTTTGTCCCGCGACAAGCTAATGGGGTTGCTCAAGAAATGGCTACTTGTGCGCTCAAGAATGGTTTCTCTAGCACCTTAGAAACTGACCAACTCCATTCTCAGTTCGCAATGTGGTTGAGATAGAGTCCGCCGAAAACATTTAGCTTTTTACCTTGTTTTTTTTTTTCTTTTTCATGTCTGTTGTCTTTCTTTTTCCATTCCTCTTGTATCAGCTTAGCAAAAAAAAAAAGTTTAAAAATATCAAGTTGTTTTCGATAGTGAAAAAGTTTTTGTTGAGTATGTGAGTGAAAAAATTGTTATCAGCAAAAGCCAGTTGGTAAAATGCGTTAATTTTTTTTGTATTTTTTGTTAACGAATTGAAAACGAGATTATGAAATGCATGAAACGGAGCATTGAGTACGTGAAGCATTTATATTTCAAGCAAACGGCATTCGATCAAGACAATTTCCATATCCAACCAAGTTGATAACTTTACCAGTTCAAAAGCATCTCCAATGATTCTTGCTAGTACTATTTTTTTTTTAAGAGCCCAAGTCACTTTTTAGCTTGCTCAAATGTTGTGTGGTTAAAATTTTGGCTAAAGTGTTCTAATAGTGATAAAGCCATAATTTAGCACTTTTTTTTAATCAGCATAATTTAGCACTTTGATCACACCCTTTTATCACAACACTGGATTGCCACCAAGAATTACTATTAGACTACGATAATTACAAGAAATGGCCAAGCCATTTTTTGGGCTCTAAGGATTATTCAGTTATTTTAGAGTATATAGTTTTCATTTCTTGAAAAAGAGAGTTGCATGAATATCACTACCAAGTGCATGTCCACACAATAATGTAACATCATGAGACAATATTTCTAGAACATTAAATAGTCTCTCATAGAATATGGTAAGTGCCCAACAGTAGAAGATATGCTAGTTGTCAGCGCTTAATATTCAATAAAAACTAATTGGACATTAATTATGTCTTCTTTGAATGCATTCAATGCCCCTCTAGTTGAATTTTCTCATAATGTTGATTTTTCTTAAATTTGGGACCATATGTAGGGTTTTAGGATTCTTATTATATCTTGCTAGGGACATGAAGTCTAGGTTGTACCCCTTTTTTCCCATGTATAGAAAAAAGGAAATATCGCATCAACCAAAATGAAATATCAACATCACACATTTATTACTCCTTTTTTTCCCCATAAATAGATTTATTACTTCATATTGCACCGATTAACCACATATATTAAAAATCTATCTATGCTAACTTCTTTCATTATGGTTTTAAAATTGAAAAATTCTAAAATCAGCCCAATTAGCTGACAATAGTAAGTGTGTGAATGTGTATTAAAGAGTGTAAAAAGTACACATAAATACGTATTTTTCTTGTCTTCCAGTGTGATTATCGTCAGCCCAGTGGGCTGACAATAGCATTTAAAATTTCTCTATATTACACCAATTAACCACCTAAATTAAAAATCTATCTATGCTAAGTACTTTCATTATGTTTTTAAAGTTTCTATGTACGTCCCTTTGTTTTAGTCAATACTAGCATTATTTGCCTTTCTAGATCAATACAAGCAGAACATAAAATGTTGATTTTGATGATTCAACGATGGCGGCTAATGTTTGGCTAATTGTTTCAAAAAAACAGAAAGAAATGAATTATTAGTACTTTTTCTTCGCTCAGCGAAAGTTAGTAATTTGTCATAATAGTTTGAGTGGTACTTTGGAAGATGAGTTGAACTTCTGATTTTATTGCTTGTAGCAGCCAAGCACACTCCTGAGCTGTTGGACTGAAGGTCTCTTGGCTATTAACACTTGTTGCTTATGTATGCTACAGGCGAAGTAAATTTAAGTAGGGCTGTTAAACGAACCAAGCTAGTCGAGTCTAAGCTCGTGCTCGTTTGTTAAAAACTTGTTCAAGATTGGTTTGTTACATAAACAAACCAAGCTTGAACATTTTTTTGAAGCTCGTTAAAATTTCAAGTCAAGCTTGAACAAGCTGCTACTTGGCTCGTTCGGCTTGTTTTATGTATAAAAAACTGAAGTTATTTTAGATCGGCTCGTATTTGTCTTGATTAAAACTTTGTTCGCGATCGGCTCGTCATTCAAGCAAACTAAACTCAAACATATTTTTGAAGCACTAAGCTTCATCAACTACTACTTATTTGGCTCGTTTATTACCCCTAAATTAAAGTGGATTTAACAAATGCGTTTTGGGACGTCATGACTCGTGATAACAAACTAATTGTGGACAGTAGCCATTAAAAATCCCCAACTCTGTTCTATTAATTCTTTTATATATTCTTATCCATCTTTTTCCTCATTCGGCGCCAGAATTAAAAAGTAGGAGCATCTCCATCAAAACTTTATACTCTTATTTCATTGTCAAATTTTTGCTTACCAAATTTGGCAGCATACCTGTTTCTTTAAATTATGGATTACTCATTGGTCCTTTTGTTTGGATTTTACAAATTTCAGGAGCCCTCCTACATCGGTATTCGCTTTAGAGCTTCAAAAAGTCAGGATCGGCCTTGGAAATGGGGGGAACAAAATTTGAATGTGATCTGAAATGTGAGAGAGAAGGGAGTAAATTATTAAGTGGTCGTGGAAACCGCCACGCACGTGGTGGCATTAGCATCCATCATCATACTAAATGAACCTCGCACGAATGTAATTTTGAGAAGAGTGTTGGGTCATCACGTGACAGTGGACCAGAACACCCATTGATTTTTCGTGTGATAGAGAGAGAGAGAGAGAGAGAGAGAGGTGGGGGAAGGGGTTGCTCAAGTGAGTGTCCCCTTTCTTGGACTTCATTCAGATTTTAGCTCTGCCGATGAAGCACCAATTCACTAATTAATTACTACTAATAATATACTACAAATTTGGATCTCATTTTTCATTGACTTCTTCTTTTCTTTTCTTTTTAAAACATTAAACATACAGGTGTAACACACGAATTAATAAATAATTTTGGAGAGACCAATACATATGCTCGTGTGTGTGCACATGCAGCTTAACAGAGCTACCTGAGTTAGTTCGATTTTAGTAGTTTTACTATTTTAAGGCATTGAACTGAAGATATCTTCGTTTTATTAAAAGCGAAGAAGAGTTGGGATCGATCACCCAAAAACCAGCATTTTATTCAATATATAATGCTATGGACACAGTTACCGACCGCTCCCCGATCACTCTTCTAACACATATGTGTGGGGCCCATTTCACATTTTAAATGTGTGAACTGACACATATATGAGAGAGGAGTGGTCGAAAAATGGTCGGCAAAAGTGTACGTAATATTGTTGTTATTAGCAACATCTCATTTGTACATCAGTCAGTAAGTCTATGGGTACATATAAATGGTACAGATTTTGTACATATATTTTTTGTGGGGTCCACTACGGATCCCACACAAATGATCCGAGCAGTTCACTAAATGTAAAATATTTTTTCAAGGGCTTCTACAAAAATTCAGCTCAATCCGATACTTATAGGTGTTCAATCCAATCATCTAATTTTTCATTTAGATTTCAGGATATGAAAAAGTTAGAAGATTGGATCGGACATCTACAAGTATCGGATTGAGCTGAATTTTTGCGAGGACCCTTGAAAAAATGTTTTACATTTAGTGAACGGCTCGGATCATTTATGTGAAACCCGTAGTGAACCCCACAAAAAGTATATGTACAAAATCTGTACCATGTATATGTACCCATAGACTTGCTGTTTGTACATCTGGGTAGCAATAGTATATAAACAAAGTGCAAATAAAAACTGGATTCGTCGGCGCGTTGACATTTCCATTTCCAACTCCAAGACGTACGGGTAGAGTTTTTTTACTTATTTAATTTAATGAATCGGGACCGAATGGTTCAGTTAGCCCGTTTGTGGTACAGACTCACTTTAATGACCCAAACCTTCTTCGCATTTTTTATTTTGTCGGGAAAATTAGTCATACTTGAAAATCAAGTTGATCGGATATTATTTGATATGATTTCGGAACACATTTTTTTTTAGAACATAACAAGATTACAACACCTCAGAATCCATTCGTCTCAAGTCAAAGGCATTCCGAAAATATATAACCCTTGGTCTGACCAATCTGATTTTTTGACGTAGTTGATGGTATCGACAAACTCTAAACTGTGAACAATTTGGATCATCGAAATGGGTCGAACATAACGAGGCTGACTGGACGGTCCAGTCCATTTTTGTCGACTCGATAGAATCTTCTTCCTTTATTTACGTTACATTAAATTGATTTCAACTCTGCTTTAAAAAGATTTTTATAGTTACCAAAACCTTCGGATTCATCACCCAAAAATACGATGACGAACTTTGGCTACGGTCCTAGTTGGTAACTTATGTCCTCTCCATGCGGGAGATCGGGATTCAAGTCCTGTTATATGCGTTTGAGATTCAGAGCCATGGATAGCCTCTGAAATCCACTGTGGACTAAATTACTAACACCCCGCTGATGTATACAATATTGAAAAAAAAACACTTTGGCTGCCATTGTTTCAATTGGAGGAATTCGGATTATTGTATAGTTTTAATAGTAACTTGTACGCGTTTTAAAGAAGAGAGGTGTGCATTTATGTAATAATTGACGTATCTGATCGGGATATAGAATTGAAAAAAATTCATGTTTCATTTTAGTTACTCCGTCCCATCTGATCGGGATATAGAATTGAAAAAAATTCATGTTTCATTTTAGTTACTCCGTCCCAAATCGACAAACCTCTATAGAAAGTTGTGCAGTTTCGAAACTAAAAAAATAAAGTACTTCCCTACATAATAGTTAAATTATTTGTTTACCAAATTAAAGAACTCATTAAATACTTTAATTTGGTGTAATGAAATTTAAAAACTTATGCGTGGAAGTATTTTCTTTTTTTTACTTAAAAAAAATGCACTATTTTTTGTAGGGCAAGCAATTTGGACAAAGGAAATCTTCTTTTTTTTCCTGATAGTTCGATCGATGGAAATACCCCATAAAAACGTTCGTCACGATGAAAATACACTCTACAGTCTCCTGATCTTGCAGGTTCAACATCTACTGCAATCCAATAAAAATCTCTCCAAATCACAGAAGAGGTTCACCCGGTCGGTAACTTGATCCGGTGAGGCAATTATCAATAGAAATTAGGAGTTGTTCGGCTAAATAAGCCACTTGGCTTTTTTTTTTTAATTCAATTTTTTTTTTTCACATTTGTTAGTTTTTTGTCAATTTTTTGGGGATTATTGTTTCTTCATGACAAGATGAATCTAAAAAGTAAAAAATTACGATCAAAATTCAATTTTTTTTGAATAAAGACGAAAAAATTGGTTTATTTTTGTCTTTATTCAAAAAAATTAGGTTTCGATCGTAATTTTTTACTTTTGTAGATTCCTCTCGTCATGACGAATCAATAATTCCCAAAAAATTAATAAAAAAATAATAAATACTATTTTTTTAATAATAATAATAAAAAAAAGACTCTAGATTTATTTAGCTGAATAACACCTTACTCTACTACCACAAGGATACAGCCAAAGGGGTCCAAGTAGGGGTGTACAAAAAATCGACCGAGCCGATCCGAATTGAAGAACCGAACCGGCAGGACCCAAACCGAATCAACGAACCAGGTTCGGTTCTTAGAAAATAAAAAATTTACAAACCGATTCGGTTACCGGTTTTGAAATTTTTAGTGACGAACAACAGAACAGGTTTAATATATATATATATATATATTAAATATTTTTAAAATATATTAAATATATTTTAATATATATATTAAATATAGTCTATTCCTTTTCCTAAAAGAAACTGATCCGAGACTTATATATAAATTAATCTTTTAATATATATATATATATATTAATTGCTTTTCCTGAACCGAACCGAACCGGCCCCGAACCGAACCGAACCGGGATCAATAGAACCGGTTCGGTTCAGTGAAACCCCCGAACCAAATTTTTCCGGTTCGCACAAAAATGTCCAAAAACCAAACCGAATCGAACCGAACCGAACCGGTTTCAGCCCTAGGTCCAAGCAACTGAGCATGTCATAGAAAATGACAAGACCCCATTAAGTTGCGGTAGTGGAGGAGCTATAGCTTTGTACTAGTTTGTATCCACCGCTAGGTTCCAAATATTGTCAGGTTTTTTTGACAACCCGTGAACGAATGCGTAGTAGGAATTTACGAATGGTTCAAAAGAGCTGGCGGTCTTGACTTGACTTGACTTGGCCCGGCCGGCTAATATTCACGCGACTTTAACAGTTTAGAACACGTTTTTTTTAGTAATTGAATGTCCTGGTCAGTTTGTGCACAACTCGACTGTTTTTAAGACTCTGAAGTTAACGTCTGGACAAAGCCAACCTCCAATGTTCCGAGGTTTGAAACGCTTTGGCTGAATTCATTTGGCTTCGCCCAGATAATGTTCTCACGACTTTACAGTTTAGAACATAATTCATGTAAATAAACTTCAAAATTTTAAGAAAATTGCGATATACATATTTTTGACTAAATTGTAAGATGTTTTCATTGTTCGTCGACTAATGTCCTATTAATTTGACTCTTTTTGGCGTGAGTTATGTACTCGAACCAGCCCAACGAATACATAAATCCGAAGTCCCATAGCAGTATAGCACAACAACGGCCATCCCGAGTCCCATAGCATTTACTTCCCACTTAAACTACACAACGCTTAGCACGCAAAAGTAAGGGGATGTTTGGGAGCTTATTTTTTGACTTTTCATTTTCATCTTTTTTATTTTGTGACTTTTTGGATTATGGTTAGAATGCATTTTGTATTTAATAGAGTGTTTGGATGATATGTGCAGAATACATTTTACAGCCGGAGTAGTGTTTGGAAGAAATAGAATGAAAATGAATTATGGGTTGATTTTTTACTATATTACCCCTGTCCATGTCATAAAACTCATGTTAATTAAAAACCTTCCCTCCCTCTCTCTACACATCAGAGAACCCATCTATTTTGCCGACTAAACTGAAACCGACGAATGGAAATCATCTCAAACCCATGCACAAATTGAAAACCATCTCCTCCGCCATGACATGAAACCGATGAACTGATTACACAAAGCAACAAACCAATTGATAACCCACAAACCAAATATTGAAAATGACGAAAGAAACCCACAAACCCATTCGAACAATTTTGTTGCTGCCGCAGTCGTCGAGTTGTTCGTTTACGCAGCCATCGAGTTTGATTTTGCCATCGTCGGTGGCATGGAGTTCGATTATTCCGTCGTCGATCTCATTTCCATCGTGCTCGAGTTTGATTTTGTCGTTGTGGAAAGCAATTCAGCTGTAGTGAAGGAGTAGGCTCCCAAAATCAAGAGGTGGAGGAGTCGGCCTGGCGGATTATTGACAAAGGGAGAGGGTATGGGGGTCTTTTGGTGCAACTGGTAAACAAAAATGGGAAAAGGAGAATGGGAAAAGCTCCTCTTCCCCTCTTTCTGGCTTTTGCTTTAGAAACATCAAAATTGAAAACCCATTTTCTGGAAAACAGATTTAGCCACTTTCAGCCAAACTATCAAAACACAAAAATGAGAAGTGGAAAAGGGGCAAAGGGGCCATCCAAACACACCCCCTAAGCTTTTTCTTTGCATTACGCTCTTTAATACAGTACTATACATTTTTAAGCTTAGGACTTGTTTCACTGGCACTCTCCTGCAAGTGTATTTTTTGTGCTTTTTAAGCTTAGGACTTGTTTCACCGGCACTCCCCTGCAAGTGTATTTTTACATCAAAAATACACTTGCAAGGGAGTGCTGTTAACAAAAAAAAAGAGTGGTAATATAAAATTATTTTCCTGTCATTTTTACTTTTTTGATTCGTCTAATAATTCATAAAAGTTAAGCGCAAAACTAAAAGACGTGATTACGCAGAAAAAAAAAATTGAATAAACACAACAAGGGGAAAAAATCCCAATGGGAAATCACACTATGCTTCCTTATGGTATCGGCCGATTCCCGCTTAGGTTCTTGAAGTTCAATGTTTTCTCACTTTACGACTTAAACGGTTTTTCCTGGGTAGTCAAAATAGGGAAAAATTCAAAATACCCCCAATCTTTATACCAAAATTCAATTAGGCTCCTAACATTTTAAAAACTTCAATTTTTACTCCCAACGTTATCTTCCGTTAATCAAAACGCCCCCTTCCGTCCGAATGACTAACGGATTCCGTTAAAGGCTCCGTTAAATATCATCCCAATCGAATTTTGATGATCCGAGCCGCTCAATGTGTTCAAAACGTGATTTTAAGGGTACCCGCTAGAAATTAGCAAAAAAAATGATCGGGAAGGGTTTCATCTGAACAGTTTTTTATTGAATAGTTCAATTAAGAAACTGTTCAGATGAAGCCCTTCCCGATAATTTTTTTGCTAATTTCATGAGGGTATCTTTAAATCACGTTTTGAACACATTGAGCGGCTTGGATCATCGAAATTCAATCAGAAAAAGGGATGTGCAAACCGAGGCAAAATCCTGACGTTTGGACTTAACAAAATCCGGATCAATCCGCACCTCCTCTTTCCCAATCGAATTTTAATGATCCGAGCCGCTCAATGTGTTCAAAACGTGATTTTAAGGGTACCCATGAGAATCGGCAAAAAAAAAGACCCGGAAGGGCTTCATCTGAACAGATCAATAAAAATCTGTTCAGATGAAGCCCTTCCGGGTCTTTTTTTTTGCCGATTCTCATGGGTACCCTTAAAATCACGTTTTGAACACATTGAGCGGCTCGGATCATTAAAATTCGATTGGGACGCTATTTAACGGAGCTTTTAACGAAATCCGTTAGTCATTCTGACGGAAGGGGGCGTTTTGATTAACGGAAGATAACGTTGGAGTAAAATTGAAGTTTTTAAAAGGTTGGGAGCCTAATTAAATTTTGGTCTAAAAGTTGGAGGGTATTTTGAATTTTTCCCGTCAAAATACTGTTTCACAGCTTTTCTTCCCGAATCTCTCCCCCTTTGCATTTCTCTACGTCCTTTACTCTTTTTCACTTTTGCTTTGCTTGGTCATTTATGACTTTATTTGCTTTTGCTCAGCCCATTCATCACTTTATTTAGGACTGTCAGAACTGATAAGCTGTTTTTGCTAAGAGCTCAGGAGGCTAATGGAGTTTCTAGACTTCACAAAAAGAAAAAAGATATTGTATAGATCTTGAAATGGGAGTGAATGTATGATATCCCGTCACCACCTGCAGGAAGTACAACCCCGTCACACCACACCACACCACACCACTATCTATAGAAAACTCAATCGCACCTGTATCGAGGCCGAAGCTAAGTCTCACCACATGTGAATGATACGAGGAGTTTCCACTTCTGAACCAACCAACCCTCATTGGCGCAAAGGAGATTGGAGAAGAGAGTGGAAGCCGAGTCTTTTTTCGTCAGCAGGTGTCAATGGAGACAAGAAAAAGTAGGAGAGAGAGAGAGAGAGAGAGAGAGAGAGAGAGAGAGAGAGAGAGAGAGTACATGGCCTATAGATCTTGGATGCTAGGAATAAGACTTGCCGTAGTGTTAAGGAGCAAGGACACACAAAGTACACACACACAAAATGAGCTGTGATTCATGATATACTACATCAACTATTCAGAAAAAGTAGAACATGTTACACCATCTTCGAATATGCTTTAAAAAAAAAAATCTGTTGTGTTAGAATTACCCGATCAAAAAAAGAGAGGTTAGACTTGAAGGATTAATAATGGAATTCTAAGAATTCAACAAAGTCGGTCATTTGGCTAACAACGACGCATCCTTGTCGAGTTTGCTGTCGGTTACAATTAGCTATCGTTTCACATTTAAGGACAGTCGAAATGGTCAATGAAGAAGATGTGACTGCGCGAAAATAGCAGCCCACACAATTTTGAATCCAAAAACTGAAATATGGGTCATTTAACTAGAACGGACCGAGAAATACAAGGAACTTAAACAGAACTAGAGAATCAATTTAGCATATTTGCCAACCTTGAATTTCTCCTCGAAACGATCTCAGCGGCCCAGCTCTTTCCTATCTCTGTTTGAAATTTTCCTGCAGAACAAGGGAGAGAAACTAAACATACACGGCACGGGGGAAGGGAGGTAAACTTAGAGTAAGTTGGCGGTCTGATAGTAACGATACCTGCTGTCGAAAGGAAAAACTCATCCAGCACTTTCCCATGTTCTGCACCCTCAACATAACATGTAATGTTAGAACTCAGATAGTTCACTGGCACTACATCCAAATTCTCAATAGGCAACACTAATTATTGAAGGAGAAAAATGAACTAGCACCAGTTGACTTATTTGGATAGAAGAAGGATTTGGTCCAACACTTTTTAAATTTAGAAGATACATAGGCATGGATCGTTAGGAAGGCAACAGAATGCCATCGGTAACGGTACAACCAGATACTGAATGATAGGACTACTCTTTAAGATACATTTGAAACAATTTTCGCCCCAAGAAAAAGCCTATACAAAGACCCCAACTTTATATTCCAAATAGACTCGAGCTGTAAGGTGTTGATTGAAAACATCCAAAACAAATACCCCGACTGAGTATTCATCCATGTCTGTGCTCTTCTCCCTAACGTAAATCATTGATACACGTAAAACATCCTGTGATGCACACGTGTTTTGGAATCATGAACCTACAAAGAAATTTTCTAGAGCAGAAAATCAAATTGAGGATCTTCCCAATCAGGTGTATCATGCCAGGAAGCCAAGACCCATAAGAAAAAACTAACGTAAGCATTGCCTTCCCAGTCCCAAGACCATATGGAATTCCAGTAATATCGTAGATTCAAGGGCTGAACTTAGTCTCACAAGCAAGTTAGAAATATTATTTCCATAGACAAATCAATTGAGATAAGAGACAATGAAAGAAGTAAAATCATCAAAACTCAACTATTTGCCAAGCATATGACTATTAAATTAAATGAATCATGGCTATAATAGAACTGGAAAAGAAACAGCAAAAAAGAGGTCAGTTGTGTTTGAAGCTTGCAGCTTGCCCTAACAATTTCAATTCTGAAGTCACATCAGATGACTTAACTTCTGAACAACTGACTTAAAAGAAACTGGATTGGCATTCAATTATAAGAGATTCAGTAATCATGTTGCCAAAACATGACATAAACACCAAAAAATTAATTACACACATGTACATTAACCATTTGCAAGATCAATAACTTACCCATTTCATATTCCAATGCTTGCAGAATCATTTCAACCTGGAGAAGAATGACGGTTAGAAAAACTGAAAAGGACTTTGGGATTGGCTTAAGACTAAGACTGCTAACATGTTCACACAAGCAATATTATGTCATACACGGGCATAAACATAGACAGACAGAGACACAAAACCTGAAACTAGCTAATTAGCGGTCACAATGACCATGGGCAGTGCTAGCTTACAGATAGAGGTAAATTCAAAGATCCATATTTACTAACAATTCGCAATCCCTTCTGTCAATATCAATTCCAAGTAAAACATATAGTAATTGACTATCTCTTCGAACATCGAAATGCCGTCAGAGCCCCCAAATCTGACCCTAATTCACATGCATTACATATCTGTGACAACATGATTCATGTTTTAATGACCTCCAAAGCTTAGAGATTTACATGCATTATTGTACATCTAATTTACATCCTGTTAGATTAGAAATTTCCCCCAAAGCTTAAGCTATTAGAAAATGAACCCAACAATGTATATCAAGCTATCCAATAGCCTCACTCGTGCAGAGAAGAATAATGCAAACAGGGAACAAACGCGACATAGAAACTTGAACCCAAGATCTCTCAGAAACCAAACCTCTGATATCATGTAGGATGACCAATGGGCCCAAAAGCTTCAGTTGTTTGGAAATGGGCCTACTACCGTATATCCACCGGTCCAACACCCACCGATTCTCATGGGGAGAAGGGATGGGTCCAATGGGAGGCCAGGTTACAAGATATCTTTACTAACTGCTTTTTGAGATATAACTTAGTATAAGAGATATCTCCACTAACTGCTGAAATCCAACTTAACTTAGAAACACAATTTTTTGAAAGAAACTGAATATCGATAGAGATTCAGCGAAATGCTTATGTCCATGGGAGGCCACAAAAAGGAGAATGAATCGGGTCAGTCCAAATAGAAAAAGCTTGCTAAGCCTATTTGGTACGCCAAAATGTTTTGATGGACACGTGACATTGATCAAACCCCAAAATGTGGTGTCCTGTGGTTCTTTCCATCAACTGTCAAACAGATGTTTGTCGCTACTCACTTTGTCAAAATCCTTCACAAGATTAGCCTCGACTGAAGAATTATTCTCATACTCCGCCCATAGTTCTTTGATCTCTTCAGCTGCAAATAGCAACTATAGGGGTTAGTTTCAGGTTGATGAAATGAGCATGCAAGAAATTCAAGATAGCAAGGTATACAGTACCCCTCAGCCCTCCACCGAGAACTTCACACATTTCATTTAAAGCTGCCTGCTCTCTTCTGCTCTTTTCTTCTTTAGGCACACCATCAGATGGTGTTATATCTCCAACAATTGCTACAAAAGTCCATCATGCATCTTAAATTCCCAAACCACAATTCAACAAACCAAAAGATGCAGCTAATGTTTCCAAATTAAGATACCAAGGCAGGACCCAACAGATAAAAGTGGTGCAAACTAGCACTGTGCTCGCAGGTCCTTATGGGATCACTCTTAAAGAGATGACTGCATCACGCTTCAAAATTTGAAAAAGAAAAATTAAAATCTTGCAGTTGAAACAGTTAAAATAACTTCATCAATTATAAATGCATTACATCCGACTCTGAGGCTCTTGCAGACTCGCAAACTGCAGCTTAAATCAAGTAACGTTGATACTAGACTAAAGTGAAGAGTCGTCTCAACCAAAATCAAAGAGTAGAAAAGCATTGCAGCTAAAATACAACGTAATCCTAATGCCTCATGATGTCCAAACTGATTTAAAATAGTAAAACTGATGTGTTAAGGTAAATCTATCCTTGATACTGGCTGAACTTTGTCTCAAAAAGGTCAAGCATCAACCACAAAATCAAGATGCGAACATAGGAAATACTGCGCTTGCACAATTAAAAGCCTCCTACAACATCAACCCAGTAACCCACACTAGATACTTCCTAAAGCTTAACTCTCAAGTTAATAAACAACAGGTTAGAGAAAATACCCCAACCCAATCCCTCAGAACTCTTTAAAGAACCAAAAAAAGTCCATCTTTGTCATAGACCTTAATCTATCCATCTTCATCTTATCGAAATCAGTCTTGGAAGATAACAATTTTCAACATTGGATACGAAAAACAACATAAAATATAATAGATTCAAATAGATACCTTCCGCAATATCATGAACAATTGCCATCTTGATACATCTGTTTGAATTAAAACGAAGACAAAAATTAGTTAACTGACTTGGAATGCACATCAATAAATAATAGCAGTTATCTTTCCAGGTGATGACGTGTCAAGCCATGTAGGGTACAAAGTACCTACAATATCAACACTCGAAAAAGGGAAAAAAATTTGTTTGGTCTGGGAAAGGAAGAACGACGTCTGTTGTTAGAACAACAAGGAATGAAAGGGCAATAAAAATAAATTCAACTACGAGTCAAATATTTCCATAGCAAATGACTTTTAAAAAAGCATGTTTGTTTTCTCAAAAGACTAATACTGGAGCATGTTTGTTCACTTTTCTTGACACCGAAAAACTCAGGATAAGAGCAATTGTAGCAAAAACGATTTCAGTTTTCACAGAACATATAAGCAAATTCAATGTCATGGTACTTTTGAGGATAGTCTTAAAGAAAAAGGAGAGTAAGTCTTCATTAATTTGACAGTAGCTAACCTTTCCCTGTTCACACCAGGAAGGTCACTGACAATCAAAGCCATCAATGACATAAGATACATATGATCAGCAATAGACTCAGGACCCTTTATCCCATGATTGATCCATCCCTTCCGCTTTGTGGTCTGCAAAAAATGAGAGCGAGCGAGAGAGAGATCATTATAAGCTCACGTCTAATGGTAGATATAAAGAATTGAAAGACAAACGGAAGCAACATAACCAAAATTACCATACCTAAATGCAATTGTCAAACAAGAAAAAGAATACTACAACGATTGAAACATAGAAGGCACAAAACATTAAATGAAATCAGAGCAAAAGGAATCACGATTGAATTTCTCCGAAAAAGAAACAAGCAGTTCATACTTCGCTTCCCATTTCGAAAACTTTCAGGTACAAAGGTAAGTATTGTTTCAATTCAACCTCGTAATCAAGTCTCCCTTATATAATACTCTTACCATGAACCAATCAAAACCCATAATAGTTCAATTCTTATTACCCTCTACCCAAAGTCGAACTTATCCTTCAATGGCATATTGCATTTTGACTGAAAACGCAAAAAGCCACCAAATTTGATCGGATCACAACATCACAACCTTACTCACATAATCGGACCCTTGGCTCCAGCTCTCAATCCTTGAACTGCGCTCACGCTCTCAATCATCCCTCTCGCGAATTTTAGTAGCTTGGATTGAACTCACGCACGCGCACGCCTACTATGTGACTTAGATCACAACAAACCCAAATTTCTCCTCAAATTATGTGTCTCAGGTCACTCGCTTGACAGGTGGAGGAACATTACCCATGTAACCCACACTCTTTCAAAGAGTGGGTAATGTCTCTCCCAGCAGCGGACCTAATATTTTAATCAATCACAAGTGAGTTCAATCCAATGTTCACCCTAGGTAACAAAACCAAACTCAACACAACTACAACAAATGTCCGATCTCACCTAATCAATCGGGCCATAAAACAAGAAAGGCATACATTGAAACAAATCAACAGCAAATCAAATTAAATTAGTCGATCAGGCATGCAAATCAACAGCAAGTGCAATCAAACCCAATTGAGGTAAATGCAATGTTCACCCTACGGAACAAAATTGAATGCTAAATCTCTCAATTACAATCATGGGGGGCTCTAGTGTACGATGGTCTTAAATTCGTGAGTGAGTACATAATATAGCTCGACCAAATAAAATAAACAGGACCAATAAATTATTAAATTATCAACCAAAATAAATATTTTACGTTGTAGGTTTTGCTTACAAACTTTTTTATAACGTTTTTCATGTGAACCTAAACAAAATTTCTGCAGCCGCCTCCGGATACAACAAACGTCCAATCTCACCAACCCAATCCAGCCATTAAACCGGATCATTTTTTTGATAACTCAAGTGTTTGGGCCAAGTTACGTGTAGCTCGACTAATTTGGGACCAATCCCACCGCCCATTTGGGCGGGATAACAATTAAAGCCAAAGCAAGGCTCCTACACTCAATCATTGCAAATCAAATCTATAGATCAGGCATGCAAAATCAGCAGCAATTGCAACCAAACCCATTAGCGGAAATGGAAATTGATATTCACGATCCACTTTTTACTGGTAGCGCCCAACTCTGTTCATCAACTTCACGTTACAATTGGAGCGTCATCGGTAAAAAATAGTGCGCGAAAATCAGTTTCCACAGAAATTTATAAACAAACCTTGAGGCGATGGCACAGCGTGAGGAAATCGATGGCCGACGAAGACGACGAAGCTTCTGTGCAATCCGAGTGGGCCACGGACTTGGGTCCGGACCCGGATTCGAACCCGTCGACACTAAAGGCCCGTTCGGACCCACCCTGGCCCCGGACCGATACGAGCCTCGGGCTCGGAGGGTCATTGGTGAAGGGCAGGTTAGGCGAGGGCTGGTGGGATCGGTAAGGGAGGGAGCGGTGCAGCGGGAGGGAAGAGTGGGAGGAGAGGGAGAGAGAGGAGCTGTTTGCTGCCATTGCTAGAGAGAGAGAGAGAGAGAGAGAGAGAGAAATTTGTTGTTGTTTATGTATCTGGTTTGGGTTTCGTTTTGATTTTGTTTGGTGGGACGGGGCCGGAAATGGTGCGCCCGACGCGAGTTTTGGTCGTAAGAGGAGAGAAAAAGGGGTCTCTTTTCTTGGTCTCTGCCTCTCTGCTCTGGTCTCTAAATTCTCCGTTGCTTTTTGTGTATTTTTGTTTGGACTTTTTTTTAGGTTATATCCTTATAAAAAAACATTTGTAGTATTTGCGTTTTGAGTTTGTTATTGAATATGTTTAAAAATGCTTGGGTAAAAGTGATTTTTTTTTTTTAATTTTTCTCGTCGAGACGAATCAATAATTTTTAAAAAGTTTGGGACAGCTAACATATGACACAAAAATTAAATAAGAACAAAACAAGAAGAAAAAACCGCAAAAAGCTAAGAGAAACGAAGCTAAGGCTCTATTTTGGAACTTATGAGAAAGGGAGAAAAAGGAATAATAATAATAATAATAAAAGAAAGTGAAAATTTTGTGGAGGAAAATATACTGTGCTCAAAACACTAAGAACAAAGTTCCTCCATTCTAGGATTGTCCATTTTTTGACTTCTCAATATGCGAAATATTCATATATTTTGAAAACACTGAGAACAAAGTTTTGTGAAAATACCATGTTATCATTGTGCCTGAATTTGGAGTGGCAAGTGTGATTGAAATGGAAGGACAATTTTGAATTTTCAAAATACCGGAGGTCGGGGCACACTCGATGCATGTGCAAGTCAAATATTGTACCTACATTTTATATGTTTTCGAGTGCCGGTAATTTTATGTTTGTTCATGACTCATGCTCCTATTAATTTCTATTATAAAGTGAAGACTACAATGTTGATTGTCAGAATAGATTATTATTATATATATAGAAGGCGTGGCACACGAGATGTTTGTGGAAGTGATCAAACAAACATATCCTTATATGATTTAATGATTAACCAAAATAATGGCACCTACAACAAATCAACAATGTTCAAGCTCTTCAAGACGGCGTCAGCACAAAACAAAATATATAAAGCGAGAACTAATAACAACAAATTAAGAGTTGGAGACCAAAAATTAAACATTAGATATGGCAGAACCTTATTAGCGAAGAGTGAAACATGTAGTTTCCTAGTAGATTTCATGGCATTTGATTTCATAGATTTTTATTTGGCGCTTACTTAACAACTTCTTTCTCAACAGCTGCTAATCGGCTCTGAATTGGTGATGGAAAATCAAGAATTGAGTGTTGGAAATGAGACTTGATTAATGGGCTATATATGATCATAGATTCTTGAAGACTACAACCAATTTTGGAGAAAACAGTCTCAGAGAAGAGAGGACGAGGAGGAAAGCAACTTTGTTTTGCCTAAAAATGCCATTCTGAGAAGGAGACGTGGGTGTGTGAACAGTTGGGTTTGGGGTGGTAATTTTACAATGTCACCCCTACAGTTCATTCCACAGTGAAACGAAGATTTAAAATTCTTTTTTTGTTTTGGGCATTTGTGGAAGTCACAATTGTGACACAGCTTCAAAAAGGAGAGACATTAAGTTGTGGTCTCCAGTTATATATTAAAATAGATATTAAAATAGATAATTAGATATTATGGGCCCACTTGATAATCAAATCGAATCATTTTACAAAGTTCGATGAGAAACTTGAGAACTTGACTATGCAAAAAATCCAATTAATCGAATTTCGACTGAACACATAATTGTTCATATTTATCATGAAATAATGGATTCCAATCCAGTGCATTAGTCTTTTCTTTAAAAAAAAAAAACGATAAAGATGTTCTAAAGCTATATCGCCTTGTTCAAGCGGTCGTGTAGCTTTCCTTTGAGAGCAAGAGGTCTTGGGTTTGACTCCTATGAAGAGAAGGCCACCCCTTGTGACACAAGACTTGTGTTAATCACTAACAACTAGTAACATGTAGCTCATACCAGGAAAAAGAGAAAGAAAACTATTTTAATCATCAAAGTAGGGAATGAATCCCAAACATGGTGTGTTTCGCTAATTAAAATAAGTATTTATTTTTAGAATTAAAAGTCATATATTTTGAGAGTATGACATTTCTCGTAAAATGAAATATAATTACTTAAAAAATACTCCCTCCGTCTTAATTATATTGTCCCTTGTCCTATCGTAACCGGCTAAAAAAACTAATTATAACTTTTAATTGATAATACCGATTATATGCAATATGGATCTTATTCGATAGATCTCAACGAGCTTTTTTAAACTGTGTTTTTAAAATCACCTAAAACATTATAGATTGTAAGATATAATCAATTGAAAAATGACACGTACAGACTCCCAAAAGGAATAAAAGAATTGAAACAGAAGGAAGAACTTTAGCAGAACGGGGAATTGGACCCGTTTCCTTCTAAGCCAATGGGTCTGGCAACTCCCGAGTTGGTCGGCAATGAGAAAAAAGTTGGTGGAACCAAGGCTGCTTCTTTTATTGTGCTAGCCCTAGCGACTAGCTAAGTATATAGGGCCTATTTGGACGGGGTATTGTGAATGGGAATTGTGATATTCTCTAGTTCTTGGATTCAGCCTTAAAATCTCGTTTGGAAAGTAAAATGGATGGGGTATTAGCTAAGCCCTGAATTATATTGTACCCCCTAATATGAGGAGGTTTTGGGGTGTTATTATATAATACCCCCGGATAATATCCTTTCTCCCTTCCATTTCAACTACAAAACAATCTTATTTCTTCATTCTGTCCCTCATTCAAACCAAATATTATTTAATCCCGTCGTCACATCAACGTGAACCCATCCTTCGTACATAATACTCCTACTAAAGATGACCAAGAGAAAAAGAGCTGAAATTTCAATTCCCGAAGAGATCGTCTTCTTGTTGCTCAAAGAATTCCCTGCGAAATCTCTACTCCGATTCAAGTGCGTTTCCAGTCTCTGGTGTTCCACAATCGATGACCCATTCTTCATCGCCTCTCACCACACTTGATCTCATACTCAACCGGGCGAGACCACCATTCTTTTTGCGCAACAAAATCCTAATAGCAGGTATACATTGTGCAAGGTCTAACCGTGCTCACCGGAATTTTCAATTTGTGCGCGACTTGTTATTGTCCAACTATCCTTCCGGCTTTTTTCAATCCGTGAACGGCTTGGTATTGGTGGGTGAGGGTGACGTCGTTTGGAACCCAACCACAAAGAGAAATAATAACTCTTCCTCCCACACCGATAACCTTGGGTGATCCAGTAGTTCCCAGGTTCTCGTTTTTAGGGTATACTCCTTCCACCAAGGAATCTAAAGTATTGAGCATTGTCCAAACTCGAGAAATAAATAAGGTAGCTCAGTGCTACATTTTGACACTTCGCACCAGTCAATGGTGAAAGATCGATTCTGTTCCAGGAAAGCTAATTGTACCCTTGATTCAAAGGTCTTTTTTCGTTAATGGAACTATCTATTGCTGGGTGCCAAATTGTGGGCTTGTGGCATTTGATGTTGCAAATGAGAGTTTCAAATGCATTGCCGCGCCTCATGCAACAGAAGTGGGATGTACAGTACTACCAGTGGGGCAGAGTGTGGCTTTGATTTTCATAAATCTAAAGGTCGATAACCTTTTGATATTAGATGACGCGGGAAATTGGAAAAACGAGACGATCATCATTCCAGATAAGTATAAGGAGAGAAATTCTGGTCCGTGCGCTCTTTGCGTGTATTTGTCGTCTTTTTCTGAGTCTATTCATACAGGTTTTAGTAAGTTGGCCTTCAAGGACTGCATCAAATTGTTTTATTACAACGTTGAAAGAAAAAGTTGGAAGAAGGTTCGTTGCAGTGGCCTCCAAACAATACTTTATGGCAACACCTCGTTCACTATGATACGTCATTTGTAGACTATTTGCGTGAAGGCAGATACTCTATGGATTAAATGGATATACATGTTTATTTTGAGGAATCAGAGTGTATGGAGGGTAAAAATTCTTCAGGAGGCTTCTTGGACTGTTAGAAAACTTCTCAAACTTAGGGATGAGATTCAACCTTGGATCAAATACAATATCGGCGATGGTAATGCTACGTATCTTTGGGTTGACAATTGGCATAATTTGGGTCCTCTTTACAAACGTTTGGTGATTCTGGGGACTTCCATGTGGGCCGGCCGTTATCTGCTAAGGTTTCTTCAATCATTCATAATGATGCTTGGCAGTGGCCTAGACCAAGGAGTGCTATTACCAGGGAGATTGTATCAAACTCTGATCCTTCTTTGATCCCTAATGTCTCAGTTCCTGATTCTGTGCGATGGACTTTGTGTAAATCTGGAGAATATAGTGCAAAATCAGCATGGCAGGGAATGAGGCAAGTCTTCCCTTTGGTCCCATGGGCTAAGTGTATCTGGTTCTCCCACCATGTGCCACGTTGGGCTTTTATTGAGTGGCTGGCGTTTTTAGGTAGACTTTCCACTAAAGATAGACTTTATAGCTGGAGAGTGATTAGTGATCAAAGATGTGTGCTCTGTCAGGTTGAAAACGATTCGCATGGACACTTATTCTTTGCTTGTACATATTCTAGTGCGGTGTGGGATACACTATTACAAAGGAACATTATATTTAGACAGAGTGCTACTCTTGCAGACGAGATGGCTTGGGCTGTCAATCATAGAGCTGGCAAGTCGTGCTTATGCACAGTGTACAAACTTTCTTTGGCTGCCTCCATTTACTGGATTTGGAGAGAGAGGAACAAGAGGATTTTTCAGGGGCAAGGGGCCTCTGCTTCGAGTCTGAGTTCTCTGATCATCGACGAGATTAGAGCTTGCTTGTGTTCATGGCGAGGTGTGAAGCCTTGTGATACTACGCGTTTGGTAGCTAGGACATGGTGTCTTAGCTCTCGTTTTTTTGATCAAATGTAACGTCTTGATCCTTATTTTGTATTTCTTCCGGGCATATAGGTGGCTGTTAGGTTGTGCCTGGTTCTCCTTTTTGTAATCCTGGGTCTTTCCCATGGTTTTTAGTTTGTTTGCTTTATAAAATGGTTTAATTACCCAAAAAAAAAACACCTCGTTCACTAAACACGTCGAATGCTTGTTCAAGTTGAAGTGAGAATAACATTTTCAGTTTTTTTGTCAATTCAAGAGGCAGGCATATTGAGTAATTTCTATGATTTGTATTTGAAATTTGAAGGCATATTTAGAAGTTTATGGTAGTGAGAATAATATCTCAGGTTAATTCGATTCTCAGATGGTGCAAGCATTCAAGCATGTTCTTGATTGAATCCTAAGTCGCATGATTTGTGTGCAGTTGCGCGAATATGAAAGCGTGTTTGAAATACATCCCTAACTACTAAAATCAGTGATCAATATTATTCTTTCCTTCCCACGAAAGACCAAATAGCCCCGCAGTCCTTTATCGTCGAACTATCGATATAAAGGTCGAACCAAGCTTAGCATCCACATTAGGATCTCTACCTGCCCCATTTAGTTAAACAAGAGAGGAAACTTCATATATAGGTGTTTGGCTCGAAAACGGGCTCAAGGACTGAGCGGGCGTGCCAGGACTTGTCGCGTACCAACGTAAAGGACTGGGCGTCCCTTTTCTGACTTCTAGATCTGTGCGGGCGATAGTGCTGCAAACCTAAGGGCTAGATTGCAGTTTGGTTCGTGGCTTGCCACAACGAAGTGGACTTAATAATTTCCTAACCGTGTAGGAAAAGAAATAACAACGTAGAATTACTTTACTATGTCGGAATAATAAAGCAGGAGGTGAGAGAGAGATATGAATAACTTTATTATGTTTCGTAATAATAAAGTTGGGATACAAGAGAGATAGAAGCTCGAGTTATTTGGTGAAATAATCGAGTGTAGGTGAGAAAATAGAGATAATTGCTTCGCAGGGAAGGCTTTTGGTTTGTAAGCGTTGAGCTTGATTGGTGTGTGAACCCCTATTCCTTCTCTTGAACTTGTATTTATAGGCATGGTACTCTACGGTTTTGCATGTGGTGAATTTCCCGCCTAGCTCCTCTTTGTGCCACGTGTCCCATGTAACTTCTGAATCATGTTGTCATGGGTAGTTAATATATGCAAAGCATATATTAACACATGTTTTTTCCTGTTCGTGGGAAGTAACCGAAGACACCATGGACCAATGCTTCCTCCACGGCCTGCCATGTGTCCTGAGGTCCCACAAAGTCAAATGCTCCCTCAGCCTTCCTCGGTCGTGGGCAGTTAGCGAAAATAATGGGCCACTTCATCCCCTCATTTTGTGGGTTACTAGCAACCACTAGCCATTTGACTCGGTCAAATGGCTTTTGCCAGGTAACAAGCATTTCTTCTCCTTCCTTTTTCTCATGGGCCATTTGGGTAGTGAGCCATTTAATCAAATTAAATGGCCTGTTAATGCAATCAGCCCAAACCAACACTTAACAGACTTAAATAAGCCATGGGCCAACCGAATTCCTCTTGCAAACAGGCCCAAAGCTCTAAAACTCGAACTAAAATAAATTGGGCCCAAGTAACATGGGTTTGGCCCAATAATTTTAGTCCAACAGACCTTCAATTCGTGGCCCAACTTAATTGAATATTCGTCCAACGCTTGCCCAGGACTGGGTGCCAAAAACGGGTGTAAACAATGCCCCCCCATGCCTTGATCTTGTTCAAGATCCAGGCGTGTAAATAGGATAGAGTATAGTTTTTGGCAAACCAAACGAGTCCTTATCATAGGGTTTGGAACCAAAAAGAGAATTAGGCTTAAATTTAGTCTAAAACCTTTTTAAATCCTCATATATTTTAAAGAGTTAATCAGGCTTAACCTGGGCCTAACAACTTTTTAAAACCTAACGTATATCTTTGATTGGATTCGGACTCTTCAACTTTTGAATTGATCCAATCCAGCAGTTTAGGGATAAAAATCCCACCGAAGAGTCCTTTCAACGGCAACAATTATCACCCTTTTTAGGCCTAGGGGACACGTGTCATTGCCCCAGGCCCTGCATTGGCTGCCATGCAGCCTTTCAAGTCGTCAGTGCTTCCCCAAGTCAATCAAGAGTCCAACTCTTGGGTTGCTCTTCAAATTTGATCCAAGAGAGAGAGAGAGAGAGAGAGAGAGAGAGAGAAAGCCAACGGCGCCCAAAAAATCTCTTATCGCTCCTCATTAAAGCCCCAATCTTGAACCCCTATTCTCT
The DNA here is from genome assembly GCA_025413875.1 of Rhododendron molle. Lineage (NCBI taxonomy): Eukaryota > Viridiplantae > Streptophyta > Magnoliopsida > Ericales > Ericaceae > Rhododendron > Rhododendron molle. The sequence goes on from CM046396.1 coordinate 33,419,083, forward strand.
CTCTACATCTTCTTTGCCTCCTCTCCTCTTATACGAACGAAACCCAGAAAAAACCCTAATCTGCCATTGTTCCGTCATCAAGCTTCTTGAACCCCAGAAGAAATGGCCACCCACAGAGCCCATGCTCCTCCTCCAAACCCTAATAGTCTCGCCATCCAGATAAAGAAGATCCTGGACGAAGAACACATAGCAATCACCCACAACGTCCTGGTGGTCGCCAACTCCGACCGTGTAGGTCACGGCCCCGCCTTCCAATTGGGGTTTCCCTCTCAGCTCGCTCCCACATACCCATTGGCAGAGGAGGCACTCCCTTTCGAGTCTCCATGCCTTGATTGGCATAAGTTCACCACTGACATCCCCAATCGCCTTTAGCATCGACCAGACGCCAAATACGTGGAGTGGCTCGATCGAATATTGGAGGCCAAAGGAGATCTATGGAGACAGATTGGAATCAGGGACGCCATCCTACTCAGTCGCTCCCTGATCGATATGGACAAGAATCTCTTCCTCGCCGCTTCCCAGTTCTGGTCCGTGACTACCAACTCCTTCCACTTCAAGGTAGGTCTAATGAGTCCCACTTTTCAAGACCTTGCCTTCCTGACAGGCCTCCGTCCCCATGGGATCGAGGCCAATTACTTTCTGTCTCAGAAGACTCCCTATTTCGAGTATAAGGAACCCCTGTCCTTCGCCCTCTTTATCAACCATTATGCCAAAAAGGGCCTAGTAGAGGATAGCGAGCACGTTGCCTTCCTCCTCTATTGGCTAAACAAATTCATCTTCTGTGTCTCAGCCAATAGGGTGACAAAAGACTTCATGGATCTGGCCTGTGCCCTAGCTTCAGGACAGAAGCTGGCAATAGGCCCTTTGGTCTTGGCTCATCTCTACCGCGGGATGAAGGAGCTCATCAGCAACAAGTTCATATTTGCCCTAGGTCCTTTGTGGATCATGCCCCTGTGGCTGTGGTCTTACTTCCCCAAACTAGCTCCACCAATGCACAAGAACCCGGAACACACCTGCTATGGACTCCACTATGCTGGCATTCGTGGCCCTAGGTACGCCTTTGGTACCTATTTCAAATTCTTCTACCACGAGCTCACGAACATGGGCAAGAACTGGATGCCCTTCACTCGAGACACCGTGCCATGGTGGCTGAAGCAAAGCGCATCAGACCCTGGGGATGACTACGACGAGCACATGGAGATCTGGACAAGCTTCCTGATCTCAAGGGACCTGATGTATGGCATGGCCTATACCCCAACGAACTACAAGTGCGGGGTCGAGTATTATAACGCAGCCCAGTTCGCCAGGCAATTTGGCCTGTGTCAACTCACTCCCGTTCCTCCATACCAATCTTTGAATGTGGACTTCACTGACAGGCCTGTGATCCAACCCAGGGACCTAGAAAGGGTCAGAAATGTTCTACCTGAGCGTAGGAAAGACTTCGCCCTTGACACCTTTGTTGAGCGTATCGAGAAGGGCGCCAAGTTTGACAGCTGGTGGGGAGGCTACACCAAGATGCACTTCTCCAAGTCCTATCTGGATGTACTGACTACGATTCTGCCCAATCCTACTGAAGCCTTTGAGCCTGGTGTCCATATGCCTCTGCAACAAATTAGTCCTTCCCCTTCCCAGAGCACGAAACGAAAAGGTAGCCTAAAGGCCTTCATTTATTACTTCTGTTTTAGGCCTCCGAAGTTTGAACTGAACTTCTTTTCTGCTGGTAAGTCTGAGTAATGTCCTCAAGGATGCTCCTCCAGCTCCCTCAGCTACTCAAAGATCGAAAAGGGTGAAGACGACTGCCCAACGGCAATGGCCAAAGGTATAAACCCCTTAGCCCTCCATTCAGTCCTTCAGGATAAGGTAATAACGCCCCTGTTTTTCTCTGCAGGCCTCTGAAACGGCGGTAGCTGGTAGGACCAAAAGTAGTGCCAAAACCAGCTCGCCTGAGACTGATCCTTCCGAGAAGGTCTGGGCTATTCTCACTCCTTCTACTCAATTCTTCAGACCTCATCCAAATGTCCTATTAACCTCACCTTTGCAGGCCACCTCCAAGGTCCAAGAAGAACAAACAGAAGGGCAAGCTGAATCCGCCCCGTCGAGGAAGAAAAGGCTGCAGAAGAAGGCTTCCACCCCAACTGGCTCTGAGAAAACCGAATCCGCCACGGAGCACAACCCAATTGTAAGGATGTACAGTGACACAAACTTCCCAGCATTCATGGTCCCATATTATTATCAATTCCCCCTTGTTTTCAATCCTCAGGAACTTGACGCATACCTGAAAGAGGAGATCATCGAGGATGAAGTTGAAATTCACGACAAAGGGTTGGACCACATCGAAACAGAGCCTGAACACGAGGCCTCGTCTAGGACTCCAGAGAAGCGTGGATCTCCAGCCATACATTCCCTTCCACCACTTGACCCGCCCGTTGAGCAAGAGTTCGTGCATATACCGGAAGAAGAAGAAGATGATGAAGATCTGGATTCCCTGTTCAAATCAGCCCAGGACTTGATGAAGGCGGCCACCTCTGGCACTTCAGGCAACGGACTTGGCTCTAGCTTCCAATCCCAGTTCACTTCAGAGGAGGTCAATGAAGCCAAAAACAGCCCTTAGGATGGCTTTTCTCCAGAATTTCCAAGCCATTGTCCACCCAGCTAGGGCCTCCAACGTCAGAAAGGCCATGGACGTACTGGTGAAGTCCCAAGCTTTGGGACCAGATGATACCTCCCTCCAATATTTCCACAAGGAATTCCCCAACAAGGTCAAAACTCATGACGCCTCCACTCAAGATCTGAACAAAGTGCACGCCAAGCTATCAGAGTTGGAGGCGGTTGACATGGAGATCACCAGGTTCAGCACTGAATGGACTCGACTAAAGGAGGACATCAAAGTCAATGCAGACAACATCACCGCCACCTCTGAAGAAATCCAAGAGCTAAAGGAAAGCTGGCAGGAGCTGAAGGTCGTCTGGCAGATCTTCAGAAGGAGTCCAAGACGTTGGCGAAGCAACATGAAGACCTGAAGGTTGGGTCCAAGAGCCAGAAGATGAAGTTGAATCTCCTAATTGAAGAAGTTCCATATCTCCGTAGGAAGCGGGAGACGCTCGAAGCCCAACTTACAAGCCTCGGCACCTCGTGGGAAAATCTGAAAGCAAGTCTTGAAGGCCTTCTATAGGTCTTGTCTTCCAAAACTCTAACTTCTAAACTTTCTCTTCTTGGTCTGTAATAAGTTTTGTTCTGCCTGGCCTGGAACTTTCCCTTAAATGGCCAAAGGCAATGGTTTGGTATGGTTTGGGATGTTGATTTTTGTGGCCTGAACCTGAGGCCTTTCATGGTTTTTGAATAGTAGGTACCTTGGCCTCCGTTCAGGCCTTGCTGACATGCATTTTATGACTTGTTTACTTGATTTTCTCCAAAGTCTCTCATTTCCCACATAGTAGGGTAATGATGCTTTAGGTACTTACCATTTGTTAAATGTTGAAACAAACCACCATTAAGTCCATAAGATGATAGACGTTACCTCTAAGGACTTTGGCTATCTGGTACGGACCCTCCCAGGTTGGAGACCATTTACCATACCTTGAATTCTTTTCCCCTAAGGGAAAGACAGCCTTCCAGACCAAATCCCCTTCAGAGAAGCTCTTTTTCCTTACACGTTTGTCATAGGACCTGACCACCCTTCTCTTCTGGACCAACATGTGATCAAGGGCTGGGAGCCTAACCTCATCTAGGTCCTCAAGCTCTATTAGCATGGCCTCGGTATAATCTGCAGGAGTGAGGCCATGTTGATATGCAGTCCTTGCTGATTTTACTGCCACCTCCATTGGTAGGACCGGATCATGTCCATATACCAACATAAAAGGAGTTATATTGGTAGCTTCTTTCTTTGAGGTTCTGTAGGCCCATAAGACCTCAGAAAGTAATTCATGCCAAGCCCTTGGGTTATCCTCCACCATTTTCTCAATAATGTTGACCAGAGTCCTATTAGTGGACTCGGCCTGACCATTCCCTTGTGCATAATAAGGAGTGGAATTGGACACGATGATGCTTTGCTAAGCTGCAAAGTTAACCACCTGCTCTCCTATGAAAGCATGATTCTCAGAAGAAGGAGGATAGATCTTACCAATTACGTCCAGAGCCCAGCCCCTAAATGGCCAAGGTTTGACTACAGCATGATAGTTGGCTGCAGGGACACGCTGAATTGGGCCATGGGCTTGACAGGGCTGACATCCTTTAGAGAAACGAATACAATCCTCTAAGATGGTTGGCCAGTAATAACCATGTCTTCTGATTAGCCATCTCATCTTTATCCCAAATTGATGGGCTCCACAGACTCCTTCATGGACTTCATTCATGACCCTCATGGCCTCAGGGAGTCCTAGACACCTCAAAAGCAAGTCGTCCTTAGGGCTTTTCTTGTATAACTCATCTCCCACAAGGATATACTTGATGGCTCTCCTTCTTACCTTCTTAGAGGCTCTAAAATGGGGCATTTTGAGGAAAGAAATGATAGGTGTACGCCAATCATTCTCGGGCTCGTCATCTGACTCTTCCCCTGTGAGGTCTGAAGTAAATACCTCCAGTCCTAGACCTCTTCTCCTAACAGACAGCAACAATCTCTTCTGGACTGTGATAATCTTGTGAATTGTTTCTGGAGCTAGCTTTAGGCCTGTCGAGGCCTGAGCCAGGCTATTGGCTTCAGCGTTCATACTCCTTGGGACGTGTTTGACAGTGACATCATCAAAATCTTGCAATAATTGCATGGCTGCCATATACTAAGGCGCTAAGTCCTCACTATAGCATTTGAATGTTCCTGCCAAGTGGTTAATCACGAGGTTCGAATCCCCAATGACTCTCACGTTCCTGGCCTCTAGATCCCTAAGGATTTCAAGGCCTATAACCACTGCTTCGTACTCAGCTTGATTATTAGTACATGGAAAATCAAATTGAAAGGACAATTCGGTCCTCAGGCCTTGAGGGGAGATAATAATTACTCCACAACCTGAGACCTCCTAAGTCCTCGAACCATCAAAGAGTAATGTCCAAGGAGTAAGTGATATTTCAAGGGCGCTCAGTCCTGGGTCAGATTTGTCACTGATGTCTAAGCATGGGTGATTAGCAAGGAAGTTTGCCAAGGCCTGGCCCTTCACAGCTTTCTGAGGAATGTACTGAAAACTAAATTCCATTAGAGCTAAAGACCATTTGCCAATTCGGCCTCTCATGATGGGCCGAGACAGTAAGTACTTAACTAGGTCTGTTTTACTCATGATGTAAACCAAAACAGGAAGCATATAGTGCCTTAACTTTATTGCTGAAAAGTACAAGGCAAGACAAATCTTCTCAATAGGACTGTATCTCCGTTCATATGGAGTCAGTAACCTACTTAAATAATACACTGCCTGTTCCTTCCCTTGAGCGCTGTCTTGAGCTAGAAGGGCTCCAACAGAGCCCTCAGCAGCTGAGATGTATAGCTTCAAAGGCTTGTTCTTGATGGGAGGCATAAGGACTGGAGCTTGAGCTAAATAGCCTTTGATCTCATCAAAGGCCTTCTGATGGTTTGCCTCCCACACAAAAGTGTCTTGATCCTTCAGCCTCAAGAGTTGAGAAAAGACCTGGACCTTTCCTGCTAGGTTTGAGATGAACCTTCTCAAGAAGTTGAATGAACCCAAGAGCTTCTGCAACTCCCTCTTGGTGGTAGGCGGTTTTGCTACCATGATTGCTTTGGCCTTGTTCTTGTCAATCTTAATCCCTCGGTTGTGAACCAAAAATCCAAGGAATTTGCCCGCGGAGACTCCAAAGGCACACTTCAAGGGGTTCACTTTTAAATCGAACTGTTGCATCCTTAAAAATGACCTCCTCAAGTGTTCCAAATGTTCGTCGTAGGACTGAGACTTGACCACGATGTCATCGATGTAGATTTCCATGAAGCGACCAATGAAATCATGAAAAATGGCGTTCATTGCACGTTGGAATCTAGCACTAGCATTCTTTAGGCCGAAGGGCATTACGACCCACTCGAAGGTTCCTAGTGCTCCAGGACACCTAAGAGCGGTCTTAGCCGTATCGGCCTCATCGATGGAGATCTGATTGTAGCCAGAGTGTCCGTCCATGAAGGACAGGACCTTGTGACCAGAAGCTCCGTCCACTAACTGATCTGCAACCGGCATGGGATATTCGTCCTTTGGAGATGCCAGATTCAAATTCCTAAAGTCCACGCATACTCTGACCTTGCCATTCTTCTTAAGGACTGGCACAATGTTAGAGAGCCAAGTAACATACTTGGCTGTGCGTATGAACCCAGCGTTGAAGAGGCGTTCGATTTCGGCCTTGACTTGCAAATAGACCTCGTTAGACATCCTCCTTGGTGGTTGCTTAAAAGGTTTGAACCCTGGTTGAATGGGCAACTTGTGCTCAACTAGGTCTCTGGACAGACCGGGAAGCTCCTCATAGGTCCAAGCAAAGCAGGACTTGAACTCCTTTAAGAGCTGGATGAACTTCTCCTTGACGTCCTCTGGTAGGAGTTGGCTAATATACACAGGTCTGGGGTTTTCTGCATCTCCCAGATTAACTTCTTCCAGAGGATCTTGCACGTCAGCCCTAAGATCATCCAACTTGGCTGGAGCTGCCTCAAGGTCCTCCAAGCAGATTTCGTCCAGAACCAGATTGTCACCTTCATTGATCACTTCAGCCGCACAGACCGAGTGATCTGCCTCTGATTCTTGACTTCCCATTAGCCTCCTTTCAAGCAGGTAGGCCTCGAACTTTGACAGCGTGGCCTGGAGGGCCACACTCTTCTCCTTTTTTGAAGGGTGTACTGACATTGGGAAGGGCGTTTGAATGTAGTCGTAATTAGCTTGCTGGATTCTATGATTATAGGACCGATTAGCTCCTGAAAAAGTGCTTTCACTTCTTGGACCGACTTGTTACCGCATACAGGGGCAACCTTGTGGCGGCCATACTTATCCAGGCTTGCCACTTTTAAGGGACCAACCCCTTCGTCATATAAATGGGCCTCAGCGTGATTAGTAGAGGCCTGAAAAGGTCTACGGTCATCCCATACCACCTCCACATCATCTTGGTTCCAGAAAATAAGGCACTGGTGAAGGGTTGAGGGGACAGCCAGGCAGGAGTGGATCCAATCTCTCCCCAGCAGAACGTTAAAGGAATAGTGGGAATTAACAACAAAGAAAGGTGTTGTTAAGGTCTTGGATCCTACCGTCAAGTTCATGATCAGGATACCTTGACAAGCTGTCTCCTTTCCCGTGAAGTCAGTCAAGGTGGACGCGCAGGAGACCAGGTCTTGATCCGTCTTCCCAAGCTTTTGCATCATGAACCTGGGCATAAGGTTTGTCGCAGACCTATTGTCCACGAGGATACGATTGACTGGCATCCCATCAAGACAGCCAGCCACATACAAGGGCTTAATGTGCTTGTTCATGGCAGGGCCGGGCCTCTCAAAGATCACGCTAGCAGCCCGGTCCTCGGTCTTTCCTTCAGTCTCATCCTTCAACACAATCACTGATGGTCCACTCATCCCTACGGAGGAGGACTCGTTCAAGATCTCTGCCGTCTGCCCCATTTCCGCAAAGTCTCCTTCCAAGGCCGTTGGAGCATCATCATTAGCTTGTAGATCTGCGGGCAAGATCACCACCATGTTGCACTGCATATTAGGACCCCGTCCAGGCCTAAACTCCTTGGCCTGAGGGTTTAACTTGGATTTGCCCCCGGAGTCCAAAGCACTCGGTCTAGGGGCCTTTTTCGTGAGCAAAGTCACTTGTCTCGGAGAAGGCTCAATCCTAGCCTCCTCTAACGTCTTCTCCAAGAGAGGTTGTCTCTTGGGCTCGGAAACTTGTTTTGGAAGCGTCTTGGTAACCGCCTCCTTGTACGTCTTCCCCGCAGGGACTTGTTTCCTTGGTATAGCCCTTGGAGGAGGTTCAATGACAGCCTCTTCCAAAGTCCTTTCCAAAGGTTTGTAAACTCTCTTTGCCTTAGGTTGTTCAATCCTGGGCTCTTCCGCCAGGACCTCAGCCTTTATCTGCACCTTAACACTCTCGTCACCTTCCACCATTGGGTCGCCCAGTGCATCTATCTCCTCTGCAGCCTTTCTGGCCGCCTGCCTAAACCATTGGCGGCGCCTTTTCTGAGATCTGGACAAAGGTGGAGGTGGAGAAGGAAACTTGGGGTGCTCAACCCTGTGCCACTCATTTGGAGGAGTGACAGGGGGTCTCACAGCCCTAGGTCTACCCTCAGAGGGAGCAGTTATCTTCAAGTTGTTGAGCTCATCTTCAACCTCCACCAAACCTGGCTGGATCCGGTTGAAAACCGATTCACGGGCCATCCTCCTTCCCTTAGGTCTGTGTGGCTCCTCAGTCCTTCACACGATGACGCTCTTTAGGGTTGACTTGCTAGGGCTGGCGTGGTGTCCACACTCTGCACACACCAAAGAGCAAGCTGGCCTTCCCGGCTTCTTCACCCCTGTAGGTCTGGACCACCAGGAATTCTGCCTTTCAAACCTCATGACCCTCTCAGTCCTGAAATCCCTCTCATCATAATAGGGATCCCAGTACCTATCCGGGCTGGACTTGTGGGCTTCTCTGGAAGGTGCTCCCAAACTGATCTTTTGCCTGGGAGTAGTCCTAGGCAAGCCTTTCACGTTGACAGAAACCATGTTTGTGCTCAGCCCTGAGGGGAATGGATTGCCATCTACCCCCATGGGCTGCTTCTCCTTTTCCGGGAATTTGAACTCCCTCCGCTCGATCTTGTCCTGGATATCGTTTCGAAAAACTATACAATTATTCGTTGAATGACTCCAGGAGTTGTGATACTTGCAATATTCTTTGCCCCTCAGCTCTTCCGCGGTCGGAATCTTGTGACCAAAGGGCAGTCTGAGCAGCTTGTCAGCAAGGAGGTGATCAAAGATAGCCTCAGCCCTGCCAACGTCGAAGGTATAGGCCCTGGTTGGCCTATTGGGAGTATTCTGGATGGGCTGCTTTGTCGGTTCCATCTTAACAAAGGCCTTACAGACGTAAGGTTTCTTGTTGATGATCTCCGCTACGGCCACGTCTGGATCTGCCTCTGCTTCCACTGCAGCCACCTCGTAGTTGGGGTCGCGGTAGTACGTCTCTTTGGAGGCCGTCTTCCTGTCCTGCTCCTCCGCCAAGAGCCTCTCGTAGTGAGAGGCCTTAGCAGACAACTCGAACAGATCTCTGAACTCCGTTCCATAGAACTTCTTCTTCATTTCAAAGCTCAGGCCGTTTAGTGCTATGCGCACATATTCGGCCTCTGGAAGAGCAATCTTACACTTGAACCGAGCCGTCTTGAAACGTAGCAGATAGGACTCCACAGACTCTAGATGGGTCTGACAATAGCATGAGAGGCCTGCCGGCGTCACCTCTGGTTCTACCCTGTAGAACTGCTGATGGAACATCTCCTCCAACTGGGTGCATGGAGTTTGGTGGGAGGTTGATGTACCATGTAAAGGCTGTCCCAGTAAGAGAATTGGGAAAAAGCCTCAACTTCAGAGCGTCGGTAGTTCCGGCTTCTCCACACGGAACTTGGAACCTAGCAATGTGTTCCACCGTGGACTGTACGCTTTCTCCGTTGAAGGTCTGGAATTCTGGAACTCTATAGCCCTTCGGGAAAGGTGTGTTGTCCACCTGCTTAGTATGAGACTTCCTGTACATTGGCCTTCCCAAAGGTCTGAAGCCAGGTCCTAATTGCTCCTGGAGCAAGTTAAGGACTTGGTCCCGTCCTATGAGCATGTTGGGCGGGGGAGGCGGCGGTTGGGGCGCCTCTTGTGCCGGTTGATCCTGGGCAGGACTTGCCCCCCGAGTATCAGAGCTTTGAAGGGTGTGAGTGACTCCTCTGTCCTTTCCAGAGCTCTGGCCTCCTTGCAGAGGCCTTTTGTCCGTCTTGTCAGGTCTGGGCTGGTCGTCTGCCAGAACAAACCTTTGTTCGTTGTTCACTGGAGGCGTCGAGGCTCCTCCGATTACGATTCCCTTTTCCTTATGCCCCCCGGGTTCAGGGCTATTGGAAGAAGTTGCATGGTAGAATGTTTGAGGAGGGGGCGGTCCCCCTAGTAGGCCAGTTTGGTCTTGACCGTTGCCGAAAACCCCAAACTGTGGAAAGCCCTGCTGCTGAGGAGCGAGCGGTAGCCTCTCTGTGAGCGCTGCAGTCATTTTGTGGATTGCTATGGTCAGAGGTTCCAAGGACTGAGAGAACGACTGGGAGATGGACTGGTTGATGTCACGGGAGATCTCGCGTCTTGCCAAAAACATATAATTTTTGACACTGTCAGTAGCGTCGTGAAGCTCTTGAGCGCTGACTGGAGGGTCAGGCTCCTGGAGTAATGGCACGTCGACTGCCACTCCCTCAGGACTCTGAGGTGGATCCGGGATGGGTGGATTCGATTGCTGCTGTTGTTGTTGCGCCTTCTTGACCATGATAAAATCCTTAGACGATTAGGGTCCCACCGGGTGTGCTAAAAAGTTGTTGCGCCTTCTTGACCATGATGAAACCCTTAGACGATTAGTGTCCCACCGGGCATGCCAAAAAGTTGTTTGGCTCCAAAACGGGCTCAAGGATTGAGCGGGCGTGCCAGAACTTGTTGCGTACCAACGTAAAGGACCGGGCATCCCTTTTCTGATTTCTAGATCTGTGCGGGCGATAGTGCTGCAAACCTAAGGGCTAGATTGCAGTTTGGTTCGTAGCTTGCCACAACGAAGTGGACTTAATAATTTCCTAACCGTGTAGGAAAAGAAGTAACAACGTAGAATTATTTTATTATGTCGGAATAATAAAGCAGGAGGTGTGAGAGATATATGAATAACTTTATTATGTTTCGTAATAATAAAGTTGGGATACAAGAGAGATAGAAGCTCGAGTTATTTGGTGAAATAATCGAGTGTAGGTGAGAAAATAGAGATAATTGCTTCGCAGGGAAGGCTTTTGGTTTGTAAGCGTTGAGTTTGATTGGTGTGTGAACCCCTATTCCTTCTCTTAAACTTGTATTTATAGGCATGGTACTCTACGGTTTTGCATGTGGTGAATTTCCCGCCTAGCTCCTCCTTGTGCCACGTATCCCATGTAATTTCTGAATCATGGGGTCATGGGTAGTTAATATATGCAAAGCATATATTAACACATGTTTTTTCCTGTTCGTGGGAAGTAACCGGAGACACCATGGACCAATGCTTCCTCCATGGCCTGCCATGTGTCCTGAGGTCCCACAAAGTCAAATGCTCCCTCAGCCTTCCTCGGTCGTGGGCAGTTAGCGAAAATAATGGGCCACTTCATCCCCTCATTTTGTGGGTTACTAGCAACCACTAGCCATTTGACTCGGTCAAATGGCTTTTGCCAGGTAACAAGCATTTCTTCTCCTTCCTTTTTTTCATGGGCCATTTAATCAAATTAAATAGCCTGTTAATGCAATCAGCCCAAACCAACACTTAACAGACTTAAATAAGCCATGGGCCAACCGAATTCCTCTTGCAAACAGACCCAAAGCTCTAAAACTCGAACTAAAATAAATTGGGCCAAAGTAACATGGGTTTGGCCCAATAATTTTAGTCCAATAGACCTTCAATTCGTGGCCCAACTTAATTGAATATTCGTCCAACGCTTGCCCAGGACTGAGTGCCAAAAACGGATGTAAACAATAGGCTTGCATCAAGCGTCTCCTCTAGCTGCTTGGCTTTAAATTGCCATTGCAAGTTTGCAACAGTGCCTCCTGATTTCCCACGAGGTACTATTCTTACGCTATTGATTTTTAAATTAGTTTATGTGAAACAAGCCATATTCACTTCATTCTTTTAATAGTTCTTCTTTTTAAATGAATCAAGTTCCAGAATAAGTTTATTTTATTTAATTTGGCAAAAAAGAAAAATGAACGCACAAACACCAAAATACTTGTTACGAAATATAGCCATTACGGTGTTCCCTTGTTATGTCTCTGAATGGTTAATGGTTCTGCATTCGAGTGATTATGTTACGCCATTTTGGGAGGACACCACAATAATGACATAACCTTTTTTCAGAGAGACACAATAATAATAAAAATATTATGTCATTTTTTGAAAAGTGTTATGCCTAATATAATAGTAAGGATGATGCTACGGTGTCCACCCGCTATTTGGGGACACCGTAAGAAATAGCATAAATGACCATTACAAGTATAACAACGACTAGTGATGTGTATAACCAAAACCTTACAAAGGCATAACTCCCAAAATTCCCAGAATTTTTGGGGATTTTGGGGGTTATGCCTTTGTAAGGTTTTGGTTATACATATCACTGGTTTTAATTTGGTTGTACCATTAGTGGTCAGTTATGCCATTTCTTAGAATATAGCCGTTGCAAAAATATAACCGTTAAAAAAAATAGAGCCGTTATCAATGTTCTAAAAGTCGCTCGGCGCTAGTCGGGCGGTCGGCCACTTTCGAATGATTAATCGGTGCATATTAATTGGTAATCGGCGATTAATCGTTAATGCCCTGCTAGCTATTAATTGGTGATTAATCGCTGATTAATTCCTTATTTTAGAACACTGACCGTTATAAAGTATGACGTTTGTAAAATAATAAAATAAAATTGATATTTTAATGTTATGTTAGGAGGAAGAGGAAATAATATAATAATAGACCATACGTTAGAATAGAGACTCTAATGTAGTATGCATTAAAAGTAGCAAGCTAAAGTAATAAATTGGTTTTTGAAGGTGTAATTTGGTTTGAAATTTAAAGAATCTAATGCGGATGTTGTTAGAGTTTTGGGTGAGTTCACCTTATATTTTTTTGTTTAGGTATCTTTTTTGTCTTTTCTGAATTATTGTTGAATTCACGTTTTATTTTTGGAATTAATCATTCGTCTTGATGAAATGAGTCTAACAAATAAAAAAATAGATTGACAAAAAGCCAAAAAAAAAACTAGTAAAGATGAAAATTATCAAACAATTGGTATTTTTGTATATGGTGTCATCTTATATAAATTTTTTTTCAACTTCGGTCTTTATTTTTATTTTATAATTTCCTAATTCTCTTGTCGAGACGGACGATTAATCCCAAAAATTACAACAGAAAACTAAACAAAGATTATGGAAAGTAAGTTTTAGTAAAAAATACCGATTACAAAAAAAATACTAGTGATTTTTGAATACGCAAACAAACAAATATATATATATATATATTTTTTTTAATTTTTATCGGTGAAAGTTGCGGAATAAGTACTGCCAAGGCTTCTTCTTAACCCTAGCGGCTATCAGTTAAGTATATAAACTCGTAACATTATGCAATTGGCCCAAGTACAAACCCTAAACTCCGCACACTCAGAACATCTAACAAGAAGATGATCACGAAGAGAACAAGAGCTGAAATTTCAGTTCCCGAAGAGATCGTCTTCCTATTGCTCAAAGAACTCCCCGCAAAATCTCTACTTCGATTCAGGTGCGTTTTCAAGCTCTGGCGTTCCATAATCGATGACCCATTCTTCATCACCTCTCACCACACTCGATCCCGTACTTGACCAGGTGGGACCACCATTCTCGTGCAACAAAATCTTTGTTGGGATAACTTGTGCAATTTTTTATCGATTAAACCCGAAGGTGGGGCAGCTTTTCAGTTCCAGTCAATAAGGTCCGACAGTCCTTGCAGGTTTTTTCAATCTGTGAACGGCTTGGTGTTGGAGGGCGACGTCGTTTGGAACCCAACCACAAGAGAAACCATAACTCTTCCTCCCACACCCATAACCTTGGGTGATCCAGTTTGTAGGTTCTCGTTTTTAGGGTATACTCCTTCCACCAAGGAATACAAAGTATTGAGCATTGTCCGAACTCGAGAAATAAATAAGGTAGCTCAGTGCTACATTTTGACACTTCGCACCAGTCAATGGAGAAAGATCGATTTTATTTCAGGAAAGCTAATTGTACCCCCGATTCAAAGCGCTTGTTTCGTTAATGGAACTATCTATTGCTGGGTGCTAAATTGTGGGCTTTTGGCATTTGATGTTGCAAATGAGAGTTTCAAATGCATTGCCGTGCCTCATGCAACAAAAGTGGGATGTACAGTACCAGTGGGACAGAGTCTGGCTTTGGTTTTCATAAATTTAAAGGTCGATAACCTTTTGATATTAGATGACGCGCGCGGGACATTGGGAAGACGAGACGATCATCATTCCAGATAAGTATAAAGAGAGAAATTCTGGTCCGCGTGCTCTTTGGGTGTATTTGTCGTCTTTTTCTGATTCCATTCATACAGGTGAGATTTTAGTAAGATTGGTCTTCAGGGACTGCATCAAATTGTTTTATTACAACGTTGGAAGAAGAAGTTGGAAGAAGGTTCGTTGCAGTGGCCTCCCAACTATACTTTGCAACACCTCGTTCACTAAACACGTCGAATGCTTGTTCAAGTTGAAGTGAGAACAACATTTTCAGTTTTTTTGTCAATTCAAGAGGCAGGCATATATATTGAGTAATTTCTATGATTTTGTATTTGATTTTTGAAGGCATATTTTGAAGTTTATGGTAGTGAGAATAAAATCTCAGGTTAATTCGATTCTCAGATGGTGCATGCATTCAAGCATGCATGTTCTTGATTGAATCCCAAGTCACATAATTTGTGTGCTGGTGCACGAGTATGAAAGCGTATTTGAAACACATCCCTGACTACTGAAATCAGTGTGAGAATTGAAGGCAAGAGGAAGGGCTTGACATTTTGAAGAATGATGTGAGTAAAATTACTCTCTCTCTCTCGCTCTCTCTCTATAACTTTCTCCTTTAATTCTTTCCTCTAGTCTCATCTTCCAATTCCCAAAGGGAGAAAACGTGAAATTTTAAAATCTTTCATAAACATTTCACGAGTAGTATTTTATATAGTCCCAACAACTTAAATTTTCCCACGTTTGCTTCGATGATCTTTCAGCGAAATATCAAGAACAAATGGATTTGAAAAGATTTCTCTTGATCTTTCATGAGTAGTAATTTTTTTTTTTTTTTTTTTTAGAGGAATGCTAAAAAAAAGCTGCTTCAATCCACACATTAAAATTGTCGTGTCTTTCTCTATCTTCAAATATGGTGATTGAACATCACTATTCAAATAGTTGATCCCTGCATTAACTATAATTTATTTTCTTAATCATTTAACCAATTAATTAATAGAGATTGAAAAGTGGTTTGGAATCACAATTTTATAAACCACAGAAATGACTTCTCAAAATACCACATAGGTCAACAAAAGTAATATTTTGTGAAATAATTAGAAGACTCACTTCGTTTGTGGAAGCCAAATTAAATCTTGGTGGCAACAAGTGAGTTCAAAGAGATAGATGAATGGATAAATATTGAAATTGAAGATAAATGGTAAAGAGTCAAGGTATTAGAGGAGTCTTGTTATCAACCATCAGTTGCGGAGAAACTAAGTCGCGGAGAAACTAATTCCCATGGCAACCCCAGATTCTTCTTCTCCTTTGATGGAAGAAGATGAAAATGAAGATGATGAGCTGGATCATGAAGACGGGGCAAATACTGACATGGGGAACGAGATGGACGGTGAGGAGAAAAAAGGGGGAAAGGATGATGATAATGATTCAATGGGAGACAGGAACGTTAATTTAATTTGCATGGGGATCCCACCACGAAGCACGACAAGGAACAGGTGGATTTTATTTCTATGAAGAAAACAGGGGAGACAAACGGACAGAATTGTTGAGTGAGTCATTGGAAAGAGGTGAGATGGAGTTTCAGTCCAAGAACACTTCGGTAAGGGAGGTTAGTATGGACATGGGGTGCGTCTCTCATAGAGAGGAGTATGTTATTTCCAATGGGGTTGTATTTCCAATGGGGTTGTAGAAGAGGTTGAAGGGCTACTTAGGCGAATCTTAAAAGATGGGAGTAACGCTGTAACACTCTTTATTTATGAGGTGCTTTTAAGTTTTACTTTAAAAACTTAAAGGGCTAAAGTGCATTTTTTTTAAGGAGATGTGCATGTGTGCCGTGTGTGTGCTGAGGTGTGCGTGTGTGTGTGTTTTAAAAAAAAAAAAAAAAAGAAACCCAATAGGGCTGGTGAGTTCAACGTTAGAGAGAGAGAGAGAGAGAGAGAGCAGCCGTAGGAAGAAGGAGGAGGAGGGAAGGAAAGAAGGAAATTAGAGTTGCTAGCTTTCAATTGAAGCTTATTAGGTAATTTTCATCTTCTTAAGTGTTGAAATTCATGTTTTCCATGCTAGGTCTTCCATTCTACATCTGATATGCTTTGAATTGAAGCCATGGGAGAGGGTTTTTGAGGTTGGAATTGGGTTTTGTTTCAGAAATTTCATGCATAGTATGAATATGCATAACTGTGTTTGAACCAAGTTGACTCTGTTCTGTTTTTGACGAATTTATTCAAGGTACCTAGAAATCTTCTAAATTCTTGAAATAAATCCTGAATGCTAATCTGTAAGTCTATTGCATCGTGTTAAATTTTTAGAAAATAACTCGAAATATTCTGGCCTACAAAATTCGTGGACCGAACTGATGTCTTGTTCGCGTCTGTGCTGGCAGCAGAGACACGTGTTGGAAGAACGGGCATAACTTCTTGCTCGGGTATCAGTTTTACGAACCTTTTCTTGATTCGAAAACTAGACTCGTATATCTTTCTGATTTTGTAAGGATTGTACCTTAGTTTGGTCTGAGCAAAATCAGTTTTGGTTCCGAAGTTGGTGGTTTGTTATTCTGAAATTCTGGACAACTTTTGGCTTGTGTTTTTCATGAAATTCCTCAAGTTTGAGCATCCTGGTGGACATGGGTTCTCATGAGTCTTAAATATTGATCAATTGGTGATGTTTTGGTGTTGGAATCATTGAAAATTATTCAATAGGTTATTTTTAATGAGCTTTCGATCGCAGACTGTCCTGCTAAAATCGTAATTTTGTGTTTCTTGTTGTGTAATTTCAATTGGGCGTATCTTGGTCATTCGAACTCTATGTTGGGAAAATTTTATATCACAATTCATGTACCGGATGTGTACTTTCTAATGGTGGTGGTCTCATGACCTGGTTCTAAACCAACAAGAAGTTATGGTTGAAATATGACAGGATGGTCGTGGTTTTCAAATCGATTTTAAGAGTTAAGTCGGGTTTGTACTTTGTACTTGTCTTGGGACATTTCTGGGTCTTTAAGATGGACATGTTTGTATTCGATGTATATTGTTTAATTCATTGATGGTTTCCTAGTTGGATGTTGAGTAATGGTTATATGTGTAAGCGTTCAATAGCTGATATAGTTAGCTTGTGGCTAGGTGGCAAGTCGGGCTAATGGGAGGTACCAAAACCGTAAGTTTGGCATGTTTCGGTCGATACAAAGGTGAGTGTGTTTGATATGGTTTTTCTCCATATAATACTGTTGTGGTGGTGGGTGTATATCTTGCTAATCGTAGTTAGCTTTCGATTTGGTTATCTTTATTGAGACTCAGTTGCGATATGTGCGTGTTTGATTCATAGATGTTGTTCTATATTGAATTGAACTGTTGGCTGTGTGCCCGGTGATTGGCTATATGCCGAAAGGCTTTTATGCCTTAAATTATTGGCTGTGTGCCCGGTGATTGGCTTAATGCCAAAGGCTGATGCCTTAAATTATTGGCTGTGTGCCGGTGTTGCTTTTAAGTTTTGTTGGTAACTATTGATAGGTTGATATTATCTTTTAGCTGTTAGATATTACTGTTGTGTTGTATTTAGAGAATGTGGTGGTTATTTCTATTGAATACATTCGGGTATTTCAGTTACGTTGGTGGTGTGTGTTTGTGTTGATATTCCTTCGGGTATTACAGTAATATATTGAGCATTTCTATATCTCATACACTCTGGCTTTCCTTTTTGGTTTGCCAGGTAGCAGGGTGCTTAGAATGGATCCACTACCGGACATCATGTTGAGAAGTGTTTGGAATAGCGTTGGATGTTGTGGATAAGTGAGTTGGTTGTAGGTAGTGAACTAAAAAGTTGATTTATTTAAGTTGTAGTTGAGTTGTCCGTGAATAAGTTGAAATTTGAAATTTTTTTGTAGAGTATTATAATCGAGGTTGTCATGGTTGGTCAATACGTTGACTCATTTTTTATGTTAAGGTGACAAGTCTTCCGCTGGGTGTTTGTTTCTGACAGGTTGTGAGGTGTGGTTTAGTTTCTGTGTGGAATGCCACATGATCGCATCGACTCGGGCCCACATTGAGTGCCGTTTGCATTTTTTGTCGATTAAAGGTTGTTGATGATTCCTACCTGGTGACGAAATCTATTTTTCGTCACCTATAGTGCTTTTGATGACGAAATATTTCATCACCAAAAAGTGAATAATTGGTGACAAAATTTTTTTCCTAACCTATTTTTTTTTTTGACGACGAAATTTTTTGTCACCAATTATTTTTTTTGGCTATGAAAAAATTCGTCACCAATATAAGAAATCGGTGAGGAAATTTTTCGTTGCAAATTAAAAGACGTTTTCATATAGAAAAAAAATATTTCTTTCTTTCTCTTGCTGGGTTTCGAACCCGAGTCCCTAGAGTTTTTTGGGCAAGTTCCGACCAACTGCACCACACACACTTTTTAATAAATATTTGAAATATCTAATATATAACGTATATGTCTAACATGAAAATATATTTCGAACGTAATTTTAAACCTTTAAACATTAAAATTAATAATTTTGATAAACATGAATGTTGTAGGCAATTGAGTTATTGTTCAAACCCAATTTGAATTATCTCAATCGGAGTTTTTAGTAAAGAGTTATGTCCGAAATACATATAGTGACAAAGCGCAATTCATAAATTTCGTCACGAAAGGCACTCACTTGACGACAAAATATATTTTTCGTCGCTGAAAGCGTTAAAATGGTGACGAAATTATTTTTCATCAATAAAGTTAAGCATTTGGTGATGAAAAAAATATTTCGTGGCTAAATTGGTCTCATTTGGCGACGAAATATATTTTTTGTCACCAAATGATTATCTTTGGCAACGAAAAATAATTTCGTCACATTTTTTAAGGTTTCGGCGACGAAAATGTATTTCGTTGCCAAATGCGTACGTTTGGTGATGAAAATATTTTTTTTGTTGCTAAACAGATATAATTGGTGACAAAATTATATCGTCACGGATGTTGTCAAAATAGTGACGAAATTAAATTTCGTCGCCACTTTTTCGTCACTAATTTTCATTTTTCTTGTAATGAATTATGATCTGAAGAAATTTGTTCAAATGCAAGAGGAAGAATTAAAAGAAAGGATCTATGCTTTAAATGATTTTGAGGAAGAGGATATCTTGGAGGACGATGTTGATTTCGAGGATGATGCTTCTCTCTCTGTCTTTTTGAGTTCGAGATTGGGTGGGTATGGGGTATGTTTGATTTTTTTTTTGGTTGTATTGCTCGGTTTGTTTCGATTTAGGTTGTTTTCTTTTGGTTGGAAATTGATCGATAATAGGGAGAAATAGAGGTGTAGTCCTTTGCGAAGGTCTCGGTGGACTTGTTTTATGCGTGGCTTTTTGACTTTTCGGGTGATGGATGATGGGGTTTCTACATAGATTATGAGGGTCATTTTGGGTATTTGGATATTTTAGGTTGAGTTTATGCGGTTTTGTTATGGTGTTCAGTTGACGTCTTATCATCTTTTAGGTCTTGGGTGGCTTTTTGCAAGTGTGACCTTGATTTTTTTTTTTTTGCTCGGCAAACGAAACTTTTATAAACTCGAAATGGGTACATTGAGAGGGAACGAGGAAAAAACATAACACTTATGCTGTGTTTGGATTGCTTTTTGAATTTTTTTTTGAAAAATAGTAAGGGTAATAAGTGGAGAGATAGAAGAGAAATGTTGGAAGTAGAGAAAATCTAGAAAAAATTTTAAAAAAATTCTTTTTGAGAAATGAAGAGAACACAACATTAATCGCTCAAGAAAGAAAACAACAAACAACAAACAAGCATCCAACAGAGAATTGGATGCAACAACACCTAAACAAGATCTACAATTTCACCTTACGAATTTCATCAAGGTAGCCCCTAAAGTCCTCCACTGTAGAAACCTTAATACCAATCTTCACCCACATCGCGATTCTAATTTACTCGTTCGGTGCTTCTGTGTAGAAATCTGATTCTTGAGAATCAATCGGTTCTTTGCCCATTATGTTCTTTGCATGTGGAAACTCCCCATTATTTATTTCTACATTGCAATTTCTCTCGGGCCGTCTGGTCTTTGATCTTGAAGTGGTAGCATATGAGGTGGGTTTGCCCATCATTGTTGGCAGACCTTTCATCTTGGTGATTTGATAATTGTTTTGACAACGTGGAGAAACATATTTGGGAAATTATTTTTTTTGCTACACTTTGGTCCTTATGGTTGATGAGAAATGATTATATTTTTAACAATGCCGAGCAAAAAACAATGTTGCTAAAAAATTAATAAAAATTAATCCTTTATAAAAATTAATAAGCAAAAAAAAAAATCATTCTTTCCTTCCCACGAGATTAAATGACTCCATTTGAAAGACCAACAAATAGCCCCGCAGTCTTTCATCGTCGGACTATCGATATAAAGAAGGCTGAACCAAGCTTAGAGTTTTGGGTGAGTTCTTTTTTTTTTTTTTTTCCAAAAGTGAGAAAATTGTATTGATAAACGCCCAACGACACTTACAAAATGGAGATCATTATAAAAAATTTGGACAAAGCTAAACTAATCATCTAACAAATACAAAACAGGTAAATCACAAGACAATCGATGTCTTTCTTCCTAACCCAGACATGGTCTGACGCAATAACGACACTTATAAACTGCCTAACATCTAATTAGGAGTCTCAAACGAGAAAAAATACAAAGTTAAGGACAAAAGACATCAAATATCCAGGCGATCAGATGCACTCCACCTAAATATGAACGCACCAATGAACTCCCAAGAACTACAGATCTGCCAAGTCACCACGGGTTGCCTCGCCAAAGACATCTTGTAGGAATAGAACGCTAAAGCACAAATATCGCTGTAAGCAATCTCGATTAAGAGAACCCGATCTGAAGACAAAATTCGTCCAAAGACGAAACTAATTATATTTCTCGTTGAACGAGAGATAAAACTCTCATAGAACGAGAGACAAAACTCTCACAAATTAAGCGACAAGACGTAGATCTGGAGAGACGGAAGAGAAAAAAAAACAAAGAAAGGGAGACAGTAGTACCATGGCCTCCCCCTCTCGCCGCCACACACGGGTATGGAACCCATGGGGGGAGGGGAAGAAAGAAGATTGAGGAGTTGTGGTGGCCAGGATTGAGAGAGGGGGAGAGAGAGATGGGGTTGAGAGAGAGATGAGCAACAAAATTTTTCAGTAGTACTGTAGTACACCTTATATTTTTTTTGGTATTTTTTCGTTTAGGTATCTTTTTTGTCTTTTCTGTATTAATGTTGAATTCACGTTTTATTTTTGGAATTAATCATTGGTTTTGATGAAATGAGTCTAAAGAATAAAAATATATTGACAAAAATAAAAATAAATCAGTAAAGACGAAAATTATCAAACAACTAGTATTTTTGTCTATAGTGCCATTTTATATGAACTTTTTTCAACTTCGGTCTACGTTTTACAATTTTTCGATTCTCTCGTCGAGATCAATGATTAATCCCAAAAATTACGATGAAAAAGTAAACAAAGATTACGACAAGTAAGTCTTGGTAAAAAATACCGAAGACAAAAAAAAATATAGTGGGTATTGAATACGCACATCAAACAAATTTTTATTTTTATTTTTATCGGCGAAAGTTGCAGAATATTTACTGCCAAGGCTTCTTCCTAACCCTACCGGCTAGCAGTATATAAACTCGTAACATTATGCAACTGGCCCAAGTACAAACCCAAACTCCGCACACTCAGAATTTCTTACAAGAACATGAGAAAAAGAGCTGAAATTTCAGTTCCCGAAGAGATCGTCTTCCTATTGCTCAAGGAACTCCCCGCAAAATCTCTACTCCAATTCAGATGCGTTTCCAAGCTCTGGCGTTCTATAATCGATGACCCATTTTTCATCACCTCTTACCGCACTCGATCTCCTACTTGACCAGGCGGGACCACCAGGGATAGAGTTAGGAATTGTACCACGCAAGGGCGATCGTACATGTGAGCAAAAAAAAAATAAATACACATGTATAATAACTTAAATACATTAAAATTCAAAATAACGTAAATACATAAATTGGTTTAACTAATGGAATCGATCTTGATGAATGTGTCTTTTTTTTTTTTTATTGTTCATCTTCTTTTTCATTATCACAACAGGACGAATTCGGTCTTTTACCAGTCAAAAAATAAAGAATCAGAAGTTTAGAACAACAATTGGGGAAAGACATATCAACAACTTAGATTTCACCAAAATTAATGAGGGTTTCCAAAATCCCTTCTCCTCCGTTGCTATTTTCTTGAAATTGTCTTTGAAGTCTTAACAATTGGGGATGTTTGTGTTGAGAGAGGGAGGAGGTTTGGTGTGCCATTGAGGTTTTAGAGCAAAAAGAAATAAAACTGTAAAAAACTAAACTCATCTAACGAAATACCGGAAGTTTGTACTTGAATATTCACAATATTAACTCTCTAGTTTTATGTTTTGTTATATTTTAACCCTTAGTCTTTAGTAATTTATGTTGGTATCATTGTATTTTAAAAGTTACTATTATATATATATATATATATATTCAAAATTCTACATTGGGGCGAGTTTGTATACTTTCATAGGAATTTATTTATTTTTACATATAATAATAGTGTTTTTTTTGCCCCTACTGGCTCCTCCCCGAGGACCACCATTCTCGGCTTTCTCGCGCAACAAAATCCTAGTAGCAGTGATAACTACTTGTGGAACTTTTTTTCGATTAAACCAGAAGGTGGCCCAGCTTTTCAATTCTAGTCAATAAGGTCCAACGACCATCCTTGCGGGTTTTTCCAATCTGTGAACGGCTTGGTGTTGCTCGGCGACGTCGTGCGGGTTTTTCCAATCTGTGAACGGCTTGGTGTTGCTCGGCGACGTCGTTTGGAACGCAACCGCAAGAGAAACCTTAACTCTTCATCCCACACTGATAACCTTGGGTGATCATCCAGTAGGTCCTTCGGTAGGCCGCGATTTTTCTTGGTCCTCGTTTTTAAGGTATGCTCCTTCCACGAAGGAATACAAAGTATTGATCATTTTCAGGGTAGCCCAGTGCTACATTTTGACACTTCGCACCAATCAATGGAGAAAGATCGATTCTTTTCAAGAAAAGCTAATTGACTTCAACTTGAACAAGGATTCGACGTGTTTATGAGCACATTTTCAAAATATTTAGGCGGACCAAATAAGTTTCAAAATAGAAATAATGGATCAGAGAGTAAATCTCCCTGCAAAGTTATGAGCACATGCCTAATAGATATTCGCCCAATAACTTGGAATGAAGAAAGAAAAATCCTTAAGGATTATTAAGTCAAAACCAGCCATTGGACTATTTTCCCCATCATTTTAGAGATATAAAGTTGAAAAGTAGTGTGATAATCCAATCCTCTCATATGCGAAATAAACATGATATTAACAATCCCATGATTTTTTAATCTTGTACAAAACAAAAAATAAATAAAAGACTTATTTCCTTATTAATAATCTTACATCATTATCAATCCCGATCTTAATATCACCGCATTACGATTATCCCCAAACACGCGATTTGACTCTTTGCACCAATCAATGGAGAAAGATGGATTCTTTTCCAGAAAAGTTAAGCGAAACCCATAGTCCAAAGCATTTGTTTCGTTAATTTTATATAGTATTGTTGGGCGCCAAATTGTGGGTGCTTGCGACCGTAATAAGAATGTCTCAAGCGTAGGACTAGGTCGGTTGTAGCATAATAAACTCGAAAGTTTGAGATCGAATCCATATAGAGCCAATAGTGCTAGGCCGGAAGGTTTGCTTAATTTACGAAAAGTTTTTAGCGTTAGGACCGCTAACCTTTGGGTTTTGCGTTGAGATGTGGTGATAATCCCTCAATATTGTAATTAATAGGGCTTATCTCTCTCATTTTTGTCACACACAAGTGCATAACTTGCTTGATTTGGAAGATATTGCACGAAAGGTGTGTTTTTGGCGTTTGCAGGTAAATCGTGTGAATAAGGTGCATTTGGAGGCCATGAATGGCCCCGAGTGTGTTCAAGTACCCAAAACCACGTGGCGCTCCGTGACCGAGTCCCAAAAGTCATGAAACAAAGCTTTGAAGCATACTCGGGATGTCCAAGGATCAAGGGAAGTGAGGGAGATGCAATGATGTAACCCAAAACAACTCATTTTCCGACCAGCTGAGAGTAGAATCGTCATAACTTTTGATGTAAAAATTACTTTTGATCCAAACCACTTGGGTTAGAAAGTAGACTTAACAAGCTTTTCAACGGTTCAAAAAACACCTAAATCCGAGTTCGAGAGTGTCTGGAGCGAACTCGGCGAAGTTGAAAATGTGCCTGTAGAATCCAGCCAGCACAGGGATCGTCCCCCAATGTTTAGGGATCGATCCCCCACCCTTTCAGCTCCTTCAGCATCCAGAAAGCACAGGGATCAATCCCCAAATGTTTAGGGATCGATCCCCTGACCCTGCGCGGATATTTCATTGGCATTTTTGTAGTTTTTTTTTGTAAAGGGGGTATATATACTACCCTTAGCCCGATTTTAGGGCATTCTTCTTTTTACACTTTCTCTCTCTACCTCTCTTTTCTCCTCTCTTCTCAAGCTCTCCTTCTCTCTTCAAAGGAGGGGGATTGCTAAAGTTTTGGGGTAGATTTTCTTCATTAATGTTGTAAGTATACTTGTGTTCTTCATTAATCTAACTTTTATTTCAAGTTTCATCCATGTTTTCATTTTTCTCTATGCTTTCCCTTGTGTTCACACCAACTATGGGTGAGTAGTGATCAAAGCTTGGTCATTGGGTGATTTCTACCCCATGATTTAGGTAGTTTAATGACTTCTCTCATTTCTTGTGATAAATGTGGTTTGTGAATGAATTAAGTTCATTTTTATGTAACAAAATCTAGGGTTGTTAACCTCTTTGATTATGTATAGACAAGGACTTGATCTCTTGCCACATATAATGCTTGGAGCTATGTCACTCTAGGTGTTTACCAAAATGCCTCAAAGAATTTGTTAAACTCTAATCTTTGGTCTAAACTTAGGGTTGTTAACTTCTTTGATTGTGTGTAGACAAGTCTCCTTGGCACACCCAATGCTTAGAACCATGGCACTCTATGCCCTTATTCGGTTTAGAATTCCAAACCCAGGTTTTGGATAAAGTAACTTTTTTACTTTTTCCCTATTTAACTTTTCAATCATTACTTTCATTTTTCACTATATCTCTCTCTACTTTTTACCTCTCTCCACAATCATTACTCTCATTTCTCTCTTTACCTTTATTCAAAAACACAACTCAAAATCCACAACCGAATGTGTTTGACAAAATGCTTAAATGAGTTCCTTTCCATTTCCAAACCCCGTTGTATGAGTGAAACTTGATTTTCATGGTTAAACCTTCCGAGTGAGATCAAATGACAATGATTCTCACTTGAGTTATCAAAGAGAAGCATTGAACGGCCTAAGTTATGGGCGGAATGAACCCCTAGACCTTGCCGCTTTTAATTTCTAATCAATCTTCGTTTTCAATTAAAGTTAGGAGGTAGGGATAATTTCCATCACTCAAAAGTTGGCCGTCTCAAAGCCGAGCTCAAAGGTTGGCGGTCTTAACGCTAAAAACCATTCGTAAAGCAAACCTTCTGGCCTAGCTCCATTGGCTCTCTGTGGATTCAACCTCGGACTTTCGAGTTTATTATGCTACAACCGACCTAGCCCTACGCTTGGGGCGCTCTCTATCTTAACACTCAATTTGGTCGCAATCACGTGGAATTCTCTTTCTACCTCCTAATTTAACTTGAAATGAAGATTGATTAGAAATTAAAGGCGACAAGGTCTAGAGGTTCATTCCGCTTATAATGCACACATTTCTCAAGTAAAATAACTCCTACCCACACAGATTTTTCTCACACAATACAATAAAAATGAACATTACTTGTACGAAAGTACAAACAAAATAAAATACACCAACCAAAACAAAACAAAAAGAAAAAACCGCCTGGAGCCAAGACACCGAAGGCAGACCCGTCGATCACGCTCAGGAAGGGGGGTTGGAGTGGCCATGTATAGACACAGAGCAAACTCTCCTGGATTGACAAGCACATGCCATGATTTTTGTGGGCGTTCACATGATTTTTTCACCCTTTTTTCTTTTTCATTTGGAAGTGGAAAAAGTGGTCTTGGGTTTATTGTGCTTAACCGGGTGGGTGTCAGTTGTATTCAATAGTGTCATTTCAAGTACTGTTGGGTTTTTCCCACATTAAATGCAGTTTGAAAAAGAAAAAGAGATTTTAATGTAATTAGTTGACTGAAGAAGTACATGTGTTTTTGGATTGAGTTGGTGGCCGGCTGTGCATTAAAGGAGCAGCTGCCATTTTTATTGTTTGATAGTGTCATTTCAAGTACTGTTGGGTTTTTCCCACATTAAATCGCTACAACAAAATCATAATGTTGAGGCATTCGAAACTGCCCCAAAAAGAGACCTAATGGGGCATTTTACCTATTGGGGCAGAATATGCTAGTGCTGCTTGTAACGATGCAGCAATAGCTTTATGCGGCACTTTTACAAGCCTTAATAGTTCTTTTACCCGGCATGCAAAAGTGCCACGTAAACCATCATATTAAGGCAGTTTCTGGTGCATCGACAGATTATTGGATAGGAGTACTAACCATGGTTAATTATATATCGAGGCACTTTGAAGTGCGGGGATAGCTTAGTTTATGTGGCATTTATCAATGCCTTTGTAGCTTTGGTTATGCGGCACTTCTAACTGCCCCAAAAGAATCCTTTATTTTAAAAAAAAATAAATTCCATCTCCATGTTAAGCTGCTCTATCCACGTTTCCAACAACATTGGCAATGTTATTTGGATCACCATCAGCCACACTTTACATATCAACATAATACACAAACTAACTTAGAACATATGCATCAATAAGATCACCATATGCTAGGATACAAGAAAAAAAATTCAATGAATTTGTCACTCAAATTGTACAAAAAGCTGTCCAACTCCTTGTTTTAACATATGAAACGAAAAAGGTACTAACAAACTTTTACAAGAATTCATGCCAAGTGACACAACTAATACCAGCATATGAACAAAATGAAGTTGCAAAACATGGTTGACAAATCCTTTCCCAGCAAGCCATCTCCATCGTCCAAAACCTGAATCGGAAAAACAAGGACATACTTAAGAATCTGTAGAGCTGAAGTAAATTTAACAAGTGGGAATCTGGACAAAATACGGAGATGAGAGTTGCTTACCCAAAATCCATAGTTTCCTGTGATACCTGTATGAAATATAAGAACATCTTTGGATACAAAACAAATAATTTCACAACAGAAAACTTAAATACACCAGAAAAACTAACTAGTCTAACTATACAGGAATTGGGTATGTTATAGTGGACTTATTACTCACCATTAGCACTTTCAATAGAATTTAGTGCTCTGTGGCCATGTATATATATATGCACAAACTTCCCCTAGACATTATTCAAATGAGTTAAAGAAAGAAAAAAAAAAAAAACAATGTGACTGAACAACTCATGTGACACATCAAGGCCATAATCTTCAAATGAGTCAAACTAAAAATCCCTATGAAATGTGAATGAACTAAGTAATTCAAGACCAATTAAGCCAATTAATCCAATTACCAACTCCAATTTTAGCAGTACACAAAAAACCAACGTAGAAAACTACAATTTCAATGCTTAAAAAGTTGAAGCTGCAATTCCACACCAAATATCTATAGAGAGAAGAGAGACAATACCAAAATATAGTCCTCAATCAACTAAGTTTTCTCGCCTAGAAAATCGAAAAAGCTTTTTGGACAAAAGAACTTTGTGACCATGCAATTTTTTCTGACTGTATTGCAATTACAGGATGTGCAATTCACTGGCCCTTTAGGAGAAGCCAACACAATGAGCCTGAAAAGTGGTCTCATGCCTATCTAATTAATCAAGGCCTTAACTTTACCCCCGCATAAGACCAAATGAATGCTACAAACGCTTGCACTGATCTTGTTACTTGGAATAGTTTAGCATTAAATCAACACTAGCAAAAGCTAGTCCCATACTTAGCAAGAACAAAAGCAGAACCAGACAATAAAATACAAAGAGATGAGCACTTGTGAGTTTGTCATTTATCTGGTTCATTAAGGGGCTGAACAATAGCTGCATCATCCTTATATACTTCCTGCGGCTAAAACGAATTAGGTTATACATGGACTTGTCCTGTATTACGAATTGTTGGGGCCATCACCTAAAACATGTTAATGAATAAATCATAAGACAAAGTTGAGGTATAAGAATATTCCAAAAACTGAAAGGAATCAGTAGTAATAAAGTTACAGAAAATATAAAAATCAACCGTTTGAAATAGCAAGAGAAAGCTACACAACTAAATGAGAATGTAACCATGCATCGCTCCTTGCAAAAGCAAAGAAGACAAGTATCTACTTCAGCAAACTCCTCCCACACTACTAGAATTCTGCTTGAAGAAACTTTTTCTTTTGATTAATCACATCAACAAAGGATCCCACCACCACCAGCCATGCCCACCACTTCATCCACGCCAATCAACCTAACCACTGGATTGAAATCAAAATCAAAATTGGTTTTGTTTTTCCCAAACCAAACCCGGATTTGGTTCGACTTTTTCCAAATTTCTGAGTAAACCTTCAACGAAGAAGAGGAGATAGTGAGTAAATGTTCTGACAAATTTCGGTTCGATTATGATTGAAACTTCGACGACGATGATCGGAACTTCGACACTACGCCAGATCTACCTCGCCTTCGCGGTCTCAGCCACCCCTCAAGCTTTCGATTTTGAAATGGGAACTAGAACGTACTGGTGCACATGAGAGAGAGAGAGAGAGAGAGAGAGAGAGAGAGAGATTGAGATTACCAATGGCACCAACGGGGTGGGATGCAGAGTAGGAGAGAATGACGACTGAAGTCACGAACCCTAATTGAGCGGAAATTTTCGCGGTGGAATGAAATTTCCAATTGCCCTCCAACTCTCCAAGCTTTTGAGGCACACCGGAGTGACGTATTTGATGGGTTGTAAAAACTGCCCTAATATACAAACCTTTTGGGGCACTAAAACCAGCCCTATCATATTAAAAGTAAAAAATAATAATTTGAAAATCTGCTATTAAGTTGGACTGCCCCGTTAGGTTAATAAAATACGGCACTTTCTAAGGGAATGCCTCGTCAACTATTTGATAAGGAAGTTTTGTAAAAGTGCCCTTTAAAAAGTGCCTCAAAATCTCCTTTTTGTTGTAGTTAATGCAGTTTGAAAAAGAAAAAGAGATTTTAATGGAATTAGTTGACTAAAGAAGTAAATGTGTTTTTGAATTTAGTTGGTGGCCGGCTGTGCATTAAAGGAGCAACTGTGGCAATTGGGTTATAGACTCTTATTTGGAATTAGTTGTATTCGATAGCGGCAATTGAGTTGGTGGCCGGCTGCGCATTAAAGGAGCAACTGTCAGTTGTATTTGATAGTGTCATTTCAAGTACTGTTGGGTTTTTCTCACATTAAATGCAGTTTGAAAAAGAAAAAGAGATTTTAATGGAATTAGTTGACTGAAGAAGTAAATGTGTTTTTGAATTGAGTTGGTGGCCGGCTGTGCATTAAAGGAGCAACTGTGGCAATTAGGTTCTAGACTCTTCTTTGGTTAGTTGAAGAGTTTTTGTGTTAGTCACTCTCTTGTGTATATAAAATGGGCCTTGTGCCGTGAAGAGGAGAGTGGGGGGATAGAGATTGAGCAGAGAGGAGAGGAAGTCCGGGAGCCCCTTCGGGGCTTTCCCCCCACCGTGAGATTGTGTGATCGAGAGAGAGATAGAGAATAAATGAGAGGGAAAATAGAGATGTTGGGGGTGAGTGAAAAAAATTGTGTGAGCCATGGTGTTAGGTGCTCGAGAGGGTTTTTCATCTCACGTTGTAATCGTCTATTTTTCCATATAGTGAAATATCTCTCCCGGGGACATACCCGAGTTAATTTGAGAACCACGTATTTTGGTTCTGTGTGTTCTCTCGCTGTGTGATTTACTTTTGTTTGTTGTGCTTCCGTTGCGGGTGGGATTACCGGGTATAATCCCAACAAGTTCGAATCAGAATATATGTTAACTTCAATGTGTTATCTTAATATATACTACTAATTAACGCATGCAACCTTCTTAAAACCGTATCATTTTCTGGTTGACGTTGTCATCCGCTTTAGTTAAAATTCTGTAAAAGATGTATTTAAAACCACGATAATGTGATACAATAAAACCAATTAACAAATAACAAAAAAAAAAACATTTTTAATACTGTTATAATGACATATTACTTAAAAAAAAATAAATAAACAAACCAAAAATAGCAAAATCATGTCACATAGACATTGGTATTGCCTCATCCTACCACGTCGATCGTGTCGTGTCATTTCGGGTTAATGAGTCAACACGAAAAATTAAACAGTCATCTATGTTTTAATTATCAAGTTGTGAGAGCTCAATCCGTATTCGCGATGTTAATTTTTTTTTCTCGTCATGTCACATCACATTCTTATACATGTCCCAAAAAAATAATTGACCCGCGCGAACAATTGAAATCCGTGTTAGGTTTGAGTCGTGCCAATAATGCGAACCCCATATATATATATATATACACACACAACATCAGAAACATGAGTACTCAAACATCATTGTACCATGAAAATGAGATGCATTTGATTAAGGTAGATTCCCAGTATGTTTTGGTGTGGGGCCGGGCACATCTAAGAGTAAAACAAAATTGACTGTCCTGCGTCTGCGTCAATGGAATTGAATCGCATATCATACATTTTTCGTTGAAAACATTGTTGGGTTACTATCTATATCGTGTGTGAACCCGATGCTGGTAGGCCGGCCGCCGTCTAATTAATCGTGAAAAACATTACTATAATTGAACAAGCCACCCGGCAACAGATCCATCTATCTGGGGACGATGTAAGGCATGCATGGTTGAAATTGGCAGCTAGAAGACAAAACATTTTTCTGACATTTACGTATTGGTTAGGTTAATTTGTCTCGTGTAGGACCGAAGCCAGCAATGACATGAGTTTTTATGACAACCGTTCGTTTTAAGTGTCGAGATAAATAGAGTAATGATTAAAAATATGAGTAATAATTGGAGAAAGATAGAGAGAAAAATGAGAATAATGATTGGAGGAAAATAGGATAATTAATTATTAGAATTCAAAATCCAAAACCGTTAAAACGAACGGGGTCGTACATGTCTAACGTTTTGACATTGGGAAAGTTAAAAGTTTTATTGAGGGTTACAATAGTAGAATGTGAGTGCAAATTATAAAATGTTCGGGTGAGAAATTAAAAACACGTAGGGTAACCCCAAGGGGTTGGCCAAGTGGTTTTGGTCTGAGATTTAGATGTTTGCTCCATCTTAAGGTCATAGGTTCGATTCTTTTTACCTACAATTATTGGCATTGACCATATTCTTTCTAGTAGAATATGTGTTATATAGTTCTTCAAACTTCGCTAATGGTGGCCTTACCAGCAACTGAAACGACCCGCCCTAAGAAGATTAGCAAAAACTGCCTCAATGAAAGCTAAAATATCAACCTTAAAACATTCAATCCATAAACGCAAGATAAAGCCAATCAAAAAGATTACACATGTCTTCCAAGAATAACATTTACAAAAGAACTATACAATATGAGTTGTATCCACACATGCGACAATTCCCAAAAATTGCTATCACACTATGTCCTATGCCAAAAGATCCCAAGTCGACCCTCATCTCCACTCCTACAGCCTGTCAGACCAACAGTGGACCAAAACTCTATTTCGGATACCTGAAAGGATTGTGAGTGTTATTGCTTCATTCAAGCGGAAAGCATAAAATAGTTTATAAAAGCAAACATGGATCAAGTAAAGCTTCCAATCACACTTGCGAGAAACATACTATTTTTCACAACAAGTAAATAAGCAACAATATTCCAAGAAGCCATAGGGTTGCTTCCCTCGCAACCAGGAGTTATGACGGTACCGTGACCCTGTGAACAGGGTACTTTCAACAATTTATACCCTGTTTGTGTACAGCAAACAGACAATTTATACCCTTCTTGTGTACATCAAGAAGAAAGCAAATCCAACCAGCAATACAACTATGGCATGCTCTTGAAATAAAAACATGTTTCAAGCAGCTTGATCCATATCCACAACCATCGAAAATTTCCAACATTCGCAGAAAAGTACAAGTTTATTTTTAACGAACCACTTCAATGAAACAGCACACTCACCTTAGAGAGCCAAAAGACAAAAGCGAAAAGCCTCCTTCTCAACCTTGAGGTGGAGACTCGTCCCCCGATCCTAAAATATGAATGACACTACACTTAGAATAATTCATATTCCAATTCATATTAAAATGCAAGTAAAATGCGACAATAAGTCTAGCATATGTTCTTTTTTTTTTTTTTAATCTCCATCCCTAATATAATAATGAATGAAACCAATGCAATAAAAATGATGAATGATGTGCTTCAATGCTCAAAAAATGATTCACTGAGATTTGATACGAAAATTTCCAAGAATAAGGCTTAATTCATGACCAACGTGTACAGTTCTGACCATATCCAATGCATAATCGTGAATTCTAAGAATTTCACTTAAACAGTTGAAAAGTACACTTCTTCCTCTTCGAATCGACAGGTCATTCATCAAAAACGGGGTTCGGGTAACCTTACTACGGCCTCGCGATCATAACTTAACGTAATTTTAAAACTGAAACAGAGACAGATTTTGGGTCAACTTCAACAGCAAATCTGTTATTGCTCAAGCATAACCACAATGCACGGGTTACATCGTTGGAAAGCTCTACGTGTCTAGTTTTCAGCAAAGCAAGCGGAATGTGTTTTTGAGCCTCGAGCTAGGAGATATGATTGTTTTTTCCAACTTGTGTCGGTGCTGTCAGCACTGTGAGTTCACAACAGCAGTTCGGTGCACGATTTTTAACTTTTTTTCCTCTTTGAGATAAATTCTGAAAATTTTACACAATAAACTAGACATGTATACCCAACTCCAGTAAAAATATCAGAAAATTGCAAGGTCCCCAAGTCTGTGAAAAAAATCCATTAAGAATCTGACAGATTCACTCATGTAAAGCTCTAATTGATATGCCCTTAAGCCAAACGAATTTGCCAGGATAAAATCCATTCTCCTATGATCTAATTAGGGTTTAAACTACATGAATATACAGGTATATACATGTTTGATCAACACCCAAAACATAAATTAGGTATAATCTAGGGTTTACCTTCAATTAGTTTCCCAATTCTTCCCCTTCTTCTTCTTCTTCTTCTTCTTCTTCTCTCTCTCTCTCTCTCTCTCTACGTTTTACACTAACCGGTGGAGGAGTGGAACGGTGTAGAACACCGTAGAAGGTTAATTAGGGAAGGGTTATCCCATGTGGTTGGGTGTATGGGTTCAAATGAGCCATGTCTCATCTTTACCGTTCATTCCACCTACCAAGTTAATCCCTTTTAATTAACTTAATTAACCCCTCAAATTAAATCATGTATTGCTAATCAATTAATAAATAATATGCGGATGATAACACCACACATGAATCAAATAGCATGACCTATGCAACATAAAGTTAAATGTCATATGCAATGCACGTGCTTGCTCGGAACGGGTGTTACATCAACTTTCCGGGTCACTTTATCCAATGCAAAAGTGTGAGAAAAAGTTGCAACAGAGAGTAAGGCGTTCGGCTAAATAAGTCAAGTGACTTATTTTTTTGTCTTTATTTAAATTTTTTTCGTATCACTTGGTTTATCATAATTTTTTTTTGGAAAGTATTGCATCCTCATGACAAGAGGAATCTAAAAAGTAATAAGTTTTGATCGAAATTCAATTTTTTTTGAATAAAGACGAAAATAAAAAAGGAAAAAGAAAAATAAAAATTTTGTGCGTGAACAAGCTTGAGATGCCTTGCAGTAAAAAAGGAAAAAGGAAAAGAAAACATATATTGTACAGGGACACTGTCCAATTTCGTCCGCAGGTTCTAGAATTAGTGAATGCATGTTACTCAATTCGCTGATTGGTACATTTTCTTTGTACTAATTCTACAACCAACCACAAAGAAAGATACAGCGAACCCACAACGCAACTTCCGGACCAATTGATTGTTGGAATTTTCCAACTTTGATTAATTATCACCTAAAAAATTAGTGTATGAATTCGGATAATGTTTTCGCTCATTGTCAATTATTTTTAGTTGGATGTTTTAACACGGTATTAGAGCATTCACAGTGGACTAATCAAAAATTGGATAATCAAAAGTTGACATATCACTTTTTGATTATCCATTTAAAGGGTTTTTAAGGTTATCAATTTAGATGTCCACAGTGACATAATCAACGCTGATCGAATAATCAAAACTTGTCGCATTACCTTTTTAAATAAAAGTTTTTGAAAAAAAATACAGTTTAAAAAAAATAGTTTTTGAAAAACAGTTTAACTGTTTTTGCCACACAAAAAAAAAAAACTTGTTTCAAAAATGTTTTTCTTAGAAACATTGTTGAGAGAGAGAGAGGGGGGGAGGTTTTGTTTATTTGCAAAAGGTTAGTTTTGATTATCCAAGGGCTAAAATAAGTATTTATTTCACATTTTCAAACTAAAAAATAATATAAATGAAAAATAATTTTTAGATTTTTTTTTGCACCGTATAAAAGATCTTATCGAGATCTTTCAAACAAAATTCATATTGCATATTTTTAGATTTTATTAAACCCATTATTTTTGAGTTTGAAGTTGCCTTATTAAAAAATAAGTACTTAAAACCGGTCCGGAACGGGGCTAATTAACAATGATTAACTCGTGCTTTTCAAAATTTCAACCACTTTACATAAGCAGCTCGATAAATATCACCTCAAGCCTTTGAATTTTGAATTTTGATGCATGCATCTGACACGTGCCACGACCATTCTTTACTTGAACTTGTGCTGACCTTTCTCTAACATGACTTGTGCTGACCTGTCTCTCACATGACTTGTGCTGACCCCTCTCTCTCTCTCTCACTATATATAGCTGCCTCTTCCAAAGTTCCCAATGCATATCGTTAGCAGAAAAAGGAATGAGCAGCACGGTAGTTTTTATCACTCCTGACCTGTTCTTCCTTCTTCTTGTACTCTATATCTGCATCCACCGGCATCTCCTACCCAAATTCACTCGCATTTTGTCAAACAACTTTGCTTTACTGGTGGCCAACACGAACTCCGGTACTGCTCGAAATTTCTTGTTTCGTATCCCACAATTTCTAAATCTCTATAGTCATGATGATGTGCAAGAAAACCGTGAAAGGCTCGGGATCGGCCTGATCAAGCAATATGAAAACAAGCCCGGGTGTGAAAAGGAAACGGCTAACAACGAATGTGCGATATGCTTGTGCGAAATCGGAGTAGGGGACGAGATTAGAGAGTTGAGGTGTGACCACGTCTTTCACATGGTGTGCTTAGACAGATGGGTCGTTGGTTACAGGCAAAAAACATGCCCGATGTGCCGCGGCCGTCTAGCTCCACCCCGGAAGTGGGCTACCGGGGGAGAGGAAGAAGTCTTGGTTTTCAACTTGTTTCCGTGCCGTACAAATCGTCGCCGGAGCACATGGCTAATTGACTAGTCGTTTGCAGCTAGAATGAGATAAAGTCCAATTTTCACCGAATCCAACAAAGTGGGTTGTAAATGAATATCCCGGATTGGTAACTTGTATGTAAGTGATGGTAAATGATCTCTTATATCGAATAAAAAAAAGAGAGTGGGATGTAAACAATTGTTATTGTAGAAATTTTATATCCAACTCAAAATCAGCTGGCAATACGTGGATAGGTCCCAATATTACATTAAATGGTCACTCATTTCAGTCCAAAGCAATACGAGATTATATTTTCTTAACATTCCCATCACGTGTAGCCACACTTGAGGTATGCCACTTGTAGTCTCCCTTTTTGGGTCTATCTTCATGCAACATTTGATGATCTGTCATCGTGAGGTGTGGATCATAAATTTAATAAATATGGGATGAATATCTAATTACTCATAAATTTAAGTGAATTTTCAATTATTTTGGCTGTATATGGATGACTCAGTACCATAGTTTTGAATATCGGACGATACGGTACGTATCCGTATCGGCCGGTTCTTCTCGGGATTTGGAGGCTCCTATACCGATACGTACCGTACCGTATCGGTCGATACGCCAAAAAAGTTAAAAAATTCACGACCGCGACACCTGATTCCCGCGACGTATCACCGATACGTCCCGATACCGATACACCGCGACCGATACCGCGACAGCGACCGATACCGAGATTTAAAACTATGCTCAGTACTAACAACATTGAAGAAAAACCAAATTATACATGAAAAATTATAAATTTTTAGTGCGTTTTTTGAACCTGGGTCGCTGCGTTCGCTTGAAACCCCTCGGAATACAAGGAGCCACTCCTGATCATCCCAATCATTACTTTTCCCCCCGACCCCCCGAAGTCTTCTGTTTAGGTCGGGTTTCTTTTGTTTTTTGAGCTATATATATTACCTATTTACTCACAAATTTAGTTGGGTTTTTTTTTTTTCCATCCGTTAATCCTAATATACTCTATCCTAGGGGATTTTGGAGAGGGGGATAAGTGCTTACGGGAATATAACCCTGCCCATGTATATAGGGGTATAAGGGAGATACCAACTTCACTTCACTCCACTTGCAATTTAGTTGGGTTTCATTTACTTTGATTTTGTACTAAAGCTGCCCATGACTAATGATCAGAATGTTAAATCGAACAAACCCAAGTCAAGATACTTTCGAGGGAGAAATAAGAAAACAAGTATGTAGTTTGGAAGCCCAAAATAAAGCTCAAGTCAAGAAGTTCAATATGAAAGATAGGGGAAATTATAGTTTGCCCACTTTAACTATCACCCGGCCACACTTTGCCCCTTCCAACTACTCAATCCACCACTTAACCCCCTTTAACTATTATTTGCCTGCCACTCCTTTAACTCTGTTAACGTTTTCAGCGAAGTTATGTAAATACCCTTACACAATACATGTTGGTTATACACGATACTACTACACGGTTTCCCCAACCCTAACACAATACGTTTTTCCCAGCTCTAAAACCTTTCCCCTAAAATTGACGGGAGTTTTACCTCCATTTTTATAATACCCCATTCATTGAGTTGTAACTTGTAACCCCTAATTTCGACTGCCTATGGAAAAATTCCCAATACCTTTTCCACAATAGAAGTTGATCATCATTTACGGTGGTCAAGGGCATCTGATCTTGGAAGTAAGATTCGTTTGAACTAATTATTTCTTTCTCGGCAATTCCTTTGAACTATTGAATGTTGTAAACTGAGTTATTAGTATTGTTTGACTATTGAATGCTTTATTGGTGGAATAATCAATGGTTTGTGGGTTTTTTTTTTTTTTGAAAAGGATCACGATTTTATAGAAACTCATGGATGATTTACATCTTTGGAAACCAAAACTTCCACAGTAGGCGGTAAACATTCAGCTTGAAAAACAAAATTTCTATCAGCACAAAAATTTGCTAAACCGTGAGGTGGGGGGTTTTTGACACTTTTCATTGTGTGTGTCTGTGAATGTGGTCCCAATTGCATACTTTTAAATATCTACTTTATATATACACACTACTATGCATATGGCGGCCAAAAAAGTGGGTGAGAATGGTAAAGTAGTGTTTTGTTTTGTATCCCTTGACTTATATGTTTTAATTAATTGATTACTTGCCACTTGCTACCTGTATATTGAAAACTTGCATGCTAAAGTTTTGTCTTTTAATTTGTATATGCTGGATATCCCTTGACATATGAGTTTTAATTCGTTGTTTACTTACCACTTGCTACTTAAATAATGAACAAGTTGATCAGATGATGTTGCCTTTCATGCTCTGATTACTATAAAGTGTCCATATTCGAATGAAACTCTCAAAAGAAAATTTTTCAGAGATCTAAAACTCTACACTAAGTTTTCCCGCTACATCCGAGAAAAAATGGGATTATGAATGTATACAGTGTAGTTGATTGGGATTATGAATGCATACACTAAGTTTTCTCGCTAATCTTCAGGGAGTACTTACCCTCGTGGGGATTCAGTAAAAATAAAGCTCACGATTTAAACTTCTATGCCATAATCGGTTTGTATGCAATATGCACTAATCAGCCAATGATAATTTCACGACGTACCTTATGCAAACTGAAAGAGCCAGTGAATTTTGTTCTTAATAAATCCGCGCAAAATGCCATGATTGTTGATTGCAGGGACCCTAATCAGATTCCCCCAGAGGTTGAAGCCAGTCAACTTTGAACAAAAATGGCTCCGTAGAGACGGCTACAGCCGCAACCTACAATTGCCAACAACAATACTAAAAGAGCCCACATTCAATTACTCTTTGTGGCAAGTGGACTTGCTTATATATAAATTAATCGTGCTTCACAGGCCACGACTAATGGCCCTCACTCTCGTCCATAATATTTTAAGCTCACAGCTACTCTAAGATTGGCAGCCCTCAACATGCTCGACAAAAAATCTCGAGCCATAACTTTCAGCAATTTTGGGCTAAATATCTTATTGGAGATGCACGCTCCAGACGGTAATGGCCGAACGAAGCTCAACATTTCTTGGATTTCTGTTTCCGAAACCAGTTATTCAACTGCATCAGTGATAGACCAAAAAGAATCGAGCTACGGCTCTCAACCTGTTCGACAAAAATGGTAGCAAGCCAACTGCAGCAGTGACACATGCAGCTTTGCCGAAAGGGAAGTCTCTTTTCGAACTTAAGAATTATATATTGCTATTTTCCTGTTACATATCGATGCTACACTACTTGAGTTTATGCTAACGGCTAGACTACAGGTTGCAGCAAATTTTCAAAAAAAAAAAAAAGCTTCAGCAAAAAGTGAGTGGTTGCTCAGCCTTTGCAATAAGGCCAGCTACAATGTCTTCCAATCCAATAAAGTGCGACGCCAAGGCTCACGCATACTCAGCATTAGCATTTCAAGGGAAAAATGCTCCATCAACATTAGTCCGACTACGGATCAAATTGCCAGTTGCGAACCTCAAGGGCCCAATGGGCATCCTTCTTAATAAAGAATTAGGAAGAGTAGAGCTTGCCAACCACATTACCTCCGCAGTTCAAAGCATCTACACATGCCAACAAGATTGGCTAGCTCCTATAAAACGATAACAACAATAGACAAGACCGATCGAGTAACCAACTATGCTCCTCCAATAAAAAGTCTCTAAATGAGTACAGTATTAACAAGGCTCCAACCTAGTTCCTTAACAAAAACACAAAGGTCAAGTATCGGCAAGGCTGATCAAATTGCAATCATGTCCCAAGGGGCGACGAGTCATAAGGCCAACGACCCACATAAAACAATTACACAATCTATAAGTGCCAAGCTGTTTTCCAACACCTTAGAGTAAGGAAGTGTGAACATACAAGTCTGCTCGGCCAAAGCTCAAAGAGCTTTGGAAGAAATCAAAAGCACCACAAGTGTTAGAAACTTACGCATGACCAGCAAGTCTACTCGGTCACAGCTCAAGGCCCCAAAATCAGAATGAGTAGATAAGTCAAATTGAGCAACCAAGTCGATCTGCTCAGAAGAACATAGTTGCTAAGGCATGTGATTTTCTCCATAAAGAGTACATGTGAAAAATTGTCACGACAATAGCAATGAATAAGTAACTCACCTCTGCAAAAACATGAAAATTTCTAAGGAAATACACAGATAAGAGCTCAGGCTCGTTCAGAGAGCTAAGCATGAAAGGCAACATCATCTGATCATCTTCGAGGATTGACATGGCGTATTCATCAGCCTGACTATGCGTGCCGCCAAGTTACTCCAAAAGAGGATCCGAAACGTCTAAGGAGTCTAAAGTGGCTGAAATGCCAACACAAATTATCCTAAGAGATATTCCAAGGGAAAATTTTGCCTGAGTTTTCAAGGAAACAAGTTGATCAGATGAGTTTTCAAGTGTAATATAAATAAAGTGCTTATTTCCCCAATTCCCACTCTAGTATCAAGTACTCTTCGCTCTTTCTAAAAAAAAAAAATCCTTCTACACGGACACCCAAATATTTCGCTTTCTTTCCAACACTCATATACTCCTACTATAACATCCAATATTAATTGGTTTGTTCGTAAAATCACATCGGACCTATTCTCCAAGAAAATGACAACCACTACCGCCATGTTCCTTTATAGTTGTACTTGCTACTACTATTACTTCCACTATATGGGAAATTTTTATATTAGCATCTGATTTTTCACGTAAATTACACATAGACACTCGACCTTAACAAAACATCACATAAACACTTGACGTAATAAAAAAATTCATCAATTAAATCCCTACCGTTAACCTCCGTCCAAAAACTAACGAAAAACATGTTTCTCTCTCCAATTTTTTCTACCCACACTGACTTTTTTTTCACATATTTTGCACAAAATTTTTGTGAGGTCCATTTTTGGGTCCCACACAAATTATCCGATCTGTTCACTAATTCTAAAATATTTTTTCAAGCAATCTTGCAAAAAATCAGCTCCATAAAATAAATGTAAGTGTATGATC
The DNA here is from genome assembly GCA_025413875.1 of Rhododendron molle. Classification (NCBI taxonomy): domain Eukaryota; kingdom Viridiplantae; phylum Streptophyta; class Magnoliopsida; order Ericales; family Ericaceae; genus Rhododendron; species Rhododendron molle. Next base: position 33,459,842 of record CM046396.1, read on the forward strand.
CAATCGTATAGCTTTTCATCCATAATTTTGGATTAAAATTTTGAATAAAAAGTTGTAAGATTTGATCAAACTCTTACATTTACCCCATTGAACTGATTTTTTTACAGGGTCATGCAAAAAATATTTTAAAACTAATGAAATGATCGGATCATTTTTAGGGATCCAAAAGTGGGCCCCACAAAAAATCTATGTAATACTAATCTGTGTGGGTACAATGGATAGTGTTAGTTGCTCTGGCAAAAAATAAATTAAATAAAACAACTCAGCACTATGCGGGAAAGAAAAAAAGGAAAATAATAACTTCGAAGAAAAGATTTGTATTACAAATTTTTTTGTGGGGACCCAAAAGTTAACCGATCCGCTCATTAAGCTTTATTTTTTTTTTTGCATGACCCTATAAAAAATCAGCTCAATGGGGTAAATGTAAGTGTTAGATCAAATCTTACAACTTTTCATGCAGAATTTTAATCCGAAATTCTGAATAAAAAGTTGTACGATTAGATCATACACTTACATATATCTGATGGAGCTGATTTTTTGCAAGGGTTCTCAATAAAATATTTTTGACATAATCAATGGATCAGATAATATGTGTGGGATCCAAAAATGGCCCCACCAAAAAAATGTGCAGAATCTGTGAAAAAAAGTCGACCAGGTAGCAAATTTGGAGAGAGAAATACGTTTTCTGTTTGTTTTTGGACGTAGATTGATGGTTGGGGTTTAATTGCTGAGTTCTTTAATACGTCTGGTGTTTGTTTGATATTTTGTTAAGGTCAGGTATTTATGTGTGATTTATGTAATAGGTCAGGTACTAATATGAAATTTTTTCTTCTACTATATACTCTCTCTGTCCCTTTTTAATTGTTCAGTGTCGTAACTCCAACTTATTAAGGAGTCATCATCATTATACCTTTCTTTTTTTTTTTGAAAATTCCATCATTATACATTTCATATCAATTTTTACCTCCACTTTCTCTATACCCTCAGTAGAGACATTATTATACTTTTACTCACTAATTTTTTAAAATGGAATATATTTTTAGGAGCAAAATGGAAAAAAAACCAATATTTACCCACTAACATTAGAAAATGTTCACTTATTAAGGAACAGTCCAAAATAAAATATTGAACTCTATAAAAGAGACGGAACGAGTATTAAGTTAATAATTTAGTACTCCTTCCGTCCCCTTTTTAAAGTACAGTATTTCATTTTAGGCCGTTCCTTAATAAGTGTCCATTTTATAAAGTTAGTGGGTAAAAGTGTGTACAATTTTCATTTTGGCCCTAAAAATATATTCTATTTTGAAAAGTTAGTGAGTAAAAGTGTAATGATGATATCTCTGATAAGCACGTAAATGTTCACATACAAGTCCCTTAATTTATCTTTACTTAGTCTTTTTAATATTGTTACTTGGAATATAATGCTTAATTGTTGTGTTGTAGATGTTTGAAGAGTTTGATACAAAAATATGCAAAATTAAAATACTATACGGTGTTGGAAGCAAGTCCGTTTGAAGGTCGTATGTTTAGCACGGAACTAATCAGTCCAAGGGTTGATAGGTGGCAAAACAATTCTATTTGCACTTGTCTTGGTGGGCCCAGAACCAATTGGTCTACTAGTTTGACCAAAAGTTTGACCAAAGAAAAGAAAAGAAAAGGGCCATGACAATGCAATTGTGGCTGGAGATTATGCTTTGTTCTCTTCCCAATTCAAAATGAATTTTTCAAAAAATTCTCCTAGATTTCCCCTACTTCCAACATTTCTCTCTCTATCTCTCTCCACTTATTACCCTTACTATTTTTCAAAAACCAAACAAAACACAGAAAGGGGAGAAATATTGAACGAAGAACGGAGGATATTCGGACGCGGATGAAACAGAGGAAAAGCGCAGAGATCTTTTTGTAGACCACGCACGGACATCACGCAAAACAGAAGCAGGTTCGCTTGAAGGAAGAACGGGGCTGCCGATTGTTTTGTTCCGAATATTGTTAGTTTTGTTCAGTTTCTTTTCCCTTCAAGTTTTTAAAGCTTTGTTCAATTACTTGCACTCCGGTAATTCGTTTTAATTTTAGTTCTTTATAAAAGTTATTCGTTGATATTTGATTAGATGATCATATTTTTTGTTTATTTTTTTGATCTCGTGTAATAAAAACATGTTTCAAATTAGGGTATCTTTTGTTTCTTGCTTAATAATGAATGAGTAGTCGTATAAGTAGGGTTGCGGGGTGATTAGCACACCGTGACCAGTTCAGGCATTACTGGCTCTTAATTTTAAATAATAAAAAAAATGATTTTAGATTGAAAAATACTTCCCGTAGATGAACCCGGGCATTGTCGGAGTCTATGTGAACGGGAGAATGGGGGTCCAAAACCCATCCTTCTTTGTGCATAGGTAAACGGCGACCTTAAGGTTTCGCATCTTGCGGGGTATCTTTTCAATCCAAAATTGAACGTTTTTAAGAATACCAAATGTTGCAGGTTGATCCAGATTGGTTATGAGTGCTATGAACCCTACGACCATACTTCATTTTAATTATCTAAAAAGTTTAAATATTCGTAAGTTTAGTTAATCTCAACCAATCAACAAGGGGTGGCTACCTAAGAGCCCATTTAATTAGTTAAGCCCAAGGTTTTAGTCAGTACACATTGTTGTCTCTGTGGATTCGACTCCGGTCTTATAGAATATTTTGCTGCGTCGGTTCCCACCCTACACTTGGGGCAACCTGTTAATTTAGGACTAGGAATCCATCAAGCATTTTTGGCGCCGTTGCTGGGGATGGTAACGTGTGTTAATAATTCGGATAGTTATTTTTATTTTATTTTATTTTTAGTTTCTTTAGTTGTTTCGAGTAAACATAGGTAGAGATAGGCAATCCTCCATCGTAGGATAGCGATCACCTTTAAAGCCTAAGTACTATCGAGATAATACCAGGCATCTCGTAGCTATTGAGGGAGTACCGGGAGAAACCGTAGACGAAGAGTATTTTGGTGGCGAGTCGTTCGATATTGGTGGTCTGTTCGTTGAGTTAATAATAGAACCACCGATGGCATAGCCACCAAGGTCAATACGTGAGCTCATTCATCCAAAGAGGACCACACCTCTCGGACTCATAGTTTTGTCGATCGAGACAGTGGAGGCACGTAATGCGTTCACCATTAAGTTTGGTACACATAATGCCTATCCCCTTTTCTACAGGAAGGAGAATGAGGATCCGTATGATCATATCCAGTATTTCGAGCGGTTAGTGTGCACCCTTACCACCACTGCTCAGTGGGAGAATGTTTGCCTTGAGCTTTTTCCATCATCGCTTAAGGGTGGTGCGGATAAGTGGCTGCGGATGCAGAAGCCACAGTCTCTCACGACGAGAGCTGCTGTCCGAGATCTCTTTTATAAGAGATATTTCTCGGAGAATAATTCAAAGCACCTGACTCGCCAAATACAGTCTTTTAAGCAGAAAGAGGGCGAGTTGTTCTTAAGGTGTTAGGAGCGTTTCAAGGACTTGATGTTATCCTTACCACATCATGGGTTTGCGAGGCACCAACTAGTGTCAATTTTCTACTTGGGGCTGAATATTGCGACGGCCCAACAGATAGAGTACCTCTACAAGGAGAAGGACTTTTTAGATAAGTCTCCGGATGAAGCATGAGACTTTCTTGATGAGTTGGCCGAGAAACACTGAAGTTGGGAACCTTTCGACCTCGGTGATAGGACCATGGCTGCACAAGGACCCAGTGGGTCCGGTATTTTCATTCGAGTGTGCGAAAGCACAATGTCCAGTCTCAGCTGGACAAGATGGCTAAACAATTAGAGGACTTGAGTTTTAAAGAAGTCCATAAGGTGAATGAGGTGAGAGTCGAGAAGGTGTGTGCGTTATGTGAGTGTCCGGGGCATCTAATTACCTTTTGCCCTGCTTTTTCCATGATAAAAGAGGCCTACCAGAGTAACCAGGATGAGGTGAGTGCGATTAATCAGCGTTAGGACCCGTATTCTAATACCTACAATCCAGGGTGGGCACATAACCCACTTTTGAGTTGGAGGGATCAAAAAGCCCAATGCATACCCAGGCACCACCTTAGCAGTTAGTCCAGCAATTCCGACCTCCTCAAGGCCAATTGACCCAATTTCGTTATCCCCTTTAGCAGTAGCAGGGGTTTGGCCCTTCATCTTTTGGACCATCCTCTAGTATTAACCATCCCTCGCGGGATAAGCAGACTGATGAGATGATGAAAGCTCTCATGCAGCTTCAAATTAGCTTTACTAAGCAGACTAAATAGGCAATTGGTGACATTAGGGCCCAATTGACCCAGTTGACGGCGACAGTTGGACAAGTCCAGCAAGAGAAGGGAAGGTTTCCTTCTTAATCTCAAGTCAATACCGCCGGTACTCATTATGTGGGCGATTCTTCTGGCCTGAGTAATTTGAATCCCAGTCTGGAAGAGGTAAGGCGATCACCACTCTCAGAAGTGGAAAGGTGATTGATAAGGATTTACCTTCAAAGCAGAAATCGGTTCCATCTTCGGTGTTGATAGCTATTCTAGTAGTCGTCCCAGACTTGGGAAGTGTTCCTGAGGTAGAGAAAGAGGCGGAGTCTTCTGAAGTGGTGGTACCTGCACCTGTAGCCTCCACGACTCCGTCGCCACCCGTTGCTCCATATCCAAATCTCTTGGTGGTGAAACCAAAGGTCAATGTGAACTCCCACATTCTTGAATTATTTAAGAAAGTTTAGTTTTCTATCTCCTTAATGGAAGCCATTGACGCCATTCCTCAGTTTGTGAAGGTTTTGAACGATCTGTGTACTTTAAAATGGAGGACTAAAAGTTAGGACAAAGTGCTCTTGACAGAGCAAGTGAGCTCCATTCTCCAGGCCAATATCCCAACCAAGTGCAAAGACCTTGGCTGTCCCACCATTCCTATAGCTATCGCAGGCTAGAAGTTCGATAAGGCTTTTCTGGATTTAGTAGCAAGTGTCAACTTGCTCCCATATTCGGTATACTTGAGGCTTGGCCTAGGCAATCTGAGAGCCACACTAGTCACACTACAGTTGGCTGACCAGAGTATGAGAGTTCCGAAGGGGGTGGTGGAGGATGTTCTGATTTAAGTGGGCGAGTTTCTTTTTCCAGTCGACTTTATTGTCCTAGACACATGCCCAATACTGGAGGTCTTTGAGAAAACTCCTATCACCCTTGGTCGTTCTTGTCTAGCCACCTCTAGTGTTGTCATGAAATGCAAAACCGAACAAGTCCAATTGTCGTTTGAGGACTTGAAAATGGAGGTGAATGTTTTAATGTGAACAGTCGGGGTCAGGATGATGATGAGGTATGTGAGGTGAGTTTGATCGACACGCTAGTGCAAGAGCATGTCGATAGTGTGTTGTACAAGGAACCTCTAAAGATAGCCTTAATCGCTGAGAATGCGTCATTCTTAGATTCTCCAGAGGTAGGGAGTTTGATGGAGATATTTGTAGTAGAGGACATATGTGGCGCTGGTTGGGACCCAATTCTTGAGCCGATGGGCACTCCATTATCTTAAGTTTTGATGGGTAGCTTAGCGTAGCACTCTTTTCACTAAGAAGTAGACCCGGCTCCTAGAAATAGGGGTACCCATCATTGACTTGGGTTTTGGCACAATGTATGTATACCCGTTCTTTTATTTCTTGTTAAGCAACAAAATTCAAAAATATATGAAAATTGGAAAAGAAAAAAAGTTAGCATTATGGTTTAGTATAGTCACATGGTTGAAGTTATGTATGTAGTACTTAGGAGATTGAGTCTGACGGCAGGCACGTAGTTAGTGGCGAGAGTTTTGTCCAAACCTTTTGACTTTAATGTCCAAACTATGTGGAGATTACTTCACAAATGGAGTGGTGGGTAAAGAATCTGGCAGCCCCAGAGAGAGTGACAGCGTATTAGATGATGACACCACTTCTCAAGATTTCGTTGAATCCTATGCATACTATCCTTTCAACAAATAGGGAAACACAGTCTTTGGCCTTGGAAAAAAATAGTACCAACGTCTTTCGCGTGAAGAAAGTGGATGATTTTTTGTATTTCATTTTATTTCTTGCCTTATTTATTTCCTTTAATTATTTTTCTTGCTATCTTGGAGGCTAACATTTTGCAGATTGTTCAATCCAAGTTGGTTTGGGGGGGGGGGGAGGGGGGTTCTCTCTATAGTTTATTCTGCTTATGTTTTCCTTTAAAAAGGTGATATATCTCATCTCTAGCTTTTACGTTTCTATCATATCTTTATTTTTCATACTTTCAATGCAGATATTGAATAGTACAAGTTGGAGGGATGGATCATTCTGTTCTTTATTTTGTAAATTTTTTTTAAAAATGGTGAAAATCTTTTTGCATGAGACTTGAAGGCTGTTGAGATTAGCTCGTGATTGATTCAGTTTGAGATGTGATAGTCATTATTTTAATATTGTGGTGGCATTATTGTTTTTTTTGCTAGCTTGTCGTGAAAAATTTGTCATGCCATTTATTTTTAGTGCATTTGCACTTCACGTTTATTTGGACTTTGGTTGCTTGTGAGATGTGACTTGATTATTCTCAATGGCTAGTTTAGTGGAGACTTATACCCATGCGAGTTTAGAGCCTATCTTTTCTTGGAGTGGTGTCAAATGAACTCTTATTTGTCACGAAAGAACAAATTTATTGTTGATCTTATTATTTTTGTTGTCAAGTGTTGGGAATTGATGAGCACCCAATATTGTAGATATTTGGTGCGACTAGTCCCATCTTATGCTGCTTTTACTTATGTTTATTTAGCTTTTATTGCGATATTGCACGTAAGGTAGGTTTTTGTGTATTTCAGGTAAAACGTGCTAATAAGGAGGTTTTGAATGCCAAGGAATGCTCTGGGTGCAACCAAGTACTCAAGGCCACATGCCACCCCGTTGTGGTGCCCGAAGAGTCATGAAGAGATGGTTTGGAGGTTGCTCGGGATGCCCAAGGGTCAAGGGAATTGAAGGAGAAGTGATGATTTTACCAAAGCTACTCATCTTCCGACTAGCTGAGGGTAGAATCGTCATATTTTTTGATGTACAAATGATATTGGATCCAAATCACTTGGGTTAGAAAGTAGACTGGACGAGCTTTCCAACGGTCAAAAGAACACCCAAATCCGAGTTCGGGAGTGTCCGGAGCGAGCCTGCGAAGTTTGCCCAAAAATCTGCCTCTTATGAACCGGTTCGGGTTTTAGGCTGTACCGGTTCATGTTGCTCAGAACATTGTTTTTGGCAGACTTTTCAAGGCTTGAACCGGTACGGGGTTTTGGCTGTACAGGTTCATGCTGTAGAAAATGTGTACGTTTTTGCTACTTTTTCAACCTTCCATTTATAGAAAGTTTCCACTTGTGGAATATTTTTGGGATATTTTTGGGACATTTTGGTCTTTTGTAAGGGATATTTTGCAAGCCCTATAAATAGGCTTGTATGCCTTGTATAGAGGGATGACCATTTTCTAGTCTTTTTTTAGGCCTAAGTCTTTTTCATTTCCTAGGACTCCATTGTTAGTCTTTCAAGCTTTTCATGTCATTTCCTTCAAGAACTCAAGTAAGTATTTGTCTTATGTTAATTTCTAGTTTATTAATGTTGTAGCTACGCTTTGGATCTTTGCATAAATCAAGTTTATTTCCGTTTTTATCGGTTAATCATGTTTTCATTTCCTAACATAATTTCTAATCTTTTAGCTATGTGTGAGTAGTTTCTTGGCTAAGTCTCGGGGTAATCTTTCCCAAGGACTTAGGTTGTTATTTGGTTCTCGAGCCATCGGGCTTAAAAGCATGGTTTTCGGAATAGAACTTGTCTTGCAATTTTAGTCTAAACAAAGGGGTGTTAACTCCTTGGTATGATGTTTAGTCAAGCGGTCTTGGCAAGCGTCATATCGAGGGCTCGTGGCCTCCTATGGATTCGATAAATGTTAAAAACAAGTTAGTCTGCCTCCGTTTAATCACATCTTTCAATTATTGTAGTCATTAAAGCTAAATTCTCCGGTCGTGAGCACGCGGTCGTGACTCTCGCCTGAGTTATAATCGGGAATCGGTAACGGCCTTTGTCAAGGGATAGACGATCCCTAGACTTGCCTCTTTTAGTTCATAAAGTTCATTTCTAGTCTTTTTACTTAGCATTTTTACCATTTAAAGTAAAACCTAGTTGGCGGGCTTAAACGCCACAAATCCTACCGTATAAAACCTACAATCCGATTAAGGTATATTCGATTCTCTGTGGGTACGATCCCGGACTTCCGGATATTATGCTACTGACGACCTAGCCCTACGCTTCGGGTTTCTATCAACCTTATATTTGAAGGCAAGGTTTCGACGTAAGCAGGAATGTTTTAAATTGCCTACTTATCTCTTGGGTTTGGAAATTGCATGGTTGTATTGCCCCTTGGAGAGAATTATAGGTCATCTTTACTATGTTGAACCGGTTTGTTTCTTCCTTTCATACATTTATCTCTTGTGAGCCTATTTGAACCTCTTGATAATAACCATTCTCTTGTTGAGCTTCACCATCTATATTGTATATTGAAAAGGGTTAGTTAATGATGTGAATGTGAATTTTTGAGGAAAAAAAGGGGGATGAATGGAGTGGAGAATTATGCTTTATTGGTGAAAAAAAAAAAAGGCAAGACACACTACAAGAAAATCGAGATCTCCCAACGGTTTAGCTAGCAACGGTTCAAAAAATCGTTAGTATAGATGGTGTGTAGCAACGGTTTTTAAACCGTTACTAGAAACAGGACTATAGCAACGGTTTTCATGCAACCGTTACTAGATTATAAGACTATAGCAACGGTTTTCCATAACCGTTACTAAAACCCGGCCTCTAGCAACGGTTTTCCATAACCGTTACTAAAACCCGACCTATAGCAACGGTTTCCCATAACCGTTACTAAAAACCGGCCTATAGCAACGGTTTTCCATAACCGTTACTAAAAACCGGACTATAATCGAGACCATTGATTTTATTTTCCTTGTTTGTTGATTAAATCATTCTCATAAAAATTTGGCTTGATCGAGTCTAGAAAACTTCTTTATTGAGACAAAATTTCATTAGTAAAATAAATTTTTCTGCCCGATCAAGTATGTAACGATACCCGATTAATTTCATTTTTCGTATGAAGGATGTACTCTTTACTATGTAAAAAATAGATGGTTCTAATCGAGGAAAAAAAAAGTAGGTGTTTGTATAGAATAAACTGAATTTAAAAACTTGGGTTAAGAATAAATCGATAAAACTCAAATGACATAAGCTAACCCAGCTGGTTTGCATAGTATAAATATTAGTAGTCCATTGATATTACACAAGTGTTAGGCTAGCCCAGCTGGTTTGCACTCGCGTGCGCATGCGGGAGGTCCTGGGTTCGATTCCCAGGAGGAGCAAAACATTGTTGTGTTGCCACGCGGGTGACACGTAGGCGCCACGTCAGCGACAGGTGGAGGCCACGTGGGTGCCACATCAGCGACACGTGGCGACAGAGGGGAGGCCACGTGGCTGCCATGTCATTTTACCCCAGAATTTAAGAAAAAAAAAACTTGCCTTTAGCAACAGTTACAAGCGTTGCTAAAGAAACCGTTGCTAAAAAAAAATCTGTACCAACGCTTGCCAAAACCGTTGCTATAACCCTACAGCAACGGATATCTCGCGACGGTTTAACCAACGGTTCTATAACCGTTGGTATAGCCTATATTGGTCTTTTGCAACGCTTTTTTGCATCTCTAGTAACATTTTTGACCGTTGCTATTGAACAATTTTCTTGTAGTGACACCAACTTATTGTGAAAAGGAGAATCACTTGTTCTTAATGTGGGATTGTGATTAAGGTAGGAAAGAGAGATGTGGTAGAGTTGAAAAGAAGAAAAAATTAAAGAAAAAAAAGAGGGCATGCATCATTATATTTGCCCTATGTGAGTGTGGTTAGCTTACTCTCAGACACTTGAATATTATACTCTAATCTTGAAATACTTTCCCTACCATAACGTGATCACTGAACTGAAGTCCCAATTGATTCTAGGAGCAATGGGCTGTGAATTGGTGGATAGAGAGAGTTCCTGATACTTGGCTTTCTTTTCATGAGATCGTGTCAACTTTATAGAGCTTTCTTTTCTTGTCAACTTGTGCGGGATACCTTGCTTTTATTTACAAAACTTCCACCTACACTGATTGAGAGTATTTAATATGCACTTTGTTTTGAGTGATTTTATTTATTGAGTGCATGACACAGTGAGATTTAAAATTGAGACTCGGTCTGGAGAGAACTTTCAGTTATTTTTCACTTGTGATCGAAGTCCTTGCTCACATACGCTAAATCAAGGTGCCATGACTTATTTTTATGACTTGATAATAGCTAGAATTGTTTATATCTGTTATCTCTTTGCGATGGCTTCATGTTATTAATTTGAGGTATTATTGAGATGTCTTACAGTTTTTCAGATTTCATGTGAAAGGATTCTTGGTGTTTTGTGGGTGATCACTGCTGAAAACTCTCACGAGACTTCACTGGTCCTACCGGGGCCACCTGGGGTTTAAAAGAACTACCGATTTTAATTTGTTTTCTTTAGTTGCATTTTATTTTCTTTGCTCAGGACTAGCAAAGTATAAGTTGGGAGTGTGATAAATGCGTAAATGTTCACATACGCGCCCCTTAATTTATCTTTGCTAAGTCTTTTTAATATTATTACTTGGAATTTAATGCTTAATTGTTGTGTTGTAGGTATCTGGAGAGTTTGATACAAAAAGGAAAAATGATGGCCCAGGACATATTTTGATAATTAATATCTGTCAAGAATATGTTGAGAATATTTGTTAATGAACAAAATATCCTTAGCAAGTATTAATTATCAAAACATGTCTTTGACGGCCATTTTCCCATACAAAAATATGCAAAGTTAAAATATTATACGGTGTTGAAAGCAAGTCCGTTTGAAAGTCATATATTTGGCATAGAACTAATTAGTCCACGGGCTGATAGGTGGCAAAACAATTCAATTTGCTTTGCACTTGTCTTTGTGGGCCCAGAACCAATTGGTTTTACTAGTTTGACCAAAAGTTTTAGACCAAAGAAAAGAAAAGGACCCTGACAATGCAATCGTGGCTGAAGATAAAAGGGTAGAAATATCGTAGGCTACAGGAAGATATTCGGACGCTGACGAAACAGAGAAAAAGCGCAAAGATCTTGTAGACCACGCACGGGCATCACGCAAAACAGAAGCAGTTTCGCTTGAACGAGGAACGGGGCTGCCGATTGTCTTATTCCGAATATTGTTAGTTTTATTTAGTTTCTTTTCCCTTTTTAAGTTTTTAGAGATTTGTTTAATTACTTGCATTTCGATAATTCGTTTTAATTTTTTATAAAAGTTATTCGTTGATATTTGATTAGTTGATATTTCTTGTTTATTTTTTTTCATCTCGCGTAATAAAAGCATGTTTTAAATTAGGATTTCTTTTGTTTCTTGCTTAATAATGAATGAGTAGTCGTATAAGTACGGTTGCAGGGTGATTAACACACCGTGACCAGTTCGGGCACTGCTTATAATTTCAAATAATAAAGAAAATGATTTTAGATTGAAAAATACTTCCCGTGGATGAACTCGGGTATTATCGGAGCCCATGTGAACAGGAAAATGGGGGTCCAAAACCCATTCTTCTCTGCGCATGGGTAAACGATATCTTGCAGGGTATCTTTTCAATCCAAAATTGAACGTTTTTAAGAACACCAAATGGAGCAGGTTGATCCGGACTGGTTACGAGTGCTATAAACCCTACGACCATACCTCTTTTTAATTATCTGAAAAAGTTTATTTATTTTGTAAGTTTAGTTAATCTCAACCAATCAACAAGGGGTGGCTACCTAAGAGCCCGTTTAATTAGTTAAGCCTGAGTTTGTAGTCAGTACATATTGTTGTCTCTATGGATTCAACTCCGGTCTTACCAGATATTTTGTTGCGTCGGTCTCCGCCCTACGCTTGGGACAACCTGTTTATAGTAATTACTTTAATTTTTTCCTAGCTATGAAACAACTTTGTAATAAAATTGGTCTTAATGAGGTTTAATTACAATTGCTTTGAACAAATAAGGATACCAAAAAAAATTATTTAAAATTATGGGCTTTCATAAAATAAAAGAGTAAGTAATGTGTCAATATAGTCATTTAATCAACTACTATTGGACTACTGTACATGTTATACTTCTATTAGGACTTTTAGTCAAAAATAAAACGGAAAAATCTCCGGAACGTAAAAATCACATAAGAGACGTGTTTAATTTTTATATATTAATGGTATTTTGTATTTTTTTTTTGAGTCAGTAATAAATCACAATTTAGTTAATGTTTTTGGATTGTGTTTATTCGCCTCCTTACACAAAAATCTCGGCTCCGTCCCTATGCACACTCACAAAAAGTAGTAGTGCACTCTCTCACAAACTATTGGCCCCAACATCTTGTGAATGTGTGTAAGTATTTATGTAATGTTTTTTTTTTTTCTAAGCAAAATAATTTATTAATCTTTATAAAGGATTTCAAAGATTAAGAGGATACATGGCACATCGGCAAGAAGCCACCCAAGACCCTAAAGGAAAGCAATACGCCAACTGAAATCAAAATCCAGAAACCAAAAAAAGACGACCTGAAAACACCAAGACCCAATAAGCACACTAAAACAAAATCTCAAACCAAACAGGATACCAAACCATCACACCAATCCGCAGAAACAGCCCGAGCAAAAGCAAGCCCAAAGGCAAGAGATCAAACCAAAAAATGCCAAGCCTTGGGATTAAAACTGCAAGGAGAGAGAGGCGCCTTTCTCAATATCATCAAGATCTTACAAGTCCACATCCTCCTCCAGGTCATCAAGAAGACATGAAGACGTTTTTTGAATATCCAATACTCTTTCAACTCTGATTTGGAGGGCTAAGAGTATCAGACAAGTGTGGGCTTTCTCTGAAGTGAGGCAAAGCTGTTTTCTGCAAGAGTGGGCTTTTCTCTCCTTTTAATTCCCAATGATTGGGAGAGTTTTCTGAGCATGGTTAGTCATTTTTCAACTGCTGATGCTTCTGTTGCTGTTCGATATGGCTGGATAATGAGCTGATCTATTGATGCAAAATTGATGAATCGAGTTAAAGATCAGTCTACTGGAATTAGTCTAAATGAAATGCCTTTGTTGCATTTGTTGCTAAGGGAACTGAGATGAATGCAGTTGCTGGGATTCATGATCAATTGGGGCTGTTTTTTCTGCAATATTGCTAAAGGAAATGAACTGGTTGAGGAGCTGATATCTACTGAACTAGTGTGGAAGATCTTTTTGATTCTATGATCCGCTGAGGATGTCACTGCATGCATAATTTGACTGTTTGAGGTCATTCAATGCCCATTGAATGTAGTTTTCTTTTCTTTTCTTTAGGCCTATACATACCTCTTCTCCCTGGTCTGTATTTGGTCTTTTTTCAATGTACTTTTTGTCGAGTTTCTTAATAAAATTTTGTTGCCGATAAAAAAAAAAAAAAAAGAGCGCTAATCCTTTCCGCAAATTCGTTCTCCTGCGTTTCAACAAATTGCCTTAACAAAAAATTCCTCCCCCTCTAGGCTTAATGCCTAATCACTGTATCTATGTAATGTTGTGTGTGTCTTTCGCAATTGTGAATCATAAATGTCGCCGTGGATAAATTGTACCACGAAAATCACATGCATGTGCAGATTGTGGTTAGTGTTTATTTGTTTGTGTTTTCGAATTATGATGGTCCTTTCCCTTACCTTTTTAGCGTTTTGAGTATTGGCCGGTAAGGGGGCACATCTATGACTATAAACGTGGTCTGCATGTTTCAATTCGATTTCTGCTTTTATTGGGACATGATTGGTTGTATTGTGTCATAGTACCATTTTCATTGAAGACATTGTCAGGCAACGGCGGAGCTAGAATTTTGAACCCTGAGAGAGCCGGCTTAATAGGTATATATTGTACTTTTTATTGAAACATATACTTATTATATCCTTTTCAAAAAAAAAAAAAAATACTTATTATATCATAAAAATTTTATTTTCCAATACATTACATTTATACATTGAAATAATTATAGCCTAATGCTGTTAAAGTATACCGATCATTTTGTTTTTTTTTCATTAGGCTAGCTACTCTAATTGTCACGTGCTTATTTTTTATTTATAAAAAAATTGAGAAATTAAAATGTAAAATAACCGTTTTTCTATCAAATCAAATCAAAATTATTAAGATTATAAGTAGCTATACACGAATAATTATTAATAATATTCAACATCAAGAATATACAAAATAAAAATTATAAAACTCGAGAATTCGTGGAGCCGGGGCTGGTGGGCCGCGGCCTCTCCGGGTCCAACATAGCTCTGTCCTTCTTGTTGGGTTACTAAAGCGTGTGACTCTCATCCTGGAAAGGCCATCTTCTCTTATAATAAAAATCGTGGAAAACTTTGTACTCCAGTTGAAAGCATCACTGATCACACGGCCACTCTCTCCGTCCGCAAATAATGTAGGAATTGACGGACAACAATTAAGTTCCGTATAGGCAACGATTCGTTTTTGGCGTCATTTTTTTGGTTGTTTTCTTTTAATTCTTAGTAGAGTTTGGTCAAATTCGTAGTATATTACATCATAAGTAAATTTCGACAAGAGGAGAATATAAACAGACTCTTTCGGTCCTTTTCTATTTTGGTCTATATTTTATACTTTTTTGATTTTTCATGTCAAGACAAACAATGCGATGTTTAAGCCAAATATAATACTCCTAAGAATAAAGAGAAAATAACAAAGACGACTGTACCAAACAGACCGAAAAAAGTTAGACCGAAGTGGACCTGAAACAACTTCAAATTATGGGAAACCATCACTAAAATTGAAAAATATATGAGAACTACGAAAAACTAATTCTTTCAGCAATTTAAGAAATAAAAGTTAAACCTTATCAATCAATATATTAATGTGTTCGAGCCCGAAAAGCTTCTAAATCCCGGCCATCTTTGTTTTTTAGGTTTTTTTTTTTTATACCTTTTTTGTTTATAAGAGAGAGGGGGGAAATCATTCTATATCTCTCGTCACGTGATGCTCAAAACTCATTCTCTACAACACATGACATATATGTCTTCCAATGCATAGAATGAAAATGATGCCAGCTTGCATCAACGAGAACTTAAGAATAGACATTTTGGTTCAAAATAGTTCATTTTTTCCCGAAGAGTACTAGATATCAAAGAGTTCTTTTGATTTTTGGGAAAAAAAAAAGCTTTTCCAAATAAAAACAAAACTCTATATATTTCAAGGAAAGTTCTCGGTTGGACATATCAACCATTCATTTTTGAAACATTCATTTGTGGCCAGCACCTCCCCCGGGTTCTCATTTTCAGATGTTCTAGAATTAGTGTGTGGATTTTTTTCCACATTTTCTAGAATTAGGTGAATGTTACTCAATTCTCTCTGATTGGTTCTTTTGTTTCTTCGTACTAACTGCACGTCTTGCTAATTAACGACTGCGAGAATCAATCACAAAGAAAGATGAAGCGAATTAGCCAACAACCTCGGGACCATTTTCAAAATTTTCAATCACCTTAAACATTAGCAGAGCCCCCCAAATGTCTCCACAAATGGCCCACGAAATTTCCACATGCCACCACCATTTTTTACATGACTTTTTTTTGGAAAGGCCAAAAATAAAATAAAATAAAGGAAACAAAAAATTTCATTAATCTTAAAGTTATTACAAGACTAATTGGAGCAATGAAACAACATCTATATTCAAAGAATAGTTTTATCCAATCTGAGACGCAAAATCTTCAATTGGTAAGAAACCAATCGAAGTCATATGGGACAAGGCCATCTAAATAGGCTGAAGCCAAACACCCTACATGGTCTAAAACCCAGATCAACAAATTCAGCACATGGTATTAATAAAATTTGGAAAATTTATATAATTGGTCCTCCTAATTTCATTTGTGTCTTATTTTTGTTCTTCAAATATCAATTACGACTTTTTCCACCTTCAAGTTTGGTTTTCGTACCAAATTGGTCCAATTGATAACTTATGTCAGCCAAATTGGATGGAAAAAATCAGATTGTTGGCAGTTTGGACGTTTTAGTTCGTACCAAGTTGGTCCAACTGATAACGTTTGCTCTTAATCTGATTTCGTTCAGTTTGACTAACAGAAGTTATCAATTGGACCAATTTGGCACGAAGATCAAACTTCAAGGTCAAAAGAGTTGCAATTGATACTTAGAGACGAAAATGAGACTCGGGTGAAATTAGGAGGACCATTTTTAAAAAATTTACATAAAATTTTATTGCCTATAAATAATTAAAAAAAAATTCAGCACATGAAACAATGCCACAAAGCCCAAATCAGAAAAAAAAATATGCAGCACAACTGTGCTGACCTCTTCTCTCACATGACTTGTGCTGACCTCTTCTCTCGCATGGACTTTATTGTCTTTTAAATTAAAATAGTTCACTTACGTGTGCTGACCTATTTTCTCACATGACTTACTTGTTCTCTGTCTCTCTCTCTCTCTCACACACATACACAGCCGCCCACCCACCCCTACAACTATATATAGCAGCAGATTGCAGAAAGAAAAACATTGAGCAGCATCGTAGTTTTATCAACTCACCTTTTCTGCCTTCTTCTTGTACTCTATATCTTCATCCACCGCTCTTTACTATCCATATTCACTCTCGCATATTCTCGAATAACTTTGCTTTATCCCTTTCGGCCAACATGATGAACTCCGGCACTCAAAACATCCTGTTTCGTCTCCTAGAATTTCTTAATCTATACAGTCCTGAAGAATATCATACACTCAACATGACCAAGCGCTACGAGCGCCAGCCGGGGTGCGAGAAGCAAACCGCGGACGAATGCGCCATGTGTCTGTGCAAAATCAAAGAAGGGGACGAGATTAGAGAGCTGAGGTGCGATCACGTCTTTCATACGGTGTGCTTGGAGAGATGTGTGGCCGGGTACAAGCACGAAACATGTCCGATGTGCCGTGGCTCTGTGGCTCCGCCCCAGAAATGGGCCACCGAGCTGGTTGGAGCATTTGGAGAGGAAGACGTCATCTTTTCCGACCTGTTTTCGTGCCGTTCAAGTCGTCGCCGGAGCACATGGTGGCTGATTTGAGCCGTGTGCTATAAGGTGATATTGGTGTTCCAAATCACGGTATCAGTGATGCGGCCATGCTCCGGTGGATCAACCAGTAGTTTGGAAAGTATCAGTATTAGAGAAGTGCAAAATAACGTTCGAGTATTTGAAGGGCCGACTCTGAGATATTTAAGGCTCGTGTGGTTGGTGATTTATATAATTTATTTTTTGTACTCTCATAAAGTGATTTATATAATTTATTTTTTGTACTCTCATAAAAAAGTCTAGGGAAAATAATGGCTCAGAACGTATTTTGATAATTAATATCTGTCAAGGATAAGCTAAGAACATTTGTTAATACTTAAAATGTCCTTGACGAGTATTAATTATCAAAACACGTCCTTGACGAGTATTAATGTTATTTTATGTATTTGTGATTGCAGAATGATTGATGTAAGAATTTGTTCGAAATGTGGGCAAACTAGCTTGAGATGCCTTGGAGGCTTGCATTAAAAAATGTTGTCCAATTTTGTCCACATGTTCTAGAATGAGTGAATGCTACTCAATTCTCTCATTGGTTCATTTTCTTTGTACTAATTCTAGAACCAATTACCCACATAGAAAAATAATGCGAACCCACAACATCGAGACTAATCGGTTGTTGGAATTTTTCCCACATCGATTAATTATCTCTTCAAAAAACTAGTGTATGAGTCAGGGAAACATTTTCTCTCATTGACAATTAATGATTTTCAGTTGGATATTAACATGGTGTTAGAGTTAGATTTTCCGAGACTTTTCTCTTATGCGTAGTTGCACTTTGTCGTTTCGTTATGATTTGTTTGTTTCACATCCTTTTTTGACCTCTCCATGTGTATTGGGACAGTGGCGGAGCTACCTTGGGGCTCGGGGTGGCCTCAGCCCCCCCGGACCCCTCCGAGCCCCCGAGTTTTAAAAATTTTATTTTGTATACACCTAATTTTAAATATTATTAATAATTATTAACTTATAGTTATTTATAATCTCAATAATTTTGGTTTGATAAAAAAATCAGTTATTTTACATTCTCATTTCTCAATTTTTTTTATAAATAAAAAATAATCACGTGACTGTTGAAGTTGGCTAAAGAAAAAAAAACAAAATGAACGGTATATTGTAACTACATTAGGCTAGAACCATTTTAATATACAAATGTAACGTATTGAATAATAAAATTTTTATGTTATAATAAATATACGTCCCGATAAAAAATATATGTCTATTATTCTGGCCCCCTCGGATCAAAATCTTGACTTCGCTGGTGTATTGGGAGTCAATATGAATCTGGAAGATCTCTTAATTCCTTTATTGCCAGTTGATTTTGAGCTTGATGCATTGTTCAACTCTCGTGCTTTTCAAATTTTCAACCACTTTACATAAGCAGCTCGAGAAATATCTCCTCGAGCCTTTGAATTTTGATGCATGCATGTGACCATTTTCACGTGCCACGACCATTCTTTACATGAACTTGTGCTGGCCTTTCTCTAACATGACTTGTGCTGACCTTTCTCTCACATGACTTGTGCCCTTTCTCTAACATGACTTGTGCTGACCTTTCTCTCACATGACTTGTGCTGACCTCTCTCTCTCTCTCTCTCTCTCTCTCTCTATCACTATTTTTGCAGTATTTCTAGCAGTAAGTGCTCCTTCCAAAGTTCCCAATGCATATCGTTAGCAGAAAAAGTAATGAGCACCATGGTAGTGTTTATCACTGATGACCCGCTGTTCTAATTCCTTCTGTACTCTATATCTGCATCCATCGGCGTCTCCTACCCAATTAAATTCACTCGCATTTTGTCAAACAACTTTGCTTTACCGGTGGCCAACACGAACTCCGGTGCTCGAAATTTCTTGTTTGGTATCCCACAATTTCTAAATCTGTATAGTCATGATGATGTGCAAGAAAACCGTGAAAAGCTCGGTATCGACCTGATCAAGCGATATGAACACAAGCCCGGGTGTGAAAAGGAAACGGCTAACAACGAATGTGAGATATGCTTGTGCAAAATCGGCGAAGGGGACGAGATTAGAGAGTTGAGGTGTGACCAAAAGGGGTGAGCATGATTCGGTTTTGTAATAAACCAAGAATCAAATTAATACCTACGGATTACGAATTTTGAGAACCAAACCAATCCATAAAATTCATAAAACCTAACCAATCCAAACCTTTAAGATACGGATCGGTTTCGATTTTGAACTACGGTTTGCTTGAAGTTTAGAAATTTAGGGCAATTACTATTTGCAGTAAAGGAATGTAATGGTGAAGTGGAGTACTAAATTAGGAAGTTAATTCACCATGGTATAGCCTATGTTTATCTGTGTATCTATATTAAATTAAAAAATAGATAAATGCATATATATGGTTCAGATCGGTTTGGAACCGCAACCGTTAATGTAAATTCACAAACCAACCGTTAATGTAAATTCACAAACCAAACCATATAACTCGGTTTTGAATTTTTTAAAACCAAGACCAAACCACACTACTTAAAAACCAAACAAAATAATTCGATTTTGATTGGTTTGGACTGGATTCACGGTTTAACGGATTATTTGCTCTCCCCTAGTGGCCGCGTCTTTCACATGGTGTGCTTAGACAGATGGGTCGTTGGTTATAGGCATGAAACATGTCCGATGTGCCTCGGCCGTCTAGCTCCACCCCGTAAGTGGGCTACCGGGCTAATTGGAGAGGAAGAAGGCTTGGTTTTCAACTTGTTTCCGTGCCGTACAAATCGTCGCCGGAGCACATGGCTGATTGACTAGTCGCTTGTAGCTAGAATGAGATAAAGTCCAATTTTCATCTAACCCAACAAAGTGGATTGTAAATGAATATCCCGGATTCGTACCTCGTATCCCAAGTGATGTAAATTTTATATCCAATTGTTATTGTGGAAATTTTCGGTTCAACTCAAAACAGAATTTGGTGACAATTAATGAGGGGTGAGATCCCAATATTACATTAAGGACCCGTTTGGATGCGAAGAAAGAATTGGGGGTATTAGTTATATAATAAGGGGGATAAGATAGTAGGGGGTATTAGTTAATATTGGATGACCCACATTTATAGATGGGGTATTAAATAGTGATTGGTTTGGATGAGGTATTAGAGAATGAGGACTAAATAATACTTGGTTTGGATAAAGGATAAATTGAGGGTATAAGACAGGGTGGATGATGTAAAAAAAAAAAGTCAAATGACCCTTTTGCTCTTGTGCAGTTTTAAGTTAGATTATTCATTATGATTAATATAAAATTGTAAAAATTATTTACTTTTTCATAATTAAGCAATAATAATTTAATTCAATAATAAATTAATTAATTTAATAAGTAAAAACAATTCCCCCTTGCTCACGATAATTTTCCCTTGCTCTATTCTTCCTTTTGTTCTTATCGCCCGAGAGAGAGAGAGAGAGAGAGAGAGAGAGAGAGAGAGAGAGAGAGAGAGAGAGAACCCAGAAGAAGAAGAGAGCTACGACTGTCTGTTCATCGTCATGCCCTAGACTGGTTAGTCCTCCCTCTCTCCGATCAACTATTGTTCTTCTTCCTCTTTTTTAGGTTTTGCTGTCTTAATCGAAAAAACCCAAGTGGGTTAGGGGTGGGGGAAGGGAGATAAGGAGGGGTGAAATTGCCCACTTTCCAGGGGGATTTGGGTGGACTAAATCCCACATTGTTTACTTATGTTAAGTAACTAGTCACCACATAATATAAATAAAGCTTATGTATGTTAGAGTTAGTTAACACCCTATACACTTTCTCTTATCTCTATTATCATGGTATCAGAGCGTTACCTTAAACCACCAGCATAGCCGCCGGAGGCACTAGCCACCATCACTCCCCCTCCATCAGCCGAAACCCCTCACTCCCCATTGTACATCTTCTTCCATACGAAACCCCCCACTATTAGCCAAAACCCTAACTGTACATCTCCTCTCCATCTGTTCAAAACCCTAACTGCTGCAGCCGCCGAAACCCTAGCCACCATCAACCGAAACCCTAGCTATTATTTCCAACCACCATATACCTCTTGCCGACAGTCATCCACCCTTTTTGACTACCGAAATCACATGCCCAGTGATTTTTTACACTTTGAAACCCTTCGAACCACATGCCCAATGACAACCCACCTTCGAATAACCACTTCCTCACTTCGTCGAACTCCGGCGAGTACCCCTGACCTCCGGCGAGCAATTTCCGGCGCCGACAGACCTTGTTTCTTGTCGTCTCAGACTCTATTCGTGATTTTGTGGACTGTGGCTAGTCAGATCTATTCTCCCACGCTGTTCAGAACTCCCACGCTGGTCTCCTTTCTTCTCTCACACTGGTCTCTGATTATTGATGTTAGTAGTTTGTATGCTGGCCTCTGATTACAGCACTTATTCATGTTGCTCTCATCAAGTTGCTATAACATGTGGAGTCTGGTCGTTGTGGTGACTGTTCTGTAGATTACATGTGTTTAGTTCGACTATTGATGGTGGTACTGTTGACTGTTATGTCTTGTCTCTAGTTGGTAGTTGTTGCTCTCTCTAGTTACTTTTATTGGTTCTTCTTGGTGGAAATTTATTTGGTGAAATGACTGTGTCAAAGTCTGGATCTAGTTTTGCTCCTAGCTCTACTATTGTTGCAAGTTTATTTGATTCTTCTCGATTTCGTGAGAGATTGTCTATTACCTCCACCATTTTGAATGGTAAAAATTATGCTGTTTGGGCTAGAGCAGTCGAGATTTATTATGTGGGTCAAAAACGCGCGTTATCATTATTTGACAGATGATCCACCCGCCACGACTGCTACTACATATGAGACATGGGTATCTGAGGATGCTAATATACGGTCTAATTTATGGAATAGTATGGAAGAACATATTGCTAGAATGCTGGTTTTTCTATCTACGGCCAAACAAGTATGGACACAGGCTCAGGAGATGTATTCTGGTGTTAACAATCTCCGTCACACATATGATCTTCATCAGTCATTCTTTTTTATCTCACAGGGTGACTTATCTTTGGAGACTTATTATTCTACGAAAGGAGTATTAAGTTAATAATTTAGTACTACACTAAATTATTAACTTAGTATCAAGATTTACCTACACTACAAGAAAATACACATTCGCCGACTAAAAGTTTAGTCGCCAAATGTCAGATTTTAGTCGCCCAAACATTTCAGCGACGAAACTTTTGGTCGTCAAGTTTGTCGTTGACACTTGGTCTGGGAAAGTTTTTGGCGACTAAATATTTTGTCGGTGAAAGTAATCAACCTATGCCGACTATGTATTTTGTCGGCAAAAGTAAATAACCTATGCCGACTAAGTACTTTGTCGGCAAAACTAAATAACTATGCCGACTAAATATTTTGTCGGCGAATGTAAACAATTTATGCCGACTAAATATTTTGTCGGCGAAAATTAAAAATTTATGCGCAAAAACAAACTTAGCCCGACCAACTATTTAGTCGACGAAAACAAACTTTAATTTTCACGAATGAAACATTTAGTCGCAGACTCCGAATTTAGAACCATATTTTCAGAAATTTCGAAAGATTTAATAATTTGTAACCCAAAAATCTTTGTGCAATATTTGAAATCACTCTATTTATTCCAACCAAAAACAATAACAAATGAAACATAATATTCAAACCTAGTCCATCCAAAAGCACAATTTAATATATAACCACCAAGCATGAATCAATTCCAACTCCAAATTTTCATAGATTACATATTCATATCCATCATAACCAAAAACCACAAGTCAACAATCTTAAGTAAACAAAAACCATCCATCTAAGTCCTCCATCACTACAAAAAATCATCTGCCAATGCTCCATATACAAAAACCATCCATCTAAGTCCTCCATCACTACAAAAAATCATCTGCCAATGCTCCATATACAAAATCTATCCATCAAAGAGTCTTTCCATCACGACAAAAAATCATCTGCCTAATTGCTCCATATACTAAATCTATCCATCAAAGTCATCACGACAAAAAGTCATCAGCCAAATTACTCCATATACAAAATCTGTCCATCAAAAGCAAAAATCATCTTTCAAATTGCTTCATTTACAAAAAAGCATCCCTTGACTGATCTTGTATCTGTAGACGAAGAAGTGGCAAACAACAAATTATTTGTCAATTACCTTGCACCAATATACAAACAATTATAACCTACCTATGTCTACTACTTTCTCTACCAGTAACTCAAAAAAGAAGGCAAAGATAGCAGAACATCCCTAAAAGGGACCATGGCTGTCCACCAAAAAGCCGAAGGTATACTAAAGCTTATAATTTCCCACTTTTTATCATACAAAAGAAGAATATCAGTCAATGAATTTTGTCGCAAAGCAGCCTATCAAGGTACCCTATTTGACCCCAAAAATTTCTTAGCTGTTAGACTCTGTTCCTCTAATAATATTACGCTACCTCATAACATACTTCGGGGGCCCAACAGTTTAAAACGCACAAATCGTTCTCAGGTGAAGTCTAGTTGAGCCCACAAAGGCCCATTTCTATTCCAATGTTGGTCCACAATATTGTTCAGAAGAAACTGACCTTCCGTTCCTTCTGTGCAAATGCACTTGATGGGGCAATGGCATCTTTATATTGAAAAGAAACTGAATATTATTCTCCTTAATTCAATCAGTACATCATACATGGAGTTCTGGCTCACATTAAATTAATTCAAGCAAATGCCTAATACACTCAAGCGTAAAAGGGAAGCTTCCACTAACTAGACTAACTGACTCTAACAGACTTGTAACTAACTGATTATGTTATGAAATTAGTAATTAGCTACTCTGTGAGAAGGAGCACCACACTCCTTAGCATATATCTAAAATCTAGAGTCCTCTACAATAGCTCTATGAGGGAAGTTGCTTGGAACTCCAGCTTGAATCTGTTGGCAATTTAGTAAATGAAGTTGGGAATTCCAAAGGACTCCCGAGGCAACCGGACAGACCCTCTCTGGTTCACCATATCTGGATGTAACACCTCAAAGGTCTACCGGTTTGGGATCGGTAATACCTCCTGATGTAAGAATAATGGCCGAATTCATATCGTAATTCAATTATGCAGTTTTTCCCTCTAAGTGACTCTAAAAAAGTAGTTAAGAATTAAGACAAAAAATTAAGAAGCAGAGTTCTTATCGAATGCTGACTGAATTTGAAACTAAATATGCAGTTCCTTATGCTAGTTTCTAGTGTAGTGTTCCATGAAGTATTAGGACCTTTGTGCAAGGTTGATTGCATGGTGATGGAGTGGTCGTTAGTATGTGGTCATACGACAAGAGGCAGTAGCGTGTTGTACTTATTTTAAGAAAGATCAGAATATACTTCATTTTCTCTTTTGGCAATCCCCATGTTACCAGTTGCGAGTTGGCTATCTATTACTAGTCTCCAAAAAATGAGTGTACGAGGAGTTCACTTACCAAGGAGTTCCATGAGTGTCCAGGAATTTTGTGACAAGGCTTTCAAGCCTAGCAAAGCGATCTCGCTCCTCTTGGCGCTCTCTTTCTCGCTCCTCTCGCTCACGTTGATACTCCTTGCGCTCTCGCTGTTGTTCCTGACGAAGTAACTCCATTTCAGATCTGATACTCAGTAGCTCTGAATGTGCTCGTGACTCAAGATGTGATTTGAAAGATAAGGAAGTGGGCATTGGGCCAACCCCAAGTCCTCTAAGGTATTTAGGATTTTTTCCTTTTCCCAACACCTTTGTTGAAAGCTCCTCATGTGTCAACGAGACTCCAGACTCCAATGCCTTGTCTCACGCTTTTTCCATCGCCGCCTATCAGTGCCAAAGAAAAAATTATACAGACGAGATAATAAAAACAAAAACCCACTAGAAATAAAGTGAACAACCTGCAGAAATAGAGTGACTCCACCCCAAACAACAAGAACAATGATTGGTAGGCTAATGGTGTATGATCATGTTCTGATCAGAAGTTATAACCACCAAGGAAAACCCAAAGTACATAAAGAACTTACAACCATGTTCTGATCAGAACAGAGAGAAAGCTATGCTAACTAAGCTTATCATCTAATTCCTATCAGAGTATCGGATAGCAGAACTAAAAGCAAAAAACATGGTTGCGTTAGAACAATCCCAAAGATACACCATTTAAAATTGCTGTCCAGCTTCTGTATGAGAGTATGCATGTTATCTGACGAGATAAAGAACAGACAACCCACAACCACAGCAATAATAGCATGGCGTGAATGCTCATGTGGGTAAGGATATGTGTGAGTGAAAATTGTCCTGACCCTCTCTATTTTGAGGGTATCTAATAAACCAGCAGACTGCCAATCAGAGCCCATCAGGTTATCTTTCGTTCTCTTTACTTCCCTTGATTCAAAGTCTTTCCAAGAAACTCCGATTCGCAATCACAAAATCCACCATAAAAGCCACGGCTTGGATCCTGAGTAAAAAAGGCAGAACAGCCTAATATAAACATTCACATTGTTCAATATTGCTTCACTCAATTACTTCTACGTTGTTTGCAAATAGAAACAATTATGTAGTAAAATTACATGAGCATGACAGCTAGGGAGGCCAAGAGGTTAAACTGGGCTTTGTTCTAAGGGCCAGCGACCATGCTATTTAGCAGCCACAGTTGGGCTTTGTTCTAACGCAACCATGTTTTTTGCACTATGCTAACTTAAACTGGAAATTAAAATGAGATCATTTCACTGCTAAAGACTTGAACAAAGTATAGATTGCGTTAGAACAATCCTTTTCCATGCAACATTAACATCAGACATTAGTCTTCTAATTCAGCAAAGGAGAAATATCAGCAAGCATCAGCATTATACGATGGAAAGAAGATATCCTAAATCAGAAAAAAAAAAAAAACAAAACAAAACAAATCATCATAGCTGGAGCACCCTTTGAGCAGCAAAGCAGAGATTTTAGGCTTTTTAGCTACAATCCAAAGCATCACCAGACACATTAAGGCAATTGGAGCACAGATTCGCCGATCAAAAAAACTAAAAAAAATTGGAGCACTGATTCAAACGAACATTGACCACCATGAGTACTTGCTTCCACTTCAGTAAGCAAGGAAATAAGGCCTTCTCAGCACTTATATTCTAGAATTGCATACCCCCACATTACTTGGACCTCACATTATTGGAAAAACCAGCAGCACCAAATAGTTTGAAGTTATAATTGAAACATCCTATACTCTACGAGAGACCCACCAGACCTCATAGCCCTCACCAAGCTAGTCCACCTTGAGCTTTTATTTCCACTTTTAGTTGGCAAAGAGAAATAGGACCTTCTCAGCACTAACCTACTAGGATAGTATTCCCCGGTAACTCTTAGAAATTAAGAAAAACCCATAAAAGGATACCACCCCTTTTGAGGTCAAAACATACTAACTTTTTGGGATTAACCAAAACGCTACCCACTTTTTGGGATTAACCAAAACCCAAGCCCCTTTCTTCCACCTTTTAGTTAAAATAATATGAAAAATCAAAACTCTGCCTCTTTTTTCTACCTTTTAGTAAACAAATACGGAAAACCCACAACCTTACCCCTTTCTTCCACCTTTTTTGTTAAATTAATATGGAAAAACCAAAACCCTGCCCCTTTCTTCCACCTTTTAGCAGAAAAAAATACAGAAAAACAAAAACCCTATCACTTTTGAGGTCAAAACATACTAATTTTTTGGGATTAACCAAAACCCTACCCACTTTTTGGGATTAAACAAAACCCTACCCCTTTCTTCCACCTTTTAGTTAAAATAATATGAAAAAATCAAAACTCTGCCTCTTTTTTCTACCTATTAGTAAACAAATACGGAAAACTCACAGCCCTACCCCTTTCTTCCACCTTTTTTGTTAAAATTAGTCTGGACAAACCAATACCCCACGCCTTTCTTCCACCTTTTAACAGGAAAAATACAGAAAAACATAAACCCTACCCCTCTCTTCCATCTTTTAGTAAAAATTTGACAAAAATTAACAACCAAACAAGTTATACATTCTATGCCAGCAGATTGAGCCCAATTGCTGGTTGTAATGTTTCCAAACACATTAAGCAGCCCAAATTTCACAAATTTGTCCACATGCACAGGAATTGCAACGAGAGAGAGAGAGAGAGAGAGAGAGAGAGAGAGACGTACGCTATGCTACAGGCCTACAGTCATGGTCACTTCTCCAAAATCGCACATCACGTTGAGCCCTGATTTCACACCAATAGCCCACCTGCACAGAAATTCCAAGAAGTCGGAGAGAGTCAGAGTCGAAGGGAGGAAGGGAAAGGGAGGAAGGGAGAGAGAGAGAGAGACCTGGGGGGTGGGGATACGGTTTCGCCTTTCTTCGCTAGAGCAATTTCGATAGAAGCAGTAAAGTGAAGCAACGGATCAAAAAAAAGTAAACTGAAGCAGAGGGTTATCGAGATTAGAGATAGGAGTATACATACCCTAACCCAGAGACTTACAACCAAAACTACGTAGTTTTGGGTAAATACTCCCCAATTTCAATTTTCTTTTTCATGGATGAATTATTTTAAAGCCCCCGCCAAATATTTTCACGGGTTTTTTTGGCGGAATAATCAAAATTATCGCCGACTAAAATTAATTAGTTGGCGAAACTTAAGCTTCAACAACAAAATTTTTGGTTGCCAAATGTATTCCCGCCTTTTGGCGCCCGGGGAAAGTTTTCGCGCAAACACTCCCCGACTAAACAATATTTTAGTCGGTATAACATATGCCAACGGCGACAAAACATATTTTTGTTGGCGAAAGTTAACCATTCCGCGACAAAACTATTTTCGTCGGCAATTTATGACCTTAAGGCGACCAAATTTACTTTGGTCGGCGAATTTGGTCGCTAAATGTGTATTTTCTTGTAGTGCTAGTAGAGGATTTTAAAGGTTATTTGGATGGGATCCGAAAAGTGAAGGTGTAGAATGAGTATTTGAAGGTGTTATATCCAACTTTGGCTGGATAGATCTTTGTACTTTTGGTTTCTTCATCGATTTACCCCTTCAAGTTTAATAAAAAGTTCCGTTTCCGAGCAAAATAATAATAATTTAGTACTATACTTCCATGACCAAGAAACATCACCAAATGTGAAATTTGACTCAGAGACAGAGAATACTCAAACAAGATAGAGAAGACGGCTTGCGGCTTCTTTGACACAAGGTACTAGTGCCTTCCTAGCTTCGTGATGTCAACCAAGATGTCGCTAATATTGTTAGAAGCATTGAGAATATTTTGTAGTCATTTAAGCCTCCTTCAACCCTACTCTTAAGCTTTACAAGATGGGCTTTGGCCGCCTCTTTCCTTTCCGAAATGTCATTTATAATCTCTTTTCATTCCTCCTTCCAAAGCAAGAAGGAGGGTCACAATATTTTCCGCCATAGCCAAAATTTCTTCCATTCAAGAAATTCTCATAATACTTTGGGAGCAAATCTTGGCAATTTTTCCATTGTTTGAAGGCATGCATTCACAGCGGCGAACGGATTGGACATAAGGTTGAGCAGTCAGCCCTCCAAACCAACCTCTTTTGTTACAATATACACGCTACATGGTTTCTTTTTCCCCTACTGCAAATTTCTAGTATCTGCAACTTGAAGAATACTAGAGGCAGATCCAGTTGTTGGAGCCATTGGATGATTTCGTAAGAAGAGCGAGAGAATTGAGAATATTACAATACGTGCCCAGCCTATAGTGAATTCGAACCCCTTGAGAGCAGTGTAGTTGTCCACTTCAAGAGTTCCTAGCCACCACATCAAAACTGAGTTTATACCATTTTGAATAAAACAAGGAACCTTTTAAACTTCACCATTATTAGGCCCAGGGGTGATACAGGTATATAAACCGCAAATATTAAATATTTCGTATATAAACCTTTTTATAGTAATAATAACTTTAATACTTTCCTAGCTATGAAACAACTTTGTAATTAATAAAATTGGTCTTAATGGGGTTTAATTACAATTGTTTTGAACAAATAAGGATATCAAAAAAAAATTATTTAAAATTATGGGCTTTCATAAAATAAAAGAGTAAGTAAAAATAAAATATGTTATACTTCTATTAGGACTTTTAGTCAAAAATAAAACGGAAAAATCTCCGGAACGTAAAAATCACATAAGAGACATGTTTAATTTTTATGTATTGATGGTATTTTGTATATTATTTTGAGTCAGTAATAAATCACAATTTAGTTAATTTTTTTGAACTGTGTTTATTTGCTTCCCTACACAAAAATCTTGGCTCCGTCCTTACACACACTCACATAAAGTAGTAGTGCATGGGCACGCATACACATTGTCTCTCTTACAAACTATTGGCCCCAACTTCTTGTGAATGCTGCACCATACCGGATTGCCCCAAATTTCTTTTTGATCATTTTGATAAAGGGATGGAGAAAGTGGACAAACCACCGTCGATATGCGCGAATATTTCACACACAATGCAAGCTAAAAAATCCGAAAATTTTGCATATGTCAATAGACATGCACAATGCAAGCTAAAAAAACTTCTTGTGAATGTGTGTGCAAGTATTTATGTCATGTTTTTTTTTTCGCTAAGAAAAATAATTTATTAATCGTTTAAAAGAATTAAAAAGATTAAAAAGATCAAAGGCACACTGGTAAAAAGCCACCCAAGACTTAAAGGAAGGCAAGACGCCAACCGAAAACCAAAAACTAAAGAAAGACGACCTGAAAATACCAAGACTCAACAAGCACACTAAAACAAAACCCAAACCAAACAGGATACCAAACCACCACACCAATCCAACATATCTGTAGAAACAGCCCAAGCAAAAGCAAGTCAAAAGCCAAGAGATCAAATCAAAAAATGCCAAGCCTCGGAATTAAAACTCCAAAGAGAGAGGCGCCTTTCTCAACATCATCAAGATCTTCCAAGCCAACATCCTCCTCTAGGTCATCAAAAGCGCTAATCCTTTTCGCAAATTCATTCTCCCGCATTTCAACAAATTTCCTTAACAAAAATTCCTTCCCCTTTAGGCTTAATGCCTAATCATTGTATTTATGTAATGTTTTTTTTTTTTTTTGCTCGGCAAAACGAACGTTTTATATAAGGGAAGACTTGAGAGGGTACAAACAAGTCGGGGGAAGGGGGAGGGGACTCCAACCGAAGTTGAAGAAATTTTAAAAAAAACACCCAAACGGGCCAAAAGGCCCAAATTCTAAAATGGGACAAGCCCAGCATACACCCAAATGGGCCAACGGCCCAAATCCTAAAAGGGCACAGGCCCAAACCAAATACTGCTACCGGCCCAAAGAGAACCCTAGACAGCAAACTGGCAGTCGACCAGCACCCATCTTCCACCACCGGAGACCCCATCACCGCCAACGCCGAGAAGACATCGTCACCTCCAGACCTACTGGCCATCCAACAGATCTGATCAAAAAGAACTCAGGTTCAACCGATATTCATCAGCAACACCCCATCAACTTGACGACAACGAAAACGGGGCTCTGCAGATCAACAACAGCCGCCGACCAACAACCAATCACTACCCAAACTCCTCTCGCAACCACCAGCAGAACCCCACCTAACCACCACCGTCCGCCGCCTCCACAGAACCCGAGGACCCCGCCACCAATCGATGCGACACAAGCACGAGCAGATCAAGATCAAAAGATGAAGATTTCCAACCGAATCCAGCCAAAACAGCTGAGGGAACAAGAAAATCAGAAGAATTTTCTCAAGACGGCGGGAGACCCACACCTGGAAGACCCAAATCGCCATACAGAAAGCGACTGCCGTCGACGCCCGACGCCCCATGGAGCCCGACGGACCACCACCACCAACAGCACAAACCTCCACCAAAGACCCAACTCCTTAGCAAGCATCAATAGCCAAACCCAACCCAGCCACCACCACATGCCGCCACGCCGACAAGACCGCCTGCCAAACCCCAACAGAAACCACCAAAACCACCCGATCTGCAGAGGAACGGCACAAACAGACCCACTGCACACAGCCGCGCCGGCCCCCTCAAGCCGTTAGGCGAAAACCGATTATCCCAGGAGCAATAGCCGGCGGGGGACCAACACATCACGACTCCACTGGACGCCCGAGCCACCACTCGCCGTTAGGCCTAACCGGATACACCCAGCAGTGATATCCGGTGGGTACCCGGCACCAAAGAGGGTGAGGAGGGCGGCGGCAGGAGAGCACGGGGAGGAGGAGAAACCTGCAAAAAAAAGGAGAGGGAGAGAAATAAAAGGAAAGCGGAGAAGGGGGAGAGAAAGATCAGAAAGAGGGGAGAGAGAGGCGCCCGGGGGAGGAGGAAAGGCGGCGCCTCCCCCCCCCAAGCAGAAACCTAATCGCCTGGAAGAAGAGAGAGAAAGAAGAGAGAGGTCACGGGTTTTATGTATTTATGTAATGTTGTATGTGTCTTTCGCAATTGTGAATCATAAATGTCGTCGTGGATAAATTGTACCATGAAAATGACATGCATGTGCAGATTGTGGCTAGTGTTTATCACATCAAACCACAATCATTAATAAGATTATAAGTACCTATACACGAATAATTATCAATAATATTTAAAATCAAATATATACAAAATAAAAATTTTAAAACTCGAAAGCTTGGAGAGCCGGGACAGGGGCCTCCCCGGGCCCAACATAGCCCCGTCCCTGTTGTTGGGTTACTATAGTGTGTGACCCCATCCTCGAAGGCCATCTTCTTATACTCCCTCCGTCACTTTTTAAGTGTCCTGTTTCGTAACTCCAACTTATTAAAAAGACATCATCATTATACCTCTCACATCAACTTTTTTCTCCACTTTCCCTACTTACTCATCATTATTACTCTTTTACTCACTTACTTTTCAAAAAGAAATCTACTTTTAGGGACAAAATTGACAATACACCAACTTTTACCTACTAACTTTACAAAATGGACACTTATTAAGAGACATCCCAAAATGGAATACTGGACTCTAAAAAAGGGACGAAGGGAGTATAAAAATCGTGGGAAACTTGTACTCCAGTTGAAAGCACCACTGATCACACGGCCACTCTATCCGTCTAGAAATAATGTAGGAATTGACGGACAACAATTAAGTTACGTATAAGCAACGATTTGTTTTTGGCGCGATCTTTTTGATTGTTTTCTTTTAATTCTTAGTAGAGTTTGGTCAAATTCGTAGTATATTACATCATAAGTAAATTTCGGCGAGAGGAGAATATAAACAGACTCTTTGGTCCTTTTTAAGTTTGATTTATATTTTATACTTTTTTAATTTTTCATGTCGAGACAAACGATGCGATGTAAAAATTTAATCCAAATCTAATAAAAACTAAGAGAAAATAACTAAGATGACTGCACCAAAAAGACCGAAAAAAGTTGGACCAAAGTGGACTTGAAACAACTTCAAATTATGGGAAACCATCACTAAAAATGAAAAATATGAGAACTACAAAAACTAATTGTTACAGCAATTTAAGAAATAAAAGTTAAACATTATCAATCAATATATTAATGTGTTTGAGCCCCAAAAACTTCTGAGCCCATCTTTTTTGGTTTTTAGTTTTTTTACCTTTTTTGTTTATGAGAGAGAGAGAGAGAGAGGGAGCGCGCGTGAATATGGAGGGAAATTATTCTATATCTCTAGAGCATCGTCACGTAATGCTCGAAACTCATTCTTTACTACACATGACATATATGTCTTCCAATGCATAGAATGAAAATGATGCTTGCATGCATCAACAAGAACTTAATTAAGAAGAGACATTCTCCCTCCCTCTCTATTACACCATGATTTTGTCCACATGTTCTAGAATTAGGACAAACTGTACGCGTGGATTTTGGTCCACACGTTCTTAGAATTAAGTGAATGCATGATGCTACTCAATTCTCTCTGATTGGTTCTTTTGTTCTTTGTCCTAAGGGTAAACGTTTTTCTAATTTAACGACTCCGAGAACCAATCACAAAGAAAGATGATGCGAACCAACAACGTGACAAGATGGGCTTTGGCCGCCTCTTGATTCATTCCTCCTTCCAAAGCAAGGAGGAGGGTCACATTCTCCACCGTAGCCAGAATTTCTTTCAACTCTACTTCGCCATTCAACAACTTCTCATAATACTCTGGGAGCAAATCTTGGCAATTTTTCCATTGTTTGATGGCCTTCACAGCGGCGAACGGACTGGATGCCTAATCAAGAGCGCTCATCCTTTCCGCAAATTCGTTCTCCTGCCTTTCAACAAATTGTCTTAACAAAAAATTCCTCCCCCCTCTAGGCTTAATATATGCCTAATCGTTGTGTTTATGTAATGTTGTATGCGTCTTTCGCAATTGTGCATCATAAATGTCGTCGTGGATCAATTGTACCATGAAAAATGACATGCATGTGCAGAGTGTTAGTGTTTGTTTGTGTGTATTTTCGAATTATGATGGTCCGTTCCTCTACTTTTAGGGTTTTTTGTCTGTAATAATCTATTTACTCTTTCTGCTTGATTTTTCCCGTTCTAAAGGCGATGCGCATCGTAAAAGAGTTGGGGCATGAGGGCACATCTACACTAACGTCTAATGCAGTTAAAGTATACAAATCATTTTTTTTTTTTTAGGCTAATTGTCTAGTGCTTTTTTTTTTAAAGAAATGAAAAAAAAAGAATATAAAATAACCATTTTTTATTACATCATACCACAATTATTAATAAGATTATATGTAACTATACATGAGTAATTATCAATAATATTCAAAATTAAGCATACACAAAATCACTCAAAAGCTCGGAGAGCCGGGGCCTCCCTGGCCCCAGCATAACTCTGTCCCGGTTGTTGTCGGGTTACTACAGCGTGTGACCTCATCCTCGAAGGCTATCTTCTTATATAGTACAGTAATATAAATCGTGGAAAACATTAGTACTCCGATTCAAAGCACCACTGACCACATGGCCACCACTCCCTCTGTCTGGAAATAATGTAGGAATAGTCGGACAATAATTAAGTTCGGAGGTTGGGGAGGTGGCGTCAAAATCAGGGTGGCTATGTGGATGAGGACCAAACACGACCTCAAGCTATATACGGTGGAGGATTTTAAGGAATACCTTATGGGATTCGTAAGCTGAGATTATAGTTTTTCTATGAGGTGTTTCTCTGCCAACACTCCGTTGGAGGTGTGCTTCTTTTTTTTTTTCTGTATTTTTTTGTCTTTTGTGAGATGTTACTTTGCATCTCTCTTTTATCCCCTCGATGAACCCCTTCAAGCTGAAAAAAAATTTCGTTTGCCGAGAAAAAAAAACACAAAAGTTCTGTTCGGTATAGGCAACAATTCGTTTTTGGCGCAATCTTCTTGATTGTTTTCTTTTAATTCTTAGTAGGGTTTGGTCAAATTCGTAGTATATTACATCCTTCGTTAATTTCGACGAGAGGAGAATATAAACAGACTCTTTGGTCTATATTTTATACTTTTCTAAATTTTTTTTGACCGCTTTCTATTTTTTCATGTCGAGACAAATGATGCGATGTAAAAATTTAAGCCAAATCTAATAAGAATTAAGAGAAAATAACAAAGACGACTGCACCAAAAAGACCAAAAAAGTTAGGCCAAAGTGGACCTGAAACAACTTCAAATTATGGGAAACCATAACTAAAAATGAAAAATATGAGAACTACGAAAAACTAATTGTTACTGCAATTTAAGAAACAAACCTTATCAATCAATATATTAATGTGTTCGAGCCCCAAAAGCTTCTAAACCCATCTTTGTTTTTAAGGTTTTTTTTTCCTTTTTTGTTTAGGGGGATGTTTATCTTATATCTCTAGACCATCGTCACATGATGTTCGAAACTCATTCTCTACCACCCATGACATATGTCTCTCGATGCATAGAATGAAAATGATGCTTGCATGCATCAACAAGAACTTAAGAACAGACATTTTGGTTCAAAATAGTTCATTCTTTTTGGGAAGAAACTAGATATCAACAAGTTCTTGAATTAGGTGAATGCATGATGTTACTCAATACTCTTAGCCCCCCTAATCTTAGGAGTTTAAAAGATGTATGACAATTTTCTTAAGTTGGCAAAAGACATTTTGGTTCAAAATAGCTCATTCTTTTGTAGAAGATACCAGATCATCAGAGAGTTCTTTTGATTTTTGAAAAAATAATTCAAATAAACTATATTTCAACCTATGCTCCCTGTTTGACATATCGAACATCCGTTTTTGAAACGAAGGGAGTATATGATCTTTTTGGATGCCACGAACGACCAAATTAAAATTCTAACTCCGCCACTATGCATGTGGCTAGCACCTCCCCCGGGTTCTCATTTCCACGTACTCCGTTCCTCTCCCTCCCTCTCTATTACACCATGATTTTGTCCACATGTTCTAGAATTAGGACAAACTGTACGTGTGGATTTTGGTCCACATGTTCTTGAATTAGGTGAATGCATGATGTTACTCAATTCTCGCTGATTGGTTCTTTTGGTCCTTGTCCTAAGTAAACGTTTTACTAATTTAACGACTCCGAGAACCAATCACAATGAAAGATGATGCGAACCAACAACGTCGGGACCATTTTGAAAATCAATCATTCTGCTACCACACCTAATTACACATTTATACTCATAATAGAGGTGGAGTCCGCACACACTACACACTCGGTGTGTATGGGCCCCACCTTTATTATGAGTATGAGTGTATACTTAGGTGTGTAATTGGATGTGATGTTAGAAATATTGTTTGAAAATTTTCAATCACCTTAAACATAAGCAGAGCCCCACAAATATCTCCTCATGTGGCTCTAAGACATTAGCAGAGCTCCACCACAAATGTCTCCTCAGATCATGTGGCTCTAAGACATTAGCAGAGCTCCACCACAAATGTCTCCTCATGTGGCTCTAAGACATTTGTCACATTTTCCACATGCATGCCACCATTTTTTACATGACTTTCTTTTTTTTTGAAAGGCACAAAAAAAAAAAAAAGACAACAAAAAATTTCATTATTCTTAAAGTTGTTATCAGACTAATAGGAGCAATGAAACAACATCTATGATCAAAGAACAGTTTTACCCAACCCGAGACAAAAACCTTCAATTGGTAAGAAACCAATTGAAGAACACTCATATGGGACAAAGCCATTTAAATAGGCCGAAGCCAAACACCCTACATGGTCAAAAACCCAGATCAACAAATTCAGCACATGGTATTAATAAAATTTTGTTGCTCATAAAAAAAAAAAAAAAAAACAAAACAAATTGAGCACGTGAAAACAATGCCAAAAAGCCCAAATCGAAAAAATATACAGCACAAACTGACCTCTTATCTCACATGACTTGTGCTGACCTCTTCTCTCACATGACTTTGTCTTTTTTTAAATTAAAAGGTTCACTTACTTGTGCTGACCTATTTTCTCAGATGATTTAGGGTGTTTTCGGTAGTGAAAAATTTTTAAATTTTTATTTGTTATTGAGAAATTATTAGGTGATCCAATAGTAAATAAATTGTTGAAAAATGTTAAATTATTTCCAATAGTGAATTCATTGTCGATGATTTGTGAGTAGAGTTATTGTAGAAAAAACAGTTTTTATTAACAAATTTTTTGTTAATGGAAAAGAAATATGAAAATACTGAAAGTTTGTTATTAGTGGGAACGAAATGGTAAAATGCGTTAAATTTATTTTATTTTATTTTATTTTTTTTGGATTTTGTTAATAGAAACACCCCCTTACTTGTGCTGACCTCTCCCTCCCTCTCTCTCTCTCTCTCATACGCACACATCTACAACTATATATAGCAGATTGCAGAAAGAAAAACAATGAGCAGCATCGTAGTTTTATCAACTCACCTTTTCTGCCTTCTTCTTGTAGCCTATATCTTCATCCACCGCTCTCTACTATCCAAATTCACTCGCATATTCTCCATTAACTTTTGCTTTATCCCTTTCGGCCAACATGATGAACTCCGGCACTCAAAACATCCTGTTTCGTCTCCTAGAATTTCTAAATCTATACAGTCCTGAAGAATATCACACACTCAACATGATCAAGCGCTACGAGCGCCAACCGGGGTCCGAGAAGCAAACCGCCGACGAATGCGCCATGTGTCTCTGCAAAATCGAAGAAGGGGACGAGATTAGAGAGCTGAGGTGCGATCACGTCTTTCATACGGTGTGCTTGGAGAGATGTGTGGCCGGGTACAAGCACGAAACATGTCCGATGTGCCGTGGCTCTCTGGCTCCGCCCCAGAAATGGGCCACCGAGCTGGTCGGAGCCTTTGGAGAGGAAGACGTCCTCTTTTCCGACCTGTTTTCGTGCCGTTCAAGTCGTCGCCGGACCACATGGTGGCTGATTTGAGCCGTACTCCGGTGGATCAACCGATAGTTTGGAAAGTATCAGTATTAGAAGCGCAAAATAACGTTCGAGTATTTGCAGGGCCTGCTCTTAGATATTTAAGGCTCGTGTGGTTGAGGATGGATATATTTTTTTATTTTCTCACATCAAAAAGTCGATATACATAAAAATTCAACCACAACACTAATTATATCCGTCACATACGTGTGAAGCTTACACAACATGTATGTGAGAGATTGCGATAGATGTTGTGGTTGAATTATTGGCTTTACTTTGGCAAAAATCTTGTAATTGGCTTTTTGAGTTTAAATTTTTTTTTCTCTTTGGTTTATATTCTATGGTGGTAAAAAACCGAAATTTAAAAATCATTCGTTATATTAGGAAAAAAAGGCGCCCACTAAAGTCAAAAGAGAAATAGAGAAAATGACAATATTATGACAAAATGTGTTTTAAAACCAAAAGGAGTAACACATAATACGTCATTGTTAGGAGCCCCATGAAAACAAATGGTATGATATCTCGTATTTAGTACTTATGAGATGAATTTAATTTAATTTAATTTAATTGGGGTTCTAATAGTACTTCATTGAGAAAAACTTCTTTACGAGGCGTTTCGGGATGTTTCGTAAAAAAGATTTACAGCGCTAAGTCATGCGCGTCCAAAAGTATGTTGGATGGTCTGGATTGAAAACTAATTTTGACCGGTCAAAATTGAAAACGCATCTTAGTCAATTGATTGTGCGAATAAATGGGTGAGATTGATCAGAGGAATCATGAATAAGTTTCTCTCATTAGATTTTTCTTTTTGATTACATAAAAAGAAATAAATGAAGACTGAGGCTCTATTTCTTGGACCTTTCATGTTGAAAACACAATTCTGCACTTTGACCTTATAGCAACCTCTAAATTGTCAATTTTGCCCTCATCCCAACCAACGATGAGATAAAGTGCGGAAACGGAAAATTTTTCCTCGTCCAATTTTTCACATATGCCAGCAAAGGGATGTTTACAATTTTTATGGCCACTGTAGGATTTATCGTGACCACAGGAAAACGTAGAACAAAAAATAACGAAATTATAACTCCGAGCATAAAAAAGAAAAAGAAGTAAGAAATTACTGCCAAGGAACGTACTTCTACGTAATCTCAAGAAGTAGTTCAAGTGGCAACAACGATACTGTAAATTTAAACATTGCGAGTTCGAAACTTGGCAATCTTTTAGAGCTGGCCGCAAGAGAGAAATCACTTGTGAATCTCTTAATCATGAAGTGGATGGCCTGTCTTTGACCGCATCAATAAGAGAAAATAGTCGAGGTGCACGATGCTGGCTCAGACACCCTTGCATGGCCTTATTTTGTTTGACAAAGAACTTTCTAAAAAATGCATCAGCTAGCCAGCCAATATTGATGCTAGAGGTGTCAAACGTCTTGTGCCATGCCGGCCTACCCGTTTAACTTCGTGCTAATTGTGCTTCGTGCCGGCCCGTTTACAATATTTGCTCAAATTGTGTCGTGCCGTGCCGTTTGTTAATTGTGTCGTGCCGTGCCAATCTATTTACTTATATCTTGTCGTGTCGTGTCGTGCCTTTTGCCAATCGTGTCGTGTCGTGCAGTTTACCAATCATGTTGTGCCGTGTCATTTTCAATCGTGTCAAGTCGTGTCGGTCCGTTTACTTAATCGTGTCGGGTCGGGCTAGAGGTGTCAAACGTGTCGTGTCGTGCCATTTAGCTTCGTGCCAACCGTGCTTTGTGTCATGCCGTGCCCGTTCACGTTATGGGTTGGTTTGGAAGGAGTGTATCCGTTGGTGAATCTAAACTTTCCCAAACATTCATTGAACCACTTCGGTTTGGAAAAACGAGGTTGCCAGTATTTAGAAGCTATTAGCCTGTAACTGAAGTGGGGAAATTGATTTGGTGTTCATTTATGCATTTCTCACACTCACAATGGCAAAAAATAAAATACTAGATTGTTTCCAGAAAATGAAGCATAGATTAAAAACTACAAAAACAACGAGAGAAAATTAGTACACTAGATTATGCAGACAAAATTAGTACACCAAAAATAAGTTTGGCTTTTGTTTATGACAGGAAGTCAGAAGCTTGAACGAACTTCAGAGGTGTATTAGTACGATGATGAAAATTGATAGAATTTTGAATTTAATTACGTTAACAATCAACATCTAGATTAAGCATATTATGGACCAGTTCAATGTATTATAGAATAGCTATATATGAGTACAAAATTAAACCAATGAACCATGCCCATAGTTAAGAGTAATAGCAAAGCTGTCTACAAGAAAGCATATTGGACCATCAGAAAATTAATGCAGTAATCCACTGGAGAGTGCAGATGACCAGAAATAATTTTTAATGGCCCCAGAAATGAAAGAAAAGGATTGCTTAACAAGGGACAGTTTTGAATGGAAGTTGGAATTATTCCTGTCAAGAAGAGAGACCGATTGAATACAGCAACAGCAAACTAAATTCAGAGAGAGAGAGAGAGAGAGTTGTGGCTACTGGGGTTGCAATTATGCCCACAACATTCTTTATATACCAGGTCCAAGTGTGAGTGTGATCATGTGCGTAAGTCACACCATGATCCACGTGCACCAAATAAAGAAAAATTCTTGTAAAGTCCTATAATGCATCATTTAATTAAGGCCGCCTGAACTGGTCTTTGAAAATCGGAACTGTCTACCTTCTATGTGCGAAAGATTATATCATTCGTGCCAAAAATGAAGTAAATTGTTAGTGTTACATTCTTGATCATACATAACAAAAAAAAATTCTGTCAACGAATCTACGCCCCGATAAAGAGGCTTCCAAAACTCGATAGACCAAAATTTTCTTCAGAATGATTATAACAGCAAGAACAACAAAATAAACGGTACGAATCATCATAATTGTGTTGCGATCGTGTGGCTAGCGTTTATTAGACTATAGCATTATACCTTGGTTTAGAACTAAGTTCGATGTATATATTTGAAAAGTAGCTGCAGACTCATTTTTTCAAATGTTTGATCTAAACCATTACGATTTAACATCTTATCATATTTATCAATCTCCCATGAATAGGAGATAATCAGATGTTGGAAACCAAATGATCGGAATACATTCGGTGCTTCCAAAAGCATTAAAATCCTACAATGCACCACTTGAGAGCCGCCAGATCTATTTTTTTAAAATCAAAACTGTCTAACTTTTATGTGGGAGAGATTAGATCATTCATGCTAAGAATGAAGTAAATTGCTCATCGTTACATACTTGATCGGACATAAAAAAATAAAAAGAAGAAGAAGAAGCTATTTTAACAATGAATTTGCATCCCGATGAAAGGCTTTCAAAATCCGATAGATTAAAACATTGTGAGAATGATGCATGATGAGCACCCAATATTGTAGATATTTGGTACAACTAGTGCCGTTTTATGTTGTTTTAATTTGTGTTTATTTACCTTTTATAATGATTTTGCACATAAGGTTCGTTTGAGAATGTTTCAGACTTTACTCCTTAACAAGGGTGATTTTGACGCCATGGACATGCCTCGGTTGAGTCCGAGCTTCCAAGGCCAAGTGGCGAAGTGCCACCGTTCTCCAATGATCAACATACGAAGCATCGAGTGAAGTTCGGAAGCATCGGTGCCAAGTCTTGAAGCTAGAGGACAATTCTCCAATTAGAAACGTTGTATCCATACAACCATTTTGGTTGTATCGATACAGTGGCCTTATCTTTTTCTCAGAGAACAGCGTATCCATACAACTGTTTTGGTTGTATCGATACAGCTTCTCTATGGAGAATTCCCAACGCAAGCATAGCAGCTCGGTATCCATACAACTGTTTTGGTTATATCGATACAGTTGGCTTTCCGACAGCTTTTTACAGTTTTTCAACTTTCTATATTTGGAAACTTGCTA
Organism: Rhododendron molle; assembly: GCA_025413875.1. NCBI lineage: Eukaryota > Viridiplantae > Streptophyta > Magnoliopsida > Ericales > Ericaceae > Rhododendron > Rhododendron molle. The sequence continues at coordinate 33,501,185 of CM046396.1, forward strand.
CTTGTAGTAACCTTTTGAGATATTTTGAGGGAGAAAGTTGGTTTTTGTATAAATATCCCACTTCTCTCTCCTAGGAAAGGGGTTAGCTTAGGGTTAGTTTTTGCTCTAGGTTCTCCATTGTTGTTGCTCAAATTTTCAAGCTTATTTTCCTTAGAACTCAAGTAAGTTTAGTTCGTTTGTTAATTTTCCGTTTGTTAATGTTGTAGCTACGCTTTAGATTCTCCCTAATATCAAGTTTATTTTCGTTTCTAATGGTTAATCATGTTTATCATTTCTAGCATTCTTTCTAGTCTTTTAGCCATGTGTGAGTAGTTATTTGGCTAAGTCTTGGGCTACTCTTTCCCACGGACTTAGGTGGTTATTTGGTTCTCGAACTCTCGGGCTTAAAATCATAGTTTTCTGGATTAGGCTGACCTAGTCATTTTGGTCTAAGCGAGAGGTGTTAACTCCTTATTATGTCGTTTAGTTAAGCAGTCTTGGCAAGCAACGTACCAAGGGCTTATGGCCTCCTACGTTTAGATACATTAGCAAAAATAGGTTGGTTTAGTTCTATTTAATCACATCTTTTGATAAACGTAGTCTTTAAAGCTAAATCTTCTGAGCATGAGCATGCAGTCGTGACTTCTGCTTGAGTTAGAATTGAGAATCGGTAACGGCCTTTGTCTAGGGATAGAAGATCTCTAGACTTGTCTCTTTTAGTTTATAAAGCGCATTTCTAGTCTTTTCATTAACATTTCCACCGTTTAAAGCAAAATCAAGTTGGCCGTCTTGAACGCCGAAATTCACCATATAAACCTACAATCCAATTGAGCTATATTCAATTCTCTGTAGGTATGATCCCGGACTTCCGAAAATTATACTATTAACGATCTTGCCCTACGCTTGGGGTTTCAAACCTTATATTTGAAGGCAAGGTCTTTTCGGTTTAAGCAATGCAAACACTAAGAAAAGCAAAATGAACGGTATTAATTGTGTTGCAATTGTGTGGCTACACTAAGAAAGTGTTTTCGTACGATTAGCAAATACGTTGCATGAATAATGTTGTTCAAAAATTATATTCAAAGGCCTCAATTGTTGCCAATCCTAAAAGATGGGCCGTCCAATTCTATAGTTCTGTTTAGGGCCCAAACATTTTGGACCTCAATGAGAGAAAATATATGCTTCAATGCAAAATTGGAGTATCATAACATCTATTTTGGATTTAAAAAAAGAACAAGAAAAACAACTATTTCAAAGATTTATTTTCGTTAGCACGTTAGAGTTTTATCAATTTTAACAATAAAGAATTTACTTCATTCTTAGCATGAATAATCTAATCTCTCCCACATAAAAGTTAGACGGTTTTGATTTTAAAAAAATAGCTCAAACTTAATCGTTCATTCTAACGATTAAGTTCAAAATGAACGGTATTGATTGTCGTGATTGTGTTGCAATTGTGTGGCTACCGTACAATGTATTGATTATAAAGGTAAAAAAATTAATTTTTTTTAAACTGTAATTTTTTAAGATATGATTATTTTTAAATTCAAAGTCTTAGTTGTTTACTTTTTTTCCTAAGAAATGAAAAATGCGAAAAAATATTAATGAATAAGGATAAAAAGGCATTTGGCTTATTTAATAATTTTTTTTTGTTTTTCCATGCCTCGTGCCGTGCCCTTTCGTGCCCGTGCCATTTCCATCCACTTTCCGTGCCCGTCTACGACCGTGTCGTGTCGTGTCATGCCAGGCCAACTTTCGTGTTGCGTCCCGTGCCCACTAAAACCATGCCATGCCAAGCCAAGACCGTACCACCCCGAAAGAAGCTTAACCACATAGTCAGAGACAGTCGACCAGCATTTTTGAAAAAAAGGCCGGATGCAGGCCATCAGGCCCAGGAGCTTTCCAAGGCTTAAAGGACTTAACAACCGACCAAATCTCAAGATTAGAGGGAATAGCACAAAGGGCAGGGTGGCAATTATTATCCAACATAGGAAAACAAAGATTCCCCATGTCAACTATACCAACGTCCAGATTATCCGCCATGTGACTAGCAGTAAATAAAGACTGGAAATGGTTGGCAATATGGTTAGCCAACAAACAATTAAGGGTCATCAATCCAAAAACCCGACTGGTCCCTCAAGGTGTGGATCCTATTGGAACTACGTACGCCATAGAAAAAACGAGTATTTCTGCCCCCCTCATTAAGCCCTCAAGGTGTGGATCCTATTGGAACTACGGCGATGGACGGTGGACAGATGGAAAAAACGAGTATTTCTATCCCCATCATTAAGCCCTCAAGGTGTGGATCCTATTGGAACTACGGCGATGGACAGTGGAGAGATGGAAAAAAGAGTATTTCTATCCCCCTCATTAAGCCCCCAAGGTGTGGATCCTATTGGAACTACGGCAATGGACAGTGGAGAAATGGAAAAAAAATGAGTATTTCTATCTCCCTCATTAACAACATTACATCATGTGAATCAAGGTCGCTTTTTAATTTTTTATGTCGAGAGAAACGATGCGATGTAAAATTTAACCCAAATCTGAATCAAGGCCGCTTTTTAGTAACTCCTCGAATGTTGCGAATAAAGAGGTTGGTCTATTGGTTATTGAGAATGGCTTAGCTGTCGACAAGGTTGCTGCCTTTAGTGGGAAGGAGGATGTATTGGTCTCTTCATCCAACTCTGAGGGCCAGTCCATTACTAGCCCTGTTACTCTTTCGAGGCCCGTTGTGATGGATAGGAGCACTGGGCTCAGTAATCAACGAGAGAAATCTGTTCTTGAAGCATTCCAAAAAGTGGACAGGAGAGCGAAAAGATCGAGAAAGAAATGCAGTAAGAAAAAACCTCTCTCCGATTTTGGGTTAAGGGTGGACAAGGTGAAGAAGAAGAACAATGAGGTTGTTTCTTTTTCTTCTCTTTCTTCCAGCGACATTCGCAATAGAAGCTCTTTGTTAGTTAAGAAAGCTCGTAAGTGTATGGAATTAGGTGCTAAGTTGGGAGTTATTTTTCATGCGAGTAAGGACCTCAATATCATGAAATATTTAGAATTAGAGGAGGGTGAAGTTTTAGATGAGGAGCTTGGCGATTTTGATGATTTGGAGGAAGGTGCCTCCCTATCCGTGGAGTTCTAATTTCTTTTGTCTTTTCTGTCTTGGAGTTTGTTTTTGCTGTTTGTTTCTGGTGTTGGGTGTTGTTTTCGCGGGGTGGTGGTTTGCTTTGTCGTTGTCTTGGTGGCCGGGTGTTGGTGTTTTGTTCGAGGCTGTTTTTTGCGTGCTGTTTTTGGTGTTGTTTGTTGTTTGTTTCTGCTTCTCAGGAGTGGGCTGGAGTGTGGTGGTGGCAAGTGGGTCCGGATCTTTTGGCCTTTCGTTGTTGGTGTCTGCTGGTTTTGGTGGGTGCTTGGTTCTGGGCGGCTTGGTTTTTGGAGGCAGCGATGTCTTTGGTTCCCGGGCTCTTTTGGTGGTTCGGTTGTTTTCTCCGGTTAGGTGGGGGTTGGGGCTTGGGGTTTTGTCTTTGGTGTTGGGGGTTTTGTTGGTCTCGGACCATCGTTTAGGTCTCGGGTAGTCTTGGAATTTAAGTATCTTTAAGTTCCTTTTGCCCGTGTCCTTTTAATCTTTGTAATCCTGCGGAGATTAATAAAATTTTCTTTTGCCGATCAAAAAAAAAAAAAATAACCCAAATCTAATAAGAATTAAGATCGAAAATAACAAAGACGATTGCACCAAAAAGACCAAAAAAAAAAGTTAGGCCATATTGGACCTGAAACAACATCAAATTATGGGAAACCATCACTAAAAATGAAAAATATGAGAACTACGAAAAACTAATTGTTACTGCAATTTAAGAAATAAACCTTATCAATCAATATATTAATGTGTTCGAGCCCCAAAAGCTTCTAAACCCCATCTTTGTTTTTTAGGTTTTTTACCTTTTTTTGTTTAGGGGGGTGTTTATCCTATATCTTTAGAGCATCGTCACATGATCGATGTTCGAAACTCATTCTCTACCACCCATGACATATATGTCTCTCAATGCATAGAATGAAAATGATGCATGCATGCATCAATGAGAATTTAAGAGCAGACATTTTTGTTCAAAATAGTTCATTCTTTTTCGGAAGATACTAGATATCAACAAGTTTTTTTGATTTTTGAAAAAAAGTTTTTCCAAATAAAAACATAACTCTATTTCAAGCTAAGTTCTCGGTTGGACATATTTTTATTCTATGCATTAGAAGACATATATGTCATGTGTGGTAGAGAATGAGTTTCGAGCATCAACTAGTATTGTGTCCGAAAAAATTAAACCATCTTTTTTATCAACTAGAATTGTGTCCGTTCAATACACGGGGCCCAAAAAAATATCAATGTGATTTTTTCTTTGGTCCTGTACATCGAAAAATTAAACCATCTTTTTTCATCAACTAATATTGTGTCCGAAAAATTAAACCATTTTTTTTTATCAATTAGCATTGAATCCGTTCGATACGTGGGGCCGAAAATAACACTAATGTGATTTTTTCTTTGATCCTGTAAATCGGATGGAAAAAACACTAATGTGATTATTGTAACATGATTGTGCTGTTGCTGATAGGGCCGGGTCACCCCCACTCCCTATTCTCCGACTGAAGAATCGCTGCTTCGTTTAATAACCTCACCAATTTTAATAGTTATCTTTTGAAAATTGACGAGGGATGATTAATGTATGAAAATAGGTATATTTCGGGTATATTACGTTCGATTTATTTTTATACACGCATACTTTTTTTTGGCATTAAATCCCTCTTTCATCCCGAAACAAGATAGTCCGGTTTGCAAAACAATAACTTTTTTTTTTTTGATAGAGAACAAAATTTTATTAGAAACTTGACAAAGAGTACATCGAGGAAGACCAAATACGGACCACAGAGATTAAGGTACCATAAGAGGCCTACGAGAAAAAAAAAGAAAAAATTACAATCAATGAAAATTGAATGAGCCCAAGGTTACAATGACCCATAGTACCCATCCATAACGCGTGTTCAGAAATTTGACCTTAATCCCCACATCAACAGGTTCTAAGTATTCACCACTTGAAGCCAAGTGGTATATGCACTCCATATCAGCATCAAAATTCCAACAGTACCAGCATCAATTTTCATCAAAATTCTAGAGCACCACCAATCCTCCTAGCCCCCCTAATCTTAGGAGTTGAAAAGATGTACGACAATTTTCTCAAGTCCGCAAAATAATAACTTAAGAAAAGACATTTTGATTTAAAATAGTCCATACTTTTTCGGAGATACCATCAAAGAGTTATTTTGACTTTTGAAAAAATAAATTCAAATAAAACATAACTATTTTTCGTGCTAAGTTCTCGGTTTGACTTATCGAACATTCGTTTTTGAAATGGAGAATATATGATCTTTTTGAGTGCCACGATCGACCAAATTAAAATCCTAACTCCGCTACGATATTGTTTAATCATTCACTTCCACCAAACCCATTTCTCAAAATATTTGGATTCCGGAGTTGAACAAAGAATTCCTTGTGGATCGACTCGGAATTCCGCACTACACTATTCAAACATGTAGTTGTAGTCCAGTTAATGTAAATAAATAATCTAATTTGACGACCGTTTGGTAAATATATAATGACAATTTCATTACAATGATATTAATTTCCGTTCTCAGGTAAGCCTTTCTCCCCATTTGCGTGTACTAATACTGTGTTTGGATGAGTATTTGAGAAATTTTTAAAACTTTTTGTAGAGTTTGAGTAGAAAGAGATAATAGAGTAATGATTGGAAGTAAGGGTACTGATTGGAGAGAGATAGAGAAAGAAATAAGAATAATGATTAAAAATGAATATGAATAATAATTAAAAATAGGAATAATAATTATTTTTTGAGTTGAGAAATTTTTTTCAAATCACTGTCCAAATAAGGCCATAGTCACAATCAGCATAAAAGCAGACTTAGGCCATCAACAGTGGAATAATAAAAAAAAGGAGAACCAAAAGTTGACATATCAACTTTTAATTATTTACTTAAGAGGTTGTTAAACTTAACAATGTTGAGATTCACAATGGTCAATTCTAATCCATAACCACTACAAAAAATACGGGATCTCCCAACGCTTTTTTTACCAGCGGCTCGAAAAAGTGCTGCCATAGGAGTTCTATACCAGCGCTTTTTCTAGCCGCTGCTAGAATAAGGTTTTTCCAGCGGTCCAAGCAAAAGCGCTGGAATAGACCGACCATTTCCCAGCGGCCCAATAAAAGCGCTGGAATTGACCGGACATTTACCAGTGGCCCAAGAAAAGCGCTGGAATAGACCTCTCATTTACTGTCGCCTAGGAAAAAGCATTGGAATAGGCTCAAATAAAGAAGATCACTTAACAATGTGTAATTATATTATACGTTATACATTTTCTAATATTCTTTGATACTATTATTTAGCGAATCTCAATATGACAAAACTATTTTAACAGTCGAAGCCGTTGATTTCGTTATGCTTATTGATTAAGTCATTATCGTAAAAATTTGACTCGTATCGGTTTAGAAAGCTCCTTGATTGGGCCGCAATTTGTGTTTTGGATGATCGTTATGGTTCAATCAGATGTGTAGCGATACTCGATCAACTTCATTCTTGGTAGGGTTGATAAACTGCATATTATGTAAAAGATAGACGGTCTGGATTGAAAAATAAAGAATCTTCTAAGGTCAGGTCTTGCAATGTAATATTTTAATGACTCGGGATGCATCAAATGTTGCCTGATCTGATGGTAGCCAATATCCAATGATCACCGATTTTAGGTGACAATGGTGGAATAAGTGAGACGTGAAATCCTGACGGTTCGAATCGACCACCGTACAAATGTAGTTGGTAACAACCTTTAAATTATATACGTTCAATATAACTGTTTATAAACCAAGTCTTGTGATGTATTTGAACATATGGTAGCCATTCGATCGTGACACAATTATAACGATCCAGACCATTGATTTTGCTTTCCTTGTTGGTTATATCATTCTCGTAAAAAAATTTCTCGGTCGGGTTTCAAAAGCTTCTTTATTGAGACGCAATTTTGTTAAGAAAATGTGTTTTTGGTTAGATCAAGTGTGTAACGACGCCCGATTGACTTCATTTTGGATAAGAATGATGTACTTCATAATATGTAAAAGATGGACGATTTTGATTAAAAAGAAAAAGACTCCAGTGGGGAGTCGAATATTGCAATCTAGCACTTTAATGTCTCGAACTACATCAAATGTTGTTTGATCAAGTGATCGTCGATATCCGATGATCTTCGATTTAGGTGATACTGATGGAATCAGTGTTACGTGAAATTCTAATGATTCAGATCGACTATTATTAAAATATAATTGATTGAATAAGAATAGATTTTGTTCGTATTACGCGATACGAGGGCCCTTAATTATTTCGGCCCCAATTCTCCAAAATAATTGAAATCCCCAAATTTCCCACGAAAACCCATTCAGCCAAATTAATGGCGGGCTGAACCATTCCGCCAAATTCATCGCGCACTGAACCGCTGAAAAGAAATTCCTCCAAATGAAAATAAATCTGTAAACCCTTCCGTATCACTCTCTCTCGCTCCCTCTCCTGCGACCCCCCCCCCCCCTCGCTCTCTCTCTCTCTCTCTCTCCTGCGCGTGCCATCACAGCAGCCACACTCAATTTCTTCCTCTCCTGCGTGTGCCATCACAGCAACCATACTCAATTTCTTCCACATTTAGATCGTCTCAAGAGATACTCTGGGCGTATACTCCATAGCTGAGGTACGACTCTCTCTCTCTCTGAACATTGCATATGTATTGGTGGACTAAGATTCTCAATTCGAGGGTTTGGGATTTTGTTTGGTTGTTTAGAAATTAGGGCTTTGAAATTGGGGGAAGGGTTTAGCAGTGGTTTTGTTCAATATTAAGCGTAGTACAGTGGCCATTGCATGCAAAACGAAGTGAATGCACTCGTACAGATCATTTTTTGAAACCTCCTTGACCGATTTCGGCTCTGCATGTACAAATCTTGTTTTATCCCAATGACATAAAAACTGAAAACATGAAAAAAAAAAAAAAACCAATTTACTAGGATTCTTCTAGATGGATGTCGACCATATGCTTAGGTTAATCTGTAGATTGAAATTTATAATGTGGATCAGTCAGTCGTATAGGTTGTTTGCCCAAGCTTCCGTGTTGATGGGCACTTTGTTCAATGGCAGAGTAGAAGGTACTTAATTGTCTCTTCAAATTAGGGATCTGATGTATCTTAAAGTGTTCAAAACTTAATATTCATTGCTTAACTAATAATAACATTCATTGCTTAACTTAATATTCATTCCTAGCTTCTTTTGACAATCTCATATTGCTCACTGCTGGTAATTTGTTTGATCTCTTTATGAGATTGTGTTAATAAGTCGTTATGTGCTTGTACAGTATCTTAGAAACCAAATTGATCAAAAGAAGCATGCAAATGTCGTGAAAATTTATGATGCAAATTTCGGGCACCAAAATCATTCGATTCTATTTCGTGTATCCCAGTTTCTCTAGAACATGTTTCTATTATTTTTTGTTATGTAATTCGGTAAATGGGTAACATGTTCGAGTTGGGGACTTTATTCCATCATTGAAAGTCGAATTCCCTTACCATTGTCGGATGGACCAATTATCAGGTATGAAACAGAGGATGGGTGTTACGGGGAGGTTTTGCCTGTACTTAGAAAACTCTTATGTTGTTGGATCCTTGTGACTACTTAAGTATCATGTCAGCCCCTTATGAATTGTAGATGTTGCAGAGGCTGTTCAAACATTTGGGCTTATATGCGCCTTCCTAAGTTTTTTTTTTTCCCTTTTGATTTCAGCGTCTATATAGGTTTGTTATTTCTTGGCTTATGGCTCTTGGTTACATGTTCTCTAGGACCTACCAAAGAGAAGAAAGAAGATGCGGAGAAAAATGAAAGCGTTGAAATGTCAAAGAATGCACAGTTTCGTGCGATAAAACCTAGCCCCTCTATCCTTTCCTTTGTGGAGGATAATGTATTTCTCTTAGAAAGGCCTTTTCAATTTTAGCTGCATGTTCATATATTTCGTATTTATATGTTGTTTGCTCTTTTTTTCTCTTTAATGGTTTTTGGCAATTCCATCTACAGTTCTTGGGCCGTAGGCGTTTGATTGAGCTACGCAGAGCAGGCTACAACACTGAGCTTTCTGCGCCTTTGGATAACATCCCCTCTTCTACAAGCATAGAAAGAGAGCGAATTGAGGAACCGGTATTTATTTGTTTTACGTGTTCACAAAGTTGTTTACCATTCTTGCAATTTCTTTCCCCTTATTTTTCACGGGTTATTGGTTAATTTAGTGACAAAATGGGATTATGTATTCTGAAATATGAAGTGTTAAAACACCGACACAGTTTCATGCTGTTACCATGACCTTTCCTTTAAGTAACACCACTATTGGGTTAGGTTTAAAAGTGATTGTGTTTGGGATCTGCAACCTTAAGGAACACTGATATTGGCTTACAGATTACCTTGCCCGTCCCATTTGATTGTTCAAAGAATTATTTGTCAAGTGGCGGTTATGCATTTGACAAGCAATTCAATTTTTTAATTGGTGTGAAGGAGAAGATGACTGAATGTGGAGGAGTATTTCTGTTATTGTTGTTAAAATTCGGTTTTTGCTGACCCCATTAGAGATAGACGCCAGGCTTTGTATATATTTGCAATCAAGGCCGTGGAAGCTAACTCTGGTGATACATATATCCACACAAATCTCAACTAGGAATCATACTTTTTCTGCTGTTAAATTGGTGCAGAGAAACTTTGCATTTGTAACACTATGGAGATGCTCAATGAAAGGCATTACTTGTGAGAGCCAAGACATTGGCAAGAGTGTAACAGATTGTCCTTGACATTTTATGTATTTGGAAAAGAACTTAAGTTTTATGACCTGAAAGCCAGGCCAAAGTTCTAATATTCAATTACTTAGCATGACACTAGAATATTCTGAGGCCAATTTCCAATTAAGTTGTCCATTGTTTTATGGTTGATGTAAATTTTATCCTGTCTACACTGATGACTGAGCCTTGAGTATTTAAACAGGTGTTTCAAATACTGTCGATTTGGTAGAGAATGTTAGTTATTCAGTGCTCCCTATCCATTTCAGTTCATAAGTGGTTCAGTGCTCACTATTCATGGCAGGTGTTTCGGAATAAATTGACATTTTTTGCCGTTGCAAACATTTCTTCATCATTCCCGCCTCCTGATCTTCCGGAGATTGCATTTGGAGGTACTTGTTTTCTAATTGTTTCCTTCGTGGTGTGTGGTATATCAATTTTGTTTCTTTTCATTTTTTATCTCTCATCTTGTAAGTATTGAAGCATAAAAGTTTAGTGTGATGTCGTTGGTACCTCATTTGGTCCCTGTGAGATGTTATGTGGAGGTGATAACTCTTCATTCCCTTGAAAAGCATTTTGGGGTACTCATGGTATAGGTAATGTCCTTTGAGCTTGTCAAGAAAACGTTATCACTATTGATAATCTGGTTCGAAGAGTTGTATGTGCAAGCAGACTGCCGAGTTGGTGGTACATTAACATGTACACTATACCGTGGGGCTTAGCTATCTCCTGTTTTAGGGTGGGTGGTATGAGTATTTCTGGATTGCATGGTTGAGCTTCTTCACTTTTGGCGAGGGGCTAAACTGCTAAAGCAGGAAGTGGGAGTGGTGACCACGGGATATGATTCGTCTATGTTTGATGTGACTTATTTGGTGGGAAAGGATGACACACTTTGATGGCTTGGGAAGTCCTTTGTGAGTTAAAAGCTATCTTGTTTGTAGTCTCTGTAGATGTGAGTCTAGGGAGAGTAATCTAACCCTCCACCAATTGCTTGAAATGATAGAGTTTTTCATTACTCTCGGAAGTGCATAGGGCTTATTGCTTTTTTGGTTTCTTTTTATGCTCTCCTTCTGTATATCCTTTTGTGCTCTTGGTAATAACTGCTTACCAATTTATCTTTTGAACATGTACTAAATGGCCAAATAGTCTAAAAGTATCTCCTTATACGGGGAGGTCCATGGCATCATTTGTGTCACTGGCACACTTGATGCCACTGATTGCTTGATATTTTTCGATATTGGATGTTATCTATCAGATGTTATCATGGTTTTCTCATACCAAGCATGTGATGGCAATTGTCAATACCATTTTAATAAGCGTGAACAGCTGTCTTGATTGATCTATAGAGTACTTGGCTCCATTACAAAGGATAGTCAGATTTGTAATTTTTCCCTTCTCATGGAGATTTACTGTTGAAAAAGGGACCATTCTTTAGGTAGGAAACTGAAACCTATGGAGTTTAAGTATATAAATTGTCCCCACCTAAGGATTGCTTTGCTCAGCTGATGGATTAGATTAGCGCATTCATGGCGATCAAAAAAATATTGAAGCATTCATGCTGCCACATTGTTATTAATTCTTCTTTTTTATGCTTATTTATTGAACAGCAGTTGATTCTGATTCTCCCTGTTCTTTCTGTAACTTCTGAATTTTCTAGGTGAAGGAGTATGTTTCAACACGTGTTGGTCTAAAGCAAGTATGCCTTCTTATTGATACAAAATGGGGTATGAAGCCAAGGGTCCATGAGCTGATTGACTTGATGGAAAGGTATGGATCCATATGCTTGTTGGTTTTCACTCTTGGTTCATCAGATGCATATTATTGCCACTAGACCTCTAAGTGGATCAGTGGCATGCATGAATAAGTTACAATCCACAATGGCAGTATGATAGGAGGCACTTTCTTGCTTTTTGCATGATCTCTGTTCTAAGACTGTGATTTGAAACTCCATTTGAAATAGCTGAGTTTGTGAGTTAATAGCACTGTGTTAAAAGAGTAGGCTTATGTTTATCTCAATGTACATACGTAAAATCTTTTTCATGAAAGCTACCACTACATCATAGGCACAAAATTCACAGGCATGAGACTTCGCGTGCTGGCACGCGCTGTTCACCTAGTCTATTCTATTAGGGCTACATGAATGTGTAGTAATTATTATTATTTTTTAAAAATGAACCTACGCCAGCGTTTTTTAGCGTTGGTAGAAGTTTATGAAAAAAAAATAAACTAGACCTACACCAGCGTTTTTGGCATTGGTAAAAGTGTGTCTATACCAACGGCCAAAAGCGCTGGCACAAGTAAAGATATACCAGCGCTTGTTGCAAGTGTTGGCATAAGAAAAGATATACCAGCGCTTGCAAAAAGCGCTGGTATAGAGCTATACCGACGGTCGAGCACCAACGCTTTATCCAAGCGTTGGTATAGCGCACACGGGTCTATACCAGCGCTTTGCGACACCTTTGCCAACGCTTTTGGCCGCTGGCAAATCCCAAATTTCTTGTAGTGCAATCAAAATACGGGTCCACTACAATTTCACTCTCTCCCCCTCTGTTTCCTGTTATTTACTTTCCTCCTTTTACTTTTTTCGCAAAAATATATCGATTTCCTCTCTTGATTTTGGGAAAAATCTGTGACTTTCTTCTCTTCTATTTTGAATTTTTTTTGGGAAAAAAAATAGAAACGGAAAAGAAGAATGAAATATCTTAATTCGGCGATAATGAGTTGAATTGTAAATGATCGAGAGATATAAGTTTCACTTTTTGAGAGAAAGAAAAAGAAATAGTTTGTGGGTGAAGTGAAGAAGATATAGAGTAGGCGAAGAAGAGAAAAAGAAAATACCAATTGAAGCACACGTGTATACAAAATTTTAGAATTAGTTAACTCATGTGATGTGGAGTTCACAAATTTTGATTATTGAAAAAGGTTACTAGTTTTGGTTATCCAAATCCCAAAATTTGATTATTTGTAAGGATGTTGCTAAGTTTGATTTTACTATTGTGAGCCATTTTCTGCACCAATATTGTTAACTTTAGGGTGGTGATAATTCCACAACAGTATTTGTTAGGGACACAATAAATTCCACGGACTGACTATTGTACCCTCAGTCAAAACGAAGCAACCCAGTCCTCCTCGTCACTACAGATTTACAGACATAAGCAGAACCACTGGTGTTGCTTCCCTCGATACTCTCCTAGCTCCTCTGCCCCTCTTTACCTCCAATTGATTTTGTGGATTGGTCGAGGGAGGCAACCATTGGGAATGCCTCAAATCTGAATATTAATATGCTTCAATTGAATCAATCTCAATATGCTTTGGAAACCCACGTCCATGTAGGAGTAGGAGTCAACAAACCCAGCCTCTTCCTCGCCGCGTAAGATCACTAGATCATGATCGATGACTTCCTTTGCCCATGTGACAACAGTGTACTTCGAATAAGCAACATATCCATACCTGTAGATACCTCCCAAACGAGGCATCTCCATACAGTTGTATCATCACTGTGTTTGCTCGATTGGTTGCTTGCTTCATAAACCAAGATCGTGGATACTTCCATGGCTAGAGGTATCACCACACGACAGCGGTTATCATCAAAACAGAGTCGCCACCTAGTTTGTTAAAACTAGGAAAACAGATAGAGATTCTGGATACGGAAGCCAAAAGTACAGTAAGGGGAAAGTGTTAGGCACCCCTCTCTGCCTAGTCGCGAGGCTAGCCCATAATCATTCAACATAAGACATGTAGATGCTTTATCTAACTCATACACGTAGTCTGTTTTTATGCCTTAAACAGTTAATAAGTGAGCCAGGACTGAAAAGAAATCATGCATCAGAAAGCAGAATAAAACAAAACATGTGCCAGCAGATCGATCACTCGGCCGGCGAATGGATGTCGCGGCCGAGGGATTACGTTGGGATCAATGTACCGGCCGAGGCATCGAAGTCCTGGTTGATGTTCTTCCTCACACCAGACAGAAAGTTTAACAGTCAATCAAAACGCTACGATTAATAAATTAAATAGAAAATAGACCAAACCAGAGGCCATTGGACCTCACCACCTTGATCCCTCAGTTGCTTGATTGCTTCGGATCGATGGGGATTGACTTATTGATTGCTTCTTGAACGAAACCCTATGGTTAGGGTTTGAACTCCGGGGTTGGATCGTTGGATTGATGGCCGCCTATGGAAGGTTGGGGCTTTTGTAGAGAGGGTTTTTGTGAGTATAGGGGCAGAGTATCGTGACTGATTTGAGGGTGTAGGTCTATCAATTTCTTCTATTTATTTTTGGATCCGAGGGTCTCTTTATATAGGCAAAGGGGTGACTCACTCGGTCCAATCAAATCACGGGGATGCAATTGCAATTGCATTGCAATGCAAACTCTTCGTTGCAATCCCTGAACGTGGCCCGAACGCATCGGAGAGGCGGTGGGATTGGATCAGACGATCGATAGAAGGTTCGAGAGTCTGGAAAAAGGCTGATCTGGCGGCCGAGCAAAGGATGTCGCGGCCTGAAAATGGATATGGCGGCCGAGCCATTGATCTGGCGGTCGATGTTTCGATCTCTCAGGGAGATTTTGCCAGCAACAGGTTGCTCGGGTGAGGAATGGATGTTAAGGCCGTGAAATCAATGTTGTTGCGGCCGATCGATGGATTTTCCTAACACACTATGTTTCTGTCTGAAAGGCTATTTGGCTCTGGATTGGGTCCTCTAAATGGCTCAGAGTTCGTACCATAAGTCCATGGGTTTCACAAGAAAGCAATCAACAATCATCAAATCCGTATCATCATCGGGATGGTCCCAAGGTGGGAGTTGAAATAATCGTTAGGCCAAATTGGGGTGTCTACAGATGCCCCTCTTTGACTGAGCTCAGACGGATCGCGAGACATGTTTGAGTAAAAGTCAAAGCTGTAAAAGCAGCTCAATTTGGTCCAACCACTATTCCAAGGGTTTTTGAAAAAAGGTTTTGTTATGGTCGGGCCGGGAGGCTGCCTACGTATTCCACAGGGGAAATTCAGACCAATCGTAGTTCGGAGGGGCAATAAAAAAGAAAAAGTTTGGAGGATTAGAGACAGAAGACGTACCTTCGGGCTTAAAAAGCCGTAGTGCAACGTACCTGGGTAGAGCCAGGGTTTTGGCGGAAAGTAGTTGAAGGAGCGCGGGGCTGCCGGGGAAGTTTTTTGCGGAGAGTTACCTTTAGTATTTTGGGGTAGATCATTACACGACAGGTGTGTTTGCTTTTCTTGATCATCTTTACTTTGACTGAGGGGAGCTCAGTAGAGTAGCCTATCCTTGCGAATGAGCTGGAAGGAATTGATGTAGTTGGGGCGGAATCCAAGCCATCTGCAGAGATGAATTGGATGCCAGTTTTGAGATAGGGGTGGAACCCAAATCATCTTCTGGAGACGAGTTGGATGCCATTGCAGGAGGCGTAAGGGCCAGTAACCGGGGCCTAGAGTGCTGAGATGAAGGTACCGAGGCACGGAGCCGGTTATGATCATGAGGTGAGAGCCTGAGGTTTTGGAGCTTTGAGCTTTGATCGGGCCGAAGCGCGGAGCTGGTTTTGATCATAAGGCGAGCGCTTAGGAGGTGGAACCGAAGCACGGAGCTGGTGTTGATAGTTCAAAAATCTTTGCCTTTCGGAGGTAAGAACTTGAAAGGTCAGAGCTTCGAGCTTTGACGTGGTTGAAGTAAAGCGAAAGTCTGAGGTGTTGGAGTTTGAATCGAAGCGCTGAGCTGGCTCTGATCATCAGTCTTGAGTAGTCGGGGAGGTTGAAGCTTTTGAGCTTGATGTGATTGAACCGAGGCATAGAGCCGGTTGTGTTCTGATGATCTGTGCATGGAGCTTTCTCATCATAAGATTTTGGCTTCGAGCCAAAGGATCGAGACACCGGGCCGATCAATAAAAACCGAGGCATGGAGCCGGTTGATTGCAAGATTGACCTGCGAGTGAATGAGATATGCAAAACATAGCATGTATATATGATGAGTGTTTTTTAGATGTGAGCAAATATGATGATGGGGATGGTTATGCAGACTCGATGTGTTTGATGCAATATGTGCACGGGCCCGTGCGTGTGTGTTTGATATAAGCTTAGAGCTTTTTTCAAGTTCCGGACTTGAGCAATCAGAGCGTAGAGCTCGAGCATTCGGACGGCAGAATCCAAGCATTCAAAGTACAGGCTTTGAGCATCCAGTACGCAGTGGTTGGGCATTCAAGCGTAGAGCGTGCGCATTCAAGTGTAGAACTTGAGCATCCAGTACATAGTGGTTGGGCTTGATAATTGTTGCTGATGGCGTAGAGCCTGTTTGTTACGGCTTTGAGCCAGTTGAATTGGTTACGGCTTGGAGCCAGCTGAGATAATGGGCTTTGAGCCGCTGAGTCGATAACAGGCGTGGAGCCGTTGAGTAATGGGCTTCGAGCCGCATAAGTGGTGGGCTTCGAGCCACTGAGATAATTACAGCGTGGAGCTAGATAGTTACGGCTTCGAGCCAGTTGAGAGATGGGCTTTGAGCCGTTGAGTTGATAACAGGCGTGGAGCCGTTGAAATAATGGGCTTGAAGCTGCCGAATTGATGATCGTTGATTGGGGTGGCGTAGAGCCTACTGACATAGCTTGTTACGGCATAGAGCCAGTTGAATAGCTTGAACACGGGCGTTGAGCCGCTTGATTGATAGCTCGAAGCTGCTGGGTAATAGCTCGGAGCTATTGAGTGATAGCGAGTTTGAGCTTGGAATTGTGGAGGAGCCGTTTGAGTTTGTCGGCTTGCAGCCGCCGAGATGGAGCTTGAAGCAATGAGCATGGCGCTGCTGATAGTAAGCACAGGACTGCTGAGATAATGAGCTCGGGGCTTTGGTTGCAGAGATGCTGAATGACTGAAATAGTAGGCACGAGGCTGTTGAGGTAGTGAGCATGGAGCTTTTTGAGCGACTTGGGCACAGGGCCGGAGTTGCGGGATGAGCTTAGAGTTGCAGTGGTGAGATAATGAGCATGGAGCTGCTAAGATGGTGCAGTGGTACTGCTGGAATGATAGGCTCAGGGCTGCTGGGCGAGCTTAAAGCTACTGATAGTAATGAGTGTAAAGTTGCTAAGTGCTGAGTTGCTGAGTGATCAGATGGGTAAGCATAGGGCTGCTTTAGGTGATGATCGCATGTAGTGCCGGGTATATGGTTGTAACGGCTGTTGTACCGGGGCGTAGAGCCTGTACTTGAGGTATCAAGGATTCTTGGGTTTTGCGAGCTTAATGATTGATAATCCTCGACGATTAAGCGACCAGTAGTTGTGGGCTTGCTGCTATGGGAAGAGATTTGGAAAAGTCCCAATGCGGCTTTAACACAGGTGTTTGATCATTCCTTGTGCATGGGTATGCCCCCACGGTTAACTTCCACATGCTCGAGTTTGTCCTCAAGGCTAGAATACTCTATGTGCTTGGAGTCATCTCCAAGGCTAGATTCCATATGCTCGGGATTGCCCCCAAGGCTAAATTCAGCCAATTTCCACTTGCTCAGGAATATCCCTAAGGCTAGATTGCATGTATTTGGTAACCCCTGCAAGACCTTGATTGATACTTGATCTTTTTCAAGCTTGGGAATGCTCCCAAGACTAGTTTCCTCATGCTCGAAATGATTGTGAGGCTAGACTGAGTGCTTCTGGCAGGCATTTGACAACCTATGCAAGGCTTTTGACGCTGATGCTCGATATCATGCATGCTTAAGAATGCTCCCAGGGCTGGATTTGATTATAAATTCTATTGGCCGCGGGCCCAAAATACCGTGAATACTTTGCTGGTGCCTGGATTCCCATCGATTGTAAAAGGATGCAGTAGCTGAGAGGTTGATTTCTTTGGGCGCGAGAATGCCAGGAGTTCGAGGATTGATTCCACATACTTGAGGTGCCCCTAAGGCTAGTTTCCACATGCTTGGGATGCCTCCCAAGGCTGGTTCTGAGTATGCTCGGGATTGCCCCCAAGGCTAGTTCTTGACCGCATTCCACTCTGACTTTGTTGACTTGTTGACCCAAAGTGCTATAAGGTTTATTAAATGCTTTGGCCATTAGAGGTTTCCATCGCCTCGGCTGATGGGGGGATTCACACATACGCTCCAGGAGATTTCCATCGTCTCCTTTGGCAAATTCAACTTGTTTTGGGAGATTTCTGTCGCCTTTATTAACGGAATGCCTTCCAGAGGCTGAACGCTTTCTGGCCATACAAATGCTTTCTGGAACAAACGCCTTCTGATGGAAGTCGTAGGATTGTTTTTGCTAGCCTGGAGGTGGCGAGGCTGCTTATCTTCAAGATGTGAGCTGGGGGTAGCTAAAGTAGGTGCTGTATTGTTGAGATTAGACCTGCTGAGCGTGAGGCTGTTTGAGTGTAGAGTTGCTCGAAGTTCATGAAACCTGACATGGTCGTGAATATGACAAGGCATGTGCATGGTGCTACTGAGGAGCAAGTGCGGGGCTTCTGAGTTATGAAGGCAGAGCTGCTGACATGGAGATGAAAGCGTGAAGCAAGGAGCTTTGGAGATGTAAAGTGCGAAGCCACTTTAACGTTGCTGATATGGTGCCAATTGTAGAGTTGGTTCAGGACTAGTTACGAGGCTATCTTCCAACTTTCTTAACTTGGCTTTGTCGGTCATAGACACCAAGCTTGGTATGGTCAGTATAAGGACCGAAATCCAGAAGAATCTTGCAATCCACATTTGAATAGTTTAGAAAACAGCAATGGATAAGGAAACAACATGCAACAGGCTTGGAGTCGACCACGGGTCGAAGTCCTTTAATGACTGCCAGGGGCATGACCACCATACTTTGAGAACCCTAGTCCAAGTGTTGAACCACTTTGGGTGATATGGTTTGCATTCATGACACATATGCATATTTGAATTGAACTTTTGGAAAGAAATAGGAGCCCCCTGTTTAGGCAATGGATGCTTGATCCTAACTGTGTGATAATGACAACCTAATTGCCCCTAGCATGGAAACATGCGATGTAAACAGCAATGAATGTGAGTGCAATGTTCTTCTTTTTATTTGGCAGGGATTTCGGCATGCCCTTGACAGTGCTGTGTGACAGCATTCCACAAAAGAGTTGAAAAGCTTCTCAGGCTGAGCTTTCTTCAAGTGTGTTGACAGGGAGGTAGACTTTGCAGTGCATCCCTTTGTTGCCCTTTATCCCTTGTATAAAGATGATGGCCATGATGCTTTTGATGAACCTGCCTTGTTTGAGCATAAGAACACCTTATACTTGGGGTTAGGTTGTGTAACCAAGACAACTGCTTCCATTAAGCAGCCATAACGAAATACTAGGATGCAAAAGATAGGGTGAGAATGATATATATGTGAATCGGCAATGTATTTTAGACATCTCAACTTTTGCGTATTTGATCAAATGCTTCCCCTTGCCCTAGGGAAACTGACAATGACTTATTGCTTATACTAGTCAGGTGTTTAAAAGACCGCAATGCCTTAGTGGCACTACTAAAAATATTGTTTGGTCAAGGGACCATATTGCTACACTCCTCATGAAGTGAGAGACCCATATTATTTCCTCAGAGATTTTGTAAAAAGTGGCTGCGCTTGTATTTGCTGTGTCAAGAATGTTTGAGATAAGATCAATTTTGAAAGTTTTTCCTTCAGGATTTCAAAATCATATCATGTCATCTATATGTTCCACCCTCACGTCATTCAATCATCAAAGGACGCAGAATTATTTTGCAAACCCATGCCTTTTGTCAATTAGGTGAGTTTGTTGCCTCGAGCTTGATTTGGTTGACTTAAGTTTGGATTGATAAGCGCCTACTGAGACCTACATAAGAGGTTGGATACTCTCAAGAGAAGTGCATAAAGGGGGATATAGTCATGCCCCTTGTCTCTATGTTGTATGATTTGCCAAGACGATGTGAATTCCAAGATCCTTGCCCTTCTAGTTAAGTCCCACATTGGTGATACCCCTAGTGTCTAGGACCTTGCTACTAAGTCGTGTTCTCTAATCTGAGAAGACTTTGTTATGGACCATAATGTAGGCTTGGGGTTTTGGCTTAAGAAAGAAGCGGATATAAAGGCTCAAACCTAATTCCTACTCATGCTTTGGTTTTAAAGGCTAGCAGCCGTCTTCAACATTTTTATCAACTCTTGTTGTCTCTTGCCTCACTTTGTGTGAAAGAGTTGGTTTCTTCAAAAATGTCCTTTGTATGTATTGGAAGAGATGTTTCCTTCGAAGTGCCCCTTGTATGACAGGGTGCTCGTTCTTTCAATGATTTTTCTTTCATCCCTCCTTGTGTTTTTTTGTTTGCCCTAACGTAGGGGATGGCTGCCTAGCAGGCTTTACAATGAAATCATTCAGAGGTTCAACGTGGTTAGCAAGGGATAAGTGTTTGGATAAATGAAATGAATGCCTCTCTTCATTTTGAAACACACGACAGAGTGACAGGGGTCCTAACCAAGAGATTAGGGGCTTTGATGTTTAACTAAGTGGATTTTCTAAGATTGAGGACAATCCTTCGAGACACATAGCAGATGCATGGAGACATGGCTGATTTCTCACTTTGTTTGTGCTCTAAATTTTGCCTAGACCGCCCTTGCAAGTTTTCAATCTAGCGAGCTCATTTTTCCTCTTTTCTTTTTCCTCTCTTCTTTTTTTTTTTCATACTCTTCATCTTCAACAGCATGGTTTGCTTACAGGTGATCTCTGTGAGGGGGCAGAGATGTTTCAACTCCTTCTTAGCTCAATAGAAATGACGTGGGTCATGGCTTTGAAAAACTCATTTTGTGCTTTTGACAATTCGAGTGACTATGATGTGTTCCAAAAGATGTCATAAGATTACTTTAAAACCCTTGTGGATTGTTTTCAACGTTTGACGTTATCATGAGTATTCTTATGGCAGCAAACTAGCACAGGAGGAAACATTTTCAAAGTTGTGGCTGACCAAAAGGTGCCTACGCATCTCAACGGAGAATTAGGCCATTCGTAGTTCATGTCCGAGGAGATTTGAACTTAAGATCCACATTTTATGCTGAGTGTGACAATTGGCCAGAAACCATGATGAGCAAAATGATATCAACATGGGCCAAAATGGCGGCGAAAGTTAGCTAGTAGGATTTCCACGAAAGGATTGTTTTAAAATCTAAGCCAAGACGTGATGGGCATGGCTACCATTGCTCAAAACTTGGTTGGATTAAAACTTCAATTTTTTTTGTCAACAATTGCCATCACGTCTGAGATCAAACTCCAAGTCTAAGAGGAGAAACCTAATCATGCTCAAGTTGAGATATCCAAAACTAATTGTCCATGCGGTGCATTTTCTAATATGCAAACTGCCCTTAGTGGTGGTGCAACTAAATGACATGCGATGAACAAAGAAAGGAAATGAGGGGGATGGACTCCTCTTTTGGTTTGGCCCCTGCATAGTTAGAAAGAGGCAATCAAAATGATATGTATATATATAGCACCACAGCTATTGACACAGGTTATGGATGAATCATGCATTGCAATTCGTTTGTATGCATGAGTTGATCGGATACTATAGATAGCCAGCCATTTTTGATATGGATGATTCTTCCAAGCCAATTCATATTATGAGACAAACCAAAAAGGTTGAGCATATGACTACAACAAAAAGTTGACTCGGGGTCCATCGCTGTGCTAGCGGCTATTTGAATATTTCATAAAAACTTGTTATTTGAGGATTAGACTAGGCATTGCAAAAAAAATTTTGAAAGTTCTTTCAATCCTTGGTTAGGGAAGATTCTTTCTCAAAACGTGATTGAGGTAATTGAAATCCACTTGATTATTTGCTAGCACATTGACAAACTCCTAAATCTTACCGGCTTGTTGCGGTAAGCATGCTCAAAATTTTGAATTTTGAAAGGTAGGTTGCTAGGCTGATTTGAAAATAGGAACCAAAGTCCTACACTTGTCATGCTGAATCATCCATGGAGAAATAAGTATTGCAAGTCCTATCCATAATATCCTTGACCTTGCATATAATTATCCATAATCTGCTCTACTACTTTACACTCCCTCTTTCCTTTAGCCTAGCAAGGCAAAGATTGCTAGAGCAACCCCTAGTTCAATTGCCGGCGGGGCAGCCAATGTTTGATTTCGTTCTAGAAATCCATGCTTTGCGGTGCTTTAAGTAAAGCGGGAATGTTAAGTAAGCAATGATGCTTTTAACTTACCAAAAATGTACCTTGCAGGCAATGTTATGCTTTAGTGCTTAGCTATGAAGACTTAGAGTTAGGGCTATTGGTCCATGCCCCAACCCTTCTGCACAAAAAGAGATAATACAATATGGTACAAGGTGTGAGGAAGAACTTTGAAGCAAAATGCAAGTAGGTTCCTAGCCTGTAGGTTCCTGTCATAGTTTGATAAGTTCTATGGCTTTCTAACACATGAAAGGTTTAGGTAGTCTCAGCGTGCTCCGTTGTCAAAGGGCACCAATCCTTTCACCAGCCCATCATAGGCGGTGATTGGGTGATTCCCTTTTTGATATACCAAAAGGTACAAGTGACTGTGGAGTTTGCTGGAACCCCTAACATAGCCCATGTCATGCCGGGATATTAGGTGAACTCAACGAGCCTTGCCTGCTCGATGCATATGATAAATGAATTAAATAAGGCATGTATTAGTCTTATGTTGAACTTTTTTGGTTATGGCTCTCATATCCCCAGCAGAGTCGCCAGAAAACTATAGATACCTCCCAAACGGGGCATCTCCATACAGTTGTATCATCACTGTGTTTGCTCGATTGGTTGCTTGCTTCATAAACCAAGATCGTGGATACTTCCATGGCTAGAGGTATCACCACACGATAGCGGTTATCATCAAAACAGAGTCGGCACCTAGTTTGTTAAAACTAGGAAAACAGATAAAGATTCTGGATACGGAAGCCAAAAGTACAGTAAGGGGAAGGTGTTAGGCACCCCTCTCTGCCTAGCCGCGAGGCTAGCCCATAATCATTCAACATAAGACATGTAGATGCTTTATCTAACTCATACACGTAGTCTGTTTTTATGCCTTAAATAGTTAATAAGTGAGCCAGGACTGAAAAGAAATCATGCATCAGAAAGCAGAACAAAACAAAACATGTGCCAGTAGATCGATCACTCGGCCGGCGAATGGATGTCGCGGCAGAGGGATCACGCTGGGATCAATGTACCGGCCGAGGCATCGAAGCCCCGGCTGATGTTCTTCCTCACACCAGACAGAAAGTTTAACAGTCAATCAAAATGCTACGATTAATAAATTAAATAGAAAATAGACAAAACCAGAGGCCATTGGGCCTTACCACCTTGATCCCTCAGTTGCTTGATTGCTTTGGATCGATGGGGATTGACTTATTGATTGCTTCTTGAACGAAACCCTATGGTTAGGGTTTGAACTCCGGGGTTGGATCGTCGGATTGATGGCCGCCTATGGAAGGTTGGGGCTTTTTGTGAGTATAGGGGTAGAGTATCGTGACTGATTTGAGGGTGTAGGTCTATCAATTT
The DNA here is from genome assembly GCA_025413875.1 of Rhododendron molle. NCBI lineage: Eukaryota > Viridiplantae > Streptophyta > Magnoliopsida > Ericales > Ericaceae > Rhododendron > Rhododendron molle. The sequence goes on from CM046396.1 coordinate 33,524,536, forward strand.
CCTCTGTTTATTTTCAGATCCGAGGGTCTCTTTATATAGGCAAAGGGGTGACTCACTCGGTCCAATCGAATCACGGGGATGCAATTGCAATTGCATTGCAATGCAAACTCTTCGTTGCAATCCCTGAACGTGGCCCGAACGCATCGGAGAGGCAGTGGGATTGGATCAGACGACCGACAGAAGGTTCGAGAGTCTGGAAAAAGGCTGATCTGGCGGCCGAGCAAAGGATGTTGCGGCCTGAAAATGGATATGGCGGCCGAGCCATTGATCTGGCGGCCGAGGTTTCGATCTCTCAGGGAGATTTTGCCAGCAACAGGTTGCTCGGGTGAGGAATGGATGTTAAGGCCGTGAAATCAATGTTGCGGCCGATCGATGGATTTTCCTAACACACTATGTTTCTGTCTGAAAGGCTATTTGGCTCTGGATTGGGTCCTCTAAATGGCTCAGAGTTCGTACCATAAGTCCATGGGTTTCACAAGAAAGCAATCAGCAATCATCAAATCCGTATCATCATCGGGATTGTCCCAAGGTGGGAGTTGAAATAATCGTTAGACCAAATTGGAGTGTCTACAATACCCATCGCTTAACTACTTTTTATCAAGTGAAAAAGGGGTGGTCTGCAAACATCACACCAAGGTGGAGAGAGAACAGAGAGAATGGGAATTTTTCTATCCTTTTCATTTCTTATTAGTGATTAAAAAGATTTATTTTCTTTCTCTAAAATTATGTTACCACTTTGAGTCTAAATTTCAAATATACCAGAAGATTTCGAATGGTATATGTGTTGGAAATTAAGATGCACTTGAAAAGGGGTTGGATGCGGCGATACTGGTTATAATTTCTAGAGAGAGAGAGAGAAATGGGTCTTGTAGTGAAGGAATTAAAGATGGGAGGGAGAAATTCTGGAGGGTGAGTGGAGAAATTGGAGTGAGAGAAATGAGGATCGGGGATTGTTGCCTGATGGTGACGGTTTTTATTTTTTGATCGTGTAAAGCCAAGAGAAAAGAGGAAAGAGGAAAGAGAGAAGGCGAAGAGGAAAAGTGGGTTGTTTTTTGACGAGGAGAATTGGGTTGCTTCGTTTTTACTGAGGGTACAATAGTCAGTCTATGGAATTTGTCGTGTCCCTAACAAAGATTGTCGTGGAATTATCACCTCCCTAATTTTAAAAACAATTGACTTTTGATTATATCACTGTGGATGGCCTTAGGCCCCATTCCAAAACGGATAATACTTACTTATTTTTTAAGAAGACAATTTCATACTCAAAAATAATGTGTTTACATAAATAATTTTTCTAGCACTATAGATCTTATTTGATAGATCTAATCGAAATCTTTTAAACTTTGTAAAAAAAAATAAAAAAATAATTTTTTATTTACATTATTTTTGAATTTAAAAATATGAAATAAGTACTTATTATTTCAGAAATTATTCTAGAACGGAGTTTTTTTGCAACTGCGTTTATGGAAGTTTCGCAGTGGTGTGCCAGTTCAACTGTTGCTGAAGCTCTAGGAATTCGGTGACCCCCACTCTCTTAAGGCATCTCCAATCCATCCAAAATAGAGGATGGATGTGACACATTGAGGGAAGATTTTGTAATTTATTCTATTTTTTCTTCACTTTTTGTATTTTTTGGAAGAATTTTTGAGGGACCCATCTTCCTTTTTAGAGTATGGAGGAAATTTGTACTCCAAATTTACTTTTGATCCTCCATCTTTAGAGGACCAAACTCTAAAAAGGACGGTGGGTCCCTCGAAAATTCTCCCAAAAAGTACAAAAGTGAAGAAAAAATAAAATAAAATACAAAATATCCCCTCAATGTGTCACATCCATCCTCTATTTTAGAGAAATAGAGGTGGATTGGAGATGCTCTTATGCAGCATTTATTGGAGCTGGGTTGGTTCCCGCCCCCCCCATACCTAGCCGCCGCCCCCTCTGCAGCATGATTTTGGTCCACATATTATTCTCTCTGATTGGTTCTGTTGTTCTTTGTAATTACTAAGTACTCCTTCCGTCCCAACAAAGGATAACAATTTTTGAAACTCGTATCATTTTTTATCGCTTATATCTTTTAATTTATAATATTTTTCATGAGTTTGAAAACTTTGTATAATAGAACTAATCGAGAACTATCAAATAAGATCTATATTACATATTTTTAGAGATCTATATTGAAAGATATAAGGAATTAAAATTGACACGGATATCAAAAATTAACATCCAATTTAAAATGGAAGAAGCACACGTCTTACTAATTAACGACTCCAAGAACCAATCAAAGAGAACGATGATGGGAACCAACAACGTGGCAACGTCGGGAGCATTTTCTATCAAACCTGAACATTAGCAGAGCTCCACCCCAAATATCTCATAAAGTCTACTGGTACAGTAATCTACGCACATGCACAGATTTTTTTGAGGGCCCACTAAGGGTCCCACACAAGTGATCCGAGTCGTTCATTATGTTTAAAACATTTTTTCAAGTGCCCTAACAAAAAATCAGCTCAATCTGACACCTATAAATACATGATCTAATCGTCTAACTTTTCATTCTCTTAAAATATGAATGAAAAGTTTGATGAATAGATCAAGTACTTATAAGTATCGGATTGAGCTAATTTCTCGCGGAGGCCCTTGAAAAAATATTTTGAACATAATGAACGGATCGGATCACTTGTGTGGGACCCTTAGTGGGCCCCACAAAACAATCTGTGCATTGATTGCTATAGCCGTAGCAAGGTTCCAAATATCTCCTCATGTGGCTTTAAGACATTTTCCACGATAATAATTCTAACACCACATTCAATTACACATCTAAATACACATTCGCATTTATAATAAGAGTGGGTTCCACACATACAGATGTATAGTGCGTGCGAGTTTCATCCCTATTGTGAGTATAGGCGTGTAGTTGGGTGTGGTGGTAGAATGATTGTTTCCACAGGCCACCACCATTTTTTACAAGACTTTTTGTTTTTGCAAGTCTTTGAGGTTTTTTACCAGTAGAGTACAGAAAATAAAAAGTACTCTGTAATTCTCACCATCAACTCACCACAAACAAAGAAATAATTTCCACCGGGTCCAGTTTGTATAAAAGTGTCTAAACCATTAAAATCCTTTGAAATTGACTGCATGCTAAAACTTTATGAAAGTGCCTAAACCTTAGAGTGTCCTTTGAAAGTGTCTAAACCCTAGGGGTATTCTATAAAAATGTCTAAATCTTAGGGTACCCTTTGAAAGTGGCTAAACTCTAGGGGTACCCTATAAAAGTATCTAAATCCTAGGGTACCCTTTGAAAGTGTCTAAACCCTAGAGTACCCTATGAAATTGCCTAAATCGCTAAAACCCTATGATAGAAAAATGTACCCCAAAACCCTTATAAAAGTGCCTAAAACCCTAAAATCAAAGATTATTAGACATCGGCGACCGCCTAATCAGACCACATTTGATACATCCCAAGGTGTTAAAGTATTAGATTGCAATACCCGACCCCCACCCGAGTCTTTTTTTTTTCGATCGGAACCGTCCATATTATGCAGCACATCATTCGTGCCAGCAACAAAGTTAATCAGAAGTCACTAGACACTTAATCAAACAGAAAAACCCATTTTGTTAATGAAAATTGTGTGTCAATAATGAAGCTTTCTAAACTCGATTGAGACTTATCTTTATGAGGATGATTTAATCAACAAGGGAAACAAAAACAACGGTCTGGATCATCGTAATTGTATCGCGGTCGAATGCCTACCATACATTCAAGTACAACACATGACTTAGTTTGTTAACATGTACATTGAACGCATAGGATTTAAAGGTCATTATTAACTCAATTTTTACAATGGTTGATCTAAACCGTTAGGATTTCACGTCTCACCAATTCCATCATTGTCACTAAAATCGGAGATCATCGGATATTGGCGACCGCATGATCGGACAACATTTGATGCATCCCGAGGCATTAAAGTTTTAGATTGCTTGACCAGACCCCACAAGAGTCGTTATTTATTGATCCGAACCATCTATCTTTTACATATTACGGAGTGCATTATTCTTACCAAGAATGAAGTTGATCGGGTATCACAACACATTTGATCGGATGATAACTCTCATCCAAAAAACAAATTGTGTCCCAATCAAAGAGCTTTCTAAACCCAATTGAGCCAAATTTTTGCAATGATAATTTAATCAATAAGCAAAACGAAATCAACGGCCTCGATTGTTAAAATAGTTTCATCTTATTAAGATCCGCTAAATAGCTGTATCGAAGATGATTACATTAATTTTGGACTTTCAGTTTAATTTTGTGTAGAAGGGCAAAGATGCCCTATTAGATTGATCAGAAAACGTTGATTTTTTAAAAAAAAATTGACTACAAAAACATCGTAGTTTTATGCCTCCAAATAAGTGCCCTTTTAAACTCAGTTTTTCGAAACACTTTCAACTGCCTTATCAAATTACCTTAAAATAATTAGATATATTAAATTTGAGGCCATAGTTAACTACTACAATAAAGAGAATCAAATGGGGCATTTTAGTAGGTGGTTCCTCATTAATAACTTGATAAGACAGTGTTGAAAAAATGCTCTTTTGAAAGTGCCCCTAAACCTCCATATTGTTATAGTAAGCCCCGTTCTAAAAACTTTCTTAAAAAATAAACAGTTTATTTCACATTTTCAAACTTAAAAATAATGTAAATAAAAAATATTTTTTTAATTTTTTTTTTGCATCGTATAAAAGATCTCGATGAGATCTTTCAAATAAGATCCATATTACATATTTTTAGATTTCAATAAACTCATAATTTTTGAGTTTAAAATTATCTTCTTAAAAAATAAAGGCTTATTTTGCGTTGCGAAACGGGACTAGCCCTCAAGGTGTGGATCCTATTGGAACTACAGAGATGGATGGTGGAGAGATGGAAAAAAAAAAGTATTTCTATCCCCCTCATTAAGCCCTCAAGGTGTGGATCCTATTGGAACTACGGCGATGGACGGTGGAGAGATGCAAAAGACGAGTATTTCTATCCCCCTCATTAAGGTGTCATTCCACTTTCTTTTTTAACTTTATTTTTTTTTTAAAAAAAAAAGAGAGGTAATTTTAAGCTCAAATATAATAAAATTGAAAAATAATTTATTAATTTTTTTTGCACCGTTTAAAAGATCTCAATGAGATATATCAAACAAGATTTATATTGGTAGAAAAATTATTTACGTAAACACATAATTTTTTAGCTTGAAATTATCTTTCTTTTTTAAAAGTACTTTTTTTAAAGAAACTGGAGCCAGTTGATACGCAATTTCAACGCCCAGAAATTTTCCTCAAGTTTTAAGATATTATTAAATTCTTCCGAAATGGTAGGGAAGACAGGAAAATACTGGGTTTGTACTCAAAGGGAGAGCTGGAATACCCCTAGCTAAGACGGGCAGTAAGATTTTTCATACGGAAAAACAGATTCCCAATGCATTCTTTATTCCACACTTTGACCCTATTGGTAAAACAATTAGGCCCCGTTTGATAAAAGTATTAGAGGGATGAGATTCGTAAGGAGATAGGATTAAGATTGAGATTGATAATAAGAACAGATTGGTAGTGAGATGAGATTGATAATAAGTATGTTTGTTTGAGATGTGCTTAACTCCGCAAACTACCCTCCCAATAAGGCAAAGGGTTAGGTCGTTGCTAGCAAATAAATCCGGTAAGACCGGAATCGTTCCCACAGAGAAGTTTTTTTTAGCAAATTTGGAATAGAAGGTAAGTAAGTAGCACGGCTTTCAAGCAGCCAACTTGGAGCTTGATTAAGTTAACGAAATTGAACTTGAAATAGAACTAGATTAAAAGCGGTCAAGTCATAGGGATTGATTAGCCCACGATTTAGCCGTCAAACGGTTTCTTCATCTAACTTATGAGTGGACCGAAACCATCCGGATTGCACTTGAAGAATTAACAGCTGAAGACTACTTGTAACTCAATTCAATGCATTAATTCAAACTGAACTCATTTAACGCAAGTGAGAGACAAAAATGGATCGTTCGCACACGTACGATTATCAAGCATGTAGCATAGAGAGATAGACTTCATTGATCAAAGAAGCCACCGACCCCATGATCAATACAAGAAATCATGGGTTTAATTCATTCAACACATTGAAATCGAGCTAAAGTTTAGGCAAAACCGTTTAAACAACTAATCCATAGGGTGCATCTCACCCCATGACCAAACATATAAACTACTCACACATAGCAAAAAGACTAGAAATTACGCTTGGAAATGAAAACATGATTCACCAATAAAAAAGGAAATAAACTTGATTTATAAGAAGATCCAAACCGTAGCTACAACATTTATAAACGACAAATTAACGTAAGACAATTACCTTAAGGAGTTCTTGAAGGAAATACACTTAAAGCTTGAAAGACTAACAATGGAGAAACTTGTAACAAAAATTAGAAAACTAGGCCTAAATCTAATTGATGGCCTTCCCTTCCATAAATGGCATACAAGCCTATTTATAGGCCTTACAAAATCAGTCAAAGAGTGGACAAAAAGGCCCCTAAAATATCCCAAAAACATGCCTAAAGTAGAAACTTTTCATAAATGGAAGGTTGAACCATTCAACATAAGGTGCTGATCGAAGGGCAAAGGTTGCGCTACCTACAAAACATGGTAGCGCTACCATTCTCAATTTTGGCTACTGGAGTGTCAAGGTAGCGATACCTACAAAACATGGTAGCGCTACCTTTGTGACAGATTTTTTTGGGAAACTTCACGGGCTTGCTCCGGATGCTCCCGAACTCGGATTTGAGTGTTTTTTGGACCGTTGAAAAGCTCGTCGAGTCTACTTTCTAACCCAAGTGGTTTGGATCAAAAGTACTTTGTACATTAAAAGATATGACAGATCTACCCTCAGCTGGTCGGAAGATGAATTACTTTGGTAAAATCCTCACATGTCCTTCAACTCCCTTGACCCTTGGGCGACCTGAGCAACCTCCAAACCATCTCTTCATGACTCTTCGGGTACTACAACATGGTGGCACATGGCCTTGAGCACTTGGTTGCATCCGGAGCATTCCTTGGCGTTCAAAACCGCCTTATTAACACGTTTAACCTGAAATACACAAAAAACTACCTTACGTGCAATATTACAATAAAAGCTAATAAAACACAAGATAAAACAACATAAAATGGGACTAGTCGCACCAAATATCTACAATATTGGGTGCTCATCACACTGACATCACAAAGGACAAGTCCCTAGCAAATTAAAGCAAAACATATTAACTAAGCTATGCAACCTTCCTGAAATGAAGATACAAAAACTATGCTCAATAACTACAACTTGGCAAGAGTCTGAAACATCGCTTCAAATCCGATCCTATGCAATCCACACACAAACATGCCATGAACTAGGATGAGTAAATTATGCCATATTAGAGCAGTCAAGCATGCATGCACCACAACAAGTGTCAACTTCAAAACTCACAAAGATACGCTCTTATTTGACTTTTCACTCAGTGAGACACAAGGTACATCCCATGACAAGCGCTAGCGAGTAAATGCAATAGCAAGAGACAAAAAGCTATGCATGCTATCAAAAAGAGCGCTTAGAACGAAAGGAAAGCTAATTATCGACAAGTATGGAAAGACTAGGAATATAACAACTTAAGTAATAATAGATATCGACCATGCATCAAACGGAGTTAATTAGCGTACAAAGGATCAACGGAGGACTTTATTAGCTTATAACGACCTTGGATACAAAGAGAAAGGGATTACAAAAATGTAGTGGCCATATACTTGCTTGGTTCATCTACCCTTGGCCACTACCGACCCTAAACTACCCAAGGCATGGCCACATATCGGCCAAACATCAAACAAAATTATGAAAAAGAAATAAAGAAAAACTACTACCGCCGACTCCACCACACGTAGTCGTCATCCTCATCCGACTTCTCATGATATTGAGCATCGAGCTCTCCCTTCATCATCGGACTCTTTCTCATCCGGAATGTATATTAGCCCGAATGTCTAATCAATCCTCTCATCATCGTATTAAACCCTCTCTCGAATATGCTTTTGCTCTTTCACATCATTTCTTTGATTTTTTTCTCTTTGAGGAATAGGGTCGTTTGAATTGAGATTTGTAGTGAGAGAGATTGAGAGACAATTTTGAGGACTTTGGAGAGGGAGATGAAAATTTGGGGCTTTAAGCTTTTGTAGTGGGAGAGGAAAGATAGGGAATCATGTACCAACTCTTTGCCTTTTTACATCTCAACTACTTCTATCACATTCACACCACCCCCAAACCTCCTTGAAACATTGAAAACTATAAACACACAACCCTCCGAACATCCAGTTACCTAGGTTTGAGCAATGGAAGAGACTCGGACTATGGTTCAAAATAAGGATAAGGTGACTCTAATGTGGTTTAATCAAACAAAAATGCCTTGAATCATTTCTTAAGTACGCCAATAACTCCAACAAGATGCAAGAAAGATATATACACTACTCAAGCATGAACACAAGATATTATTTACGCAAATGCAGGAAATGAGAACAAAAAGCATGGGATGCTTAAGAAACGAATCTCTACTCTAGCGATGCACACTACTTGACTTGACTTGACTTTTAGGCTTAACTTGTTCGACAAAATTCATGTATATGCATGTGACATGGATTAAAACACACAACCAAATTTGACGGGATATACGACTCTTGCCATTGACACAATTAAGCATAATTAAAGTATCTAGCATGCGAAATCCCTACTAACAAGGAAAGATTGCAAGTAAAAGCAAAAAAGTTAAAAATTTTAACGAAAACCATATGAGACAAGTCTCAACAACATAAATATAGCATATATATAACCCTCTCCCCCAACTTAAACGATGCTATATCCTCATAGCATGGAGAACAACAATATTGAGAGGAAAAAGAACAAAAGATTGTACATACGGGGGAATGTCAACCCCCGAATACCTCGACCAAGTTGGAGGCTTTCTTGTCATTGCTTCCTTTCATCATTGGAACTTCTTTCAAGGCTCACTCTTTTGGCTCCTCCATCGGAACCACAGCTAGTCACACAAGGTCATCGCTGGGGCTTTCTTGGTCTTACAATCGCGACACATAGCTGCACCCATGCTTAGGGCTCATGAATGCCTCACTCACTCTAGCTTTGAGACCTAAACCACCAAGACTGGTGTGGTAGCATGCTTACTCTACAAAAGACTTGAGAACCAACTACCTACTACGAAGCAAATGACATTAGAATCACCAGGCTCGTGTTAGCCGGGCCCAAAAAACAAACAAGTAAAATAAAATCCACCAAATCGTCACGTGATTAAAAGGGTACTACTTTTCTCCCCATTCCTCACTCAAAGTGTCGTAGAGTAAGTCATACAACAACTTTAAGCTCGAAATGGGTGGTTATACCGGACCATCAAAAACAAAATAGAAAAAACAAAAACAAAAAGTTAGAATGCCTAATTCAAACGTCTTCAGCCAAACGTGGATTCCGAACATTGATTGTGCCATTAAAAGCTATTACCATGAGCACATCACTCCACTTCAAAATCTTGGTTAAAAATGGAATGTGGTCATGCCACAAAAATAAATACTTGGAGTACCGCAATTGCCGAAGTCTTTTTAAAAACTTGAATTCCACCAAGTGCATAGCCCAAACAAAATCAATTTTCAAATTGTTGAGAAATTCTATTATAAGAGGATTGTAACCCAAGCCAGCATCATCAACACCAAGAAAATCAATAAGTTCTATGATTGGTAACTTCTCAATATTAGGCCCACATGCATCTTGTTTTTCTAACAAAGAGGGTAAGGAATCTACCTCGCTATCCACTTCCTTATCGGGGAGAAGATCAAGGCACGGAGAATTTGAAAGGACAATTGTAGCTTCCATGGGCTCAAACTCTTCAAATATTGGTTCATAAGCATCTTGTTTAGCCAACAAAGAATACAAGTAATCCACTTCAGCATCCATTTCCTTAGCGGTGAGGTTTTGCCAATGGATCATTATAGTAGATGCCCGATGAGTCAAGCATGTTCATCTCATGAGCAAGGAGTAATTCCTCCGGGGAAGTATCAAGATACGGGAGATCGGAAGGGACAACCGTAGCGGTGAGACGTTTCTCTCCCGGATCATCACAAAGAGGGGGATCCATAAAAGGAGAATTTTGGACCTCAGCTTCATCAATAGGCTCATCACTCCATGCAGACTCTGAGGAGCTATCACAATCTAAAATAACATTTTCAACAAATCTATGTGGCTCAATTCCCTCTTCCATGGCATTTGAGTCGGACTCTTGACAATATTTAACAAAAACCCAAAATTGTAAAGTTTGAGCCAATCGATCAAAGAAATCGAAGGCTTGGGCCGGTTCTTTATCAAAAAGTTTTTCATCGCACAACACATCTATGAAAGCATGACTCTTTTGAGAAAGTCCATCATAAAAATAGTTAGCAATTTGAAAATTTTCAAAGCCATGATTTGGGACCGCAATGAGCAAATCCTTGAATCTTCCCCAACAGGCATAAAATGACTCATTCTCTCTTTTAACAAAGGTTTGAATTTGTTTCTTACGTACCCACGTATAAAAAATGGGATTGAACTTTTTGTAGAATTCATTTAGCAAATCAACCCAAGTCAGCACAGATTGAGGGTTCAAGGAATTAAGCCAAGTTTTGGCACTATCCCTTAAAGAGAGAGAAAATAATTTCACCCACGCGGACTCTGATTTTACAATGGCACCAAGGCTACCAAGTTTGTCCTTGAAAAACGCAACATGTTTGTAAGGGTGTTCGTGCTCCATGCCATGGAAGCGGGGCAACAAATTGGACAATGTCATTTGTATCCTAAATACATTGATTGCAGAAGCGGTGGGAGCAATGATGCAAGAATATGGATAAGCATAATTGGGATATGAGTTGTCCCACATAGTCATGGGGACTATTTCCCCATTTGCCGCCGCCATTCTATTAAATAGATGAGACATAAAATAAACAGGCTAGGGGGCTATGCCGCCACCTCTTTTTCAAAACAGTTCTGTGGGGTTATGCCACCACCAAGTTATATAAACAAATAAGAGAAAAAGACAATCCATACTTAATCTAGCTTCGTTACAGCTCAAGTCGATATAAAAATCGGTTAGAGGTATCCGCAAGACTATGTATAAGTTGCACAAAATAAAATAAAGCGAGATACTTACAATGGTTTGTCGAACCTCCAAATAAGCTAAAATAAGAATTCCCCGGCAACGGCGCCAAAATTTGCTTAACTCCGCAAACTACCCTCCCAATAAGGCAAAGGGCTAGGTCGTTGCTAGCAAATAAATCCGGTAAGACCGGGATCGTTCCCACAGAGAAGTCTTTTTTAGCAAATTTGGAATAGAAGGTAAGTAAGTAGCACGGCTTTCAAGCAGCCAACTTGGAGTTTGATTAGGTTAATGAAATTGAACTTGAAATAGAACTAGATTAAAAGCGGTCAAGTCATAGGAATTGATTAGCCCACGACTTAGCCGTCAAACGGTTTCTTCATCTAACTTATGAGTGGACCGAAACCGTCCGGATTCCACTTGAAGAATTAACAGCTGAAGACTACTTATAACTCAATTCAATGCATTAATTCAAACTGAACTCATTTAACGCAAGTGAGAGACGAAAATGGATCGTTCGCAGCGTACGATTATCAAGCATGTAGCATAGAGCGATAGACTTCATTGATCAAAGAAGCCACCGACCCCATGATCAATACAAGAAATCATGGGTTTAATTCATTCAACACATTGAAATCGAGCTAAAGTTTAGGCGAAACCGTTTAAAAGACTAATCCATAGGGTGCATCTCACCCCATGACCAAACATATAAACTACTCACACATAGCAAAAGGACTAGAAATTACGCTTGGAAATGAAAACATGATTCACCAATAAAAAGGGAAATAAACTTGATTTATAAGAAGATCCAAACCGTAGCTACAACATTTATAAACGACAAATTAACGCAAGACAATTACCTTAAGGAGTTCTTGAAGGAAATACACTCAAAAGCTTGAAAGACTAACAATGGAGAAACTTAGAACAAAAACTAGAAAACTAGGCCTAAATCTAACTAATGGCCTTCCCTTCCATAAATGGCATACAAGCCTATTTATAGGCCTTACAAAATCAGCCAAAGAGTGGACAAAAAGGCCCCTAAAATATCCCAAAAACATGCCTAAAGTAGAAACTTTTCATAAATGGAAGGTTGAACCATTCAGCATAAGGTGCTGGTCGAAGGGCAAAGGTAGCGCTACCTACAAAACATGGTAGCGCTACCATTCTCAATTTTGGCTACTGGAGTGTCAAGGTAGCGCTATCTACAAAACATGGTAGCGCTACCTTTGTGACAGATTTTTTTGGGAAACTTCACAGGCTCGCTCCGGATGCTCCCGAACTCGGATTTAAGTGTTCTTTGGACCGTTGGGAAGCTCGTTGAGTCTACTTTCTAACCCAAGTGGTTTGGATCAAAAGTACTTTGTACATTAAAAGATATGACAGATCTACCCTCAACTGGTCGGAAGATGAATTGCTTCAGTAAAATTCTCACATGTCCTTCAACTCCCTTGACCCTTGGGCGACCCGAGCAACCTCCAAACCATCTTTTCATGACTCTTCGGGCACTACAACGTGGTGGCATATGGCCTTGAGCACTTGGTTGCATCCGGAGCATTCCTTGGCGTTCAAAACTGCCTTATTAGCACATTTAACCTGAAATACACAAAAACCTACCTTACGTGCAATATCACAATAAAAGCTAATAAACACAAGATAAAACAACATAAAATGGGACTAGTCACACCAAATATCTACAATATTGGGTGCTCATCAAGATGAAATTAGATGATGTGATTATTAATATCATGTTTGTTTCACTTGGGATAAGATTGGATTGGTAGTATACATTTTCATTTTTGCCCTTATGCAAAACTGATTTAATTTCTAGATGAATATTTTCTGGATCACAATTATTTTCCAAAATACAATCAGAACATCAAAAAAATACTTTTTGAAAAAAATTTTATTACCCAGATGATTTCAAAAAAATTATCACCAAATTGCGCCGGAAAATCACTAAGAATGGGTTTCAAGTGCCTTCCTAGAAGAAGCGACAAACCATGGCATTTTGGTCGATGCAAAAAAATGGATTAAGAATAGACTGCTAATACCACCTCCCATAGGGGATTTGTAATACCCCCACTTTGGGGGATTCCTACTCCCATCGGCTTACGGTCCTCCTCAACATTGTGAAATCAAACATAGAATTAGGAATCCAACCTCCTTCATAATCCAATCTCATCTTCCATACCTCTTAACAAACGGTGCCTTAAGGTTCGAAAGAAAGGAGGACGATGGGTCACGCCAACAATCGTCAATGAGAGGAAAAATGAAAGGACCGCTGAACCACATAGACTCAAACCTAAAAGGCAAATTGGAACAGGAGGAAAAGAATGGGTCAGTGTTCGAAAGAACCGGGCAATGATCCGAGTGAGTAGGCGTGAGATGACGAACACACGTGTTCCTGTGTTAGGGTAAAGCAATTTCCACTCGGCGTTAGTCCAACATCTATCCAGATGTTCCTGTATAAACCCACCCGGGGCTCGGAGTTAGACGCCAATTGCGAGTGCAGTGAAGTGGAGCAGAGCGCAACGAAGGGAAATAGTTTGTAAAACCCTATGTATAGATGTGTTGTGATCATCAATAAAAGACTACTTTCTCGCTTCTGTGAACGTACCCGGCTTTGGAGGACCACGTATATTGCTGTGTCGATTTCTTTACTGTATACTCGTGAATCCTGTGTGTGTGTGTGTGTTTCCGTGGGGAGAAAAATCCAGACAATGCCTAAGAAGGCACTGTGAGATGACAGCCTCACGTGTTTCTTTGCCGGAACCCTAGTATGTTGCCGGAACCCTAGCCTGCAAAACAGACAGGAGTGAGCGCACCTTTGCCTCTCGTGGCAAAGGCCCTCCGATGCCTAAATCAGTATCACGTACCAGCAAAAAAACCTTAATTATATGAAAGAAACTGCAATATGAATATCGAATATTGCGTACCTTTACCTCTAGGTTTACCTCGTATTTATAAATTTGCAGCTACTTGCTCTCCAAGCATCTTTGTTACCCTAGGTTTCCTATCTTGTATAGGAAACCCCGTATCCCTTGGATTCTCATTCCCTAAATTGTTTGTTTCCTTTTGGACCATTTAGGAACCTTTCCCATAATGGGACCGTGGATCCCATCCCCGTTAGGTATTTCGTCCAGATTCTCCTTCTTTACTGAGTATTGCCATTCTTGGACCCTTCTAGAGCATCCTCCAGAATTGTGCTCCTGTTCGGCTTGCTCATTGCCGAACAGCCCACCTGGACCAGTGACTTCATATGTCACTTACCCGGCCTAGTAATTCCTCATGTTCGTCGGAGCATGCCCCTGCTCGGGTAACTTGGACCAAAGACTTCTCATGTCTCTGGTCCTTTTCGCCGAACAGACCGTCTGGTACTAGTGACCCATTCTATCACCAGTTTTTAACCACTGCACGGAGGCAACCCTCTTTCAACGGCTCACGTGATCCCCGAACATCACATGTTCGGTTACTTTTTGCGTCTGCTCGGGATTACCTCCCTACAATTGCTCCCCAGCTTTGCCCAATGGAGCTGCTCGGGCCAATGGGTAAAGCTTTCTAAGGACACACACTTTAGGCCGAGCTTCGTGATATCCTGTGCGGATATAGTATTGATGACCATTTGATTTCTTTTGGCGGTTTACTCATCATATTATCTCGAAATATGGAGTCTACGTGGCATATCCCGTACGCTCCTCATTTAATTCGATCTGACGTTCCTATCAAACGGTGTTTGAATATTGTACTATTCAGACCCTTCTTCCGTTACTTTTCATGTAACGTCGTGAGAGGAGTCGTTTCGACTCCGTCTTTACCCTTAAATCCCAAAAAGGGATCTTTTGGGGTTTTATCGAAAATTCGAATCTCGTCTCTTTCTAGACCAGGCGACTATACCTCCTTCTCGTACGCCATCGCCGCCGTCTGCAACCTCGTTCACATCTCGGGAAAACTCCATAAGATCTTTGTAAGATTTTCATTCTTACTCCCTTCTGAGATCTCGTTCTCAATCACCATCTTTTTTAGGGTTTCATGCAACTTAGCTTCAGATTTTTAGTCTAACCCCTGCATTTCTCTATCATTCATGGCGGGTGAGAACGAGAAACCCCCAAAACCAGGAAAGTTCAGACATCTCTGTGAGACCCCTGCTGCCATGGCGGCTTTTAGAACGAAATACAACATTCCTGACAATGTTGTACTTGAACTTGCTCCCCTCGGAGCAGACAGAGATATTGGTACGTGGGAGATGATGGGGATACCCATCGTAGCCATTGTCGAGGGCGGAGTTCGTTTCCCCCTCGACCCACTACTCCGCCGAGTGTTAAACTGGTATAGACTCACTCCTATGCAAGGATCCACCAATTTTTTCAGATTAGTGATGGGGATAGTGGCCCTGAATAGGATTTTGGGGACCCAAATTGGAATCTGGGATATCCAATGGTGGTACAGTATCGTAGTAAACCCCGAGTACAATACTTATTACTTCAAAGTAAAGAAAGCAGAAAAGCGTCTCGTGCTCAACTTGCCAGATTCTGCTCGTGACCACGAGATAGATTTCCTTTACGTCACTGGAGCCTTCGAGCCAAGGGGTGATGATGGCCAAGTAGTGGGATCCCATTGCCCCCACGTATGGGGCTACCCACGTACGCTCTTAATTCGTTTTTGTTTTACCTTTAGTTCACCTGTCAAATTTCAATAGGCTGCTAATTCAAGTTTGCCCTTTCTACACTTTGCAGCGGATAACGCAAACAAACGTCCCAAACGCGAGCCTAGTTACGTCCGAACAGAGGAGATCAACAGGATCCTTAAATACAAAGGGGTACCTGGCACTTTGACAGCTGGTCGGGGTCGAGATGCAAGCGTT
Organism: Rhododendron molle; assembly: GCA_025413875.1. NCBI lineage: Eukaryota > Viridiplantae > Streptophyta > Magnoliopsida > Ericales > Ericaceae > Rhododendron > Rhododendron molle. Next base: position 33,540,562 of record CM046396.1, read on the forward strand.
CTATTGGGCTATGATCCCGTCTATAGAAGCTTCATAGATCGAAGACTGGCCAACCCGAGTACAAGCGCAGCATCAACGTCAATTGCTCCCCCATCAAGGAATCCAAGACCCAACACAGGAGTCACCCTAGCCGGACAGCCAGGGGAAATTCCTATCTCTAAAGGGATACCATTTCCTCGGGTGGCGATCAAGAGGTCTTCTCGAAGACAAGCTGTTGTTCAACTACAACCCGAACAGACAACTATTGATCGCAACACTTCCCAGTCTTCGTCTTCTGGTTACTCTCCGTCTCCACCCCATTCAGGTTCAATGACTCGCCAACCCTTAAACTTGAGTTCACTTCTCACCGTGTCCTCTCGTAGACGCGGTTCAGGCCGTGCACCCTCCACCGGGCATGCTCCCCCGCCACCTCGTCGCAGCAGGGGGGGTTCAACACGATCCTTCTCCCCTCCTCGAGAACGTGACAGTTCCCTCGAGGCTGCTAATGCCCACCGAGACAACCGTTCGAGGAATCCGGATGCCAGGGAAACTGATGCACTGGCCGCTGGGTCAGTCTTGGAAACCCCTACATCGAGCACCACCGTTACTCAACCAACCTGGGCCCCTCTACTTACCAGAGGCGATCGTCCAGTGAACATTGGTGACAGCTCCAGTTCCTCGGAGACTGCGCTCGCCCTCGCACAAGGCCTGCTGCTGCCAGTTGATATGCAGAAAGAGTCCTCATCGTCCCCTGACCGGCTTGTTTCCACTGGACTTGTCAGTGGGATAAAGGTAACCTATTCCTAATTACTTAGTTTGTACCTTCTTTTGTGGCACTTACTTACTCTAAGTTATTTTTGTTGAAACTTAGTTTATCCAAAAGATGGTGGCATTGGGCCAGAAATGCCAGGATGCTGAGTCTGAGAGAGTCAGACTTTTGAACGAAAATACCAGGCTGCTCCGAACAGTCGCTAGACTAGAGAGTGAGAGAAACAACGCCAAATTCGATTATGAGGAGGCTAAGGGGAAGCTTGCAGTTGCCGAGGATAGCCTAAGCCAGGCTTTAGCTGAAATTGATAATACCAAGAAAGCTGCCCACGAGGAAGGTTATCAAAAAGGATTTGACGAGGCAACTGCCAGCTATGTCGAACAGATGCCAGCGGTACAAGATCAAATCTTTTCCGCGGGCTGGGAGTCATGTTTGACTAAAGTTGGGGTTCCCGATGACTCTCCACTATGGGTAGTTGAACTACCGAGCAACCGTGGGGCGGCTGTTGTCGAGACTGAGGAGCTTAATGCTGATGATGTCGAACAACAAATCGACAACTTTGCAGACGCAGATGGCGACGTCCAAATGGAGCCTCAAGATACCCCAGCTGGAACTCATTATGCCCAGAACGAGCAGTCGCAAGTGCAGGCAACGGTTAATGAAGGTGGTGTCAATACTGAAACCCCCACCGAAGTGTCAACCGAAATTCATCCCGAGGTCCAAAACCTGAACTAAGTCTGGTAAGTTTCTTCCCATCTTCCGAACAGTTAGTTTTATCAGGTCCTGCGTGACCGTAGTTCTCGGCCCTGCGTGGCATCAATACATTTAAACTTTGATAACACAGATATTCGGCCCTATTGTGGCATAACACTTGGGTTTTTGGTGGCCATTTCGAGGCCTTTGTCATTTTGCTCGGCCCTTCTTGGCCATAAACTTATCTGTTTTGAATGCATGTGATCAGGTGCATATGTCTGTCTTGACATCGCTTAGGCTGTTACTAAGTTCTTCGTGCTTAGTCTGTCTAAATTTCTCGTATACATATAAAAAGCTGTATGAAATGTAACTTCGTTTCGTTTCTTCTCAAGTATTTCGTACTTGGCATATCTAAGTATCCTCGTACTTAGCAAATTTATAATCTGTGCAAGTATTTCATACTTTGCAAATTTGAATATAAGTATTTCATACTTGTGGTATTTGAGACGTATATTCGTACGCATATTTTAAATAGGATTTTGCTTAAGTATTTCGTACTTAATGGCCATAATGTCGTTATACAAATTTATTCGTATTTGTATGTCTGTATTATAATCATGTTTACTTTTTACCCAAGTATTTCGGACTTGGTAATTCTACAATCTGCACTGTCTCGTATGCAACCCAAGTATTTCGGACTTGGTTTTATAATTTGCATCTTCTCGTATGCAAGTATTTCGTACTCTATAAAATTTTAATACAAGTGTTTCGTAATAAGTTCTCATATGTTAAATTCGTTTTTTCATAGCCAGAATAATTGAAACGTGTATTCGTACGTACTGAGTTTATTCGTACCCATTCCCTGCTCCCCAATACGAAGAAGGGGAAGATAAAGCCATTATTCGTATTTAAAATAGCCATAAGCCATAGAAAAATAAAATTTCTGAAAAGTCAATATATTGCCAAAAACGTGATTTTATTCATAATCCTAGAAACTCAGGGGGTCGTTACGCGTACCCCATGCAACTAAAAAGGAAACACAAGGGAATTTTATTCATAATTCCCACACAATCACATAATCCTATAACAGAATAAAAAGTAAACTGAAGTCTTTCAAACAAAGAACTTCCTCAAGTTGTGGATATTTCAGGGCCGTGGCACTGGGTTCCCGTCCAAATCTGCCAGACGATAGGCTCCGATGCCCACAATCTCAGTGACTCGGTATGGGCCTTCCCAATTAGTACCTAACTTGCCCTCGTTGGCAACCTTGGTGTTGCCAAGCACTTTGCGGAGCACAAGGTCTCCAACACCAAACTCTCGTGGGTGGATATGTTTGTTGTAATTCTTCATCAACTGTTTCTGATAGGAGGCCAAATGCACCAGGGCTCTCTCTCTCCTTTCCTCGGCAAGGTCGAGCTCAATTTCAAGAGCCTTGTTATTTCCCCCACTTTCGACCAAAGCAGTTCTGTTGGTAGGAAGGCCAACTTCCAATGGAATGACTGCCTCTGTTCCATAAGCCAAAGAATAGGGGGTCTCCCCCGTAGACCTCCTAGGCGTTGTTCGGTGCGCCATTAATACTGTGGCAACTCGTCAGCCGCTTGCCCTTTGCTTTATCCAGCCTCTTCTTGATCCCATCGAGAATGGTTTTATTGGATGCCTCTGCTTGCCCATTACTGTGGGGGTAGGGGTTGAATAATAATTTCTTATTCCATACTGGGCACAAAAAGCCTTGAATTTTTTTTGGAATTGTGACCCATTGTCAGTAATCAAAGAATATGGGACCCCAAACCGAGTAATGATACTCTTCCAGACAAACCTCTCTATCATAGGTTCAGTAATCTTAGCCAGAGGCTCAGTTTCAATCCACTTTGTGAAGTAATCTGTTGCTACCAAGAGGAACTTTCGATTCCCAATTGCCTTGTGAAGCGGACCTACGATGTCCATTCCCCATTGTGCAAATGGCCAAGGGCTAGTTAATGGCACCAGATCCTCGGCTGGCGTCCTTATCATCGGGGACAATTTCTGGCACTTTTCGCATATCTTGACATAGACCTTGGCATCTTCTTGCATATGGGGCCACCAGTATCCCTGGGTGATTGCTCGGTGGGCAATGGATTTGCCTCCGGCATGACTTCCACATGTTCCTTCATGAATCTCACGGAGGAATTTCTACACCATATCGGGTTGCACGCAGAGCAAATACGGTCCAGTGAAGGACTTTCTGTAAAGCTTTCCCTCGGGAGACAGCCAGAACCTGGCAGACTTAGTTATGATTTTGTGGGCCTCCTTTTTATCAGAAGGAAGCGCCCCATCTCGTAGGAACTCCACAATTGGATCCATCCAACTTGGTGCCTGGTTGACATCCAGGACCATCTCCACACTCCTTCCTATGCTTGGCTCGCTGAGGTAGTCGACTCTACCTTCCTTCTGAACTCAGTTGGTACAGCAGCAGCTAACCAGGCTAAGGAATCTGCATGGGAATTATATCCAGAGCTTATCTGCTCGATGTATACTTTCTCGAAGGTATCAATCAAACCCTTGGCTGCCTCCACGTAGGCCGCCATCTTTTCACTTCGGGCTTCATATTCCCCGGACAGTTGACATACCACCAACTGAGAGTCACAGTAGATCCTGATTATTTTTGCCTTCAAAGTCTTTGCGCTTTTAAGGCCGATGAGAAGCGCTTCGTATTCCGCCACATTATTCGATGCACTGAATCCCAGCCGAACAGAGAGTTCTATCATGACTCCCTGGGGAGGGAACAGGACAATGCCAGCTCCAGAACCAGAGTTGCACGCCGAGCCATCAACAAATAACTTCCATTCCGTGGCGTTCTGTTTGGTAAGTGCCACATCTTTCTTGGTTGATGGCCTCGCTGGCTACTCCTTTCTCATAGGAGGCTGGGGGGGTATCGCGGGAGAAAACTCCGCCACAAAATCAGCCAACACTTGGCCTTTGATTGCAGTGCACGGCTGATAATCAATGTCGTACTGGCTTAACTCGACAGACCAGGTGGAGATTCTTCCCGAAAAGTCTGCCTTTCGTAGCAGAGATTTTAGTGGATATTCGGTATAAACTACTACCTTGTGGCTTTGGAAGTAGTGCGGTAACTTCCTTGTGGCTGTTCTCAAAGCAAGAACCAATTTCTCAAGGGGCAGATATCTCGTTTCTGCGTCTAAAAGGGTTTTACTCACATAATAAACTGGGGTTTGTTCGGATCCCTTGTTTCTTATCAGAACCGCACTTACAGCATGCTCAGAAACCGCCAGGTACAAAACCAAGGTCTCACCTGGTTCTGGGGTTGATAGGAGTGGGGCAGAAGCCAGATATCTCTTCAAGTCCTGGAAAGCTTGCTCGCATTCTGCTCCCCATTCAAATCCTTCTCTCTTTTTCAACAACTGAAAGAAGAGTCTGCACTTATCACTCGATCGGCTGATGAATCTGTTGAGGGCTGCGGCCATTCCAGTCAGCCTCTGGACTTCTTTCGTTGTCTTGGGGCTCTGGAGCCCTTGCAAGGCAGTTATCTGATCCGGGTTTGCTTCAATCCCCCTTATGGTTATAAGATGGCCCAAGAACTTTCCAGAGCTGACTTCGAACGCACATTTCGAGGCGTTGAGTTTTAACTTGTATTTCCTTAGGATTCCAAAAGTTTCTCTCAAATCTTCTATATGCCCTTGCTTGGTTTTACTCTTTACGACCATGTCATCTATGTAAACTTCCATACTCTTTCCAAGCAACCCTTTGAACATAAAGGTGGCCAGTCTCTGGTAAGTTGCCCCTGCATTCCTTAACCCAAAAGGCATTACAGTGTAACAGTATAATCCTCGCGGTGTGATAAAGGAAGTTTTCTCTTGATCAGGCCCAAACATGGTGATTTGGTGATATCCTCGATACGCGTCGAGGAAACTCATCCGTTCATACCCTGCAGTTGCGTCAACTAATTGATCGATCCTGGGTAGAGGGAAGCTATCCTTTGGGCACGCTTTATTCAAGTCTGTAAAATCCACGCAGACACGCCATTTCCCATTCTTCTTCTTCACTACGACAGTGTTGGACAGCCATTTCGGGTAATAAACTTCTCGTATGGCCTTGGCTTCCAGCAAGCGATCCACCTCTTCGATAACAACATCAACATGCTGCACTGCTGCCCTTCTCTTTTTCTGAATTACGGGCTTATGCTGGGGGTCTACATTTAAGTGGTGGCAGATTACATCTGCATCCACTCCGGGCATCTCCTCTGGTACCCATGCAAAAACATCGACATGTTCTTTTAGGAAACCCACCAATTCGACTTCCTCTGTTTCTGTCAGTGACTCTCCAAATCTCGTTGATCTGTATTTTCTTCAGGCCTTCCACCGCTTTTTCTGCCGGATTCCTGCCGACGTCTTCGATGGTCGGTTGATCAGGTATCTCCACTGTATGGACGTTATGGGCTTTTGGCATTTTCTTGATGATAGAGATCAAGCATTGCTGTGCCGCCTTTTGGTTACCCCTGATCTTTTCAATTCCATTAGACCCTGGGAATTTCACCATCTGGTGGTAAGTAGAAAAAACAGCTCTCATTTTGTGTAACCAAGTTCTATTTATAATCGCGTTATAGGAGGATGGGACGTCTACAACCAGAAAGTCAGTTCTCAGGACTATTGAACCTGCACGGACAGGGAGGGTTATCTTCCCTAGGGGCCAAACTGTCCCTACTCCAAATCCCACCAAAGGTGTCTGTGACTGCTCTAAATCTGCTCGAGCCAAACCCATCCGTTTGAATGCTTTGTAGTACAATATCTCTGTACAGCTTCCTGAGTCTACTAGGATCCTCTCGATATCATATTCCCCAATTCGTAAGGTTATGACCAAGGCATCGTTGTGGGGGAGCTGTACTTCCTTCAAGTCTTCATCCGAGAAAACTAAGCCTTCATTGCCTACGTCGTTCTCTCGTCCCCTCTTTCTTCCCAACCTCATGACATGTTGGTCGTGCTTGATTTGTCTCTGGAGCAGCCTTACCTCATTTCTCGTATAAGGTGTGGCCAGCCCATGTATCATATGGATCACTCCTTTAGGATTTCGTTCGTAATCCAGCTCCATTGCCTTCCCTTTATCCTTGGGATCCTCCTCGATGAATTCTTTGAGGTAGCCTCGAAAGACTAAATCGTCAAGGTGCCTTTTAAACATCTCGCAATCCTCAGTCATGTGACCCCAGTCTTTATGGTAGCTGCAATGCTGATTCGTAGCTCGTTTCGCATCCTTATCCCCTCCCAGAGGTTGGGGCCACTTGAAATAAGGCTGATTCTTAATTCGATAAAGAATCCTGTAGATGGGCTCCTTTCAAACTGTAATAATTGAAAAGAATGACTTTGGGTCTGGGGGCGGCCTTTCTTTGTTCGGCTCTCTCTTAGCCTGCACGTAGTCCTTTCTTTCCTTGTATGTTTTAGGTTCCGGCTTATCCGCCTTCTTGGTATGGCCCTTCGACTGCTCTGTATCGAGCCTGCCATCTTCTCGTAGTATGTCATCCTCGTTCCTGGCATGCTGCTCAATTCATTCCATCAATTGTGCCAGCGTGCTCACCGGACTCATATTCAGGGACTTTCGTAGCTCTCCCCGAACAGGCAGCCCGGTCTTGAATGTTGCTATAGCATACTCCTCGCTGCAACTCTCAATCTCGTTGAAGGTCTCCCAATACTTTTTGGCGTAGTCTCTGATTGGCTCGTTCTCTCCTTGTCTTATGATTGAGAGGCTCTCAAAAGTCTTAGGTGGTTTTCTGCTTGTTAGGAACCGAGCAGTGAATTCTTCGGCCAACTGCCTCCATCCTCGTATGGTGTTAGGTTCCAATTTATGGAACCAAGATAAGGCCACCTTCCCCAGACTAGACGGGAACATCTTGCACATGATAGCGTCATTGCCGTCATGCATGAACATTGCGTGTTGGTAATGCCGTATGTGTGCCACTGGGTCAGCACTAGTTTCATATGGGACGAACGTCCCGTGCTTTACCCTGCTCGGCAACCTTGCCTCCTTTAATTTATTCGCAAAAGAAGAAGAGGCTATGTTGCTAAGAGCCTTCCGTGCTGCTTCTCGTGCAGACATGGTTGCCTCTTCTTGCCCCTTCGCGATCTTAGCAGCATGCCTCTCCCAATCGGAGTCAGGTCTCTCGTACCTGTCCCTGTGATGCTTCCTGGTCCCACCTTCCTCTGGGGTGGAACTTCTACTCTTGCTTCTCCTTTTTCGTGAAGAAGCCCTTGGCCGTTTCGGAGTGAGGCTCCTGCTCCTTTTTCTTCATGAAGAGGCTTTCTTATACTCCGCCATCACCAGACCTCCTCCTTAAGATCTTCTTCGTGAAAGTCCGGAATCTTCCGGACGGTCTTGTATCCGTTCCAGTTGCTGGATTTCGTACTCTCGCCTCTTAATCAGACGAGCATACTCATCTATCTCCTATCTCTTCTGGTCCAGGATATCCTTATTGCTGCGCACACTTTTCGAATGTGCCACCGATTCTATCCCACGGTGGGACTTGCTCCTTCTCGTGGATTCCGTGGCCGTCCCACCTTCCTTGTTCTTCGGATCATCTTGAAGAGTTATGGGACGATCTTTGCTCATTATTCTCTTGCTATGGCCACCAGCATGCTTTTTCGAAGCACCTGGAGGGGATTCGCCTCCTTCCCCACCAGCCTGGTTAAGCGGTGTGACTGGGTCTACTTCTACCATGGTCGTTTTTCAAATGGAACTCGTTCGTTTCCCATAGACGGCGCCAATTGTGGGGAGAAAAATCCAGACAATGCCTAAGAAGGCACTGTGAGATGACAGCCTCACGTGTTTCTTTGCCGGAACCTTAGTATGTTGCCTGAACCCTAGCCTGCAAAACAGACAGGAGTGAGCGCACCTTTGCCTCTCGTGGCAAAGGCCCTCCGATGCCTAAATCAGTATCACGTACCAGCAAGAAAACCTTAATTATCAGAAAGAAACTGCAATATGAATATCGAATATTGCGTACCTTTACCTCTAGGTTTACCTCGTATTTATAGATTTACAGCTACTTGCTCTCCAAGCATCTTTGTTGCCCTAGGTTTCCTATCTCGTATAGGAAACCCCGTATCCCTTGGATTCTCATTCCCTAAATCGTTTGTTTCCTTTTGGACCATTTAGGAACCTTTCTCATAATGGGACCGTGGATCCCATCCCCGTTAGGTATTTCGTCCATATTCTCCTTCTTTACTGAGTATTGCCATTCTTGGACCCTTCTAGAGCGTCCTCCAGAATTGTGCTCCTGTTCGGCTAGCTCATTGCCGAACAGCCCACCTGGACCAGTGACTTCATATGTCACTTACTCGGCCTAGTAATTCCTCATGTTTGTCGGAGCATGCCCCTGCTCGGGTAACTTAGACCAAAGACTTCTCATGTCTCTGTTCCATTTCGCCGGACAGAACGTCTGGTACTAGTGACCCCTTCTGTCACCAATTTTTAACCATTGCACGGCGGCAACCCTCTTTCAACGGCTCACGTGATCCCCGAACATCACATGTTCGGTTACTTTTTGCGTCTGCTCGGGATTACCTCCCTACAGTTTCGACTCCCTTTCTTTGTTTTATTTTTTTTCCTTTTGTCTCTCCAGATCTACGACTTGTCCATCTACGACAGTTTTGTCTCTCGTTCTACAAGTGTTTTGTCTCTTGTGCAATGAGAGTTATTAGTTTCGTCTTTAGACAAATTTTATCTACAGATCGAGTTTACTTCACAACGATATGCTTCAGCTTTCCACCCCTTACACGATGTCTTTAGCGAGGCAACTGTAGCAGACCGAACTCTATGACTCGAACCGAGCCGAGGGATTCTTGAATCATTCCTGATTCAGCCGGACGTCCAATTGATAACATCCTTATGCCTCGGCTAGGCCGAAGGTCACACAGTCGCTTCTTAACTCACTCGTTACTTGCTCACGACGTTCGGCTCAGCGACTCCTTCGACGTTCGGTTGCCACACTCGGTCTTGAACGAGTGTGGGGGCCAGAGGTTGCAGCTCACCCACGTGGGAATAACAACCGTAGTCATAATGACGATCATGACGTCAGCCGAACGGTTATCAAAGATAATGACGAGGAGCACGTGAAGGTGCCAGCTCACCTTCCAAACAGTTACGAAACCCTAAATGTGACGTAAGGGTGATGTCAGCCGACGCGTGTCAAACGCATGAGCAATCTTGGAGACCAAGCTACGGGTTCCCTATAAATGCAGCATTATGCCTTCTGGTGAAAGGAACAAAACAACACAACCCTAAAACCCGAGCTCTTGTTCTCCTTTTCCCTTCCTCTGCAAGATTGACTGATTCTTGCACCGGAGGGCCTCCGGTGTAGTCTTTAGTCGTGTTTTCTTTTGCAGGCTAGGAGGAGGGCAGGAGCAGATCCCATACTCAGTCCAAGGAAAGTGAGTCATTTAAATCAGAGCCCCACAATTTGGTGAACCCGACGTGAACCCTTTTTCAGATCCACAGCGGCTCCTCCGTCTACTCATTTCTTTCAACCACCTCCTCCACCATATCTCCTCCACATCGCCTCCCCACGAAATGGGCGGTGCACCACCTCTTTTCAACCCCCTCAACCCATCTCTCCAGATCCTTTCAGAAACAGGCGTTAGCACCGCCTCACCATCCCACCCTTCTGGATTCACCCCTTCTGTTGTCAGCTCCTCCATGCAATGCCCAGTCGCCATGACTGAGGATACTTTAGCTTACGTCTAAATGCTGGAACAACAACAGTAACAAACCAACGCAGACGTAGCCATCCTCAAAATGGAAATTGCAAGGATGAAGGCAAAAGAGCGTCCGGCGGCCTCTCGTTCTGGATCTCAAGGAAGACGCCAGAGGAGAAGCCTCCCACCCCCTCCTCCCCACGGCGGGCGACGGTGCTCCACCCAGAGCCTCAGTTCATGACCGCCTGGACCCACCACTGGCAGACAATCGAACTTGGGACAACGCTCGCTTTAGGCAACAACGTTCCTCGGTTCATGCGCGTCTCGACGGTGGTGTAGGCCAAAGGGGCGGAAGATCAAGGAGAGAGGAAAGCACTCACACCGTTTATTCAAGCTCCTCGGCAGGAGATGAATATTCTCAAGGCGAGAGCTACGATACGGTCCAACTCAATGACCAGGAGAACAATCAGGCTCTGATCCCTTACGATACAAGACGGCGTTATAGCCGAACGTTTCGTAGGGAGGGCAAGGAACCTGAAGGTTTCCAATCAGAACATGAGGAGGTCCCTCGGGAACACGGGCTTACAGGACGAGCCGACGGCTCAGGAAATCCATGGAAATTCTCTCGGGAAAGAAGTGTGAGTGTGGTGGTCCGGCATGAGGACCAGCCCAGTCGCCGAAAGGTATACCGAACGGAAAATCTAGCCGAGGATGCCCAGCAGCGTATAGTTGTCGACAAAAGGGGCAGTTCTTATCACCGTCGGCAAGAGGGAACCACCGACTATGACAAAGACAACCGAGCTTCCAAAAGATCCAGAGATGACAAAGACGGTCGACCACCTCGGCCAACCCATGAGTATCAACTGAAGAAGCTGACCGAGTCTCCATTCTCGGCAAAAATCCAGGCAACATTGCCGAAGCCAAGCATGCACCTCCCCAAGTTCCAGAAATTTGATCCCAGCACAACCGAGGCTTACACTCACCTCATCAGTTACCGAAGCACCATCTCCTGTGTAACTGATGATGACGCAATCATGTGCAAAGCCTTTCCCTCAAGCCTCGGACGCCTCAGTCTGCTGTGGTTCAACCAATTTGAGGCAGGATCGATCCACAGCTTCAAGGAGCTCGAAAGGGCTTTCAACTATCGATTTATCACAAGTAACAAGCAGGCCAAGGGAGAAGACGCCTTAGCCCAGATGAGAAAAAGGCCCGGGGAAACGCTTTGGAAATACGCCGAACGATACTGGCAGTTGTTCAATGAGATACCTGGAGTCGACCAGTATTGGGCTGCCAGAAACTTCAAGAATGGTTTAGAGACAGGGAGCAAGATACTTGACGAGCTGGCAATACGGGCTCCACATGGGTGAACGAACTCATGAGGACGGTTGAACAGTTCTGCAGGTATGAGGAGTTCCTCGCCGAGCGAGAACTTCAAAACAGACAGACGTCAGCCGTCCCTCAACCCCTTCACGTCCCAACACCACAAATCGCAGCTCCAAAACCCGCGGCGGCATCCCAGCCGAAGAAGCAAGTCAATACGGTCAAGACGGCAGCAAAGAAGGCCCCAAAGCCTCACGACTATGTCGCCAAGACCACGGTCTTCAAGGAGCCCATCTATTTTCTCATCCGAACACTCGAGTGGGAGCCCTTCTTCGTGTGGCTGGACCCACCAAAGCTCAATACCGAGGCGGGTAATGAAAACAGTCGAAAAAGATGTTCGTATCACAACGAGCTCGGCCATTATACTACGGCCTGTGCTCCATATAAGGCACTATTGGAGAACTTGGCGGCCCAAGGACTCTTAAACGATCACATTGACTGGAACAAGACACCGAGATGCCAACCGAATGCTGGTGGATAAGCCCAAATCCCTCGTCCTGTGGGCGTGATAAATATTATACATGGGCCAGTCACCAAGGAAGCAGCATGAGCACTTCGGACTGAACTTCAAGAGGCGCAGAAAATTTCCCGAGTTTTTTCTATTGGCAATGCTCTGAAGAAACCAAGAACAGCCGAACGTCCGTGGTCCATCACTTTTACAGACCGTGACCTCCAGCGAGTCTAGACTCCACATAACGATGCTCTCGTCGTCACGGTGCAAATCTCAACTCATTTGGTCAAGCGAGTTCTTGTGGATCAAGGAAGCTCGGCAGAGATCGTGTACTTATCCCTCTTCAATGAGCTGAATCTTCCCCAGTCAACCCTCGTACCAACCGACGTCCCCTTAGTTGGTTTCAGTGGAACACCAGTCTGGCCTCTCGGGAAGATTATTCTCCCAGTTGTATCCGGCTCGGTTGCAGTTAATATGGAGTTCCTCGTTGTGGACGCCCCCAGCCCATACAACGCCTTTCTCGGAAGAAATTGGCTACATAGCATCAAAGCCATTGCCTCAACCTATCACCAGGTGGTACGGTACATTGGAGCAACTGGCCGACAGGAGGACCTCTACGGTGATCAAGTCCAAGCAAAGCAGTGCTACGTCTCGGCTGTAGGAAGGGCGCCGAGCCCCAAGCGAGTACACTGGGTGGAAGTTCCGGACAAGCCTGTCCTTGAAGATGTTGGGGCTCCAGCCGAACAAAAATCCGTAGAAGATCTTGTGAAGGTTCCTATAAACGACGACGGCTCACGCTTTTTCATGCTCTGTTCCAGCTTGACGGATGCCGAGCGGGAGGAGCTTGTCCAATTTCTCAAAGCTAACATCAAAGTTTTCGCTTGGACGCCGTACGAGATGCCTGGTACTGACCCAACTTTCATTCGGCATTCGCTCAACGTTTCCAAATCAGCCAAACCAGTAATACAGAAGCCCAGGCGTTTAGCAGCAATTCATGCCGAAGCAGTTAACGAAAAGGTTGATAGGCTACTTGCAACAGGGGCTATCAAAGAAGTTCAATACCCCACCTGGCTAGCCAACCCAGTGGTGGTGAAAAAGAAGAACGGGAAATGGAGGGTCTGCGTGGATTACACCAATCTGAATGATGCCTGTCCAAAAGACTGCCTCCCCCTCCCCAAGATAGATCAACTGGTTGATTCAACGGCAGGCCACGCTCGGCTCAGTTTCATGGACGCTTACCGAGGATACCACCAGATAGCAATGGATCCTGACGACATGGAAAAGACAGCCTTCATCACCCCCAAAGGTCTATTTTGTTATCTCGTTATGCCGTTCGGCCTCAAAAATGTTGGGGCTACTTTTCAAAGAATGGTCTATCTTCTCTTTGGTCTTCTCATTGGCGAAATCATGGAGGCTTACATCAATGAAAAAGCCTCAAAGCTGAAAACCACCTCGCCCATTTGGCCGAGGTATTCGCAATCTTAAAAAAGTTCAAGTTGAGGCTTAATGCTGAGAAATGTGCTTTTGGCGTCGGCTCTGCTAAATTCCTGAGCTACCTCGTCACTCGAAGAGGAATTGAAGCCGACCCTAACCAGATCTCGGCGGTACAGCAACTGAAGGCTCCTTCAACTCCTCGGGAGATTTAGAAGCTCACAGGCATGGCCGCAGCCCTTAATAGGTTCATCAGTCGCTCCTCAGATAAGTGCCATGTTTTCTTCCAAACACTGAAGAAGCAAAGCCGCTGAAGCTTCAAATGGACAGAAGAATGTGACGCAGCACTTGCCGAACTAAAGACTTATCTTGGCTCGGCCCCACTCCTCATCAAGCCGCATCCTTTTGAAACCTTGTACCTTTATCTGGCAGTTTCTCCACACGCTGTCAGTTCGGCTCTGGTTCGACGCGAGGGTCTCGAAGACCAACCAATCTACTTCGCTAGCCGAATGCTTCTTCCGGCACAAACACGTTATTTTCCCTTGGAGACACTCCTACTGGCTCTTGTCACTGCGGCTCAGAAGCTCCTTCCTTACTTCTAGGAACACCCAATTATTGTTCTCACGGAATTCCCCCTCAAAAACCTCCTTCGGAAGGCTGATCTTTCAAGCCGAGTCTCTCAATGGGCAGTCGAACTAGCAAACTTTGACATCCATTTCGAGCCTCGGACAGCAATCAAGGCTCAAGTTTTAGCTGACTTCATTGCCGAGTTCACTCCTGGAAGCCCAGACGAAGAAGCCTTAATTCAGCCAGAGTATGGGATGCTGGAACAACATGAAGCTCGGAGAACTTGGAACCTTTTTAGTGGTGATGTTTGGAAGCTACATGTTGACGGGGCTTCAATAGCAACGGTGTAGGTGCTGGGATGGTCCTCGTTACCCCTTGTGGCGTACTCCATGAAAGCGCTATCACCCTTAATTTCCCAGCAACAAACAACGAAGCCGAGTATGAGGCTCTGTTGGCAGGCCTACGGGCAGCTGTCAAGCTGCAAGTTGAAGACCTCCACGTTTTCTGTGATTCTCAGTTGATCGTTAATCAAGTCACTGGAGACTATGAAGCTCGGGATCCCAGGATGCTGAAGTATCAAGCTACGGCACTGGAGTTAATCAGACAGTTCAAAGGATTCCACATTAAACAGATCAATCGAGAAAACAATGCTCACGCCGACACATTAGCAAGTTTGGCCTCGGCTAGTAAAGCCTCGGAGTACCGAAACATAAGCCTCGGCGAGATCGACGAACCAAGCTTCGAAGCTCCGGCAGAGATCCTCAACATCACCCTCGGCCCCAGCTAGATGGATGAAATTGTGGTCTTCCTCAAGCATGACACTCTACCCTCGGACAAGAAAGAAGCTCACCGCGTCCGAAGCAAAGCAGCTTATTACTGGCTTTCAGAGAGTGGCCAACTCTACAGGAAAAGCTTCACTGGCCCATACCTCCGCGTTGTCCATCCTTCCGAGGTCCCCGCCATACTCACTGAACTTCACTCAGGAAGCTGCGAATGCCATTCAGGAGGACGTTCTCTTTGTCAGCGTGCCCTCAGTCAAGGTTACTTTTGGAAAGGGATGAAGAAGGACTGTGAAGAAGTCGTACAAAAGTGCAGACCATGCCAACTCTTCTCTCCCATCCCTAAGCAGCCTGCTCAAGAACTGAAGCCAATCACAAGCCCTTGGCCTTTCGCCCAATGGGGCTTGGACATCGTGGGCAATCTCCCTACTGCTCTTGGAGGTTTTAAATTTCTTATTACTGCAACTGACTATTTTTCAAAATGGGTCGAGGCCGAACCGCTTGTCACCACTACCGAGGCAGACGTTCGGAGATTTATCTAGAGAAACATTGTAACAAGGTTCGGAGTTCCATATGCCATTGTGTCGGATAATGGATCTCAATTTGTCGGTAAGGAGCTCACCGGACTGTGTGCCGAATTCGGTATCCGCTTCTTTAACTCCACGCCCTCCTACCCTCAAGGCAATGGCCAAGCCGAGGCAACAAACAAGACCGTATGTGCTGGTATTAAGCGTCGGCTTGACTCCAAGAGGGGAAAATGGGCCGAGGAGCTTCCTCGTGTCCTTTGGGCCTACCGCTCCACTCTAAGACGATCGACAGGACAAACACCCTTTGCTATGGCCTTCGGAATGGAGGTCGTAATTCCACTCGAATCTCGGTTCCCAACACTGCGCTCTGAAATCTTCAATCCCCAGACCAATGATGACGCTGTGGCCACTGAGCTAGTTCTGGCCGAGGAAAAAAGAGACGACGCCCAACTCAAGCTCGCTAGCTACCAACAGGAAGTCGCTCGGGGCTATAACAGAAGAGTTCGGCCCAAAAAGTTCAAACCAGACGACTGGGTTTGGAAGAAGGTTGTTCGGGCAAGCTAGAAAACCAAATTCAAACCTAACTGGGAGGGTCCCTACCATGTGATCAAAGAAGTGGGCAACGGGTCATACAAATTGGAAGATAAGGATGGAAGGGAGATCGAAAACCCTTGGAATGCTTTGAATCTTCGTAAAGCGTACCTTTGAAGTAGCACTCGGCATGAGTTCATCTCAGCCACTATCTGTTTTCTTTACTTGGAAAGCTTTTGTACTTGTTTTGACAAGTTTGGTTGAATGAAAAGTTTTCTCCGTTTTATCCCTACTTGCCAACTCGTCTTTGCTATCTAATTGTTCAAACATCGACTTCGGTCACTCAGTTCGGCTACATGGCCACAGGAAAACGTTCGGATCTTGAATCCAACACTCAAACGTGCAACTCGGACGATTGGACGTTCGGTTTCACCCAAACATTTAATTTATCAGTTAAACAACGATCGGCTACGTTCATTTTTTATTTGAACAAAAGGCCACATCTCAAACATTTACTTAGCTTTTTATTTTTGACATAAGGATGGCACATGAGCCAAGCCTTATATCAAAATAGGGGCTGTTAACAAGTTAATGTTTACATAGGGTTCGAGACCCTCAGCACAAAATCTTTCAAAATATTTCTAAGGCTAAAACAGGCAGCACATGCAAACATTGCTAAGACATAAAGTGCAAAAAACTGGACAAGCATACATTCAAAGCAAGTCAAAACAAAGTTATTTGTTCGGCACAAAATATCCTACTGTTCAAACTATTACATCTGGTACAGTAAACTCCAAACATTCGGAGCCGTCCAGTCCATTCAAACAATTCAACAAAAACTTCCGAAAAGTTCAGAAAAGAAAGCAGCTATTGGTTCAAGGAATAAACTCCCCATTACTGGCCCTCGGCCTCGTTTGTTTTTCCAGTTTCATCTCCTTCGGCAGGCTTGTCAATAGCCGCTGCCTCGGTCATCTCCTCATCCTCATCCTCCTCGGGGGGCAAAGGCTCACACTCCTCGGCAGTATATGGGAGCTCGAGGTCGGGGACTTCAGGCTCGAGCAGCTGCTTCAAAAATGTTGAGTCAGTCTGCAGCACCATCACCCCGGCCATCACCTCGGCTCCTGCAGCGTAGCCCAGCTTATAGAAATCCGGAAGCCTCTCCTCCAGTGCCTCATTCACCATTTTATGCACTATTTGGGTGTACTCCAGCGCGGCACGTTTAATGCCGGCCTCGTACCCCTTGGCGTCCGCCACCCTCATCTTACCTTTCTCTTCCTCCCTCAACTTCTTCATCTCGGCCTTGGCAGTAGCTGCAGCAGTCCTGGCCTCATCAAGCTGCTTCTTCAGCTTGTCCACCTCGGCCTCGGTTTCTTTAGCGCTCGTCTCAGAAATCCTGCACTTCGTTCGCCAGGAGTCCCGTTCAGAGCGGTAGCGCTCCCGCTCGGCCTGGACTTTATCTGCTTTATCATAAGCCTTCAAAGCAGCCTGACCAGCCTGTACAAAGAAGACAAAGAAAATGTAAGGATAAGTGAGGAAACCAAGCAAAGAATGGAACTCCGAAATCAATTAAGACATACCTGGACCAAGTGGGAGCACATCTCCCTAAGGTTCGACATGAGGTCATTTGGGACTTGGTCGCAGTCCCTCTGAAGGGCCAAGCCCCTTAAAAGGGTAACGGCCAGATCCGGCTCTTCCTTCACCGAATCCTTTAATTGCACCACTCGACCGTCGGGCAAGGCGTACGAGGGGCTGAAGTGTCTTAAAAAGTCAATCTCCACTGGTGGGTCAGTGAGGTTGACATGAGGGGAGGGTTGTTTCTTTTGCTTCTCGGCAGCAGGAGAGGCTTTGGCAGCCTCGGCAGGAAGGGCTTTCGAGGTGCTCGGTTGGGCAGCGTCCTCGGCTAGTTCTGTCTTTTTTCCCTCTGTTGCTGATCAGAGGGAGCCTTCGACCTAGCAGCAGGGTTGCTGGTCTTCGTTGGGATGACGGGCCTCGGGATTCCTCTTCTAGACATCTCCTCGGTGTTCGGTTCAACAATCTTCAGCGGAACGTTGAACCCAGGAAGCGCTGGCTCGGAGACTTCGTCAAGACCGAGCGGGGTGAGCCAGTCTTCGATGGTATATCCAACCTTCGGAAGCTTTACCCCTCGTTGCCTCTTCTGTTGGACTCCCTCGGCTCCAGAGGCCCCCCTCTTCTTCTTCTTGGATGGGGCGGCAGCAGGTCGATCTTCCCTTTCCTGCTGATTTTCCTCGCTCGGCTCAGCGGTCTTCTTCTTCCCCTTTTTCCTCAACACGCCCTTGTTGGAGGGTTCGTAGTCCAGCAAAGTGGGAGCGTGTCGGCAACCTTGGGCTCGAAGTGTATCACAAGCCAGCTCCCGAGCCGTAGAATTTAGAGTCTTCGATATGGGTCCGAGCTGTAAAAAAAAAAAAAAAAAAAGAGGAAGGAAAGAATGAAGAGATAATCAATAACCTCGGTAGTAACTGAAACGGAAGTGACAGTTTATAAAGCAAAAATTCGGATTCTTTACCTCTCTCGTCAATAAAACGAGGAATGGGGTGGCTGCGAGTAATCCCACCAAATTCAAAGTTACCTCGGACCTCCAAGAAGAAGTTGGCCATTTGTCCGTGTCAGAAAGCCCTTCTATCAAGGGTTACTTTTTTGGACGCGTTGTCAGGAACCGACGGCCGGATTTGCCGTGTCGAGACATCGTGTAGGCATGGAAAAGGTCGCTCGGCCTAAAATCTAGATTCTGGCTCTCAATCAGAGCAATCACCGACATTATGATTCGGTAACTGTTGATCGCGAGCTGATGCGGGCAGAGACTGAACTTCCAAAGGATTTCCCTGAGGAACGGGTGGAAGGGGAATGGAAGTCCGGCTTCGCAAATGGCCATGAGAGGCACAGTGATGTGCTCTGGGCGGTCCTCCCTCTTGTCTTTAATCCGGTCACTCTTCACTCTGTGAAGATAGACGTCGGCAGGAATGCCGTACTTCTCGCGGAACGCCTCGTACTCGGCCGTATCCCCGCTGAAGTAGTGCGCATAGGGGCATAAAAGGCCCTTGTCAAATAAGTCGTCGTCCTTTGACGCCGAAGTTGAAGCCTCGGCCTCAGACGTAAACCTCAACTGGGCCCATGACCCATCTGGGGCTCGGTCTCGGACTCGATCTTGCCAGTAAAATTGATCTTGGGTTTGGTAGCGTAACCCTCGGCGTCGTACTCATAAACTTTCTCGACATTAGAGTCGTCGGAAGCTGGGGAGGTCGTAGACATCCTCGTGGATACTGACTCTTCCGCTCGGCGTGGAGCTCTACGTTGTGCGATCAGTTGGTTGATCAGCTAACGCTCGGATTCTGTCTCTGAACGATCCGAATCCGAAGAGACGTCGATGACCTCGTGAGCCAGACCTAAGAAAAAAGCAAAAGCCAAAGGATGATGAATCCACGTCGGCAAAGAGTAGAAATCAAAAGTCTCGGCTAAAGTCCTATTGGCTCACGAGTCATTTCTATTCTATTGGGGCTCGGCACTCCTAAAAGTCCATTCAACGTTAGGCGAAGAACATTGCCTCCTTTAGGTCGTTCGGCCATCCTAAGGTTCGTCTAAATCCTAAGCACCTCAAAGAGGCTCGGAAGAACAGGTTGAATCTGGGATGAACATCACTGTTCAAGCCCAAATTCCATTATTCGAAACAGAGTAAAAAACGCCCAAAAAAGCCATAAAATGCATGAAAAGTTGAAATAGTGCAGATTTCAGAGGGGATCGATCACTTACTTGAAGTTTTCTGCTGCTCGAGTTGAAGATCTGAGTGAAGCTTTGAAATCTGAAAGGAGATCGAAGTCCGGATCGAGTTTTAGAGAGAGGCTCTGGTTCTAGAAAGAGAAAGCGCGAGAAGAAGTATTCTCTCTCCTCCCTCGCCCTATTTATAGAGGTTCGACCCGTTTCAAATTTCCCGCGCAATCATAACTCCGCCGAACCTCCAACCAACCAGAGCGTGACGCGTGTCCACTGCCAGCTGCAGACTGTTGCACCTGTCAACATGATCAGAAGCTCGGATTCGACCGTTGCGAGCCAAGGATTGGACCCTCGACTGATGCTAGAGCTCGGCCTTTGCCCGAAGTCAATTCCTGCCGAACGAAGGACTTCGGCAAGAACTGAGGGGCTATTGTAGCAGACTGAACTCTATGACTCGAACCGAGCCGAGGGATTCTTGAATCATTCCTGCTTCAGCCGGACGTCCAATTGATAACATCCTTATGCCTCGGCTAGGCCGAAGGTCACACAGTCGCTTCTTAACTCACTCGTTACTTGCTCACGACGTTCGGCTCAGCGACTCCTTCGACATTCGGTTGCCACACTCGGTCTTGAACGAGTGTGGGGGCCAGAGGTTCCAGCTCACCCACGTGGGAATAACAACCGTAGTCATAACGACGATCATGACATCAGCCGAACGGTTATCAAAGATATTGATGAGGAGCACGTGAAGGTGCCAGCTCACCTTCCAAACAGTTACGAAACCCTAAATGTGACGTAAGGGTGATGTCAGCTGACGCGTGTCAAACGCATGAGCAATCTTGGAGACCAAGCTACGGGTTCCCTATAAATGCAGCATTATGCCTTCTAGTGAAAGGTACAAAACAACACAAAACTAAACCCCAACTCTTGTTCTCCTTTTCCCTTCCTCTGCAAGATTGACTGATTCTTGCACCGGAGGGCCTCCGGTGTGGTCTTTAGTCGTGTTTTCTTTTGCAGGCTAGGAGGAGGGCAGGAGCAGAT
This sequence comes from Rhododendron molle, assembly GCA_025413875.1. Taxonomy (NCBI): domain Eukaryota; kingdom Viridiplantae; phylum Streptophyta; class Magnoliopsida; order Ericales; family Ericaceae; genus Rhododendron; species Rhododendron molle. The sequence continues at coordinate 33,561,111 of CM046396.1, forward strand.
CCCATACTCAGTCCAAGGAAAGTGAGTCATTTAAATCGGAGCCCCACAGCAACCCGTGGCTTCTTGGCAGATCCGTAGTTCTTGGAAGTTCATTGGTGCGTTCATACTTGGGAGGAGTACATCTGATCCTTAACTTTGCACTTTTTCCCGTTTGATACTTCTAAATAGATGTTAGACAGTTTAAAAGTATTGCTATTACGTCAGGCCATGTTTGGGTTAAGATGAAAGATATTAATTGCCTTGTGATTTACTTGTTTTGTATTTGTTAGATGATTAGTTTGACTTTATCCAAGTTCTTTGTAATGATCTTCGTTTTGTAAGTATGAGCCTTTATCAATACAATTTTCTTACTTTTGAAAAAAAAAAAAAAAGAATCGCTGCTTCGTTTTATAACCTCACCAATTTTAAGAGTTATCTTTTGAAAATTGTCGAGGGATGATTAATATATGAAAATACTAAAATAGGTATATTTCGGGCATATATTATGTTCGATTCATTTTTATGCACGCATACTTTTTTTGGCATTAAATCCCTCTTTCATCCCGAAAAAAAGATAGTTCAGTCTACAAAATAATAACTTTTTTTTTATATATGCAACAAAATTTTATTAGAAACTCGACAAAGAGTACATCGAGGAAGACCAAATACGGACCACAAAGATTGGGGTACCATAAAAGGCTTAAGAGAAAAAAAAATTACATTCAATAAAAATTGAATGAGCCCAAGGTTACAATGACCCTTAGTACCTATCCATAGCATGTTCTCTGAAATTTCCACAATGACCTTAATCTCCAAGTCAACAAATCCTAAGTAAGTTGATAAATTCACCACTTGAAGCAAAGTGGTATAAGCATTCCATATCAGCATCAAAATTCCAACAGTATCAGCATCAGTTTTCAGCAAAATTCTAGAGCACCACCAATCCTCTTAGACCTTCCTGATCTTAGGAGTTGAAAAGATGTATGACAATTTTCTTTTAAGTTTGCAAAACAAGAAAGAGAGATTTACCTTTATATCCCTTCGACTTATGTCAAAAGTTCAACTTAGTCCTTCTAGTTTCAATTTCGCCCAAAAAAACCTTCGACTTTCAAAATCGTTTCAATCTCATCATTCCGTTGCCCCCGTCATTAAATTGGACGGAAAAGGGGCATGTGCCCACCACGTGAGCCTCCCCCCAGGGGCATATTTGCCCATTCCCCCCCTTCCCTAACCCTAATCGATTTCCACTCTCTCACTCTACCTTCAGACGACCTAAATTTTCCTCTGAACCCAACAAGGTGAGACGACGAAGGGACGAAGGGGGATTCGAGGTCGAGTAAGAGAGAGACTACGACGAAGGGACGAAGGGGGATTCGAGGTCGAGTAAGAGAGAGACTAGGACGAGGGAATCGTGGTCGATTTTCCAGACGATCTTGAAGCATGCCAAGGAACAGAGAAGAAACCCTAGGTGAGTTATTCGTTCGGTTATGTGTAGAATAAACATCGATTCCATAAATTTTGGGAAGAAATTGATACAAGTTGTCCTTTTAAGTAAAGAAAAACTATTTTTTTGAACAGATGTGCTTTATTGGGTTCTGGATTGGGTTGTTTGCATGTGTCGGTTGGCTTTTGTTTTTTGAAAAGTGTTGGGTTTTGTTTTTTGTCTGTTGTAGTGCTCCTTTCTGATTGTGGTCCCATAAAAATTGTTTAATTATGTGCAGGAGGACTTTTCACTATACGGATTCATCATGGGGGAAAGTTCTTTAATAGGCCCACAATCAGGTATGAAGGTGGTTGTGTTGAAGCCTGTGAAAACTGTATCCCAGATGTAATGTCTTTAATTACTGTTGGTGATATTGTCGGGACATTGGGGTACACGGGTATGATAAATTATTACTATGTGATGACTGGGAAAAACATTAACAATGGGTTAAGAATGTTATTGACTGACAATGATGTAATAGAGATGATTAAGCAACTTCCCCAAAGTAGGATAGTGGACATGTATGTAGAACCAATTATTCCCATTGAAATGATGGAAAGTCAAACTGATGATGGGGGTCCAACTCCAACTCCAACTCCAACTCCAACTGATAAAGGGAGTCCAATTGAAACTCAAAATGAGGGCTGTCCAACTCAAAATGATAAGGGGTCTAGAACTGAAAAGGACTGTCCAACTGAAACTGATAAGGGGTCTAGAAGTGATAAGGGGGGTCCAACTCAAACTGATAAGGGGGCTAGAAGTGATAAGGGGGGTCTAAGTCAACCTGATAAAGGGTCTAAAAGTGATAAGGGGGGTCCAACTGATAAGGGGTTGTTTTGATTCAAAATAGTTCATTCTTTTTCGGAAGATGCTATCAAAGAGTTGTTTTGATTTTTGAAAAAAAAATTCAAATAAAAACATAACTATTTTTCATGCTAAGTTTTCGGTTTGACATATCGAACATTCATTTTTGAAACGGAGGGAATATATGATCTTTTTGAGTGCCACGATCAACCAAATTAAATCTTGACTCCGCTACAATGCATAATTGCTTCGTCCACAACCTTGCCTTCCAATAAAGGTTGAATTACCCTGAGCGTAGGGCTAAGTCGGTGACAGCAGAGTTACCGGAAGTCCGGAATCGTTCCCACGGAGAGAATCTCTATAGCTTGCTAGGATTTTTAGAAGTATATGGGTTTGCGGTTTTGCTTTGAATGTTGATAAACTCTTAAGTAAATGACTTGAAAAGTGGTTTTAACTAGATTAAACAAGTGGCTTGGCAATGGAACTATTAACGCCCATGACTTAGGCTATTGAACCAATCTCAACGAAACACGGTTGAATCGCACGGCTTAGGCTATCAACCGGAGGATTTAGCTTTGAAAACAATAAAAGACTAGAAGTTTAATACAGAAAACAAGCGAGCTCTTTAATCTTTTGGCAAACACAAGGCGAGACATAGCTCACGGAACCATATGTACGAGCATACGATCACCGGAGGTTAACATCGTCAAGTTTTGTTACACAAAAGTGAATTCGACTTATTTTCATACTAAACTCCTAGCTAGGAGTTGAGAAAAGCAAGATTAACAAGAGTCATAAGGCGATAACCATCCCACGGCCAAGCTTAATCGACTACTCGCTCATAATGAAGAGACAAGAAAGCAAGAAATAAATGACGAACATTTTTACCCGATAGAATTCGAAATAAACTTGATATTAAGAACAATCTTAACCGTGGCTACAACATTAAAGAACGAGAAATTTACAAACGAGAATTACTTACTTGAGGTAAAAGGAGATTACACTTGGAAAACTTAGAAGACCATTAATGGAGAAAACACTAAGGTAAGTAATGTGCTAGGTACCAAAGAGAGAGAGGGGGAAGGCTATATTTATACAAGAAGGCCTTACTCTCTCATAAATATCCCAAAAATATCCTAAAAGTTGCTAGAAAAGGAAAATAACCTAAAAGTAGAAAGCTGGAAAAGTTGAAAATTCGTGCACAGATTTTGCAACATGAACCAGTACAGCCAAACCTTGAACCAGTTCATAGGCTTGAAAAATCTGCCAAAAAAGTGGTCTGAACAACATGAACCGGTACAGCCTAATCTTGAACCGGTTCATAGGGGGCAGAAACTTATTTTTGCACAAACTTGCTTTCAACCACCCGACGACATCCCGACACCCTCTTGCTTCCTCAATAATCACCCGACGGGACTTGGTGGGGCATTGCCACACGGGCTTGGGTGCATGGATAATTCCGAGAGCGATCCCTAGCGTTCAAAAGCGTCTTAATTCTGCGCTTAACCTGAAACTATCAAAACAACACATTACGTGCAAAATGGAATAAAAACAATAACTTAGGAAACAAAACGCTTTAACTTAGAGGTATTGAGCACCAAGATTATGCAATCTTGGATGTGGATCACGCCCCCCAACTTAAGCGTTGCTAGCCCCTAGCAATGATTTACAAAATACTTAAAGAAACTTAATAATCCTTCCGGTAAAACAACTACGGCACTTGCTTGAATAACCCTAATTTGCAAGAGTTCAAAAACCAATTATTTAAATCCACAACAACTTGCAGCATGCTTCTAGATGAGCAACTAAACACTAAGCACGAAAATAACAAGCATCCAAACCGCGTATCCAAGATCAAAAAGAGGATACGACACGACTAGCTATCGTTTTATGCAAAAGTAACCATATCCCACGAATGGTGCTCGAAAATAGGCTTGGTGAACAAAAAAAACCATGCCTTAATATGTAGAGAGCACCAAATGAAAGAAAACTAAACTACACAACCGAATTTACTACTGAAAAGAAACATATCACAAACTAAACATGCCAACATACGAAAGTTGAAACAAACCGGAATCAAAACGTACTAAAGATCAACTAAGGACTTTAAAGCTTCTAATGGCCTTGGTTTAAACAAAAGAACGGTTAGCAAAATGGGTGGCGACTATATACTAGCTCGGTTTATCTACCCTTGACCGCCACCAACACAAAACTACCAAGTCAACGGCCACATGCCGGCCTCAACAAAAACTTCCTACTATTTACGAGTTCAACTACTAAAATGAAAATAAGATAAGATAGGTGGGCTGTCAACCACCATGCACCCCGACCAAGTAGAGGGTTTTCCAAAAAACCTAAACCACCGACTCTAATCGTCATCCTCGTCCTCCTCATCATCATCCTCTTCCATCACCACAGGTTCCTTACCCCGCCTCCGAGTACTCGACTCGCCATCACCACTAGTACCAGCCCCATGTGCAACTGCGGGCTCCTCGGGAGTCGATTCTCTCATATCGGCCTCGGTGGGAACATAAACATCACCCTCTTTCCCGCATCTGGCTGTGAACCACAACATCCCCCTTTTTACAGCTGTGACATCTCTCCTCGTTCTACGCATCTGAGACTCCAGCTTATTCTGCTTCACTTGCATTGACTGGAGTTGAGTGATCATGAATTTCGTATACTCCTCGATCCTCCCGGACTGAGTCTTAGCAGTAGGTATAGGGAAACCAGAAGGGTCAGAAAGAGGCGGCTGAGACAGTGACTTGCTCTTTTCCAATGAACTTCCCGTAATAGGACCGGGAATTCCAGGAGAAAGCCTTTCCAGAGATATCGCCCCTTGATCTCCACATATAGCAGTAATCATAGCCGGAAAAGGAATATTAGGCTTTGTTGGTGCTGTTCGCTCCCTAAACTTCACCAGCGACCTCCAAATCAACCTAGCCCAGTCAACCACCTCCTTGCTAGAACCAAACACAAAGATAACCTCACCATCCTCCCTACGAGGACGCTTTTCCGAGCCATGGGGACAATGATTGTAGTGCACCACTTTGTTGATCACCCGATACTTCTCAAACAACTTGCCATGGGTGAATCGGTCGAGTCTCAACAGTTTATTGGTTAGAGCTTTTTGAATTTCCTCCTCAGACTTAGACCATCCATGATCGAGGTAAGTGATAGAACGGGGTGGTGGACGTTGGTAGTCCCCCAAATATTTAGCTATGACGGTAGGGGTTATGAGCACAGTTTTCTTCCCCAAGCGTGATGTTATTCTCTCCTCACTCTCATTTACTTCCATATTAACATAAAAATCCATTACCAACTTAGGTTTGTAGCCTTCGATTGGCTTGAAAAAGAATTGCAAGCCCCGTTGGTTAATGAGTTCAACGATTGAGTGAGTTCCCATCTTCGTGCGATCCACTTGGCGCTCACAAATATACTTCTGACCTTTTAACTCCTTCTCCCACTTCTTTTGTTCCTCATTTTTTTCTCTCTTTTTCTTTTCCTACTCTCCTCATCTAACCTCTCTGCCCGCTCAGCATTTTTCTCCGGGTCGGAGCGTTTCAAATAGGAGACTTTCCCGGTTGCACCATCGACTCTTTTTATCGCATCCCCCATTAATTTTTTGGACCTCCCCATTGTCTCAAACAACAAAACCCACAAAACAGAGCAACCCCATACTACAATCAAACAACCACCTGCACAGCAAAATTCAACCCCTACAGTAAAGTAACAACAAAGTAATCCTCAAAACTCAAACAAAAACCAGCACTTATTCACGATTTTAGCCCGCAAAACTAGCAGAATCTAGGAGGAATTGTTATTCCAAATTCCAGTTCAAACAAAGCAATGCCAGAGTAAAACTAAAACAAGCAGTCTCGAGAATTTGTAGCACCAGTTCAGCCCATTATCACAGTACAGTAGCAAACCTGAACCCCATAACAGTCCGCACAGCAGAAATCACAGCGATTTAGGTTCGGGTTCTCATTAATTTTTGCAGTTAGGGTCTCGGTGTGTGAGAATTGGGAAGAATTCGAAATATGGGAGAGGGAGTGAGAAATTTCGGATTTCCCTTAAAAATTAGGGATCTAAGGTTCAAAACTCGAAAAATTCTTCATAAACCATGAAAATCCTACACCATGTGGGATGAATATGAAGCAAGATGGAAGAAAATGGAGGAATTCCATGGGAGAAAGTTGGGATTTTTGAAATACCTCGTTTGGGGCAGATTTCGGACAGAGATTGATCAAAACCAGCCTTGCAACCTTTGATTTCGCCCAAGAATCTTCATGAATCGGTGAGATTTCAAAGTTTGATGGAGGATTATGGAAGATTATGGTGGGTTTTGTTCGATTATTGAGAGAGAAACCGAGAATAGGGCTGGGGCGAAAGTTTATGGGTCGTGGGGTGTGGAAAAAGAAATGGGTTTTGGTTTTATAGTGGGCCAGGAGGAGAGAGAAAGAGAACCCGAATTTTTTTCCCTGGACATTATGAACCGGTTCGGCCAAAACATGTACCGGTTCATGGGTTTTCAAAATTTAATTTCCATGGTCTGCCTGATTTGAACCGGTTCGGGTTTTTCTTGTACCGGTTCATGTCCTTCAGAACCCTGAATTTTTTTCACTTCATTGTTCTGACCTCTGATCATTCCCAGCACCTTTCAAACATCCCCCGAACACCTTAGAGCAAAAAAAATTCCCATGCCAAACACCCCTCCAAACTCCGGCTCCCTAAGTTAATGAATAAACGGAAGGACACGGACTAGGATACGAAATAAGACAAGGGGACACTCTTGTGGTTTAATTAACCAAATAATGCCTTGTATCACATCCTAAGTACGTCATAGATTCCAAAATGATTCAACAACAATATTAAGCACATTTAGGCATGACATGAGATGATTAACCTAAACTAAGAACGAATGATGAAAAATGATCGGGATATGGGTAAAACTTGTTCGAAACAAACTCAACACCTAATTACTCATCCTTAAACATGCTAATGAGTTGAAATGCACACACTACTCAAAATATGTACCACGAACTCTTGCCAATTAAGACATAACGCATGTGCCAAGTAGTTTTAATCCACTAAATTTGTCAAAACGGAAGAATTACTCTACTAAAATCGAAAAATTTAAACGAAAAACAATTAACCATATATATAACCATATATACCCCTCCCCCCAACTTAAAATATGCTATGCCCTCATAGCATGGAGAACAACAGTATTAAGAGGGAAAGGACAAAAGATGTTACCCACAGGGGAATGTCAACCCCCTTATACCTCGACCAAGTTGGAGGCTTTTTCGTCACTGTCTCCTTTCGTCATCCGAACGGCTTCCAAGGTCGACTCCTTCGGCTCTTCCAACTGAACCACAGCTAGTCACACAGGGACATGGCCAAAACTTTTTGGACTAACAACCGCGACACGTAATCGCACCCATGCTTAGGGCTCCTGAATGCCTCAATCACTCCGACTTTAGACCCAAACCACCAAGGCTGGTGTGGTAGCACGTTCACCCTGCAAAAGACTAAAGCTCGAACTACCTACTAAGAGACAAATGACATTAGAACTGCCCGGCTCGTGTTATCCGGGCACCAACAACACATAAATAAGAACAAAAGAACATAAAGGACACCACTCGATTTTTACGCAATCTCACGAGTCATACTTTTCTTCCAGAGTCGCACCGGCAAGGCAAAACTCGGGTGGCTATACTAGACCGTCGAATTGGTTACATCATGCCCGAAGTAAAATTTACCACTTGACCTCGCCAAGCAATTAAGCCCAGTGTTCCCTATGATCGAAACAAAGTGAGATAAGACAGAACCTAGCGCCAAAGCACGGGAATATCAAGTCGCACCCAAAGACCTAAACTGCCCCCGATAGGGACATATCTGGTGAGCATGGATCATTACAGTAAACTACTACAAAGACGGACTAACGAAAGCCCGATACAATGATGCATTGGTGATATCTTTTAATGAAAAGTACCTGAAATGAAACAAACAGACAAATATGTACAAGACATAAAACATTGCCCTTACTAACCGGAGCTGGGCACACGATCCTTTTTTTAGTAGCGGCGTGAGAAGCTACAAATACCTAAGTCAATGGTGGGTACCCCCTACCCGGGGGCCGGGTCCGACAAACAGTTAAGTTCAGCAGTTACGCTTTCACTCCCCGTGCAAACATAGGTTAAACAAAACTAAGCTAACTAAACAGCAGGATTATCCAAGTAAACCGGAGCGACCAAGTCCTCTATCACCTCTTCTATTGCAAAGTTTTCCAAAAACGGCTTAAGCCGTTGGCCATTTACCTTAACAATATGCTCATTAACGGGATTCATGACCTCAATGGCCCCATGAGGATAAACTTTATGCACAATATAAGGGCCTATCCAACGAGAACGCAACTTGCCCGGAAAAAGATGAAGCTTTGAGTTATAAAGGACTTTTTGACCTACTTCAAAATTTTTCCGTTGAATGTTCTTATCATGAAAATCCTTCACCTTAGACTTATAGATGTTGGTATTATCATATGCATCTCTACGGATTTCCTCAAGCTCATTCAATTGGAGTTTACGATGAACTCTAGCGTCGGGAAAACGATAATTTACTTGCTTAATAGCCCAATATGCTTTATGCTCTAATTCCACCGGAAGGTGGCAAGCCTTACCATATACAAGCCGATAGGGGGAAGCACCTAAAACGGTCTTGTATGCGGTACGGTATGCCCACAAAGCATCGGTCAACCTTAAAGACCAATCCTTCCGTTTGGGATTCACCGTTTTTTCAAGAATACGTTTTACCTCACGATTGGCAAGCTCGGCTTGCCCGTTGGTTTGAGGATGATAGGCGGTGGAGACCTTATGAGTAATGCCACATTTCTTCATCAAGGCGACGAATGGCTGGTTGCAAAAGTGATTCCCTGATCGCTAATGATAGCCCGAGGAACCCCGAATCTTGACAATATATGCTCCTTAAGAAATTCGAGCACCACCTTGTGATCATTTGTGCGGGTGGTAATGGCTTTAACCCATCTTGACACGTAATCAACCGCCAAGAGAATATACAAGTTACCGAAGGGACACCGGGAACGGCCCCATGAAATCAATACCCCAACAATCAAAAACTTCAACAACAAGAAACTTCCCTTGAGGCATTTCATTCCTTCGGGTCACACTCCCCAACATTTGACAACGGTCACAAGACTTGCAAAAGGCATACGCATCTTGGTGTAGAGTTGGCCAATAAAAACCACACTGTTGTATCTTGGCGGTGGTCTTCCGGGTGAAGAAATGCCCATCGCATGCTTCCGTATGGCAAAATTGGAGAATCGCCCGTTGATCAGAGTCGGGAACACACCGGCGAATGATTTGCTCGGAGCAATATTTGAACAGGTACGGATCAGCATAGGAGAAATGCTTCACTTCTGCTAAGAACCGGCGGCGCTCATGAGAAGACCAATGGGTTCGAATCAATCCCGTAACCAAGTAGTTAACAATATCAGCAAACCATGGAGCCGTTGATACACCAAATAATTGCTCATCGGGGAAGCTATCTCCAATTGGTATATGAGAAGTACGATCCTCGAAATCCAAGCGGGACAAGTGATCGGCCACCACATTCTCTACCCCTTTCTTGTCCTTGACGGTGATGTCAAATTCTTGGAGAAGAAGTATCCACCGAATCAAGTGGGCCTTTGCATCCTGCTTGGTGAATAAGTACTTGAGTGCAGAGTGATCGGTGTAAATCGTGATCGGCGCACCAACTAGGTAAGACCGAAATTTGTCCAAGGCAAAAACGATGGCAAGAAGCTCCTTCTCTGTAGTGGAATAATTCATTTGAGCATCATTGAGGCTTTTGCTAGCATAATAAATCACCCACGGATGCTTGTCCTTCCTTTGGCCAAGAACGGCCCCGACGGCATAGTCGCTTGCGTCACACATCAACTCAAAAGGAAGATTCCAATTAGGAGTTTGAACAATTTGAGGTGTAGTGAGACTAGCTTTGAGTTTATTGAAAGCGAGCTCGCATGCGGCGGTCCACTCAAAAGGAACATCTTTGGATAGAAGATGGCAAAGCGGCCTTGAGATCGCGCTGAAATCCTTGATAAACCGTCTATAGAAGCCAGCATGGCCAAGGAACGACCGGATGTCTTTGGCACACTTTGGTGTAGGGAGGTTTGCAATGAGGTCAATCTTGGCCTTGTCTACCTCAATGCCCATGGCCGAGACGATATGCCCGAGCACAATCCCTTGAGTTACCATAAAATGGCACTTCTCCCAATTTAAAACCAAATTCTTCTCCTCGCACCGTGCGAGAACCTTCTCCAAGTTGGCGAGACATGACTCGAAGGAGTCACCAAACACGGAGAAGTCATCCATGAAGACTTCCACAATTTTCTCAACCATGTCACTAAAGATTCCCATCATACATCTTGAAAAGGTGCCGGGAGCATTACACAAGCCGAATGGCATGCGTCTATAGGCAAAAGTCCCGAATGGGCATGTAAACGTTGTTTTCTCTTGGTCGGATAATGCAACCTCGATTTGATTATGTAACGCTCCGAATTTTGGGTACGTTAAATAACATTTTATTGAACAACGAAAGAGAGTCTAACTCTTTATTACATCATAAACTCCCAAAGGGTTCTTATATTACACAAAAGGGATGGATATCTAATCTAAGGTTATCTACAGCTCCTTCTCTTCTTCCATCCTAGCAAGTTCCTCAGCTCCAAAGGCCTCCAAGGTATACAGCTCCCCTTGTTCATCTAACAAATCTGACACATTATACCAGCGTCGCCACCAGTATAATATGTCAGGATCACATAAAGCAACACCATGAGCTTGAAAGCTCAATAGAATAATCCAAAACCCACTAACCCTTAACTTACAAATAGCAAGTCATGCATATATCATAAAGAGTCATAACGCACATGCATTAATATAACAATAACAACAACAATGACACATCCGCATTCGCTATCTATCGTTGGTGTCATGTTTTCGTGTGTTTCTCCTACGTGACTCATCGTTTTGTGTCTCATCTATCATTTCCAAAAATCACACGCACACACCAATGAGCTATCCAGTCCAGCTCATTGGCCACAATGGCTACCAAGTCCGGCACATTGTGAACGCACATAACCAATAAGCTACCAAGTCCGGCTTATAAGCCACAATGGCTACCAAGTCCGGCCACGTTATCAAATCTTGCATTGGCTCCTCTCCGCGGATAACCAAGCCCAATCAATCAATGAAGCTACCACGTCCGGCTCCGTTAACAATCTACACAATGGGCTACCAAGTCCGGCACATTGTGAACGCACGCAATCAATAAGCTACCAAGTCCGGCTTACTGGCCACAATGGCTACCAAGTCCGGCACATTGTGTCACATACTCACCTCCAAATGAAGTTACCAAGTCCGGCTCCATTGGCAACGCATACCAACGTAAGGCTACCAAGTTCGGCCATTACGTAGTTTCCAAAATATTTTACCAAGTCCAATTATTTCCTTTATCCACACTCTAGGTGTCATGTTTCTACTTCTCGGTTGTCGTGTCTCGTAATCATGCATAGACTCCGCGGCGGGACTTTGCAAACACATACAACACTTTCAAAGTAATCTTGAAACTCAACTAGTAAGATCATCCAACTCTATACTATCATACTTGTTAATAACCATAAGTAAAACAAACAACTATCACGAGATCAAGCAATCAAGTAGCCATAAGATCAAAGTAAACTACGTACTTAACAAGAAAGTTCTACAAGCTAATTCAAGCCAAACATGCATATAACTATTCAAGTACCACATATACTTAGAGATAGCGGGGTCTGAGAATTCTACCGTTCTTCTCGGCGGTAGAAAGGTTTACGACAGAAACGTCGGAAAGAAAGTCGGCACTCGAACGGCGTAACGGCTTACGATAAGCTTCCAAAAGCTTCGAAAGAGAAAGGTTTCTCTCGAAACTAGATCGTAACCTATACTACTACTACTTTAGGATCGAGGTGGTGGTCGTATAGTGGTTTAGTGGTGGAGATGAAAAGAAAGCTCAAGAACAAGCTAGAACTACTCAAGAACACTAAGAATTCTTATGCTTTCAAGGAGAGAAATGGAGAATGGAAAGATGTGAGTTCAAATGAAGAATGAGGTGAGTATTTATAGGCAAAGCACTCCCTCTCTCTCTCTCATAGCCGGCCACTCTCTCTCTCTTTTTCCCTCAATTTTTAATTCAAGTAAATCAAGTTTACTTGCAAGAAATAACCTAAAAACTAGGCATGCAAGGCTAGGATGTGTCCTTTGGATTGGATTTTGGAAGGTTGGCCAAGGAATTGGATTTGTTTCAAGTAAACAATGGGGTTTTGTACAAAGAAGGACAAGATTGGATGGCATAGGTTATGCTTTCACTTGAAAGCATATCAAAATAGGACAAGATGATCAAAGCAAGGTCAATCAAAGGAAAGCACACATCACTCTCTCTCTCTCCCTCTCCCATCTGAATCTCTCTCTCTCTCTCTCATCTCTCTCTCGGCTTCTCTCTCTCTCTCTCTCTCTCTCTCTCTCTCCCACTTGTACCACTTGGAAAGTATATATATATACTAATATATACATATGTACTATGGGTCTTTCAAAATCTTGTATTTAAAACTAAATATAGATTTTCTTAATATAATATTGTAATACACACATGTTATATACAATATTATATATATATATATATACACATACAAGTACACTCATATATATATACATATATATGTACCACACAATATCTATACTAGATATGACCTAGGACCAATATCTAATATAGTATTTTACTACTTTCAAAGTACAACCATTAAAATACTAACCTAATGTACTAATCCTATTTTAATCAAATATCACACATGGCAAATCTAGTCTTTGTATATAATAATAAGAGAATCCCATGGGAATTTAAATAATAACCCTTGTACTTTTGGCGAGACTAAGCTATTGTCCATTGGTTAATAAATCTCATAACATTTGTTGTCCAATGGGTAAAAGAAATAAAGTACTATGCAAGATTTTCTAATTTTAACAATGCAATTAGGCACATGTTCCATATTAAAATACTAGATAATAGGTACTTTAGAAAATCCAATATTTTAAGACTAGGTACATGTACAATATATATTTTAGTCATAAAATCTTTTATGAGTAAATCCAGTACTTTAAAAATAATAAATCTAGTGCTTTTGAAAGATTGACCCTATTATCCAATGGTTAATAAAATCCCTAACTTTTATGGACCAAAGGATAATGCAATAAAATAGATATATTCTTTCAAGTAAGATTTTCTTATTAAAATAAGGAAACAAGCATATGGCCCTTTACAATTATTATATACAAGTACACATAATTATATATTCAAGCCAAGTACAACAATATCTAGACTAGATATGTCACATTCCAATATCTAATTAACTATCCTACTACTTTCAAAGTACTAGGTACTAAATTAATAACCTAATATACATATTATACTTTAATGGATTTAGCACACATGGCAAATCTATTATTTTATTCAACCCAATCTTGGTTGGCAAGTAAAGCTATTATCCAATGGATAATAGTTTCCCTAGCGGTTAATAACCAATGGTTAAGGATGGCAAGTACTTTGGTCTATCGTCCAATGGGTAATAATTCTCCTAGCGGTTATTACCCAACGGGTAATACTAGAAAGTGTGATACTAGCACTAATACTATAGTTAAGTACTAAACTAATCTAATCTTGTACTTTGGAGGATTAACTAAGGTTTACCTATTGACCAATGGGTAAAGGAAACCCTAACGCTATTATCCAATGGATAAATATTACCCTAGCATTTATCGTCCAATGGATAAAGACAGAAAGGGTAAAATGGTCCATCTAGGGTTAGGGAGAAGTGATTGGGCATTAGGCTATTCTAACTAATTGGTTAAAGACTAACGATACTCAATCTAGGCTTTCATTGCTCGAGTGGTATTTTGGTTTTATTTAGGAGGAAATCGCCTAATAACGGAATATTAAAGCCCGACGGTGCCAAACGCCAAGGCAAGGTGTGAGTGTGGCCAAGGCAGCCTGGTGGCAAAGCGGTGGCCAAAGCAGCTCGGTGGCAAAGCAGTGACCAAGGCGGCCCGTTAGCAAAACGGTGGCCAAGGCGGCCTGCTAGCCAAGCAGTGGCCAAGCGGTGGCCAAGGTGGCCTGGTGGCAAAGCAGTGGCCAAGGCGGCCCGTTAGCAAAACGGTGGCCAAGGCGGCCTGCTAGCCAAGCGGTGGCCAAGGTGGCCTGGTGGCAAAGCGGTGGCCAAAGCAGCCCGGTGGCAAAGCAGTGGCCAAGGCGGCCCGTTAGCAAAACGGTGGCAAAGCGACTGCTAATAGCGATGGCCAGCGGTGGCCAAGGTGGCCCGTTAATAGCGATGGCCAAAGCGACCAGCTAAGCGATGCCAGCGGTGGCCAAGGCGGCCCGTTAGCCAAGCAGTGGCCAAGCGGTGGCCAAGGTGGCCCGAGCAAGGCAGCCCAGCAACGCCAAGGCAAAAGCAAGGCGCGACCAAACGCCAAGGCAGAACCCGATGGCAGCCAAGGCATAGCAACCCGACAGTGACCCGACGCCTAGGCGAGGCAGGCCCGACAGCGAGCCGACACCAAGGCAGCCTAGCCAAGCCAAAGCAAGGCAGTCAAGTCAACGGTTAAGGCAAAGACTAAAATTTAACCACTTTGGCATCGATGCAACGCTCTAGGTTAGGAAAATGTAACTAAGCCAAACGGTAGTTAGAGTTGCTAACTAATCGGTTGCCATGTAGGATTTCCAGTCCAGAAATATAATTCTAGGATTTTACTACAATTACCAAGTTACTATACTCAGGTCTTAATAGGCATACTCGTCTTTAGAAAATGACCTTAATACCCGGGCGATGAATTCCAATCTCCTAAGTCATAAACCTAATTATGACGGATTATTAATCGCTAAAAGGGATTTATAAAATAAATAAAGAATTTTCAAATATAATAACAAAATTTTATAAGTCAATAACGACCGATTTTTGGATGTTTAAAAAATGAAATCCAAGTATTAAAATAAAATTCAAATTTTTAGCGAAATTTTTATTGACCAAAAATCAGGGTCGTTACAGATTATAGCCCGAATAACCGTCAAGGAAACAATAAAAGGCATGGCCGGCTACTCTCTCCAAGATTTGATCAATGAAGGGAAGAGGGAAGTGATCTTTGCGCGTCGCCACATTCAACTTACAGTAATCACTACTACAATAAACCATAAAGATCACAGCTATTGACTGTGATTATAAGTTTTCCATCACACTCCTGCTACCGTGATGGATTTGAGTGTGATTGTAAATCACTCTCTTTTATCACAGTTTATAACCGTGATTGAAAGAGAGAAACAATCACGATTGAATTTGGTCTTATAAAATTTTATCACAGTTATAAACCGTGATCGTTTTTCTTGGCCATGATCGTTTCTCTTTTCTATGTGTGATTATAAGTCACTTTAGATCACGGTTTATAACCATGCTTGAAAGTTCAAAATGATCACACCCATAAACTGAGATGGAAAACCATTGGGCGTGATATTTTCTTTATATCTACTAGACCATCTTTTCTTGTCATTGCCAAGTTTCGAACCCACACACCATTGGTTGATTTCCCAAGCCCTTACCTCTAAGTTAGCTAAGATCTTTTGTTACATCATGAAAACCAAAATATTTATACTTACTTCTTAAAGTAAGAAAACTTTTTCTTTCTTTAAAATTTGCTGAATTTTTTTGAAATGCAATTAACATGATATTAAAATACATAAAAATACATATATAAACATTGTTTAAAAAAATTTTAAAATATGACAACAGATCTTTTGCCAATCAAAATTAGTTGTTGGTCACCAAAAGATTTTCTTGGGCGAAAAATTTGTTTTTAGCCAGTAAATTTAGTAGACAATAGTGTTTTTTCTTGTAGTGTACGCTTTGTATTTTTATGAAAATTATCACAACCCGCAGATTGTAACATTATGGACAAACTTTAGATTGTTTTCTTATAAACTAACCATTTCACATATATTTTGTGTTTATATTGAATTTCAATTTCAATGGTGGCTTTCCAATTGAATTTTAATCATTTTCAGATAAGACTAAGCCATAATAATATAATTGTTTTTTTACCTAATGTGTCAAACACTTGGAAGACATTCGAAATAACAAAGTTTTACCACTACAATAAATCATAAAGATCACGTACAGTTCGCCCACATGAAAATCGGGCACTAGAGCAGCTCGCCCGTCGTCGAAGAAACAACTGGGCATTGGTAGAACCCAATCGTGAGATTTGCCTTCTCTCTCTCTCTCTCTTTCTCTCTCTCTCTCTCTCTCTCTCTCTAGAGATCTTTTAGGCGTGAAGATGAAGATGAAGCGTAAAGATTTTTGGGTGAATGTAATTAAGGCTTATCTTCTTACATTTAAAAAAAAAAAACTTTTCGAAGTCCTCAAATGACATCGTTTCCCACACATAACTTTTCAAAACCCGCCTAAATGAGTATTAACCCGCCCACGTGAAAATTAAGACCGCCTAAATGGGTAGGCTTTTTATCTCACCGCAAGAGTGAGATAATTTATCTCAACTTTTTTTCACGCTAATGTTTTTTATCACACCATAAGGGTGAGGCCTTTTCTCTTTTATCTCGGCACAAGAGCGAGATCTTTTATCTCATTTTTTTCCGCCCTCAAATCTTTTATCACACCACAAGGGTGAGATCTTTGCTCTTTTTTATCACGCCACAAGGGTGAGGTCTTTTATCTTTTATCTCACCATAAGAGCGAGATCTTTTATCTCATTCTTTTCAGCCCTAAAATCTTTTATCACGCCGCAAGGGTGAGATTGTTTTTCTTTTATCTCGCCACAAGAGCGAGGTCTTTTATTCTGCGCTAAAACTCACTTTTTATCTCAGTTTTGAACTTAAACTGAGATAAAAAATTTAAACACCACTTTTTATCACGCTTTCATTGAAAACCGTGATATTTGTGAATCTCTTCAGTGTGATACATATCTATTATTGTAGTAGTGAATCAATGCATACTCGCCACCCGGTAGTAACACGGGTCGGAACAAGTTTGCCTTTGTCATTCAATACCACAGTCACCCCTGCCTTCTTTGGAACTACTTGAATAGGGCTTACCCATTTAGAATCTGCAATGGGGTAAATAATCCCAACATCGAGCAATTTGAGAATTTCAGCCCGGACCACGTCTTTCATGATTGGATTGAGCCGGCGTTGAGGTTGCCTTGATGGTTTGACGTCCTCCTCCAGATAAATATGATAAGAGCATAGAGAAGGAGATATGCCTTGAATGTCTGCAATGGTCCAACCGATAGCCCTAGTATGCCTCCCCAAAAGTGCAAGCAATTCTTCTTCTTGTGATTTCTCAAGGGAAAAGGAAATGACCATAGGAAATGTATTGTTTTCACCAAGGAATGCATATTTCAACATGGCCGGTAAGGGTTTTAATTCAAGAATAGGCGGCCCAACACTAGAGGGGAGTGTTTTCCGCTGGATAGGGGGCAATTCTTCAAACTTTGGGAGCCACGGTGCAATTCCGCAAATCTCCTCGCCACCGGCTTCTTCATTGAGCAAGGCAAAGAGGGACTCCATCTCTTCGGATTCAAGAAAAGCATCCTCTTCCGAGGTAAGCGCCAACTCCAAGGAGTCTTTATACAAGAATGCATCCACGTGCTCTTGCACCAACGTATCCACAAGGTTGACATTTTGACAATCGTCATCGTCACCCATTTGCGCCCCGACATGGAACATATTGACCTCCATTTTCATATTACCGAATGACAGTTTCACAAGTCCATCCCGACAATTGATAAACAGGAGTAGATAACGGCGATGACGACGACCGGAAAGTGTCTAGTACCACAAAGTCCATCGGGAAAACAAATTGACCAACTTGGACCAACACAACTTCCACCACCTCACGAGGAATGCGAACACTCTTATCCGCCAATTGAAGAGTAACTCATGTGGGCTTCATCTCCCCCAAACCGAGTTCTTGATATACCGAGTATGGTAGCAAATTCACACTTGCTCCCAAATCCAAAAGAGCTTGCTCCACCCTCTTACCCCTAATATTCACCAAAATTGTAGGACATCCCGGGTCTTTGTATTTAGGAGTAAGGCTTGTATGGATTACTTGGCTGGCTTCCTCGGTAAGGAATAACTTATGATGTACACTGAGTTTGCGGTTCTGAGTACATAAGTCCTTTAAAAACTTGGCATAGGAGGGGATTTGCTTGATGGAGTCTAACAAAGGGATGTTAACATTGACCTTCTTAAAGACATCAAGTATATCGGTATGCTTGGATAGATTAACCAACTTCTTCAGGCGAGAAGGGTAGGGTGCCGGAAAGGGAGAGACTTTTTGGTTCAGAGCGGTCTCGGCTTCTTTTGAAACTTGCACGGGAGATTCCCCGTCTTCCTCAAGATCTTGCTCGAACTATCATCCGGTGAAGGAGAACTTATGGACGATGGTGATGGCACGATAGTAGGTGTATCCGACGGCATAACTACCCGGTTGTCAACGGCCTTGCCACTCCTTAAAGTGATGATTGCTTGAGCTTGCTCGGGCGGAGGTACCGAAGACGTGCTAATGAGAAGTTGACCTTGTGGGTTGGGTTGAGGCTGTGTAGGAAATTTGCCTCTTTCTTATTGTAGAAGCCCGATGGACGTGGTTAACTTTCCCATTTGGTTCTTTAACTCCCCCATCATTTGCGTGTTGCCCTCATTGTAATTTGATTGAGCTTGCATGAAAGATTGGAGAGTATCCTCCAAAGATCGCCTTGGCAGAGGTTGGAATTGGTTAGATCCTTGAAATGGCCCCGACGGGCCAAATCCTGGCTGTCCTTGGGAAAAGCGGGCTGCCCTTGGCCTTGAGCGGGCCGCCATGATTGCATTTGAGTAGAGGAGGTAGCTTGAGATGGTCCGCCCTCAATCTGATTGTTCCAACGAAATCCCGAATGTTGCCGCTGGCCTTGGTTGAAATTTTGGGGAAAGGATTCAAACCTTTGGTTCACCGCACTAACTTCCTCAATCGGAAGGTTGAGGTTGATATAGTGCTGCCTGAGAGTGAGAATAGATGAACAGCTGTCGGTTGAATGACCCGTCGTTTCACAAATAACACAACGCTCCTCCACCGCACTCACCACTTTGACTTCCTTCACTCCTTTTAATTCCAAATTCTCCAATTTTTTCGCCAATTACTCCATCTGTGTTTCCATGGCTTAGTGCTCATTAATGGAGAACTTCCTAGAGCCTCCGGGACCTTGATTTGCCATCGCTCGGTCTCCGGCATCCTCAAAACTCCAAGTCAAAGACTTTTTGGCCACTTCATCAATATAATCCCAACCATCCTCGGGAGACTTATTCATAAACCCACCGGTGCACATGGTGTCAAGCAGCTGCTTGCTTTGCTAGGAGCATCCCAAATGGAAGTAGTGAATCAGCTGATACAAGGCAAAATTATGGTGAGGTACCGCCGCAAGCAAGTCCTTGTAACGCTCCCAATATTGGTGGAAAGCTTCTCCGTCATGTTGTTTAAAGGTCTAGATTTGATCCATCAAAAGCTTCGTTCGGCTAGCCGGAAAAAACTTCTTGTGGAAAACATCTTGAACTTGCTCCCATGTGGTTAATGACTGCGACTTTAGCGAGTGAAACCATGTCTTGGCCTTATCCTTCAAAGTGAATGGGAAGAGCCTTAGCCTCGCTTGGTTGAGATGAGCATCCACAGTAACAAATGATTGGAGGGTTTCCTCAAATTCCCGGATGTGTTAATACAGATCCTCGCGCTCCAAACCATGGAAAAATGGAATGCACCGATGATAATCTGATTTGAAAATGAATGTGTTCGCAACAGTGGTGGGGCGCGGGAAGACTATTGGAGACCGTTGAGTGACCCTTTCCGGATTCAAATAGTCCTTAAGAGTCCTAACCAGAGGAGCTTCCTCATCCGCCATTGATTGTTTTGATGGAGAATACGGTCGAGAATAACTGCATGGTGGAGAGTAAGCTCGTAGAGTGCTGGTTCTTATGCCAGGTGGAGAACTAGAACGATGCAAGCGGTTGGAGCGAGGACTACGATATACCCAAGGCCCTCGATAAACCACAAGCATGAACTGTGCTTTAAGCAACTGTAGAGCTAGGTAACCGCTCTGCAACAAGAACAACAGACTGGAGGGGCTATGCCGCCGCCTCTCTCTCTCAAGACAATTATGATGGGCTATGCCGCCGCTTCAATATATGCACAAACAATATAAGAAAAGAAAAGGCACTTACAGTGGTTTGTCGAACCTCCCAATAAGCTAGAATAAGAAAATCCCCGGCAACGGCGCCAAAATATGCTTCGTCCACAACCTTGCCTTCCAATAAAGGTTGAATTACCCCGAGTGTAGGGCTAAGTCGGTGACAGCAAAGTTACCGGAAGTCCGGAATCGTTCCCACAGAGAGAATCTCTATAGCTTGCTAGGATTTTTAGAAGTATATGGGTTTGAGGTTTTGCTTTGAATGTTGATAAACTCTTAAGTAAATGACTAGAAAAGCGGTTTTAACTAGATTAAACAAGCGGCTTGGCAATGGAACTATTAACGCCCATGACTTAGGCTATCGAACCAATCTCAACGAAACACGGTTGAATCGCACGGCTTAGGCTATCAACCGGAGGATTTAGCTTTGAAAATAATAAAAGACTAGAAGTTTAATACAGAAAACAAGCGAGCTCTTTAATCTTTTGGCAAACACAAGGCGAGACATAGCTCACGGAACCATATGTACTAGCATACGATCACCGGAGGTTAATATCGTCAAGTTTTGTTACATAAAAGTGAATTCGACTTATTTTTCATACTAAACTCCTAGCTAGGAGTTGAGAAAAGCAAGATTAACAAGAGTCATAAGGCGATAACCGTCCCACGGCCAAGCCTAATCGACTACTCGCTCATAATGAAGAGACTAGAAAGCAAGCAATAAATGACAAACATTTTTACCCGATAGAATTCGAAATAACCTTGATATTAAGAACAATCTTAACCATGGCTACAACATTAAAGAACGAGAAATTTAGAAACGAGAATTACTTACTTGAGGTAAAAGGAGATTAAACTTGGAAAACTTAGAACACCATTAATGGAGAAAACACTAAGGTAAGTAATGTGCTAGGTACCAAAGAGAGAGAGAGGGAAGGCTATATTTATACAAGAAGGCCTTACTCTCTCATAAATATCCCAAAAATATCCTAAAAGTTGCTAGAAAAGAAAAATAACCTAAAAGTAGAAAGCTAGAAAAGTTGAAAATTCGTGCACAGATTTTGCAATATGAACCGGTACAGCCAAACCTTGAACCGGTTCATAGGCTTGAAAAATCTGCCAAAATAATGGTCTGAACAACATGAACCGGTACAGCCTAATCTTGAACCGGTTCATAGGGGCAAAAACTAATTTTTGCACAAACTTGCTTTCAACCACCCGACGACATCCCGACACCGTCTTGCTTCCTCAATAATCACCCGACGGGACTTGGTGGGCCGTCGCCACACGGGCTTGGGTGCATGGATAATTCCGAGAGCGATCCCTAGCGTTCAAAAGCGCCTTAATTCTGCGTTTAACCTGAAACTATCAAAACGACACCTTACGTGCAAAATGGGATAAAAACAATAACTTAGGAAACAAAACGCTTCAACTTAGAGGTATTGAGCACCAAGATTATGCAATCTTGGATGCGGATCAATAATTATCCAACTACCCCCATTTAATCATTCACTTCCACCAAACCCATTTCTCAAAATATTTGGATTCCGGAGTTGAACAAAGAATTTCCTGCGGATCGACTCGGACTTCTCACTATACTATTCAAACATGTAGTTGTTGTCCGGTTAATGTAACGAAATAATCTAATTTGACGGCCGTTTGGTAAATATATAATGACAATTTCATTGCAATGGTATGTTCGTTCTCACTCTCTTATGCAGCATTTATTAGCTTAGTTGGGTTGGGTTCCCCCCATACCTAGCCGGCCCTCCTACTCCATGATTTTGGTCCGCAAGTTATAGAATTAATTGAATGCATGTTTCTCAGTTAGGTCTCGTTCCCGAAAGGGAAATTAGCTTAGTTGGGTTGGGTTGCCCCCATACCTAGCCGGCCCTCCTACATCATAATTTTGGGCCACAAGTTATAAAATTAATTGAATGCATATTTCTCAGTTAGGTCTCGCTCTCGAAAGGGAAATTAGCTTAGTTGGGTTGGGTTCCCCCCATACCTAGCCGGCCCTCCTACACCATGATTTTGGTCCACAAGTTATAGAATTAATTGAATGCATGTTTCTCAGTTAGGTCTCGTTCCCGAAAGGGAAATTAGCTTAGTTGGGTTGGGTTCCCCCCATACCTAGCCGGCCCTCCTACACCATGATTTTGGTCCACAAGTTATAGAATTAATTGAATGCATGTTTCTCAGTTAGGTCTCGTTCCCGAAAGGGAAATAAGTTCTTATTTTTTAAGAAGACAATTTTAAGTTTCAAAATCATGTGTTTATACAAATAATTTTTTTTATCAATATAGATCTTATTTGATAGATCTTATTGAGGTCTTTAATACGATGCAAAAAAATTTGAAATTTTATTTTTTATTTACATTATTTTTAAGTTTTAAAATATAAAATAAATACTTATTTTTAAAAAAATGTTCTGAAACGGGACCTTATTCTCTCTGATTGGTTCTTTTGCTCTTCGTAATAAATACACGTCGTACAAATTAACGACTCCAAGACCCAATCAAAGAGAAAGCTGATGCGAACCAACAACGTGGCAACGTCAGAACCATTTTCTTTTTTTGAGTCTATCGGAAGATGTCAGAACCATTTTCAATCAACCTTAACATTAGCAGAGCTCCACCACAAATATCTCCTCATGTGGCTCTGAAACATTTTGCACATGTCACCACCATTTTTCACGTGACTTTTTGTTTTTGAAATACTTTGGGGCTTTTTACCAGTACGGCCTGTTTGGACGGGGTGAAGCTCCCGGATTTGTGAAGAGTCCGGATTTCTAATCCTCCTCCTCGCCATCTTCGATGTTTGGAAGAAAAAAGGGAGGCCTAATTTCGACGGGGGATTTGTCACTATTGCGATTACAAATCAGGGCAAAGGTGGATTTGCCAAGGAGGAGGTACCTTGTCGTTGCTATATCCGGGTCCCAAATGACTGTTCTGCCCTAACCTTTTCTCACACATCACACACATACTTACACACAGTGAGAGAGAGAGAGAGAGAGAGAGCTACAGACGAGGAGAGGGAGCGGAGAGAGAGAGAGAGAGAGACATACCGGACTGATCGGAGCAAGAGGCAGTTGGAAGAGGGCGACAGCGGCAATAGACGGAGAAGACAGGGGTTGCACTGGATTTGGTGGGCGGCATGGGTTAATGACAGAAAAGTGGGTTTTGTTGTTGTGAATGAAAGAAGAGAGAGTGAGTTTTGTTGTACATGTAATGATTTTATAAATAAATAAAAACACACGAAATCTGTTTTTCTATATAATTTCATGATAATTGAATTATTTTACAAATATTATATCATTTCATTTGTTTTTCTTTAACCCAAAAAAAACTAAGGTTTAAACATTTTAAAGAGAACTTTATTTAATTTTATCCAATTTTTTTAAATGAATATGTATTTATTGTAGTTTTAATTAAATTAACCTATATTACCCATTAAATTTAAAAAATGAGGGCAATAAAGTCATTTCATATCTTATCTCATCATATCCACCTTCCAAATTTCCCTTCTCAAAAAATCATTCAAACACCTCATTATAAATTCACCATTCTTAAGAGATGGGGTCACCCTTCTTAACATAACATCCTTCATTACATATCCATCTTCAAATTCCCCCTCATTACAAATCCAGCTAAAACAAATCCTCCATCCAAACGGGCCGGTAGGGTACAGAAAATAAAAAGTGATTTCCGCCACTAGGTCATCACAAATAAAGGAATAATTCCCACTCATTATAAATTCACCCTTCTTAAGAGATGGGGCCACCCTTCTTAACATAACATCCTTCATTACATATCCATCTTCAAATTCCCCCTCATTACAAATCCAGCTAAAACAAATCTTCCATCCAAACGGGCCGGTAGGGTACAGAAAAATAAAAAGTGATTCCCGCCACTAGGTCATCACAAATAAAGGAATAATTCCCACTAGGTCTAGTTTGTATAAAAGTGCCTAAACCACTAAAATTCTATGAAACTGACAGCACCTTAAAACTCTATGAAAGTGCTTAAACCTTAGGTTATCCATTGAAAGTGCCTAAACCTTAGGGGTACCCTTTGAAAGTATCTAAACCCTAGGGTACCCTTTAAAGTGCCAAAATCCTAGGGTACTCTATGAAAGTGCTTAAACCCTAGGAGTACCCTTTGAAAGTATCACATTTCTGTTCTACAGGGTCCTAAATAAAAAACAATTATGACCCTTTAGAATAATATGATAAGAATAACAAGATCTTTGCACTGATTCAAACGGAATGAAAATTTAAGTACTTAATTTTTTAGACCGTTTATATATTAAAAAATATGATTAAAAAATTAAGTGCTCCAATTTTAACCCGTTTGAACGGGTATAAAGATCTTATTATTCTGATCATATTATTCTAACAAGACATAATCAAATTTTATCTCTAAATCTCTTATAATCACGTTTCTGTTTCATAGAATTGCAAATGGAAGATAAGGATTTTTTTTTCCCTCAAAACCTTGCCATTTTTTGTACTGGGGAGGGGCCGCTGCCTCATGGGCGCAGCAGAGCCCCCGGTCCGCGGCGGACCTCTTCTCTCACATGACTTGTGCTGACCTCTTCTCTCGCATGACTTTATTGTCTTTTAAATTAACATAGTTCACTAACTTGTGCTGACCACTCTCTCTCTGTTTCACACACAGACACACACATCTACAGCTATATATAGCAGCATCGTAGTTTTATCAACTCACCTTCTGCCTTCTTCTTGTAATCTATATCTTCATCCACCGCTCTTTACTATCCATATTCACTCTCGCATATTCTCGAATAACTTTGCTTTATCCCTTTCGGCCAACATGATGAACTCCGGCACTCAAAACATCCTGTTTCGTCTCCTAAAATTTCTAAATCTATACAGTCCTGAAGAATATCATACAGAACTCAACATGATCAAGCGCTACGAGCGCCAGCCGGGGTGCGAGAAGGAAACCACCGACGAATGCGCCATGTGTCTGTGCAAAATCGAGGAAGGGGACGATATTAGAGAGCTGAGGTGCGATCACGTCTTTCATACGGTGTGCTTGGAGAGATGCGTTACCGGGTACAAGCACGAAACATGTCCGATGTGCCGTGGCTCTCTGGCTCCGCCACAGAAATGGGCCACCGAGCTGGTTGGAGCCTTTGGAGAGGAAGACGTCGTCTTTTCCGACCTGTTTTCGTGCCGTTCAAGTCGTCGCCGGAGCACATGGTGGCTGATTTGAGCCGTACGCTATAAGGTGATACTGGCGTTCCAAATTATGGTATCAGTGATGCAGCCATGCTCCGGTGGATCAACCGATAGTTTGGATAAGTAGCAGTATTAGAAGTGCAAAATAACGGTCGAGTTTTTGCAGGGCCGACTCTGAGATATTTAAGGCTCATGTGGTTGATGATTTATATAATTTTTTATGATTTCACATCAAAAAGTTTAGATATATAACAATTCAACAATACTAATCACACCCCGTCATATACATGTGAGACTCACACAACATATATATATGTGAGGGGTTGCGATAGATGTTATAGTTGGATTATTGTTTATCTAGTTGGATTGTATTCATATCGTGGATTACTTTGTAATAATATTTCAGTACACCATTTC
The DNA here is from genome assembly GCA_025413875.1 of Rhododendron molle. Classification (NCBI taxonomy): domain Eukaryota; kingdom Viridiplantae; phylum Streptophyta; class Magnoliopsida; order Ericales; family Ericaceae; genus Rhododendron; species Rhododendron molle. Next base: position 33,587,326 of record CM046396.1, read on the forward strand.
GGCTTTACTTTGGCAAAAATCTTGTAATCGGCTTTTTGAGTTTCATTTTTTTTTTTTTTTCTCTTTGGTTTATATTCTATGGTGGTAAAAAAAACTGAAATTTAAAAACCATTCATTATATTAGGAAAAAAGGCGCCCACTAAAGTCAAAATTCAATAGTTCCTTTTTATATATGAACTGGGGATTGTCCGTGCCCAAAGGCACGAAGCAATGCGTTTTGAGCACAAAAATTTTTTTATCATAAAAATTTTTCATTTTCAATCCCTCATCGCTATTTTCATTGGTTGTGTATGACACTACCAACATACACTACCAATGATCATCCAAATCACATAAATTCGAACCAACAAATTCAAACTGAATGCCATATTGCATTCATAAGATCCTATGTTATTTTCTTTTTGTATATGATGACTGTAGGAAAATTAACTTAAAAGGAAACAAATTAAAAACAAATATTGAATTGAATGTAAGGAAATCAAATTTAGACAAAAATCAATTATTGAGTTAATTTAAATTTAAAAAAATAATAAAACTTTTTAAGGAAACAACCTAAAAACAGTCAATTGAAAGGATTTACCTGTCATAAAGTTAGGAGGTTTATATTAGGAAGTACGCTCTCGATCGGACGGAGTATGATCTATTGAAAATTTGATCCGATGGTTGTATAGAGTGTTGGGTTTGTATGGGTAGATAAAAACCGCTCTGTTTTATATTATAGATTATAGATATTATAACTATTTCGACAAGGCATTCAAAAGAGAAATAGAGAAAATGACAAAATTATGACAATGTGTTTTAAAACCAAAAGGAGTAACGCATAATACGTCATTATTAGGAGCCCCATGAAAACAAATGGTATGATATCCTGTATTTAGTAGTACTTATTAGATGAATTTAATTTAATTGGGGTTCTAATAGTATTAGTACTTAAGGCGCTAAATTGCGCGCGTCCAAAAGTATTTTGGATGGTCCGGATTAAAAACTAATTTTGACCGGTAAAAATTAATTTCTACCAGTCAAAATTGAAAACACATCTCAGCTAATAATTGTGCGAATGAATGGGTGAGATTGATCAGCGAAGCTGTGAATAAATTTCTCTCATTAAATTTCACTTTGTTTTTTTTTTTTGTTTTTTTCAAATATTGGGAGAAATTACAGGACTTCGTATCTAGTGGAAGAACATGTGGAGTCCATAGGTTGGGATTTTTCTTTTTGATTACGTAAAACGAAATAAATGAAGACTGAGGTTCTATTTCATGGACCTTTCATTTTGAAAACATAATCCTGCACTTTGACCTTATAGCAACCTCTTAATTGTCAATTTTGCCCTCATCCAACCCAACGATGAGATAAAGTGCGGAAACGAAAAATTTTTCCTTGTCCAATTTTTCACATAAGCCAGCAAAGGGATGTTTACAATTTTTATGGCCACGTACTGTAGGATTTATCGTGTTTGATGCACAATACCACAGGAAAACGTAGAACAAAAAAGAACGAAATTATAACTCCCAGCATAAAAAAGAAAAAGAAGCAAGAAATTAACGTCGAGCAACGTACTTCTGCTTAATCCCAAGAGGTAGTTCAAGTGGCAACAACGATTCTATAAACTTAGAGACATGACGAGTTCAAAAATTGGCAACCTCTTAAGCCAGGCTACAAGAGAGAAATCTTTTGTGAATCTCTTAATCCTAAAGTGGATGGGCTGTCTTTGACCGCATCAGTAAGAGAAAATAGTCGAGGTGTGCGATGCTAGCTCAAACACCCCTGCACGGCCTTATTTTGTTTGACAAAGAACTTTCTAAAAAAAGCATCAACTAGCCATTGATGCCAGAGGTGTCAAACGTGTAGTGCTGTGCCGGCCTGGCCCGTTTAACTCTGTGCTTTGTGTCGTGTCGTGTCGTGCCGTGCCGGTCCGTTTACAGTATTTACTCAAATTGTGTCGTGTCGTGCCTTTTGCCAATCGTGTCGTGTCACGCCGTTCTGATTGCCAATTGTGTCTTGCCGTGCCGACCCGTTTTCTTAAATCGTGTCGTGCCATTTTCAATCATGTCAAGCCATGTCGGCCCATTTAGTTAATTGGGTCGGGTCGGGCTAGAGGTGTCAAATGTGTCTCATCGTGTCGTGCCGTTTAGCTTCGTGTCAACCGTGCTTTGTGTTGTGCCGTGCCTATTCATGTTATGGGTTGGTTTGGAAGGAGTGTATCCATTGGTGAATCTAAACTTTTCCAAACATTCATTGAACCACTTTGGTTAGGAAGAACGAGGTTGCCAGTATTTAGAAGTTGTAAGCCTGTAATTGCAGCGGGAAAATTGATTTGGTGTTCATTTACGCATTTTCACACTCACAATGGCAAAAAAATAAAGTACTAGATTGTTTCCAGAAAATGAAGCATAGATTAAAAACTACAAAAACAATGAGAGAAAATTAGTGCACTAGATTATGCAAAGAAAATTAGTACACCAAAAATAAGTTTGGCTTTTGTTTATAACAGGAAGTCAGAACCCAAATCCCAGAAGGGGAAAAAAGGAAATGTCAATGCTTGAACGAACTTCAGAGGTGTATTAGTAAGAAGATCGATGAAAATTGATAGAACTTGAATTTAATTACGTTAACAATTAACATCGATCTGGATTAAGCATATTATGAAACACTTCAATGTATTATAGAACAGCTATATATGAGTACAAAATAAAAACAATGAACTATGCCCATATTTAAGAGTAATAGCGACACCATCTAGCAGAAAGCATATTGGACCATCAGAAAATTATTGCAATAGATAATTACGGATCAATCCACTAGAGAGTGGAGATGACCAGAAATAATTTCTAATGGCCCTAGAAAACGAAAGAATATGATTGTTTAATTTCTAATATGACTGCTTCACAAGGGACAATTTTGAATGGAAGTTCGAATTGTTCCTGTCAAGAAGAGATACCGATTGAAAACAACATCAAACTAAACTCAGAGCGAGAGAGAGAGAGAGAGAGAGAGAGAGAGAGAGAGAGAGAGAGAGAGTTGTGGCTGCTAGGGCTGCAATTCTGCCCATAGCATTCTTTATATACCAGGTCCAAGTGTGAGTGTGATCATATGCATAAGTGATACCATCATCCATATGTACCAAATAATGGAGTCCTATAATGCATCACTCGAGGTCGTACGAACTATTTTTTGAAAATCAAAACCGTTTACCTTTTATGTGGGAGAGATTATATCATTCGTGCCAAAAATGAAGTAAATTGGTTATTGCTATATACTTGATCATACATAACAAAAAATTTCCTATCATTGAATCTATGTCTCAATAAAGAGGCTTCCAAAACTCAATAGACCAAAATCTATTTGAGAGTGATTAGAAAAGCAAGAACAATAAAATGAACGGTACAGATTGTCATAATTGTGTTGCGAACGTGTGGCTAGCGTTCATTAGACTATAGCACAATACATTGGTTTAGAACTAGGTAAGTTCAATGCATACTTTTGAAAGGTAGTTGAAGACTAATTTTTTCGAATGTTTGATCTAAACCGTTATGATTTAACGTCTTATCAAATTTGTCATTATCCCCTGAATAGGTGATAATCGGATGTCGAAAACCACAAAATCGGAACACATTTGGTGCTTAGAAAGACATTAAAGTCCTATAATGCACCACTTGAGGGCCGCCTGAGCTATTTTTTTTTTAAATCCTAACCGTCTAACTTTTATGTGGCAGAGATTAGATCATTCTTGCTAAGAATGAAGTAAATTGGTCATCATTACATACTTGATCGGACATAAAAAAAAGTTTTAAAAAAAACTATTTTAACAATGAATCTGTGTCCCGATGAAAGGCTTTCAAAATCCGATAGATCAAAAAATTGTGAGAATGATGCAAACACTAAGAAAAACAAAATGAACGGTATTGATTGTGATGCATTTGTGCGGCTACACTAAGAAAGTATTTTCGTATGATGTGCAAATACGTTGCATGGATAATGTTGTTAAGAAAATTCTATTCAAATGCCTCAATTTTTGCCAATCCTAAAAGATGGGCTGTCCAATTCCATAGTTCTGTTTCGGGCCCAAACATTTTGGACCTCAATTAGAGAAAATGCTTCGATGCAAAATTGGAATTCGAATATCATGAACTTCTATTTCGGATTTAAAAAAATAACTATTGTCAAAGCTTTATTTTTGTTAGCATGTTAGAGTTTTATCAACTTTTAACAATAAAGAATTTACTTCATTCTTAGCATGAATGATCTAATCTCTCCCACGTAAAAGTTGGACAGTTTTGATTTTAAAAAAAAATTGCTCAAACTTAATCATTCATGTTAACGACTAAGTTCAAAATGAACGGTATTGATTGTCGTGATTGTGTTGCAATTGTGTGGCTACCGTACAAGGGATTGATTATAAAGGTTTTAAAAAAAAATTTTGATCTTGATTTTTTTTATGATATTATTATTTTTAAATTAAAAGTCTTAATTGTTTACTTTTTTCCTGAGAAATTGAAAAATGAGAAAAAATATTGAATAAGGATAAAAAAAACTATTTGGCGTATTTAATAATTTTTTTTTGTTTTTCCGTGTCTCGTGCCGTGCCCTTTCGTGCCCGACACAGCCCATTTACACCTCTAATTGATGCAACACCAATAGAATGCAATACTTACCTTACCGTACGTCCATGTGTCATTTAGGGTCTGTTTGTTTGTGGGCTGGAAATGTTTTCCTCAAGGATGTTTTCAAAATTTCAATATTTGGTTGAACAAAAGTTGAGGAAAACCTTTTTCACCGAAAATATTTTGCAGCAAGTGGACATAAATTGATTTACGGCTTTGAACTTGGCTTTGCTCACTTGGATTCCCAAAACCATCCCTTCGATCTCTCAACAGTACCGTTTTCATTAACAAGTTTTTTTTTATCTACTTATTACTTTCATCTTTGTCGATTTCTTTATTACAATTCTCTTTCCACTTGTCACCCCCAATAATCTTCTTCTTTGAAGCTCCTGTGGAAACTTTTTTTCTGCGAGGCTGGTTGAGGACATGTCTAGGCTTGACTCGTATAGTAATTAAACTGAACTTGAGCTTGGGTTTTAGGCTCGTGTGGTAAACGAGCCAAGCTCAACACTCTAAAGTTCGGCTCTTTATATTGAGCGACGTCTGGTAATTGAACCGAACTCGGCCCGTCTACAAACAAGCCGAGCCCAAATTTTGGGTTCGTTTAGTAAACGAGCTAGCTAAGCTCAAATACTACAAAACTCGACTCGGCTCGTTTGCACCCCATATTTGAAATGACATACTCCAGCAATTAACAAACAAAAAGGGGCCACCCTATGATCCACATCCATCCTTACACCTGCTACAGCAAGTTGGCGAAGCCCAGTTCTTGTACGTTTCAAATAGATACAGCCCAAGCCCAAAACTTTTTGGGTTGATTTCGGGTTGTTGTTTCAATTCAACTTGTGCCAGTTTTCGAGGCCCAATGGGAGGACTATACTGCTAACCCCGTCCCACCACTTATAAGTTTCGAGGGGAAGTCCCACCCGCGATCATATAATCCTTTAAACTGATTCACGCTTCTGCTTTCATTCTTTGCTCTTGCTTCCACTCGTGCCCCCAAATTATATGACTTCGGTCCCACCACGTATATTCAGAGAACATAGTAGTACATGATAAGAGCATTCAGAGGCATTTAACTTGTTGGGACATGAAATGGGTGACGGTTTAGGGTCCTTACCTATAACAATTTGGATTTTCGACCCTATCTTTTTTTATAATAATAATAATAGCATTAATATTATTAGGTCTTAATTATTATTTTTACATAATATATATGTACTAGTGCTAACTCGTGCCTACGGCACTACGAGTCCCAGTTTGAAGGGAATGACAGTTGTGTGATTTAGGTGAAAACCATGGGCACTCAACCGGGAAGTGGGAGGATGCACTACAGCTTTTGAATCAAATGAATCTAAGTCGCTCTAACAACTTGTCCCCATACGCTTCTATTTTATAATAGAGATATATATACATGCATGCACACGACATGCATGCATCTCCCTATCTCTCCCTCTCCTACACTGTCTCTCTCTCTCTCTCTCTCTCTTCCATCTCCCATAACTCACTCTCTCATTCTTTCTTAATCTCCAAGAAATTCAAGTTCATCTACCCTCACACAAACCGAAAAATCCCTTCATACACAAGAAAATCCGAATTCAATTCATTTTTATCCACTTCCTACTAGCTCCCTCTTTGGCTTTGAACCTGTCCTTAATCCATCCATTCCAAATCCAACGAACCTAACCTCCATAAATGCAATCTTATCCAACCTCTACCAAATCCACCTATATAAACCCCTCCCCATTGACCCACGAACTGTAACGCCCCGACTTTTCGGGTGTAAAATAAAAGGATTTCTTAAGAAAATTTTGCTAAATAAATATGATTTTCCAAAATAAAGATTTTGCTAATACAATCGCAAGATAGATTTATGGAATCAAAATACACTAGTTTCAGAGCTGACTCTAATCTTGATACGAATCCTAAGCATCCTTGATCTTCGTTACTGATATTCTTTCCGTGTCGAACTGCATCATCGTTGAATCTCCTCCATTGAATCCTGCGCCCTCTAGCAAATTGATCGCCGAATCAATCGATTTGCCAGGATACAGACGTATCCGTGAGTGATAAATCACCCAGTAAAATAATCCAACCCAACTACCCCTCTTACATTACAGCTAGCAAGCAAATAAGATAATAATGATACGAATAAGTAAAACAGAGATTTTTCACATAAACCAGTTCATTACTATCCATTAACTTGACGTGTGATCTAAGATCTCCCCGCGAGATCTTTCCTCCCCAACCGTTAGCCATGCTCGGTCCCATGAGATCACTTCCCTTTGCTGTCGTGGATAACCTAAGTTACGATACAACAACAAGAGGATAGCTTATCATGCCTGAATCACAACTAGGGTTCGTTTATCTTATACACCACATTACAATCATCACTGGACACACGCCAGTCTATCAACTCATCACTGGACACACGCCAGTCTATCAATTCACCACTGGACACACGCCAGGACATCAATTTATTCCACTGGACTTCGCCAGGACATCAATTTATTCCACTGGACTCTCGCCAGGACATCAATTTATTCCACTGGACACTCGCCAAGACATCAATTTATTCCACTGGACTTCGCCAGGACATCAATTTATTCCACTGGACTCTCGCCAGGACATCAATTTTATTCCACTACCTAGTATCGTCTAAGTGATTTCTATATCGTATACCACCCCATGTCTCTAGGGTCCAATCTAACATTCAAATTAAGCATTAATACAATATCATGCCCCATAATAATTAAAAACGAATAGCAGACGGATCAAAATAGATATTCGGCAATGCAATCACATAACTTTTTATGACTGGGCCGTTGCCCTTAATCTCATATGGTCACAAAGTCATTAAGAATGTAAGAATTATTTAATTAAGATTTAAAAATAATTTTCTGGACTTTCGTTAATTAATATAAGTAATTAAGTTAATTAAACACTAATTAAATATCTTAATTAGGTAAAAATATTAGAATAATTATCGTAATCCTAATAAGAGTCCTAAATGTCCTCTATAACAAGTTCAAGTCTTAAAAGGTGGGTTTGGATGCTCACGGAATTATTTTAAATAACAAGATTAAGTTAATAAGCAAAAGAAGACTAAATAGATAATAAATAATTAAATAATTAAAAATATTTTTATTCTAACAAAGTATTATCTTAGGACTGTAAGAAGTCTAAATAAAATTATTCAGAATTTTTAACATCTTAAATAATATTTTAAAGTATTTCTATTTAGAAACAATGCGTAATTTATAATAATTAGTTAATGAAATAATTAAATTATTATTTTAATAACATATCATCTTTGGGATGTCAGAAGTCTAAAAAAAAATAGTTTAGATGTTAAAATCATTAATTATAAGGTCGCAACTATTTTTCGTTTGTATCTTTAATTAAAAATAAAATAAATAGCTAATAATATCAAAAGTTTATGAAATCAGTAAGTTATGATCCTTGACATGTTAGAAAACTAGAAAAAATAGTTTGGGGATTTATGGAATAGTTTACAAGGTCGCAATGAATTTTAGTTTGTAAATTTTTACAAGATAACGAATAAAAATTTAATAAATATCAGATTAAATAAAAAAAATATGAAACTAACAAGGTATGATCTTTAGAGTGTGGGTAACCTAGGAAAATTAATTCGGGGGTCAAAATCCACGTTCGGGACGTCAAAAGGTCGAATCGAACCAAAACATCGGCTGCCGCAAGGTCTGACCGTTTGACCTTGCGGCCGCGAACTCCGTTTGACTGGTTCTCGCGGCTGGGCCGCCCGAAGATCGCGGCCGCAAGGTCGGCGACAGTTTTCGTTTTTTTGATTTTTTTTGCACGGTTTTTCGATGCATGGGACTACAGGACCTATTGGGTTATGTCTATAAACATTAAATATACTTAGAGGAGGTTTCGGATCGAATTATAATACCTCGAATAGTGTTGAATTGTTTTTCGATCGAACTTGAACGTTTTGGGAAGATGACTTCGGTTTCGTCGATTGGGAAGCCTTGGGACCGAATCGAATGGTGTTCGTGGATCCTTGGGATTGTAGAAGAAGATTAGAACGATCAATTCGGATTCCGGATTGGTCTTGGTGCGAAACCCACTTTTCTCTCTCTTTTCTCTCTCTAGAACTCCATGGATTTAGAGCTTCGATTTCCTTCGATTACCTCCTTTTTCTGGACTGTTGGGGCGTGGAAATTTTCGTGAGAGACCCTAGGGTCGACGTAATGAAGTATATATAGAGAATTTTGATGTGGTAGGATTAAATTGAGTCCTAATCGAATTGGGTTTTTTGAATGGACGAATATAGCTCGGTTCTAGGGTTAAGGAGGAGGTAGAGATCGAGTAGGAGTAGGAGAGGGAAAGATAGAAGAGTTATGCATGCATGCAAGTATTGTAGGAAAATAGAAAGAAGATATGCATGCATGTATTTAAATGCATGCATATTTGTATCTAAAGATAATATTAATACTAATAATTGTATTAGGAAAATAATTCTAATAACATTATTAAAAAAAATTGGGTCAAAATTCCGGGTCGTTACACGAACACACCACCATCCCCCCACGCTTCACTGAGCCAGAAAAGAGAGAAAGCTGAGGCCAATTCGAGCTCCAATCAATGGAGTTCTAGAGAGAGAAAAGTGGGTTTTGTACCTAGACTCAACTAAAATCCAATTCAACATTTACAATCACCTCCTACACCCCAAAGAATCACCAAACAACATTCAATTCGGTCCCAAGGATTTTCCATAGCCAAACCCGAAGTCATCATCTCCAAATTCAAAGTTTCGATTTTTGCCCAAGATATTATAATCCTATCCAATTCCTTTTTTAGTATATTTAAGTGTTTTAAAGCTTAACCCTATGTCCAAAATGGACCCATGCATCAAAACCGTAGCAAAACAACAAAAAAAACCAATTCTACACCCTACCTTGCGGCCGCAACCTTCTGGCCGTAAGGTCCAGTCAATTTCTGGCAGACCGTAAGGTTTGACCAAGTCAGACCTTACGTCTATCACTCCCACTGGAACTCCGTTTGATTTGTTTAAAAAATGTTCAAAACCACTTTGCGACCTTCCGAATAACGTTTTTGACACCTGAACTATTTTGAGAAAATTACCTCTAAGTACAGAAAAGTGACACTTAATTTCCATTAAGGATAGATGAAATACTTAATTACCACTAAGTCCACTTTTACAAAAATACATTTACCATTAATGGAAGTGTCACCCTGAGGTTTTAGGGCATGCTAGGATTTTATGGTACCCTAATGGGTACCCTAGTACCCTAGGATTTTAGGATTTTAGGGTACCCTAGGGTTTTAGGGTACCTTAAGATTTTAGGTTTTAAAATACCATAGGGTTTAAGGTACCTTAGAGTTTAGGTTTAGTCACTTTCATAGAGCGCTAGGGTTTAGGTTTAGGCACTTTCATAGGAGTTTTAGGGTGCACTTTCCTAATATAGGGTTTTAGCAGTTTAGACACTTTCATAGGGTGCCCTAGGGGTTTAGGCATTTTTATAGGGCACCCTGAAGTTTAGGCACTTTTATAGGGTACCCTAGGGGTTAGGCACTTTTAGTATTTAGGATTTTAGGCACTTTCATAGGGTTTTCGCGTTTTGTTAATTAGAGGAGACTTGGTGGGAATTACTTTTTATTTTCTGGACCTAGAGGTAAATTGCCCAACTATTTTTCCTAGACTTCTTGCACCTCAAAGATGATATCTTGTTAATATCAAAATTTTTAATTAATTATCTTTCTTTTTTTTACAAAGATTTCAATCGAAACAACTTTGCAACCTTAGGAACCATGTTATTAATGCCCGAATTATTTTTTTTAGACTCATTACACTCTTAAGATAAGATCTTGTTAATCTCAACATATTTTATTTATTAAATTATTTAATTCCTAATTATGTTATTTTTATCTTTATTTAAAATAACCTCGTGACCCTCCAGGCCCGATTTTTGATACTCGAATTTTAATGTATTTATTATAATTATTAATCAATCTAGTTTGATAAAATAAACTAATACAAGCCTAGGCTTACTTTTTGAATAATTTTTTAAAAAAAAATTAGATAAAAATTTCTTGTATCAAATTTGACTTATTGGCCATACAATATTAAAGGCAACAGTCCGTTCACAAAAAGTTATGTGATTGACTCGCTTGGAATTTATTTCAATTGTTATTTTGATAAATTGTTTGTTGCCCCAATTCTTGATTTATATACTATAATATTGGACCCTAGAGACATGGATTGGTATGCGAATAGAATTGATCTAGACGGTACTAGGTAATGGATAAATTAAAATTTTTTATGATGTTAGAGATTGTCTGCAAGCGAATTTTTGATATGTAAATTGAGATGAGTGCTAAAGGAGGTGCAGTCTCCAAACTGGCCGGTAGTCTAGTGATGATTTGAATTTGACAAACTGGTGGGAGTCTAGTGGTGATTATGAAGTGGTGATCAAGATAGGCGAACCATAGTTATGATCCACGCATGATAAGCTTTCCTTTTATTTGTAGTTATTGGGATGCACACTTGGTATATAACTTAGGTGTATCTGCGACAGTAAAATGAAGTGATCTCATGGGACCGGCCATGGCTAGCAGTTGGGGAAGAAGGATCTAGCGATTGAGATCGTAGGTCACACGTCAGGCTAATGGATAGTAATAAATCGGTTTATGCCTGCTATTTATGTTTACTCTTTCGCATCAATATTATATTGTTTATTTGCTAGCTGTAAAGTAAGAGGGATAGTTGGGTTGGATTATTCTGCTGGGTGGTTTATCACTCACGGATACATCTGAATCCTGGTAAATCGGTTGCTTCGGCGATCAATTTGGCAGATAGTGTAGGATTCAATGGTGGAATATCCGACACAAAAAGGGATATCAGGGGCAAAGATCAAGTATGCTTGGAACATATATCAAAACTAGAATCGCTCTGGAGTTATTTCAATAAAGAATTTTTATTTAACACCTCCGAGATTCCTAGGAAAATTGGAGCGTTATATTACCTGAACCCAATCTAATGACTTTTTTTTTTCACGGAAGAAGCAAATTCATTAATCAAGCCATACGGCATCTACAGATAATTCCGAATACAGAGCAGAACATACGGCAAGTACAGATTTCCACCCAAATACAGAGACACATGACAAGAAAAGACTAAGAGACGAAACTAATGTCTAGCGCCTATGCAAGAGCCAAAACGCTCATTTCTTCACACCGTCAACATGGCCGGCTAACGTGGAGCTAGTACCCAGGCATCGCCGTCTCGGGATAGCGAAGCTCCGAATCAAAGATAACAATAAACCTGTGGAAATCAGTCACCCGATCTGGAAAAACCAGATCAGAACAAAACCACCCGGGAAGACCCACCGGGACAAAAACCAGACCAACATCCGGACAGAAACCGGCCTCAATATCCGAACATAACCGGACAAACAAAAACGAAACACAAAATCAAAACCCTAACCTGCCGAAACACTCAAAACAGCCACCGCAGCACTGCTGCCACAACCACCACACCAACCACAGGAATCACGACAGCCCCTACTACCGCCATGCCCAATCCCAACATACCATATCCACTCACAGCATCGCCACCAACAACCCAGCAAAATCGCACCATCACACCACCTGAAACGGCCAAGCGCCGCTAGGCAAGAGACCGGCTATCTCCAACAAGGTAGAACAGCGGTCCACAACGGGATCCAGAAAGCCGGCGGAACGGAATACACCCAGCAGAGTATCCCGACGGGGTCTTACTGGAGGGGGTGGAAATGAGGAAGACGGAGAGAAGGGGAAGGAGGGGGGGAACAACAGCCCACGGAAGAGAGGAGTGCCGACGAGGAAAAGGGAGAAGAAAAATGAAGACAAAGAGAGACGCCCGGGGGAGGAGGCGGCGCCTCCTCCCAAGCAAACAACGGCGGCTAGGGTTTCTCTGGAAAAAGATTAAAGAGAGAAAGAAGAGAGAAGGGAGAAGACCGTTTTTGGAAAACTTCATTAGACCAAAAGATTGAAAAAAAAACCCAATCTAATGACATGAGGTCCAAATTTTTATGAATTAACACTTTCCTGGAAGGAGTCGTTTCAACTATGGAATAGCGTAATGTCCTTCAATTTCCTAGTGGTTTAGCATCAATCAATTCAACCTCGCATGCAGTCGTTTCAATTATGGAATAGCGTAACGTCCTTCTCCTCAATTTTTCCTAGCGGTTGAGCATCAATCGATTCAGCCTCGCATGCTTCCCAGTGATCTCGCATTATGAAAACAGTACTCCATCTATCTCATTTAGTTTGATCTCGTGTCATTCATTATTTCCGAATAATTTATTAAATATGTTTTGCACCGTTTCAAAGATTTTTGTGATTACTTCTGAATGGGAAAATTTTGGAGAATTATCTTTGAAAGCGTCTTATTTTTGTAGGTCAAAATAACATGACTTTTCGTAGGAAGCCAAAAAAAAAAAGAGGAGAGAAAATTAGGCTGAGGGAGTTGGGGTAAAGGTTTGCTCACATTTCAATATAAGAGACATAATTCACTTATATAGCATCGGGATTTCTCCATGACTTGATTCCCTGATTGAGAAGTTCGCCCTGATTGAGAAGTTCGCCCAGAAGGCACAACTTTCTTCCGTACATATTAAAGAGGATTGCTTTTGCACATATTTCACTATCCCATTTTTTCCGATCACACAGAATATTCGAATCAATTTATTCTAACCTCGACTAATTCTTGACGACCGATCCCAAATAGTAGGAGTACTATACTACTTCTATGACATATGTGAGCAAGACTGAAACAATTGGCACAGATTAGCATTCACATGTGTTGTCGATCATGTGTTGCCAAGATAATCGTCCGGATCGGCCTCTCTATACCATGACCACTACATCCTGAAAAGAAAATTACCACAGCAGAAAAGAGAAACAAGTAAACACCGCATTGATAACCAGAAGACAATACTCTAATTGAAGTTCCTCGTCTAGTCTAGACTACCACCAAAAACTACACAAAAAAAGGTACTCCAACACAAAAATGAAAATCAGTCTACACAATTATTCATCACTATCAAGTCCTCACTACAAGAACTTCATCCTTCTTGCTTGCGCTCCTCCAATTGGGATGCTGCCTGAAAATCCATCTCCAACCTCTGTACCCTCTCTTGTCCTTCTTCATTCCGGTCTCGTTCACCGTAATCCGGCACGATCCCCCTCTCCTGAAAATCCCTCGCTTTTCATGTTTTCCCAGAAAATCCCCACCTCCTAACCCACCGAAATCCTCAACCGAAACCGGGAAATTCAAATCGCCACCCTTCAAAACAGAGTACTCTGCTTTCCTCGACTCTGTTTCTAGATCGAGTTTCAGGTCAATAAACCCAGCCTCACCAAGCTCGCCAAACTCGCTTTCCTTGACCGGAAACACGCTCCTCTTAGTCCCACTCAAACCGAAATCACCGTCTCTCAATCCGCTCTTTCTCGGCTCGGTTTCGCTGAATCCGCTCGGCCTCTGGGAATCCAACCCCGAAGAATTCCCATTAAAATCACTGACTTTAGCACTAGAAAATGCAAATTCGCTGCCGCTTTCCTCGCGAAAACTACCGCCCCTGAAGCTACACAAGGACCGAGACCTCGAGACACCGACGTAGTCGAAAACCCACGTCTCGTTCCCATCCCCAACGCTCCTCCTCTCACTACAACCACCCTTCTCTCTCTTCTTCCTCCCGAACAGCCTCACAATCCTCCATATCCTGCCCCTCCTCTTGACAAGAAAACCCTCCTCGGATTTCGCGGGTTTCGAACGGGATTCGTTCCTGTCGTTCTCTATCAGGAACGAGATCCTCCCGACGCCGCCGATGTCGGTGGCGGAGGAATTCCGGTTGGAGGAGATATCGGAGCAAGAACAGGAAGAGAGGCGTTGCTCGCCGCAGTCGGAGCAGACCAGCTCGATCAGTCTTTCCTTGAGGCAGTAAGCGCAGATTCCGACGGAGGAAGAAGGGTGTTTCTTGCAGGGGATTAGGTCCGTGGCAGAGTAGTTGTAATCCAGAGGGTTGAGCTTGGTTTCTACCTCTTTTCCTCTCTGTTTCATGGCTTCTTCTCTGGCTTTTCGATGAGTTGTACTATGGGTTTGGGAGACAAAGGAGAAAAGTGGAGAGGAAAACTTTTTGGGAGAAAAAGTGGCCGGGACGTGGGTTTTTGGAGAGGTGAATAGAACTATTTAAGATGGAGTAGAAGAGGGTAGAAGGGAGCATGCGTTTTGTTTGTTGATGAGGACATCAAATCAGAGGTAGTGTTCAATTGATAGCCCTCTGTAGTTTTGTAGGTGGCATAGGTGAAGGTTATATTAGTCAGTGTCAACAGGAATGGGGGGTGGACGAGTGGTATTTAATCTGCCCTTTCTTAGAAGAGAAATTTTTTTTTACGAGGCTTCGTAAAAAAAATTTACGGGGTGAATCACGCGTATTTAAAGTATTTTGAACGGTTCAAATTTTACAAAAAAAAAAATCTGAAAAGAATAAGTTCATTGCCGAAATGGACCGGTGATATTTGCCACCTTGTGAATCAGTATTCCTCTTGTTACAATGAACGGCCTTCCCACAAGTTTGTTTAATGGAATCAAAAATTCTATAAACTCCGAAAATGTCCCGCCCAAAAAAAAAAAAAAAAATTAATGATTACTCCCTCCGTCCCTTTATTACAATTCAGTATTCTATTTTGGGCTGTCCATTTTGTAAAGTTAGTGGGTAAAATTTGGTGAATTGTCTATTTTGTCCCTAAAAGTAGATTCCATTTTGAAAAGTTAGTGAGTAAAAGTGTAATGATGATGGGTAAGTAGAGAAAGTGGAGGAAAAAATTGATGTGAAACGTATAATGATGATGTCATTTTAATAAGTTGGAGTTACGAAGCAGGACATTTAAAAAGGAACAGAGTGAGTAACATTTATTTTGGTGTGCGAGATTCAACCATCCAAATGAATATGAACTACTGATTTCTCTTTCGATGACATCTCTAGCATTGCTCTAATGAGAATGCTAAACGAGCTCAGTGTGCTTTTGCTAAGGTTGAAAAAGTATGTTAAAATGTGTGAAAATTTTGTAATAGTGGGAACGTGTATAAAGAAATGTATTTGGGTAATTGTTTTTTTGTCGTTTTGTTTAGCTTAATAAGAGTTCAGTGGGCGTCCGATACCAGAACCCTTGTTTAATCGCCAAACAAACCATGTGAAGTTTAGAAGCAAAACAAAAAGAAAAATTTTAAAATCAGCACAATGAGCTAACAATAGTAAGTATGTGAATGTGTATTAAAAGATGTATAAAGTACACAGAAATATATATTTTTCTTATCTTCTACTGTGTTTATCGTGGTTGACAATAGCAAGATCGTTGAATATATGAGTAGGCGTTATGTATTTTTCAAGATCTCCAAATGGATGGATATACATGGTCCATGTTATTTAGGTCATTTACATGTCTTTTCAGAATTTATTTTCCCGATTATTAAACATCGTCTATTTTATAGAATTGGTTGGTATGAATAAACCCGTTATTGCAACACATATCTTGAGGTA
The DNA here is from genome assembly GCA_025413875.1 of Rhododendron molle. Classification (NCBI taxonomy): domain Eukaryota; kingdom Viridiplantae; phylum Streptophyta; class Magnoliopsida; order Ericales; family Ericaceae; genus Rhododendron; species Rhododendron molle. The sequence continues at coordinate 33,603,515 of CM046396.1, forward strand.
AATGAGTTTTAATTATATCAATTTTTTTTTTTCAAAATAAGTGCGTTCTAAATCCTTACTAATTGAAGTCCCATAAATGAGTTTTAAACATGATTAAATTCTGTCGACAAAATCTAAAAAGTAATTCTATTTTGTGATCATAAAAAGCAGCAAGTGATTTTGCTCATCGAAATAATTTCGGGAATGTTCTACATATGGCCACGACAACACGACCAGATCTCTCCCTCTCCAAAGAACATTTGTTTTTTTTATTTCTTTCATCACAACCAAAGTAGATTGTTTATGGCAAGATATTTTCACCCTCTCACAGAGAGAGAGAGAGCATTGGTACAGGTACACTACTCATAGTGGTAGACTTTTTAGAGAGAGAGAGAGAGAGAGAGAGAGAGAGAGATCGAGACGTAAATTATACGTTTTTATGTTGCTGCCAGGGAACAGTGTCATTACATTTACAAGGCAAGGGAAGAGTGATTGCAATGAAAACACACAATCCTAGAGGCTTGATCTTCGGCCGTTGTTGCGTAGAAAAAGGCAAATCTGAAACAGAGCAAATCAGCTCCCGTCCGGTTGGTCGTTGGGTTTATTTTCCACACAATTGATCAGTGTTTGATTGTTGGGGTCAAGCTACAAGAAATAACTTCTTATGAGTTTCTTCATCCCGGTGTGGACCACTTCGCTCTTACAAATCGGGAAAAATTTATTTCAAATGCCCGTAAACTGTCCGGACATCCTAACGGTCAATAAAAAAAAAAAAAAAGGAGAAAGCAAATTGAGTGAAGCAATGAAACACCAAAGTGATGAATCTCAATTTCAGGAACTGTGTACTCAAATCCACTGACCCCATTCGACAGTCGTTAACATGCAACGAGACGCATCACTGTACCCTACAACCAACCACAAATCCTACTCCATCTGTCGGGGCACATCCATCCATCAATCTTTCCATCTTTTCTAGGAGTAATTCCTCACTGGATTTAGTGCAAATTTACAGCGGCTCCTGCTGTTTTAGAAGCAGGGCGGAGCTATGTTGGGCTCGGGGCCAAGCTCTTCGATTGTTTGAGTTTTATATTTTTTATTTTGTATATATTTGATTTTAAATATTATTAATAATTATTTATGTATAACTACTTATAATCTCAATAATTTTGGTTTGATTTAATAAAAAATCGGTTGTTTTATATTTTTATTTCTCAATTCCTTTCATAAATACGTAAAAAAATAAGTACGTGATAGTTGATATAGTCTAAAGAATCATTTTAATGTACAAATGTAATGAACTGAAAAACTAAAACCTTATGATATAATACGTATATGTTCCGATAAAAAATATATATCTACTAAGCCGGCTCCTCGGATTTAAAATCCTGCGAGAGCTTCCTGAGGCCTGAAGGCTTTGAGCAAAGTTTTTAAATATAGAACTATAAATAAGTGAAGAGAAAACTCATTAAAAACCGTGCAGAAAATCAGGGTGATTCTTAAAATCTCAGTGAACAAAGAGGAACGGTCTTACATGATTTTGTTAGAGATGAAAAGAACAATTTCTCATCTTTGATGACATCTTAGTAATTATCCACGTCTATAGGGGACACCATGAAGCGATACCTCAAATTTTTTTTTATCATACGTTCGAGTGGGCTTCATACATTTGGTTGACACCCTTCAAATGTGTAGTGGAGGAAGAGTTTATGACATTCGGCCCGTGGCGTGTCCCAGAGGCATTGGATAAATCTCTCCTTACTGTTTGCAATTGGAAAGGCCAGGTAGGATTATGGCTGCAAACGAGTTGGAAGGGATTGGAGCACCAAAGGGTGCCTGGGCCCTTGTACAACTCTAAATATAAGCATATATTACACTAGTTTTTCAAATTAATTTTAGAAAATTCTATTGAATTAGCCCATACAAGCCCCTTGGTGGAAATGTATTAAATCTCCTATATGTGTGCTGAAAAATATTCTTAAACGTATAAAGTTATCTCCTATATGTGTCCGCCACTAATTATGAGCAACTTAATTTGAACAAATTTTTTGACTCGTTTAATAATGAGTCGAACTACGACTTACTTGAACTCGACTTGTATAAATCGACTCAGCTTGTTTCTAAAACTAGCTAGTTTAATACTCGTGTTGGAGTTCTCAAATGCTAGTTGAGCTCATGCTCGAATATAAAGGCTTGATTCGAGCTTTGAATACCTTAATATTCGACTCGACTAATCAAATCGGCACTTGAAGAGTTCTCTCATGTGATTACGAAACCTAAAAATTAAACGGAGTTCCGTATTCTACGACCACAAATTCATTAAAAAAAGATAAAACACGAATTCTCAGAATTACATTTATTTGTAGGTCCCTCATACGCTGAATATGTAGTGTATGCGGATCCCCATAATAATGCGAGTGTGTTTTTGTAATTATTTGTAGTTGTAGAATAATTACATACTTTATGTACTAATAAAACAGCATGCAACAATCCTTAATTCTACAACCACACAATCCTTAATCCTACAACCACACAGACTTGCACATATGCTTCGCACACACTGATCACATTCATGTCGGATTCCACACACACTAGTAGTGCAGTATGTGCAACACCTTCACATGAATATATGTGTGTGTACAAAGGATTCCGATTTTGATTTTTGTTTTTTGTTTTGATCCGCAGTCCGATTTTGTTTACACACCCAAATACACACCATCTCACAAAATATATGGATCCCACACATACTGCACACCCTTGTGTTTTGTGAAAGGATGTGTATTTGGGTGTGGTTATTGAATTTTTGCAAATGTTTTTTCCCCGGTGCCTGCATCGTACTGTCTTGCCTTTTTCTTGTGTTTTTTTCGTGATGTTTAAAGTAATGGAAGAAACTCATCATTCCTGAGCATCAGACTTTTAAAAAATACACTTGCAGGGGTGTGGCAATAACAAAAAAGGGTGTGACAAAATCACTAGCCTCCCAGAGTTACATTTATTTGTAGGTCCCTCCCACATTGAATGTGTGGTGTATGCGGGTCCCCTTAAGAATGCGCGTGTGTTTTTGTAATTCTTTGTGGTTGTAGAATAATTGCATACTTTAGGTACTAATAAAACAGCATGCAACAATCCTTAATTCTACAACCACACAGACTTGTACATATGCTTCGCACGCACTGATCACATTCATATCGGATTCCATACACACTAGTAGTGTAATATGTGCAACACCTTCACAAAATACAAGGGTCTCACACATATTGTACACCATTGTATTTTGCGAGAGAATGTGTAATTTTGGGTGTAGTTATAGAATTTTTGCAAATGCTTTTTCTCTGGCGCCTGCATCGTACTGTCCTTGCCTTTTCTTGTGTTTTTTCGTGATGTTTAAAGTAATGAAAGAAACTCATCACTCCTGAGCATCAGACTTAAGTCCGTTCCCGAATTTAAAATAAGTATTTATTTTTTAAAAAAGTAATTTTAAATTAAAAAATAATGTGTTTATGTAAATAATTTTTTTAGCAATATGAATCTTGTTTGAGAGATGTCATTGAGATCTTTTGAACGGACCAAAAAAAAAGTTGAAAAATTAATTTTCATTTACATTATTTTTGAGTTTAAAAATGTAAAATAAGTACTTATTTTTAAAAAAGTGTTCTGAAACAGGGTCTTAAAAAAACACCAATTTTAATTTGTCCACGCGCGTCTCTGCATTCTACTATCACATGGAGGATTCATCAATTGGAGCTTTTAGCTAGTTATCTTTTAAAAATGTCGGGTTCCACTCCAGAACGGGAGCACGTTGTCCCATTGACATTTGTTTCGGAAAGGGACCAACATAATTCGGACACGACACCAGTTTGGATGAGTGGTGGGTCCCGTTAGTTGACGGGTTTGCTCTTCACACAATTGGTTGGACGATTCAACTTTTTGAGGTCGGGCCGCAAGAGAGTGCAATTTATTACTATGAATTTCATAGTTTCGACGTGGATGGCCAGTCTTTGACTGGACCGAAAATGAGATTAGTCGCATGTCTGTTCTAGAGGAAAGGCGAGAAAGGATTGCGCCTTGGTCCCCCCAAATTTTCTTTCATATTAGCGCTCTCATATTTTTTAGGGTCTTATATTCGGTATAATAAGTAAGCTCATTCAGGAATAAACTCAAGCTAAAAAAGAAGAGGGTGGGCGCAAAATTAACTAATAAATTTTTTTTTGAAAAGAGACAAAACCAAAAAACTTGGACTCACAACTTGTTGGTTAGTGAAAGGTGCGCATAAGTTAGACCGTTTTGAATTTTTTTTTTTTTTTTTTTGAAATGATGTCTAATGCTCAACAGTTCACAAGTTTCTTATCTTACGAGTAAAGCAACAAAGCCCTTGGCGTGCCGTAGTGAAACTCTGATTCTACTTGTCTGTTTCATTTGACTATTTCCCCATAAAATGAAAGAAGCAATTAACTAACAAGATAAAGTTTTCGTTTAGATTTTGGCTTATCTGTATACACTAGTTAATTTGCGTGCGTGAACGGATTAGGCGCCAACACGAGCGTGAAAACGTCTTCCTTTTCCTAGGATTGTCGATCGAAAGCGCGAGTGCGTTGCGAGAATTGAGAGCGAGAACAGTAGCATTTTCTGAGGATTGTTGATTAAGGTTTATAAAAGTAATCTTGCTTTTCGGTGAGTGGGTATTTTAAACCACCGTGCTAGCTACCTCCATGCATTTAGCTCTAGCAGGACCGTTGTTTTGGAAATGATGGCCAGGGAGGCACGCGCCGCACACGCCCGATCCCAATGCATCATTGGCACTCACAATTGTAAACCACAATAGATTATTAATGTTTTGCTTAATGGTTTTGAAATTGGTGGGTTAATCATTGTGTTTCTTCACTCCATCTCTCGGGTTTGTGATTACTAAGACAAATTAACTCACATTCACTTGGTAAACAACAAAACATTAGTGTTTTATTGATTGCCTTGCTTTAATTAATTAATCATTCACCGCAGACTCAGCCTACCAAATGTTGGTTTGTGCTGGTGCTTTGTCTCCCTCTCGAGGGTTTAAAAAAACACTTCAGGAGCAGCAAACGTAATATTTTACCGGTAGAATTTGACATTTATTTTCAATCTATTAAACATAATAAAGTTAACTGAATATTCAAACTTTTCGCAAAGTTAAAAATGCGACTTAATTTGCGAAGAAACGAACTGTTGACCTCAACAGAGGAGATCGATATATAGTCGAATGTCATTTTGAGCTTTCGGGATCCGTCATGTTTATGTTGTGTCCAAAGAAGATAACTGAGGCAATTGCCCCTCCTCTGCTGGTTGTGACCGATGGGAAAAGAAAAAATGAGTACTATTTCAGCCAATTTTATCAGCATCAGAAGTTCGGAACCCCATTTTCTAACTTTGTTAACTAAGAAAGAAGAGAAAAAAAAAAGGTAAATGATATTGGCACTCCAAAAATTAATATAGGTACTCCAAAAAACAAAGGAAAATGACTTTGGAATTATATTGATTTTGGAGTGCTTGTATCAATTTTTAGAGTGCCAATATCATTTTTCAAAAAAAAAAAAAAAAAAAAGATATGCCAACAGATACATGAAGTTTGCACTTCAACGTACGGCTCCCGAAGTAATTATCTTTTTGTCAATTTTGGTTCGGGAATTTGACTTACTTCTCTCTGTTTTTATTTCCTCCGGGGCTGTGAAGATCAGAATACTTATATGGGCTTTGATATTTCATATGGCCCGGGCATTGGATATCCTCTTGGTCTGGGCTTCATCAAAAATAAAAGGCTGTAGCAGAAGCGCGGGCTTGTCAGAACTTGTCGACATCTAACGTGTGAATAGGCAAAAACGTCTCGATCTAACTTCGTATGTAATGTTATTGCGTGTGACCCAAAAGGTAAAGCCACAATGTGGTTTGTGTTTGCCTCAAGCGAGAACTTCATAATTTCCCAACCTTGTGGAAAGAACGAAAGAAACTAGAAACACACCATTAAATCACATTGATCAAGTTAAATGATTACAAGGAAATTGAAATTCGAACTAGGCAAGGCTAGGTGTTAGCACCTTGATTTTCAAGGCTTGCTAAGCTTGGCTAGCGGTGGCACCTTGCACCCTAGCCAACCAATAGAAACGAAGGCATGAGACAGGCATGTCTTTACAAGGTGACCCGACGGTTTCGGTTGGTGTCGGCACTGGTCCATTAGACAAGTGGCAGTCTTGATGCACGTGATGGTCCGATGATCGAGGCATGGAAGCTAAACGGGAAGCAGACTTGTGGGACAATGCAATCGAGAAAAACGGGAGAGTATTGGGAGCTGGGGTTGTATCACGAAATTGGCCAGGCAACCTTGAGTTGGCTGGGGCAAAACGGGGGCAGACTTAAGTTGGCTCAGGCAAAACGGTTATTGACTGTTGAACAGCATTCTGCACATATTGCTGGGAGCATGGGACAGGTGTCTAAAGCAGAAATGGGCTGCACATGTTGCTGGGAGCATGGGACAGGTGTCCAAAGCAGAAACGGGCAGTTATCGACAGTTACAGCTAGGCAGTTTCAGGTTTCAATGTGCTGGCAGATTCTGGCAAAGCCAGCATAGCCCTAGGTCAGTTGGGGGTGTCAACTGCAAGATCATGGGCTTGCCCATGATCTCATGTACTTAGTAGCCACGTTTTTATTGATTGTAAGCCTATATAGGCAAGGCATTTTCGTAGCCTAAGGCAGAATGGTGTTCTGTCTAGGCTCTTGAGTGTTTCCTTTGTATTGTTGGTGCAATTAAAGGTTGAGACGATTCCCGTAACTCTTGTGTGTGTTTCTAGACGTTCAAGCTTGTCGGGTGTGTGCTGAGACCAAGTTGCTGGGGCAAACTTGGCGCCATCACGAGTAGATCTGTAGGCGAAAAACAGCCTCGTGACACTACGCTAGATAGACATAAACTCAACGGATTGAGTGAAATGGAAAATAAAATGAAGGTACTTCTCAGAAAAGTAGAATTGGATAAATAAGTGCTAGACAAAGTCTTCGGCTTGGGAGATTTAGCCACAAATTTCTCATAGTTACATTTTTTGAACTCAAGGATAAGCACATTTTGCAATCAAACATAAGAATAAATGTGTTCTAAGTGCCTAAAACCTTAGGGTACCTTATTTATGAAAGTGCCTAAATCACTAAAACCCTATAATAGAAAAATGCATCGTAAAATCCTATAAAAAGTGCCTGAACATATTTTAGCCTTATGGCTAAAAAACTCAAAAAGTTAAAAAAAAAAATCTCCATTGAAAAATTATTTTGTTAGCGTTCTTCCGCTAAATGAAAACTATTTTACCGTCGTTATGACTAATTTTCCCATCTAACTAACAAAGGCCTTTCTCCTTTTCCAAGACGTTTCCCGACTCTTAACTTGTACGACCAGGAACAAGAACACAATACTTGGCTTGGAACAAAACTGATGTTTCGAACAGAAGAATACTCGGGTTTCGAGGTTAGTCCTATAAGATACAGTAACATTAACAGCTTTTAATTTGCCTGGAAAAAATCTGGAAATTTTGTTTCACACAATACATATATATATATATATATATATATAAGTATTCTGTTAGTCCTAAGCCCTGTCATTGCAAGGACCCAAAAAAAAAAAAAAAAAGAGGGCGAAAAAGACACGTATCAAAGAGTACAAAAAAAAAAAAAAAAACCAATCTACGGCACAACTAGTTTTACAGTTTTCAGGACTAGGATAATGTAGTGAAATAATGAAAACGAAAACAAATTCATCCATGTTTAATCCCTTCTAGGAGTCTTCGGTTTACGACTCACACTGGCTCTCCTTGCCACATCCCATGCCTTGTGTGGGGCAAAGACACCCGCATTTGACGCGAAGAAAGACTCGTACCCAGGTGAATCAAAAGCAAAACCAGTGTGCTTGGACGTCGACTCTCGGGGAATCTGTGCCACGGCAAAGCTTCTTTCCTCCTCAGGCGTCAATAGCTGAATAATTTGAGGCCGCGGCCGATCAGGTTCATGCCTGTGTATTTCCTGAATAATTTGATAATCATACGGGAAGAACCATCTCTGAAACCTGAAACCAAATGACAATTAGATGAACATTGATAAAGACCAAAATGTTATAGGTTCCAGAAAAAAAATAAAAAAGTGAACAAATAAATGCGAGTGCAATTTTCGGCGTGCCGTCAACTTTTCCACTCCAAAATAAAGGCGCCATATTCAGACTAGAACATTTTGTTTGCCATCTGTTGTGTCCATAAGACCAGTTCCCGTTATGTATCGGCTATTCACGAACCAGTTCAAGGCCGAGACTTGGCCCTTATGTCTGATTTAGGCACCTTAAAAGTCTGTTTTGGTAAAAATTGATTTTTAAAAAGTTGAGTGTTCTGGCTCTGTTTGGAACCTAGGGAAAGGAAAAAGGAAAGGAAAAGAAAAGGGAAGGAAAATAAGAGAAAAATAAGAGGAAAAATTTACTATTCACTACCCTGGGAATCTTTATTTTCTTCTCTCTTTCTCTTCTAATCAAACAATAAGAGGGAAAATTCTTTAATTTTCCTTTCCTTTCCTTTCTTTTCCCTGGGTTCCAAACAGAGCCTCATCATCGCGTGGCAACAATGTATTGCTTCAAACAAAGATGAAATAAAGCCTCCCGCTCTTACCCTTTATATAAAAAATCACCAAGCAGCGCAACAATGGGAACAAGAAGAAATGTGACATAGAAATAGGCCGTGCTGATCGATACATATACCACAGAATAGATGCCCTGCAATGAGGTAAAAAATTGAGAAAGTTACATAGAAGACTAACAACCCCTTTGGATGGTGAGATAAGAAAGACGAGCTGTTTCTCACAAAATCTCACCATTTTTGGTGAGATTGGGTGAGAAAGGGGAGAAGCCAATCAAAACATTTTTTATTTCTTTACTTTTCTCTCTAATTCTCACTAAAATAGTCAATCCAAATGAGTGATTTGGCTAAAAACCAAAATCTTTTCTTTTCTTTTCTCTTGAAATCACTCCATCCAAAGGGGCTGTAAGGTTGGTCTATGGATTAAGGTTTTGGTGGAGGAAAAATAAAAATAGGGGCAGAAGTTGAATAGTTAGTGGATCTGACGGTTCATATTCAATCTTTTCTCCATTCCTTATCTTCTCCCACCACAAATCCCTCCCCAAATCCTTGACCCAAATCTAGGTTAACTCAAAATCATCTTGAAATAACAAGAGGAAGAAAGACTCACCGTGGTGGTGTAAACACCTGAATATACAACGATAAATGTAAGCCAAGCTAGCATACTTCCTCCAACACTAAAATGATGCCACCGGGTAATCGTGTCGCACATAAGAAGAAGGCGCAAGTTAACAATTACCACGATACAGTTGAATGCCATCGTGCTAATATCCCATAGACCAAACATCTTGCCAGATGAATGGACACTGTTAGAGCTGGAAGTGACCACAAAATAGAACACAATTAGTGATTGGTAAAGTGAAGACACAGCCAGGACCATCAGAACCTTCCAGTTGAAGTAGGTATTTCTCATTCCCTCCTTGTACAACTCAGGGTACTTTCTGGAAAGAGATGCATTGACATCCTGCCAAAAGAGCAGATTTTACATTAAGGTGGTTGCAGAAACATGCAACAAGTCACAAAATCAAACGGAATTAGACTATATGAAGACTTAAGTGAATCAATGCAAGTAATGCCAGTAGAGAACACTGCCATACACACAATGAAAATTGACCTATGCAGAACAAATACAGTACCTTCTCAAACACGCCAACCATAATCACTGGCAGGGATGTAAAAATCACATTATATAGAGTCTGAAACCAATCGTCATAGAACCGCTGACCAGAAAACCCAGTTTGGAAGGTGTACCAAAACTGTGTCAAAGAAAATATAAGATTCTTGTAGAAGAAGAAAGTAACAACCTGCAATAGTAATTCGCAACTATTAAAACAGGAAAAAGCCAAAGAGAGAAACTAAAAGAAATTAGACATGGACAAAAATAGTTCCTTGCTTATTCTGTGATATGACCACCGCCCATGCACAAGTAGTAAATCTGTAAGAAAGCGGAATTGAGAAATTGCAAAATCGCTGGCCATCACTGCTTGCGTGCCTTCCAGACCACTGATTCCAACCCCGATATGAGCGGCTTGAATCATACTAACATCATTGACACCGTCACCAATACTTAATGTTATTCCTCGCACACCTTTCTTGACCAGGCTTGTCACCTGCAAAGAGTATAAAGTGTTTCGGGTTTCACCCTGAAATATGTAACTCAAGATTGTCTTCCAACCAACAAATCCACTTGCAGTTCATAATAATTTGAAGACTTGAGAAGCAAAAAAGAGCATAATCAGACGACTATGCCATTGTCTAGCCAGAGCAACATTTGGCAACACAAGAAAGTGAGATGACGGTTTAACATCATTTCTAAAAGGTCTAAAGCCAAAAGCAAGGTACTTTATTTTTTTATTTGGAGAACCGAAAAGCAAGGTACTTTAAACCAATCTAAAGTCGACTTCTGTGAGAGCATCTCCAACCCAATCCTGTATTTGAGAGAATAGAATTAATATCCAAAAAGTAAGTTTAACGATTCCACTATTTACACCAACTCCAACCAATACATCTCTATTTTCATCTTTCAAAATCTCCCTCCAAAATTCACCTCTAAAGAGTTAAAGTTATCAATTCAACATTCTTCCTCGCGTGCAACATCATATTAAGGGTGCAAATATTCGTAGATAGAGCAAATAGAACACAAAGAGAAGTAACAAGATGCATACGGGGACAGTTTCAAACGAAGAGACTTGAACCCAAAGCCTCTCTCAATTTGAGCTCATGTTAACTAACCAATTGTCTCAAAGCTTGAACTGTTAGGAAATGGGCCAATAATGCATATCAGGTTATTCAACAAAAAGTTTCCTTCAATTACTTCCACTGTCATTTTTTTTCCCAAACCATTTTTTCAAATTCTTATAATGGATTTAATAATAGGTTGATTTTGACGATACCATCGTTATCTTTCCAATGACACCACTTTATAAAAGTAGTGGATGTCCACATTATGAGTTACAGAGTTTCGGCCAAATACAACATATTGTATGACCTATGAAGGGCATGCTCGATAAATATATTTGGAATCAAAAACTGATTTGGAGAAAAATGGAATTCAGAAAATTTTACTAGTGAAATAGAGGACATTCTCTATAATGATCACACACTCTCTAATTGGAGTATCAAATTATATTTTCTCAAATAGAGGAGCAAAGGGAATATTGGTTGGGGCAAGGTTTTCCTCCAAAATTGAGAATGGAGGGTGGGTTGGAGATGCTCTAATCCCAAAATAGCAAATAGTGTCAGGCTCCAGTCCGATCCATTTGTTGACAGTCCTCAACAGCCGGTTACTTTTTCAAAAACATTCTGATCACTGAAAAGCCCTTTCCAGAAAACTTTTAAGACACTGATCTGTGATGGATTTTAAATCAGCAGAAAATGTTCCCACCTTCGTTTCCAAATGCTTTTTCTTTTAATGGTAAATGATCATTTTATTGACAGAAAGATAACAAATACCAATGACGGCAATCCCTCCTTGAGCAAAATAAGCAAACTAAACCAAAGAGGATGAATCTAGAGAGGAATTTCTGTTACCACAATCTACGAATGAGAGAACTAGTAATATTAGAGGTAGAAGACCTGTAGAAGTGAATTTGAGAAGCCACTCTTTATTCCTAATCTGCTCAGGAATATGAAACTATGCCCAGGATACTTTTACGAAGCCTTTCAAGCTTAGTTAGACCAGGGGACAAAACTAATGCCAATTCAGTAAGATTTAACATGGTTCTAAAACTAAACCAATTGATGTGGTATATTAGATAAAAACTGGTAGGGCTTTAACTGTCCAAATTCTTCAAAAGAAATAAAGAGTTCTTAAAAAATGAAGAAGCCCAAGCAGCAAAGGTTTCTGCTTTGCACTCTGCACCGATATGCTGAACACACTGTATACTTTCAAGTTCCATCACGGTACGAGAACAAATAAAGTTAAATAAGTACACATTTTTCCCAAGAAGAAAAAATACTTGGAAGTTGTATATATCAAGAGAGTCAAGACAAGGAACTCTTACTTGTGCTTTTTGTAAAGGAGAAACTCGGCAGCAAATGACTGAACAACAGTTCAAGGCCAAATTAAGAAGCATCACTCGTAAACTTGGGTCTAATGCATACATCAAACATTTCCCATCTATCACTAGTGCCAACTTTGGAGCAGGAGTATGCAGAAAGTGTTGTGCTTCCTCGTGGAACTTTGTTAGCTTATTTTTCACGGCATCTCTCATATAGTGCGCAATCTCCTCTTGGTCACCCTGGCCACAGAAGTTATTGCAATTTTAAGCCAATAAACATTATGAAACCTAAGTAATTTCTGGCACTGCCATGCAAAATCAAACAATATAGGCCCATCCCTTACTCTGCTTTCAACTTCTCTAATGTCATCAGTTTCTGAATTCATGATGAAATGTCTCATGTCATTATCAATCAACTTGCATGCTAAGGCAAAGAAAACAGAGAGATCACACAAGTAGTAACAGATAAAAACAAGGAAAGAAAATATGCTGCAAGGAACAGTAATGAAATGGGGCTGTTTTAGATGCTAACCATAAGCTATATTAATGGCTGTTTCCATCTTGTCCCCAGTCAGAGTCCAAATCTTGATTCCAGCTCTTGAAAGAGTCTCTATACAGCTTGGTACCCCTTCTTGAAGCCTGTCTTCTATAGCTGTGCACCCAATTAAAACAAGATTCTTCTCTATGAGTTCTGCAACCTGCATAAGTTGCATTGTGATTTGAGGTAGTAATATGTATTGATGACTACACCTTTTGTTCTCTAAATTATGGTAGTAACCAACAGCAGCAAACCAGATCATCCAATTTTGCACAAAAAATCAGTTATTCTTGGCAGGTGCAGTGAGAGAGGCTGGCATACATAGCCCCCATCATACTAAACTTCTGATGTTAGTGAATGACAACAAAATCCACTTCAACTTCAACATTTAGAAAGTTCAGGTAGCCAAACAATTTCCTTGTGACCGAAGTAGCAATAATATCCTCCAGTGAAAAGTTACTAGCTTGTCAACTTCAATGGGGTTTATTCCAAAAAGATAAAGTTTTGTGTGAGCACTACAACAATCAGAATCGTGAGGGCACCCTCACTTCAAAAGCTAGCTTTTAGAGTTTACCAAAGGCAGTGCAACACTTTAAAATCCTATTCCGACACACTTCAGATATCTGTTATCTGTGAAACTTCTTACTAGGAGTTCAAAACCATCTAACCACGTAAATCTTCGTCTGGTCAGCCTTAAATATATCAGTACGTGAACGAATCATATGGTCTGATTCCAAGGAGTGTAACTGCATCCTGTAACCCTGGAACTTGACAAAATCTATGATTTGATCCAAATGTCATACTCTTTAGAATCGAAAAACTGGTCTCAAATTCCATAACAGCCATGTTTTACCGTCGCGTCTTTCAAATTCACTTATCTTAACACCATATTAGCCACAAGAAGGTAAAGGTGTTATTAGATTGTTAACCACCAACTCATCTGAAAGCCTATGCTGTCAGAGAGAGGGTAACTTTATTATTTATATTCTCAATAGGTGTCAAGGTCAATCAGATATAGTTTATGCTCTCCCAAGTTCCTCAGCACCAATAACTTTACAGTACACTGAATACGATGTTAGGCCAAATCAAATTCAGGGTGATCCTATATTCCTTGTGCCTCCTCGTATCCAAAAAAGAAAAGAAAAGAATATACATCCATCTTTGAATAGGCAGCCTGGAAAGGCCACCCCAAAAATTGTCACTTGATTGCGTCAAAAGAAGATTGGATTGTCAGCGATACACATCCAAACAATGTCGAACTTCGACAGTTTCAAATTACATATCTACAACATTCACTGCCTTCCTCGTTGTTTTGGCTGGAACATGTTGCTCTTGATTCTGGACTGTGTTGCTGATGTTTTATCCTCGTTTTTCTTTAGCTTTCCAACACTTTGTTGGTGCTCTCATGGCATGTCATGATCCTTGGGGGTGAGGGTGGCTCCTTTTGCTTTCTCGATGTAGTACTCTTATCGAGGTTTTCCTCTTATATATATATATATATATATATATATATATATATATATTTGCCTATAAAAAAAAAAAAAAAAAAAAAACCATGAATCTCTCAACAAATGGGACTGATGAGGCGTTAGGACCGAGTATAGCTAATAGTAACCGAAGGCTAAAGAGTGAAGGAACCGACTCATAGCTATGCCCCCATGGGCTACAGCACACAAAGGCGGGAGGGAACAGAGCATACGAGGTAGTGACTGAAAGTCGTGCACTGATTTCTATTGTTCTTGTTGATTGTTGTTTTGAGTTGAGCTTCCATCCTGCCATTTCCTTCCTAAGTTAATGGAGTAAAGAGATGCCCAGCTCAAAAAATGCAAACCAAGAGAAAAAGGACCCAGAAAATGCAATGTTTTTGCCTTTGCTTTGAGGCTCCATACCTAAGACCTACCCAGTATGGAGCCGACGTCGAAGTTTATGGCGTGAGGGTTGAAGAGAAACACCACTTTCTCACCCTTGGTGACCCTAAGTGCAGTAAAGATCTTGCAACCGGAAGGCATTATAGCCATGTTTCACCAATGAATGCCTTCTTGTACTCTCCTGTACTTCTGTTCCTTGGATCCCTTCAGAATATTATCACTTCGGTTTATTGTCTACCAACGCCAACCCAACCCAACCCACTTGTTCCCCCAGTGAATTGGGGACGGCTTTAATTACAGCTATTACGGGGCTGGTTTTTACGGCCAAGCTCATGAATCTGGTGGCTCACAAAAGCTTCGCGTTTCTCGAAAAATGAATTTTGTGAAGTATTACTTTTCTCATGTGTCAAAACCATAGGAATCTAAGATAACTAAAACTACTTGCAGGGAAACAAACACACATGGAAATACCACTTTGTTCGATACAGTGAAAGCAAGGGCAATTCCTTGCATATAATTGAGACACTAAAAGTTGACTAAAGCACCGGTGTTAGAGCTTGTCCAGACCAAAACGAGCCTTGTGTCCCTATCAATTGTGTATAATTCCATGCATATAACTAAGTATATGTGACTCTGGCAGTCTCTCAACTCATTGCCTCTTTCTTTGTGCCTTTGAGTACTTTCGTTGTTTACCTCTCCAAGTGTGATTGGGGTTACACGTGCGGCGGAGTGTTAGAGATAGGTACACATTGGTTAATTGTCAGTTGTCACCATCAAAATCAGTACGAGTCTCGACAGCCTTGCCACTCACTATCAATTGGTTTTGTTAGATGCTCCACTAAACAGAAACTACAACTACCTCTGGCTGGTACTTAGTACTATAACCAACCTCACATACCCAACTCAAACCATTGAATAGAGTGTCAGACTCTCTCAACCAAGTCAACACAAGAAATTACTCTTAGGTCTTTCAAAATAAGGGGAGAAGAGATGTCATACTATTTTAAAATGAAGAAAAGGAATTTTCTCTGCATTTGTACAAGCCAATACCTGAGTATGAGATATAATGGACCTTAATGTGATTAAGATCTTTTATTGGAAGTGCAAGATTTAGCAAAATACTTGACTGGAAAACCATAACCCCAAACCATTTTGATTATACAGTCCGGCTAATTTGTTGAGAATGCCACCACCACATTCTAGACCGGTTATGTATAGAACTGTTTTAATTTGATTCGACATAGTACATACAGATTACAAATTTATTTTTGAATAGAATTTTTTTGGAAATTTAAACTTTCAATACGAACAACATCATTAATACATGAAACTCACAAGGCCACACCTTTGTATTACAACTTGCAGAAAATTAACAAAACTTCCATCAGTTATGTTGAATTCATCACCACCACAGTTGCTAGTTCATCAATCAGAGTCGGCTCCAGGATACTTGTTGTATATAAAGAAGTGAAAATTTCAGATGGGAAAGAAGATTCTATTGTGTATCAGCCTATATCACAAGGGCGCCCGACATTTATAACCCAGATACAGTTTACAATCATGTGATAGTAGTTACCTAGTGACAGATAATGATCCCATTACCAAATTAGATTAAACCAAATCAAAAGTTGCAACATTGGGATTTTGGAATAATTACCACCAACCATGCTCCATCAATAACCAAAAAAAAGGGAAATAAGAAAACCTTGGAATTTATGTTTTTCACATTATGATATCGACAATACAAAACCGATGAAAGCGATACAAGTAAAGATTCCAAAGATACCAACACTATTTGTTCAAAACCGAAAGATACCTCATCCAATTTCTTCTCACGGTCATGAAGAGAAGTTTTTGCCTGAATACATTTCTCATTCCAATTTGTATAAGCATCGAGACTTATATCTCTATAGGCCAGGCAAAGGGTACGCAATCCAGCAGCTCCAAATTGTTCCAAGTGATCCCTAGTGGTTTTTTTAATATCACTGGTTCCATCGGCTAATCTTTCAAAGATCACAGAATCAGCACCCTGCAAAAGATAAATCCTGTCCAAGTGAGATAGTTACAAACCATTTGCCACCTGCATAAAAACCACATCACACTATCACCTTACAGTATAACACAAGCCTTCCATCCGGATACCGACAAATAACTGACTGCCGCATTCTTGCACTGGATTCCCAACAACATTTACACTCACCATTAGTCATGCATGCAGTAACAAGTGATAAAACGAGGTAGAAGAATGCACCCACCTACTGTATTCAAGGACATTCAGGATTTCATAAGCAACATCATGATCCTTTCCCATCTCCTCAGCGTGTGATTCACGAACATAGATTAAAGTAGACGTACGCCTGGAAAACACATAGCATTAGGCTCAATTACCGAGGAAGCCCTTGAGTTATAGAAATACTCTTAATGAGACAAGGATAATGACAATTCATTACAATGTCATGGATCTCCAAAATTGATAACTACTCTACTTGCCTTCTACTTTTCTGGAAGTGAAAGCATCCAAAGTGTTCGCTGTTGGTGGTGAGAGTTTGATGACAATGAAAAAACGGAGAGATTACACACAATCACACTCACAATTTATTCAAAACAAAGTTACAAACCTTCACACTCTCACAATTTCTCACGGCTCACACACCTCTCGTGTTTCACTCTCTTACAACACAGCACACACTTTCTTTTATTATAAGTTATACCAATCAAACAAACAAGTTAAAGGACTTGCAACAAATTCACTGTGTTTCGAAACTTCCTGTTCTTACAATTACCATCATTCTTACAGTTACCATCGTACTTACCTGATAAGTTATCAAACAAATACTAGTACTGAAACAGAACTTGCAACGAAATATGAGATGGTAATAACTTCACGTAGAAACCTACATTCACGAGAATCAATGATGAATATTGCAATATACAATCTTGATTCCAATCCCAAGTCATTGTACAATGCGATCCGTTAGATAATATGAGACCCACATTGGTTGATGTATGGAATGTGTAATTACTTAATATAATGTTGAGACCTCTCCACCTTATATATAGCTTAAGCTTTTGGTTTGAATACAAAGTTTTCACATGGTATCAGAGCATGGCCTATTCCATCCCTCATTTTAAACATGTAGAATCCACGCACCATGATGACGGACCTAACAAAAAGGGTGCACAATGAATAAGGTTTTAGAAAATGGTTGTTACGTAATGTACGGCTTTTAGGGTGACCACTTCTTTTACAGTTGAAATAACGGTGGTACGGAGTACCACAGTTGTATCGGCCGATACACCCGTTCCGTTATTGCATATGGGTCCATAACAGCCATTACAGACCATTACACACCTTTACGGAGACACATTCCTCAAACAACTTCGCTCCTTTTTTGGTTCCCTTCTCAGACCCTCCAAGTTCTTGTACAGTGCATCCTTTGTATAATTGCAGTATGTATGTGTGATTGTGTACCCTGGACCGTCGTGCTATTGTTATGGTGCTTGCATCAATGTAGCAATGGATATAGTATTCTCTTGCTTATTGTATACATTATTTTGTCCTAGTATGAAGCCTAGTTTGTTAGATAGTGAGCTTACATCTCCAATGAAAATATTAGTATTCATTGTCTTAAAACGGGACATTTGATTCAACCTTAATTACAAAACTACTTCTAAAAGACAAATAGTGGTTACAATCTCTAAAAACATTCAACTTCATCATAAATATGGTTAGAACAGGTGTATCAATGAACTTTTTAACATTAGCTGGTGCTTGAAACAAATTCACGATGCAGTGTCCAATTACCATCTCACGGTGACCAGTATTCCCAATATCCGTTACTTATGACCGCTACCGTTACGCCGACGGATACCCCAATTTAAAAGTGGTTACAATCTCTACAAACATTCATCTTCATCATAAATATGGTTAGAACATGTGTATCAATGAACTTTTTAACATTTGCTAGTGCTTGAAACAAATTCACGATGCAGTGTCCGATTACCGTCTCACAGTGACCGGTATTCCCAATATCCGTACTTATGACCGCTACTGTTACGCCGACGGATACCACAATTTAAAACCATGACAATGATAGACCTAAAAAGAGGCTATATGTGACAGACCACGAAAGTGGATTCATGTGAGGGGAATGTTAGATGATACAAGTATCGCATCAGTTGTGTTGGATCTTAAGTTTCTACACTGTTTTTGAAAGTGTCTCATCCGACCAACTGGAATCCATTACCTATTTTCTTTCGAAAAAGAAAAATGCAATTCCATACAAGGTAATCCTAAAATAACCAGTACTCATACAGACTTATTGAACATTTGTGATGAGAATATTTGACAAGATCCATACCAAGTTCTTGCCTCTTGTTCCTTACTCTTTTTGTTTAGTTGTAATATACGTTGTGTTCAAGTTTTTTCTGTTTGTCGTAATGTTATCTCAGACTATGATCTTCTCTTGATTGGCAGCTTTTATTTTATTCTGTTTTTTTTTTTTTTCTTTTTACAGGATAAATCCAATTGGAAGCGAGAATTTGTCATGTTGGGAGGGAAAGCAAGGAGCGAGATTTCGTAATGTTATCTCAGACTATGATTCCGGCTTAGGGGATTGTTATGCCTTATCTATGTTACCCGGAACGCAGATCGTACCTGCACGAGAAACGGGAATGTGGCACGCAACATGCCTAACTTGTGGTACACTAGGGGCAGGCATCTATAGATAATGTATTCGAACTTACTCTTCTAAGAGCTAAACATCTAGTAAAACACAAGTATTTGTCTTATCAAATAATCCATGCAAAACACATTTCTAGGAGCACAATGACTCAATGTTTTACATTTTCTCCCGCCAAAATTCCATGCTATCTAGATTTTTACTTTAGTAAGTTGATTTTTTTTTTTTTGGGAAAACATAGGCAATTGCTTTGGATCATTAAATTTACCATATTGGAAAGGTAGTGTACCATGTTTCGGTACGTTAAAGAAATTCACTAGGGTGTGAGCATTACCTGATAAATAGCGCCCAATCCGTAGATTCTTAGGTATCATAAAATCATTGAAAGGATCAGAGTCTATTACAAAAAAGGGATTGATTTTCCACATGGGATTATATTCTCTCCTGCTCCAAAAATGTTTGGTTGAGCTATTATTTTCTATGTTTGCTTTATTTGTTACTTCCAAGTACATTTAGATTGCTGAGAGTACAGGGTTAACGCAAGGACGTGCTCGCACTTACAGTGTTGTTAGAACAGTTCTGCAAAATTTGCTCAAGAATTCTCTTCTTGCATCGTAACATACAAGGTTTGTTTCGACATCTTGACTTTAAAGAATCTAAAACATGAAAGTGCAGTAGATACACTGAGTCTTATATCTAGCTTAAAATCTTACCAACCATGATGACATTTGCATGTTCATGGAGTAACATGGTAACCCATAGCTTATTTGTGTATATTATTTTGTATGAGTAATACACTTACTCTACCTCAATGTTTGGTTTCATATTCAGGCTTCAACTTATGCAGGTGAAAACTAAGTGAACTGTCGTTAGAAGACACTGCTACATGTTTGCAGGTGAAAACTAGGTTAACAGGCTCATTAAATTTTGGAATGAACTCCTTAACCAATTAGCTTTAACAACTCCTCCACATAAAACCACAGAACTTTCCATTCTGTTCATTTGGAGCAATCTGCAGAAAATAGAAAGCCCACTTGGAAAAAGGATATTCCCTGCTGTAAGAGCTATACGCTCGATTCCGAAATTATGTTAACATCATAAAAACCTTTATAGCTTAAGTCAAAAGCAAGAAAATATGTGCAGAAAAATGAGAAGGAAAGATTATACAATTCTAGATTTTCCTTCTAATGCAAGTCACCAAGTTATGACATTGCACATTGATACATCCAATAACAGTTCACGACAACCAAAGAAAACATAATTCCACATGGCAATGACATTACCCCGTCATTGTTTTGCATTGCAGGGACCTTCCATGTGTATCGTCCGTGTATGTCTACAACCTTTATGCAAAAGATCAGCCCACACACTCCAAATTACTTCCACTCTAAAGGGCAAGATCATTTGGTGGGATATGAACATCGGATTGGAGCTTATATCTAAGGGGACCACATATCAGTTGGTCAAAAATTTTGCTCTCCATAATGAATGTCCCTTGTATTTTAACCCTACAAACAATGGGATACAAGAAACGAAAGGGGGATATGGTATTATTAAGTCCTTAACTAATAGTCCGATGAGATTACATATCCATCCTATGGGATATTCGTCAAGTCACTAGTTTTATTTGTTTGACTAGAGTAATATTAAAACGATATATTATCTCATAAGATATGTAATACCACATTCTTATCTCCCTTGCTTTTTGGGATTTCATTTCCAAAGGACATATAAACCCATCCGCAAAATTTTCAACCAAACATAGGATGTCCGGTCAAATCTGATGCTCAAATACATGCAAATAAACGGGTAGTCGGGTCTAAGATGCATTCCATTAGTATTTAGTATCATCAAAGGAGACTTAATCACTATGAAGCACTGACACCTCTAGAGGTAAGTATTGTAGTGTCGGACACGGGGACACGCAGAGACACGTGTCCGACATGCCACGTGACGTGTCCAATAATTTAATTTAAATTTTTTGAGAGGGACACAGGGGACACCGATGGGGACACAGTGGGGTTCAAAGTGTAAATTTTTTAAAATTTCGGGGGTTAAACTATAATTTTTTTTTTTAAATTGGGGATCAATTGGGTTGCATTGAACTAATGGATGTCTTATTTTGTTTGAATGGTATTGAAACTATGGATTTTTCGTTTTGTCCACATTTTGCCATTTAAACTTGAAAAAAAATTGAATAAATAAATAAATAAATATACACGGGGCGTGTCCTCTGCCGTGTCCGTGTCCCCATTTTTTTAGAATTTCCGTGTTTCCGTACCCGTGTCCGTGTACATGTCTGTGCATCATAGCTTAATCATAATGGACATTGTTGGGCCCGGAGTGTCCTCATGGATTTGGTTACACAATGCCACTCCCTGCGACCACTCTAAAAACAAACTTGCGGGTGCGATGTTGAATGCCATAAAAGACTTAATTCAAACCCTTCCTACCACCAATTGGTTTTAGGAGATTGGTGGAAAAGCGGTCCAACAAGTGGTACAGAGCCAGGAAGTCATGGGTTCGAGTTGCGAGGGCGTCATTGTGAGGGAGGTATTGTTGGGCCCGGAGTGTCCCCATGGATTTGGTTACACAATGCCACTCCCTGCGACCGCTCTAAAAACAGACTTGCGGGTGCGATGTCGAATGCCATAAAAGACTTAATTCAAACCCTTCCTACCACCAATCGGTTTTAGGAGATTGGTGGAAAAGCGGTCCGACAGACATAAAAACAACTTGACATTTAAAGGGAAATAAGATAGACAAACAATAGGAATGTACATACCTGTAAAAGAAGAAGCCAAAGTTCTTTGCAGCTATAACCAAAGCAAACTCATCAGAAGACGCAGCTAGATATCGAATTCTTTCTCGGGACTCCTCACCATTGGTCACCACCGTATGACACATAGCAAGGCATCTGAAGAATTGCTATACACAAAACAAAACATTCAACAAAAAAGGTACTTAATTGAACACTCAAACAAAAATTCTAATCTGCCTACTAAGACACGAGCATGTCCCGGGGATCAAGCAACATACCAAAGGCATTTTGAACAAATGCAACAGCCGTTAAAAAAGTTATTCAACTGGGTAGGGACAACAGACTTTATCCCATACAATACATCAACTATCACCATAGATGAGCTTCTATCAAAGCTATCAAATTTAGTTAAAAGTCAAATACAGGTAGATACCATGAATTAAACTGAAAAACAAACAAACATTTGGATGACCTTATATTTAGAATCATGGAATAGATTAGCCATGATATTTGCGATGTATCTTTCATTTAAGAAATCAATACATTGATATTATTCACGACCACGTTTTGTAATTTGTCATTAAGTTACCAATTTTGTCAATATCGTTACTTCGTGAAAACCAACGTTGGCTTTGTTCGGGTCCCAACTTAGTTTTAGTTTTGTTTTCAATCATTATCCTATATTTTTCTCCAATTATTACCCTATATCTCCAATTATTAATTTCATTTCTCTCTCTCTCTCTCTCTCCAATCATTACTCCTATTTCCAATCATTACCTTATTTCTCTTTCCACCCACTACCAAAACTAAACTAAACTAAAATATCAACCAAACACAACCAACATTTTTGGAGTTACTGATCCAATCTTCCTATCCATTCTTTCTCATCATGTATGCATGAAAGATAGAAACTCCACCTCAATTCTTTTAACTACCTTTCAACTTGAATAGCGTTCATCATTGCTACAGAGCTAGACGGATTACAGCTTTAAAAGCTTCAGATATGCTTGTACAGCCACTGAATATCAACCATTAACTCACGAATACTTGAAATACTAATTCAAGTATGATTACTGAATAACCACGACTCATACAAAGAGGTACTTGACTAGTTAACACACAAGATCTGTTAGACGTTGTCCCAAATTGGTTATAACCTCCAAAACTAGTATATGAGCTTGGGTGACCTCTCCACTCATTGCCAATTGGTTTTGAGTCAGATGCTTTAACATGGTATAAAGCTAGGCTTTTGGACAAGACTCTCTTGATTGATTGGATCATTGTTTGTTCCATAAGTGCACCTTGTTTGTTAGGATCCAATGTTATGGATCCTTTGTTCACTTCTCCATGTGCAGGACAGGGATCTCCCATGCGGAAGAGAGTCCCACATTCGTAAATTATATCTTCCAAAACTAGTATATGAGCCTAGGCAGCCTCTCCACTCATTAACAATTGATTTTGAGTCAGATGTTACGTAGAACTAAAAAATACACAGAAATATAGTCCACATGTAACGATCCGCCCCAAATGACCAACTAACATGTAGCCGAACCACGTCGCTCAAAAGTTATAATGCGGAATAATAGTAGCTAGTGGACATCACATTATACACCACTCAATATTCCCACATCTAGCTGATGCGGGACTAGAGAAATGTCACAATCTCCCCAATCTCAAATCTCAAAATCCTCGTTGCGCTCGTGGTCCAACATCTTCCACCCACCAAGCGATGTGGGACAAGTACCTGCATAAGCACGTCAAGCTTCTCAAGCTCATCTCATGTGGGACCCAAGTCACCCAACCAAGCACACAAGTACCTCAAGCTCGCTCCTTGTCAGCCCACCCAAGCACGTCTCCTTGTGGGACCCGCCCCAAACTTTCTATTAGTGTAGGCTCTAATACCACGTGTAACTAGGGGCAACGCCAGCTCTATAGCTGTGGGGTCAGGTGAACCCACTAGGGTGCAAAATTTTACATTTTCCTGGGTATAATTTTTTGCTTTTAAATACTCTGTTGATATGTCACCACTGGAAAATAACATTGAACCCAAAGATTTGCGAGAAAAGATACAAAGGGGCAAACCATCTGTATCCGATCCATAACCCACCCCGAACAAATCTGGGATTTGGGGATTTTTTGGGGATCGGGGCAGATACGGATTTTTTTACATATGAATGATTGACTCGATGAAAATCTGGACATAAACATCTTTTCAAATTTATCAACAATGAATGGGGACATCCTATTTATAGACCACCAGGTTACTATTCCTAATAGTCACCAAGGGAAAAGACACAATTGTTCATAAAAGATGCGTCCATCCACAGTGAACAAGTGTCACTGAAAAGACATGACACTAAATCAAGTCAATTCACATTCAAACCAAATTAAAATATTATATTCCAATAACATTTTTCCAACAAGAGATGGGTAGAGAATCAAGTGGAACACGTCTCTCTAGATCTCCATCTCCATCTTCTTCACATCTCTTCCAAGGGAGATAGAGAGAGAAAGGGAGGGAGTTGGAATAGACGTTACAGATGCAAAACGAAGATGGCTGAAGCAAAGATCGGCTGAATACTGAAATAGATCGCTGAAGCTTCATCCCCTGAATTTCGAACCTTCAATTCCACCGGTAAATCACATAGACGAGCTTCCATTGAGCTTCAGTTGTTATTGAATCAGGTTTGTTTCATCTCTTTCTCAAATCCCAGTCGATTGATTAGTTTTTTATTTATACAATCCCACTTTTTTTATGGAAGAGAATCTGAATCATATGGACTATTCTTATTGTTATACATCACTTTATTGAAAGTGGTCCCAATTGATTAAACTAGAATTAGGGTCCAGAATCGTTTTGGATTTCTATATCACTATTGTGTTCTAAATTAGAAAAGTATTATGGACTGTTGTATTGTTGTTTGACTTCTATAATATAATTTAATTCAATCTCGTTCAAATAAGGAGGTCCTTATTTTAGTTAAAATAAGGACCTCCTTCTATAATATAATTTAATTCAATCTCGTTCAAATAAGGAGGTCCTTATTTTAGTTAAAATAAGGACCTCCCCATTTCTCCCATTTTCCGATTGAATTTTGATAATCCGAGCTGCTCAATATGTTCAGAACATGATTTTAAGGGTACCCGCGAGAAATCGGCAAAAAAATGACCGGGAAGGGTTTGATTTGAGTAGTTTTTATTTGAACCGTTCGATAAAAAATAAACAAAAACTGCTCGAATGAAGCCCTTCCCGGTCTTTTTTTTTTGCTGATTTCTCCCGGGTACCCTTAAAATCACATTCTGAACACATTGAGCGGCTCGGATCATCAAAATTCGATCGGGAAAGGGAGGTCCGCATTTTATTAAAATAAGGTAGTCCTTATTAGAAGGAGACTCTAATTTAATTATATGGCTCTTATTTATTTGATTAATCTGTAGATGGGGAAGTCATCTACTATTGAGAGTTATTTCGAAAAGAAAAGGTGATGCAGGGAAGCTTATAAAAAATTGAAGAATGATGCAGCAAGGACAATCACAAACACGACAGTTTAGAGAAACTCTCTCTAGACTCTTTTTATTAATCAATAATCAACAACCCCAGCCCTAAGGCATACAACTTATTATATAGGTAGCAACCCTAACCCTAGAAAGCGAAAAAATACCAATTTCGGAAAAAACCAAAATTATTACAAATTCAAAAAATAGAGAAAAATTTAAGACTTCTCCAAAAAGAACGGATTGAAACGGAGTTTCCTACTAAAAGTTATAAGCAAAATGATTATTTTCTAAAATGGCAAAATTGCCCTTTCGGAGGCCTAAACGGCCTCAAACGGCTAAAAACACACGACACATTGCCAGAAGGCAATATGTCTTGACCGTGGGGCCATTTCGGATCGAAAATAGGTGGGCCCAACTCGTAATTCCATCGTTGCATAATTACGGTTTTGCCAATCTAGGTTTAGAATGCCTAAAGTGGTACTCCTCTTCCATGGCAACTGCATCAAAAGGAGTAAACCATTTGAGACTTTGAGTCCAGTGCTTCATTGCCAACCTCTACTGTTGATATTGAAATTTCTCTCAATCCATTATTGCCGATTGGCCGAAAGCGCAACGATAGAGGATATCTATGGAGGAGGAATATGAATGACGTGGCTAAAACGAAGCACATACACCTATTTTTGCAAGGTTTTCCCTTGATTCTTTCCAGTTTTGGTGATTCGAGATTATAGAAGATAGCTCTTTGGTTAAGGTAAACATTACCACTAGTATCTGCATCTTTGAACTTAATGATATGCCTAAAACCAATGGCCTGTAATCGTTAATAGCTCTAGATCTGAATGTTTGCTACTTAAGTCCCTAATTATAAGCCTTTGAACTGATATGTACATTGATGTCAATTATTGAATATCTATCTGCCCATTAAAATTCCAGCCACCAAAAGCAACGGGCACGACTTTAACGTGCAAAGCACGTTGCCTTGCCCCTAATTCTCTAAGATAATAATGTAAACCATCTTAAATGCATGTGAATGTGGGTTATATTATAGTAATGGAAAGTTACTCCAAACCAACTTCTAACTTCTGTCAATAAACTCATCTACCTTGCACATATCAGGATTAGGCTCATTCCTCCAGGCACCTAGCATAAGCCTAGCATCATCAAAATTGAAGCCCTTCTCGTATAATGCATTTGATGACTTCCTAACCTGAGAGTTTTCAGAGACTGAAAAATAATCAACAAATCTACACATCAAGTTGTGCCATATTCCACTTGATGTAATGTAAGTATTACATACCTCATCAATTTTTATGCCACGCGGTTCTGCTACTTTCGTCTCTATCTCTGTGATACCAGTTCCGTAGATCTCTCCTCCAATTGAGCACTTACAAAACTCCATCAAGTTTCTTGTTAAGGTTCCAGTTTTATCAGAAAAAATATATTCCACCTAGCCAACAATCAATATTCCTAAATCAACTTTCAGGAGCATGAAGGCAAATTGGAGAAGGAAAAAAATTCAACAATGACCTCAAGAGTTCTATCGTTATATATAAATCACAAACGGAGTGAAGATTCGGGGATTCTTTTGGTGATCAGATTGCATTCGGGGATTGATTTGGAAAAAAAATTGGGCAATTAATCGTAGTCAATTTTATATATCCCGGCCCGTATATGCCCATTTAGTTTCTATTGTTAATATCATTTATATATTTAAACTTTATACACCACATATGTGTATGTATATTAATATACACTCTACGGTATATCAACATATGTAATGCTTTAAAATTCAAAAACCAGAATGAACTGGAAAAGAGACTAGGTGGATGGGTCACTAACTGTGACGTCATAAATATATTTTTTCTAGAATTTATATGTTACTTTTTCTAGAATGTAAAGTATATATTGATGTTTCTGGGTTTTGAAAGAAAAAGCTATGTGTTCTGAAAGCTTTTCCCAAACAGAGCAATCCCACATCGGAAATCATCCCACTTGCTCTATAAAGGGACAAAGAATGATAGAAATTGTTAAGTGTGTGTTTAAGTGTTGAGTCTTTGTTTATTTCTTTGTAAAGGTATTCCTATTTTGGGATTTATCTCTCTTATGAATCTATCCCTTGATTCGGTTTGCATCATTTGGTATCAAAACTTCTAGGCTCGATCCCCACCGTTCATCTCGCCGGAGACTTCACCGGAACCCTAAACCTCGCCGGAATCCTAAAGCGGCGCCGGAATCTTCGCCGGAGACTCGCCAGAGCCCAAAGTCTCCTCCATTCCCCTCAAAATTTGCAGATCTACACAACCCAAGACCCTAAAACTCGATTCCGACCTTTAAAATCCACAGGTCAACGATTTTCGAAGTTGTTATACCTATTTCGGACAACCAAAATCAATTTCGAAGCTCAACCCATACATATCCAGCTATTTCGAGCACTGTACAGACATCAAAACCCCATTCCGACCTGATTTAGAGCATTTCGAGTACTGTTCAATCATATCGGACCTGTTCGAGCACCATACAGCACTCGTTTTCTGTTTTCGAGCTCGACCCAGCCATTTTCGAGCTTGGTTCAGACATTTTTGAATCTGTTCGAACCAGATCTGAAGGGTTCGACTCTATTTGATCTGATTCAGGGCTTATTCAGCTCGTTTTGAGACTCGGTTTGGCCACTACAAAGTCTGTAAACCCTAATCGAGCCCACTGCTACCTGATTGAGGCTCGATTTGACCTGATTCGACTATTTCAGACCCTAAATCAGGTGATTCCTCTAGTTTTGGTTGATTTTTGCTTGAATTCCTTTGTGTTTGGACTCAGATTTGTTGTAGAAGGGATTGATTTTGCTCAAGTTTGGGTCTGTGATAGTTTGATGATTGACTGATTGTTGCTGAGTTAACTGGGTTTATGTATTTTGGCTGAGTTGGCTGGTTTGGGTGGGAAATTTACTGAGTTGACTGGATTTAGGACTGAGTTGACTGGGCTTGCTATTGAGTTGGCTGATTTTACCATTGGAATGGCTCATACACTTAGGGATAGAGTTAAAGGAAGAAGGGAACGTGGAGGTAGAGGATTTTTGGTGAACAATGGTGAAGGATTGAAGGTTATTCCACAATGTGGAAGGAGAAATGATTGCAATTCAAATGAAAATAGGAATGAGATTAAAGAGTTGAGTGAACAAGCTGCTACCTCGTACGATAAGGTGCAACTAATGTTATTGAAAAGAGAAGTTGCTTCTTTAAAGAAAAAGTTGCAACATTTGTTCGTTTCATACAAGAATATTGATGGTTACAATGATTTTGAGTCCTATCAAAATCTCAAACCGGATTTGCTTGAGGAAGAGATGAGCCTCCCGGATGCATTTGAGAAGGACGAAGAGCAATATTATTGTGATGAGTTCACACATGATTTTTCCATCTTTGATGAATATCCAAGTGAAGAGCTTGAGGATGTTATTGAAGGTGATTGTGTCTTTAAGATCGAAGTTGAGTGTGAAGATTTGCCTACATTTGATGAGTCTCCAAATGAAGACTTTGGAGATGACTTTGAAGACGACTCCATATTGGAGATTGGAGAACATCTTAAGGTTAATAATGCCTACGAGATTAGAAGTGATCTTGAAGATGATCTCGTCTTTAAGAGTAGTGTTGAACCAGAAGATGTTCTCATCTATGACGAGTTTGAAGAAAAGTTTGGTGTTGATAATGAAGAGGGAATGCTAATTGATGAATTTTTGGCGGAAGGTTATGGAGAAGAAGGAAGTTGTGACCTTGAGATTGAAGATTGCTCCCAAGAATTGAGTTTCAAGAATGGGAATGATATGGAAGCTCCGCTATTTGATGAAGAGTTGGTTGAACCAAAGGTCGAGGATTGCTTCCAAGTGTTGCCTCATGGGGTGCCCCAATTGCAAGATGTTCAAGTTTGTGGTACATTGGTCCCCAAGTCAACACTTCTCTCCACACCCATCCCTTGGGATTCACCGAAAGAAGCGGAAGCACTCATGGGACAATTTGAAGACCCCTTGGGTATGGTGTTCACTTGAGCGAGTCTTGGGTATGAGGTGGTGCACGCTCTTAAATCTTCGAATGATGATTGGTCTAAGTATATCTTGGGAGTATGTGTTCGGAGATCTTTTGATGGTGTTTTGTTGTACCGAAGACATGCCAAATGGATTGCTTATTCACACCTAAGTATGGCTGCGGTGGATGTATACGAGAAGAAGCTCATATTGAAGATTGGTTGTGATGAGAGAGATGTGATTAAGGAAATGCAGTCACATGCCTACTTCAAAGCTGCATAATAAATAGTTCTATAGTTCTGTGTTTTCTTTATTTAGTTGTCTTGAGTCTTGTGTCCAACTTGAGGACACGTTTTTTTTTTAAGAAGGTGAGTCTGATGCAATAGGTTTAAGGGTATGTATGTCTTTTGAGTCCTTTGTAGTAGAGGGTCTATAAATAGGAGTCTAGAGTGCTTATTAGGTAGTTTTTTTTTGATGTATTGATAAAAGAATATAGATAGCTTTTGCTCCTTGTGTCCCATTTTAGGATTTATCTCTCTTACGAATCTATCCCTTGATTCGGTTTGCATCACACGGCTTCAACCTGGGTCTTTTCCCTGGCTACAAGGCGTCATACATATGGAGCACATTCTATCAATACATTGGTAACACATCAAATGGTGTACTAAAAATGTGGTACCCAAATGTGGTCACCGAAGTATTACATAGTGTTTATTACACAAGAGATGGGGAAGTGCATTTTTTTTAAGAATTGCTAGTCACCTTCTATCAGTAATTTTTGAACAATCTTTATAGAAGTCCCAGAGAATCGTATTTGCTTGTGGAACGACGATAGGGGAAGATAGTTTGTTTTTGTTTAAGTTTGGATCCTTGTCCCCCGTTTGGAGCGGGAAGTTCTCCTATGGGGGGATGGAAATCGGAAATAGGGTCGGCGATCAGGGTTCGAGATAGTGATATCCACCCACGCTCCACCTCATTGCCATCCCTGGGCGTTGGCCCAAAGCACATAACAGAAATTGCAATTTACTACGAATAATGGAAGGGAAAAAAAGGGTACCAATTGTGATGAACTACTTGGATCATCAATAATGAATTATTTACCTGTCCAAGTTCCTCATTCAGATTGGACGTCCGCACCATTGCAGGGGTATCAGTTTCAAAATGGTACATATGCAGATCATTTTTAATCAAATGAGCTTGTATAAATTTGATCGCCTGAAATAGGAAAAAGGCAAACCCTTGAACCAATTTATGCGCAATTTTTTTATCATCAGCAACAAGTAAAAACACACAGTTTAGGAAAACAAATGTGGAAAGTGCAGTACTCACCACAAGAGTAGCATAAAGAGAAATGGGAATGATTGGTGAATACAGAGTACTTAGAGTGAACATATTTAAAAGAACCTGCAGAAGAAATAAAAACATCAAAAAGAAAGTAAAAAAAGAAAAGAAAGAGGAACTCATTCCAAAGGGTTCCTCTTATGGCATACCACATATTTGTTGCGGAGGTTCATATCAGCTGGTAACCCTGGACCGCGAAGACCCAAGAAATAATATTTTGGACTTAAAAATAATTTGCTGTAGAAGTCATGAAGCAAAAAATACGTTGTCAAGAGGGGATTTGAAAAAGAAATGTGAAAGCTCCAGCAGTTACATAATTATGTAGAACAGACTATCTAATTGCTGCACCTTCCAATTGCCCCAATAAGACACATGCAAAAGATAACACCAAAAAGAATAATTATAAATCTGTCAAGTTTCTTCTCCAGGGTACTTCGTTTGGAAGGAGCATTACTGGAATTCATCATGACCTGCAATACAATCAAATTCCCAACTTATCTCGCTATTTGAGAAACTAAACAATGCCATTTGAGAAACATAGGTAGCAAGTGTTAGAGCTTGTCCCATATGAGTTATTTATCACCTCCAAAGTCCAAACTAGCATATGAGCCTGGTGCCCTCTCCATTCATATTCCATTGGTTTTAATGTTATCAGTGCTAGACTTTTGAGAGACTTTTTAGCAAGCCACTCTTGATTCATTTCCCTTTTATTTGGGCCGCAAGTGCACTTTGTTCATTGTGATCCCTAGTTATGAATTCTCAGCTTATCTCTCCAAGTGTTAGGTGGGGGTTGCACGTGCTAGAGAGTTTCCCACGTCGGTTTGGACTTTGGAGTTACATGCTTTAACAGGAAGAAATAAAAACAAAGGACAAACAAGTAAATAGCTTCAGCAAACCTATAACACAGATTACAGAGATATCAAGGAAGTAACTCCACCACTAGGATTAAAGAAAACTGTGGTAAGAATCAGGATCCATGCCTGACAATAGCAGATGGCAGTAGTTTTCTCAAATACCTTTCTTAGTGTTACAGAAATGTGGTTGAAAGAGATTCATTGATCTAACCATGGATTTTTGTGCACACCAGAGCTCAATATACAACACCCAAAATCATAAGAAATGGGAACTGCAAATTGAACTACTTTGATATTAAAGAACACCTTTGTTTCATGCCCTGCAAAAATAACAGCTCCAGTTATGTACTTGGTGTTCCTGAGATGGCATCCCTGAAACCACGTAGATCCATATTTGCTGAGTAGATGTCATAGAAGTTTCAAGGATTATGTGTGAACAGCATAGGCGAAGAAATCATGCAGAAAATAGCAGAACTATAATCGGTCAAACAAAAGAGGAATTATATTTCTAGCAAGTCCTCATAGATCAACAACCCAAGCAGACAAGTGAATTCCGTACGCTTCTACAACTTAGCATAACAGAGTGCCACTCAGCCTTGAACTTCAAATAGAAATGAACCTTTAGTACACAGAGAGATACCATGCCACAGTAAGAGTTGATTTGGAGTGAGAGTTAATGCTGAAAGGACACTTCAGTACAGAGTGAGCCACCATACCCGCAGTAGAAGTTGATGTGAACTGAGAGGTAAAGTTTGTCCTCCTTCAATTATCAGATTCCCATTGAATGTGTAGATTGAATTATTTGGGTGTTCACAATTTACTTCTCCTACAATTGACAGATACATATCATAAGATCAAAAAAAGAGGAAAGAGTGGGGATTTGGTGGACCGAAAATTAAAAGATGGCTTTGCAAGTATCAGAATAGGCACTAAATCTAAGGTTTTTCACTTCTAACCAAATATTTGGAGTTGGCTACTCTTTACCTGGTCAACTATTCTGGTCTTTCTAGGAACTAGGACCATACCATCAGTTATACAAATCCAGAGTATTCTCACTATTTCAACAAATAAAATTTTTAAGACCAGGAAAAAAACTCTCTTAAAACAAACTAGTTTGCGAAAATACAATAAAAAACTCAAGTAGCACCCATTAGTGGGAGTCTGAGACTTTGAATACAAAGAACAATGCGGTAGTCCTGAGATGTAAACCCACAACCTGGAGGTTAGAATGCTGAGTATTTGACCATTGAACCATTAGTCACTCCTCAAAAAGCCATGTATAAGAAAAACTACTTTAAATTCTAACAATTGTGCAAAAACAGGAAGAACAACAGGGATCCGTCAACAGAAAATCTGAAAAGCAAAAGGTTATGCGGTCAGGCTGGAGGAAGAAGGGAGTGAGTATAAGGGCCTTAAGGCTTGTCCATTCTTCTGTAATTGTTTTCCGACATTAAACACAGTACACAGTGGTCCCAAAAAATATTAGGTCAACAGAAGGGAAAAACCTTTGAATTCAGAGGCATTCTCGGCAGTCACATATTTGCAAGTCTCCTCCAGTGCTTTTCTGATCTTTAAATTTGTTTCACCATCAAGATTTGTTGTCTGAAACCAAGAAGTAAGCCAAGGATACAGAGGACCAGAGAGACAGAGAGTATGAAAGCATCCATAAGTTATCGTTGATGTTTGATTCTTTTATAATCAATCGCACAAGGTTTCAAAAAAATGAGACATGGTGTGGCAATGAATAGGAACCTCAATGTAACAGAAACCATCTGTGTCTGTACTAGCAAGGAAAAGCAGGTCTGCAGGAAAAGATTCATCTTGCTTAACCTGCAAGGCAGCAACAGTTAAGTCCATAGTTGAACAATTCTTGTACTAGCACCAAATGTATGGAAACATAAAGCCAAATTGTGGACTCCAACAACAATTGAAAGCTGGACCCCGCGAAGGTGTATATCCTTTACGCATTCGCTATGCAAATCAAACCACTGCTACAAGTTTAAATTTGCCTTGGTTATGTCCTTTCTATGCCAGAATCCCACATAAGTCTTATCAAAGAGAAGAACAAGAACGAACTAAAAATTACAAACTGGAACAGTTTCCTTCAAGTTTTCCTAGACCTCCAAAGAAGCATCCATGCATCTATGACCATTATAATCAGTACTAAGTGGTCCGAGATGAACTTGATCTATACATCTTGACAGGCAATTCACACATGATCAAATATATACCCAGTATAGGGTGGCTACACCATGACAAACAATCCCCTGTCCTAGTGGTTATACAATAATGATAGTTATCTTCAAAGGCCCAAAGCTTGTGACAAGAGGATAAGATTATATGCAGCCCTAACTTTTTAGACTTCATCGCAGGATAAACGAAAAATTACGTATGAAAAAAGCAAGGCAGGCATCACAAAACTAAACATCCAGTACCGCCCCTATACACATCCCTAGGGCAATACCATCTGTTGGCGAAAAAATACCAAACTGGCGCTGCCTCATGTCGTTAAAGTCTGTTCTGACTTATCTAAGGTATCCTCCCCTTTCAGGATCTCACCCTATTTGTCCTTTCGACCTGTATTTGATTACTTGAGAGGGTGCAAGAGTCCATAGAAAACCGAGACCATTCCCATGCACAATGCCAGGATTGGTCCCTACCAAGAACTGCCCAGTGGATATTCACGCACAATGTTTCCATGACACTGTGTCAGAGATTGCCAGAGGAGGTGCTGGTTAGAGAGACCTTCCAGAAGAGGAGGTGGTGTTAGATTTGGACTCTTTGAATGGGGATAAAGCTCTTGGGCCAGAGGGCATGACTTTGGCTTTCGTCCAACAATATTGGTAGATTGTGAAACCCAAAGTCATGGTGATGATGCACTTTTTTGGGATCATGGAGAATTTGAGAGGAGCTTGAATGCTTCTTTTATCCCACTAGCTCCAAAGGAGGGGAGCAAAAAATATTTGGATATTTCAAGGCTATTAGTCTACTTGGGTGTGCTTAGATATTATTTAGATAACAATGATGTAAGCATTTAACCCTAGAACCAATTTCCTTAACAAAATCAGTTCCATTCTGAATAGAAAAATAAGTTTTGGTCTCATGATTGTTAAAAAGGCATTTTCCAAATGCCATAAAAAAAAAAATCAACATTTTTGTTCTCTTATAGATTTCAAATGCCACTCAAGTTAATCCAGTTTATTAGTGCACAACTCCGAACAAGCCCAAAACAATCTCAAAGTACTTATTGTTAAAAAGGCATTTTCCAAATGCCATAAAAAAAATTCAAAATTTTGTTCTCTTATAGATTTCAAATGCCACTCAAGTTAATCCAGTTTATTAGTGCCCAACTCCGAACAAGCCCAAAACAATCTCAAAGTACTTATGTTCCATTTTTTCCTTCCATTATCAGTACTGGTCGGTGATCATGGATATAATACAGATCAAGGAGATGCACAAAAAATCAGCAAACAATCATAGACATCAGTAGACGATATTGGTAGGCAGGTAGAGGACCCTTTTTCTACCAAGATGACATTCATGGGCCTTAAAGGCCTATTCCAAGTTACAAACAATCTGATCGAATAGCGAATGGCTGAAAAAGAAGAAACATGAAAACATCAACAGAAGAACTATTTCTTACCTTGACAATGTCTCCAACACGCAATTCCTTCCAGGGAACACTTACCCACCTCCCATCTTGCAGCAGATCTACAGAGTAATTATTTGTTGCCTTGTCATTTTGAAAACGCTTCTATTTCACAACATGTGGCAAAGAAAAGTAAAAATCATGCAGAATAAGGAACTGTCAATATATAAGTATTTTACTGCAGATAAATTACAAATAAAGAAATATAAGTATCAGTTAACCAAGAAATATGGCAAAGAAATCTTGGGGAGGCCAATAAGCTAGTAATTCTCACCCATTCCTCCCACGCCTCTGTGATGAGGGGTACACAAAGCATGAAACCGAGTGGAAGCACAGCTGATTTTGGAGATGCAGGACTAGTTGCAGGACTGCATCAAACAGAACTTTTAGGTGCAGGTGCAAAACAAAGTCAAAAAGTAGTCCATCAAATCTCTTAAGATCATAGCCACTCTACCCGGTTGTCAACAAAAGTGTAGGAAACACCATATGAAAGCAGGGAGCCATAAATCCATAGTTGTTTTCAAAGTAAAAGTGCATGAAAACGCACAAAAGAGGAACAACATTTGGAAGTACAATATGCATAGCATGTGTTGAAGAAAAAATAGGAAACCCATTGCGGAAAGACTGTTAAGCGAGAAGAAATCACTACTCAAGGTGTAAATCATACATACATAAAGGCACACAGAAATGCATTGCAGCAATACACAAGCATAGACCACCTCATAACAATAGAAGACCTCTAAGTTACAGCATAGCCCCACTTGGAAAAGCGACACAGGAGAGTGTAGTCATCATTAACTAGGCACGTCATACATATATGTGATCATAATCCTAGCACCTCTACTCAATGCTAAAATAACTGAATGAATGAATAAACAGCCGGTTCCTTGTTTGCTCAGCGTACCTTATGAGTGTGCTGGATATAATAATGGTCACGAGAAAATAAAGATTGGCCACCTTCCTGAACTGTCAGTTTAAACAGGAAAATATTTGTATCAGCAACAAAGGAATTTTATTAAAGAAAGTGCTGAGGGGCACAACCCAAGTAGATAAGAAGAAAGAAGGCTGCACAAATGCAAGAAAGCAACCCAAACCCCATGAATTCCCCAAAACTGGGATCAAGAAAGAGCGTGAACCTTGGTGGATGTTCTGACCCAGTTGACTATTCCCTCATCTTGAATTTCAGAAAGGGCAAAAGCAGAAGAAAAAGGAAAAGCACCCTCCCGTTATTTCCAAAAAGAACTTTTTCCTCCCCTTGAATTTCCATACACAGACCCTAACTTTCTTGCGCCTCAACAAATTTCGATTCTCACCCATTTTTCTTCCGACTGATTTTGTCAACTTTTTTCTTGAAGAGAAGAGAAGAATCCATCAAACATACTGTGCTTCAAACAAAAAGGGGAAGGACCAATCTAGCACATTTCTTGTGAGATTAGGTGAGAAAGGAAGTGGGGAAAATCCACTTTTAATTCGTGGTTATTGTTATGTACAGATATCCATCATGATTAAGATGTGAGCACATTTTTAAAAGAGGTCGCGTGCTTACACCATTAACAGAAATAACAAAACAAGCATTCTACTGCCGCACCCAACTACACATCCAGATACACACCCCACTCACAATAGATGTGATGTGAAGTCTGTACATATTACACACTCAGTATGTTTGAACGGCACATTTATTGTAAGTATAGATGTGTATTTGGGTGTCTAATATGCCTTTGTATATATATAAATGTACACTCGATTTTGCCTTCCAAAAAATTGAACACACACCGGGGGTGTGGGTGTTTTGGGGCATGTCTAGCTAGCCATGGAATATGGTGGCCTGGGATTACCCCCAGATTGAAGCTTCAACTGGGGTAGAAGAAATTGAGAAGAAGAAGAAATCGAAGAAGAAGATGAACCTCCACCTCGTTGCAACCGATTCCGGCGAGTGCAGCGTGGTAAATTGAGGATTTGTGGTGCTGCTAAAGGTTCACCGGAGACTATGGAGTTCACTGGAATAAATGGTAGAAACATGCGGTGGTGTGGCTCAAGGTTTTTGGAGTTTAAAGGTCATGCACAGAGATAGAAGAGAGCACGGTTGAAGTATGGATGGAGGGGATTGCCGGTGTCAATGGAGGAGGTGTTTTTGCACTTGGAGTTAAAATGAACGGAAAATGCTCTATCTACTCATTTTTAGAAACCACAAATAGTAGATTATGTACTTATTTTTAAATTATGAGAGAGGTATCCGCACATGACGATAATCACATAAGGTGGAAGTGGACTTTGCAGGAAGTGACAAGGAAGAGGAGCTATTCTCACCAAATACCTTTGTTCACTAAAAACTAAAACACTGCTTAGCCCCCTTAATCCACTCTAGTGGACGAGAATGGTTAAATGTGCCATCATTTAGAATACGTTCAAGAAGAGACATGACCTTTTCTGGAAAGGGTGGAGAAGCCTTTGCTTCACATAATTCCCAATCGCGAATATCCGTCTCTTGCCTGAATATCCGTTTCTTGTCTGAGCCCTCAAGACTCATTCCAAGTTGGCCACCCGACCAAGGATAGAAATTAGAAAGCGGTCGAGCTATTGGTGGCATAGCGCCCACACAGTCGAAGTGTATTCATAGAAACTCAAGTCAAGTCTTTACAAAGGATGGAATCAAGATTGGGCGGAATACAACCCGACTGAAATAAAATTTCCCTATCAAAACATTTAGAAGCTATTCAGTGCGCAACTTTGTTTTGGCTCCTATGACACCACGCAAACGACCATTGTCTCGCCTTGGCCCATTCTTGGATATCCTTCACCACAGCTTCAATCTCCCAAGGGCATTGTGATTTACCATCAGTCAAGCAAGAGATGAGAATTTTGCAGTCAGATTCAAAGATCACCTTCTGATAGTTCTCTTCCATAGCCATCTTACAAGCAATCCTCAAGGCCTAAGCTTCAATGGATAGAGCTGATGAGACTGTAGTTCTCCCACATCGCCACACCTGAGCCGATCCACCACTATCTCTAGCAATAATGCCAAAGGCAGCTAAGCTGCGGGAGGATTTGAAAGCTCCGTCACTATTGAACTTTATAACCGATGGAGGAGGTGGTGACCACCTCTCCAACCGGTTTGGCCTAGAGAGGCCCCCTTCTCTTTGTTGACATACCCCTTGTAAGTAGTCCATATTAGCTTTTCTCGCTTGCTCAATGACCGCTTCTGGTATTGGCTTCCAACTGTTGAATACTAAATTATTTCTCACCTTCCAGATGGCCCAACAAATTTGAAAAAGATCCCCCACAACCTCTTTACTTGTTTCTTTTGCTAGGCACCCACAGAGAATATCTTCCATCCATTTATCCACTGCTCGAATCTCCTTATGAAAGATCCAATAGGCTTTCCCACTCCCAAACCAGACTGCTTTACTCCACGGGCAATGGAAAAGGAGGTGTTCAATTGATTCACTTGCACTGTCACAAATTTGGCATATTGGATTGGGACTGCACCTTCTTCAAAAAAGATTTTCTTTACAAGCCACCCAATTCCTAACCACTTTCCATATAAACATACGCACTTTCGGGGCAGTACGAATCGACCATAATTTGTTCCACATTCTTGCTGAAGGGGTGAACGAACATGATGGGAGAGTTGGGTTAGCTTTCATCAAATTCATTCTTTTCTAAGCATAGCCCGACTTGACAGTGTATTCTCCCGTTTTTGTATGGCACCAAATGAAACGGTTTGGGGAGTTTGAGTAACTTAATGGGATTTTACAAACAACTTGTACCTCGGCCTCGGGGATGCACTCCTTCAGCTTCACTCTATTCCATTCCTTTGTTAACGAATCAATAAAATCAGCCACCTTTAACGGATCCTTAGGACGATTATCCGCCATAGAAACCTTTTGCCCGACAATCCCAGGGACCCATTGATCATCCCAGAATTGAATTGACTCTCCATTCATCACATTCCATTGAGACCTCTCTTTGATCAGTCCTCTTCCTTCTAGCAGACTGCACCATACCCATGAAGGGGTGGATCCCCTCTCTGCCTCCGGACATGATTTACTAGGAAAGTAAAGCCCTTTTAGCACCCTAGCCCAAAGAGAATTTTGATTCGTATTCAGTCTCCAAAATTACTTGGCCAATAATGCAACATTAAAGGATTCAAAGTCTTTAAAGCCCAATCCGCCCATACTTTTCTGTAACGTCAATTTATTCCAAGCCCCCCCAATGCATCTTTCGTCCCCTACTGCTTTTTCCCCACCAAAAATTGCTTAGGGTCGAATCCAGACAATAGCATAGAGACTTTGGCACTTTAAAGCACATGAAAGTGTACATCGGAATAGGCTGTGCAACAGACTTTATAAGCACCTCTTCCCCAGCATGATTCAACTGTGCATTCCCCCAACCTTGAGCTTTCTTCATGATTCTATCCCTTAGATATCCCAAAGATGCCTTCTTAGACTTCCCCCAGCACACAGGCAGACCCAAGTACTTAGCATCCCCCTCCATTTCCTCCATCCCCAGAATAGACTTTAGATTGTTCTTCAGCTCGGTCTTTGTGTTCGAAGAGAAAAATACGCTAGATTTCTGGGCATTGAGTGATAAACCAGATGCATCACTAAAGCTGAGGTGAGCTCCATGAAATTCAAACAGGACTGAGGGGTAGCTTCTAGGAAAACCAGAGAATCATCTGCGAAAAGGAGATGGGACACAATGGGACACCTTCTCTTCATTTTGCACCACCAATAGATTTATTCATCACTGCCTTATGCATCAAAACTGAGAACACGTCAGCCACCAATAAGAACAAGTAAGGGGAAAGGGGATCTCCCTACCGTAAACCCCTTTCTGGCACAACTTCACATATTTGGCCTCCATTAACAACTATGGAGTATTTAACAGTGCAAACACACTGTTTAACCCAGGATAGCCACTTTCCATCAAATTCCATCTTCTCCATGACACAGAACAAGAAATCCCAACATACTCTGTCATACGCTTTATTCAGATCCAGCTTTACTGCCATTGAAGCTTTCGAACCCACTTTTTTGTGTTTAAGAAAGTGAAACACCTCGTGAGCAACAATAATATTATCTTGAACTTGACATCTTGGAATAAAAGCAGATTGTTGCTCCGTAATAATACCATTCATAAAGGGCTGCAATCTGTTAGCCAACACTTTGGAAATAATTTTATAAATGAAACGGCACAAACTAATAGGACGAAGATGATTCATACCTTTAGGATTAGAAACTTTAAGGATGAGTGTCACATTGGTTTGGTTCTCCTCCTTAAGCATCCTGCCCTCCTGGAAGAAATTCTGGACTGCTTGAACCACATCATCACTTACTATATCCCAGTAGGTTTGATAGAATAACCCTGGAAATCCATCTGACCCCGGTGCCTTCAATGCCCCCATTTGAAAAGCTGCAATCTTAATTTCTTCCTGAGAAATTTGTTTCACCAGGCTCGCATTGCATTCCGGAGAGATAACATTGTCAATTAGACTGAGGATATCGTCAAAATTCCTTATTAGGGGGCCCTTACATAACTCCTTAAAGTGACCCCTAATAATACCAGATATTTCCTTTGGCTCATTTCTCCATGTTCCTTCTTTGTCTTTCAGCCTCATAATTTGGTTTCGTTGTCTCCGCTAGATGGTAGATAGATGGAAAAAACGGGAATTTTTATCCCTCATCTGTAGCCACTTGATTCTAGACCTTTGGTGCCAATACATGGCATCTTTCTGCCATATGTCTTCCAACTGATTTATAAGTTGTCTTTCCATTGCCACAATATCAGGGTTGAAACCATTCTCAAGCTGTTTCTAGACTTCGATCAGCTTATCTTTTATAGTAGCAATCTTTAGACTCAAAACCCCAAATTTCTTTCGATTCCACTCCTTAAGTCCCTCTTCGCATCTCTTAAGTTTCTTACACACCAACGACATCAACTCTTCCTCATACCCTTGATTCCAGGCCCCAGAAATAACCTCCTTACATTCCTCCTCAGTCACCCAAAAGGACTCAAACCTAAAAGGCTTGCCTACCTTATTAAGAGGAACAGAGGTATTCAAGATCAAAGGATTATGATCTGATCCTATAGCTGCAACCACAAAGACCATTTGTAGACACCCTATTTTGGACTATCCAGATTAGTTTACTTACGGTTTTTGATTCCCCAATGATGATTAAAGGTCGAGAACATCCAAAGTTGATGATGTGTTTGAGCTCTGAGCGTTCCGAACCTCGTTCAAACCCTTTCAAAGCTCTTTTTAAACCCTTCCAGCAGATCCAAACAAATTTTAGCAAAATTTTATATGTCGCATGAAATAACACCGTTCATTGCCACGTGTCAGTCATCGGGCATCAAAGCACACTCCATTGGCACACGCCACCTATCACTGGCGCATGCCACTTATTTCCAGTCAAATCACCTTTTCGGGACCACTTGCCCGAGACTTTTGTGCCACCCTGACGTGTGCTACAGCCCTCCTGATGATTATATCGTCCAGAACTGTCTCCCCCTCTCTCCTACACCCTCCATCAAGGCAAGTCTCATGCATTTAATGCATGGAAGCTCCTTTCTCTCTTGCCACCCCTAAACAGGCCTTAAGGCCAGGCTGATCAGCTCTCCCTTTCAGCCTATAAATACACCCTTGCATTTATTTGCAAGGGGTTCAACAACATCAATGCTCTCTAGCTCTCTCTCTCTCTCTAAGTTTTTCTTGCCTCTTTCTTTCATACATTGAAAGGGTCAGAAAATAACACCCCTCCACTGATCAGTAGTATTCCCTTCTCATCCATTGCCCATCCACCAAGCCACAAGCTCAAGCTCAAATCCACTTTTCATTCCATCCCCAAATGTATACCACCTTTTGTTCCAGAAACTGTTTCGACCCCTGAGGGGAGCCAGCAGAATCCAGGCTGGTAATCAATACCAAGTCTGGGCTCAAAGCTAGCAAATAAAGCAATGTTGTAGGAGAATCAGTGGCACGCACCAGTCGTGCATGTGCGTGCGCCAGTCATGGCTGCATGGCAGGGCTGGTGTGGAGATCACTGATCGTCCTCATTTTACTTTATTTTCTTTCTGATCATCTTGAAGCATGCTAAAACCAGTTTACTGCTTTTCCATATTTTAGAACTGTGTAGCTAGTTATCTGTTTTAACTGCGTAGTAAGGCCCCTGGGATCCATCTGGTCATGTTCCAGAGCCCAGATGAAGCAAAAGCCAAGCACTGGACAAGGGGAACAAGTGGCGCACGGTCTTCATTGACCGGCGTGCGCCACCTGTTCTAAAGATCGATGGGTCGCCCTGCCTCTTGGTTTAGTCTCGGCCTCGCTTGATCCCCACTCTGTTTATGGGGTTTTCATCCATCCTAGGTACATTTGATTTGTTCTTTGTACACCGAAGCTGTACATATGCTGCTATATAAACTGCGTGGTTTGTCCTGGGTGTGCACTGGTCCATTCCAGAGCCCAGAGGGTTGAGTTCAGAAGCTGTGGGTTTAGGCTCACCGGCGCACGCCAGTACTAGAGTGGCGCACGCAGGTTGTTTCTGTATGCAGTGGTGTGGCCAGGGCATACAGGTTTGTTCCTGCATGCACCCTTCTGGGCCAGTGTGTGCCAGTATGTCTAAAACGCTCATAGAAGCGCTTGTTCTCAATCTATTACATTGCTCATAGCTCATACATCACATTTTGCCATGTAAATACAACTTGTCATTTGTTGATCCCCATTAACTGTTCCCCCGCCCTAACTGGTTGAAAATGATTGGAAGAGAGAAAAATGCAATGTTTTAATGCCTGAGTATAGACCAATCTCCGGATTGGGCGAGAGGGGTGCCATAAAACCCTTCCCCTCTCGTAACCTGGCTCCCAAACCTCAGATATCGAAGGTGATGACGGTCCAGTCTACAAGCCTTTTCAAATCAAACAAACGTGAACAAAAACGTTTTCAAATCGGTTTCTTGGGTGTTTTCCGCAAAACCCGGGTGGCGACTCTCTCAAAACAGCATTTCATCATGCTTTCAAACAAAAGGGCGCAAACCGAACTTCTCGCAAACTAAAAATGCGGGATTTTCAGGGGCGTGTGCCCACACCATTGCTTGATCATGAATCTCACGCCACGTAGCATTCGCGAAGGCCATGTCAATCCGTTCCATAATGAAATTCTCTGCGCTTCTATTATTTCTCCAGGTAAATTTCAGCCCTTTAAATTCCAAATCACTAACCCACATTCACTTATCATCTCATGGATGGATGAAAGAGAATTCTGACTCGGCACCATACCTTTCAATTTGTCCTCCACTCGCAAAACTTGATTGAAGTCATCCATAGACAGCCAAAGGAGCCTTTCTGACCGAGTAATATTCATGAGATTTTCCCACATCAGAGATCTCCCAGATCTCGTTGAACATCCATAGACAAAAATAGCTGCCCAACAAGACGGGATTGAGTTGTCCGTGATTATCACATGCATGAAGTTCTTATTAGCTAGCTCCAACTCTTTATTCCACCAGAGAGCCAAACCCCCTGATAGACCCTCAGGTTCTACATAACTACTACTATCAAACTTTAAACTACGGCGG
The DNA here is from genome assembly GCA_025413875.1 of Rhododendron molle. Classification (NCBI taxonomy): domain Eukaryota; kingdom Viridiplantae; phylum Streptophyta; class Magnoliopsida; order Ericales; family Ericaceae; genus Rhododendron; species Rhododendron molle. The sequence continues at coordinate 33,647,397 of CM046396.1, forward strand.
ATGGTCTCGAGCTTGACCTTATTATTCTTTGTCTCCATCAGGAAAATGACGGAGGGGCAATTTTTATGCACCATATCACCTAAAACCTGGTTTGTCAAGGCACGCCCAAGACCTTGACAGTTCAAGGTTAGGACTAGCATTGGGAGTGTGGCTGTTTCGGGCAAGCCACAAGCTCCTGTCTCCCCCCGCACCCCCCCCCCCCCCTCCGGGGTGCATCATGCCGTTATCATTTCGAGCGATAGACTCTGGATTATAAACTGGGACCATAGAGTTCTCCATCTCCATCACTTCAAACCCCTGTTGAACCTGAACCTCACATAACTCTAGCTCACCAATATCCAAACTATAGCCAGGAAGCTTTCCCCTCTTGGGGATTCTTTGCACTCCTGTTTTTCGGGGGGATCTTCGAATAGTTTGAAGCTGATTCGGTTTGTGAGTTTAGGGGGTTGGGTTTGGGGCACAGAGTCGAAGGATTTTGGAATTGTTATAATCATAACATTCATCTTGAGCTTTTCTTTTAAGGGTTAACGAATCAAAAACAGAGGAAAGAGATGAATTAAGGGCTTGGTCTGACGGAGGTTGATTTGGAGTGGGGGTAGTACTGGTGCTTAGGGGTTTTGGGGACTCAGTTATGTTAGTTTGGGAGGGGTTGGGAGGAGTATTGAATGGAGTAATGTTATTAGGGTTCTAAGTCAAGCTTAGGGGTTGAGTATTAGTGTTTGTTTTGAAAAGGATTGGACTATTTGGGAACATTAGGTCGGGGGTAGGCAAGAAAGGTGGTGATGGGTTGGCAAAGAAGGGGTTTGGGCTCATTGAGAAGGCCTTTGAGCTATCTGGCTCAGTAACAAAATAATGGGTTGGTTCATAATTTGGTCCATCCCCTATACAAGGCTTTGAAGGCCTAATCTATGGGTCACCAACATGAGTAGGGTCCGACCCTTTGCCCCCCCCCCCCCCCCCCCCTAGATATGTACTCAAACTAGAAGAGACAAGATTCAAGTTTCCTTGGGGGCTACTCAAAGGACTAAAGTGGTACGGACTACCTGTCGTGGTGACGCGTGTATCCGAGGATTGTGCCACCCCCGCGCCAGGTAATTGCTGGTGTTGTCCTGTGCTCAGAGATTCCACGCGTTCAGCCCTCTCGAGAACCCCACGCGATGCTATTCGACTGCTCTAGGTTTCTGGCCGCCATTGAATAAAATTTTCCACCCTGCTTGGGCTATAATTCTGACCAAACGGTCGCCGCTATAAGAGATCATTCACCCTTTTCTGCGCTTCATCCACCTCAAAACGAATCACTTCTATCCGCCTGGCTCCTTTTCGAGGCTGCCCCGTATGTAAGTTAGGGTCGTAACCGGATTGAACCCCCTCTTCTCGAGAGGCAAATCTACATCCCTTGTTATCATGACCAATCTGTCCGCACGCATAGTAGAAGTCCGGTAGCTTTTCATATTTATACCCAATCCACTGATCACGATTTGAATCATGCTTCCCTTTTAGCCAGAAACCCTTGAGCAGGGGTTAAGGAATATTCACTTCAACCCTTACTCTAAGAAAGCTACGAGCCAGAAGGAAGCTGTCGGAAGTTACCTTCAGGGCAAGAAGTTTCCCGAATCGCTTCCCGATGTTTCCGCGTTAGCACGAGACATTTTCTCCACTGGAAGTCCGTGGATTTGGACCCACATCGGACATGTTGAAAAATCAATCTCAGAGACCACCATCCCCTCCTTCAAAGGATGGAGAACGAGTAAGCCATTCATGATTGACCATGGCCCCTCAAGATAAACATTCCATTTATCTTCCTCATCTTCAAACTAGAACAGAAAAACATTATTGGTCCAGTCGACTACATGAAATGGAGCTCGAGTTTTCCAAGCAGCCACCAGAATATTCTGGATGATGATGGCGCTTAGACTCTTCACCTGAATCACTTTGCCAACGAGACAGAGACTACTGGCAACACCAGTCTCGCCAGAGCCTTCCTCAAGGTCTAAAATATCCAATTCTGCCATTGGGTTCAGAAAAACATATGGGAGAAGTTTTTTGAACAGAGTAAAGAAATAAAGTCAGACAGGAAGAAGGAGAAGAAAAGGGAATGAAGGGAGGAAAGGGTTGGAAAATGAAAGAAGATAGGGTGGGTGGACAGGTGGCGAGGGGAAGAAGTTTAGGGGGAGAGACAGTGGTGAGAAGAGGAGGGAGGTACAGGGGAGGAGCGGGAAAGAGATAAGGATAACCAAAAAGGCAGTACTCTCATTTTAAAGAGAGAAGCTCTCATTTAGAGAGAGAATATGGCCCACACACCTTTCAAACCTCTCGAGATCTCTCTCAGTTGATCACACGCCCAGGAGTTTCTCTATCTATCTCACCACTTATTACATCAAAATCATTTTTCAGAACTTAAAATCAAACAAAGTGAAGAAACCATAATTATGTACTTTTCCCTCTATTTTTCACCAAAATATTCAATCCAGATTGGGATGATTTCACAAGAAACCAAGGGCTGCCCAGCGGATTGTTCAATCCACTCAAACCAACCAAACTGACCAATCCGCAATTGAACCGATCCAACCAACCACACTTAAAGACGGTTTGCGGATGAACAAAACGACAATCTGCGATGAGCAGATCGGTTTCAAACCGAACCAAACCGCCCAAATCGTAGTTTACTAGTATATAATCTGCCCAAACCGATCCGCAAACGAACCAATCCATCCAAACATACTCACGGACAATTGGCGGATGGAGAAAATAGAAATCCATCGCGAGCGAATTTGATTGGGAACCGGACTGATCCGCACAAAACCTATCCGCGGACAGCCCTAGTTAAACCATAATCCTTTTCTTTTTATTCTCATAAAATTCCTTCATCCAAAAGTGTTTCAAGAGCATCTCCAATCCTTACCCATTTTATTACCCATATCCAAAATTTGAGTAAAAAGCTTAAAAACTCATCTCCAGTATCATACCCGTTTGTCTACTCATTTTGAGTTTTACTATTTACTCACCCAAATTTGGGGACACTTAAATTCATACCCATTTTTTTCAAACCATCTTTTCACTCTTATTAATTATAAGTGTGTCACTTATTAATTACAACTGTGCTAATCAGTAATAGATTTTGGTAAAAATATAGGTTTAGCATTGGAGATACCATACCCAAAACAAGTTTTTGAGCCAAACCTCTACCCAATTGGGTGAAGAAAATGGTAAGGGCTAGTGATGCTCTATGGCCCTAGTTCTTCATGTTACTTTCAGAAACGAGTCAACCGACGGGGCCGGTTGACGGGTGAGTTAACCCAGGGCTTCTTGTTTGGCCTAATAGGCCAAACGGCTTATTTTTTTGTCCATATTCAATTTTTTTTTTACATTTGTTAGTTTTTTTGTCAATTTTTCGAGGATTATTGCTTCATCAAGGATTATTTGCTTCATCATGATGAGAGGAATCTAAAAAGTAAAAAATTACGATTGAAACCCAAATTTCTTTGAATAAACACAAAGACAAGCTAATAATTTTTTACTTTTTAAATTTCTCTCGTCATAGCGAATCATTAATCCACACAAAAAAATCACGAAAAAACCACAAACGCGAAAAAAATTGAATAAGAAAAAAAAGCATTTGACTGATTAGGCCAAGGCATCTCAAGTAATAACACGCCAATGTGTACAACAATTTCGCAACATTCTGATGTGGCACTGCATGATTAATAATTATTGTTTTAGTAGTCTTTATGATTGCAAAATAATTTTTTGGAAAATGATAATGTCAAAACTGATTTTATTAATGGCAAAATCGTTGTGCATAAGAGTCTTGTACTTTGCACATGGTACGAGTTTTTTATTCACAACAGTTTTGTCATTAACGAAAACAGTTTCGGATATGAATTATATTTTCAAAGTGAGGATTTTATCTTTGTTGTATTCAATGATAATCTTAGATTATTGGCTCAATTCATAAGAAAAAAGAAATACATTTATGATAACTCAGGTGTCTGAACCAGTTTACACGCACCTCAGTTAATCATGGAAGACCAATCTCACTGCCTACTAAACAGGTCATAATTAAAGCCAAAGTAAAGATCTATTTCGATTGGCCCAATGAGTTGATAGTACCTAAGAAAGGTTACGAACATGAGGCCTTATGAGAGAGCAAACCCCTCAATTTCAAGTCCTGATTACTAGACCACCCTGCGAGGTCAGTGTAAGGTTTCGAACATTAGATCTTATGAGAGAGCAAATGTAACGACTTTGATTTTGAATAAATAAAAATTTCGTTAAATATTGGAATTTTATTTTAATTACTTGGTATTACTTTTAAAATTACTTTTTAATTTCTAATAATCCGTCATAATTAGATTTAAATCCTTTAAAATCATATTTCTTGGCTAGAAATCCTACATTTCAAGTAGAATTAGTTTTCAACCGATTAGTTGAAGGAACCGAACTACTACTTCACCTAGTTAGAATCTCCTAACCCTAGATGAGCCTTTTTTACCATCTTTGGGCCTTGTGAACCCCTCTCAACCCTAATTGAACCATTAGACCATTAGAAATAATCATTTTGCTTCCAAAGAAGCAAACTTAGTCTTGCCATGCATGCAACCCTAAGACAAATAGCCTTAAACCTAAGTTACCCATCAAGTTACTTTCCTAGATACTCTAAGTACATATATATACCTCATAGCCTATTATAAACATGCCTATATGACAAATATGCTTTCTAGGGAAGTCTTGACCGTATCTTTGTTGAGTTGTCACTTGAAAACCCATAACCTTTACTCTTTTCCTAGACTAGACCACATACTACTTCAGTGTACTTATATATACATAGACATATATATACATAGCACTAGAGAGAGAGAGAGAGGAAGAGAGGGGAGAGAAAGGGAGAGGCCGAGAGAGGGAGAGAGAGGAGTGAGTGTGTGCATGTGTTTGGTCACTCAAACAAGCCACCCTTTTAGCCAACCTCACACTCAATCTAAGTACAACTTTACAACTCATTTTAGGCTTCTTTAAACACAAACCTAACCTTTCTTACAAGCAAGCCCTCGTAAGACAAGACAAGGTAAAAAACCCTTCATGATAACCTAAGTTATGGCCTAAAATGGAAAAGACAAGTCATGGAAGGGTTGGCATGCTTTCAAGCATGATTTGACAAGACCATGGAGCAAATCCATGGGAGAATTGGAGAGAGAGAGGGCAAGCCATATGAGGAGAGGGGGAGAGCCCAACTTTTGCTATAAATAGCACCATTCACTTTCCATTCAACTCACACTTTCATCCTTCAACTTCTCTCTCTAGAAATCTTTGTGTTCTTACCTTGTTCTTGCTTTGTTCTTGAGTTCTTTCCAAGTTCTTCAAGAAACTCAACCTAGGCCGCCACTAAACCACCACTCGATGACCCTTTCGATCCACAAAGTTTAAGTAGTTTAGTTAAGAACTAGTTTCGAGAGAAATCTTTCTCTTTTGAAGCTACATCAAGCTTTCCGTAGGAAGTTACTCCGTTTGATCACCGACTTACTTTTCGTAGCCACCCCACTGCCAAGAAGAAAGGTAGATTATCCTTGCACTATAATCTTGAGTATAGACAATTGAACGATCATGTAGAATATTCTTATACACTTTGACTTTAAGTATATTGTATGATGTTTCTATGTTGAAATGCATAAGAACTTGAAAGGTGTTTTTTTAAATTTTGAAAAGGAAGTGGAGTATGTTAAATATTCCGACTTGATTTTCCTAAAAAACATATGTTGTTTTGAATTTCCCTAAAAGGACGAAAGAACAGATTTCGAAAGTATAAACTTGATTAGAAGTATTCGTATTTTAATCTTAGGATGGTTATGAACATGTATACATAACTGTTAGAATCAATTGTCTTGTTGTGTGCTAAAGCATAAATGGTTTTCACTCCAAAGGCGTCCGTACATGTGGCGTTATGCTTTAAGTTATAATTTGAGCATGATTAAGTAATATAGAGTTGAATGATCTTACTAGTTTAGTTTCAAGATTACAATGAATGATTTATGTTTACTTATGTGAATAGTCCTACTGCGGAATCTATGCAGGAAAACAAGACACAGAAATCGAGAAAGTAGAAACATGACACTTAGGGTGTTGTTAACAAAAGGTGTGTTTTGAAAAGGAGAATGTTTGGAAAACCGCAATGTGGCCGGACGTGATAGCCCATTGTGTGGTGTGTGTGTGCGTGCCAATGGGAACCCGAGATGGCGGAACCATTGTGAGGATACTCGGGAGACCGGAACGGCGGAATCGAGGTTGGGTGTGTAAAAACGATTTTGAAAATGTTGATTTAGTATATCAAAAATGGTGACACGGTCTACGACAAGGCACGTAGGAGAAACTCAGATAATCACGGACACCAACGTTGGTTTGAATAATGAATGTGGATGTGTCATTGCTAACTGTTTTGTTAATTATGCATGTACTATGTGGAAATCGTTAATTTTATAATCTATTATTGTAAGTTCATGGTTAGTGGGTATAGATTATTCTATTGAGCTTTCGAAGCTCATGGTGTTACTTTTGGTGACCTGACATATTATATTGGTGGCGACACCGGTATAATGTGTCAGGCTTTATAGATGAACAGGGTGAACTACACCTTAGAGGCTTTTGGAGCCGAGGAGCTGTCTAGAGTCGAGGAGCAGGCGGAGCAGTAGATAGAAATCTTAGTTTTCCCCTTACATGTTTAATAAAAATACTCTTATGAGAGTTATGATGTAATAATGTGTAACGACCCTGATTTGTTACCCAATTTTTTTTAATAATGTTATACAATTATTATGATTTTTTTATACTAAAATACAATTTTGCATGCATTTATATACATGCGTGCACCTTTCTTTCTTTTTTCCTACGTAGCATGCATGCACCATATCTTCTCTCTCACCTCACTCTCTTACAGTCCCTCTCCCTCCCTCAGCTCCCTCTCTCTCTAGCCATTACTCTCTCCATTTCTTTTCCTTCAAGAAAAATTAAATTCATCCCATATTGCCCAAAACCGAAAAATTCTTCCTCACCAAGCAAAATACGAAATTCAATTCATTCCTATCCATTTCTCTACTCCTCCCTAACCTTAAAACCAAGCTCAATTCGTCCATTCCAAATTCAAAGAACCCACCCTCTATTAAATTCAATCTTATCCAACCCATTCAAAATTCTCCTATAAAAACTCCACCTCTTCGACCCTCAAGCACACCATTGCAACCTCCACACTCCACTGAGTAATTACCCTAAGAAAACCGTGGCCAAACGGAGCTCCAATCAATGGAGTTTTAGAGAGAGAGAAAAGTGGGTTTTGCATCTACGCCCAACCGAAACTCAACTAACCCATCCTGATCACTTCTCCGGCCCAACCCCAAGCATCCCCAAATATCAACCAATTCGATCCCAAGGACCCACGATCACCAAAACCGAAGTTTTCTTCTCCAATAGTCAAGTTCTATTTTTTTTCAATTCAATCCAAACCAAGGTACTATAATCCTATCCAAACCCTCTCTACGTATATATAAGTGTTTTTAGACCTAATTATAACTCCCCCGAGGTTCCATGCATCAAAAATCGTGAGAAAAAGGAAGAAAACCAAAACTATGTTGGAGTTCGCGGCCGCAAACTGCGGGCCGCAAGAACCAGGCCTGAGTTTGCGGTTAGATGCTCCTGGTCAGACCTTGTGGCAGGTTTTGTTTTGGTTCAATATTGTTTTGCGATCTCCCAAACACCATTTTTGACACCCAGACTATTTTTTCTATACTCCTCACACTTCAAAGATCATAACTTGTTAATATCATATTTTTTTAATTTTATTATCTATTTATTAAAATTTTCACTTGTTTTCATTCAAAGTTTACAAACGAAAAATCTTTGCAACCTTCCGAACAACTTTTTTAACACCCAAAATATTTTTTCCAGACTCCTCGCATCTCAAAGATGATATCTTGTCAACTTCATATTATTATTTTTATCTATTTATTATTATTATTTTTTACAATGTTACCAATCGAAATTACCTTGCGACCTTTTTAAACATGTTATTAATGCCCGAGTAAATTTTTTTAGATTCCTTACATTCCAAGGACGAAACATGGTCAATCTCAATATATTTTAATTATTAGATTATTTATTATCTATTTATTTTACTTCCGGCAACTTTTATTAATATCCTTATATAAAAATAATTCCGCGACCCTCCGAACTCAACTTTTGGCACTCGTACATGTTGCAAAAGACCTTTAGGACTCATATTAGGGTCATGATTATTATACTAATATTCTTATGTAATTAATGTATTTAATTAGTTTTTAAATCAATCTAATTTCTAGAAATAGTTAATAAGAGCATAAAATATTTCTTAAAATTTTTCTTAAAGTTCCTACTTTAATTTTGACATCGTGGCCATACAAGATTAAGGGCAATGGCCCATTCATAAAAAGTTGTGTAATTGCATTACTTGATATTTGTTTTAATTATTATTCGCTTGTTATTTGTTTTTAATTATTATTCGCTTGTTATTTGTTTTTAATTATTATTGTGATTAATATTGCGCCAATATTTGATTTGAATACTAGACTGGACCCTAGAAACATGGGGTGGTATGCAAATAGAATTCACCTAGATGATTCTAGGTAATGGATAAATTGGAAAGTTCTATTTTTAGATAGCCAGCAGGCGTAATTTTGAAATGTGATGAGTTGGATGTGATGATTGGAAACTGGCAAAGTAAGCCCAGTGATGAATGTGATGATTTGAAACTGGCAAAGTAAGCCCAGTAACGATTGTGATGATTGTGAAGTAGTGCATAAGATATGTGAACCTTAGTTATGATTCGGGCATGATAAGCTTACCTTTTGTTGTAGTTATTGAGATGCACATTCGGTATATAACTTAGGTGTATCTGCTACAGCAAAAGGAAGTGATCTCATGGGACAGGGCATAGCTAGCGGTTGGGGAGGAAAGATCTCGTGAATGAGATCTTAGATTTCACATAAGGTAATGAAAAGTAATAAATTGATTTATGTGAAAAATATCTGTTTTACTTTTTCGTATTATTATCCTGTTGCTTGCTAGCTGTAAAGTAAGAGGGTTGGTTGGGTTGGATTATTCTACTGGGTGATTTATCACTCACGGATACGTCTGTATCCTGGTAAATTGATTGCTTCGGCGATTAATTTGCCAGAGGGCGCATGACTCAATGGAGGGGATTCAATGATGGTGCAGTTCGACACAGAAGGAATATCAGGAACGGACATCAAGTATGCTTGGAATTCGTATCAAGCCTAGAGTCGACTCTGAAGTTAATATATTTTGAATCAGCAAATCAATCTTGAGATTGTAATAGCTAAACCTTTATTTTGAAAAGTTATTTTTATTTAGCAAATTTTCTCAAGAAATTATTTTATATTGCTCCAGAAAAATCGGGGTGTTACATAATGAGCCAGACTCTATTTTAGTTTTCAATTAAAATGTCCATTTAACATTCCCAAAATTAGGGACGTTATAGCAAATCCCTAAATTCTAAGTTTTGACTACTAGGCCAACTCCTTGGGTTGTTGCAATTGCTGGATTAATCCAGACAGTGTAATAAAATTACTTTCATACGTTGAATTACTAGGCATTAGATTCTTGGTTAATAAATTCCTATTATGCTCCAGATTAGAGGCATCCAAACATAGCATTAGGGCATTCCACCTAGTGCTTGGTTGGAAAAGGCTACGAACTGATAAGTAATTCTTAAGGAGATTTGAAAGTTACATGTCACATTAATTAAATATTTAAAAAAAATTAATCACAATTTGTATACCACCACCACTCTCCACTATTTTGCCCCACGACTACCACCATCGCTACCACAACCCCACCATTCTGCCACCATAGCCACCAGTACTACCACCACTACGCTCTTGCCATCCTCCACTACTACTATAGCTAGAACCACAACCACCCACCACTACAATCACAATTTCACCTCACCTCACCTCACCATACAGTCATTAGACTTGTCACTAAAACCATCCTGAAATATCATGGTCAAATTTTGGTTCGTCTGATTTAAAGGTGGATTTTTCCATCCCAAAAATCAACCAAAATTGCACTGGATAAACAAGCGAACAGATTATTTTTAGTATAAATATATATATATATATATATATATATATATATATATATATATATATATATATATATATATATATATATAGAGTTGTCCAAAATCCAAATGTTGATATACGAGTAATTTTAACTAATTAATTAAGAGATGTGATTTTGGCACTCCATTTTTAGCCAGTTGCATTCTGCTTTGTATTTTGTAGTCTCACATAATCAAGGCACAAAGTAGAGTGCCAGCGACTAAAATTGAAGTGCCAAAATCAATTTCCTTAATTAATCAACACTTCTACGATTGGGAGGCAGAGCTTACCTGTTCAAACAAGAACTTCGGTAGAAAAGTAAGAAGATTGTACTTCGCAGTTGTAATAGAATTTCGCTGCAAAAATTGACAAAAATACCACCACAAATCCAGTAAGTACTCCTACATGGTTAATGATAAGAAAATCCTATTAGAAAGAACAAATAATAAACAAATGTAGAAGACAGTAATTTTGCTACTAGAACAAATATTTCCTTGTACAAAAAGACTATTACTCTACAGTTTTTTTCATTTTTTTTCACAGTTGATCCTCTTATGTAGATAATAAAAGTATAAACCAGAGTAGTATCGTCTAAAATTGTCTAGCCAGACAAACGAAAGTAATACTTACAGTTGTCCGATCACTATTATTGTTTAGGTTATCGTGTGTGTGATTGAAAAATTTCAAAAAAGAGAAAATTATCCATTGCTCTACTAACCTCTTTGTCACTCTCCTAGTTTCCTTGGTAATATCCCTTATCACCATTTTCTTTAAACATTTTTTAATTTAAAAAAACCTCTCAACAAGTTATAAATCTCTCTCACCTCATTTTTCTGCAATACACAGCAGTAACCCAGGTCAGCGTCTGCCCTGGGGTAGCCCTAGCAAGTCACTGCCCAGAGCCCCAAAGTTTTGGAGGAGGGGGAGCTGTTGCTGTCCTGGCCGATTGGGGCTCGTTCCGGTTTTGATCCGATGATCAATAACATTCACTTTGTCGAGCTAGGTAGAACAAGTGTACCGAAAATTAGCTCAATCAGATATCTTTAAGTGTCTGATCGAAACACATATAACTAGCCAATAATGGGTTTCAGTGGATTTGATCCATTATTTTGGATCTATTCTTTTCAAGATAAAAATGTTCCGATAAGACACTTAATGATATCCGATTGAGCTAATTATTGATACACTTGTTCTATTCAACGAGCTCTACAAAGTGAATATTTTCGATCATTGAAGCCAGACCGAAGCGAGCGGGACAGCAGGTAGCACTACCCCTTAAAGGGACAACAACTTCCCCGCGTCCCAAAGTTTTGGCCCAAAATCAGGGTCCTCAAATGTGCAGAAGTACTACCCATTCCACTAAGATTTTTATTTTTTAAGTACTTATTTTTTATTTTATGAGACGAGTCATTCTTTCATAATACATCACCTTCGAAAAATAAGTACTATTTCTCTTAGCGGAATGGAGCCTAAAAATATATTATGCATATCATATCACATTATATAAATGCGTGGTAAGAGCATCCACAATAGCCTAACCAAAATCCAAAAATTGCTAAGATTAATAATATTTGTTCAAGAAAATGCTCACATTGAAATAGCTAAACTTAGCAACTAACTAAATTCTGGCCATTTTATAGCAAGACTAGCAACATTTTGTCAATAATCAAATTAAGTGGACCCTAAATCCTCTCAATCAAAGCGCATCCATCATTATACAAAAACCTTAAGCCCCCCATCCCCTTCTCAACAATGTTTCCAAAAAATTATTTTTAAAAAGAGCTTTTTTCCAAAAAATGGTTTTTTTTTGAAAAACTACTTTTTCAAAACTGGTTTTTTTTTTCTAAAGAACAATTGTTCACAAACATTTTTTTTTCAAATATTGTTTTCTTTTCAAAATTTGTTTTTTTAAAACTGTATTTACAAAAACTTTTTCCAAAAACTGTTTTGTTTTGTTTTTTTTGACAAATTTCAAAAAAAAAAAAAATTAAAAAACCTTTGGTTTTTGTTCTCGACATAATATCACCCAAAAAACCAAAAATTAGTACATGAAGTGCACATGCATGTATAATATGATCACCCCATCACCCAAAAAATGCCTCCTCAAAGAGAGATATAATCAAGACCAAGGGGTTGGTTTAGTGGTTATACTCTCTTACTAGGTAAGATGCCTGGGTCAGATCCAAAAAAAGAAAAAGAAAAAGAAGGTAACATGCCTGGGTTCAAGTCTTATCACTACGAATTGCAGCACCCTTCTCCTATCTCCTCTTATCGATTGACAAAGAAAAAAAGAGAGATATAATCCCTTAGTCTATTCACACATAGCATGTGCCCACCTTCTAGTTCTCGGAAAGGTAAAGCAGTCAGAAAATGGATAATTATGTGAATTTAATTTACAAAACTATGGGAAATTTTTTTTTTTGAATGATCCCGATAACTGAATAGACCCGTAACGAATTAACCCACGAAATTAATGACCCAAAGCTGGTTTTTTCTCTTTTAACAAACAAAATCATCCCATTATAATAAACAAGAAGTACAGTCATACTTGTTCATACAAACAAGATCATATAGAGAAAACACTAGCTAAAACAACCCGACAATCAAAACTAAGCCCCAACAAACTAAACAGTCAAACAAGGCCAAACAACACCCTCACCGAAGCTAATAGAAACACAAACACCCCCTCAACGCCGAAGACACAATAAACTAAACCTGTAAAACAAAGATTAGGAACAAGATGCAAAGATAAATCAATATAAAGCATGGCGTTGAGGGATCCGGAAAGTATGCAGGTCATCAGGCCCAGCCTTGAGATTTTGGAGGTCCCAGGTGAAATATGAAAATGGAATCTCTCATGTTTTTATATATAAATTAGTTGTTCAATATGAGAAACAAGATGGTTGTGTAGCTTAGTGGCAGGCGGCCGGCTTTGATCACGTTTTAAGTGTGCTCGATTGCGCATTCGAGTCTAATTGCTGTCAGTATGAACATTTCTTTTGCTGAAAGTCTAATGGTACAGATTTTAAATCTGTACCAGTGGGTACAAATTCATTTTTGGGCCCATTTTGGATCTAAAACAAATGATCTGAACCGCTCATTTTGTTTAAAATACTTTACTTATGGTCCTTGCAAAAAATAAACTCAATCTAGTATCGGTAAAAGTATTTATAAAACATTCAAATTTTGCTTTGAAATTAAAGCTTGAATTTTGGGACAATTTGAGCGTTTTGTAGGTGCCTTAACCGATATCAGATTAAGCTTATGTTTCATAGGAGCCGTAAACAAAGTCTTTTAAACAAAATGAGCGATTTCAATCATTTTTTTAGACTCAAAACGGGACAAAAAAGAGGTTTGTCCCAAAATTCAAAATGAGACAAAAAAGAGGTTTGTCCCAAAATTCAAAATGGGACAAAAAAGAGGTTTATAAAACATCCAAATTTTGCTTTGAAATTCAAGCTTGAATTTTGGGACAATTTGAGCATTTTGTAGGTGCCTTAACCGATATCATATTAAGCTTATATCTGTACCAGTAGCACCATCCTTTTTTTTTGCACAAGTTCAAAAAATGTGCTCATAAAATGAAGCTTCCGTGGCTTGAACATGACACCTGTAGGCTGCATGGCATAAATCTTACTACCACACCACACTCTCTCATTTAGAAAACGTTCAACATATATAATATTTAACATATTCCCAGAGCCGGCTTTGGACATACGCCAGTGATGCGGCTGCATCTGACCCCCAAATTTTCACGAATTTTGTGGGCCCCTATATATTTTGTACCCTTAATTACTACTTTTGCTGCAAAAAATGCGAAAAAAGTGATGTTTAAGTAATAGTATTTTTTGGATTAAAGTATATAATGATTATTGAGTTTTGTGTTATCATTGTTTTTAATTCTTCTAGTCTTTTTTTTTTTGTATTATATAATGGGCCTCAAATATAAAGTTCGCATCCGGCCCCAAAATACTCAGAGTCGACACTGCATATTCCTATATTTTGGGGCCCAAATGGGAGGCTTTAGGCGGTCGCTTGATGGGTTTATGCCTAGGACCGACCCTACGGGTCACCACAACCGTCTTCAAGCTAGTTCGGAGTGAAATTGTAGAAAATGTACCGAAAAGGGAAGATCCCATCTTGTATACTCAAATATAAGTTCAAGTTAATTGATTTAAGTTGTACTAGTAAATTAAGTTCAGGCCAAACACTTTTCAAAAGTCTACTACCACCGCATGAGGGTCAGTGCATAGTCCACGGCACTAATCTCATCGTTCAAAAGTATTTTAGATGATTTAGATTAAAATAAATTATTACCGATCAGAGTTATTTATTAACAATAATAGTTGAAAAACATAGCTCATCCATTGGTTGTCGAGATCAACGGTGAGATTTAGAGAGCGGTGAAAGTTTCCGGTGGGCATAGCACCGTTCTTTCAACTGTATGTGTTCACTGCAGGAATGGCAACGGGGCGAGTTTTTGTGTAACCCGAACCGAAAATTATTACACTGCCCCAACCCCGCCTGGGTATTTTTTGGGTATCCCCGTTCTTGCCCCGATCGGGAAACTGGTTTACCCGCCTCGTCAGAAATTAAAAAAAAATTGGTAATCTAAAAGCAAAATACAAGTAAAAGAAAATAGTTACAAAAAAAAAAGGAGGTAGTTTAGTATAATGGTGAAAATATAAAGTTAAGAATAAGATTTTTTACTATAATGATAATAATATTAGGTTAAAATGTTAAATTTTAAGTATAATGATAATTAAATTAGACTAAAAGTATAATTATATATAAATATATGTCGGGGTGGGGTACTTCCACCCCGAACCCTACCCAAACCTAGTCATGTTTTGAAATTTTAATCCCGATCCTATACCCAAAAATGAGTTGAAAAATCCACTCCGAAAGGTGGGGCGGGACGAGTTCCGGACGGGACCGATTGCCATCCCTAACTCTCCGAGGTAACAGTTTAAGGAGTTCGGAAATTAAAATTCACTAGTACTAGCATCAAATACAGCGTGTGCAAGTAGAGAGGCAGGAGAAAAAGGTCTCTGAAAAAGACAAGGGACCTCGAAGCTGACTGTTCAGGGAGTAAAATTCACTAGTACTAGCATCAAACGGATTTCAATTTCAAAAAAAAAAAAACGGATTGGGGGAGCTGCTGTCCCTTCAAAGGACAGTAGCGTGCCGTTCCGGTCGAGGAGATCTCGCTCCGGTCTTATTTTGATGATCAGAAATATTCACTTCGTAGAGCTCGTCGAGTTGAACAAGTATACAAAAAATCAGTTTGATCAGATATCATTAAATGTTTGATCGGAACACATATAACTTGTCAATAATTGGTTCTAGTAGATTTGATCCAGTGTTTCAGATCTATTCTTTTCAAGACAAAAAAAATTCGATGAGACACTTAATGATATCCGAGCAGGTTAATTTTTTACATACTTGTTCAACTCAATGAGCTCTACGAAATGAACGTTTCTGATCATTAGAGCGAGACCGAAGGACGGTCCCTTTGGCCGAGATAGTAGGCTGTTAAGGGATAGCAGCTCTCCCAACTCCGCATCAAACACAGCGTGTGCAAGTAGAGAGGAAAGAGAAAAAGGTTCCTGAAAAAGACCAGGGACCTTGAAGCTGACTAAAATTCACTAGTACCAGCATCAAACACAGCGTGTGCAAGTAGAGAGGCAGGAGAAAAAGGTTTCTGAAAAAGACAAGGGACCTTGAAGCTGACAAAGGTTAATGCGTCTCGATCATTGCAGTAGATGGTGCGGTGATGGCACGGCTGCAGCTGAATGCGACCGATAGCGGCAGAGCGAGTTGGGGTTCTGGCCACAGGCGGTGAACTCCGACCACCACCACCGCCGCCATTCATCTTCTCTACAACTCGTCCGATGTTCAGATCTCAAAAGTATAACGAGGTTTTGTTTTGTAACCATCTTTGCCTATCCATACTAGGAGTATTATCCCTCCGTTTTAGATTTAGAATCCATTATTTTATTTCAATTTGTTCCAAAATGATAGTCTTTATAAAAAAATGAAAGAAAAAATTTGATGAATATATGTATTATAAAGAAAGTAGAAGATTAGAGTAATGATAAAAATGATAGGCATTATAAGTGTACTCATCGCATGTCTCATTATAGTTGGAATTCCCAAAAAATAACTCTCGTTACTTGTAACGGATGAAGTACTACATAATTTTCATATTTAATTTTTATATAGTTAAAACTATAAAAGGCTGATGCCCCGTTTTGGAACGCGAAATAAATACCTATTTTTTAAGAATACAATTTCAAGTTTAAAAACGATGGGTTTATTAAAATATAAAAATATATAATATGGATCTTATTTGAAAATTTTCATTGAGATCTTTAATACGGTAAAAAAAATTGAAAAGTTATTTTTCATTTATATTATTTTTGAGTTTGAAAATGTAAAATAAATACTTATTTTTTTTAAAAATGTTCTAGAACGGACTCCGACTGCACACGATAAATAATAATAAAATGAGCGACCCCCCAATGTCCTTTTCCACTGTCTCGTCATGCGGAGGTGCCTCTAAAAGCCAAAAAGAAAAAGCTCCCTTTTCTTTTTTTTTTCCCTTTTGGTCGGTAGAAAAATCTCCCCTATCGAGGAGCATCTCTCGCAAACTTCAAATAATTTTTGAAGTGATCAGTGCTGTGTTTGGATGAGTGAAAAGAGAAATAAAGATAATATTTGAAAAACGGAGTAATGAGTGAAAAAAATAATAATAATAATTAGAGATAGGAGTAATGAGTAGAGAATAAATTAGAATAATGATTGAAAGTAAGGATAATAGTGAATTAAATTTTTTTTTTTCAAAAAGCAAACCAACCTAAGCACGAGAATCCAGCTCGATTATGCCTTGTTTGGATTCAAATTTGAAAAAACAAATCCAAGTCAAAAAACAATCAGTAATCTTATTTTCAATTATTACTCTCATCTATCTAATCATTATTTTCATTTCTTTCTATATTTCTCCACTTATTACCTCTATCTCTGATCATTATATTATTTTTTCTCTCCAATCATTACTTAAAAACCAAACCCAAAAATTTTTAAAAACTTATCCAAATGAAGGATAAGTAATTGTAGATACTTGATTAAATCTTGTAATCTACTGTAAATTAAGAATGCTAACGGCTGCCTAGGGGAAACGTTAGACATCATTGGTTTTGAGATTTTGAATTTTACATTTTAATCATTACTTTATTTCTCTCCAATTGTTATTTTTATTTTTCTCTTCATTTATTCGGCTCCGTTCCGGAACGCAAATAAGTTGCTTATTTTTTAAAAAGGCAATTTCAAGCTCAAAAATAATGTGTTTACGCAAATAATTTTCCTACCACTATGGATCTTGTTTGATAGATTTCATCAAGATATTTAGTACGGTGCAAAAAAAATAAAAAAATAATTTTTCGTTTACATTATTTTTTAGTTTGAAAATGTGAAATAAGCTGCTTATTTTTTAAGAAGGTTTCTGGAACGGAGCCTTACTCATATTTCCAATCGTTACTCTATTTTTTTCTATACTCATTACTTACAAATCTAAATCTAAAATCTCAAAACCAATGGGGTCTTAGTGTCATTCACAAACATATAATGACAGCCTGACAGGTTCTCTGATACGATTTCTGAATTTTTTTTTTTTTTTTGACAAAAGTGAGAGGTATTGTACTGATAAAGCTCAATGGCACTTACACAACGAAATTCATTACAGATAACTTGGACAAAATTAAATTAATCATCTAACTGATTCAAAACGAGAAAGAACGAGGCAATTTAATTTCTGATTCGAAAGTTACTTTTTCTGTTGAAGCAATCAATGCTTTTGGCAAATGACGAAACTAACCTCCTACTTTTCCGACACTCTGGCTATAAAAGAATAGAACACATGTTTACACAACACAACGTACTACTCACACAACAATCTAAACACAAAAATTCATATAATCTCTCACATATATATGAGACCAACACATAATAATGTGTGTGAAACTCACATATATATGAAAAATTGTGTTTGGTATTGTGTGAAAATCATTTTTGGTTATCATAGACTAACCTATAAAGAAATTCTGTATTTACTGGGGGAGCCCACAAACCAACCCCCATTGCCTTGCTCACAGCAACGATCATTCCTTTCCTTGATTCTATTTTAATTTATGTTTATTTACATCCTGTGGGGACGAAAGAAACGTGTTGTACTCCACTGCAAAATATATTTTATACTCCCTCTATTTGTTTTTAAGTGTCCTGCTTCATAACTCTAACTTATTAAAAATACATTATCATTATATCTTTCACATCAACTTTTTTCTCTATTTTTCCTACTTATCCATCATCATTACACTTTTACTCATTAACTTTTCAAAATGGAATTTGTAGTAGGCCGAGCCAAGCGGTTCGGGCCGTACTGCGCAAGATTCTGAACCCATCCCTGTTGGTCCAGCTGAGACCGAGCCATTTTCTCGTTCCGGCTCGGCAAACCGACGATCTCGAGTTGGAATCTCCATCGCAATCAATCGACGCAATCGGCTCGGCCCATCGACCATTTGATGGTCGGGCACCACGTTCGGCCTTGAGCGAACGTAAGGGCCATCGCTCCAGCTCACCCACAAGGGAATAACAACCGTGTTCATGATGACGATCGTGACGTCACCCGAACAGTTATCAGGATAACAATGAGGGCACGTGAATGTGCCAGCGCACCCTACAAACGGTTACAAAATCCTAATATGACGCGAAAGTGACGTCAGCCGACGCGTGACATGCACATGTGCAATCTTGGAGGCCAAGTCAGGAGTTCTCTATAAATACCCCATTATGCCTCCTAAGTGGAGGTACATTCTCTAACACCCTGAAACTCTAACTCTTGGCTTTCACCTATTTCTACAAGTGTACAGATTTTTGCACCGGTGGGCCATCCCAGAAAACCTCTGGTGTGGTTTTTAGTCGTGTTTCCTTGTATAGGCTAGGTGAAAACCAAGAGCTACTCTCGAACCTCAGGTCTAAAGGAACAAACCAGTTTGATTGGAGCCCCACAATTTGGTGAACCTGACGTGAAACCTTTCTTTCAAATTCACGGCGGCTCCTCTGTTGTTCTTCCACTCATTCGTTCTTTAAACCTCTCTCCATCACATCTCCACCCTCCAATGGGCAGAGCACTACCTTAATTTCAACCTTTGAACCCCTCTCAACAAGTCCTCTCAGAGACTGGTGTGAACACCGCCTCCCCTTCTTTTCCCCCTGGATTCACTCCTTCAATCCCCGGCTCCTCCATTCGAAATCCGGTGGGCCTAAGCGAGGATGCTATGGCTTAAGTCCAAATGTTAGAATAACAACAGGAGCAAACCAACACTAATACTGCTATGCTTAAGTTGGAAATCACTCGAATCAAGGCGAAGGACCGCCTGGCGGCCTCCCATTCTGGCTCTCAGGGGAGGCTCCAGCGAGGAAATCTTCCTCCACCACCTCCCTTGGTTGGAGATGGTGATCCACATCATGTTTTGGTCCACGACTGTTTGGACCCACCGCTGACGAACAACTGGGCCGGAGACAGCGCTCGCTTTAGGCAGCAACGTTCTCCTGTTCATCAACGTCTCGGCAGTGGTGTAGGACACAGAGGCGATGGGGGACGGCAAGAAGGAAGCCCTCATACAGTTTACTCGAGCTCGTCGGCAAGGGACGAGTATTCTCAGGGCTCCCAAAGTTATGACACAGTGGAGTTGCAAGATAACAACCAGCCAATAGTTCCTTACGAGTCTGGACGGCGCAAGAGCCGAATGTCTCAAAGGACGGACGTGTGGGAGTGGAAGGGGTTTCACTAAAAAAGGAACCATCAAATTTTGGACTGAAGTGGGGCATGTAAACATCATTCGATGCGCCAAATACATCAGTCATAGCCATTTGTGCCGGATCCTCCGCACCCTCTGCTTAACTCCTCAACCTAGCCTCCTAGAAAGGTTTGCACCCAAGCATATGGCTAGGTTGTTGATAGCATATAAACCGAAAGAACCGGATCGTTCCCACAGAGAAATTTTCTTTAGCCAATTTGGAATAGAAGTTGAGTATCGAGCTTCGGCGTTCAAGCAGCCAACTTTTGGTGTTTGATTCAAATAACGAAATTAAACTTGCAATTAAACTAAATTAAGATGGTCAAGTCAAAGGGATTGATTTACCCACGACTTAGCCATAAAATGGTTCCTTCATCTAACTCATGAGTGAACCGAAACCGTCCGGATTCCACCAGAAGAATTAAAAATTGAAGACTACTTATAACTTAATTCAAAATTCTAATTCAAACTAAACTCATTTAACGCAAGTGAGAGACGAAAAAGGATCGTTCGCACGCGTAGGATTGTCAAGCACGTAGCACAAAGCGATAGACTCTATGATCAAGGAAGCCACCAACCTCATGATCAAATCTATACATCATGGGTTTAATTCATTCAAAACTTTGAGATTAAATTAAAGTTAAGAGAAACCATTTAAACGACTAATACATAGGGTGAACCTCACCCCATGACCAAACCTATAAACTACTCACACATAGTAAAAAGACTAGAAATTATGCTAGGTAATGAAAACATGCTTAACCAATAGAAACAAAAACAAACTTGATATATATAGAGATCCAACTTGTAGTTACAACTTTGACACTTGACAAAATACAAACTAATTAAACTTACTTGAGTTCTTGAAGGAAATAACTTGAAAAACTTAAGAACAACAATGGAGAAACTAGAAAAGCAAGAAAGAAACTTAAAGCTTAGGCCTAAAAACTAACTAATGGCCTATCTTTTCCATAAATGGCATACAAGCCTATTTATATGGCTTACAAATCAGCCCTACAAATGACCAAAAGGCCCTTAAAATATCTCAAAAACAATCCAAAAGTAGAAAGTTTCCATAAGTGGAAAGTCTGAAAAAGCAACAAAAATATCTGCTGGAGACTAAGGTTATCGATACCTATCAAATGGGTATCGATAACATCCCTCAGATGCTCCCCCGGAGAAAAGAATTATCGATAACAAAACAGGGGAGGTATCGCTACCCGTGCTTCTGGACAACTTCTGGACCAAAATGGGATCAATGTTATCGATAACAATTGGAATGTTATCGATAACATCCTGTAAAATCCTAGATTCCAGGTCAGGTTGAGGCTTCAGCTTCAGCACACAGCAACTTCACAGCTCCTCAGTATCTTATTTTCATTCTCTAAATTTAAGTAAAGACTACATTTTAAACATTTCTTTTACCTTTTCTTTACTTTAATTTATTTAATGAAAATAAGAAAGTACCCCCCATTTGGAAACAATGGCATTACCAGAATTTCAAGATTCTAATTATATCAAAATGCCAACCCCCCACTTTTAGTGTAAAATGGAAACTGCACATTTTTCTCAAGAGAAAAAAGCTCAAAACATGACATTGCTCTTCAACTAAAACCTTGTAACTTTGTAGTTACTCTTAGAAAAATTCAAAAATCAATTACCGCCATTTTTAATCTCGAAAATTGAAACTTTTTCAGAAAGTCATTTTTCCATACTTAGACAGATTTTAAGGGGCCGACCGGATCTTCAGGTACTTGGAAGCACTTGGGCCATGCATGGCATTGAAATGCGCCTTATTTGCACGCTTTACCTGAAAACACTCAAAACACACCTTACGTGCAATATCGTTATAAAAGCTAAATAAACATAAGATAAAACAACATAAAACGGGACTAGTCGCACCAAATATCTACAATATTGGGTGCTCATCACCCTCCCCCGTTGCCCTATCCTTTCCAAATAGGACAACTCAATTATCAAAAATTGGGAATGACTTCATGTTCATGCCTTTGGCCTTTTTTGGGTGGGCCTACACGAATATTGAAAGTTATTAAGTACGAAATCTCATGCACTAACTTTCAATTAAAGCATTATAGTTACCTTTTCGTACTCCGCCCACATCGTTGGGTCATCGACCACAATGCGTTTATTGGTATAGTCCCAACTCATCCCACTAAGACCTATTATGTCAAGTATCTTATGGCATGTTTGTTTCTAATACCTTACTTTTGAGTCGATGTAGGGGTTGGCCTTAATGTTAGCATCCGGCAACACCTTCACCAACTCAACCTCATAGTGTGTGAAGAACCCAAGTCTAAACCCATTTTCGCCAGCCCACTTCTATTTTTCACAAACCTCATTAATCACAACCTTGAGTAAGGTATCCTCTTCCATTTGCCTCCAAGTCTTATGGGGCTTTTTGGAAGGACCTTCGATTTCAGCATGTTAGGGTTCAAGTTCTTCGGTAGTCATTGCTACCAAGTGCATTGAAGTAGTACAAGGTTTATAAAAGGAGTACGTCTAATATTATCATGAACGAGATCTCATATTGAATAATGACTTCGATTAACTAGGAAAGTGGGATGTAGCAATACTAAAGCATTGAAAATTACATAGTGTTTGATAACTTAGAATTACAAATTTAACCACATAAAAATTACTAAGTTCAATTACAAGTACTTCATACACTTATTAATACAAATGTCTCAAATATTTCCCACTAGTCCCCCACCATTCCTTAACCAATTGTTAAACATGGGGGTAGCCAATGCATCCCTCCCCGTGGTCCATTCATTGGAAGCCTCGATGGTACCAATGTTGTCATCAACCTCCACATTATAGGCTGTCTTGTTCCCATTGTATATACTCGGCCTTAATAGGATGGTTCGGCATCTCTTTCTTAATGAGGTTATTAACCAGGCAACAAGCTGTCACAATACGACATTGAGTCTTTATGGGGTAATAGGAGGTACATTTCAATATTGCGAACCGCATCTTAAGAACACCAAAGCTTCTCTCAATGACATTCCTAACTTGGGAGTCCTACATGTTGAAGTACTCCTCTTTCGTAGCCGGGACGCCACCTTGCCTCCAAATGTTAATGTGATACCGTTGGCCGCGGTACAGTGCTAGAAAACCATCCCCATTTGTGTAGCCACCATCCATACGGTAATAATATCCTATAACCAATGGAAGTTATAACATTGACTACGGAAAATGTAATGGACTCAAAGGAAACATTAACTTAGGATTTGAAATGTACCATGGGGAACTTTCAAGCCAGTGGGTCTTACAATGGCATTGTGAAGAATTCTGGAGTCTGTGACCGAGCCTTCCCAACCAGACAATACGTAGAAGAATTTTTGATCTCGAGTATAAACACCTAACACATTAGTAGAGATCTCACCCTTCCTAACCTATACTGTGGCTTGTTGACTGCTTGGGGGATTAACTGGAACGTATGTCCCATCCAAAGCCCCAAGACAATTCTAGAAAAAATTATGAAACAAGTGGAGTGAGAACTTATGGGGAAGAGTACTTATGGGAGAGTTATGATTAGAAATGGACTAAATAACATTAATTGAACTCGAGTGTACCTGAAACCAACTCCATCTACTCTCGTGGTAGCTAGGAGGAATAGGCTTGAGCTTTTCTAGAAGCATGTTGCAAAGCCGCAAGATGGCTTGGAGCACGGTAGTGAAATGCCTGCTTACTCTTTCACTCGATCTCCAAAACTCATATTTTGTGCGTCCCTGCTTTGTACGGTGTGAAATGATCCACAAGAAAATAGCAACCCTCTCCTCAAGACATACGTTGCATGAGTCCCTTAATCCAACACCTTGGACTAAAAGGCACAACCTCAAGAACACATGTCTGTTCAACCTCAACTGATCGTAGCAATCAACTTCATTAACCCTAACAAGCCTATTGAGGTTATCTACTTAGGTCTGGTAAAAGTTTGGATTAGGAGACAAGTGTGGACATGAACGTTGTGTTGTGGAGGTGATAAAGAAGTAGAGGTGAAACACAGCCAATGCAGAAGTAATAAAGGCGGATAACGCCACGACTGCCTCTTTGTTTCTTCTTCTCCTTATTTGGGTTCTGTTTAATCTTGCCATCCTACCAACCCTAAAAACAATTAAATTCCAAGTCTTCAACTACTACTACGTTAGAAAATTAATCCGCATTCAAATACGTGAATACTATTGGATCCAAAATTCAACTACGTTAACCATTTTTTCCCACTTCTAACAATCTATCAAATTAATATTGTCATCAATTTAATTTCTTGGGGACACTTTCACCATTTCTTTTACAAATACAGTCCTTAAAAATATAGAACACAAGCTGTAAAACATGAGTTGTCGTTGCTTTAGTCTCCTGCCAAAACTCCATTGTTTATAGGTTCTAGTTTACTCAAGTTCCATTTTTTCTGATTTCTTATTTGCTTTTTAATCTTGTTACTGAAAACACCAAGAAATATAAGAGAAACAAAGTTCTGATTGCTAAAATTACTTTCAAACAGAGGTTGACAGAAAACAATAGTACAGGAAACCCTAACCATACGTCTGGATCTTGTGCTTGACAGAAACAATAATCTTTGTTTTCTGGAAACCCTAACCATATACCAGGAAACCCTAACCAAAAATTGCATAATCTTCTATTTTCTGGTTTGCAAGTTATTTTTTGAGTTAGCATCATTTTTTCTAGGTTTACAGAGCAATTTTCTGGGTTTAACAGAAGACAACACTCAAATCGAACTCAAATCAACTAAAATGAAATCATAAGCCAGTCCATAGCCAACAAATGGAAACCCTAACCACAAATTGAAAATGAAATCAAAATCAAAATCAAAACCCTAACCAGAAATCTCATAATTTACTGATCGCATGAGTGTGAATCGAAATGAAGACAGGGTTTAAATATTAACCTAAAATCGCCCAAAAATCACACCAGAATTGCACCACAAAGCACACTCTTTTTTTCTGCTTTTTTGTACAGTGAAGAGGATAAAGCGAAGAGGAGATGGAGAGGGGGGATTAGGGAGGGCAAAAATGGCAAGATTTCACCTGTATTGTCCCGGATTAGTTATGACTACCTCCGGAGGTGGCCATAAATTAATACCCAGAGGCCTGTGTTAACGAAGAAGGGGAGAAACGAATACAGGAGCAAAAGATGATACCAAACGGTGGAGCAACTGTCCAATCAGGAACCAATACACCCGGATTGTGCAATACACCCGATGGATACAGCATCCAATCGGGCCCTTAAGATCATAGCCACGCTACCCGGTTGTCAACACGTCCTACACTTTAGAAAAAGTCTTGTTTTGTTCTTATTTAAATTATTTTCACGTTTGTTTGTTTTACATCAAATTTTTGACTTTTTGATTTGTCTTGTCGAGACGAATCGGGGAAAAAAAAAAAATTTACTTTTACCTAAATATTTTGAACAAGAACCACTTTTAAGTATAAAAAAAAAGTCAAATTTTTTACTTAAAAGTGATCCTTATTCAAAATATTTGGACAGAAGAAAAAAAATTTGACGCAAAATTAATAAACGAGAAAAAATTCAAACAAAATACAAAATTAAAAAAAATTTAAAAAATTGTTAGCGGAACGGGAATATAAAAGCAGCGAGCCATGACTCCATAGTTGCTTTTCGAAGTTAAAGTGCTTTTCCAAAAAAAAAGTTGAAGTGCGTGAAAACGCACGAAAGACGGAAAGAGGAACAGCACTTGGAAGTACAATACTGTATGCATGCATAGCACGTGTTCGACGAAAAATAGGAAACCCATTGCGGAAAGATGGTTTTAGGTCCTGTTTTATTAAGATTCGTAGTATTTTTTAAATACTTATTTTTTGCTTTACGAGACAAGTTATTTTTTTAAAATATATCACATTTAATTCAAAAAATATATATTTATTTTAATTAATTGAACAAGCCCTTAAAGTAAATAACTTTGTCAATAGAAACCTCTCCGTGCCTACGTACCAACGAGTATCGGAGCTCCACAAGTGCGGAAAAAAGAATGAGAAAGCAAGAAAGAAATCACTACTCAAGGTGTAAATCATCCATACATAAAGGCACACGGGAAATGCATTGCAGCGTCAACAGAGGAGATATATATATATATATATATAGTGAGGGATTAAAGTGAGGGACTAAAATGCGGGACTGTCATTTCCCGATCAAATTTTGAAAATCCGAACCGTTCAATGTGTGCAGAACGTGATTTTAAGGGTCCTCGCTAGATATCAGCAAAAAAAATGACCGAGAAGGGCTTCATCCGAGCAGTTTTTTTTCTGAACCGTTCAGAAAAAACTGCCCGGATAAAGCCCTTCCCGGTCATTTTTTTTGCTGATTTCTCGCGGGGACCCTTAAAATCACGTTCTGATCACTTTGAGCGGCTCGGATCATCGAAATTCAATCGGGAAGGGGGAGTCCCGCATTTTAGTCCCTCACTTTAATCCCTCATTTGAACCGGATCCTATATATAAATATATATATAGTCATCACAATCAAATGATATTTTGAGCTTTTGGGATTCGCTGCGAATTCGGAAAAAGAAAAGAAAAGGCGAATGCTATTTCCACAAAATGTTTTCAGCACCGGAACCACAGTGTTGTAATTTTGTTCACCGAGAAAGAAGAGGGAAAAAATGAAAAGCATGCTTGAATTTTGTAAAATAAAGCACGAAATTTTGTGCGAGTTATGGCAGCAGAATACATAAAAGAGTGCAAAAGTTCACCATACGTAAATTGAGGATCTTTTTGTCCATTTTGGTTCGGAAATTTGACTCTCCGATCACTTCTTTCCATTTTGTTTTCGTTCCTGGGGCTGTGAAGATAGAAATTATATATAATATTGGCTTTTTATTTTATATCTATCAATATTCTATAGAAATGTGTTTAGGCCTACCAATCCTCCAAATCTTCATTCCTAATTTTCTAGAGTTTTGATTTTCTTTTAATTTGAGAGAGAGAGAGAGAGAGAGAGAGAGAGAGAGAGAGAGAGAGATAACGTGGGGAGGGGGAGAGATTTTAGGAGAATTGAGGAAAAATAATTTAATGCTCCTGTAACATTTTTATGTGGTGGCGCAACTTATCTCTCCACCACACATTTGTGTGGTTCTCATTACAAAGTGTTGAGTCCGCACAAATTATTTTTTGTCTTGTGCATCAACAAGCACAAGGCTAAGTGATAGTAAAAAGATAGTAGTATAATATTTTTTTCGGTTCTGTGTTCGATGAAAGCCAACATTTGTGTTCGATGCAAGCCAACATTGGTGTTTTGATTTTTTTTTTTTTTAATAGGGAGTAAGAGAAACGGGGGGGTGGTGGGTGGGGAGAAAAGATTTTTTTATTTTTATTTTTATAGGCAATAGTAACATTTTATTGAGGGAATTTGGCGCTTGAATATGGAGAAAAAAGTTATTCTATGCCCCTGGAATTCCATCACATGGTACTTCATAATTATATTTTCACATGTGTCTTTCACTGCATAGGATGAGATCAATGCTAGCGTATATCGAACACGGAATCGAAAAAAATATGAATCTATTTATTTTATCAACTAGGGTTGTGCCCGTTCGATGCACAGGGACCAAAAACCACCAATGTGATTTTTTTTATCCCGTGCATCGAATGGGCACAACGTTAGTTGATATGGATTAGGCATTGGATCTTATTAGGCTGGGGCTTTTAGCCCAAATCTTAATGGGCTATGCTACAAACATTTGAGAAATCACGGACCACCAAATTTAGCCCATAAAGCTGCCCCACTAAATGAAGCCCATTTTTAAACTCGGAGATATGATATAATGTTTGAACATGGAAATTTTAAAAACAATAAGTCTATTGATATACACAAATTGGAAACAGATCACGCTGTGTGGGGCCCACTCAAACAATCCGAATCGTTCATTAAATGTAAGACACTTTTTCAAGGTCCTCTTGCGAAAAGTCAGCTTAATCCAATACTTATAGGTGCTTGACTAACTCATCTAATTTTTATTATCCTAAAATCCAGATAAAAAACTAGATGATTGAATAGAACAATTATGGGTATCAGATTGAGTTGATTGTCCACGGGGGCCCTTGAAAAAGTGCTTGACATTTAATGAACGACTTGGATTATTTGTATGAAATCCATAGTTGGCTCTATAAAAATCTATGCTCGATCTGTGTTATTTTGTCTGTGTAAATAGCACAAATGTTTTAAAAATACTTAAAAATAGCATACGAAATCGACACAAAGATACTGTTGGGTGGAGAGGTTGATCGGTGAATCTCTAAACAGTGATCATTGTTGTTGTTTTGGAAAGATAAAATATGTACTTGACTCCTGGAGGGAAATTTGTAGAAATGGTCCTTCTACTTTCACTCGAGTCTCATTTTTATCCTCCAAGTATCAATTGTAAGTTTTTTAACCTTCAAGTTTGGTTTTCGTACCAAGTTGACCCAATTGATAACGCCAGTCAGCCAAACTGGATGGAAAAAATTAGTTTGAGGACAGACGTTATCAATTGGATCAACTTGGTCCAAACTGCAACGTCCAAACTGCCATCAATTTGATTTTTTCCTTTCAGTTTGGCTAACAGAAGTTATCAAGTGGACTAATTTGGTACGAAAACCAAACTTGAAGGTCAAAAGAGTTGTAATTGATACTTGGAGGACGAAAATGAGACTCACTTGGAAGACGAAAATGAGATTCAGGTGAAACTAAGAGGACCATTTCTATAAATTTCCCACTCCTAAATTATTCAAATTTGTTTATCCCCTTAAACTACACAAATTTTACTCCGCACTACTATTTTTTTTTTTGAAAAAACAAATGTTACTATTTAGTAAGGACAAATCCCAATTTCCATCCATATTTAATTGAATGCTATATATGTCATTTCACGTGCCAATATATATATATATATATATATATATATATGTATATGTATCTCCTTCCTTCTTCGTCTCTATCTATAGAGGAGTTTTTAGTGCCGAGCGGGTATTGTTAACGTCGTTTCCGTTCGGCGCATCTGAGCCGTCCAATTCACTTTTGAACGGCTGGGATTGAAACCCTCTCTCTCCTCTCACCCTAACACTTTCTCTCTCTAAATATAAACCGCTCGAATATGCAATAAACGGCTCAGATGTGCGAGTGGGCACCATATGGTACGCGCTTGGCACTGAAATTTTTTCCCTATCTATACGAACAGTCCTCAAATGTGAGCCCTAACCCTTCCACCCTCTCTCTCCCCCGCCCTCAAAACCCCCAACGGTGACACGGTGGGGCTGAATCCGCCACTCCAAACGGTGTCAACCTCTGAGTCAACCCGGTCCTCAACTCAGTCCGAGCCACCCCAGTGTTCTCGTGGGTCAGATATGTAGACCAAGTAATCCCCCACCACGCTCGGCCGATACTTCATTGAAATCAGTCCCACTTCAAATTTAGAATCAATTTGTCCATCACTCAAAAGGGGTACTTGAACAAGACTTGGGATTTGGAGGATGGACCTTTTTCTGGTGCGGTCAGGACCATTGGGGTAGACCGCGTTGAGGTAGATGGACGTTGATCCGTTGCGCTCGGTGACGTAGACGAGGTGGATGGACGGCGGGAATTTGTTTTGGAGAGATGGAGAGAGGAGAGAGGAAGTGCCATAAACACAATAGCATAAGAAATTTATGGGTGCGTTGAACACTTTGAATTTCAAGTCTAGATTGTTGAAGTATTAACGCACGCATCTTGATTGGAATTGGTTTTCCTAATTTGGCAGCAAAACCAATATTGGATTGGGGCAGGGGGCTTGTTATACCTCCATGAGCAGTGTCATCCAAAGATAATGAATGACTCGTTTGGATGCGAGATTAGATTTGGATGTATTATGTACGAAGATGAAATTGGATAGTAGGGGGTATTATGTAAGAAGGGTGAGTCCACATCGATGCGACGATGATTAAATAATACTTGGTTTAGATGAGGGATAAAATGAGAGGATAAAGTTATTTTGTAGTGGAAATAGAGGAGAGATGAGGTATTATCCGAGGGTATTAGGGGGGGTTATGGAGGAGGGCGTCTTAAGATATCCCCTCTGTTATGGACTTCCCAAACGATGCCATATACACGGGCCCACGTATTAGGAGGGAGATATCACAATCCCTCTTCACAGTGCAACATCCAAATAGGCCGAAAGATGCGAAGGCTGCAGGTAACGTCTCGATTCTTGGAAACGTTATTTAAATATATTTGAAACAAAGTTTAACATTTATTAAATAAATAAATATATATATATATATATATATAAAGTTATTACAAGCTAGATTATTGCTAAATTTATGCTCTCTTTATTTAAATAGACAAGGGAGAGGGTACTAGGGTAACTTTTACTCCTTTGGACATCCGTCTTCTTATGCATTATTCTACTCAGCACCGAACTCCTCCAAATTATAAAATTCCTCTTGTTTGTCTCTAAACTCTGGCATAGAATGTCAGGGTCACAAAAGTAATACCGTGAGTAATTAAGCCCAATAGTTAACTCATACTCCTATGTTTCATACTCTAACAAAAATAACGTATAACAGTTTATCATTTCTAAAAAAAGAATTTAACAACACAAAAATAAACAGAGGCGTCAGTGTTTTTTTAGAGTCAGCGTATCATAAGCTGTGTCATTATTTTTCAAGTATCGATTCCACTTTTCATTTTACTTCCTAGAGCACTGGTTTTGTTGACCATCTTTCAGGACCTACTGGGTTCCTAAGCTAAATTCAAATTTTGCCACCTAAAAGCACTGTTTCCGCTGACTGTCTCTTTCAGGACCTATCGGGCTCTCAGTCTTTAATCATTTCACTTTTCGCAACTCACACCTGGCACTAGTTCCGCTGACCATGCTTTCAGGATCTACCGGGCTCCTAGGCCACACACGCACACCTGAACCATGATTCCGCCAACCATTCTTTCAGGACCTACCGGACTCTCATGCTCACACAATTACTAATCTTTTCACTTAACTTTTCCTTGTCTCGATTTGTCAACAATTCTTTGCATTTCGTGTCTCGTAAACATGCATCATTTTCTTGCGTTTATATTATTCTTTCAAAACTTGCTAATGTTATGCGATCATAATGAGTCCTAATTTTCATGCTTTTCTACTTTATCATTAGATATTATAACAACACATAATGAAGGAGTAACATGTCGGTAAACACACTTACGACCAAAGTTTATCACGTATGACATGTTGGTTTCAAATTTCCATTACCTGGTTTCTAAGTCATGCTTTTCTTAATAAAAATCAATAAATGGCGGTGAACCAAATGTTCTAGCCACATAATACCAATCCTAGGTTTCCAGGTAACTTTTAAATTTTGTACAGTTAGCATAAAACCCTTTTTTTTTATAATTAAAAATAAACAAAGATTATAACGACCATACTCTATCTTCAACATTTAGAATTCCAATCATTTGAAAATTTAGCCATGGTAACTTAAACTAATCATTTTCAAATTTTCCAACAAACTAATATGCTGATAACTAGAAAATTTTATATTTTTTTTGTTATAGATCAATACTTTTTAAAATCAAACGAACGCGTAGCACTACTATATTTAGGTGAGTAGGTAAGAAGTTTCTACCATTCTTCTTGATGATAGAGGATTCTACAGAAACGTCGGAAGAAAAGAAATTTAATTTCTTTTTCCAAAATAAAAAAGAACTAATAATTTCTATGGTTTGAACTTTAGGGATCAAAGGGTGGCAATGTTGTGGTGGTGTGGCAATGTTTCGGTGGTGGGGTGATGCAAACAATGCTGGTTCCTCTCCTCTCTTCTAACTTCTCTCAATTTTGCAACAAATGATTACAAGTGTGGTAGAGGTGTGTGTGAAATGGGAGGAATGGGGGAGTACTATTTATAGACATTGGTCCAATGGTATTAATGTTATATCATAATTAGTTCCTCAATTTAATTACTCTATATTTAGTTCCTCAATTTAATTAGGGGATTTCAAAGTACCAAAAATCTAACAAGGAATCTAATGAAAAATAATCCTAGAGTTCTCTAGAAAATCTAAGGTTTTTATGGCTAAGATTCAAGAGTACAAGATTTATATTTGTTCTTCCCTCCCATCTCTCTCTAACGAACTCTCTTTGCTAGTTCTCTCACATGGGTGTATAATTGCCTAAGATTCTAAGATCTTGTGTGAAGATCAAGTTGGTACAAAATCTCATAAATTTTATGTGTAAGGCAATTTAGGAAAAATCTATATCAACTCTCTCTCTCTCTCTCTCTCTCTCTCTCTCTCTCTCTCTCTCGTACAATAAACTCCTTGATCTGAGGGAATGACATTCTTAGATTGTATTAGAAGTTTGATAGCTATATGAATCCACAAGATTGGGTACAAGTAAAATCTTACAAAATCTAGTCCTCTACATCTCCATCTCTCGCACTCCTTGGCTTCTCCCTCTCTACAAATATATACACTAGGATTTGTCCGTGCCTATGACACTTCACTCCTCGATTGGAATCCAGAAGTCCGCAACTTATACACGCACATCAATTTATCCAGAAGTCCTCGAGTTATCAAAGCAAACCACTAGTACTTCCAAGAATTTTTTTTTTACTGTCGATGCGAGTCTAACCTGCATGCTCAGTTGGTAACTCAAGTTCTCAAACAGTTTGGTTTTTCTTTCAAGGGCAGGCCTGTTAACGAATTCCATTTTTGGATAGAGATGAATCTCAGAGAGTCAGAATATATAGAACATGCATGGCAGGAGGATGCAATGGGGACAGGAGCGAGGATTTAAAGCTGCTACTCCAGTTCATCCGAAAGAAAATTCTAATTTAGGAGAGCAGGAAAGTAATAATGATACGTCGTTTTTTGTTTTACGAAGAAAAGTGATAGAGGCCGCGGGCGAATATAGCAACCTCCAGGGTCTGGACGTGACCATAGAAATTCTAGATGTGTGCAGCTTCGTGAGGGGCCAATTACTCGTAGGTTATATCGCCAAGACACAAGGAAGCATCGACCGCAAACTTGCAACGAGAGTGAGTTGTTTACCATCAGGTATGGAGAATGAAGTACTGAGCCATGAAGGTAAGAATGGGGTACTGTTTGTACCATATTTCACCGCTTGTCGATAACCGATCAAAAGGTGGCGTTTATGGGAATGTTTCCTATTATATTATTTCGTATTAATAACTAGTTTTTATTTGCTTATATTTTAATAAAATGCAGGACACTTGTCATCGTCCTACACACTTGGAAGTTGAGGAGAAGTTATTTAAACAAGTGGCATGCTTCTACACACTTTAGAGTTTGTGGGAAGTTATTTGGACTCAAGTGATTTTGATAAAACCATAGTAGGGTTTTATGAATTTATTAACTGACAATCAGTTAATATATATTTCCCTCCATCAATTGATTAGTATATGGTTTATTTGGCAATCAGACTACAGGTGTCAAAAGAAGTAGCATTCAGTTGCCCCACGATCAAATGGGCAGTTTTGCCTAATCATGGAGCAGTTCTACAACCTTGAAGTTATTTGTATCAGTGCTCGTGGAGATTATTCAAAGGCGTGAAAAGAGAACCAACTGCTACTTTGGAGGGATAATTCAAATTCAAATAGAGGAAGGCCTATTTAAACACAAGTTAGCAGCAATTGAAGAACACACAAAAACAACGCCAATCAGGCTTTTATCTTTTTCTTTTCTAGGAGTAGCTATAACTTGTAATCGTTCATTCAACTATCTCGGTTGATTGTTCTTCTACTTTGAAGTTTAATAAAGTCCATTTATTTTACTTCTCCCATATTCCACCCACTTCATTGTTTGCTTCCAAAGAAGTCCTGAAAACGGCAAGGAACCAAATTCCACCTTCCATACGCACATTAATTCCAGCAAATCACGAAACAGGATCCCATTGATTGGACCAAACCAAGAAAATAGTTAACAGGTACGTACAGGGCAATTGATTGTGGGGTAAAAATCATAGAGGGCTTGAAGATATCATAGTAGTACTAATTAAATTGCAACAGTTCTATTTTTTCTTCAGCTCCCAAAATTACTTTTCAAAAACAATGCAGAAATTGAAGTGTTAATACAACCTCAAGAATTTCAACCGATTGCTCTTTTTTATACACACCCATTCCTCACATGGACACAGTTAGAACTTGAACTACAGTATTTTCCCAAAAATGAAAGAAGTAATTAACTAAAGTAGAGGTATTTATGCTAGTGATTAATTTTTGACTTTTACACAAGTATTTTGGAAAATAACCAAAGAAAAGATCAATTGGCGTAAATCTAACAAACGCAAAAAAAAAAAAAAATTAAATAAAGACAAAACCAAAAAATTATGGTGCATAAGTTAATTACTAGCATGAACGGGGCCGTTTCCATTTAGATTTTGGATTATGTCTAATCCCTGAATTTATGTGTACACTAGTTATATAAACAAGTCACATAATTTGCGTGCGTGAACGGATTAGGAGCAGACGCGAGCGTGAAAAACGTCTTCCTTTTCCTAGGATTGTCGATCGAAAGCGCAAGTGCGTTGCGAGAATTGAAAGCAGGAACGTAGCATTTCGGAGGATTGTTGATTAAGGTTTATAAAAGTAATCTTGCTTTTCGGTGAGTGGGTATTTTAAACCACCGTGCTAGCTACCTCAATGCATTTAGCTCTAGCAGGACCGTTGTTTTAGAAATGATGGCCAGGGAGGCACGCGCCGCACACGCCCGATCCCAATGCATCATTGGCACTCACAATTGTAAACCACAATAGATTATTAATGTTTTGCTTAATGGTTTTGAAATTGGTGGGTTAATCATTGTGTTTCTTCACTCCATCTCTCGGGTTTGTGATTACTAAGACAAATTAACTCACATTCACTTGGTAAACAACAAAACATTAGTGTTTTATTGATTGCCTTGCTTTAAATTAATTAATCATTCACTGCAGACTCACCCTACCAAATGTTGGTTTGTGTCTGTGCTTTGTCTCCCCTAAGGTTTGTGGCAAAAGCAGGCCCTTTCGATCTCAAGGCCGGTTTTGGGCTAAGTCGAACGAGGCCGTCGATTTAAGTCTCTGATTTTTGGCTCAAAATTAGGGTTTCAGATAAAAATAACCTGGTGTGTAATGGTATATATTTAATATAGCGCGTATATAACAAATGACTTAGCTAGCCTAATGAAAATGCTTCGTTTTGCTATCAAATAGGTATATGATTCAAGTCCCTGAGGTCTCTCTTTTCCTTCTCTATGAGATTATTTTTTTCTCCTAACATTTTCTTCTTATGCCACAAGAATCTTAGACCCGGCCCTGCTTCTCCACTGGTTATTACAACCGAGGAAAAAGAAGAAGAAAAAGAATTATGTTTCAGCTAATGTTGCCAGCATTGGAACCACAATGTGCTAATCTCTTGTTAACTAAGAAGGAAGAGGAAAAAAAATCAAAAGCATACTCGAATTTTGTTAATTAAATCATGAGATTTTGTGCAAATTATGGCAACAGAAAACATAAAGAGTGCAAAAGTTCCCCGAACGTCTTCTAAAGTTAGGATCTTTTTGTACAATTTTGGTTCGGAATATATATTTTTTGGATAGACGGTATACATCACTTGGGTTAGCAAAGATTAAGAAAGTTAAGAATCAGAGGGAGTTCGATGTTTCTCCAAAGAATCGAACCGCAGATCTCCCCTGCAAGCTAATGGGTTGTGTAACCAAATAGGTTCGAAAGTCTTACTCCAACTTCTTTCTATTTTGTTTTTGTGCCTAGGCTGTGAAGCTATTACATGGGCTTATTATTATTTCATATGTTTCTGGGCTTTAGAACAAATCTTAATGGGCTATATCACTGAATTAAGCCCATCGTTAAAACCAGCCCAATTGCAATCTCTCTCCTCTCTCTCTCCCTGTCTCTCCCTATGCTTCAGAGAACCAGAAGCACAGGTCGTCGTCTTCTACTCCATGAATCCCTTCAAGATTCCCAATTGCCATCACCAACCCCCTTTTCTCTTCATTTCCCAAAATACCCTTCTATTCTCTCCCCACTTTCTCTCTCTACCCGTCTCCCCAACTCCCCATGCACCGCTCTCTGCCTCAACTCTCTCTCCATTTCCCCCAAATCTATTTTCTATCTCTAAACCTCAACTACCCAGTTTCAAACACTCCAGGGTTTCAAAAGTTTCAGCTCAGGTTTGGAGCAATGAAGATAAAAAGAACTCCGATGATACGGTCGAGCTGGAGGAGGACTTGGCGATGGACGGAGCTGTTTATCAGAAGACGCTGAGGTTGGTTGAATGCTCCATGTTCGCTGCGGCTGGTGGGTTAGCTTATTTCTTGAGCACTTATCTTTCAATTGAGGTATGATTGTGGTCGGTAATGGGTTGGTTTTCGGTACCTCTTGACTGGTTGCTCAATTTTTGACGCTAGCTGCTTAGGCATTATGTATTTGCATGATGGGTACAGTAGAGTTGTGTATATATATTGTGAGTAATTTACATTTTGATCACTTGATCATTTGTTTAAGGGCAATGCTACGATACCCGCCCCTATTTGAATGTATATGGTACACACCCCTTGAGTAATTTATAACATTTGGCATAAAGATTGATGACATTTTGTATGAAATTCATAATTCTTGGTGTAACGTTTTATAGCATTTGCATAGAAATGCATAGCATTTGTTTGAAAATTCATAACGTCAAGACAAAATGTTACGAGTTCAAAATAAATTATGATCTTATGTACAAGTGTTGTGGATGGTTTTATAAATGTTATAATTCAAGACTGATGTTATGGATTCTTATGCAAAATATTGTAAATTTGATTTAATGGGGTTGCATTGTAGCATTTCCCCTTGTTTAAATTTTAAGACAAGGGGACCTGTAGGAATTTACAATTCCTACACCCTAACAAAGAATCTCGGTTGATAGTGGATATGGTTCTAAGAAATGAAGTATACAAAAGCACAAGCATCCAAGAACACTGAATTTAGATGGTGGACCCGATGTGCGCTACGACAACGGTCGTTATAGCTCTCAACGAAGGTGAATAAGAGTACAAGTCATACAACAGATTTTCCCTACACATGAGCCTACAATGTATATAGACAGAGCTAAGTGAATTCAATTTCACAGCTGGAAGATTATATGCAGATGCATTTTTCTTTCCTATTTGTAGAGAAAGATTAGAGCATAGAAAAGCCCTTTGAATGATGTTACAGGATCCTTAAAGATGACAGTGGGTTGAGTTTTCTACAAGCAAGGGGCAGCATCTACATCTTGGCTTGACCAGGGACATGCATGGTTTATTACTTTATTTGGTAACTGGGTCGAGGTTATAGAAGAGTCCTGTAAATGGCCAGTCATATTAGTGTGAACGGATGATGGTCAGGCTCTATCTTGTGGCATTGGGTTCGGCTGTGTGATGAAGATTCAAACATGGATGTGTGATAAGATTACAAATTCTTGGGAAATGCTTAACATAGTAAGAGTAGCATCGATCAGTGTTATATAGACTCTCGTATTACTCACAAAGTACCCCTGAGTCAGAAATGAAACAGTCAGGATAAGAGAAATTTGACCAACACTTGTATCCGACGCTCGGATTCTCTATTTTTCTTTGATGTTTGAGGAAGAATAAATTGGCATGGTTGCCCCCTGTCCTTTCATTTTCTCAGTTCCACCCAGGAAGATACGACTCTGCCATGAAAAGGTGAGCGCCCCTGCATGAGCTTTACTTTATTGGTTTAGTGAAGTCAAGCTTTGGTTCGCTCAAAACTAAAGAATGGCTCAAGTAAAGGGGGAACTCGCTGGGGGACAAAATTCTATATTTCCCTTGTTAATTGATATGCGTTTCAAACCATATTTCTCGACATTGTCCAATATCTAGTCTAAAAGTTCTACTCGATTTGCAGATACATGTACAATAACTTGTCACGATGACATTATTATGTTCTACTAATTTTTCAGTAACTCTAGGCACTAAATCCCAAGAGGAGATCAAAAAGTTGATGATAGATAATATGGATAGAGAGTGAAAGCCAAGAGTTAAGAGTGCCTTAAGCCGTAGTCCATAGCATAAGCCAACATAAACTCTCTTAGTTTATTCATCCCTTACCACACTTACCCTTATGGTATGGTATGGTTGTCATGGTACACGGTTTGAAGAAGTGTCCATTGAAATCATAATAAAGCTATATAGAAAGCACCAGAGGTTCCATTGTAGTTCTACTATATGCTGAGATGTAACTCTTCTTCTACCTGATTCACTCTATAGAGAACTGGGTGCTATTATATTATATATGAAATCATATGTCTATTTAGTTAGAATATTTAGCCTAACTGAAAGTGAAATAATGTCTGATTTTGTGCAGAGTTACTTCGGCTGTTTCTTTGCGTTGCCAATAGTGATCTCTTCCCTGAGATGGGGTGTCGCAGCTGGCAGGAAAACTATGGTTTGCCCCTACATAACCCAATTCTAGAACATCAACTAGTTTGAAGCGGATGATCTATTTTCCGAAAGTTGCGATTAAGTTTTATCTTAACAGGTGGCGACTGCTATGCTATTACTTGTCTTGTCTGGTCCAGTGAAAGCACTGACCTATCTGGTGAGCCTGCTTTAAGATTCTCCAACTCTCTCAACAGCCCCTGGCCGGCTGCTGTGTCTATTTATGAATTTTTCTCTAGCCTAATTTTGAACGTGTTAATGCTGAACTGTGGGCAGTCATCTTTGATCTGTTGA
Source organism: Rhododendron molle (assembly GCA_025413875.1). Classification (NCBI taxonomy): domain Eukaryota; kingdom Viridiplantae; phylum Streptophyta; class Magnoliopsida; order Ericales; family Ericaceae; genus Rhododendron; species Rhododendron molle. Next base: position 33,686,137 of record CM046396.1, read on the forward strand.
AAACCGTTCTTTGATATGTATAGATTTTGTGTTTTTTTCCGCTCCAAGTCTTGAAGATCCAATTTCTTTCTTTCTCATTCTGTTGTCAACTTGGGAGATAATCAGATAATGAATTACTGCCTTCACGTGTAAGAGTTCATGTGATTTTGCAATCCATATGTTTATAACAAACTAAATAGGGCTTTCTTTCCTGATTTCGTGTTATTTTTCATGGTATATTCACTTATTTCACTCACTGCTGGTATTGGTCAGAATTTAAAGCCATGAGGAGATTTGTATTCTATGGTCAAGTTTGAAAGATTACCCAAGAAAAGTTTTCAGAATTTTTGAGGCTACCATAGTACTGTAACAGTTTGACACTTATTTTCTACTTTCTGAAGCAACAAGATAGCTATAGATTCATGTGCTTGATTTTACCTGTGTTAGGACGATAACTTAAGTGTGGACTACCTTTCTCTTGCAGCTCATGCATGGTTTAGTTGGTGTAACGATGGGTACTTTATGGAGGTATGGTTTCTTATTGCTTTAAGTGTATATTTGAGCATATTTCATGTTTTGAAGGTACCACCCGTGTTTTCTTATCAAGCAACTAACTTTTTTGAGCAAATAAAGAATAGCATATAGCCGACCCCATAATTGAACAGGATGCCCTCAACAGTACTCAATGGAGACAACGGACTCTTGTAGTGGAACCCAATTGATTGGGACTTAAGGTTCGGTTTAGTTTGGTTTGGTTTTAGAGAACACATGTTAAAGGGGCTGATGAGTTTGACCTTAACATGAATGCTGTTTCTCCCCTCTAAGATGCATTGCCCTTCCCTTATATTGATTTTATTGTCAATTGGAAAAGCAATCCTACCAATCTCTCAGTACTATCTGAACGATTATATATTTAGAACAATTTGGTGGAGCCATATGATCTAGTGTTACACAGTAGAAGACCCCCTAGCTTTGGTAATTGTTACATTCGGCAGGAGCATTCTGGGATATACATATGTTGGCCTCTCCTTCAGAATTATGATCGCTTGTTGAATTATTTAGACTCTTGGAATAACAAAATAGTGTTTCTTTTGCATCTTCTCAGGCTGAAGGCAAATTGGAGCCTTTCAATCATTTTGTGCGCATTTGTAGAGTTTGCTTCCTTGATCCTTAGTTTCTTCATAACTGTTCAACTACATATTTTCACTGTCACTAGTGGATTTAAAAAGCAAATGTCTAATTAATTTGCAGGTTCGAGCTTTAGGTGCGGTCGGGTGTGTTTTGATAACTTCATTCTTAATAAGAGAAAACATACTTGCTCTGGTAGGCACTTTATTATTTTCTCCTACTTCTCATTTCGTTACTTAGCTTACAGAGTTCCTTCTTTTCCCTGCAGATCACCATAAACATTCATGCTTCTCTTTCCTATATTGTTACTACCGTGGGCATCAATGCAATTCCATCAATGGATATGATATATCTCATTTTTGGGACCTTGGTATTTTTAACTAGGGATCCTCCTTTGTTCTTTGCTGTGATCTCGATCATTTTTGTTTTGCAAGACAACCTTATATGTTACATTGTCTTCTTTTGACAGGTTGTTCTTAACTGCGGGTTCTTTGTGTTTTTGTTGCACATTCTGTACGCGTTGTTCTTTATCAAATTTGGGATGAAGGCTTCTTTGAAGCTACCCAGATGGTTGGAGAAGGCAATATAATGGTTGTCATTACTTGATTATTCAGGTTAAACTTCATCATTTAAAGAGCTGATAATGAATGACCAGCTTACATGGAATCTTTTACCTTCACTGCATGATGTATTGTACAGTTCTGATTCTTGTTCATGTGATCATCCATGTCATCCAATTATACTGTGCAGTTGTTACAATCTAGGAACTGATACGAATTTAAGCGTCTCTCTTTGCAAGTCCCCAACTGGAGTGTGCTTTCCGTGTGAATCCTAACACATCTAGTTTCAACAATATGTGAAGACAACCATTTTAGGAGGACAGTAACTTCACCCCGTCTAAAATTCTTCTGCTTGATATCATAGAAAAGTAGTGGCACAAACACCATCGAAATATGCTCCCATATGATCCACTGTTGCACAAACAAGATCTCACCAGTATAGATGGTAGTATAAGGAGCAGGGCACCCAAAACCTGCCCAAGGTGAAGAAAAGGCAATACTTTCCATGGTCCATACCTAATTGTGGTGTTCCTCCAAATTCACAAACCTATTATGTTCTGTTCCAAAACATTGGAGTAACATATTACAGTCAAAATCAAAAACCCATTTGTTTGAATTATGTAAGGCCAGGTTTAGAGCAGAACACCCTCGAGAAAAGTGTTTTTCTGGTGGTTGAAAACAATGGCAGCCTAGGGAGAGGATTTACAAGGAAGTTCTTGTTCTTCGAATGCACAGTAATTCCCCTTTTGGGCAAGGCTCCAATGTATAGTATTGTTGACAAACAATTTCTTGGTGCCACAAAAACCCCACTTTAGGATGGAATTCGAGGGTTATTTCCCTTCAAGAATCACTGCCCGATGTGAAAATTTATACTCCATGAGAGTTTATTTCTGTAGAGCTTCGATGGCAACTGGGATATTAAGAAGTTTATTATGGATACGTGAACCCCAAGTTATAATAGACATGGAAAAGGAGTCTGGGAATTTTCTAATTCATTGGAAGCTTAACGAATACTACTGTCCTAGGGTTGCATAGTACCCTGAATTTTCAGTGTTCAATTCATCTGCATTATGTAACTGGAGCCTTTCCGACGGTGAAGACAGCTTAACCCATTGAGGTTTTCCAACAAACCATGGTGTTTGGCTGAATAAACTGTCAAGAGGAGAGTAGTGGGAGCGCCCCAATGGGTTGCAGATGGTAACTGTTGCTTTGACGAGGACTAATTGTAGACAGATAGGAACAGCGTGAAGTCGTCGAGGTGGTTGCTGAGAGAGCGAGCTAAATGAAGACTGTCGAAATGACGGCTGTGGATGAGACAACGCCAAAGGTTGGGGACGGACCTGAACCGGAGGAGCGACTTCACAAGTAGCGTATGAGTATATGGGGTAATATGGCGACCTTAACTATTTTGAAGGCAGGGGAAGAAGTGTAGAACAAAGAGCAAAATACATAAATGATCAGAAAAAGAGAGAGTATATTGCATACATTGGCCTATTTTAATCAATGGTTATCACAAGACCTTGGGCCTTGGCTTAGTGGTCTTTCCCCTTGGGTTAGTGAAATTGGGGGTTTGAGTTGATGGAGCAGTGATCGGCCCTTTGTAGTAATCTAATTTATTACTAACAATTAATATTCTGCCATATAGCAAACAAAATAATAATAATAATAATAATAATAATACAACGGTGATCATAAGTTTGAATTGGCAAAATCCATCCCACGACCCACCCACCCCCCAAAAGGGAAGAACAAATATCTATATGTAAGCAGAAAATTCGAATGAAGAACTGCAAGAGAACTGAAAAAACAAGAAGGTAATATAAAATTCTATTTCTATCTCCATTGTGACGTGTGATATTAACACAGGTGTTTTACCCCGGTCAAGTGGTCTTGGCTTGGGACTTAGGACTTTGCTCCATCCTAAGATCTTATGTTCGATTCTCCTTGTCAACAACTCTTGGAGATGAACTACCCTCATGCGTAAGTGTGTGAAAACAGCTGTGAAAAAGGATGAAGAGATTAGTCCGAGGTGAGAGCAAAATGGCCCGGGTGACACCCTGCATTAAAAAAGAAAAAGAAAAAGAAAAAGAAAAAGAAAGAGAAGATAACACAGGTGTCTTTATACACTAGAATTAGCGGGAAAAGTTAACTCTGTTAGAAAATGGCCCACATATGACTTGTTCTCGCATGGGCTTGTTCTTCCAATAATGCTATGGAGCATGTGGGCTTGTCTTTTCCAACAATGCTATGGATAGCATTATTACGTGTAGTGCTCTTTCTTTTCTATCAAAATGATGATAGTTTAAGAGGAGAAGGTCTTCTCTCTCTGCCCGGTATGGTTCTCCCCATAAATTTCTCCTTCACCGACAGTTAAACTAAGGAAGAGTATTGAGGGCTAAGAGAGAAACCTTTCTTACTCCCAGGAGCTTGTTTTGCTCTTGGATTACTAGCTGGATTTACTATCTCTTCTATTATCTGGGTCTCTTATCTTATATATCTATATGAATTCAGATCAGTAAAAACTCCTTATGTTTTCCGCAGTATGTTTTGATAGTAAAAATACATGATATTCTAAATCCTGTAAATTAAGTTTACAAACTCGACTGTAGAGCAAAACAAACTTCTAAACAGCCACGGGGCTATCACCTCCTTTTAAGATTAATTAAAATAAGCGCCACTTCTGTAAACAGTTTCGTTAATTTCCTACTCCTCGTCCTGCAAAGATTTTGTGTTTTCCTTAAGTGTGAATTGACATGCAATTGTTTTTTAACAAAAAAAAAAAAAAAGAAAGAAAAGGAAAAGGTTTTGGATTATTGGGTCCTTTTCATAAATATAGTCCAATCATACATTCATTTTTTTTTTTGGGTCAAACCAATCATAGATTCATATCTAGGCAAATAAAGTGGTCGTATGAGTATTAGATTCATTAATCAGATTTGAATTATGGGGTTCTTTTCTAATTGGATAATTGAAACAAAGGGAGTGATTTCTGCACTCTCTATTTTTTTTTTTTTTTTTTATCGGCCTGCACTCTCCTTCTTCCCTAACCATGCTCTCCATTTATTTAATGTGTAAAATTATCAAAATGTTCTTAAATTTTGTAAAAAATTCATTTCATTTGGATAACCCAAAAAAAAAACTATTGCCAAGTGGAAAGGGGTTTGAGTAATTTCACACACTAAAGCAAAAAACAGAAGTATAGTTAGTAAAAAACAGAGTGCGAAAATCACTCCCCTAGAAATAAACGGTTTGATAATTTCTCCAGGGCCAAGCCATAATTTCCCACCAGAAGTGTAGTTAGTAAAACAGAAAGTCTGATCACACAGACTATTAGTGTACAGATTTTGTTATGGGGCCTACCATGGATCCTACACAAATAATTCAAACAGTTCATTAAATGTACAACATTTTTTTAAAGGTCCCCGCAAAAAATCAGCTCAATCCGATATCTATAGATGCTCAATCTAATCGTCTAATATTTCATTCAGATTTCAGGAAAATGAAAAGTTAGACAATTGGATCGAACATCTATAGGTATCTGATTGAGCTGATTTTCATGGGAACCCTTGAAAAAATATTTTACATTTAATGAACGGCTCAGATTATTTTTATGGGATCCATGATGGTCTCACAACAAAATCTGTGCACAATCCGTGCACTAATAGTCTATGTGTAGCAGGGTTCTTAGTAAAAAATGAGACCGACTACTGACACAGATTTTCTGTGCACAGATTGTGCACAGATCATTGTGTGGGGCTCACTAAGGATCCCACACAAATGATCCGAATCGTTCATTAAATTTAAAACACTTTTTCAAGGGGCTCTGCCAAAAATTAGCTCAATCCAATGCATATTGTTACTCGATCCATAAATCTAACTTTCATTCAGACTTTAGATCCTAAATTCTGAATGAAAGTTTAGACGTATGAATCCAGTATCAATAAGTATCGGATTGAGCTAATTTTTTGCAGAAGCCCTTAAAAAAACGTTTTAAATTTAATGAACTGCTCGGATCGTTTGTGTGGACCCTTAGTGGGCTAGTGATCTGTGCACAATCTGTGCACAGAAAATCTGTGTCAGTAGGGTAAAAAATAGAGTGCGTGCGTAAATCACTCCCCTAGAAATAAGCGGTTCGATAATTTCTCCAGGGGGGCAAACCATAATTTCCCACCGTATCTCCGTACCATTACCCCGTATATGCCTCTCTCTCTCTCTCTCCTCTCTCTCTCTCCTCTCTCATCCGAGCGTCGAACGAAGAGGAGAAAGTCCAAAGCAGAAGAAGATAAACCAACCCAGAGCTTTCCTTCTTCTTCGTCTTCCATTTCTGGTATGCATATCACATTTCGCGCTCTTTTCACCTTTGCATTTTCCTTTCATTTCCAACATCAAGTTTACTTCTTTTATATCCTGCAAGAGTCCGTACATTTCGTTTCTTTATGATCTGATTCTTATACCTATCGGCTCGATCGTCCAAAATTGGAGTTTCACTTTGATCGATACTCATTTCTGCGATAAATTCGGTAGGTTTGAGGGGTTTTCTTTGGTTAGAGCATTTCGAATTAGAACCCAAAGTAATTTCCTTTGCCCTAGAATTGGACACGATCTCGTGAAAACCCTTGGCCAAATCCATGGCCATTTAATTCATCGCCAAACCCGGTGTTGAATTTTGTTGAAGATTTGGGTGGAGACTAAATTTCCTCCCACAATGCCTCGTTATCCATTGGAGCGCCAAACCAGCTGGGGTTCGTTCCCCCTTGTACGCTTTCATAGGGGAGGTCAGGGATTAATTTTTGGTAAAAGCAAAGATTGATTATTTATTACCCTGAATGGGGTTGTTCGTCTAGGTATTTGTTCCTTAATGGGCTATCAGTTGGGGCTTGGTATAATTGTGGGTTTATGTCCTGTTCGGTGTAATAAACTGTGGAAGGCCAAAATGATACAGTATATATCTTTGTTTCGGCATTTTGTATCCAATCAATTGATGAATGCCCGTTTTTCCTGCTTGTAGGTACTTCAGCTTAAAGCTGTGTATGGATAGTATTTTGGTGCAAGATGTGATTAGTGATCTGCCTCAAAGTATTGTAGAAACCATATTGACAAAGATTCCGATAAGGGATGCTGTAAGGACTAGCATTTTATCGAGTAAATGGAGATATAAATGGGCTAACCTTACGCACCTTGTATTCAATGACGAATGTTCAAGTCTCTACAATGACAAAGGACTTGTTGAGGGAAACCTTGTAAAGTTTATTACCCGGTTTCTTTTCCTTCATGATGGACCGATTCACATGTTCACTTTGTCTAGCATGTACTTGCAAGGGTCTCCTTACATAGATCAATGGCTGCTTTTTCTATCGAGGAAGGATGTTAAAGAATTGGTTATCGAATTGGGAGACCGGGAGTGGTTTAGGGCTCCTACTTGTCTTTTCTCGTGTCGAAAATTGACTCGTTTGGAACTAATTCGTTGTGAATTGGACCCTCCTCCATCTTTTAAAGGGTTCTTGAGTTTGAAGTGCCTCGTTCTTCAACAAGTGATAATTGGCCCTGATAAAGTGGAAAATCTCATATCAAGTTGCCCTCTTCTTGAGAGTCTAACATTGTCATACTTTGATAGTTTTGCTCTCAGCATCTGTGCTCCAAATCTCAAATACTTATGCTTGGAAGGTGAATTCAAAGACATACGCCTTGAAAATACTCCACTCTTGATTTTTGTGTCTGTTTCTATGTACATGACTGATGATACTGCCGAGCATTTTGAGCAAAATTCAAGTTGCAACTTTGATAAGTTTCTTGGTGGTGTCCCCTGTCTTCAGAGACTCATTGGGTATATTTACTTCACCAAGGTAAGACATCACTCTTTTCCTTTTCTTTCTTGTGGACTCGTATACTTGTGTACGTTTTGGCCAAATGGGTTCCTTATGTTATATTTTTTTGCCCAAAGTATTTGAGTGTAGGTAATGAGCTAGGGAAACTTCCGATTACTTATAGCCATCTAAAGATTGTGCAATTGTATGAAGTGAGTTTTGAGGACATGAAAGAGATTCTGGTTGTTCTTCGTTTGATTTTGAACTCCCCCATTTTACAAGAACTTCAAATATCTGTGAGTATTCTTGAACTTGTTAATAAGCTAATGTCTGATGAAGATTGCCATTTGCTTTTGTTCATTTCACACTATGATTTGCCCCTTGTATAAGGAACAGAAACTTTATGTCCTTTTGGTTGATGCAGAGTTCCTCAAATACCTCACTTGCAACCGAAGCTACTGATTTGGACTTTTGGGAGAACGAATGCCCTTCTGATTGCACATTCAGACTACTTAAAAGTGTGAAGATTGCAGATATTTCTGGAGTGCCACACGAAATGGAATTCATCAAGTTTTTACTTAGAAACTCACCGGTGCTTGAGGTAATGAGCATTATTCCTATCACATGTGTTACAGATGGAAGAATAAATATGTTGATTGAGTTGCTGAGGTTTCGACGGGCATCTGCAGAGGCTGAAATCACATTTACTCAAAACTAGAATGTAAAATCTGCTTTTGTTGTATAGCCTATAGGGCCTCTTAGTTTCCTGATTGTTTCGTCTCTGTTTACTGTTTGGCTTCCTTTGGCACTCATCTGCCTAGTTGTTTGTATAATTGTAATAACATTGAATGGCAAGTTTACAAAACGTGCAAAATACTGCAAAATTAGTTGGACTTTGGTTTTTTTTTTTTCGGGATAAACTATTTTCGTGCAAAAATGTCTGTTGCTGCAAACTAACCCTGTGTGTTTTGGATCATAACCGTTAACAATTGGAATGACTTCTTGTTATCATTAATACACAACCCCTTTTCTCTCGCTCCCCTGGTGAGAGTGACTTGGTGAGAAATGACAAGAAGAATGACACATTGGGAGAACCAGGGAGGAGTCTGTCAGTCTTTGGTATCTGTTTCACACGCATATGCAAGAAAATGAGAAAATTGTTGAGAGAAGAAAAATGAATGTGTTATAAATTGTTGGAGCCGATTGGTAGTATCTTACAACTTTTGCTATACTCCTCCGTCTCAAAATGTTTGTCCGGTCCGCAAAGCGAGAACTTGAAAGAGAAATTCAACCTTTTTTTATAAATTAAAAGAACTCAGTGATATCTAGAAAGTCAAAAAAAGTTTGAATCTTTTCTTGGAAAACACATATCACTTTTAAGTCCTCCTTTCGCGAATCGGACAAACATAGTATTAGCGAACTAACATAGTAGACGAGAGAGCTTACATTTAGTCCCCGCCATTGCATGTGCTTCTTCCATTAGCATTTTGAGTATTTCGCTGAGTGAATACTTAGGATTTTTCACGTCCAAGATGATGTAGCTCATGAAGGATGGTGTAAGCATTGTGGTTAAGAGTCCACATAATACAGTACCAGTTTTGAAACCTTCACGTATAAGGATTCAGTTATGTGAGCCAGTGCTCCTAAAAGGTCTACTAAATTTTCTAGGTCCAGTGAACAGGCAAAATATCCCCGACTATGGCATTACTTTCTAGTATATAACTGCCGCTTTAGGTGACAACCGAGGAAACTGCGATAACTCTTTTGATATTTCGAATCTTTTGTTTATGTCGAGTTGCTCACTTAGCCCAACAAACATTGTTTCAAGCATTGGAGAACATGCTAGCAGAAGCTTGATGAGAAGTAGCTGAGGCTTCAAACCCACAAGGTCGTGCATTGTCACACAGAGAAGTTTGGTGAGCGTTTGATCCATGCAGCCTGGTGCTTCCAAATAATTTACAACCTGCTCTTCATAAGTGCTCTCATTTATGGAGAACTGTGAAGGAGGAAAAAATGGCAAAGCCAATTAGTCTTGTGACTATAGTAGACGTACGACGTACAAGTTTTTGAAATTGCCATTTCATACCCAAAATGTAAGTTTCATCAAGTTGGGGCAACTTTGGATCAAACAAAGAGTGCATGAAAAAACATTGAAGTCACCGAACTCCACACCCGCTAAAGAGAGCGAGTTCATTCGAGTAAATGTTGCTGGAAGGTTGTGTGGACTACCACCTGCAGCCAAAAGCTTCGAGGCAAATAGCATAAAAAATTAGAAACAAAATCGTAAAGCTAAATGCTTCTAAATTGATGGCTCAGATCAAGTATCAAAACTTTGTCTCACCTCCAGAAAAAGTCCATCCAAATTAAGCTTGGAAACTCTAGGCAAGGCAACAAGAAACTCCATCAATGTGGGCGTTTTTCCCATTTTATCACATAGTGAGCCGAAGAAGTACCTCAGATTGGGGGTGTCCACAAAAGAGAGCGATTCTAACCCATTATTATCGATTAAAAATAATGAGTTGAGGTTCGGAGCATTGATATTCAAATGTCCAATACCACTGCAATATTTGATAGTCAATCTCTCAAGCAACCCAGACCTCGAAAGTAGGGGACCAAGCGTATTGTCTCCAAATGTTGTTCTCTGGAAATGAAGTTTAATGACATATTGAAAGCCGCTAAATTCACTTGGTGGTTTCAATATGCAGTTGACAAGCTTCAATCGTGTCAACTCTCGACAAGAATAGATACATGAATGCATCTCATAAGGCATATTGATTGTACTGCAGAGTGTCAAGTCCTTGATACCATTCCTTGACAGGAAGAGTATCCATCGGTCAATATCTGAGCAGAAATTAACAACTATTATTTCTGGAAGACGGAGATCAAACTTTCGAATAGGGCCACTGTGAAGCAAGAGAATTTTCTCAACAGCGTTCGTGAATTCCTGTCTAACCCTTGCTTTGGTCCTCAAGGTATCAGCAAAAAACTTTTCATCAAGCACAAGTTGCGAAACCGTAGTCCAAATATACCTCCACTTAGACGATAAGATACTTGTTCTGGCTGCATCTCGTAAGGGTATCCGCTCAAGGATACTTTCTATGACATTTTTTGGCAGGTCACTGATAAAATCTTTTGTGCGAAAACAAGGATTATTCATTGTAGTCCTGAACATGAAAGGACGGAAAATTAAATTAAATTATCAAGATATTTAACTACTGGAAAGCATATATTCTCAACTCAACTCAAAAAGCCCTGCCCCAACTATTCAGTGTATGCTACATACTCATGTTATCAACATAAAAACATTTTGAACTTGCGAATCCCCGACGATTACCTTCAATATCTCGAGAGGACAACCACAATATCTTTCTAGAAGAGTTGCTTGACATCACTTCAAAGCATGGGGACCAGATAGATGTCAGGGACTTAGTAATCAGACCAAAATTGGAAACCACCAGCGACTTACATCTTCCTGGGGTGAGTCGAATCATTACCCTGACATCGCACAAGTAAAACTTAGAAGTAAGATAACTTCGAGTTCGGTTGGTGGATGTTACAAGAAGGGTTAATCATTTTTTGTGGGTCGGAGTTCAAAATTATGACGAGCTCAACCAACCTCTAACAATATATGTTCGTTATAAATAGGCTGTTTTTAGCTGCTCCGGAAATAAGTTTCTCTCAAAACCCACACATCGCACATAGATGTGCTTCGAAAGGATACCAAACATATATCCAATCAACATAATTTATAACGAGACTGATTATTTCAACGGCGTCTCGATCATTGAAGTGCAGGCCCGAAAAGGCCCAAAAATGGGCCAGACAGAAGAGTAAGGATCTTCCTCCCTTCGATTATACAAGAGCAAGCTCATCTTTTACCTACTCTAATACAGTATCCAAGGAACGAAATTAGGCAATCAACACCACCCACTATGCCAAGCAAGAACTCAATCAATTAGGAGTATTTCCTAACTGAACATTAGGTCATAAAATATACACGGCATGAATTTAAGGACAAATTCAATCAACACATAATAGTTAAAAAAAAAAATGATCCCTGAAGAAGAAAACTAATCAAAACCCTAAAGCAAAACAAACTTAAATGGGGTGAATTGAATCGGTAATAATGAAAACAAACCAGCAAATGCCTTGACGCAAGCTGCACGGTAGTATTGCCTTCTGCTTCTTCAATCGTTTTCTCTTCTTTTTTTTTTTTTCTTTTACTTGATTTTGCTTTCGAAAGTATTGTTTTACTCTGTTTTTTTCTCCTCCCTCCTGCCCTACGTACCCAAAGATGATTGATCTATCTTTAAAACATACTAGTTCTTGTTCGTGCCTACGGCACTACGCATCTCTGTTAGAATTGTCCGTGCCTACGGCACTTGCTAGCTTGTGGCTCAAAATATTAAATTGCCATCGCTGAAACGAGGATAGAGTTTGACAACGGCCAACAAAAACAGAGAGAGAGAGAGAGAGAGAGAGAGAGAGAGAGAGTTCATCGCCATCGCTGACATGAGGACAGGGTTTGAGTAATTCAAATTTTAAAGCCCTTGAAATCGAAAGACATGTTACACGCACCATATTAATTTTATATTAATTTCATTCTCACTATTTATCCTGTAATTCTGAACACACACCAATAAAATGAGAGTCAAATAAATGTTGTTACAACTGGTAGAAACTTGTTGAATAAAAAACTAACAATTTTTTCACTTTTCGAAAAATCAGACAGTAAGTCTTCGTACCAATGTTTTGATGGAAATATGTTTTGAAGAAAAGAGCATAAAAGTACCTCAAAAAAATTTATATACTTTATGTATTGAACGCAACCAAAAATCCAATTTAGATGCAACCCTAGTAGCTATATCCCATGTGATGGAAAATGTGTTTTTCATGCAAGTTTAAGATAAAGCTTATGTGACTATGGTAATGTGTGTTTTTTTATGCAAGCTTAAGTTACGGCAATTGTCTATCACTTAAAAAAATAAATCCATCATTTTAACTGAAGTTAGAGCTTCAAAGACAAAGTTTGAGAAATTCAATCCAAAAAATAAATCTTATACCCGTCCAATATGGTTGTTGGAAGAATTTTTCGATTAACTCCACCTCTCAATTATAACCCAGTACTAAGAACTGATCGAAAAAGAAGAGAATTAACCATGAATAGAGGACGAAGAACTGATAGCCATACCTGTGAAAAGAGAAGGCGAGAGTCAAGGAGACATGAAAGAGAACTGGAAAGTAAACGTTGAAGGAGAGAGAAAAAAACCCGAAAAAAATAAACGCCAAAGACTATATTGCTAAAAAATCGGCAATAAAAAATTATTTTAAAAAATCAAGCTTCCCGTAAAAACTAGTCAGTTTATTGTTTGTATTTAAACGCAAAACTTTCCAAAAATCTATATAGCAAATCTTTCTAAAAATCCGCCATTCCCTATTAATCAATTGTTGTATATTGTGTTGATTTTACAAATCTGTTGAAATTACCCTTTCTATTGGGAGACGTTTCTAATATAAGCGCCAGGATTTTAAGTCTTAGGATTACACGCTATTTACAAAACATGCCATTAGTTTATATGTGAAGGGTAGAAAAATTTGGACCATTGAATTTGTTTGTATGAGTAGATAAATTTTATGTCAAGAAAAAATCTGAACCATTGAGAGAGAATATTCTGTAAGAATATTCTCAAAGACCCTTCTGTTTTATTAGATAGATAATCTTACACATCTGTTTTCTATCTCCGCTTTGAGCTCGTGCTCTCAATTTTTTTTTTTAACCGCTCGTCCTCTCAATTCTACTCTGCCAATCCTCACACTCAAGAATTTTTTGTTTTGAGTTTTTGAGAAACACTTTCGCGCTCGCGCCGGCTCTCACTTTGTATGACTTGAAATGAGTTTGGCGGAGTTCCACCGAGAACTTTTACGACTTTTTGGGTTTTTTTTGTTTGTTTTTACTAAAAAAAATTTCGCCTTGTTTGTTTTGTTTTAAATTTTTATGAATTATTGATTCGTCTCGATAAAAGAAATCAGAAAAGTGAATTTTTTTTTTACTTTTATTCAGATATTTTGAAAAATAACCACTTTAAGTAAAAAAAAGTCAAAAAATTTGATCTTTTCAGCTTAAAAGTGGATATTTTCAAAATATTTGAATAAAAATAAAAACAATTTTATTTTTTAGATTCATCTAGTCAAAATGAATAAAAACTAACAAGAGCAAATTTTTTTTTTTAAAAAAAATGCTAAAAAAAATAGTGCTTAGTAAAACGGGGTGGTGGGAGATGGGGCAAGTACGAAAAAACTAAGAGCAGAGACACTTTGCAGGGATCCGTGCAGGGACAATCGCGTTTGGTCTTATTTCGGGTTCCAAAAAAATCTAGAAAAATATCCATAAATTTTTGAATATTATTTTATGGGGCCCTGTAAAAAATCAGCTTCTGCGGATATCAGTAAGTATTACTTTTGGATTCGTAGAGGCAAACTGAGCAGTTCGTCCCTACGAATCCAAAAGTAATACTTACCGATATCCGCATGAGCTGATTTTTTACAGGGCCCCATGAAATAATATTTAAAAATTTATGGATATTTTTCTAGATTTTTTTGGGACCCGAAATAAAGCCAAACGCGATTGTCTCTGCACGAATCCCTGCAAAGTGTCCCTACTCGTAGTAGGACTCGAGCAAGTATACCCCCGTAATAATGGTCCACTTATTGAGAATCGTTGTATTCATATTTCACGTTGACAAGTATACCCCTGATTTGAGATATAGAGCCCTGCGGCATCTACCTAGGGAATTCATAACGGAAATAGAGGTAAGAACCAAAACTTACGTCAGCCCGACCGAAAGATCACCTATTGTGAAGCAGATCGAACATAGTTCAGGGTATATTGGTAGTTACTGGTATGAAGGTTGACATGCTCCAACTAGAGAAATGATCAGCATAAAAGGAAGCCCTAAAAACCTCTCCACGGAATCAGCCCCGAGACCTCCAACTGAGTTAAAAACTGAAAAAAAGTGACCCAAAAAAAAGGAAAAGAGAAAAAACCCCGGCTGTAAAACAATGTCGGCGGGGCCGCTACACCGGATCTAACAACTCATTCTTCGGAGGAGCAAAGCCAAGCCGTACCTTCTACATATCTTTGCCAGAAAATGTACTATTTTTAAGTTCTCGTCTTGCGGACTGGACGAATAATTTTGGGACGGAGCTAGTATTGGTGAACTAACATAGCAAATGAGTGAATATTCGATAAATGTGACAATATTCTTCCTGAATTTGGAAGAATATATAGAAGGATTAAAAAATGCAAATTTTTTTTTCCCAATCAGCACACAACTTACATAGTTCACAAAAAGTTTTCTCCAAATGCAGCGCCACCAGAATTCATTTAGAGGACAAATAGATTTCAGTGAACACTTTACGGTTCACGTAATTCCATGTTTGCAACACCACCCGCGCACTGGTGTGAAAAGAAGCAAAAATGAGTAATTTACCGTCTCTTCAGCTGGTGCTCCTGAAAGGTCTACTAAGTTTTCTACGGCCAGACACCAGAAGAAGAGGGAAAGAGTGGAAAAGGCAAAATATCTGTGTCGACGACCTTGCTTTCTAGAATAGAACTGCCGCTTCAGGTGACAACCGAGGAAACTGCGACGACTCTCATGCGATCTTGAATCGTTCGGTTACGTTGAGTTGCTCACTCAGCACAATAGACATTTTCTTGAGCATCGATGGACATGATAACAAAATCTTGACGAGAAGTAGCTGAGGCTTCAAACCCTTAAGGTGACATATATTCACAGAGAGAAGTCTGGCGAGGGTCTGTTCACTTTGATCTATGCAGGCTGATGCTTCCAAATAATTTGCAACCCGCTCATCAAAAGTGTTCGTAGTCAGGCAGAACTGTGGAGGTGAAAAAATCCGATTAGTCAAACAACATTAGTTATGGCGTACTATTCATTTCCATTCATACCAATATATTAAGTTTGGTCAAGTTGGGGCAGCTTCGGATCAAAAGTAGAATGCATGAAATAACATCCAAGTCGCTGAACACTATCTGTAATGTGAGGGACTTCACCCGAGTAGATATTGTTGGAAACCTGCGTGGATCACCACCTGCAGCCAAATGCTTTCGAGGCAAGTAGCATAATAGATTAAAAGCAAAATTGCCAAACTACGTTATAGATGAACCAGATCAAGTATCAAACATATGTCTCACCTCAAGAAAATATATATCCAAACGAAGGTCTGAAACTCTAGGCAATTCAACAAGAAACCCAACCAGACTAGGTGTTTTGCCCCTGGTTAGACTTGCCATTGTCTTACCTAGTGCAATGAGGCAGAACCGGAGTTTGGGGCTGCCCGGAGGAGAGAGTGAATCTATCCCACTCTTGGAGTTGATAATTAACACTTCGAGGTTTGGGGCATGAATATTCAAATGGCCAATACCATTGCAAAGTTGTATAGTCAATCTCCGAAGCAGCCCGGACCTGGATAATCGGGTCCTAAGCAAGTTGTTTCGAAATGTGACCCTGTTGAAGTCCAGTAAAATGACGTTCTGAAAGTCACTTAATTCACGTGGTGGTCTCAATATGCGGTTGACAAGCTTCAATTGAGTCAACTCTTGACAAGAATAGATGCAAGAATGCATCTCATAAGGGGTATTGGTTGAAATGTCGAGTGTGAAGTCCTTCATACTATTCCTTGACAGGGAGAATATCCAATGATCAATACCGGAGCAGACATTAAACGGTAGTACAGGAAGGCAGAGTATGAATTTTTGAATAGGGCCATTGAGAAGCAAGAGAATTTTTTCAACAGCTTTTGCTTGTTCACGTTGGACTATTGGTTTGATCCTGAAGGTTTCTTCAAAAAACTGACTATCAAGCACGACTTGCGAAATCATAGTCCAAAAATACCTCCACTTAGATGACAAAATACTAGTTCTGGCTGCATCTCGTACGGGAATCCGCTCAAGGATACTTTCTACTATGTTTCTTGGTAGGTCGCTGATGATATCTTTTTCTTCTAAAATGGGAACTAGTCATTGTTGACCTGAACATTGAAGCGAATGAAAAATCAGTTTCGCAACTTAACGCGAAAAAGGCCTCGCCCAAACACTTTGCGGATTGCCCCATGAATCCTATGTTTCTCAATCTAGAATCACTTCTAACCATATGTCACTTTTTTTTTCCTGATTTTGTCAACACACGATAATTTTGAACTTCTGATTCCCTGATCACTACTCTCAATATCTCGAGTGGGCTACTAAAATTTCTGTCCAGAAGAGTTCCGTTGGTTGACTTAGTGGTAGTCAGGTAGAAAGACGCAAAAGAATGGGACCAGATAGAGGTTGGGGACAAGAAAACAACTCATCTTGAGTCGAATCATGACCCCGATTTTGCACATGTAAACTGCTTAGGAGAAAGATAGGCAGATAGCTACGAGTATGGTTGAATTAATCAAGGGATGTTACAAGTAGGCTAAATTATTTTTTGAGGACATCTTACGAAAGATATATGCAGAAAAACAGTGCATCACAATCATTTGAAGAAAGTGCGGTAAAACAAGCTAGCCACCTTCAAATTATTGTGAGCTCAACTACCCTTTATCAATATTGATGGTTAAGTAGAAGCCATCTAGCATTTCTGGTGAGATGCAAATACAGTTACTACTACTATTATATGACGTGAATAATTTACCATGAAAGAAATTGCAATTCTGCAACAATCGGTAGGCCATGAATTTGCACTATAGGTTCGAAATGTCACATGCTGTGAGTCTTCCATTTTCAGGCTTCAAACATGAGTTGCTGTAACATAGGAGAAAGAAAAGATATTGAAGTAGAAGAGGGGTATCAGAGAACAGCCATGGAGGCGAAAAAGACTACTAATCGCAGGAGGCTGAACTCTGAAGGCATGTGGATCAGAGGCTACAAACAAGGAATAGGAAACAACTTAATTTCCTTGTCATATTTTTAAAACCAAATTATAACTAAGCTAAATTTTCGAAAGTACAACTTACAAAAAGCTAGTCGATTCAGCATTACACCCTCGGGGTTTTGCTACCGTATTTTTGATGAGTACATTGAGATATATTCCGAGGGTCAATTTTTCTACCATTTTTTTACTAGTTATGCAAGTAATATTCTGTTTTACAGCAGTTCGTAATTATGTAAAACCTACAGTGATATTATCCCAGGCAAAGCAAGACATAAGCAAAGCTTTTACCTACTCTACTAAACTATCTAATGAACAAAATTGGGCAAACAACACCACCCGAAAAAGTAGATTTAAAGGTATTCCACCTCCGCGGGTCATCTTAGGCATGATTTACATAGGACATAACTTAGGAAAACAAAATTCCACAAAAGTCAAATAAGATGTAATCGGTAAAACATAGCCAGTTGACCAGTTTAACGTAATAATAATATAAGAAGATTAATCACCATAAAATGAACCTTTTTGTGATCAAGGTCGATGAGTTTTGATGTGCCCAGGATAGGCGATTGGGACAGATCTCAAATAGGGGATGGGGAGGAGGCCCAAGCCCCCTCCCATACTCCAGTCCCCAAGTTTGGGGGTGGACCCCGTGACCCAACTCACTTCAAATGAACCATGACCCTACTCATCTATCAATATACTAAAGGAATGTAATTGGACCTCCCAAAGCCTCCAAACTCCAATCCCTAAATTCCTACAATTTTAAGATTTTAAAAAACAAAAAAATAGAGAGAGAGAACGTGGGGATGAGAGAGACAGAGAGAGAGAGAGAAAGAGAAAGAGACAATAGGGGAAAAACACGTTGGGTTGGGCACACAAATAACAGACCCACGTTCACACAATCAGAAGTTCACCACACCACCAACTCCAGCATCCATCTCTCTCTCTCTTTCTCTCCCAACTCCTCAACTGCCACCGCCTCTCTCTCACAACCCCACCTCTCTCTCTCGCACTCACTCTCTCATGGCCTACAAATACTTCTCTACACTCCTCCCTCAATTTTCCACACTCCTCCCTCAAATCTGCTTTGCCGCCAACCGCCGCCCCACCCCCCGCTTTCTCCATCTGGTAGGTCGACTACCCCTCTTCCATTTTCTCTTCAATTTTTTCCTAAACCTGTCGATATAATTGACTGCTTTTTTCGTGTTCGACAGAATGCTTGACCGAGTTTGGAGGCGAGGGGCCAATTTTAGGCCCGAGTGATTGACTGAAACTTTCCCCACAGGCTCGATTTCTAGGTTTATTTTTGCACTCCTTATGTTCTCTGTACTAGCCGACGTGAAAGAAAAATTTTTAGGGCCTTTTACTGTTCGCTCTAAATTTCTATTTGAATGCTACAATGATAGGAGCGGGATGAGGGGTCAATTTAACGCCGGAGTGACCGACTGAAACGATCTGCCACAGGCTCTATTTTTAGGTTTGTTTTTGCATTCTTTATGTTCTCTGTACTCGCCAACATGAAAATAAAATTTGTAGGGCCTTTTACTGTTTGCTTCAATCTTATTGGCTTTTTGCATGCACGTCTTTGAAAAACATGAGGCTAAAAATGGTGGCTAAAGGCATATATATGGAAATAAGATGTTTTTCCCTCCTGCTTTTCTAATGTTCCAGTGCTTCCCAACTTATGTTTGTTCATATCTGCCCGACATACATCTTAGGAAACACTTCATGAATCACAACATCATGCTATTCGAAGTGATAGACCAGTTTAGTCTTTGAACTGAACAATTTTCTGTCTAACCATTGGAAGGTAATCACTAATCATTGGTGACAAGGGTCCAATTTTCTGTACTTTTCTGCGTTTCCATTTCATCTGTTTTTTGTTACCTTATATGCTTAATGGCAAACGTATTGGCACTCCATAGGCTTACTATTGATTTGCTTTCCTTTTTGACTTTGGTCTAGATTTGTTTTTTGGAACTTAGACAAAAAAAAGTGTGAAGGTTTAGGGTGCTTATCTGAGTCTCTTCGTGCCCATATTGCTTTGATTTAAGTCTTGGTGTTTGGTTCCACGTTCCCACACATACCAGTTTTTTTTTTTTTAAAACACCCTCATGCTACTGTCAAAATGCCAACTACTGCCCCACTATCTAAAAACTAGCGTTCGTGCCCATTCGATTCATGAAGAAGAAAAAAAAAAACCATGCCACTACGCCTTAGTAAAACCCACATTCTCTCCCCCTCTTCACTCCTTAACCGCCCCCACCCCATGCCTCACTCCTATTCCTAAATTTCCCATTGCCACTACTATTTTCTCCGTTCTTTAATTTCCATGTAGAACCACCTGTCCCACCAAAGGCCAAATGGGAAAAAAGACAAAAGAAAATAAAAAACCCACAAACCCACGTCCTCCCCCACCCAAAGGCCAAATGAGAAAAAGAAAACCCAAAAAACCCACGCCAGTAACTGAACCCACACCAATAACTGACTTCTCCCATTTTTTACTGGGTATTATCTCACACTGTGCCCAAATCGGATGTTTTGTGTGAGCCCATTAATATTGTCTGACGCTACAACATATTTAACTTTGCAGCGTCCGATGTTCAAATCGTTTCTCACACTGTTCCTCTTCTCATGCAGCAAAGGCACTATCTGTGTTTTGTTTCCCTTTAGCACAAGTTCGAAAGTTAACTACTAGCATGAAACGATTTGTTACATGCAGTGTCAATTTTTTTAAAAAAAACACCCTCCAACTATTCTCATAATGTCAACTGCTGGCCCACTATCTAAAAATGTGCTCCAATTGTTTCTCTTGAGTACTTTTAAGTTTAGATTTAGTACTTTTACATTTTAGATTGTGGCAAAATCGGTGGCGGCAGCGACGCTAGCAAAACAATGGCGATTAGTTTGTAAATAGTTTCTTAAAACACTTTTTAAGTTTCAAGGACATTATCTATCAGGTTTATCATTTTATGCATGATTGCTAGTAGTAATTGTGTTTAATGTTCACATACTACCATTATATTTTTTTATAAACTAGCGTTCAACCCGTTCTATGCACGTGCAAAATCAACTCATTCTAGCGTTGTGCCTGTTTAATGCACAGGTCAATTAATAAAAATAAGTTTGAACGGACACAACGGTAGAATAAGTTGGTTTTGCCCGTGCATAGAACGGGTTGAACGCTAGTTTATTTTAAAAGAGAGGAATCTCAGCACGCTACTACCACACCCATGAATACCTATGAACAACTATAACCTGGATTTCGTCACCATGGCAGGACGCATGGCAGTTGGAGACCATAGGTGCTCTCAAAGCTCGGATCTTGGGCATCATCAATTTCCATTCAGGAAAAGCCCAGCGACACTCGCAAAGAGTTCCATCCGAAATACAAAGATGATCAAATACGTACCCAATTTAAACGTACATCCAAAACAACCAAACAAAATTGAAAATGAACGTTTTTCATTGTTGGAAGTCCATATTTTATTTTATTTTCTTAACTTCACCATATATCCCCCATTGTAGAGGTATAGCGACGGTTTTGACGAGCGTTTTTACTAACGATTTCTTTGAAAAATCATCATTGTGGGGACATAAGAGCCACGTGTCCTCCACATGGTGCTGACGTGCCACCCGCGTGGGCAGCGTGCAACAAATTTTGCTCCTCCTGAAATCGAACCTAGGACCTCATGTTCTCATGCGCGTGCGCACACCAGCTGCACTAGCACAACACTTGTGTAAAATGAAGCACCTACTAATATTTATATACTATATTAATTAACCAGATTTTCTTAATTCAATTTTTTAAATTCGATTTATAATATAAAAACACAAATCGCCGCCCCTTCCCCAAGAATATGGTTCTTGTTTTCTTCGTGTTCTTAGATAAGATAAATTATTCATCCAAATACATGCACCGTTTCAAATTGAAAGCAACGTCTTTTCACAATCACTCTCAAGAGTAATTATTCAGTGGCCTTAGGTACCGTCAAGTGAGTTTCGCAAGAATATTGATCCCTGAAACTCATTTGGTACATGGTACACCAAATTTATGGAGGACTTTCTAGTGGTAGCCAGTGCTCTTGCGACTTGGACTCGTAAAACCTGAATACCTTTAACAACTTTATCATCTGGCTATGCGAACTACACGTACGATAATTTTTCAAAGATTCGTCATTCATGAGTTTGTGGCGTTTCTTTTACTATTCTAGGAATCACGAAAAGAATCCAATGCCAATCAATAAAGAAAAGAAAAGAACCCAATGCCAATGATCAAAAAGAATCAACAATATACAAACTAATTGAGATTTTTAGTGTAGTGTATTTAAAAAAAAAATTTAAATTTTGTATATAGCGGACTAACTTTGTGGATCCGATGGACTATTAATTATCATGACTGCATGGGTTGTTATTTTTAATGGGGTCAAATTATGGCTAATGAAAATTTACATAATAATAATAATAATAGTACTATAGCACTTATTGCAAAGTTGAAACAAATGCAAGACACCGGATATAGAAAAAAGATAATCACTTCAGGAACTATCAAGAAATATAGAATTTTTGCAATTTTTCTTTCTCTGAATTTTTGCAATCTTTCTTTCTCTCACTCTTTGCATGTAATAACCAGTATTTTTTTTGTAATAATTTTTTTTTGTAATAATAATAATAATGATATTCTTTAGGTATATATATACATAGATTATTTTTTTCATCAATGCATATAAATACATGCATGCATGCTTTCAATTTTTTTTTTCCTACAACACTTGCATGCATGCACACACCATTCCATCTCCCTCACCTCACTCTCCTGCAGTCTCTCTCCCTCCCACAGCTCCATCTCTCTCCTGCAATTACTCCCTCCATTTCCTTCCTCTCCAAGAAAAACCAAATTCATTCCCACTTGCCCAAATCAAAAATTTCCTTTACCACCAAGAAAAATTTGAGATTAATTCATTCATATCCTTCTCATACTCTCCCCCTGGCCATAAAATCAATCTTATCTCGTCCAATTCAATGCCCAAGAGATCAAAGTTCCATAAATGTTATCTTATCACCTCCTCCAAATTCACCTATAAATATCTCACCCCATTGACACACGAGCACACCCTTAACAACCACCACCCTCCACTGAGTAGAATTGAGAGAAAAATCGTGGCCAATTGAAGCTCCAAGTAATAGAGTTCTAGAGAGAGAAAGTGAAAGAGAGAAAAGTGGGTTTCGTGCCTAGACCCAACCTAAAACCAATTCAACCGTTCCAATCACTTCCCTCAACTCGATGCATCCCCAAACATCATCCAATTCGAACCCAAGGTTCCCCGGTTGCCAAAACCGAAGTTGTCTTCTCTAAAGTTCAAGTTTCAATTTTTTTGATCAATTCGATCAAATCAAGGTATTATGATCCCTCCCAACCATTTCTCTAAGTATATTAAGTGTTTATATGCTTGACCCTATGACCCAAACATACCCATGCATCAAAACCATGACGAGAAGACAAAAAAATGAAATCTGCCGCGGACCTTGCGGCCGCAACCTTTGGGTTCTGCCGCCGCAAGAACCAGACCTTCCAACCTTGCGGGCCGCAAGGTCACATCGGCCAGATCTGGCGGTAAGAACTGTTTTGGTTCGAATTCATTTTGTGACCTTCCGAACATTATTTTTGACACCCGGACTATTTTTCTCAGGCTTCTCACACCTCAAAGATCATAACGTGTTAATATCATATTTTTTTATTTTATGATCTATTTATTAATTATTTACTTGTTTTCATTCAAAAGTTTACATACGAAAGAACTTTACGACCTTTAAACCATGTTAATAATTCCCGAATAAATTTTTTTAGACTCCTTATACCCCGTAAATGAAACATTGTTAATTTCAACATATTTTATTTATTAGATTATTTATTATCTATTTATTTTATTTTCAGCAACTTTTATTACCACTCGCGACCCTCCGAATTCACATTTTGATACTCAATCATGATGCGTAGAACCGTAGGACTCCTTTTAAGGTCATACTACTTATTTCAACTATTCTTTTTGTATTATGGGTTATTAATCTATTTTAATTCTTAAATAAAATTAGTATAAGCTAACTTTTGACCAATTTTTTTTTTTTTTAATCTAGATACAAGCTGCTTGCATATTCTTAACTTCTTGGACATACAAGATTAAGGGCAACGGCCCATTCATAAAAAGTTACGTGCTTTTCTATGCTTATTATTTATTTCAATTACCAATGTGATTATCAAATATTGCTTTGACTCTTGATTTGAATGCTAGATTGGACTTTAGAGACATGGGGTGGTATGCGAATAGAATTCACATAGACGATATTAAGTGAATGGAAAAATAGTGAAGTGTTGGAGTTGTGAAATTGTGAAATTGTGATTTGGGCCATAGCTATGGTAAGGGTGACCTGATGGGCCCTGGATTGAAATGGGTTACCTGCGGGGCCCGGTGATGCTATTGTGGTGACCCTAACATATGGTATACCATGGGAAGTTCCAAAGGGTAATTGTGTCTTGCAAGGCCAGCAAGGGGGATTGTCCCATGACACGGTCATAGTTAGTGGCTTAGAAATGGTGCGACCCTAACGTATGGTACGCCATGGGAAGTTCCAAAGGGTAATCGTGCCCCCTGCTATGGTATTAAATGAATTCATGTAATGTATATAATTTAGGTGAATTCATTTAGGACCCCGTGTGCAGGACAAGCAAGGGGGGATTTTTCATGACACGGTCATAGTTAGTGGTTATGGGAGGAAAGAATGTCGTGGAGGAGATCTTAGATTTCACATAGGGTTAATGAATAGTACTAAACCGGTTTATGTGAAAAATCTATGTTTACTCTTTGCATCACTATTATCTTGCTACTTGCTAGCTGTAAAGTAAGAGGGGTAGTTGGGTTGGATTATACTACGGGGTGAACTCTATCATTCAGGTACGGATTGCCTGGCATTCATACCAGATTTTGCAGAAAACCAAGAAGAGACACAGAACCCCGAAGGCGAGCAATTCTATACAGAAGAAAATCCAAAGGTGGGAGCCGAGTCAGAGTACACTTGGGATCCGTATCAAGCTTAGAAGTCAGCCTTGTTAATCTGTCTACTTCATTACCACAAAAACTATTTTTAGTATTTCAACATTGGTTTGTAATAAATGAATCTTATGTTGAATTATCCACTTTGGATTTTGAACCTTAATTTGGTATATTTTTCAGAAATTAATTTTTAGTACCTCCGATTTTATTTCCAAAAATCGGGAGGTTTGCAATAGTCTCCTTCTCTTTTTGACTGAATGAAACTAGAAGTTGCGGTCATTGTTTGTAGAGAAGAGATTGGGGACTGATTTGTAAAATCCATAAGACTTCAAAGGCCAAGGTCCATAGGTGCTGCATCGATTAGGAATTGCTAACTTTGTTTAGCTTAGCCTTTAAGGCTCCTTCATGACATATGTGAGGTCATCCATTACCAAGGTTGATTTTAGCACTTTCCTACGTGACTTCGTCTAAGTGCACTCTATTTTTTGTATTTATCGATATAAAAATTATAAAGTTATTCTTTATAAATTCTTTCTTCACACATGAAATGGTAATTTAATAACTTCGTATGCACAAAAAAAAATAAAAATAAATGCACTTAGATAAAATGAGGGTGAAAAAATCAATTCCCTTAAGGGGTTTTTTCTCAGGGGGTGCTATTTTTACAGAATAATAGTACTAGTAATTATACAGAATAATACTCCCTCCGTCCCATAATGGATGTCAATTTTTGATATACGTGCCAATTTCAACTCCTTATATCTTTTAATACGGGTCTCAAAAAATATACAATATGGATCTTGTTTGATAGTTCTCGATTAATTCAATTATACAAAATTTTCAAACTCATGAAAAACATTATAGATTGAAAGATATAAGCGATGAAAAATGACACAGATTTAAAAAATTGTCATTCTTTTTGGACGGAAGGAGTAGTACTAGTAATTATAGAAGCAAGTGACCCCACAACCTTTTGATAGGTAAGCTTGGAGTTTTCATAGTTGGTGCTGCTTCTTTTGCTTTTGCTTTTGCTTTTGCTTTTGCTTGCTGGAGTTTTCATAGTGGGTGCTGTTGCTTTTTCTTTCATGCATCCGAAAAATTCTTTCTTGGTTGAAAAAGAGAGAAAGGAAAAGGAAAAGTGTGTTTTAATCTGGACCATTGGTTATATTTTTTGACGACTTAAATGTGTGCAAAATATACCACGTCAACCATACCCTATTTGCACCCACGAATTCCTCAATTAATCCATCCATGCATCATTTTATCAAGTAAAGATTTATTATTGTTGCATTTATTTCCGCCTTTCATATCTTTTTTGAAATTATGGAACGAAGGAACACTAAGAGGTGTTTTGATTTAATAATTCAAAAATAAATTTTTTTTTATCTTTATTTAAACATTTTTCGTCTTTTCTAGTTTTGGGTTGATTCTTCGAAAATTACTAACCTATTATAATAATAAAAAAGAACTTTAAAACTATGGACAACGAAAACACCACTGAGCGGTTAAACTGCCCAAACGGAGTTTCTCAATCTTTTTTTTTTTTTCTATATAAACATACTCCTCCCTTCTCATTTCTCACCCATCCATTACAAACATCTGAATAGATATATACCTGGCAGAGCACATAATGGGAAATACTGCGAGTAACGAGTCGAACGCCGCCGGAAGTAGTGAGGAGGATTCGGCTAGGAGACAGAGGGAAAACACTGCGACTGCGGTGGGGGCAGCGACGGCGGTGGCGGCGGTGGCAGCTGCGGGGTGGGCCGTAACCAAGCTTTTATCATCCTCAGCATCAGAAGATGAGAAGACCAATGACAAAGGGAAATTGATGGTAACCGCTGGAAGTTCCAGCGGCTACCGAATCCCCACGAACGAATTCAAGGGTTACTTCCCGGATGAAACGACTAATGAGAGAGGGAAAATGATGGAAGCCACTGGAGGAAAGCTAAAGATGAACACTGGTGCTAGCTTGAGTGATGACCGGGCGGGTTTTGGTGGGGTCATCCGTGATGAAGGAGGCCGTTGGATCATGGGTTTTTACGGTAGAATATCGATGAGGGATTGTACGCCCGAGCAAGCGGTGATATGGGGCATATACAATGGGTTGAAAATCATCCAGGGCGAAAAGTTCCGCCAGGTTGAGATCGAATCGGTTTCGGAACCTGCTGTTATTCACCTCAGGGACAAGACTCATAGGAAGTCACGTATCGATGATATTGTAGAAGAATGCAAGGGGATGTTGCTGAGTACGGGATGCAAGCTGAACTACACCGATAGAAAAGGAATTGCGGATGCATTGGCCGAGCTAGGAAGGGATCAGGTGACTGATTTGGTCCGTCTCATCAGCTTGCCGCGGATGCACGCTCGGCCTCTTCTTAATACCAGGAATGCAATACTAAAAATGATGGATGCCACTGGAGGAAAGCTAGAGATGAACACTGATGCTAGCTTGAGTGGTGATCCATCCCGGGCGGGTTTTGGTGGGGTCATCTGCGATGGAAGCGGCCGCTGGATCATGGGTTTTTACGGTAGAGTATTGAGGGATTGCTCGAATCCCGAGCAAGCGGAGATATGGGCCATATACAATGGGTTGAAAATCATCCAGGAGGAAAAGTTCCGCGAGGTCGAGATCGAGATTAAATCGGATTCGGAACAGGCTATTAATCACCTCACCAGCAAGATTCGTAAGATGTCAGCTATCAATGATATAATAGAGGAATGCAAGGGGATGTTGGAGATTACGGGATGCTCGCTGAACCACACCCGTAGAAAAGGAAACAAAGTTGCGGATGCACTGGCCGAGCTAGGAAGGGATCGCGAGGAGACTGATTTGGTCCGTCTCATCACTCTACCAAAGGAAATCAAGAGTTTGCTTGACGTGGATGCACGCTCGGCCTCTTCTTACTACCAGTAAAGGCTTTTTGGGTGAGAGATTTAGAGTGGGGTGCCATGGCTCAAACCCTTTGACATGGATTTCATTTGAGTATTCCCCATCGGTCCACTTAATTCCTGGTCATGATGTTATTTTTCTTTGTTTGTCTGGTGTTTATCTACCATATATGTTTCTCCTAAGGCTTATGCCATTGTACTAGACTTCTAAGTTGTACTGTAATATGGGCGTTGATGATTTGCTCTGTGTGCAGTGGTTATGTTTATATGAGATGTAAGATTTGAGAAATGGTATGTTGGTGCATGTACGTTACATGTGAACAACTGAACCTTTGGCGTGAGAAAGAGCTAGAGTAATTAAGAGTTCGATCGAGAGCTTCTTTCTCTAGAAACCCTATAGAGATCTCAAATCGCCGCTCCCCATTTCTTTCCTTCTCCTTATCCCCGGTGGTTCCTGCCTCGCCGCCTCCTTCCCCTTCCCCTTCCCCTTCTCCTCCTCCTCAACTACTTCGATGGCAATGAGTTGGTTCAATTCAAACTCTCTCCTTGGGAAAAGGATCTCTCATTCAATGCAATGAGTATTTCGATAGTGGCAATTTAAATCTGGGAATCAAATATGAATTTATTGGGCCTCTAAGATCTGATCAACCAATGCGATGGATTCAGTTTTTTCTTTTTTTATAACGTGATTATACTAATATTCATTAGCCTTGAGCATTCCAACACTCTTATCTACAAAAAGATGACCATCGCCGAATACAGAATAATTGAACTTACTTTTTTTTTTTTTATGGGCATAATTAACTTTACTTAAAGAATGATTTCAACGATGGTCATTCCTGTTATCTTTCTAAAAAGTAAAAGTTTTGGTTGCAATGCCGCCACTCTTAATTTTAATACCACGACATCCTAACCTAGTCTTACAACTACTCTTATGTCCCTTGTAATTCTTACTTTTCTTTCATCCTTTTTTTTTTTTTCCTTTTCCCTCCCACTATAAACACACTTTCTCTCTCATCTCGTTCATCTTCTCCAGCCATCTATTCTTCTCCCATTTGCTCTTCTCCACTCTCCCTTCCAAATTTTTCCTACTTCCGGGACCAATACTTGATCGAACGCAAAAGCGAGTCACACACCCTTTTGCGTGAAATAATTAATGGAAGACGAAGAGTGAATTAAAGTTTACGGTTACCATAATCTTCTCCACGACATTTCTTCCTCGTCTGATTAAAGTACTCACATGGTAATCAGATGAGTGTACAATAATCACTAGACTTAAAATATCGTGGCACTAAAAAAAATATCCGTCGCATTGTCACTGACCAAAGAGAAAAATTGAAAATGCCTTCGATGGAGTCCAGTGAAATGATGAATACGCCGCCCCAAATATTTTAAAATGGAAAAAGTGTCTTTCATGGATTCAATGAAATGCTGCCTAAAAGTCTTTCAACGAAAACAAAATTTAAAAATAATTAAAAGAAAAGAACATTAAACTAACCTCTCCCACATACAGATATGGTTTTTCTTTTCCATTTTGCTTTCTTTCTAAACTCAACTAAACGTTGTCAGTGGCATGCTGAAGATTCATATCCCTCCATTATTTGGTTTGATATAGTGATAACCATTATTAATGCGACCTAGTTTTCCATTCAAGTATCATGGTTTTTCCCTCCTTCGACAGTAAATAATAATCACTCATCGTTAGGTAGTGGTCTACTTTTGCAGAGACCAGAAACCTTTTACCGGTCTTATTATTGTCAGCCCACTGGGTTGACGATAAGCATACTAGAAGGTAAGGAAAACACGTATTTCTGTGTACTTTTTTACACCATTTAATACACATTCACACACTTACTACTGTTAGCCCATTGGGTTGATTTTAGAAATTTTCTTGTTTATTTAACTCAACTATTTTGTTTACTTCGTTTTGTATGTTTAGTTCGTCTTTTTGAATTTTTGTTAAAATTGCGTCATACGGGATGAGTCCAAAAAGTAAAAAACTGGAGTATGACAAAAAGCAAAAATTACGAAACAGTTATCTTTTTTTTTTTTTTGGGGTCTAAAGTGTCGTTTTATATGCATTTTTTTCAAAATCGGTTCACATTTTCATACTTGTTTGATTGAATATCATCTTGTCGAGATGAATAATTAACCTAAATAATTATGACAAAAAATTAAATATTATCGGAAAAAGTTGTAGACAAAAAAAGTTTTTAAAAAAATGGAGCCTAAGCCAGCCCAAGAATTGTGCTAGTCTTTTTCTAATTCCCCAAAGGCCCCAAAGGATTAGGGTTGTCAGCAGTTGGGGGTTTTCAATTGCAGCGTGCAATCGACCTGTTTTCGGGCTCGTATCAGGTCAATTTTGATGATCTAAACCGTTAACTCTGAAAAGCTTGTTTCGAAGTTCAATCAAGACAAAAGTCATGATCATTAGATATAGATCAATTAAGTTTCAAATTACTTTCTTTTTTCTTGGGAAAAACCGGATAAAATGAATTTGATCCAGTATTCCTGAGTCCATTCTACCACCGTATGAATTTCCTTCTGGGGTGGTAGAAAGAATGGTTTCAATGATAGTCATTCCTGTTAACTTTCTAAGAAGTAAAAATGTCTTTGATGGAGTTTAATGAAGATAATTGATTTTAACAATCTTTTTGTATGCTCGCACCCCTCTTTTTGTTATCTTATAATGTACATTTATAATATTATCCTTCCAAGTGTAAAAAAATTCACTTACTCATGTATATTCACATATAAGAAGACAAAAAATAAATGGAGTATGGAGACCAGTGGAAGGCCGTAAAGAAAGGGAAACCTAGAAGGTAGAGCATACCTAACTTGAGGTTCTACTTCAGAAGTATCCGAGTCGTCTGCATTTAACCCGGTACATTTGAAATACTTCTTTCTCAAACATGCCAGGAAGTTATGCACAGCTCTGTGCGTTTCTAGAGGAAATCCGGTAGTGCTTCCGCAGTACCTTGGAATTCAGAAAATTCCCTGCAGAAATCCGGCAGTGCCTTCGCAGGGCCTTGGAAATCGGGAAATTCCTAGCAGAAATCCGGCAGAGCTTCCGCAGAACTTTACATCAGATTACTGCCTATTGCAGTATCATAAGTGTGAAAATTAATTGGGAAAAATGAATGAGAGAATCAGAAATATACAGGGGCTTTGATGGCTGAACACACAGAGAGAGAGAGAGGGGGGCCGGGGGGAGGGGGGGATTGTGGGGAGAACTGGGTACGTAGGGGGAGTTTCAGGGTCAGAACACCTCTTCTTCTTCTTTTAGCCACACAGATAGCACCAGACCAGATTTTATGGGATACGGAGTACTTGAGAACCAGATTTTGTGGGATGCTTCCGTACCTTTGTTGTCTTATCAGAGTATGGAGGATAGCTTCTTGGACTTGGGCACCAAGAAAGTCCGAAACAATGGAGGGAGTCTCAAAAAGTAATGTCATGTTTGTACCCATCAGAACAGTCTGATTTCCCTAAAGGCTAATGCTTCGTTTGTTGGAACTAGCTCAGTTTGGAACTTGGGGAAGACAAGAGAAAGGAATGGAATGGAAAATAAGAGAAATACTTATTTACGGATGTACAGTAAACCGTTTATTTTCAATACCAATCAATCGTAATCGTCCAAATGTGTTCTAGACGGTTCGGATTTTGATTTATGCCTTTCTCAGAGAAGTTCCATTAACATCTCGATCGTCCAAAAGTCATTTTAGTGGTCTAGATTTTCATTACATGGTTAAATGGTTAAATTACCATGACATTACATAGTTAGATTATCATGACGATTACAATGTGAACACGATAAATATTCTATGATTCGAACAAATATTTCATGGTAAACAGTTCAAATATGGTTAAATTACCATGTCGATTTCAACATTTCATGATGATTTATATACCGACAGGAACCCAACTTTCAAAAAAATCCATCTTGTTACAAGGAAAAATAATGCCTATTTAATTTCCATGAAAAGAAATTCAACATTGACAATACCAATCGAAAACCCACAAGGATGTGGAGATTGTGGATGCTCTGAGATCGTGTAGATAGTGGACTCCGTCTTCGTTGCGGTCGTTGTTGTCGCAATCGGAGTTTGGACTATGGCCATCGAGCTCGAGTTTGGACGTTTGACATCGCCGTTGAGTTCGATCCGCTGTGCTTCCAGGCCATGATTCCCGTCAGCTTCCTTTGGCGCCACGTCCCCGGCGACCCCCCGGACAGGCATCTCACGCTGCCGCCCAGTCCTAGCTACCTCTCCTTCGGCTTCTCGTCTAATTTCCACTTCCTCGTCCCCATGCTCCTAGGCTACGCCACCATGGTTCCTCGGTGCGGCGTCAAATGAGGGAAAGATGATAATGGTGCCTGGTGGGGATAATGGTGGATTTTTTTTTTTTCCTTTTGTGATAGAAAGGGGATAAGGGTGATTTTGTAACCGACAATATTTTGCAGAATAGGAAAAGTGGATGAGAATTTGAATGGGGGCCGTGATTTTTGGGATGGATTGACAAAATCTATGGGACTAATTGCCTGCATAAAGGTTGGGACCAAATTCATTATGTTTTCATTCCAAAATTCAGTTCTCTCTCTCTCTTTCTATATATATACCTAATGTATTATATAAGGGCACTATTGGTATTATCAAAAAGTGAGGATGAAAACGTAAGTGTTTGAATTGACCAGGATGGAAACTTGAAGGAAGTAGGTTTTGAGGATGTATATTTAAGTATATCCATTTTTTACAGAGCCCCATAAAAATAATATGCAAATAATTATGAATATTTTTCTAGATTTTTGTGGGATCCGGAATGGGCCCAAACGCGTTTTTCCTTACATGGTTCCCAGGAAATCTTCATTGCGAATAGCAGGAAATACTTACCAAGAATAGTTACAACTCAATGAATATTACTTACCATTCCTTATGAATACTTATCATTCAATGTGAAATAATTAATATTAAAGTGACTTTTTAAATACCATATATACACTAAAAAGTGATTTGTGTACCATAGGAAAAATTCTCTGGACCCTGGTCTGTTTTGCAAGAACTGATTAATAAATACAGAGATGTTTTTATTTTTCCAATCGTACACAACTTATATACAACAAATTTAGTTCACAAAATTTATCTTGAAATAAAGCGACAATATTTACGCTTCAGACTCGAACCCAAATTCACGAGCATAAATCGATGTCTAACTTTATAGTCTTGAATACCTGTTCCTCATGGCATTTTGCAACACCGCA
Source organism: Rhododendron molle (assembly GCA_025413875.1). Taxonomy (NCBI): domain Eukaryota; kingdom Viridiplantae; phylum Streptophyta; class Magnoliopsida; order Ericales; family Ericaceae; genus Rhododendron; species Rhododendron molle. Next base: position 33,718,741 of record CM046396.1, read on the forward strand.
CGCACCACCGTAAAAAGGATGCATAAACGTAGTTAGCAGGCTTGCTATAAGGATTCAATTATTTCAGAAGCTAGAGCTCTTAAACTAAAAGGTCTACAAAATCTTCGAAGACCAGATACCAGAAGAAGAGGACCAGTGTGAAAAGGCAAAACATCTTTGTCAATGACATCGCTTTTCTAGTATATAACTGCAGCTTTAGGTGACAGTCGAGGAAACCGTGACAACTCTTTCGAAATCTTGAATCCTTCGCTGCCATTCAGTTGCGAACTTAGCTCAACAAACAATGTTTCAAGCTTTGGTGAACACGCTAGCAGAAGCTTGATGAGAAGTAGCTGAGGCTTCAAACCCTTGAGGCCGATTATTTTCACAAAGATTAGTTTGGCGAGCTTTTTTTGATCCATGCAGGCCGGTGCTTCCAAATAGTCTACAACCCGCTCATCAAAATTGTTGGTAGTTGGGTAGAACTGTGGAGGTGAAAAAATCTGATTAGTCTGACAACAACAAAAGTTACGGCGTACTACTTTTTTCATTTCCCCTCATACCAATATATAAAGTTTCTTTAAGTTGGAGCAACTTCGGATCAAAAGTAGAGCGCATGAAACAACATCCAAGTCACTGAACACCATCTGTAATGCGAGCAACTTCACACAAGTAGCTCTTGTTGGAAGCCTGCGTGCATCACCACCTGCAGCCAAAAGCTTTCGAGGCAAGTAGAATAATAGATTAAAAAAAAAAATTGCCAAACTACATTGTAGATGAACCAAATCAAGTACAATCAAACATATGTCTCACCTCAATAAAAAATCTATCCAAAAGAAGAAGTGAAACTCTAGGCAAGTCAGCAAGAAACTCAGCCAAACTGGGTGTTTTACCCCTCTTAAGACATGCCATTTTCTCAGACAATACGATGATGCAGGACCTCAGCCTGGGGGTGTCCACAAAAGAGAGCGATTCTATCCCATTATTTTGGTTCATAAGTAACATTTTGAGATTCGGAGCACGGATATTCAAATGGCCAATCCCACTGCAAAGTTTTACACCCAATATCCGAAGCAGCCCGCACCTGGATAATAGGGTTTGAAGCATGTTGTTTCCAAATATGACGCTGTTGAAGTCCAGTCTAATGACATTCTGAAAGCCACTTAATTCACGTGGTGGTTTCAATATGCAGTTGACAACTTTCAATTTAGTCAACTCTCGAGAAGAATAGATACAAGAATGCATCTCATAAGGGGTATTGGTTGAATTGTCAAGTGTGAGATCCTTCATACCATTCCTTGACAGGAAGAGTATCCAATCATCAATATCTGAGCAGCAACTAAACTGTAGTACTGGAAGGCAGAGAACAAATTTTTGAATAGGGCCATTGCGAAGCAGTAGAATATTCTCAACAGCGATTGCTAGTTCACGTTGGACAATTGGTTTGATCCTGAAGGTTTCTTCGAAAAACTGATCATCTAGCACGAGTTGCGAAATCGTAGTCCAAATATACCTCCACTTGGATGACAAAATACTAGTTCTGGCTGCATCTCTTATGGGCATTCGCTCAAGGATACTTTCTATGATATGTATTGGTAGGTCACTGATGATATCTTTTCTTCCGAAATCAGAACTAGTACTCATTGTTGACCTGAACATTCAAATGGAGGGAAAATTAATTTAATTGCCGCACATGTTAATAGCTATATAGAGAGCATGTATTCACAACTCAACTCATAAAAGCCTTGCCCCATTAGTTTGGGGTTTGTCACATGAATCGCATGTTTTCACTTGAATCGCATGTTGTCGATCTAGAATCAATTCAAGCCACAGGTGAAAGTTTTTTTCCCCTGATTTTGTCTATGTACAAAAATTTTGAACTTCCGAGTACCCAATTATTACCCTCCATATCTCAAGAGGGCTTCTAAACTGTCTGTCTTGAAGAGTTCCATGGGATGATAGTGGTGGTCTAGTGGAAAACACACACAATCATAAGCGGCTCCGACCAAAATCAAGAAACCAACTTACCTATATTGAGTCAAATCATGCAACCGACTTCGCACAAGTAAGGCTTAGGAGGAAGATATCTTCGAGTATGGTTGAGCGGATCTCACAAGCAGGCTAAATCATGTTTTGTAGGTCATCGTACAAAAGATATATGCAGAAAAAGTGTGCATCGCATGCATCTGATCAAAAGGTGCGGTAAAACAAGCCAAGTTAAATCAATGCAAGCTGAGTTACTGTTATCAAGTGTTTCATAATTGACCAAGAACAATGAAACTGCAACAGTACATAGCTCATGAATGGGCACAACGGACGGGTTTTCTTCTCTTTTTTTAATCCACGGGCACAACAGGTTAAAAAAGTCACATGGTTTTATTAAGTCGTCCATTTTTCAGGCTTCAAACACGATATTGCAATAACACAGATAAGTGAAACAAATTGAAGTGTAAGAGGGCCGGGAAAAAGATTATCGCGATGGAGGCGGAAAAAGACCACTAACACGGGAGGCTAAAGGCATGTGGATTAGAGGCTACACATGCCACTAAACTACTCAAACAAGAAATAGCAAACAACGTACTTCTACGCTAAATTTTCACAACTTTGAAATAACGAGTTGATTCGGCATTATACGTACCCTCGGGATTTTAGTACTGTAGTTTTGAAGAGTACATTGAAATATATTCCGCGGGTCACTTTTTCTACCCTTTCCCATTTTTATGCAAGTATTATTCCGTTATTCGTACAGACATTAATATCCCAGGCAAAACAAGCCATAGGCAAAGACTATACCCTTCATTCACAGGTATTCTACCACTTCTTAGAGTTGTAATTACCATTGTGATAAAATACATGTTCGTATTTAGCTCAAAGAAATCAGTAAGACAAAGCCAATTCAATAAGTAACGACCACTAACTTACCTGTGTAATAATATAAGAAGATTAATCCGATGATTTACAACTCAAAGAAAGATGAACCTCTCTCTCTCTCTCTCTCTCTCTCTCTCTCTCTCTCTCTCTCTCTCTCTCAAGCTCAATAATTTCCATTCAAGAAAAGCCCACAGACACTTGCAAAGAATTCGATTCAAATACAAAGAAAAAAATATGGACCAAACTTTGATAGAAACACACGGGTAGAACTCACCATTGAAAACCGGCTTACAAAGATAGGTGCCCAAGAGCATATACACACAAGGCCAAGCCCATACTTAAGCAATTCGATATGGTAACATACCACCACACTCCGCAATCGATGTCCACGGCAACCTACTCTATCGACACGGACCCAATGGTAGCCCTTTCTCAGTTTTAATTATTTTTTTTGGCAGCTCCCCTCATCCATCAGTATTCAATACTTTTAAGGATTTTAATCCAGCCTATAGGTCGCCCCTTCTGCGGTTTAAATTGTGACGCGGTGACTTATGATAAAACTCATGGATAAAATTCACCCTCGAAAACCCACTTCAAAGGGGAGGGCCCAAAAAGGCCAAACCCATACTTAGACAATGTGGGATCATAACAATCTTCGACCAGGTCTATTGAAAACAAACAATCAAAATAGAAATTTTGGATTTTCAAAGCTAAAGTCCACAATAATTCTCCCCCCCCCCCCCCCCCACTTTACCAGTTACAATCGACGAACTTAAAGTTAAATCGGTAAAAAAGTACACAAACTAAAAAAAGAAAGAAAGAAAAGAAGCTATCCCAAACAGAACATTAGTACAACGAAATTTTGGACAATAGTGAATTTTCTACTAGTGAAAAACGATCAGAAAAATAATAATAATCTATAAGTCCAATGAAAACGAACCAGCAAAGTTCATACGAAAGTCGAAAGCCCTTGATTGAAGCAAGTTCCGGAGTATTATTGCCTTCTGCTTCCATGCACGATCGTTCTTTTTTTTTTTTTTTTTTTACGTGATTTTGCTTCTCAAAGATTGGGTTTTTGACTTTTTTCGTGTTATTAATGTTGTGCTTCACCCATGTTGGATAATTTTCCTAGGGTTTGGAATATATATTCACGTGATTTTGGACAGTTAGCAAGGAATTGTTATTGGCGTGGAAATCTACCAGTATTTGATTTGAATGTGGTTTCCAAAAGATGGAATATTGGTCAAACAAGTTCAATTTAATTGGAAAGGTGAATCAGAGAAGATATCATATTGGTTGGCCAATATATTGTTTTCCTTTCGGCTGATATAGTTTTTGCATGTATATATACCTTGGTTAGGTATGGGATATATGCAATGTGTGTGAGAGATATACACAATTAGTGAGAGTAAGAAAGAAAATATATTGTGAGAGTGAGGGAGAGATAAAAAAAAATATTAGTAAGCGTGGGCTTGGGGATTAATATTTTTCTATCTCATTGTACTCAATCAATATAGTGGAATTTCTTGTTTGTTTGTGGAGTAGGTATTGAGACCAAACTACGAAAATCTTGTGTTTTTTATCTTTCTTGTGCTTGTTTAATTTTGAAGCGTATTTCTGTTGCGGCGAAGGACTAAAAATCCCAACAACTGGTATCAAAGCGAAAGGTTGGAGCACAAAATTAACACACTCAAGAAATGGCTGGGAAAGGCACAGGTTTTGCGGTTGAGCTTTTCGACAGGCACAATGATACTAGTGGTATCAGAGCCGATGGCTGACGATCTTTGGGCGAACTCAAACAGATTTGGTGGGCTTGCATGGAGACTCTCAATGGAGCGAGAAAAATTCAAGGTGGTTCTCGACGGAGCAAGGATGCAGGTGGAGCGCTGCATGGAGGCTCTCGATTAATTAAAGGGGTTGGTTCTCGATCGATGGAGTGGGTGCGATGAAGTCCGGGGTTAAATCTGTGTTGGAGAGTAAAAAGATCATGGATCAAGGGGGAGTCAAGTGGATCAAATCGAGGGGGAGCTAAGGCCCAATGCATGGTTCACACACGAGGGGGAGATTGTTAGGAACATGTGTGAAATGTGTAAACTCCCTCCATGACTCATCACTTACAAGGCTTAACCTTTTAAGTGGACATGGGTCATTTAATGTATATTGGGTCTATGTGATAGGGTGTGGACTCCATAGACACTCCCCAACAGATTGGGCCTAGGTGAGCACGGAAGGACCTCAGGCGGATCGATCTCCGAACAACTAACTTGTACGCTATATATAGCTTCTATAATTCTATATATAGCACTTTGATAGCCGTTGAATTCGTCCCTAGATCACTGAATAATTACTCATTTGCACCATTTTAATTTATTCCATTGAAATTTAATTATGTTCAAAGCCATTCAATTCATTGTAATTCATAATAACACACGTGCATGGTAACACTAGAAACTTGTCTATTTATTTTATATCTCTGTTTAAAATGCCAGTCGCAATAGCAAGGAAACTAGAGAAACTACAAAGATAGTTCTTTTGGGGTGACACTATTGACAAAAAGAAGATGCATCTGGTAAAATGGGATGAGATTGCAAGGAAGAAAGATAATGGAGGTTTAGGAGTGAAGAGATTGCTGCAACAGAACCTCGCACTCTCGGCCAAGTGGTGGTGGAGGTTCAGCAACGATAAAGAATCCCTTTGAGTGAAAGTGATCAGGGGAAACTATGGATTGGATGCAAACTGTTGGCTCCCCTATGTCCACGGATCAGGTTCAACTTCTAAAATATGGGTAGGTATTTGTTCTTTGGAGAACCCTTCTTCACATCTGAGTTACTCTATTCGAGAGGGCTTTAAAGTCCAGGTCAACTCAGGCAACGCAACTCTATTTTGGGAACATGTTTGGATGGGAGAGACAGCTTTGAAAGAGGACTATCCGAGATTGTTTTCCTTATCTACTCAAAAGGAGAAAATGATTAGTAACATGAGGGAAGATGCAAACGGTGGACCTCGGGAGTTGTTGTTCAGGAGAAGGGTGTTTGGATGGGCGAGGCAAGAATTGGACAATCTGATTCAGAGAATTCAAGGAGTGACTATTATTCCGACCGAACCTAATGCGTTATTCTGGAGGTCGTCGGCAGATGGGAAGTTCTCAGTTAAATCAGCATATGGGCAGTGGGAACAATTTTCTCATTCAAGCAATGCTCTTCTGGGATCTCTATGGAAGAACTTGAGCCCTCCAAAAGTGGAAGTTTTTGCGTGGATGGCAGTCAAGGTGAAAGCAGCTACCAGGTCACTTATATCTTGAGTAAAAACATGATAAGTGAGATCCAATTAGCTTTATGTCCTCTTTGTGCATTGCATCTCGAAACACATCAACACTTGTTTCCCCATTGCCATTTTTCTTGGACTGTATGGTCTGAAATTTTGGATTGGTGAAATATTAAATGGGTCTGCCCGCCTAGAGAAAAACATTTGGGAGTCCTGCTTTTATGCTACTTTATGGTCCTTATGGTTGGTGAGGAATGATCATGTCTTCAACAACTCAACAATACAGCCATGGGAGGTGGGGGACTTAGTCAAATCTAGAGTCGTGATGTGAAGGAAGGCGAAATTCGACATCAAAGTCTACACCGTGGAGGACTTTAAGGTATTCTTAGATGGTATTAGAAAAGTGAGATTGTAACTTAGCCTTTAGGTGTTATCCAACTTTCAGTTGGCTTCGTTTTTATTTTTTGCGCATCCTAGCTTCGTGAGCTAAGATGCTTTCCCCTCGATGTACCCTTTTCGACTTATATAATGTTTCGTTTGCCGAGAAAAAAAAATAGAACGAGTTTAGATGCAATTGTCCCCGGAGTGTATTCTAACATTGTGTCCGGTTGCAAAGGAGACTAGACACATGTGACCAAAATTGATTTTGTGCCCCAATAGCGCAGTGCTCCTCATCTCACATGATTATTGTGCAAAGTGTTCAAACTTTACGGTTCCCATTAATACCTGTTTCTCGTGGCATTTAGCAACGCCGCACACACCAATGTAAAAGGATACATAAATGTAATAAATAAGCTTGTCAGTTATTTTAGACGCTAGTGCTCTAAAACGGTCTACAAAATTTCCCAGGACCAGACACCAGAAGAAGAAGAGGACAAGTGTGAAAATCCAAAACATCTCTGTCAACGACATCGCTTTCAAGTATGTAAGTATATAACTGACACTTTAGGTGACAACCGAGGAAACTGTGACAACTCTTTTGAAATCTTGAATCTTTCATTCACATCGAGTTGCAAACTTAGCTCAACGAACAATGTTTCAAGCTTTGGTGAACAGCCTAGAAAAAGCTTGATGAGAAGTAGCTGAGGCTTCAAATCCCTGAGGCAGTCTATATTCACCGAGAGAAGTTTGGTGAGCGTCTTTTCACTTTGAAACATGCGGGTTGGTGCTTCCAAATAATTTACGACCTGCTCTTCAAAAGTGTTTGTAATTGGGCTGAACTGTGGAGGTGAAAAAATCCGATTAGTCTAACAATATTAGTTATGGCGTACTACCTTTTCGATTTCCAGTCATACCTCTGTCTTAAGTTTCATCAAGTCGGGGCAACTTTGGATCAAAAGAAGAGTGCATGAAAAAATATCCAAGTCGCTGAAAACCATAGTATATAATGAGAGCGAGTTCACACAGGTAGATATTGTTGGAAGCCTGCATGGACCACCTACAGCCAAAAGCTTTTGCAAGTAGCATAATAGATTAAAAAACAAAATTGCCAAAATACATTATAGATGAACCAGATCAAGTCTCAAACAATGTCTCACCTCAAGAAAAAAGCTATCCAAAATAAGATCTAAAACTCTAGGCAAGTCAGCAAGAAACTCAACCAAACTAGGTGTTTTACCCCTAAGACTTGCCATTTTCTTAAGTAAACATCGCGATGATGCAGACCCTCAGTTCGGCAGTGTTCACAAAAGAAAGCGAGTCTGTCTCACTATTGCAGATGATAACCAACTCTCTGAGGTTTGGAGCATTGATAATCAAATGGCCTATACCACTGCAAACCGTTATACTCAATTTCTGAAGCAGCCCGGACCTGGATAATAGGGTTCTAAGCATGTTGTTTCCAAATGCGACACTTGTAAATTGAAGTTCAACGACATTCTGAAAGCCACTCAATTCGCGTGGTAGTTTCACTATGCAGTTGATAAGCTTCAATCGAGTCAACTCTCGACAAGAATAGATGCAAGAATGCATCTCGTAAGGGGTATTGATTGAATTGTCAAGCGTAAAGTCCTTTATACCATTCCTTGACAGGAAGAGTATCCAATGATCAATATCAGAGCAGCCATTAAACTGTAGTACTGGAAGGCAGAGAACAAATTTTTGAATAGGGCCATTGTGAAGCAAGAGAATTTTCTCAATAGCTTTTGCTAGTTCAAATTGGACTATTGGTTGGATCCTGACGGTTTCTTTGAAAAACTGATTATCAAGCACGAGTTGCGAAATCGTAGTCCAAATATACCTCCACTTAGATGACAAAATACTAGTTCTGGTTGCATCACGGGCATCCGCTCAAAGATACTCTCTACTATGTTTTTTGGTAGGTCACTGATGATATCTTTTCTTCCAAAACGGGAACGAGTCATCGTTGACCTGAATATTGAAGTGAAGGAAAAATTAATTTCGCAGAAAAAGCCTTAACCCAAACTCTTTGCAGATTGCCACATGAATCCCATGTTGTCAATCTAGAATCACTTCTAACCATATGTTACTGAAAAAAGCCCAGGGACACTTGCAAAGAGTTCCTTCGAAAATACAATGATAATGAAATATTTGCGCACCGAATTTTAAAGGTCCATTCATTACAACCAATGAACCAAACAAAATCGGAAATTTGCGTTTTTGTTCCTATCACAAGTTAGTCGCGGCTCCGTCTCAGCCGTCTTAAAGTGTTTTGGACGGCCAAGATTGAGCGCCGTAAACCTTATTCACTGCACAATAACTATAACTTAAACTAAACATTGAGTACAAAAAACTAAAAGGCGTGAATTCAAGGACAAATTTAATATAATCAAATCCCAAAAGCAATTGCCAAATTAAAATTGTGAATTGAATATTGATTGTAAGGAAAACGAACCCGCAAAGTTCGCATGAAAGCCCTTCGACCAAGTTTCGCTGTAGTATTTGCCTTCTGCTTCCACGATCATTAGTAATTTTTTCTTACGTGATTTTGCTTTTAAAAGGGGTACTTAAATATCCGTGGGTCTCTTCGCCTTCTTATTTCCTTAGTAACTTGTTCTGCTGCCTGGGGAGGACAGCATGCATGTTCGGCCGTCTATGCTCAGCAATAGATGACTCAGATTTCATCTCAACTTAACAGATCTGAGCTATCGGCTGAGACGAAATCTAAGCCGTCCATTGCTGATGCGTCCAACGCGCAGGCATGCTCCCCTATTGTTGTTATACAATACTGTGTAGTGAAAATTATTGGGGAGGTGTTGGTGTAGCAGTGAAATTGGGAAATTTTAAAAAAAGCTACTTTTCAAAAAAACATATGGACTTTGAATATTGACAAAAACACACCTGAACTTATCATTTTGTTAACAAATAGGCCTCCACCACTAAGTGCATAAACCTCCACGACATGGCCTGGAAACCATCCCTCCAAGGCAGTTGGAATTTACGTTTTGGAAGACAATTATATGATTGGGAAGAACTCCAAAAGGTGGAGTTACAACAAAGGTTACAAAGTGTAGCCTTGGACTCTTCTAAAAAGGATGCAATGCAATGGATTTGGTCCACAGACAAGTGCTTCTCGGTAAAGTCTGTCTATGATCAATGGGAGCAGCTGGTTCAAGTTAAAAATGAGGTTTTGGGGTCTTTATGGAAGAAACTTAGTCCACCTAAGGTGGAAATCTTTTCTTGGATGGCTGTAGAAGGGAGAGTAGCTACTAGAACTCTACTCGTGAGCAAAAATATAATTTAGGAGGGTCTTTTGTCCAAATGCCCATTCTGTGGTACCTTCAAAGAAACCCCAGAACACCTATTTTTGCACTGTCAGTTTTCGCGGAACACTTGGTCTCTTATTGTGGTGTGGTGGCAAATGCTCTGGGTTTGTCCACCTTCTTTGGCAAACTTAGCAAATTGGTGGTTTGACAACAAGTTTAGGAGTTTGGAAAGGCACATTTGGGAGGTGACTTTCTTTGCTACCTTATGGTCTTTGTGGCTTGCAAGGAACGACCTTGTTTTCAACAATGTGTTGCGGTCAGCTAGCTAGCGAGGTAGGGGACCAGATTAAGACGAGAGTGGCTATGTGGATGAAAGCCAAGTTTGAAATCAAGGTGTACTCAGTGGAAGATTTTAAATGTTTTCTAGGTGGTATTCGTAAGCTGAAGCTTTAGCTCTAAGGCGTTGCGCATCCAACCTCCGGCTGGATGTTTGAGTTTTCATTTTGTGTTTTTTTTTGTTTTCGGTTTGAGCAAGTTTGCTCATCCCTATCCTCTTCTCGATGTACCCCTTTCAAGATTTATAAAAATTGTTTCGTTTGCCGAGAAAAAAAACCATCCCTCCAAATGACCAAATGAGCATACCGACACGGGCATAAACAAGCCACACAAAGCGGGCAACAACACACCTGGGGCAACCTTTCGTGAACGTGACCGGAGTCCACAATTGAAATCAATCCGCAGCAATCTCCACCAGACCAGTTTAGAAACCAGTACGCATTTTAGGGGTTGATTGCATCATCACCCTAGTTTTCATTCCTCGGAGTCATGATATAATGAATGGACAAATACGTTACAATTTTTTGATCGGCTAAATGATTTTTGATCGGCAAATATGTTACAACTTTCTTCCTGGTTTTGGAAGAACCGGTGAATATATGGAGATATATTTTCAATCACTACACAGCTTACAACTAATTTAGTTCACAAAAGTTTTCTTGAAATACAACGCCATTTACGCATCAGATTCGAACCAAAATTCACTAGAGCATAAATAGATATTAAAACTTTACAGTTCACTTTAAAACCTGTTCCTCATGGCATTTCGCAATCCAACCTTCACCAGAGTTAAATGATGTATTAATGTAATTAACATGCTTGCAATGAGGCTTCAGTTATTTCAGAAGCTAGTGCTCCTGAATGATCTACATAATTTTCTAGGACCAGACTTCAGAACAAGGGAACGGTCAAAAAAGGCAAAACATCTGTGTCAACATTGCTTTCTAGTATATAACTGCTGCTCTAGGTGACAATCGACGAAACTGTGACAACTCTTTCGAAATCTTAAATCCTTCGCTTTCATTCAGTTGCGAACTTAGACCAACGAACAATGTTTCAAGCTTTGGTGAACACGCTAGGAGAAGCTTGATGAGAAGTAGCTGAGGCTTCAAACCCCTGAGGTAGTCTATATTCACGGAAAGAAGTTTGGCGAGGGTCTGTTCACTTTGATCCATGCAGGCTGGTGCTTCCAAATAATTTACGACCTGCTCTTCAAAGGTGTTCGTAGTTGGGCAGAACTGTGGAGGTGAAAAAATACGATTAGTCTAACAACAATTGTTATGGCGCGCAACAAACAAGTTTTTTCATTTCCACTCATACCCTAATGTAAAGTTTCGTCAAGTTTGGGCAACTTTGGATCAAAAGAAGAGTGCATGAAATAACAACTACGTCGCTGAATGTCATAGTATGGAATGCAAGTGACCTCAAAAGAGTAAATCTTGTTGGATGACTGCGTAGACCACCATCTGCAGTCAAAAGCTTTCGAGACAAATAGCAGATTAGGTTAAATACAAAATTGCCAAAGTACATGTTTTCATATAGATGAAGCAGATCAAATATCAAATATATCTCACCTCAAGAAAAAAGCTATCCAAATGAAGATTTGAAACTCTAGGCAAGTCAGCAAGAAAATCAAGCGAACTTGGTGTTTTGCCCCTCAATAAACTTTCCATTTTCATACCCAGTGCAATGGAGCAGCACCACAGTTTGGGGGTATCCACAAAAGAGAGCGATTCTACACCATTATTCCGGGCGAGAACGAACACCTTGAGGTTCCGAGCATGGATATTCAAATGGCCAATACCACTGCAATCATATATAATCAACATCTCAAGAAGCCCAGACCTGGATAATAGGGTTCTAAGCATGTTTTTTCCAAATGCGACTCTGCCAAAGTGAAGTTCAATGACATTCTGAAAGCCACTTAATTCACGTGGTGGATTCAATATGCAGTTGATAAGCTTCAATTGAGTCAACTGTCGACAAGAATAGATGCAAGAATGCATCTCATAAGGGGTATTGGTTGAATTGTCAAGTGTAAAGTCCTTGATACCATTCCTTGAGAGGAAGAGTATCCAATGATCAATATCAGAGCGGCCACTAAACAATATCACTGGAAGGCAGAGAACAAATTTTTGAATAGGGCCATTGCGAAGCAAGAGAATTTTCTCTACAGCGTTTGCTAGCTCAAGTTGGACTATTGGTTTGATCCTGAGGGTTTTTTCGAAAAACTGATTATCAAGCACAAGTTGTGAAATCGTAGTCCAAATATACCTCCACTTAGTTGACAAAATACTAGTTCTGGCTGCATCTCTTACGGGCATCAGCTGAAGGATACTTTCTATGATATTTCTTGGTAGGTCACTGATGATATCTTTTCTTCTGAAATGGGAACTAGTCATTGTTTACCTGAACATTCAAATGGAGGAAAAATTAATTTAATTGCCGCATATTTTAATAGCTAGAGAACATGTATTCACAACTTAAACTCATAAAAGCGTTGCCCCAATACTTTGGGGTTTGCCAATAGAATCCCATGTTGTCAATCTAGAGTCAATTCAAGCAACATGTGAACGTTTTTTTTCCTGATTTTGTCTACATACAAGAATTTTGAACTTTCAAGTACCCTATATTACCCTCCTTATCTCAAGAGGGCTTACTAAAATGTCTGTCTTGAAGAGTTCCATTGGATGATTTAGTGGTGGCATGGTCCGGCAGAAAAGACGCGGAATCGTAGGAGGCTCAGACCAAAATCAAGAAACATATAACTTACACTGTCCTATATCGAGTATCATGAACCCGACTTCACACAAGTAAAGCTTAGGAAGAAGATAGCTACGAGTATGGTTGAGTGGATGTCACAAGCAGGCTAAAACATTTTTTGTAGGTCATCTTATGCAATATACATGCAGAAAAACTGTGCGTCGCATGCATTTGAAAAGGTGCGGTTGAACAAGCCAAGTTAAATCAATTAACCCAAAGTTTGTCAACCAGAATTCTAATTACGACAATCTCAACTAACCTATATCAATGTTTGAGCGTTAGGTAAAAGCCATCTTCGATTTCTGGTGAGATGCAAGCTGAGTTACAATTTTCAAATGTTGCAAAATTGACGAAGAACAAAGAAACTGCAACAGTACTAGTAGATAGTTTATAAATGGGCACAACAGGTTAAAAATTTGTTAAAAGTCGGCCATTTTCAGGCTTCAAACATGATATTGCAATGACATAGGAAAAATAACAGAGATTGAAGTAAAAGAGGGGAATCAGAGTATATATTGCGATGGAGGCGAAAAAGACCACTGACCATCGGAAGAAGAAGGCATGCGGATCAGAGGCTACCCATGCCACTAAACTACTCAAACAAGAAAACGAAAACGACTTACTTCTACGCTAAATTTTCAAAGTGCAACTTAGAAATAGCTAGTTGATTCAACATCATACGTACCCTCAGGATTGTAGTACCGTAGTTTTGAAGAGTACATTGGAATATACTCCTGCGGGTCAATTTTTCTACCCTTTTTCCATTTTAATTTTATACAAGTAACATTCTGTTATACAGAAGCTTGAAAATATGTAGAAGCTATAATGACATCATCCCTGGCAAAACAAGACATAGGCAAAGAATATACACTTGTTAGGATTATACAAGAGCAAGCTCAGCTTAGATTTAAAGGTATTCCACCACCGCGGGTCATCTTAGGCCTGATTTACGCGGAACAAACCAACATTGTGATATTTCACTCAAAGAAATCAGTACAACAAAGCCAGTTCAATAACAACTGGGAGTTTGCAAATTTCGACCAGCTTAATTTACATGTAATAATATAAAAAGGTTAATCGCGATTTCAATGATTTACAACTCAAAGAAAGATGAATCCATTTTATCAATCAAGGTCAATGATTTCCATTCAAGAAAAGCTAACACTTACAAAGAATTCCATCGAAATACAAAGATAGTAAAAACATGGACCAAATTTCAAACAGGTCCATTGAAAACAAACAAAATTGAAAATTTGCATTCTTGCTTTATGAACGTTTTACAAAGTTGAAGTCCACATTTTTTTCCCACTTTACCGGTGCCCTCGTCGAAACGATCCTTTTTATTTTTATTTTTTTATAATAACTAAACTTGTAAAAATGTATATAAACGCGAACAAAATAAATAAAAACTATCCCAAACAAAACATAGCCCAATGAAATTCCACAACAACTATTACCTAAACTGAGCATCAGGTCAAAAAAAAATTGCGTGCCGTGAATTTAAGGACAAATTTAACCAGGAAATAAGAGTAAATAAGCCGTGCCAATACGTACAAACGCGAATACCAATTTAAATGGTGAATTGAACCTGTTAGTATAATAGGATCGAGAAAATAAATTTTTTAAGTGCAATGAAAACGAACCAGAAAACGAAGCAAAGTTCATACCTACGCAAGCCCTTGAAGCAAGTTCCGCAGTCGTATTGCCTTCTGCTTCCACGATCGTTCTTTGTTTATTTTCACGTGATTTTGCTTCTCAAAGATTGAGTTTTGCTGGTTCGTTTTGGATTTTGAAGAAGGTTTGAGCAGCGAGAGGGATTGAGAATATGTATGGGGACCGTGCTGGATAGAGAATATGTATCAAGCTCATAACTAATACTACCTCCATCCCCTTTTTATTGTCCTGTATTCGCTGTCCCTTAATAAGTGTCCATTTTATAAAGTTAATGGGTAAAAGTTGATGTATTGTCTATTTTATCCCTAAAAGTAGATTTCTTTTTGAAAAGTAAGTGAGTAAAAGAGTAATGATGATGGGTAAATAGGGAAAGTGGGGGAAAAAGTTGATGTGAAAGGTATAATGATGATGTCTTTTTAATAAGTTGGAGTTACGAAGCAGGACACTTAAAAAGGGACGGAGGAAGTAACTTGTACTGTATCTATAGCTTTTTGGAATTTTTGGCCTCTTTTGTTTTTTTGGGAAATTATATTGGCACTTCAAAAATTAATACAGACACTCTAAAAAATAAAGAAAAATAGATTTGGAGTTACACTGTTTTTGAGTGTCTGCATCAATTTTTGGAGTGCCAATATCATTTCCCTTTTTGTTTTGTTCTTAATGCCTTATTCAACAAACTTAAGTTTTTATGGATTATTAATTCGTTCCGAGGAAAATAATCAAAAAAATAAAAAATTATGATTTGTACTTAAATATTTATGAAAATATCCAGGATAAAGACCAAATATTCTTAGTACTATTTCGAGTTACTTTTGTCCGATTGCGGAGGGGACTGGACACATTGTGATAACTTCCAAAACTACCTAGTTTCTAAAAAACAAAATGCCAATTTGGCCTTTTGTTTCGTCTTTATTCCAATTTTTTTCCCGTTTGTTTATTTTTTTTATCAAACTATTTTGGAGTATTGGTTTTTTTCGACAGAAAATTGGACTTTTTGGTCTTTTCTTGGATTTTCTAAAATAAAAACGGGGTTAAAAGTCATAATTTTATACTCTTTTGATTCCTCTCGCGGAGAACCAATAATTTTTAAAAATTTGGCACAAAACTAACAAACGTGAAATAAATTTGAATAAGGGAAAAAAATTCAAGTAACCTTTTTCAGAAAAATAGTTTTAAAGTTTTTCACAAAATGGGGTCCCGTGTACATGTTCATAAATGTTTTTGTAAAATCCCGATTTTAAATGCCTAAATACTTGACTTCGTAATATCTATTGATGTGATTAACCCATGAAATCAGTGATAAGATTATAGTCGCCTCCGCATTGAAATTAGTTATGATGAATTTTCCATACTTTCCTGGTATCTGATTCGAATAGAAATAAGTGAACTGGATATTAATTTCTTCAAAAACGTGCGTGTGCATCACTGTGCTACACCATGCTACACGTGTCGTAACAAGGGAAAAGGATTGACACTTGTCAAAAAGGTGTAGAGGAAGAATAACACTTAGGCAGCTAATTCATCTTTCACCATTTTGTACTTAGGGTGCATTCTTTTGGCCTTAACTTAACCTTAAAATGAGAATTTTGTACTTATTTGAACCTTTTTTTTTTTGCATTTATTAGTTTTACGTCAAATTTTTGTGGGTTATTGATTCATCCAATGAGAAAAATAAAAAAAAAAAATTCACTTTTACCCAAATATTTTGAGAAATAACCCCTTTTTAGCACAAGAAGTGGTACTTTTCCAATTTCTCTCGTTGAAACGAAACAATAGCCAATAAAAATTTGGCGCAAAACTAACAAATGCGAAAAAAATTTAAATGAGGACAAAATTCTCATTTTAAGTTTAAGTTTAAATTAAAGCGAAAAGAATGCACTCTTGGTAGGTGAATTCGGAAATAAAGAAAGAAAAAGAAAGGAAACGGAAAGGGAAAGGAAAAGGAAAAGAAAAAATAATGAGGGAGAGCACTGGGAAAGAAGAAACGGGTAGCAACCCGTGCCGGGAGCCGATTCTCCTCCCACCTGCGCACCGTCCAGAAAATCCTTTGGGTAATCTCGCTATTCCCTCCTCCTCTCTCTCTCCTCTCCTCCTCACCATGTACGCGCAACCGCAACACAAGTTGGAGGCCATGATCGCTCGCCCTTATTCTTATATTTTCCATCCCCCTCCTCTCCGTACAGCGGCAGCGATGGGAACTACAGGGCCGCCGCTCGAGGAGCGGTGTGTTGGTGCAGTATAGTATGTATTGTGCACTGTGTGGGTATATGTTCCTACTCTGTGTTACTGTTTGATTAACGGATTGGAGCTTGGGATTGGATTACTAAGACGATGACATTAGTAATTCTTTATTTGGTTTCTAAAATTGGTCTGGATTGTTAGTCCCATGAGATAAACAATCCGGCCCATAGGAAGTATTATCAATACCCCTTGGGACTTGGTATTCGTAGTACAATCTCAACCCCTGCTCATTACCAATCTTTTCTCATTATCAATTTCTTCTATTAATATAATATTATCATCTAATCTCATCTTAAACAAACATGATATTAATAATCTCATCATCTAATCTTATCTCAAACAAACATACTCATTATCAATCACTTCTCATTAACAATCCTTTCTCCTTACCAATTCTAATCCTAATCTCATCTCCTTACGAATCTCATCCATCTATCACTGTTATCAAACGAGGCCGGATGTGTGCTACATGTGTAAGGGTATATCATTACGTGTATTATTACTGAGTTTAAAGCAGGGAATTGGGCTAGTTAATCCTTTTTAATGAAACTGGAACTAGCGTGTGTATTAATCGAAGTGAGTAATTAATATTCGAACTCCCGAACCCTTGCTAAGCCAAATAGGCCAACTCACACACGAGAAGGCCTACAAGTAGGTCTGATTACATTGAACAAATAATGACAAGTATTGATTGGTATATAGGCAGGGCCGGCCCGGGTTAAGTCCCGCAAATCTTCGGTCTAGGGCAATCCCATAGGATGGGGCAACCAAAAAAAAAGAATTTAAGTTAGATTGTCCAACCGTGATCTAAAAAGAAGGAGAATTTCGGATGCCCAATTTTCAATTTGGGATGATTTTACCCTTTAATTTCTGCCATTTTACCAATTGCCCAGGGCATGCCAAATTCTCTATTTCAATTTTGCCCCTCGATTTCGGCCAATTTACAGTTTGCCTGCGCCACTGTTTCTCTCTCTTACCGCTTCCCCATTTTAGTTCCCTCCACAAACCCCAAACCCTAATTCTTTCCACAAACCCCCAGCCATGGACGACAACAATAACGGCCAACAACTCGACCTCCTCACCGCCGCCCCCCGACTCACCTCCGGCGACGCCCGCTCCCTCGTCTCCTCCTTCACCCACGACCAGCTCCTCTCCATCGTCCAATCCGCCGCCCGACGTCCTCTCTGCCTTCGACACGAACGACCATCCGAGAAACCCACGACCATCCCCTCTCTCTCTCTCTCTCTCTCTCTCTCTCTCTCTCTCTGCGATGTTTCTTCTCTTCAGTAGAATTCCAAACAGATGACTATGCATTTGGTCCATTGCTTTGCTAGATGGGAGGAAGAAGGGACGATGATTCTTCCCCAATTGATAGTTCTGACGGCGAGGAAGATGAGAACGATGAAGAAGATGGATGATCGACTTGGGTTTTGAAAGTTGGGATGTCGTCGTTCTCATTGCAGGTACCAAACTCCCTCCTTAATAAACCCATACCCAGCATGCTTAGGGTTAGGATTTTTTCCCGTTTGGTCTTCAATAGCTTGATCTAAAGATAGGAAAGTGTCTCACTCTCAGATAGAGAAAGCCATGTCTCTGCCTCAATCAGCGCCGACCTCGCATCTTACACAGCGTCGACCTCAGATCACGGCTTTATCTCTAGACCTCAGAGTAGGGGGAAAATTACAATCGGAGTCTTGGACAATGTTTTGTTCGCTTTCAAATTTGTCACGTATATATTGATAATATGTGTGAGTAGAACTAATTATATACTCATGGCATTATTCGATCACTTGGAAAGTTGGAGCACTTTGGGTAATTAAATACTTCAATCTCTCTTTCTTTATATAGAGAGATGTGTGTTGACATCTGGCATCTGCATTGTTTGGATTGGGTCCTATGTGTGTTTCAATTGATTTTTGGGATGTAGTGTTTTGGGTTTGTGTGGGTTTTCGAGTTGGAATGGGCGTGTTTGTGCGTGAATTGTAGTAGCTTGGGGGTGTGTGCACTTCAGTAGCTCTTTCTTAAGGGTTTGGGTGGGTGGGTGGGTTTTACAGTTTGGGTGTGGGTGTTTCAATTTGTACGTGTTGGGTGTCGGTGATTGGATGAATCTGTTGCTTCTAAGTGATGAATCAAGTGTGGTGTTGCTAGGGTATAGGTGCTGTCCGTTGATTAAGGTGTGTTAAAGTGTTTTTGTTTTGATCTGGGGCGTCTTTTTTTTTTTTTTTTTTTGCTGATTTTATTGGCACCCTGTTGTGAAAATGCAGAGGAGTCAGCTGAGCATTTCCTACTTCACTGCAATGTAGCTTGGAGAGCTTGTTCGAGAATAATTGAATCGTGGAACATGCAATAATGGTTATGCCAGATTCATATTACCCCTCATGTCGTGTTGGCTGCTTTGCAAATTTAAAATAAGTGAGTGTTGTTTGGATCTAATTTTGTATGTGGCGATTTGGTTGCTTTGGCTTGGAAAGAAAGTGTATATAATTTGCCTTCACACAACAAAACTTGCTACGTAAATAGAACAATATTTTGTGGTTAGTATGCTTGGTTGGTTTGGTGAGTGCACTATCAGAGAGCGAAGAGTGAGAAAAAATGTATTTTGATTTGTTTGTATGTCCACCTATTATTAATACGACTTCTAATTAAATAAAGTATATGTGTTGACTTGTTTTTAACTGCTAAAGTGGTTCCTTTTCTATATGGTTAAGATATAGATATGTTGACTTGTAAGCATCATAGATTAATCCATGTGGCATTAATCTATTGTTGTTTTCTAAAACTTCTTGCAATATACATGACGTATGTTAAGATCAAATGACTTCTTGAGCAAGACAGGTTTGGGGGTCCTCTGTTTGGCAAAGAAGCTTTCATGGTCAAAGAAATTGGTTCGGTAATGGTTCAATATGAAGAGCAAATCTGAGGAGTTTCAGTCTGACAAAGTTGTTTATGGGCGCAGGTACATTTTTCTTTATTCTATGGTTCTTTTTTGCTTTGGATTACCTTCTCTTTTTTTTCTTTTTTTTTTTATTCTAGGTTTCTTCACCTCTTTAATATGGAAGGCCTGCTAATTGTTCCTTAAACCCAGTTGTGATTCTTGAGTTTGAATTTCTTGGGCTGGTCCTCTAGTATTGGTATTGCTAATATGATTCATTTCCCTATTTGGTTACTGAGAAAAATGGATAATGAAAGAGGAACAAAAAAAATTACAAGCTCTTTGATTGTCCGGCAAATATATTGGCTCAGCCGAGTGAAGAAAATGAAAAAAATACCAAGGTTCTATTTTTTTCCCCCAAAATTTAGTTTTCCTAACAATTCTTGGATCATAGTTCCTCAGGCCCGACTATTTTCTTGCTTCTTAGAATTTAATGGGCTTGTTGAATTTTTGGTTACTAATTTGTTTTGAGATGTGAACTGATGCATGAAATGGTGGATTTGTCATTTAGGTGCTGATGTGGAATGTAGAAATAGCTTCTCAGAGAGGGACCCATGGACAATCAAGAAAAGCGGAACAGGTTCAGTATCCTCAATAACTCCACATGACTCTCGGTTATGCCATCCACTCAGGATTTCTTTTTCTGTTCTCACTAGAAACTGATTACTAGATACAGATTTTTCCTCCTGAGATTTGTTAGTAATGTAATGAGCACGTGGAATTAGAACTGTGGTGTCCTGTGCTTATGCCATCGACTAAGAACCAGTAGATAGATTTTTCCTTCTGAGATTTGTTAGTAATGTAATGAGCATGTGGATTTAGAACAATGATGTCCTGTGCTTATGCCATGGACACGAATGTTTATGTATTGTAGTCCATTCCATACTCCATATAAACATGGTTTATTCTCACCATTGCGTTATTAATGTAAGTATAGATTTTTCTATCCATATACGAGGGAAAGACAGGAGATGTATTAAACCCAAAAAAGAAACAATTGGAGAAGAACTCAGAAGTATGTTCTAACTCTTTCCTCAATTTGGATTTATCATCAATTCATTCGTAGGCATTATTACTTATTTGAATGCTCTAATGATGTTAGCCCATTCTAATGTTTTATTTGGTAGAATTTTAAGTTTTCATCCCTAATTACAGCTGTGACCTAACATTTGTCTTAAAAGCATACTAAAGTTTTGTAGCTTTGTATCCTTTAACCTGTTAGTAAGTATGTTAAGGTAGCTTTTTGTATGAGACATGTCGTGTGTAGGTTTTACCATGAGGTCATCCTTTGAATGGATTAAGTGTGGAATGGATTGCAGCCTTGTGTTGTCTTACCTACTATAAGTATGTTAAAGTTTTGTTCTGTATTAATTAGAAGCGTCCTTTGCAGGGCTTATTATCGGTAATTCTGATCATTGGCAACCAACTATTGTTTTGGTGGTGACTAACTAATAATAACTTTTTAAAAGCTGGATTTAGCTTAGTTTACTGTGAGTGTAAAAGGAAAACTTAGGATTGAGTATTGTTAAAAGGAAATTGATGACTGGTTTGACTAAGATTGCTAATAAAAGCTGTATGATCAAATATCTATTGAATTTGAATTTTCCAAACGTTTGTTTGTGACACTTTGAACTTACAGTAAATGTTTCAGATTTACTTTAGTGTACTGAATTTTCTTTTCCCATGTAAGTCTCAATTGGTCCTGTGATGAAAGAAGTCAAGTTTGAGTCTTCTTTTTTTTTTTTTATGGGAGGTCCATCGGCATGGCTGATGCCAAGGTAAAAGAACAAATCGTTTGTTCGCGCTGATCATGTGTTGGATAGTTTTTCAGAAATTTAAGCGAAGAAATTTTCCATTGGGGCTGTATGCGAATTTTCTTTCAAAATTGGGGCTCTTGAATTTGGAATTGTTTTGTTAGATCATTTGTGTCCAAAAGCTCAAGTTGATAGAAAATGGTCCTGCGAATGGACATCAATCTACCATAGACTCTTTGATTGGCAACCTTTTCTCTCATGAGGAGAGACAAATATACAGAACTGAATTAGATTTGCTAAGTGCAGACACATTTAAAACAATTTTCCTTTGTAAGAAAGAGAAGGTAAACAACTAGGATTATTGGTACTTGAACTCATGGTCTATTGGAATGAAAGCTATAGCATGTTAAGTTACCAACTTCCCCAACCTAGCATGTTAAGAAAACAAGTGATCCATAGGCCCTGTTTGTTGGCTTACTGAATATCTTTTCACAGTTATATTTATTTCTTCTTTTCCCCAATTGGTGAATATTCTCTTTTGCAAGGGATATTTATTGTACTATTGTGGCCTCGTGGAACAGTAATGAGTTGACTTAATTGTTTCTTATGTTACCTTTTTGAAGCAATGGATGATGACGAATTGTTAGTTTTTGGAAGAAATGAAAATATTCGAACCACATCTTGATTTTCTGAAATGAATGAATTGTGGTATTGATGATTTTTGATAGGATGCCAAGAAGAACATGGACCACATACTAATTATATCTGGTGATCATCTCTACTGGATGGATTACATGGACTTTGTACAGCTACTTACCTTTTTATAAAATGCCTATTCTGTTATCCAGCTTCCAGATAGGTGATAAAACGAGCCTTAGAATAGTGTTTCTCTTATGCTTTTCACTTCAATTAGTGCTCCACTTAGTGTGATTCACTTCAATTGCTTTCGAAATGCTTTTGCTTTGTCTAACCTGCATAAACTTTATTACACTAGCAAGTCTTTTGAACTTGTGCACATAAGCCTGTATACTTTGCACTAGAGCAACTTCAACAACAAACCCTTTCAGTATATGTAATCAACTTTTATGACTATTTCAATGTATGCAATTTGCTTACATAACTACCAACTGAATTCTCAACTTCCAAAACTTTGGATGAATGTCATTACAACACCAACTACTCTTTCCTGTTATAAATCAGAAGTTTCGATGGCCATGATATTCGTGTTGTGCACAAAGTGGTGGATCAACACATGACAACCAGGGCAGTTGACTTTGAATGGAATTGACTTTAAATGTCTGTGGCAGTTAATTTTTGTTCTCATTTCTGTAATCCATGCAACATATTTTAATAGTAAGACTCGAACTCTGGTATCACACTTGCTAACGGAGTACATTTTGGTGTGATTCCTTTTAGTCAAGACGTGTTCTATTCTTTTGCTTAATTCTCCTAAAACTTGCATTTCCAGCATTCCCACCCCATTCCAACCCCTAACCACCATGAACAACATCAGTCTCTGCCCTAAAACAAAATACTTTCTCTTCAACGGGCATCATTCTCGTGCCTTGCACGAGGCAGGACCTAGTAAATTTAAAAAAGTTTGACATAGTAGCACAACCCTTACTTGGTCTAGTGGTTGCTTGCATTGACAAAGCAATACCAGCGCCCATTCGATTCCCCGACGCCATTCCTTTTTTTCCTCCATTTTTTTTTCTATGCTTTCTTGTTTGCCTCTCCACTCCACAATTCTGATTCTATAGCATTTTTTTCCTCCCAACAATAATCTGTAAGTGATATATTCTTACATTTAATTAGGAAAAAAAGTCATAGCTAAAAATTAAAAATAAATCGAGCAGATAACACAGTTTTTTTTTTTTTTTTTTTATCTTCGAACTACTATTTTGCAAGAGAGATTAAAGAGATTGACTATGCTCTCAATTGAAAATGAGGAGCAATTACACTAAGAGTATTTTTAAGCTTTTGGGGCTTTTTTAACTTCTTATATTTTTCAAGAAAGGTCATTCTCCTTACACATATCAACTATAAAGTCTA
The DNA here is from genome assembly GCA_025413875.1 of Rhododendron molle. NCBI lineage: Eukaryota > Viridiplantae > Streptophyta > Magnoliopsida > Ericales > Ericaceae > Rhododendron > Rhododendron molle. The sequence goes on from CM046396.1 coordinate 33,742,272, forward strand.
AAACAACAAAAATTAGCAGAACGGGTCCCGAGTTCTTAGATAAGTGTACGATGTCTCAATTGAGAAAATTGCTACAAAAAATGGTAGGACGAGTTGTTTTCTTTAAATCGAATCGTGCTAATCATAAAGCACTATAAATGGGGTTTACATTTAGATGTTTGATTTTTTGGTGTTATTCAAGCTAAAAAACAAGTAATTTTGATTTTTTTACTTATATATATATATTGATATGACTTAATAGTAAGTGGGCAATAAAGCATGAGGTTGGGTTAGGGCAATCCAAATGTCGGGGCCAGCACTGTATATAGGCGAGTCTGAGGTGTAACAAATGACACGAACAAAGCCTTGTGCTGCTTTCAAGGAGTTAAAGGTGATTTACTCAATATACCTTGGTTACATGCATTTTATATAAGTCTTTTGGTGCAAGGTGCAAAATGGTACTTGCTTTCAAATGCTGGAAAATATTAATGTGAATCATGTGTTTGTTTGTGAAACCTGATATTTTTAGCAAATCGTGAATTATCAGAAAGTGGCCTATTCACGTGTGTTTTGTTATGGCTGGATGTAGACCATGGAATACGATTTTGGTACTTGAATGCTATATATGAATTGCTCAGGCTTATGTTTCTTGTTATGTTTGTACGGTGTCCCGAGTCCTAAGGGACGGTAAAGAGACTAGTAACATACGGAAGTAAGGGAGGGATGTAGGCCAGGCACCCTAAGTGGTATCGATATCATAAGGTCGCTCTCTCCGACCCAAGGGTCGCTCCCCTTATGTTCTGGCAAGGCCGTCGAACAATAGTACTACTTTTATTCTATCAATAAAACCATGAAGAGTCCTTCTACTTGGACTATTATGAATGAGCTGAAAGGATCTTATGTCGATGTTGCTTTTTTATGAATTTATTCTATCTTGCTCCTATTGAAAGTGAAGCATTATATGATGTAAAAACGTTTCCATGGTCAAAGATGTAACCTTGGTATTACGTATCTCACATTAGCTTCCGCTTATGCAAGTATTTCCATTTTTTTCCCAGGGAATAGCATGTATAACAATCAACTGCTCAATGCCCGTTTGTGCTATGTGGTCAATCCTAAATTCTCTGATGGTTTGTACTTATTAGTCCTGTACACTTAGAAGCTCTTGGATTATGTTATTTATTCGACGCTTTTGCATACTTTTGTTTATTGATATGGTTTAAAATGACAATGATGCGGGAAATCCCTAAACTAGAAAATGAGCAGGTCTTCGGCAGCTTAACACCCGTTTGGCCGGTCACGACTTCCAAGGTCGGTTTTGGGTCGCGACAGTTTGTACATACGAGTATGAGGCCTTGACCTTGGTTATTGATTCTTCTTGTGGAGAGGAATCGAAAAAGTTGAACAAGGATGAAATAGCCAAATAACTGAGAGGAACAAGATGTCTATACCTTATAGACAAACAACCCCAAAAATCCCAAAGAAGAACGGAGTCTGAGTAACGTTAAAATTATGTGTGCAGACCTCCCTACTATCACACATTGTGATGAGATTTAAGACCAAGTATTCATCTACACAACATGTGCTCGTGAATGAGACTCAAGGGCGGAAATATATGTACTCATAGTGGGTTGGACTATAGCTCAGTTCAACTTTGGAAAAAAAACAAAAATTTCATACGTAAAGTTTGGCCCAAATAATTTTAACCCAATTCATTCCACCAACGAACCCATTTTAGATCAGAACAGATTGCATTCCTCGCTCCGCCTTTGATGGGACTGGCAAGATGTGTTTGACGGTACGCTGGGAGAACTGAATAACTTCTCTATCACAAGACTGTATGGCCACACCGGAGTAAGTATTGAATGTGTGGCTTTAGAGTGGGCTGGGGCTCATGACCACTTAATAATTTCCAAAAAGGACAAGGGTTTTAACAAAACCAAGTTTAAAAATAATATCAAATTAGAATTTTTCCAAACATAAAAGCCATGTGATCACGTTTACTAGTCCCGATTAAATCTTTAGTCTAGACTGATTGCCATTGCCTAATTTACAACACATGTCTAAAATCGTACATTTGTCAAACGAGATTGGCTCACGGAGCCGCGCGATCTCTACCGTCCATTTCGACTTTTAGACGGTCCGGATAGTCATAGAAAAATTTCGGAAAAGTTTCTTTAACATCCGAACCGTCCAAAACACTCTTGGACTGTCACGATTCATTTCTGTAAACAACTATTCGCGAAGCCCTCCGTTGAAAAGATTTTCTCTTGTCAAACAAGTTTCCTTATTTCCCTAGTTTCTTTATATATTTGTTTTTTTTTTTTTTTTTCCAAAGGTTTTTCCACTCGTTTACTTTTGTATACAATATGCAGCCAATCTTTCGTTGTGCAAGGGTTAAGATGCGGCTAGGGTTTTGAGCTGCTCTGCTCCATAGAGCAATCTACTAGAAGTCTTCCTAGTTTAGGGCTCAGAATTTTTGTTCGTTTTCTATGCGTCAAAGGAGCACTAGACGTCCAGAACAAAGAGAGGCAATTCAACTTCAGTGAATTCGAGAAGCCATAGCACGTAGAGACTCTGGAACTTGTAATTTGAAAGAACAAGGTTTGAAAATTGCAAACAAAGGAGTTACGAACAACGGTGCGTGCATATTGGTTCAGACTTTCGGTTAATTAGGGGAAACAATTGCAGTGAGTGGTAAGACAATCTCTCCCCTCCCTCTCTTAATCGTTGCGTTATGATTTGGCTTTACTTTCTTTCTTCTTTTTTTTGTCAAAAGTGATTTTGTATTGATAAATGCCTAGCGAGACTTACAAAACGGAGATCATTATCATTACAAAGAACTTGGACAAATTCAAACTAATTATCTAATAAATACAAAATAAGTAAATCACAAGACAAACGATGTCTTTCATCCTAACCCAGGCATGGTCTGACGCAATAGCGACACTTTTGATGTCTTTCATCCTATGCAATAGCGACACTTGTCTGATGCAATAGCGACACTCACTTTTGATGTCTTTCATCCTACGCAATAGTGACACTTGTCTGATGCAATAGCGACACTCTTAAACTGCCTAACATTTAATTAGGAGTCTCAAACGAGAAAAAGTGCCAAGTTAGGGACAAAAGACACCAAATACCAGACGATCAAATGCACTTTACCCAAGTATGAACGCACTAATGAACTCCCAAGAACTACAGATCTGCTAGGCCGCCACGGATTGTCTCGGCAAAGACATCATGCAGGGATAGAACGCCCGAAGCACAGATATCGTCGTGAAACAACCTCGATTGAGAGAACCCAATCTATAGACAAAATTCGTCCAAAGACGAAACTAATAATTCTCGTTGAACGAGAGACAGAACTCTCATTGACAAAACTCTCACAGATCCAGAGAGACAGAAGGGGAAAAAAAAAAAACAAAGAAATGGAGTCGGTAGTACCATGGCCTTCCCCTCTCGCGAAAAAACAAAAAAAAGGGAGTCGGTAGTACCATGGCCTCCCTTCCCGCCGTCGCACACTGGTCGGGGGAGGAAAAGGGAGAAGATCGAGGAGTTGTGGTGGCTAGAGTTGAGAGAGAGGGAGAGAGAGAAATCACATTGTTACACGAAAGAAAAAGAAAAAGGAAAAAAAATATGAGTAAAAGCATGTTCACATTACACGATTGTGTTCAACTGTTGCACGACTTGCTTTTCTTGAATTGTCATAGCAAACAATGGAAGTTGCTCGTAAAAGAAAGCTCGACACCGACACTGACACCGGCACCAACGGCAATCTGGATTTGATCAGCGATCTCCCAAGCCACATAATCAACAGCATTTTGAGCCGATTGCCCATTCGCGACGCTGGACGAACAAGTGCGCTGTCGCGAAAGTGGAGGGGCTACTGGGCCTCGGTTCAACACCTAGATTTCGGTTACCAATTCTACCATACCATGGAAATCGCTGCGGGAAAAAAACGCTACGGGTACCGTCAATTCCAGCTGAAGTACGAGTACGAAAGAATCATAGAGAAGGTTTTCTCGCTTCATCGTGGTCCCCTTGTGAAGGTCAATCTCTACATTCCAAAATTCGATACGCGTGACAATCGGATCCCGGATATAGATCAATGGATTGCTCGCCTCTCCGGGAATAATATCAAGGAACTCACCCTTACTTACGAAAACCGCGAGCGTCACTTGTTACCACGTTGCTTCTTTTTGTGCCTTGACTTGACTCACTTGGAGCTTCATAATATCGTTCTTAAACCTCCTCCGGATTTCAAAGGTTTTCGTAGCCTCATCGCGTTAAAGTTTATCAGAGTTAAATTCAAGGGCAACATGTTTGAGAGTCTCATGTGTGGGAGCCCCCTGCTTCAGAAGCTGATCCTAAAGAATTCCCCCGGCATCGATCATTTCAAGGTTTCTGCTCCTAATTTGGAAAGCATATGTTTTCAAGCCACCAGCGTGTTCAAGACAATCTGTTTCGAAAACGTCCCGAAGCTGACTGATGTCACAATTAGTACAATGGACACAGAGGCAGATCATTCCGCGAAGAGCTCGACTCTGTTGGAATTTCTCAGTAGCTTGCCCAAACTCGCCCGGCTTTCTGTGAATGGCAAATTTTTGAAGGTAAGTACAGGTTCAATGTTGAATGGCTAATGTAGAATCCAAAGTGGAATTAATGTGGCAATAGTGCATTTGTACTGATAGAATGCACATTCAATTAATAGAACATACTGCACCAATACTAGCACACTACCATTTCTTGTATTTTTGATAACCGGATGTCGGGGCCACTTTGCACGCACCTCGACTAATTCTTAGGCCCTGAACTAAACGACGAGACAAACACTTATTAGCTTTCTCATATTCACTTAGCCAAAAATTATTTTCCACACTACAGTATGTAAGATGGTGATTAGTCACTCAGGGACTATGACACGGCCTGCTTAAAGAAGAGCTTTCGGTTTCTTTTCTACTTTAGAATTTAGATATTCCAATTCTAAGAAGTTTCAAACTTTTCATCACATATCATTGCGCCTAGTATTTGGGTGCTTTTTTGCTCGAGCAGTATGAGATGAAATTCTAATAAACGATTCTTGAACAGGGAGTCTTGCTTCTTTTTTTTTTTGGAAGAGTAAGAAATTCATTGATAGTGAGAATAAAATACAGGAAATATTATAGGGAGATGGCCAGAATAAAAAACAATATATCAACAGAAAAACTCCTATCTTATTGAAGTCTCTTTTATTGATTTTCTTGTTCAGAAGTCTTTTGTTTCCATTTTGCTTTGAAGTTCTTAGCAGGAGACACTCTTCCACAAGAGCTTCCAACAGCAGCTGAAGGCCTGAGCTATCTCAAACTAAATAGCTTGGATTTCGCCAATTTTGATCAGATTTCTTGTGCTCTTTGCTTGATTAGAAACACCCCCAACTTGAAGGAACTTCAGATCAAGGTAAGCCATCCAATTTACACGTTAACGGATGAAAGTCTCGTTTCTATTCCTCCATGTGATTTGGTTTTATGGAATTTGTGTTGGTTATATGTAAAAGTTTAGCCCAAATAATTTTAGCTCAATTCATTTTTTCTTTTAGCCCAATCCATCCCGCCAACCCATTTTGGCCTAGCCCTCTTAGACATTTGCTTCCTCTCTCCTAGGTTTTTTTTTTTTTTTTTTTTTTTTTTGCGTTCTCTCTCATTCTCCCCCTCTCTACTACCGTCAAGGGCTGAGGTTCTTGTTAATTGTTCAGAGCTAAAAACCTAGTTAAATCAACTCAAGAAAACCTCAGGTACTCGATCTTCTAATTCGGATGTCACAGAAAAAGCCCTAAAATCGACTTTAAGCTACCCGTAGGTCAAGATGTTGATTAAGAAGCAGAACCCCAAATGCATTAATATAAGCCGTTTGATCTAATTATAACATCTTTCAACCATATGATAGAATTTCAACTTTAATGTAGGACTTGTATGGAAAAAAGAACCATACTTCGATTATGTTTTGCCTACCTTTCCTTTCACTTACAAATGGAACAGAAATCCTTATTGTAATAGGCCCAGCTGAGTGACTTGAAATTTTGCATCTTAAAAACTTTATTTTTAAATGTAAGTATAGTTTGTTGGTGCATGTTTTTAGCTGTATCTACTTTTCAATTGTACATTAATTATGATTAACGTTGTTGAAACTAAATTTAGTATTTTGGCACAAAAAAATTATGTCCAAACAAGTCCAATTGACAAAACTCCAATTGACAAAATCCAAAGATAGAAAGATATCATCGAAGAAAATATAAATATCTAATTTTTAAAAACTCTAAAATATCTAGCTATCTGGAAGCTCTAGAGTATCCTTGCAAAATATCTAGAGTGTTTTGTGAGAATTAGTCACATGTGTAATTTTAGAATTACCACAAAATTTATCTTATATGAAAATATCTTTGTACTAGAGCCTTTCATGAAGTAGTATGAATAGAGATAGGTTCTAGCCATTTTGTACCGAGCTGAAAAAAATTTTGAGTTCAAATGTAATATAAAAACTCTCCTTCCCTACCATTGTTGTCACGCCCCAGAATTTAGAGATAAATAAGCAAACATTTTATAAGAGCAAATAGGGGGTTCCATAACCACTTCATAAAAAAAATACAAGTTTGATAAGTCTACAAATGGGCACCCTTGCCCCAAAGGTGGAGTACGGTAAAATACTAAAGTTATTACAAACATTAAGTCAAAAGGGATGAAATAAGGGAGTTACAAGCTCATCTTTCCAAAATAACAACACAAAAGATAACCAACTAACTCCTCGTATGTGTCATGCATCCATGTCAAACAATCCATGCCGACTCCGTCTAATGTCCATGCGGGGTACCTGAAAATGATAAGGATGAGCTACACTAGCCCAATAAAGGTCTATCTACTTCATTTGAATGGAATGTAATGCAATGAGCATGAGAAATAATGGGGATGATACCACAATGGATAAGAAACGAGTGTTTTTTTTTGTCATTTGTGTGGAATACATTTCATTTGGAACCCATTATGTCCTCTTCGTTTCGTAAAACCCAATTTTATTCTCCAAAATCACCATTTGATTCCAAGTCCTTCCGTTTGTTCAAAAATCGGGAATTTTGAGTCCCGTAGCCCCTGCCGAGTGTTTTGGGTCTCGTCACCCCTGCCAAGTATTTAGGGACGTCTCCCTAGGACCTCGTCGCCCTCTGCCGAGTAATTTCGGGCCTCGTCACCCCTGCCGAGTTCACGGGCCTCGTAACCCATGCGTTTTGGGTCTCGTCACCCCTGCCAAGTATTTAGGGACGTCTCCCTAGGACCTCGTCGCCCTCTGCCGAGTAATTTCGGGCCTCGTCACCCCTGCCGAGTTCACGGGCCTCGTAACCCATGCCCCCGAGTTCACCAAAGTGACCCGAGTAATCACATCTTTCTTACAAACTCCATTCCACGTCAATTACCATCAGAACACTTCATTTTACAACCCACCGTATCCTATACGTGTCCACAAGTGTCCCATATCAAAATCCACAAGTTTTCGTCAAAAGTTCATCTACAACGCACGTCTTAATTCTCAAAGTTTAGTGTTCATGTTCGTTTAATTAACGGGTCAACGAATGCATTGAGGATGTTCAAAATATGATAATTATACGATGAATCGATGGGGAATGGGGTTTAGAAGTCCAATTTATCGAGTTTATACGTTGGAAACATGAACGGGGGTCAAAGGAATGTCAAACGGGCAAAATCCCAAAATTTCAAAAAAAGTGGTCAGTCACGGGACCTCTCGTTCGGATGAGGATTTGCTTGGTCCAGACGAACGAAGCTGCGACAGTGCAAAAATGACAGATTTTTCCAAAAATGGAGGGGATCTCAACCCAATCACTTCCAAACATAAAACTAAGCTAGAATATGATCAAATACACTACATAAGCACTTAAATGAAGTAGAAATCAACCCTTACCTCAATGATCAAGCCTCAAAAACGTGATTAAAGCTCAAAAACGAAACCCTAAGCTCAGACTTTGAACCGGACTGATTTTCGATCTTCCAAGTCGAATCGAAAGCAATGCAGGCTTGAAATTGCAAGAGAAACCTTGGGAGTTGATGGGTCTTGGCTTGGGTTGAGTTGAGGGGATGAATTTGTGAGAGATTGGGAGGGTTTTGGAGAGGAATAGAGAGAGAAAAGGCAGCAGACTGCCGCTGCCCGAAAATGAGCAAAAAAATGCTCTCTTTTTCCTTCTTTTTCTTATTTTAAACATCACCCACTCTTTACACATTACACCCTTAACTTATTTGTGCATTCCAAACAAATCCAAAGCTATTAAAATCAACCCAAGTCCACTTCTTTTAACATTTTATTCACAACCTCACATTTCCCCGATATTATTATTATTTTTTTTTTTCAAAAGTCTTTAGAATTTTTTTTTTTTTTTCGGGTCTCTACAATTGTCTTTAGGATTATCCCACTCCCAAAAATCTTTTCCAACTAAATAATAGAAATTCTTACTCTTTCGACAAAAGTATTTGACAACCTATACAATTGAAAAAAGATTTGCCCACCAAAGAATTTTTTGTAGCCCAAAGCAAAATCAATTCGTGGTTCTGCACTTGTCCCCCTCATTGTGATATATTTAAAAAGTTGTGAGTTGTGTAATGACTTTAGCAAACAGATTCCTGGCTCTGGTACGGACAACAACATAGTGTGTTTTGTAGGGTTGTTGTCCGAATGGGATCGAATTGCTATGAATCCAATCATAATCTGCGAGTCACGGTTTTAGAAAATACAATCCGTGTCCGGATCAAAAATCCTTCAGTTCGGTTCCAATCCAATTCGTAAGTTACGGTTCGGTTCCGATTTAATCCACAGATTACATTCAATAATTACTAAATTGCAAATCCAACAAAAAAAAAAAAAAAAAAAAAAAAAAATTTTTGCCAAAAAAAAAAAAAACAAGTATTTCAATCTGCCATTACATCCAGCAAGGTAGCAAATAGGTAACAATCCAATGAAATAAAGTACACAAATAATATCGAGAATTCCATATTAGTTTCAACACAACATACACGATATTTGTTACAATATAGTATCACATTAAGATAAAATTACTGAAAAAATTATAACAAGTGGTAAAACTTTTACTTATATATATATATATAGTCCTCCTATCCACACCCTCTTCCATCTGCACCGTCCGCATCTCTCCTTTTCTGATCGAATTTCGATGATTTGAGCCGTTCAATGTGATCAAAACATGATTTTAAGGGTACTTGTGGGAAATCAACAAAAAAATGACCGGGAAGGGCTTCATCCGAATAATTTTTTATTGAATGGTTCAGTAAAAAACTGCTCAAATCAAGCCCTTCCCGATCATTTTTTTTTGCGATTCCTCACGGGTACCTTTAAAATCACGTTCTGAACACATTCAGCGGCTTAGATCATCACAATTCGATCGGAAAAGGGAGGTGCGGACAGTAAGCAAAATCAGGGATCCCTGAATGGAGAACTGGTGTGTGTGTGTATATGTGTATTTTATTTTTATTTATTATTTTCAAATATTTCACGGTCCGGTTCGGTTAATCCACGGTTTCATAATGAAAATCCGTGGACCGAACCATATCTCACGGTTTTTAATTTTCAAATCCGTGTCTGGACCATTAATCCACGGATCCAATTCAAAAGTCACGGATCGATTTGCATGGTCTTGTCCGGTTTCACGATTCTTTTTTTTTCTTGGACAACCCTAGTGTTTTGTGTTGTGATAAATGCCGGCTCAATAACTGTAGCGGGCTTTGCCCATTTACCCGGGATGTTTCATCTTCTACTTTCTTCTACAGGCCTGTACTACAACAGATAAACCACCAAAATGGGGCTACATGGAGGTTGAGGACCATTTTGGATGCACACTTGACGGGCTTAGAGTTGTGAAGATGGAACTCATCAAGGGTTTTAAACCTGAGCAAGAGTTCGTCCAGTATTTACTTTCCAATTCACCGTTTCTGGGGAAGATGTCTATCAAGTATTCACAAACCCAACAGAGATTGATATTGGATATGGCAACAGAGTTGATACGGTGTCACAAAGCATCCCCAACCGTGAATATCTCTCTAAGCTAATTGGTGAGAAAGATTATGGGTCCATATATAGCTTTTTTTTGATTCCTAATTCGTATCTTTCCCAATTGGGAAAACTTTCAGTAACTTGCAAGTCTTCTTTGAAATATTGGAGATTGGAACAAATGTTTCAAGTAGCATTTGAGATGCATAAATGATTAACACAGGCTTGCTATAACGTTTCAGTTATTCCAAAAGCTAGCTAGTGATCCAAAAAAGGTCTACAGAATTTTCTCGGACCAGACACCAGAAGAAGAGGATAAGTGTTAGGAAGTGTGACACCTCTTTTGAAATCTTGAATCTTACGTTACATCGAGTTGCAAACTTCGCTCAACGAACAATGTTTCAAGCTTTGGTGCACACGCTAGCAGAAGCTTGATGAGACGTAGCTGAGGCTTCAAATCATTCATCAATGCAGGCCAGTGCATCCAGATAATTTACAACCCGCTCTTCAAAAGTTTGTGGTTGGGCAGAACTAGGGAGGTTCCGATTAGTACTCTAACAACAATTGTTATGGCGTACTACTTTTTTTAGTTAAAATTCATACCCCTATCTTAAGTTTTATCAATTTGGGGCAACTTCGGATCAAAAGAAGAGTGCATGAAAAAACATTTGAGTCGCTGAACACCATCATACATATTGAGAGCGAGTTCACACGGGGTAGATCTTGATGGAAGCTTGCATGGACCACCCCCTATAGCCAAAAGCTTTCGATGCAAGTAGCATAATAGATTAAAAACAAAATTGCCGAACTACGTTATAGATGAAACTGATCAAGTATCAAGCATGTGTCTCACCTCAAGGAAAATGCTATCAAAAAGAAGATGTGGAACTCTAGGCAAGTCAGCAAGAAACTCAACCAAACTAGGTGGTTTACTCATCGTAAGACTTGCCATTTTCTTAACCAGTGCAATGACACAGTACCTCAGTTTTGCAGTGTTCACAAAAGAGAGCGAGTCATTCCCACTATTGTAGATGATAATTAAAACTCTCTAAGGTTCGGAGAAGGGATAATCAAATGGCCTATAGGTGCTCGATCAATCCGATACCTATAGGTTGTTCGATCCAATTATCTAATTTTTCATTCAGATTTCAGGATCCTGAAAAGTCAAATGATTGATTCGAACCTGGATTGCATAGAACTTTCACAGCATGCAATGGCCAACAAGAAGCACATGCTTTGTGCTAGATATGGGGAACTTTTTTTTAATTTATATCTAACTTAAATTTTTTTTTGGATGCCCCAGCCCAGGGGTTTGTTGGGCTTACCCTTAGGCCGGCCCTATCTATAGGCAAAAACAAATCCACACAAGGGCATGTGTCCCCACTCGAAATTAAAATATTTTTTCAAAATATTTATGTATAAATTAGCATAATTATGAAAATGTGCTAATATATAAACATACAAACTTGTATATATCTCGAAAATACACATATAGAATTAGTTTTATGCCTGAATTTCATCATATAGTGTATTTATACTTGTTACTTTACGAGTTGTTTGTCTTTTTGAAGTTATTTTTTCTTGATTCTCTTTATTTTTAACCGTCTGAGAAAAATATTTTAAAATAAAGGCATTAACAATACTAGCTCGATTATTTTAAAATTTGTTGATGTTCATTTAAAATGTACTTTAAATATTTTGTCTAAGATTTTGTGCCCATTTTTATCTAATTTAATTTAAAGTACGCGTTATAAATTTTTTTTTTGTAATTAGTAATGCATGCTTTAATTTTGTACGATCTCACTATGGTTGATTAAAAAAATAGACTTTCACCATTATGTTTTTTTTTTTCAATCGTCATACATCAGCGGGGGTTAGCGGGGGTGTTAGGATTAGCACGGGGTCCAGAAGCTATCCATAGCTTAGGACCCCAAGGGTATTGCTCCAGCAGGAGTCGAACCCAGGATCTCTCTCATAGGGAAGAGATGACATACCAACTGCACTGGGCAGTGGTTGTCGCCACCATTATGATTACCAGTGCTCCCACTAGGGTATATTCCTATATCTGTCCATGTCTATAGGTATCGGATTGAGATGTTTTATATGTAATGAACTAGATCAGATCGTTTGTGTAGGACCTAGAATGGGCTCCACATCGTGATCTGTGCACAATTGTTGTGCGTGTCCATAGAATGGGTTCTAAAGTTTACATGTACATGCATAAATACTTGTATAGAATTTTGTGTCGCGTTGAGTTAGATGAACTTAAATTAGGGACGCAAAATACGAGAAAATGTTTGTAGCGGGGGAATCTTCGCAACAAAAAATTATTCGATATCCTTGGTGTCTTGGAACTCTCTGCTAGTACAACACAGTGTGATGAAATTTAAGATTTTAAGTATATCAACTACACAACAATGCTGGTGAATGGGCCCGCGATGATATGTGACAGTGCCCTAAGAGCACTGATTAATTCCAAGACCCTACAACCACATGAGACTTGAACACGAAACGTAAACAAAACTAAATTCCATAAATAAGACCGGATTATAAAATTTTCCAATCAATACTGTGATCTAAAACCACTACACGAAAATAGAGATCTCCCAATAGTTTTTTTAGCAACGGTCAAAAAAATTAACCGTTACTATAGAAGGGGTATAATAACGGTTTTTGAAAGCGTTACTAGAAATTGATGTGGTATTCCTGCTCTACATAACCTCTATCGCTGCTGTACATTCTCCATCTACTCCTAAAACTCACATTACAGGGATTTATTTAAGATTTTAAGTATATCAACTACACAACAATGCTGGTGAATGGGCCCGCGATGATATGTGACGGTGCCCTAAGAGCACTGATTAATTCCAAGACCCTACAACCACATGAGACTTGAACACGAAACGTAAACAAAACTAAATTCCATAAATAAGACCGGATTATAAAATTTTCCAATCAATACTGTGATCTAAAACCACTACACGAAAATAGAGATCTCCCAACAATTTTTTTTAGCAACGGTCAAAAAAATTAACCGTTACTATAGAAGGGGTATAATAACGGTTTTTGAAAGCGTTACTAGAAATTGATGTGGTATTCCTGCTCTACATAATCTATCGCTGCTGTACATTCTCCATCTACTCCTAAAACTCACATTACAGGGATTTTAATTGGGAGAATTTTTCATAAATCCACTATAGCATTTTTGAAACCCATCTAGTCCACTTCTAAAGTTCTTAACCCCTTGTGGGCTCCCGCGCCCGAGAATGAGAGCTTCGCTCGAAGAGTCGCCACCTGGATTTTCGAGATGGATGATCCGAGAAATTGAGAGTTTGCTTGAAAAAGGCTTTAAGTCTAGCGAAAACGTTGAGATAATGGGTTCGGGAGCCACATTATGAATGAGGAAGGTTTTTCTTTAAAAAGCACCCCATTCGCCCGGTAAGACCGGTCTCTACTTGATGTTTTCAAAAGGGGGAGATCTTCGGTATCATTCGGAATATCAAGCTCTTTAATAAAGCACGAAACGGGAAAGGGACATGGGAAATATATCACATTGACGTGCAGGTGGTGCTATCTGTACAGTCGTGCTAAAATGACATGAATAAATGGAAGTAAATAACATTCAACAGACTGTTTGGACCTCAGAATACCGCTCACGGCACCCTAAGATGCCGTGCGAGGCATCCCAACATGTCGTACGTGGCACCTGCTCTGCTGTCAGACTGTTACAGTCTTTTAAAACATCATTTAGCTCACTAGTTCCTCTGTAGATCTTTTGAAAACTCACGAGTAGCCTCACGGCGGTCAGATCATCCCAAGAACGTCATTATCCTTCTCAAAACGTAGTTTTAAAGTAGTTTTCAACGTTTTTGATCACTTGGGATGATCTTGAAAAGATTTTAGAAGAGCCGGAACATGGCTTGTAGATATGGTCTTATTTTAAGATCTACAGAAACAGTAAACAGCAAAAACAGGTAACCACAGCAGAGGAAAACTCAGATCCAGTCAGCCTGTTCACAATAGCATTAGTGTGCATCGTGCCGTGCGCTGAGAGTCAGGGTGCCGTCTGATCAACAGACCGCGCGGTTTTCCGACCTCAACAGTGTTGGTTTTATTTTATGAAAATAGGTTTTGAGTCGAGGATCTAACCAAAAGGGATTAGATCTGGCGACAGAAAAGTCTCAGGACCAGAACGGAATCTAGTCCGAGGAAACTAGTTTATACCTTTGGTTTCGAGCTTGATCAAGGATCGTGGATGCAAGGATGTGGATGGATCGTCACGGATGTGGATGGGGAGGTTAAATGAGACAAAGGGAGTATGGGTGTGAGTGAAGGTTAGGTGTTTTGGGTGATGGGGTCTTGAAGTTAATAAGTGATCAACTTCAATGATGAGAAGGGAGTGAGTGAAAGCTCTTAAAGAATGTCTTTTGGGAATGACATCCTTTAAGACTTGGAAATGGAAGTGGTAATGGAAAGGGGGTTTGAAAACTTAGAGAGAGAAAGTAGAGTGAGAGAGCCAAGAGAAAGGCAAGAGAAAGAACTCAAAAGAAAGGGCTAAGAGGGACCCCTTTCCCTTGAGTGGAGGGGTTAATTTATAGGCAAATGGCCAAGGATTTTGAATTCAAATGGTGGAGGTGTTTTAGGCGGGGCGAAGTGCATTTTCTGAGCAGCCATCACCGTGGGCTCATACTGGCGTGGCCGACAGCTTTCTGAGCCAGCCAGCTTTTTGCTCAAGGTGCCGTGCGGAGGAGTTTGGCTGCGCACGGCCACTCTTTGAACTTCAGGGTGCCGTGCGCTTCAATCCAGTCTCGCACGGCACCTCTTCCTTCGGTCCAGGGCTCTTTTTGGGCCTTTCATTGGGCTTTGGCTGGGCTTGTCAGGTTTCTTGGGTTTTTGGTTTTAAGGGTTTACGGTTTTAAGGGAGATCCTTTTTCAAGCTCGCAAAGGTATCGTTTCCTCTATTTCATCATCGGGATGGACAAAGGCTCTCCGAGGTCCGGATTGGGGTGTCTACACCCCTCTAGTCCACTAGTTTAATAAAACAATATCCATGACTAAAATACCCATTCTATATAATTACTCATAAAGAGAGAAACCCTAAATTTTTTTTCCAGAGCATAGCTCCCTCCCTCCCTCTCTCTCTCTCTCTCTCTCTCTCTCTCTCTCTCTCTCTCTCTCTCTCTCTCTCTCTCCCACAATTACTCGCTGTTGCTGCCGCTGGAGCACTGCTCCTCCTCCTCGTCTGCTCGCGCCAGTGCACTCCTCCTCCTCCTCGATGTCGTCCATGGCCTCTACCACCAGGGCTGAGTTATATGGCTGCTGATCGGCAGTGAAAAGGTGAGGGTTTATTTTTAAAAAATGGAGTATTCTGTGTGAATGAAATGATGGAACATTGCTGGTCCAAGTATCTCATCATTTCCTTCATTTCATCGATTTTGGTTTCCTGAAAGTTGGTTTTGACTTTATAGTATCGTAGGTTTCCTCAATTTCAGAATATCCACAGATAAGGATTAGTTAATCCTTTCTTGATTTGGAATTTTACCAAATTCCGCGTTCGGTACTTCTCGATACACAGACAGGCAATTTAGATTTCTTCTCTTCTCCCAATTGTAAGCCTACTTCTGGGGTAAAAATAGTCATAAATACTTAATTCACATATAGCCCATTTTTTGAAGTTTCACAACATAGAAACTCACATATAACATTTTATGTTCTACTTTATTGAATTGGCCTGCGCAGCGGCGATTTGCTTCTGATTGACCTATATATGTGGTTATATGTGAGCATATCTGTAATCTTTTTTTATTACAATGGAAGAACATATAAAGAGAACATATAAGAACAAATAAGGTTGTTTATGTTTATATGTAAATCCAAAAAAAAAAGAAAAGAACATATAATGTTTAGGGTCTATTTTTTTTGGAGTTTCACAACACAGAAACTCACATATAATGTTTTATGTTCTACTTTATTGAATTGGTCTGCGCAGCGGCGATTTGCTTCTAATTGACCTATATGGTTATATGTGAGCATATCTGTAATCTTTTTTATTTCAATGGAAGAACATATAAAGAGAACATATAAGGTTATTTATGATTATATGTAAATCTAAAAAAAAAGAACAAATAATGTTTAGGGTCTATTTTTTTGAGAGTTTCACAACACAGAAACTCACATATAAAGTTGTTTTTTAATTTTTCGAAACGGCCATACCACCACCGAGAACCTTGGTAAATATATGGTTCTACGTTCAGGTCTGTTAGACCACTGCGCAGATCAATTCATATAAGATTGTCTACTGTTATATATAGTTATGGTAACATATACGGCTATATTTGAATGCTAGTGTTTAGGTTATACATGATTCTTGAATCTACTTTATTATAATGCAAGAACAGTTTTGTTTTTTGTACATTTGTTTAGCTGTTGTTGGTAACATATATAGTTATATGTTCTCATCTGTTAGGCTGTTGCGCGGACCAATTCATATAAGGTTATTTATGGTTATATATGGTTATGGTAACATATATGGTTATAGTTGTATATTTATGCATATATATGCTCAAGTTTGAACATGCGTTATTATTATTTCATAGGGTTATATGTCCAAATTTGATCATGATTTATTATTATATATATGGTTATATGTCCTACCTTCAATTATTATTTTAATAGATGTGAATTTTTTTCATTTATATAACTATGGAATGACTGGAGTCATTTGAAGTGGAGTTATGTATTTTATTAATGTCTTTCTATTTTAGTAATAGTAGTCAAATTGTACTGAAACTGTTTTTTTGCTGGCTTTGGGAATGTTTTTTTATACTTTTGTTTAGCTGTTGTTGGGTAACATATATGGTTATATGTTTAGGTTTGTTAGGCCGCTACGCAGACTAATTTATATAGGGTTGTCTACTGTTATATATGGTTATGGTAACATATACAGATATATTTGAATGCTAGTGTTTAAATTATACATGATTTTTGAATCTAGTTTATTACCATGCTAGTATTTAGGTTATATATATTTGCATATGTTTAACTCTGTGTATCTTTGCATATTTTTGCAGGAATGACAAAACCAAATCAGAAAGGTAAAAAAGTTGGTACCTATGGAACGAGCATTTAATGTCCGACCAATAGCAAGGATAGACCTTGTAGCACGGATGAAATGATGAGATGGTGATAGAGAAGGACTGAGATGGTGTCATTGGGACAAATCTTTTTTTATTTTTTTTTTTATTTTTTGTGGGGGTTTGAACAAACTTTGTCTTCGATGGTCTGAACATTAATGATTTTTTATTTTGAACAAGTTTTGACTTGCCCATTGACCTAAGTGGTACATTTTGTATTATATGGTACATTTTGGATATATTGAAATTGATGGTGTGTTATAGTTTGGTACTGCATTGTATAATATTCATGACAACGAATTGTACATATAATCGTATATGTACCAATCTGATCGCTGTATAAATGGTTAAATGTCAGCATGTGTAATAAGAAACCTTTAAAAGGAAAACATATAATGTTATATATGATCTGAATATGTAACTATATAACCATATTGTTCCTTACTCGTCATAACCATATAACCCTATAAAAGAATAATAAATCATAACCATATATAACCATAGACAACCTTATATGAATTGGTCCGCGCAATAGTCTAACAGACCTGAACATATAATGTTATATGTGCAGCGACAGAGCGGGTGAGATTTGGAATGTCGATCGAGAGAGAGAGAGAGAGAGAGAGAGAGAGAGAGAGAGAGAGAGAATTCTAAAAAATGAAAAAAAAGCCGGCAAGGGCATTTTTGTCTTGTATTAATTCCTTTTTGGCTTGACAAGGGCTCAGTTTGGCAACACAAAAAATGAAAAAGAATAAAAATACATTTTTTTTATCTAAGCCAAACAAGGCCCTTGTCTGAGTGGACCTAGTGGGTTGCAAACTTGAGAGGTGGACTTGGTGGTTTACAAACATGCTATAGTGGACCTTAGACCAAGTTTTTAATTTTAATTTATGGTATAATCCTGCTCTTGACTGATTGCCGTTGCCTAGTTAATTATTATTTATTTTTATTAATTTTTTTTCGCAATGGTTTTGCAACTTATTTATTTTTGTACACAACATGCAGCCCCTACTAGGGTTTAAAGCTGCTCTGTTCCTACAAAGAGTTTTACGACTACCGGGACTAGGAATCGAGGAGTTCTAGGGTTCCTTGTAGGCTGGGAATTCCTTTCGTTTCATATGTGTTTAAAGGAGTACTAGAAGTTTAGTGATTTTGTTTATACCGATTGCTAGGCTTCCTTTTCTTGAATTCTCATACGAAACGATGGAAATTACTCGCAAAATAAGAAAGCTCGACACCAACACCGACGGCAATCTGGATTTGATCAGCGATCTCCCAAGGCACATAATCGACTGCGTTTTGAATCGATTGCCTTTACACGACGCTGTACGAACTAGTATACTGTCACGAAAGTGGAGGGGCTACTGGGCCACCCTCCGACACCTAGATTTGGGTTACGAATTCTACCTCTTCATCAAAGACGCTGTGGAAAATAAATTCTACAGGTATGATATATTGCTGCATGATAAATACAAGTACGAGTACAAAAGAATCATCAGCAGGATTTTCATGCTTCATATTGGTCCCCTCGTCAAGGTCAATCTATACATTCCTAAATTGGATGCGAGTGAGCATCCGCTCCGGGATACAGATCTATGGATTCTTTACCTCTCCAGGAAAAATATCAAGGAACTCACCCTTACTTACAAAAACCGCGAGCGTCACTTATTGCCACGTTGCTTCTTTTCGTGCCGCGACTTGACTCACTTGGAGCTTCGTAATATCGTTTTGGAACCTCCTCCGAATTTCAAAGGTTTTCGCAACCTCCTCGCGATACAGTGTACCGGAGTTAAGTTCAAGGCAAACATGTTTGAGAGTCTCATGTATGGGAGCCCCCTGCTTCAGAAGTTGGTCTTTGAGAATTGCTCCGGCATGAATCATTTCAAGGTTTCTGCTCCTAATTTGGAAATTTTACGTTTCGAAGACAACCGCAGGTTTAAGACAATCGGTTTCGAAAACGTCCCGAAGCTGGCTGATGTCACAATTAGTACATTGTACACAGAGGTAGATCATTTCGCGAAGAGCCCTCATCTGTTGGAATTTCTTACTAGCTTGCCTAAAGTCACCCGGCTTTCCTTGAATGGTGATTTCTTAAGGGTAAGTACGGATTGAATGTTGAATTGCATTGGTACTAAATCTGCTGATAGAATGCCCAATTCAGAATGGAGTAATGCAACCAACACAACTTGAAAACACAATTGTGTCCGGAGCGTTTGATGTACACTGGTCACATCCATCAGATGGCTTCGGACGTAGTTGTGTCCTCGTTTGTGTTTTAGAACTCTTTTTTTTTTTGGACTTTTTTGTTCACAATTACTGTAGTAATACTGGCACAATAGTGTACACACTTTTCTACACTTAAATAAGCGACATGATCAGTCAATCTCGGACCGAGAAACGACGCGCAGGGAGAAGAGCTTTCGGACTTTTCTTTCAGAAATTTCTAACTTTGTATTACATATCATTGCAACTACGTATTTGGGTGCATTTTTGCTTGAGTAGTGGTATGAGATAAAATTCTAATACATCATCGCCTACCTTAATCAAGGTTTTTTTTTTTTTTTTTATTGATTTTCTTTGTTCAGGTAGCACTATAAAACATAATCACCTATAGTTTTTTTGTTTCCATTTTGCTTTGAAGCTCTTGGCAGGAGATACTCTTCCACAACAGCTTCCAACAACAGTCGTGGAAGGTCTGAAGTATCTCAAACTAAATAGCTTGGATTTCGCCAATTTTGATGAGGTTTCTTGTGCTCTTTGCTTGATTAGAAACGCCCCCAATTTGAAGCAACTTGAGATTCAGGTAAGCCCTCCAAAAACATCATTTTTCATTGCGAAAACCGAACGAGTGATGAATGGGTTTGCAATAATCTGATTGCGTACATTGTGTAAAACTTCAAAGACAAGAGTAATCGTTGTGATCTATTCGAAAACTTGTTAGTTGTCTAGACTATAGCAATGAGTGTGTTGGAATTGTAATTATTTTAGTCCATACAATTCCTGACTTGTCATTGTTTGTGGGGTAACTTTCACATTGACGATACAATTGTCGTATCCATGCTATGCACGGAGGCAAAATAAAATTAAAAAAAAAAATCTTGTTATGCATACTGTTATTTTTACTACTCATTGATTTATAATTTAACATTGAATGTAAAAGATCAATAACTAGCTACTGGTCTTGTTTGTTAAGTGAAGCCGTTGTTGGATCAACGCTAAGGGATACTTATTCAAGGGAGAATGTGCTTGAGCATAAAAGGAACTTTGAAAGCTTTTTTTCTAACTTTTTATCTTTAACTTCTAGTCTTTTGCAAAGTGTAGTGAAAAAAGAACAAATGAATTTTATTAAAGGAATGGCACATAGGATTTAGGGTTTGTTTGGGTGAGGTTTGCGTTTGGGCCGTTTGGTTTTGGTTTGGGCTGATGGCTGTGGTTTGGGGTTGGGCTTTTAGCCTATTAGGTGGTGGTTTTGGCCCATTAGGTGTTCGGGCTTTGGCCCGTGGGTGTCCTGTTGGCGAGACGCAGGTTTTTTCTTTTCTGTTTTTCCTGTTTTTGTTAGGGAAAATGACAGCTAAGGACGTGTTTTGATAATTAATATCCGCTTGTCCTTAGCGGACATTAATTATCAAAACACGTCATGGGCCGTCATTTTCCCTTTTTGTTATTTCCCTTCTGATTTGGGTTCAGCCCGTTGGACCTAAATCAGTTTCCTCCATATGGCTTGGAGAAGAGGGTTTTGGATGGTCATGGCGGTGTATCCAAAATCCTATTATCTCCGTACTTCGTCTTATGAGTGAATGAAACCTATTTTTGCCTAGCAAAAAAAAAAAAATGGCACATAGGAGAGAGAATTAAGGAGAGAGCTTGATTTTAATTTTGAAAACTACATTTGCTTACAATATACTCCATCCGTCCCTTATTTAGAGTCCAGTATTTTATTTTGGGTTGTCCCTTAATAAGTGTCTATTTGTAAAGTTAGGAGATAAAAGTTGGTGCATTATTTCTTTTGTCCGTAAAAATATATTTTATTTTAAAAAGTTAGTAAGTAAAAGTGTAATGATGATAGGTAAATAAGGAAAGTGGAGGAAAAAGTTGATGTGAAAGGTGTAATGATGATGTCTTTTTAATAAGTTAGAGTTACAAAAAAGTGCACTTAAAAAGGGACGGATGGATCAGTATTTGATAAATTGGGTGATTCCTCGCTCTAGTACAGACGATGTGTTGGTGTTATGCGTCATAACCAGCAATGCCGGCTCAATAGCTTAAGATAGCCTTGGCAAAACTTTCAATACCTTTAGAGGCCTTTGGCAAAACTTTTAAAACAGGTGAGCCTTCAAAGATAATACAAAGTAAACATAAGAATAGCCTCCAAAGATAATACAAAGTAAACCTACGAATTTTAATCTTCTAATTTGCTTCTCCAGGCCTGTACTACAAGAGAAGATACACTAGCACCAAAATGGGGCTATATGGAGGCTGGAGCCCCTTTCGGATGCACCCTTGACGGGCTTCGAGTTGTGAAGATGAAACTCATCAGGGGTTTCAAGCCTGAGCTAGAGTTCGTCCAGTTTTTACTTGCCAATTCACCATTTCTTGAGAAGATGTCTATCGATTGGTCTCTCTATACAGGGCATTCACAAGCCCAACGGAAATTGATATTGGATATGGCAACAGAGTTGATACGGTGTTACCGAGCAGCATCCCCTACCGTGGATATCTCTCTAGGCTGATTGGTGAGAAATTATGATTATGGGTCCATAGCTTTTTTTTATTCATTCGTACGCTTTTATTCATCCGAAGCATGGGTACTTCGGAAATGTTGCCGTACACGTACCAAGTACTTACCCATACCGGGTACGGCGTGGGTACGGCAAAAAACGCACCCGGTACGGCAAAATTGTACCGGGTACTTTTGGTATCTTTGGGTACGGCGTCGGTACTTCGTGGGTACTTCGTGGGTACATTTTAGCCTGGATGAAGAAGAAGAGAGAGAGAGGGACGAAGAAGAAGAGATGTTGGCTTCGATTCTTCTGGCTGCGATTGAAGAAGAGAGAGAGAGCTGCTTCTGCAGCCAATTACTGCTAGAGCTGATGCGCCGATGACTGGTACAAGAAGTACTAGAGCTGATGCGCCGATTACTACTAGAGCTGCTGCTTTTTTTTTTTGAACCGATGCTGCTGCTGTTTGTTTTAGTACGAAGGCTAGGGTATTCTAGTATTTTGTTGGGCCATTTATTCTTGGATTGGGCCACTATTTCTTTTGGGCTCTATTCTTTTAATTTTATTCTATGGACTCTATTTTTTTTGGATCCTATTCTTTCTATGTCAAAAGTAAAAAAAAAAAAAAACTTATTATCCAAGAAAATGATATATAAATAAATATTTTGGTAAAATGGGTTTATATTTCATTATATGCAATAAAAAATAGTAAAAAATTATATATATATTCGCCGTACCCGTACCCTACTTTTTTGGAATTTTGCCGTTTCCTGTACCCGTACCCGTACCGTACCCATACTGCGTACCGGTACCCGTGCTCCATAGCTTATAACTCTACTTTAAAATATTGGAGATTGGAACAAATGTTCTAAGTAGCATATGGTAAAACAGTGGGATAGCGGTTACAGTCGCGTCCAAGTAAACCTATGCTAGCCAATTTTATCTATATGTAGCCTTTTTTATGTTCTTTTTACGCCAAATTTATGCTAAATTTACTTCTGACTGTTCATACTCTTCACACTGAGATGAGTCATTTATATGATGGGCATGAGCCACTTTGAGCAGCGTTTTTGAGTTAACAACTCTACTCATGCAACTTCTAGGAAGCCAAAAGGTCAAATTCAGGGCACCCTAATGAATAATGACTAGTTAAAAAAAATTGCCTGAGATCTCAACAAGCTCTTGAAGTTCAAAGGAGCGCACTTAAAAGATGAAAGCCAAAGTGCTTTTCAATGAAAGAATTTGCATTAGTCCCACCATTTGCATGAGTGTTTCGTTTGTATATATTCTGCTTCTTCCTTTTAGTATTTCATTTCGATGAGTAAATCTTTGGATTTTCAGGTACGTACAGGATAGATAGCTCATGGTAGATAGCTCATGGTCAATAGTTTTAACATGTATTGTTAATTTCAAACTCACATTATTTAGAGTCATTACCTAATAGCTTAATTTTTGAAGACAATTAAGATCTAACAGGCCTAGATGGCCTAGCGAAACGGTAATAGACCACATGGCCTGGCAACCATCCCTCAAAATGACCAACTGAGCATACCAAGATGAGCATAAACAAGCCCTGGAAAGTGGGGAACGACACACGTGGCAACCTTTTATGAACATGACCTGCGGAATCCCATTAATGGTGAAATCAACCCACAACAATTAATCCCCACCAGACCAGTTTAGAAACCAGTATGTATTTTAGGGGGTGATCGCATCATATATCAGTCCATTTTTCATTCCTGGGAAGTCATGATGTAATGCAGTGCCATTTACGCATCAGACGCAAACCAAAATTCACTTAGAGCATAAATAGGTGTTAAAACTTTACAGTTCACATTAGCACCTGTTCCTCATGGCATTTCGCAACATCACTTGCACCAGTGTAAAAGGCTACATATATGTAATTAACTGGCTTGCTACAAGGTTTTAGTTATTTCATAAGCTAGTGCTCCTAAAAGGTCTACAAAATTGCTAGGACCAGACACGAGCAGAAGAGGACAAGAGAGGATAAGGCAAAACATCTGTGGTAACAAAATCACTTTCTAGAATATAACTGCTGCTCTTTAAGTGACAACCAAGGAAACTGCAACAACTCTTTCGAAATCTTGAATCCTTCACTTAGATTGAGTTGGGAACTTAGCTCAATGAACAATGTTTCAAGCTTTGGTGAACACGCTAGCAGAAGCTTGTTGAGAAGTTGTTGTAAGGTACTTTATTATCATAGAGATTAGTTTAGCGAGCGTTTGATCCATGCAGGCTAGGACTTCCGATTAATTACAACCTGCTCTACAAAAGTGTTCGTAATATGGCAAAACTGTGAAGTTAAAAAAATCAGATTAGTCTGACAACAATAGTTATGGCTTACAGCATACAAGTTTATTCTATTTCCATTCATACCAAAATGTGAAGTTCATAGTGCCAAACAACATGTTTTCATATAGATGAAACAGATCAAGTAACAAAATACGTCTCACCCGAAGAAAAAAGTTTTCCAAGTGAAGATGTGAAACTATAGCCAATTGAACAAGAAACTCAAACAAACTTGGTGTTTTGCCCCTAGTTAGACTTGCCATTTTCTTACCCAGTGCGATGACACAGAACTACACTTTGGGGGGTGTCGATTCTATCCCATTATTCCAGATGATAATTAACACTTTGAGGTTCGGAGCATGGACATTCAAATGGCCAATACCACTGCAAAGTCTTATACTCAATCTCCGAAGCAGGCCCGGACGTGGATAATAACAGGGTCCTAAGAATGTTGTTTCCGAGTGGGACTCTGTCAAAGTGAAGTCTAATGACATTCTGAAAGCCACTAGATTCACGTGCAGGTTTCAATATGCAATTTACAAGCTTCAATTCAGTGAACTCTCGACAAGAATATATACAGGAATCCATCTCATAAGGGGTATTGATTGAATTGTCAATTGTGAATTCCTTGATAACTTTCCTTGACAGGAAGAGTATCCTGTATCCAATGATCAATATGTGTCGCTTTGAGTTAGATAACCTTAAAATTAGGTACCCGCAATAAGAGAAAGGAATAGCCGGGGGGTCATCCGAAGAAAAATCAATTCAGTGTCGTCTTTGGTGTCTCAGACCTCTCTACCACCACACATTTGTGATGAGATATAGGACTAAGTCAGCTACACCACTGCAATGGATGGGCTTGGGAAGATATGTGGCGGTGTCCTAGGAGCAAAAACCTCTGTATAGAAGACCCTACAGCCACATAGGAGTAATTATTTAGTCGTCCTGAGCATTGTCAGGAATACATGTTCTTTTTTTTTTTTTTTTTGCCTCGGCGAAAGTCAGTTATGGTTGGGGGTGTTTCCACTAAACTAAACGAACTAAATAGACTAAAGCTCATATTTTCACAAATTTTACGTAGATCATTCTTCTCACGTATATCAACTAAAATAGTATGTTCCAAATTGTTGTGCCTGCTTTTTTTTTGGGACCTCACAAAAAATTGTTTATATCTCACAATCTATAATATTTTTTATAATTTTGAAATCTTTGTTTAAAAAATTAATTGAGATCTATCAAACTATATATATATATATATATATACACACACACACTCCGGATCTCTTGCGGGATCCCGGACGGCTGTTTGGTGCGGTCCTCTGTTCTCAGCCCTTGGATTTAATCCAAGGGCCACGGAAAGAAAAGGCAAAAACACTCCCAAAAATTACACTTTTCCCCCTCTTCGGTTCACTTGCCCCCTTCGTTCATTTCACGCAGACGCTTAGAGAGAGAGAGAGAGAGAACCAGAGAAGAAAGGAAGAACGCGGACGAACAAAGAAGAGAAGAAGAAGAAGAAGAACGACGATGAACGAAGAACACATGAACGACTGAAGGTCTCTCACTCTCTCTGGTTCGATTCTGTAATCTCTCTCTCTCTCTATGCGTTTTGTTCTCTTTCGATTTAGGGTTTGATTTCTGTCTCAATAAATTGGGGAAAGTATCGATTTTTGTGTTCTTGTGTTCTTCGTTCGTCGTCTTTCTCTCGAAGAAGAGAAGAAGAAGAAGAAGGTCTCTCTCTCTCCATTGACCGATCTCTGTATTTTCTGCGAGTTAGGACTTCGAACCAGATTTAGGGCTCAAACCAACGAACAGAGGTCTCTCTCTCGATTTTCCCCTAACCCACTCGACTACAGAAGATTAGGGCTCGATTTTCCCCTAACCAACACATGTTTTGATAATCTGCATTCTTAGGACTCGATTACGGCTCGATTTGAAGGTCTCTCTCTCTTTCTTCGAATCTGTGGGTTTTTTTTTTTTTTTCATGTTAGGGGTTTTCAAGAGAATGGGTATTGAAGAAGTATGTTTACAAAAAAAAAAAACCCTAGTTTCGAACACTTGCTGCGTTTTTAGTTTCAAATACTTGCTGCGTTTTTCGGGAAAATGGGTATTTGACAGTTAAATGTGACAAACCCTAGTTTATACGTTCATCGAACACATGCCAGATTACAAAGAAAATACAGATTTCAACCCAAAAATATAGATTTTATGATCTCTGGTTCAATTTTTTTTTTTTTTTTTGTAATCTCTGGTTTGATTCAGAAATTAGGTGCTAATCATTTTCTGGTTCTTTTTTCTCTTTACTGTTTCCAGGGACAAGGCATGCCTGTTTTTTTTCAATTTTACTGAACAAAATTTATGGAGTTGCTATGGAGGAATTCAGAAATTTTCTAAAGAGTGGTTATATCCTCTTTTTTGAATCCTTTGCTGGACACATGCTCACAGGTAGGGTTGTCAATTGACATTCACGATACTTTCGGCCATTTTCTAAATCTTTTCCATTAACAAATCGTAATTGGCTTCATATGCAGCGGGGTCTGATATGCAGACGAGATGTATACTTGCAGAATTATTCGTCTCTGGGGAGCTACTTACACTCATTGAGGATTTCCTTATAAACAGATGAATTCTGGTGTATAGTGATGTTTCTTCTCACTCATTAACCCTTCGCGGTTCAATAGTTGGCACCTTTCTGCACCAAAAAGAAGTGCAGCTGTCATATGAAACGGCTAACGCATCAGCTACTGGCGGGGAGCATTTTATTATTAGCATTATATGCAGCGATTGACTGTCTTGGGTTCTTATGTAGGATGTATTGGTGCTTCCACATGGATTTGTGCCTTCCACATGGATTGATGTATTGTGCTTGTACTCTGGTTTATTTTTTTGTATTGTTGAAATTTAGTGGAAATTTTGTAAAGAATGTACAATCTGGAATTTGGAAGACAATGGAGTAGAATCTGGTTTGTTTTGTATTTCTTGCACGTTAGTGAATTGTGTGGTTGAATGTCCAGGATTACTAATTAATCTGGCAACTATATTGAGTGTTCTTGGGAAGGCCAAACAAGAGGCCTTAGCTGGGTAACACTGTCCATGTTCACAATGCACTGATGGGTGTTTATGCTAGGACCGGTTAGTTCACTAATTTATCTGGAAAATTAGTTGTAGCCAACTAGGGAAAATCTGGAAAATAGGAGAGGAGAGAATGTGTAATCTAGAAAACAGAAGAAATGGAAATACGTTTTCAGCGCTCTGAATCTGCACTTTGAAACTTTCTAGTGGCGTATTTTTTTGCCAAAACCATGCCCAACATAACAAAAGCAAGTTTCATCACCTTATAACAACAAACGGAAATACGAAACAAATTTGCAAACCCAAAAAACTAGAATCAGCTCTGTAGCTTTTTTTTCCGAGGAAACGGAAACATGATTATATATATAAGAAACACTAACGCATTACAGACTTAGCAAGATTATGGGCAATTCTTACAACATTCCTAGGAACGATAGTGATTGCCACATAATCAAATTCCTGCACCAAATCTAGAATATCCCTAACTACGGGTTTAACAAAAACATCAGCATGCTCCATACTCCACAAAGCCTGAACTAGCACTATGCAGTTCGTTAGCACTTCCAATTTGCTGAATCCTTTCCCACGAGCCAAGCGCAAAGCATCAAGAAAAGCCATAGCTTCCACCATCGATATCTTCCAAACACTACAAGATAAGGTATTTGAGAAGAATTAGCAGATGATTCACATGGTTGAGATGGTAATTGTGACGGATCAAAAAAAAAAGATGGTAATTGTGAGACTACGTCGATATCTTCCAAACACTGCATTCTAAAAACCAAGAGACAAAACACAATTACTAGTACCAGATTTTTAACCATGTCTTGTATCGCTTCTATTTAACATTCAAATCCCCATTAATGTCATAATAGACCATGTTGGCCATAGAATCAATGTATCCAGCTACCTACACACGACGATTATGAAATATTTACATTCACTTTGATCCATACAGCCGATGCAGAATTTCAAGATTACAAAGTTCAGAACCAAAGATGTAGAGGAGTATATCATGCCATGAATATTTTCCTAACTTTTAGCATCCACTACAGTTCCATCAAAACATTCCACAAAATCTGCTAAAGTTTATATCGCGATCCCAAACCATTTGAACTTGTCAAAACCATGCACTCCAAACCCAGAAAGTAAATAAACAAGCCCTAGAGAGGTCATGATGGATTTTCTTATGATAGTCTCAGATCTAGCATGAATGGACAAGGTCAACTTCTAGCCCTTTTAAAATGGTTTCAGTACAAATGTCAAATTGGTCTAACGATAAATGAAGAGGTTGGGAATTTTCTATATCCCCTGGAGAAGCAATAGAGGCTTAATAGGAAAGGTCCATAGAAAGGTGTACAGCCTTCTAATTTTCTGTTTTGCTGTTGAGATTTAACCCATGCATTGTAACTTACCTGCACGATTCTGAAATGTGTTTTTCTAGTTTAGTCTACATCTTGGATCCTCAGTGCTCATGAAGCATTGAATTTTTTTTTTTTCCTTACCCTTTGCATGTACAAACAGACATCTATTCATATATACCTGATAAATGTAGGAGTGCTGTTGTGCATTTTAGTTTCACTGTGCACACTTATAAACACTAAAAAAGAGTTTCAGACCTGCATCTAGTTTGTCCTCTGAGAAGTAATTATTCGTCTAAAAACCTTTGCTTTTTTGTTACAATGCCAGTTCATTGGATTTGAGACCTGCATCTAGTTTGTCCTCTGAGAGTTTCAGACCTGCATTTAGTTTGTCCTCTTAGAAATTACCCAACCCAGTTCAAACCCACTAGAAATTACCCAACCCAGTTCAAACCCCAACCTAGCCGAACCTCCAGACCATTCAAAAAAAAGCCCTCTTTTTAGTTCGACTAAAAAAACCCTAAAATCCGTTCTGGTTTTTGCAAAAAATGCAGAGAACTCTCTCTCGAGAGTTAGGTTCGAATCGGCGAAAAAGCCCTAATTTCGAGTAACAGAACAAAAAAAAAAGGCCCTAAACTGGTTCAAAAAAAAAAAACCTAATAATCGAGAGAGAGAGAGAGAGACCTTGGTGGTGTGGTTCTTCTTCTTCAACTGGATCGACCGACTAATCCTTCGTCGTCTGTCGATTTCGTTCTTCGATCTACTGTGTTCGAACACAACCGTTAGTTCTCGTACGGAACGAGAGAGAGAGAGAGAGAGAGATACTTGGTGGATGCAGAAGATTTCGCCCCTTCTCTGGTTCGCGTCGCGTCCTCTCACTCTCTCGCTCTTCTCTGGTCTGCGTTTAAGGCTTGAGGAATGAAACGAGGGGGCAAGTGAAATGGACCAAGGGGAAAAGTGTAATTTACGGGCGTTTTTTGCCTTTTTCTTTTCCTGACCGTTGGATTAAAATCCATCGGCTGAGAGCTTCATCCCGCACACTGTAGCAATCCGGGATCCCTTAGGGGATCCGGAGTGTATATATATATATATATGAAATATTATAAATTAAAAGATATAGACAAGTTTTTAAAACGTCCCAAAAAGAAAACAGGAACAATATTTTGGGATGGATGGAGCACTATTTGGCAAAAACAACTGGTTGTCATTAGCCTGTAATCCAAGTGAAATTATACAATACTCCGGGAGTACCTCCACGTGGTACTCCGGACCGCTTTACAACCACACATTCATGTGAGGTCCATACAACTATGTGCTAGACCCCACAAGAATGTGTGATTGTAAAATGGTTTGGAGTACCATGTGGTGGTGCTCCCAAACTACTGAATAATTACTCATAATCCAATAATGTAGCGGGAATGCACAGTAAAATTTGGATCATACAGTCAAATGCATGAGGGTACATGGTACGTATCATTAGACAACTACTCCACTTGCTAGAGCGCTCTCTCTATTCATGAGAAACCCACACATTAATGAGTTTCGCGTATGTTTGTGTGGGGGCACATGACCACTTAATAATTTCCCCCAAAAAAATAAAATTAAATACTCGACCAGTACTAGGTTTCATATTACCCGATTGGAATTTTTCTCTAACGTAAAAACCATGTCCGGCCCAAGTAACTCTTTGAGTGATTTGCATTGCCTAATTTACCAACTTCTAAAATTAGACATTAATAATTTGTCAAAGAAGTTTCCTTATTTCCCTAGTTTCTTTATTTATTTGTATTCGCAATTATGGAGGTGCATGAGAGTCGAACCACAAATTCCCAATAGAATGAAAACATTACGTGACCACTGAACCAAGTATCTGATTTGTGTTCCAATACAGTAGGGCCTCAATTATGGACCAAAATTTTGGGGGCTTGAAGTGTTTGCTTCTCTCGCCTCCTCTATGAGCCGGCCCTATTTTTCACAATGATTTTTCCACTTACTTATTCTGGTATATGTATACAACATATGCAGCCATATATCTTTCCTTGCTAATCAAGAGTCCATTAGAATTGAGGAGTTCATCCGAGTTTACGAGTAAGAATTCTTTTCCCCCAACAAACACAAGAATTCTTTTCATTTTGTTTTGTTTTCCATGCGTCAAAGGAGTACGAGAAGTCTAGAACAACGATGGTGTTGCAGAACAAAGGACCAAACCAGAAACACAAACACACACAAAACAAAACAAGATTTACGTGGTTCCCTTATGAATAAGGTATGTCTACGAGAGGGGGCAGGCGAATTTCTATTATAGAGGAGGAGGAGAATTACAAAAACACTCAAACTCACACTCACTCACAGACTGATACAAATGCATGCAGTGGCGGAGCCAGGAATTGTAGTGGGAGGGGGCACCCAGAGCCGGCTTATAGCCAAGGCGAGGGAAGCCTGCGCTTCCGACCCCCGAAAAAAATTAAAAACGAGGGCCCCAAATTTTTAAGATTCCTATATAATAAATGTATGTATATATGGTCCAAAAAAAATTGCACTATCCTCCTTTACACAAAAATAGGCCCAATTGAAATTTAGGAGCCACAAAATAAGTCAAAATTGTTAAATTATTCATTAGAAACACTAATGCGTTAAAAAAGAAAATAACATAAGGGTCGGCAGAACTAGGAAACTATAGCCAATCAAAAAAGAAGATCATCAAAAAAGAAAAAGAAGAAGAAGATATAGCCGATCACAAGGACTGCTATGTTGTCTATCGAGCAGGAGTTGGTGAAGCAGCTTGACTATGGAAACTTAATCAATACGTTTGCAGCAAAAAGTGCGAGAAGAATAATTTTCAAATGATGGATTTTGAGGTATTGTAATAGTTGCATTTTTTTGGCATAATTATATGCTTCTATTTTGTAATGGTAAATCTTTTGTATTGGTTTTTTTTTTTTAACGACTCTTTGTTGACCATTTTGTATGAAAAATATAAGGTGGCCTCATTCAAGAGGTTCGCTTCCAGCCTCCAAAACTTATGAGCCTGCCCTGGGGGCACCCAAATACGCTAATACATTCGATATAAACAATAAGTACATGAATCCTACAATTAACCATTACATAATACCCAAAAAAGACACATGTCTTAACATGTTAATGATTTCATTCACAACATGCAAGATGAAGACAAAGTCAAACGAAGTCAATTTTTTATGAGCTCCTTTGCCTACTCCCTGATCTTACAAAATAGCTCCCTCTTCCCCGATATAGAGTAGAACCTCACATGTTGAACTGATGCGGGGGTGCACGTGAGAGGGATTAATATAATTTCCCCAATTTTAAAAAAAAAATTTTTTTTTTTTTTTTTAAATTTTGTGCAATCCGGGGGGCACCTGACCCCTCCCCTCCCCTCCCTCCCCCAATCCCCTCCGCCCCTGAATGCATGCTTATGATGCTCTCAAACTCTCTCTGATTTTCAGATGTTATATCATTCTCTTTTTGAGAGAGCCTCACAGGAGGAGCTCGGCTCCCTCCCGAAGGAGGAGCCCTCACACTGCTCTACTCTCTCTACACTACCTCACTCTCCTCTCTGGTCTCTCACTCAAGAGAGATACAAAAAACTAAAAGCAGGAGATCCAATTTATAGGCAAAACCCAAAACACTGTTTAAATGCCATGCTTATGACATTACTCCAGTATCCACGCCTTAATCTTCAAAGCATGTGCAGAATCAAACTATCCCACGCCTGGGATTTTCATCACATGTGCAGATCTTTTCTTGAATTGCCAAGAAAGGCTGCTAATCTTTGAGAAATGAGAGTGAAGCCAAATTTCAACAGATGGGCTTCAACTTCAGTGAAGTCGCGAAGCCATAGCACGTAAAGACTCTGGATCTTTTCCCAACCCAGAGCTTTTCAAAATCTCAACCTGCAAAAAGCTAGGAGTAAAGAACAGCAGCGTAGTAAGACAATCCCTCTCCCTCTCTCTTAACTATCGCGGCGTATCATGTGACATTGACAGAGACTGGAGTTTTTTTTTTTTTTTTTTATCGGTATGTCTCCCCTGTGGAGGTTTTTCTCCGTGTGCAATTTTCTCACCCCATTATCCTTATGGTTTGAGCAGGGTTTCCCTCAGGGATCTTCCACTGCCAAATCTTTTGACTGGCTCTATGCCTTAAAACTTTGTTGTTTAGAGTATGTGTCGTAGAGTCTGCTAGTGCATGTTTTTATGTCAAATTTCTTTTTCTTTTTTTTTTTGAATGGCCTCGTGTCCAAATTTTGGTAGTCTTAAGTTTTCGCAGTTCAGAAAAAAAAAAAAAAAAAAAAAAAAAAAAAAAAAAAAAAAAGAAGAAGAAGAAGAAGAAGAAGATTTTAGTAGTCTTAGTTCAGTCCTATATGTTGTGATGGAATCCTTGTTTTTGCTTCCTGGCTTTGAAAAATGAGATTGTTTTGCATCAAATTACATTGGAGCACCAGTTTAGTGTGCCTGTTGCACGAAAGAAAAAAGGAAAAATTATGTAGTAAAAGCATGTTCACAGAACACGATCGTGTTTAACTAACTGCTCGGCTTCCTTTTCTTGAAGTCTTACAGGAAACAATGGCCAATACTCGTAAAAAAGGAAAGCTCAACACCAACACCAACGCCGACGGATCAGCAATCTCCCAAGGCACCTAATCGACTGCGTTTTGAATCGACTGCCTCGTCACGTTCACGACTCTTTGAGAACAAGAGTCCTGTCACGAAAGTGGAGGGACTACGGAGCCACGGTTAACACTTAGATTTCGGTTACCAATTCTATCAAACAATCAGAAACGCTGTGAAAAAAAAAAAAAAAAGACTTGGAGCATGAGCTGAAGCACGAGTACGAAAGAATCATCTACAATACTCTTGCTTCATGTTGGTCCCCTGTCAAGGTCAATCTCTACATTCCAAAATTTGGTTCGGGCATCGATCGGTTCCCGGATACAGATCCATGGATTCTTCACCTCTCCAGGAAGAATATCAAGGAACTCACCCTTAACTACGAACTGCACCAGACTCTCTTTTTGCCACATTGCTTCTACTCGTGCCTTGACTTGACTCGCTTGGAGCTTTGTAATGTCGGTTTGTTACCTCCTCGGGATTTCAAGGGTTTTCGCAACCTTCTCGAGTTGAAGCTCACAAGAGTTGCTTTCATGGCCTACAAGTTTGAGAGTCCCAAACGTGGTAGTCCCCCTGCTTCAGAAGCTGATCTTTGTGCATTGCTCCGGCATTGATCATTTCAAGGTTTCTGCTCCTAAATTGGAAATCTTACATGCATGCCAACTTTGAGTTTAAGACCATTTGTTTCGAAAATGTCCCGAAGCTGTCTGATGTCACAATTAATTGTACATTGGACACATTGTAGATCATTCCGCAACAAGCTCTCCCCTGTTGGAATTTCTGGCTAGCTTGCCTAAACTCACCCGGCTTTCCGCGAATGGTAAATTTTTAAAGGGAAGGTACAGATTCAATGTTAAATTGCTAGGGTAGAATCCAAAGTGGAACACGGCAGCTTAGGATGATTAGCCACAATGAGACTGAAACACGGCCCCCCACAAAGAAGAGCTTCCGAATTTTTCGTACTTCATACCTGCTGATTTTAAGGAGTTCAAATGAACATATCCATATCAGTTAACTCTTGTTTACTGATTTTCTTTCTCCAGGGAGTACATATAAACATACTAACCTTGAGTATTTTGTTGCCATTTTTGCTTTGAAGTTCTTGGCAGCAGACTCTCTTCTACAAGAGCTTGAGCTTCCACCAACAACTGGAGGTCTGAAGCATCTCAAACTAAATAACTTAGATTTCGCCGATTTTGATCAGATTTCTTGTGCTTTTTGCTTGATTAGAAACACTCCCAATTTGAAGGAGCTTGAGATTCAGGTAATCCCTCCAATGAAATAACAACTGAAGTCTCATTTCTTTTCTTCCAATGATCAAACATCATGTGTCATCGCGGAAACCCAACGGGTGATAAATGGATATGCAATAACCTAATTGTGTACATTATGCAAAACCAAGACAAGAACAATCGTTGAGATCTAAGAAGCACGAACCGTGTCCGATACGTGTCCGACGTACACTGACACAGACATGTGTTCAATATTTTTTTCCGTATCCATAATAATACTGTGAAAATCTTAATTCAGACACTTGTCCCCTGTTGCGTGTCCGACACTTCTATGGTGTCTATGATTAAGAAATAAAAATCTGATTGATATTTGCTAGCATGGTTATCAATGATTTCGGAATTGACATATCACCATGGTTTACAAAGTTGGAAAAATAGCAACTCGTTCGATTTACCGTATTTCAATTTAACTGGAAATGGTAAAGGATTTCTTAGTCCCACATCAATCTAAATTCTTCATGACTTTTTGTACATTTCAATAACTGAGGACATATACTTATGGTGAAATTATACACCACAACATTGGAGTGTTATATTACATGTATATAATTGAGCATATCCCCACGTAGGCACGTGCATGTCCATGTCCGACATTTTGTAGAAATAAAGTATGCGCGCATCCCTATCATGTCATATCTGTATCCAGTGTCCATTCTGTACTTCTTGGGTTGTGATCTAATCCAAACAATTCTTACTAACTTGTCATGTTTTTCACTCAAAGTTTAGGTTTCATTCAGTAGTTGTCCCCACTGTGTGATTCCTGGCTCTAGCACAAAAAACAACGTAGTGTTGTGCGTCAAAACTAGGGCCGGGTCAACAGCTTTAAGAGGCCTAAAGCAACTCTTTAAGCAGGCAAGCCTTCTTATGGTCTTAACTTAATGTCTTTTCCAAATTCTACAAGCCTCTACTACAAGACTAGCTGATGCTCCACCACCACCAAAATGGGGCTATATGGAGGCTGAAGCTACTTTTGGGTGTACCCTCAACAAGCTTCGAGTTGTGAAGATAGAACACATTGGTTTCCAGCCTGAGCTAGAGTTAATCCAGTTTCTACTTGCCAGTTCCCCATTTCTTGAGAAGAAAGTGGCACTGGATATGGCAATAGAGTTGCTAAGATATTACCGAGCATCCCCTAGAGTTGATTTCAAATACTTGATCCTGCGTGACATCTAAGCTCATTGATGAAAGATTATGGGTTCATAGCTTTTTCGATTCCTTCATATCATTCCCAATTCGGAAAGCTTCCGGTATATTGGAGATTGGAACAAATGTACTAAGTAGTGTTTGGCAAAATGCTATATCTATAGCTTTTTGGGTTTTGTGTTTCCAAATTTTTGCTGAATCTACTACTAGCTCTTCACATTGAGACGCCTTGTTTATGTGGTGGGCTCGTGCCATTTTGAAACTGCAGCATTAACAAGGTCAACCCATACAACTTCTAGGAAGCGAAATTCAGGGCACCCTAAGGACTAGTTAAATTTCTAATAAAAAAATGTCAGTTTAGTCAACAAGCCATTGAAGTTCAAAGGAGCCCACTTTAAAAATCGAAGGCAAAGTGCTTTTCTACCTAAGCCTTCTCAAAATGGCCTACGATCTCATTTCTCACTATAGAAGAATCTGAACATAGACTATCAATGGCATAATCGACGAATAATGACTGCTGCTCATCTTGAGAAAGTTGGGTGATGAAACACAGATGAAATGTAGATAACAGAGATTTGTATACTGGTCAGTTATTATCTTTAATGGATGTTCATATCATTTTCTGTGATTCTACTAATTGGCTTCTGGTTCCTTCGATTTTCAACAACTTTCTTCAAAAATGGGCTATCTTTGATCAAAAAAGGTTTACGGAATGATGGCCTCAAAATGGAGTGCTAAAGAGTCTATCAGCACAAAATAGAGTGCTAAAGACAAAGTTGTCAACCAAAATATGCAAAAGCAAACTCATTACTGAGAAACACAAATTCCATCAGCCGTTTTCTTTTGCGCTCATAATGCATCAAGTAGAAGATGGCCAAGTGGCTATAATCATACCATGAGACTAACAAGAATTGCAACAAACATGTGTATCATCTTACTCAATGTTTTAACACATCAAAATGGTACACAAATAAATTGAGAAAAACAAAACTGTGCTAAGGTTTTTATAGAATGCAAAAGGACATGCCCCTAAAAGTACAAAACAGTTCGAAACCTACCACCTCCCTGGCCCCGAAACAATGTGAAAAAATATGTGACCATCCAAAAACCATCTTATTAGGTATATAACTCAGAATCAAGAGGTTTATTACCAAACCCAAACACATCTTCACCTTCACCATCAAAACCACATTCCAACTCTGGTAAATTCTTGAAGAGTAGTGTCTTAACAAATGTTGCCACTGACCCACCAAATTCAGGCCACGAAACACAGAGAGTTCCCTTCATCTTCTTCATCTGGCATCG
This sequence comes from Rhododendron molle, assembly GCA_025413875.1. Lineage (NCBI taxonomy): Eukaryota > Viridiplantae > Streptophyta > Magnoliopsida > Ericales > Ericaceae > Rhododendron > Rhododendron molle. Next base: position 33,779,242 of record CM046396.1, read on the forward strand.
ACCTAATAGAGCAGCACTCAATCCGTCCAGTACACTTCCCGAAGGAAAGTAGTCTAAACCCTTTAGCAGTGAAGAATCTCCACAACCATCACCAAGCCCCTTTCTCTGCTGCGATGTTTCCAGTTTGAAGGCAATTGTTTCATCTGGTGAGAGTTTTCCGCGAAAGTTCCTGCTTTGAACCGAATCCAATACCAACACTTTTTCTGGAATAATCAGTTCACCAATAAGCAACTTTGCAACAGCATGAGATCTTTCTGGAGTGACCTGGTACTGTACAGATACTATGAGTGTCGAATTACCATATTCGTTGAGGGAATAAATGTTGCAGGACTTGTCCCTGAGAGAGGGTTTGATAGTGTTTCCGGAGAAGGGTATTTCAGGGAGGATTACAGTTCCTATTAGGGTTTTGGCGGATAAGTGGTGGAAAAAGTGGAGAGATGGAGAAGATATGGCAATGATGAGAAGTGATGGGCGGATAGGCTCGTTTGATTTAGAGTTAGAGAATACTAAGAAGGGAGGTGGAAGAGGTGCCGATGGAGGAGTAAAGTTGTTGAGATCTTCTAGGAAGAACCTTGAAGGTGGGGGAATGGCCGTTATAACATCTTCCATCTCTTCAATAAATCCTATCGAGTTAAATACTGCAAAGTATGGAAGAAGATATGTCATCATGAGCTAAGCAATTGGTATTACACTATAACTAACCAAATTGAGCTAAAAGGAAACTAAACTAGAGCACCCCGTAAAGATTAAGATGGCAAAAATTGGGTGCGCCTGACGGAAAAGGGCTTGGATCCTGACAACACCCTTGCAATCACCAAATTCTATACCGAGATAAAGTGTTATAATTTATAAAGTCACTGGTCAGATAACTAGTTAATAATAAGAAGTTAAATTAATTGGACAAACCTGCAGAGGAATAACTACTTTGAGATGAGATCCTTTCGTTTCATATTGCCAAAAGTAGCCAAATTCACATGTTTCATTGTCTATTTAAAGATACCTACGGCTATATCAACATCTCCCCAGTTAGTAGCATAGTCTAATATCTATACCATCAGTACATCTGTAAGCCGTTCTCTTTGGAGGAAGAGATACGCTGGTTTGCAGAGCAAGCTAGAATCACAATTCACACCAACATCACTCTTCCCCCATTTTTAGAAGCAAGTGTAGACATTAAACTCGTATAATCTAGCTCTTCTACCATATCATTTTCAATGAATAACATGGCTACTTTTCAAATTATTTCGTTATCCCAAGCCTTTAACAACCACTTATCAATAGCTTCTCCTTGAGATCTAACAAACAAATAGTCCGGTTCTATGTTTCTTTTTTTTTTTTTTTTTTTAAATTCATTACATTTATGCAATTTATGCACCATGTACTAATCATACAGATTCCACTTTTCCTATTCAAAGGCTGAAACTAAGCTCCAATTTCACAAGAAGGGAACAACTTTAAGGTTTTTAAACTAGACTAGACAATATCGAATCTTAACCATGAACTGCATCGGTCTCCACAATTTTATATTAATAATAATATCACTACGACAATTTATTCACCAGTAATTACCAATGGAGGCTTGAGATTTGAGAGAAATAGCGTACCTTGTAAGCTTGCGTCCAACGACTAGTAGTCTGGATTTTCAGGCTAATTCTTCGAATTCTTCCAACGCCTAGTACTCTAGTGAAGTCAAGTTTTGGGGATTTGTCGACTCTGACAATTAGGGCACACTGGCACAGGAGAAGAAGCCGGCCGATCTGTTTGGGGATTTTTCATTTTTCTTCTTCGTTCTATTCTTTTAAACCCAGCCACCAATTGGGCTTAAAGTTAGAATTGGGTCTTTAAGCCTTAAACGGGTCCTACTTTTGGGCTCTTTCTGGGCCCACGTAATGGCCTGCCCTGGTGGGTCTACGGTGCATCGCTCAGTGCATGAGTCCGACTAAGAGAAAATGACGAGCCGGTCTGATAGCTCAGCAAGTCCTTCCCTCGTAAGTGCATGTTTCCCACTAGGTACTGTCTATAAATTATCCACGGGCCTCTCTATCTCTCTATGCATGTGCCCAGCATTTAATGCTCAACTGGTCTCAGTATATCCACCCACGCTCCCTCTCTCTATACATATACGGAGAGTGAACAAAAAAAAGTGCTACTAGTTGATTCCTGGAATCCTGGTCCCCCTCCCCCCTTCCTCTATCTCTCCTCTTTAAATCTCAAAATTTTTAAATAGTCATAATTTTATTTTTACTCACCCAATTTTGAAAATAATAATAATTTTGAAATCTACTCAACAAGATCTATGAAACAAGCCCCATATCAAATATGAAATTCTGTAACATAAATTTTTTTTTTTTTTTTTTGTGTGTGTAGGTTCCTATTTTTTATTTTTTCTAATTTTAAAAATGCTACAACTTATATTATCCATGTCTATGACTTTAGCAGTAATGCTAATTTTTAATTGTCTTTCAATTATTAATTAACAATATTTTCAAAATCCAAAATCATACAATTTTAATTGTTAATTCGCAGTAATGTTAATTTATAATTGTTAATTAGCAGTGTTTTCGATCCCAAAATTTTAATTCTAAAAATCCTAAATTCAAATTTTAACTGTTAATTAGCTATGTTTTTAATGCCAAACCTTAAATTCTAAACCCAAAAAACTCTAAACCATAAACCCCACACCCTATGTGAGAACCCACCTTATGGAAATAAGAGTCCCACCTTATGGGAAAAAAACTACTGACCTTTTTAACTGTTAATTAACAGTATTTTCAATCCCCAAACTCTAACCCTAAATTTTAATTTTTAACTACTCCTATTAATTAGCAGTAATTTCAAGTCCTAAAACTCTAAAAATCCTAATTTTAATTGTTAATTATCAGTGTCTTAACCTTAAAATCTAATTTGAACAAAATAAAATTATAATTATAATAATTAATTGTGCATTTAAACTATTAATTATTAGTTTTAACACTATTAATTGTAAATTTAGACTAAGTATAAATTTAAACAAAATAAATCAAATATTAGAAAATAAAAATTTTAATTTTTCATAACTTTATATTCAAAATTGGTCTCAATAAATAGAGCTCTGCAAATAGATTTCAAAAATATAAATTTTATAAAAACTAGATAGGTAAAAAAAAATTATAGACATTATAAGATTTAAATTGTAAAATACTCCGTATACTGCAAAAAGGAAAGAGAGAAGAGAGAGAGAAAGAGAGAGAGGAGATAGGGACAGAATTCTGGGACGAGAGAGGAGAGAGGGGGGGGACCACGTGTGAGGGGAAGAGAGAGGAGAGAGAAAGAGAGGGGACAATTTTTGTGCGTGCATGCGCGTGTGAGGGAAAGAGAGAAAAGAGGGGGAGAGTCTTCAGCTTGGTGCGCGTGGGGAAGGACTTGGTGGGAAAAGTAATTGTGCGCAAGGATCTGGTGGAGCACAATCTACTCACACAGGACCGGCCGGGAAGAAGCTCTCCGACTAACAGCACCGGTAGCTGTGCACTGGTGGTGGAACAAACCAACCCGTAAGACCCACTCCAGGATCCCTCACGGATGAGTGTATGTACTTGATTCAATAATTGTGGCTACTGTTTCGTTTTGAGAATTGTGTTTTAAAATTGTGTTGGTGGTCAAAAAGCCCAAAACTAATGTTGTTTTTCTTAAGAATACACCACTAATCCAGTGAGAGATTTCTTATTTTGTTAAAATGCAGACCTCTTCTTTCCAGATAAAATTTTGATGATCCATTCCATTTAAAGTGTTCCGAACGTGATTTTAAGGGTTTTCGCGAGAAATCATCAGATCCTGTTTGTTTGGGGATTTTGGATTTGGATTTATAGGTAATGAGTGTAAAGAGAAATAGAGTAACGATTGGAAAGAGATAGAGAGAAAAATTAGAGTAATGATTGAAGGGAAATACGATAATAATTACAATCCAAAATCTAAAACCCTTGAACGAACGGGGCCGAAGACCGGAAAAAACTTCATCCGAATTGTTTTTCATTGAACGGTTCAATGAAAAACGGTTCGAATTACTGAAATTTGATCGAAAAAGGGAAGGTCCACATTTTAACAAAATGCGGGATCCCTCATTGAATCAGTGGTGTGTGTGTGTGTGTATATATATACATACACACATAAATTTTCAAGTCCACACCCTCTTACGGTTCGCATCTCTTATTTTTTGATCAAATTTTGATAATCCGAATCATCCAATGTGTTTAAAACGTGATTTTAAGGGTATCCATAAGAAATTGGCAAAAAATAAAATGACCGGAAAGGGTTTGATCTGAACAGTTTTTCATAAGTGCTGACAGAAACTATTTTATGAAAATGTGCACGGATCATGCCCTTCTCAATTTTTTGTTGAGCAAATTTCTCACGTGTACTGTTGAAATCACGTTTTAAACACATTTAACGGTTCAAATTATTAAAATTTGATCGAAAAATGAGAGGTGCGGACAGTAAAGGGTGTGGATAGTGTAGAATTATGTTTGGCATTGAGTTAGATAAACCTTAACATAAAAGCCATGTGATCATCACGTTAGTCCCAAGTAACTTTCGACAAGGCTAGGGTTTTAGATAAAGGACGCTATCGTTTCGATTTTGGCCGTTACCTGACAGAGTTTCCTTCCTCCGAACCATTAGTATTCTAGATACCATTACGTATTTCGATACTGGGATTTAAAACTCTCCTCTTGACTGATTGGCATTGCCTAATTTACGCGTCTAAAATTAGATATTTGTCAAAACGATTTTCGTATTTAATTTCCCTAGTTTCATTATTGGAGAAAACTTATTCACGGAGTAGCCGTGAATAGTTTTACGGAGCTCAATCTCGACCGTCCAAAAATATTTTGGACGATTTGGATTAAAAACAATCTATTACCGGTAAAAAATCTGTCTCTTAATTTATATAGTGTTTGCTTTTGGAATTGTGTATCAACTCTTTCTAGTTTTTTTTTTTTTTTTTTTGGTCTACAACATGCGGCCATCTTTCCTTGCGCAAGGGTTAAGAGGCTACTAGAGTTTAAAGTTGCCCAGCTCTATAAAGGATAATATTAAAGGTGGTAAATGGGCAGGTGTTTATGTCCATTTTTGGCACCAAACCGCGGACCAGCAATGGAGGGCCATTTAATTAATTCTTTAATTAAATTGGGCCAAAATTATGTAATTGATTGGTTGTTAAGTTTGTTGGCCATAGATTTTCTATTACATTTGGCTCAATAACCAAACGCACCCTATAAGAGATGGAGCCCATAAATCAAATGCTGATTTGGATCAAGAGTAAGGCCCACGGTTTTAGAGAGTTAGTTATTTCCCGAAGGCAGTTGGTTTCCTTCCTATTCAAAGGCCAATTGACCTGGTCAATTGGCCACATGTTAAGCTAGCACAAAAGGAGGAAGTGAGGAGTTATTGCCACATCACCCCATGATCTTTCAATTGCCAGCCCATGATTTTGCCTATTCAAAAGGAGGAACCATCATGGGATACTTGTCGGCCTGTGGTGGAAGCAGGAATTCGGATTCAGGTCTGAATCAGTTTACTGTTTTGCCTACAAATAACAGAATCAAAGAAGAAAAATGGGTCCAACACCAATCAAAACTCAGTGCTTCAAAACACTTTTTTACTTTCAGCAAAGTAGCCTATCGAGTAGACGAGTACCTCGTACTCAAACCCCATTCGAACTCACTTCTTCAAGTAGTTTGAATTTTACTTTTCTGGTACCATTTTATTATCCCGGAGTAATAAAGTTTACGTTTTACGTTTCTACGTTCCATTTCTTATACGACTAGAAAATTTTAAATCCACAACCGTGCGGCAAATCACGAACCTCCTTGTGATCATTACCATTTGGGTCACACACGATCTGCTTAACTCCGCAACCTAACCTCCTAGAAAGGTTTGCACCCAAGCATAGGGTTAGGGCGATGATAGCATATAAACCGGAAGAACCGGATCGATCCCACACAGAAATCTTCTTTAGCAAATTTGGAATAGATGTTGAGTATCGAACTTCGGCGTTCAAGCGGCCAACTTTGATGTTTGATTCAAACGGCAATATTTAACTTGGAAATAAACGATACTAAGATGGTCAAGTCAAAGGGATTGATTAACCCACGACTTAGCCATAAAATGGTTTCTTCATCTAACTCATGAGTGAACCGAAACCGTCCGAATTTCACTTGAAGAATTAAAAGCTGAAGACTACTTGTAACTTAATTCAAAACTCTAATTCAAACTGAACTCATTTAACGCAAGTAAGAGACGAAAAAAATTGTTTGCACGCGTAAGATTATCAAGCACATAGCACAAAGCAATAGACTCCATGATCAAGGAAGCCACCAACCTCATGACCTATGCTAGACATCATGAGTTTAATTCATTCAAAACCTTGAAATTGAGTTAAAGCTAAGAGAAACCATTTAAAACGACTAATCCATAGGGTGAACCTCACCCCATGACCAAACCTAATAACTACTCACTCATGGTAAAAAGACTAGAAATTATGCTTGGAAAGGAAAACATGCTTAACTGATAGAAACGAAAACAAACTTGATATATATAGATATCCAACTTGTAGCTACAACATTAACAAGCGAAAAAATAACATATGACAATTACCTTAAAGAATTCTTGAAAGAAATACACTTAAAAAGCTTAAGGAGAGAACCTATGGAGTCCTAGGAAAATAAAAGATTTAGGCCTAAAAAAAGACTAGTAATGGCCATCCCTTCCATAAATGGCATACAAGCCTATTTATAGGGCTTATAAAATCAGCCAAACAATGGACAAAAAAGCCCCCAAAATATTCCAAAAATAATCCAAAAGTAGAAAGTTTCCATAAGTGGAAAGTCTGAAAAGCAGGAGAAATATCTTCTGGAACCAAACGTTATCGATAACATTATCGATAACATAGTGAAGTGTTATCGATAACACTGCCTTTCAACTTCCCATAACATAGTGAAGTGTTATCGATAACACTGCCTTTCAACTTCCCCGTAGTACATGTTATCGATAACAGGACCAAACGTTATCGCTACTCCTAGGGCTGGAAACTTTCTGGACCAAGATGGTGCACTGTTATCGATAACACTGTGAAAGGTTATCGATAACACTTGACTGCTGGACCAACTTAGGGGAATCGTTATCGATAACACTTTGAATGTTATCGATAACATCCTGCAAAATTCCAGATTCTAGGTCAGGTTGAGGCTTCAGCTTCTACACACAACAACTTCACAGCTCCTCAGCATTTTATTTTTATTCTCTAAACTTAAGTAAAGACTACATTTTAAACCTTTCTTTTACCTTTTCTTTACTTTAATTTATTTAATGAAAATAAGAAAGTACCCCCCATTTGGAAACAATGGCATTACCAGAATTTCAAGATTCCAATTAAATCAAAATGTCAACCCCCCACTTCTAGTGTAAAATGGAAAACTGCACGTTTTCCTCGAGAGAAAATGGCTCAAAACATGGCCTTGCTCTTCGAATAAAACCTTGCAACTTTGTAGTTACTCTTAGAAAATTTCAAGGATCAATTACCGCCATTTTTATTCTCAAAAATCAAAACTTTTTCAGAAAGTCATTTTTCCATACTTAGACAGATTTTAAGGGGCCGATTGGGTCTTCAGGTACTTGAAAGCACTTGGGCCGTCCATGGCGTAGAAATGCGCCTTATTTGCACGTTTTACCTGAAACATACAAAAAGCTACCTTACGTGCAATATCGAATAAAACATTAACTTTATAAACATAAATACTACAAAACCAGGAACTTAAGCCCCAAGAATCTATATTATTGGGTGCTTATCACGATCGCTTACAAGATAGAAGTCAAGATTCATGGCAATTTTCATCCAAAGTTAGGCGCTACAAGTCTTGGCATGCCCGCACTCAACCAACCAACACCTGCAATCGTATCCACGCCTTGCTCGGCGTACGCGTGACAAAAACGAAAGTTTTCAGCAAGTTGAAACGGGTTGTGAGTCAAATATGGGCGGGTCTGTAACGCCCCGATTTTGAGAAGTAAAATCGGAGGTATTAAATACTAATTTTTGAAAAACTTATTAAATCCAATTTGAAATCCAAACAGATAATTCGTCCTAAAGATTCATCTATTACAAACCATTGCGAAAATACTAAAAATAGTCTTTGAAGGAATAAGCTAAACAGATAATAGAGCCGTCTTCTAAGATTGATATGGGTTTCAAGTGTATTCTGGCTCAACTCCCACTTCCGAATTCTCTTCGGTATAGAATTATTCACCTTCGGGGTTCTGTGGTTCTTCTTGATTCTCTGCAAAATCTGACACGGATGCCAGAAAATCCGTGCCTGAGTGAAAGAGTTTACCCCGTAGTATAATCCAAACCAACTACCCCTCTTCCTTTACAGCTAACAAGTAATATAACAATAAACATGTCAAAAAGTAGAACAGAGATATTCACATAAACCAGTTTGTTACTATCCGTTAGCCTGACATGTGATTTAAAATCTCTCCGCGAGATCTTTCCTCCCCAACCGCTAGCCATGCTCGGTCCCATGAGATCACTTCTATTTGTTGCAGATAACCTAAGTTATATATTGAGTGTGTAACTCAATGGCTACAACAAGAGGATAGCTTATCATGCTTGAATCACAACTAGGGTTCGCCTATCTTATATACCACATCACAACCATTTTCCAATCATCACTGGACACACGCCAGTCTATCAAATCATCACTGGACACACGCCAATCTATCAATTCATCACTAGACACATGCCAGTCTATCAATTCATCACTGGACACACGCCAGTCTCAATCTCATCGCATCTCAAAATTTCGCCTGCAGGCAATCTCTAGAAAGAAAAACTTCTCAATTTATTCATTACCTAGTATTGTCTAGGTGAATTCTAATTCGTATACCACCCCATGTCTCTAGGGTCCAATCTAGCATTCAAATCCAGTATCATCACAATATTATTCTCATCAATAATAAAGAAAACGAACAACAAACGGATCAAAACAGATATTAGACAATGCAATCACATAACTTTTTATGACCGGGCTGTTGCCCTTAATCTCGTATGACCACAATATCAATAGCAAGGTAGAAAATTTTATATAAGACTTTAAAAATAATTTTCTAGGCTTTTGTTGATTATTCTTAAGTAATTAGATTGATTAAATACTAATTAAATACATTAAATAGGTAAAAATATTAGAATAATTATCGTAACCTTAATAAGAGTCCTAAAGGTCCTCTATAACAAGTTCGAGTGCTAAAAGTTAGGTTTGGAGGTTCGTGGGATTATTTTAAATAAAAAGATTAAGTTAAATGACAGAAGGAGGATAAATGGATAATAATTAATTAAATAATTAAAAATATGTTAATATTAACAAAGTTTCATCTCAGGACTGTAAGAAGTCTAAATAAAATTATTCGGCACTATTAACATCACTGATAATATTTTAAAGCATTTCTATTTAGAAACGATACGTAAATAATAATAAATAGTTAATTAACTAAATAAAATATTATTTTAATAGTATATCATCTTTGAGATGTAAGAAATCTAGAAAAAATAGTTTAGATGATAAAAACATTGTTTGTAAGGTCGCAATTATTTTTCGTTTGTAACTTTAATTAAAAACAAATAAAAATAAAATAAATAGCTAATAAAAATAAAATAAATATGAAATTAGCAAGTTATGATCTTTAACACGTTAGAAGTCTAAAAAAAATAGTACGGAGATTTATGAAGTAGTTCCTAAGGTCGCGAGGACTTTTAGTTTGTAAACGTTTACATGATAACGAATAAAAATTTAATAAATAGATAATTAAATAAAAAATTATGAAACTAACAAGGTATGATCTTTGAAGTGTGAAAAGTCTAGGAAAAATAGATCGGGGGTCAAAATCTATGTTCGGGACATCAAAAAGTCAATTCGAACCAAAAATAAAAACTGCCGCAAACTTGGCCGAATGGAGTTCGTGGCCGCGAGTTCTGTTTTTCTGGTGCATGCAGCTAGGCCGCCCGAAGGTCGCGGCCGCAAGGTCTTGTCTGGAATGCATTTTTTTAATTTTTTTTTGTACGGTTTCGATGCATGGGATTACGGGGGTCATTGGGTTATGTCTAATAACATTAAATATACTTAGAGGAGGTTTTGGATCGAATTATAATACCTCGAATTGGGTGGAATTGGTTTTTGATCGAAAACTTGGATTTTGAAGAAGATGACTTCGTTTCGTCGATTGGGGAGCCTTGGGACCGAATTGATTGGTGTTTATGGATGCTTGGGATTGTAGAAGGAGATTGGAACGATCAATTCAGGTTCCGGGTTGGTCTTGGTGCGAAACCCACTTTTCTTTCTCTCACTTTCTCTCTCTAGAACTCCATGGATTGGAGCTTTGATTTCCTTTCGATTTTCCCTCTTTTCTGGACGATTGGGGTGTGAGAATTTTCGTGCGTGCCCTAGGGTCGGAGTAGTGAGATATTTATAAGAGAATTTGGATGAGGTAGGATTAAATTGAGTTCTAATGGAATTGGGTTTTAGAACGGACGAATTATGCTCGGTTTTAGGGTTACGGATGAGATAGAGATCGAGTAGGAGTAGGAGAGATAGAAGAGTTGTATGCATGCATGCAATAATAAAAATTGAGAAAATTACCTCTAAGTATAGAAAAGTGACACTTAATTCCCATTAAGGAGAGATGAAATACTTAATTACCACTAAGTCCACTTTTACAAAAATACATTTACCATTAATAGAAATGTCACCCTAGGGTTTTAGGGTATGCTAGGGTTTTATGGTACCCTAATGGGTACCCTAGTACCCTTGGGTACCCTAAAATCTTAGGGTACCCTAGGATTTTAGGATTTTAGGGTACCCTAGAGTTTTAGGGTACCTTAAGATTTTAGATTTTAGGATACCCTAGGGTTTAAGGTACCCTAGAGTTTAGGTTTAGGTGATTTCATAGAGCCATAGGGTTTAGGTTTAGGCACTTTCATAGGAGTTTTAGGGTGCACTTTCCTATTATAGGGTTTTAGCGATTTAGGCACTTTTATTGGGTACCCTAGAGTTTTAGGCACTTTTATAGGGTACCCTGAGGTTTAGGCACTTTCATAGGGTGCCCTAAGAGTTAAGCACTTTCAGTATTGGGGGTTTTAGGCACTTTCATAAGGTTTTAGTGTTTCGTTAATTAGAGGAAACTTGGTGGGAATTACTTTCTATTTTCTGGACCTAGAGGTAAATTGCCCATAAAAATATTTAAAAGAGATAATTAGATAGAATAACTATTTTTTGTAATTATATACTATTTATTTAATAAGGAAAATAATATTATTAGAATTAATTAATACTTATTAATATTTTTATTAATTAAAATTTACGGGTTATTACAGGGTCGAATATAGGTCGAATAGTAGCGTGGTTGGAATGAGTTGGGTCAAATATGGGTCAGGTCAAATGAGATTTATTGCAATTTGTTTGTTTGCCCTGAATTATGCGACCTTGGCAGTTTTATCCTACCTCGACCATTCTTTATAGCTATTCGTCTTTGTTTTTTCATACGACGTGATTGAAGTGGAGATTTCCCATTGCTTATGTCAGGTGTGTTATAGATGTATATTTGCCTCATATATGTAAATGTCTTTGGTTAAACTTAGGGGTTGTCGTTTTTTACAACATTTATCAACGCTTTTATAGTTTTTCTTTTTTCTTTTTTTTTTTTTGAAACGGCAAAAAGAAATTTTGTTAATCTTTAAAAAGAAATACAAAGATTAAAAGAATCACTAGCACACCAGCATACGCCACCGGCTTTTCTAGTAATTCTTGCTATTGTTGCTCATTGCTCTGTGTTAAATAGGGGAAAAAAAAATATTGCTCAAAATTAACTCAATCAATTGCTCTGCACACAACTAAAATGCCGTGATGGATTCTCGTATCCTGTCAACAGAGATTTTATCCTCTTAAGCTTAAGGTTTTCCATGTGTTATATTACTACTAGGTTTAAAAGACACCATTTATTCCTCATTTTGTTCTTAACTTCTTTATCATAATAAATATACTACTACTACTAGGACACTAGGGAATGGAGGACTTCTACCTAGTTTAGGAGTAGGAATTTATTCGCGTTTCGCATGTGTTGGTAGAGGAGTACTAGAAAACTAAAACAAAGATAGGGTTCTACTTAAAGCGAATTCGTGAAGCCATAGCACGTAAAGACTCTGTTACTTTTTTCAGGCTCGAAAGAACCGAGGTCTGAAAATTGCAACAAAAAAAAAAAAAAAAAGAACAGTAAGGAGTGAAGACCAACATTGCCTGGTAAGACTCTCTCTCTCTCTCTCTCTCTCTCTCTCTCTGGTCAAGTCTTCTTTACCGAAAAAGTGCATATTCTGTTCCCGTGTGTGCCTTTCACCCCAGGATTGCACACTAGCCTCAACTCGGGGAAAGTCTTCTGTGTAATCTTGGGGCTTACATTACACGGAAAAAGAAACTTTTGGATGCAATCTTTCCATCGAGTCTTCTTAAAAAATAAATACTTATTGGTAATTTTCAAACTTGAAATAATTTTTTGTGCAATATGAATCTTATATAGATTTCAATAAGATCTTTTGAAAGGTGCAAAAAAAAAATTAAAAAATTATTTTCGTAAATGCATTATTTAAAATTAAAAAAAAAAAAAAGGCTTTAGTGGAACACCTGCAACTCTCTCTCTCTCTCTCTCTCTCTCTCTCTCTTAATTATAGTTGCGAATTGTGATTTGATTTTACTTTAATGTATGCCATTTTTATTGTACGTGAAATCATGTGTGTACCTGTTACAAGAAAGAACAAAGAAAATATCTGAGCAGAAGCACGTTCAAAGTAATACGATTGTGCTTGACTAATTGCTCGCCTTCCTTTTCTTGAATTCGCACAGGAGACAATGGAAACTCGTAATAGAAGGCGACAGCGCAATCTGGATTTGATCAGCAATCTCCCAAGGCACATAATCGACTGCGTTTTGAATCGCTTGCCTCTTCGAGACGCTGTTAGAACAAGTATACTGTCACGAAAGTGGAGGGGCTACTCGGCCACGCTTCCACACCTAGATTTCGGCTACCAATTCTACCTAACCATCAAAGAAACTTGGGGAAGAAGTAGCCTCGTGAACTTTCACTACGAGCTCGAAAGAACCATCAGCAAGATTTTCGTGCTTCATCATGGTCCCCTTGTCAAGGTCACTCTCTACATCCCAAAACTCTCTCGTCGGGCCCCGGATACAGATCAATGGATTGATCTCCTCTCTAGGAAAAATATCAAGGAGCTCACCCTTGATTACAGATACAACAGGCGTCACTTATTGCCAAATTGCTTCTTTTCGTGCCTCGACTTGACTCACTTGGAGCTTCGCAGTACCGTTTTTGCACCTCCTCCGGGTTTCAATGGTTTTCAAAACCTTATCGCGTTAAAGTTTAGGAGAGTAAAATTAAAGGCCTACAAGTTGGAGAGTCTCTTACATGGGAGCCCCCTGCTTCAGAAGCTGATCCTAGTGGATTGCTCTGGCTTCCATCGTATCAAGGTTTCTGCTCCTAATTTGGAGAGCTTCCAGTTGCAACCCCACCGCAAGTTCAAGACAATCTGTTTCGAAGACGCCCCGAAGCTGGCTGATGTCACAGTTAGTACATTGGACACAGAGGCAGGCCATTTCGCGAAGAGCTCGACTCTGTTGGAATTTCTCACTAGCTTGCCTAAACTCACCCGGCTCTCCGTGAATGGTAATTTGTTAAAGGTAAGAACAGGTTCAATGTTGAATCCTGAGTGGAATGTGGCTATAGTACTGCATTCGTACTGAATCTACCGATAGAATTTATTCTCGGGCGGGTGCAGTAATACTAGCACAATACTGTCGACGCTTTTCTAGATGTCTTCTTACTTTAGATTTCCAAATTCTAAGAAGTTCTCAACTTTTTATTGCATATCATTGCACCTTGTATTGGGGTGCTTTTTTCTTGGTTTAAGTTGTTCAGGAAGTACATATAAACGTACTAATCTGTACCTTTTTGTTTCCATTTTGCTTTGAAGATCTTGGCAAGAGACACTCTTCCCCAAGAGCTTCCAACAACAGTTGAAGGTCTGAATTATCTCAAACTGAATAGCTTGGATTTTGCCGATTTTGATCAGATTTCTTGTGCTCTTTGCTTGATTAGAAACACCCCCAATTTGAAGCAACTTGAGATTCGGGTAAGCCCTCCGAACAAGTTAACGCACGGAAGGTCTCATTCCTATATATTCTTCCACTGTGATCTGATTTTATGGGATTTGTGTTGTGACTGCTAATAGTGGAGGCGCTTGAGTTTGCCGTAGCCTAATTCCGTACATTTGGTAAAAACTTTCAAAACAAGAACAATCGGTGTCATCTACTATTCAAGAAGTTGTGTAGTGACTTCAGAAAAGAATATGTTGGTATTGTTCTTATTTTAGTCCAAACTCCAAACAATTCTTACCGACAATTGTCATTGCTTATAAAAATATTGTACGTGTGATTCCAACGGACAACACCCTAGTGTTTTGCGTCATAACCAATGCCCGCTCAATACCTGCGTTTGGCAAAACTTTTAAACGGGTGGCCTTCGAAGATTTACATAAGTTACCCATAATTTTTAAGGTAATTGTGGCCTTATTTCAATTAGAGATCATCTTTATGTAATTGTAGATAATTGTGAGGCCTAATGTAAGCATTTCACTGGCTTACCCGTTAAGTCAAGCATACCATACTGTTACAGGACCACCTGTTTGCATTTTTTCACGATGTTTAATCTTCTAATTTGCTTCTGCAGGCCTCGACTACAAGAACAAATATACCACCACGAAAATTGGGCTATATGGAGGCTGGAGCCCCTTTCGGTTGCACCCTTAACAGGCTTCAAGTTGTGAAGATAGAACTTCTCGCGGGTTTCAAGCCTGAGCTAGAGTTGGTCGAGTTTTTACTTGCCAATTCACCATTTCTTGAGAAGATCTATATCAATCCAGAGGATTCACTAGGTCAAAACAAAGTGGCATCGGATATGGCAATAGAGTTGATACGGAGTTACCGATCATCCCCTGGAGTGGATATTATATACCCTGGAGTGGATATCATATACTTGACTGATTGATGAAAGATAATGGGTCCATAGCTTTTTTTTTTTATTCCTTCATATTTGTCAGTAAGTCTCCTTTGAAAATTGAAGATGGAAACAAATGGACGGAGACTATGGTTTGTTTTTCCAAATTTTTGCTAAATTTACTTCCAACTCTTAGCGCTCTTCACATTGAGATGCATCGTTTCTGAATTTTTTAGTAGGCTCGAGCCACTTCAAAACTGCAACTTATTTGAGAAAAAAAACTCTACCCATACAACTTGTAGGAAGCCGAAAGGCCAAATTCAGACCACCCACCCTAACAACATCCGCAATGGTAATAATCAAAATCAATAACCAAAAGGTGTCACATCAACATTTGATTATCCATTTAGTTCATAATTCAACTTAACAACCTCTACCTTCACATTGGTTATTTTTGCATCCCTAACACACACAAAAAATCCACAATACACAATGCACGTTTGTCCAATCGCAAACGAGTTCCAATCACGCACCCGACCACACCAAATCGAGACGATTCCAATTTGAGGTGTTTTTGAGTTATTGCGTTTTGAGTTTGGTTATTGGTAAAAGTTGTTAAGTTTGGTTGTGGAATTTGGTTATTTCCTAGAAGACTTGTGACTTTGCTTATTACAATGTGAGTTATTTTTTTGAGCATTGTTGTTAAATTTGCTTATCCACGCACAATTGATTATTTCAATAGGGATGCTCAAAGGACTAGTTAAAAAAATTGCCAGAGATCCCAAAAAGCTCTTTTAAGTTCAAAGGAGCAAAGTGCTCTCCTATACAAGCCTTGTCAAAATGGCCTATGTTCTCACTTCTCAATATGTACTGCTAGGCATGATGAAGTAATCAAAAAGCTTGGTAGAGGGTCCCCTGATCTGTTTGGACTTACAAAATCGATTTTTCTGGAGGAGAACTGTTCAGGGTAGTCTGGGCCGGTTTCCTCCATTACAGTTTAACCCAGAAAAAAACGAGACCTTGACATTTCTGCTGAGGGCTGCTTCAGCAGCGTGTTTTTCTCTCTCTCTGGACTTGTTGGGCAACTTGTTCAGTCGTATTGTGTGGCCCAGGATTGAACTGCGAAACTTCTTTAGTTTCTTCACCACTTATAGAACGGTACAACATGGTTTACATACTTGCATGTAAAATTCTTTCTCAGGAGCCAAAGTAAAAAAAATCTTTCTGATTTTTCCACATCATTTCCAATTCTGATTTTTCCGCATCTTCTACAATCCCGAGTCCCGAAATCAGTCATGCGATTTTTTTCCACATATGTTTACTGCCCTTAAAGATGGAAGTTTGATTCATAGAAGATTTGCTAACTGCATACTACCACCAAAAGAAAAGATCACAAAATGCTTAACAGTAACATGAAGCTTAGAAGAAGAAAAAAAGAGAGCAGGTTCTTTAAGCTACAACATCAACAGCAGGTACAATTAGTCGAGACAAAATGTTTTGGATTCGGACACCCTCGGTAAGCCGAAAAAACAAAACTCCAGGTACTCTAGCAAGTAAAAATGAAGGGGAAAAAACAGCTAAACTGAGGTTCATTGGGTAACAAGGGAGATCCAAAACAAAAATGCCTCAAATAATTTTATTGCAAAACAGAAATGAACTTTTCCTCGCAACAGTTTATTCTTTGAGGCAGCACTCAATGGAAGCTTACATGACGATAATCTGAGCAAACTATCCCAATCTTGAAATGGACCCTTCATTACCTGGATTTTGCGCCTGATCTTGAATTGATGCACGCATCTGGTCGCAACATTCAGCATGCGGTTAGGAACATGCAGACCACAAGTGCTCTTTACCTGCAAAACCATAAGAGTACTTTGTCTCAGTCCTAGTAAAAAGATAAAAGGATGCAAGTACAAACCAATTTGGGGACAGTCGAACATTCCAAGGAAAATAGATCATTTCAATGTTGGATTTAGCCTGAGAAACAAGTCCCTTGAAAATTTTCACAGCACTCTGTATGTCAATATCACGGTCTGACCAGTTTAAAGTTAACATGACTTTAGGAACAAAAAAACCATTTGTTCCATAGAATGTTCAAAAGTTTAGAGCACCTCCACGCATATCCAGCAGCGACTGCAACTGTAAAATCAGTCTTCATGATCGTCTTCGCATTCGGAATCTACATAAAGTGAAAACCACCAATTAGAAAACCGAAAAAAATACACATACACACTCAAAGAAGTTCATGATCTAGATATCCAGTGATTTCCACCGACCCATTCAAACGCACCCAAACTTCCCAATCAGGTAAGACAATTTTTTACATAACCTGGTATCTTATTTGATTTTTTTATGGGGACGTGACCTGATATCCAGCAAGCCCATTACATAATCGAATTGAGTTTAAACCAATGTTAATAACCTAGTACCCCAACATTACTTGCTATTGAGTAATGCAATCAATCACTTGTCAGATACGTATGCTTATTGATCCTTATTCAGCATACTGCAAAGCCTATTGTGCTTCCTGACTTCCACATGCCTGACATGTGCAGCACGGAAAGGTGACTTACCTGTTTATTTGGCAGTATTAACCATGTTAAGTTACGTGGTAAAGAAAGACTCTGTCACTCTGGTATGCTTCACTTACCAGATCGAACGTCATCACTGAGATGGCCTCTTGCTTGTATTTGTTTGACAAGCATCCGATACATCAACACCCACCAGTAAATGTGAAGAACAAGCAAGCAATAAAGAAGAGTATTGAACACGTAGTAGTAAATTGGTCCTTCCACCTTGTGCTTTTCCTTGTCCAAGGTAATTACAACTTCATAACTGCCATAAGAAGCGACAAGACTAATAAACAAATAATGCTAAGAAAGATATAAGTCCTTGAGCATAATGCTTGCCTAATCGTAGATTGAAACATATGTCATAATAATATGCAGACAAAAATATTAGAACAAAGAAAGAAACCACCAAAAGGAGATCCAAGCAACTTAAGTATAAAAGTTACAGCTGAACCAATACATGAACTGCTATTAGTAAGAACCTTAACAGTCAAGGCTGCAACAAACCTGTATCCAACCTAAAAAGCAGAAAGAGAATTCAGGCATCATCTAGACAAACGCTCTTTTTGACTGTTAAGTAGTATAAAGGGACAAAAGGGAAACGATGGCTAAATGGCAATCAAAGTCAAGCATGGTCCTAGATCAAGCCAACTCTCCAGCAAGCTTAAGAAAATAAGGGATTTTCATCAGTGAAAACGAAAAAAATTGAGAATCCACAAAAAAAGGAAGATCAATGGCATGTGACATCACATCTTTTGTAACGCACCACAGAGTCATTGAGAACCCTTCAAGTAAAATAAATGCTAGTATTGAATTTTCAACCATGAGGTATGATCACATCTTTCTTGCTCAAAGAAATTTCCAGTGATAATTAATATATGTATCGTCCAACAGTTACACCTCAAATCATTTGCTGGCAGCCCACAGATGGCAATGCTAGATTTAACCAAAACTCAAGGTGCAGGTTTAATCTCATTAGGTGTTCCAAAAAGTTAATTGAACTACAAAATACGATGTACCTGTTTAAGCTCGGTACTGAACATCTGAAAGAGTAATTAGAATATCGTGTTCGAAGGTTTGCATAGACCTCCAAACCAATTGCTCATGGCTAATAAGGCAGTAGAGTTTATGACCAGAACTCAAGAAAGAAAGAATAAACTTATTTCTTTGTGAATGCAAGCGAATGCAATACTGTTGTAAGTATGAAAAGAAAACAGACTTCACTAGAGGTATTCAATAATACCAAGAGTGATAGATCCAGAGTTCATTGATATTATCAAACACCGCCAATATAACGTTGACTCAAATCATAGTCTCTTCCTTCGGTAGTTCATTCCTTGTAACAAATCCTAGTTATTAACACTTTAAATCAAATGGAAACCAAGATATGGGGATCAGGTTTTGGTTTCGACATTATCCATAGGAAATGTATGGGCCTGAAGCAATTAGTGTGTCAGCTAGCCAATTACATGAACGCATCAACAAATGCTGACCTTGTACTCCAGAGGACCCAACATGGATAGTAAATGAGGCGAAGTAGGAGCCAAGATATAACAAATAGAACGAACGAAAAGCTGGCAAGAGCTTCTGCACCACTGTACTTGGACATCTTCCCCATCTCCAAAAGTACATCACTAGCATCATGAAGAGCTAAAACAACTGAGCCAACACGAGCAAACCTGCAATAAGGCACAGGAAGAAAATAATATCATGTGATAAGCGTAACATCCAAATTTCAATAGTAAATGAAAAGGGAGCCACACTTGAGTTTTTTTTTTTTTTTGGGTACGTCAGAATTTAGCCACACTTGTTTTCTAGAAAGGCTTTTCATATTAATGACCTAAGATAACACAGAATGTGAATTCAATGCAGTTTCTTGTGATTATTGCCCAAAGAAAATAAACAAGCTTCATGCTAACCTTAATATATAAGAAAGCAGAATCAGAATGAGGGTTGCAAAATGATGTCCCATTGACACCCCAAAATCGGAGCGCCTCGTTTCCCAGAAAATCAGAGCAAATATAGAGTATGCGTAGAACCCAGCGACAAACATATAGAGTCCTTTCAATTTCAACCTGAATATATAAAAAGACAGCAACTTCAATAATTTAACAGCCAGAAAAATCGAGGACGTTGCTAGAAAATACGGCTGCCTGGAATCTTACTTAATCTGCTGGTCAGGCCAGACCTGATTTCCTGGCCCCACCCAAAAAAATCTTGTGTTAGTGAACCATGGTTCATTATAAGTAACAGAAAGCGCCAAAAGCTCTGCTGAAAGATAATAAATACATTTCCACGCCGATTCTTTGAATTTTCGTAGCTTTTTTCTCTTCACATCTGTCTCAACATCCAATTTCTGCTGTTGTTTCCCAAACATCAATCTTCTACCCAGTTTCTGTAATATGTACATTCATTCGAAATGAGGTAAGTTATAGAGCTAGGGGAATCAGGGGAAAATCTGGCAGAAGCTGAACATGATTCCGAGCACTTCAAGAGCATATTCTCTGCATTTCACCATAATACATGGATACACAGGTAAAGGTATCTCGTATCTTTGTGGTCCAGAAACATAAGTTTCATTGAACCCCTTGGTAGAAAGTTAAAATGAGATAACGTAATTGTAATGTAACATGAAGTCTTGTCATTATCAGAAGAGGCGTTTAAATTACTCTCTCCTAAAACACGAATTTACAATTTTGAATGAAACACAAGGGGTAGAATGACCATGATAAAGCATGGATCACAAGTGGCCTTACTGCCATGGTCTCTGGTTGGTTTGGCCACAATGGCACATCCCCTATTCTTCTTTCACTTGAAGTTTTATTTCGTGACATATTATTCAATTTTATGGAGTATGTTCTTGATATATGGGAGCATAATAAAATTCGGAGTTTACCATGTCAAATCACAAATGCAAATATTTTTGTAAAACCATACATAACCCTAGTGAAAACTTCCTAGACCAAAGAATAGTGAAATTCGGATGTTCAGCCAGATCAGCCAACTTGCCTCAGACGCTGAAGAGGTAGTAAGCAGTATTGGAGGGATATATAAGCCAGAAATCTACTTGCCCCTCCTCCAGTGTTAAAAAAATCTTTGTTTGCTCATGGCCATAAATATGTTATGAATTACCCCTTTAATCTTTAAGAGCCCTCTTTCCTTTAGCCTATCAAATGTCCTGCCATGTGCTCTTTTCAAGTTTTGTGTTTTGCCAAAAAGTCCCCTCATGCATTATATTCTCTGTTAGTTCTGTACTTCCTCTTCTCTTCAATCTCTACTTTAGTCACACTTGAGGTTTGCTGCTCTGTGGTCAAGCAAATTATAACTATTGGAATTGCAACTTAGTGTGTGTTTGAATTGAGGGAAATTTGTGCCATCATTGGACTTCACTAGGTGCATCAATGGGCTGTTACTTAACTCTCCTAGACCATTTCTATGGCACTCCCACCGGTAGTAAAGCACGAATATGAATGTTTGCTTATAGAAAATGACATCACACAAATAGAAGCCATTTTAGATCATTTTGCCGGAACAAGTATTGTTACCTAAAGAAAATCTCATTCTTCAGCTTGTTTGGATACCTTTTCAAATCCGAATTTCTAAATAAAGTAAGTCCGAAAAGAATGATATTTTTTGCTCGTTTTACGGGTTGATTTATAAGCTTGATAATCATATCAAAGTGCACTTAACCGGCTGAAATTAAGTCCTACCAAGCCTATTTTCTTGGTTAAATGAATGAAAAGGTATAACCTCAACCAAATAAGTTATGAAACGCGATTGTTACACATAACAAGCAGCGCCCAGATTTAAAATCAAACTCACTCTTGCATTCAAGAAACCAATACAACAATGATTAAGAATTACACTAATTCTAAGTAGAATGATCAAATTAGTAATTACAAGCTTTTTTTCTTCAAAATATTAACCTCCACTCAAACCAAATACTCATATATGATAAAAACCACAATCAAACTGTTAAAAATCAAAATTGGTACTCAGCACTCTATCCCAAAAAGTTCACCAACTGTCCAACGCTCCCAAAAGCACATTAAATGTTGATATATCAATCGCCCAGAGGTACTCAGAGTTACAAGTATCAATTTTTCTGCCACATGCAATGCGCACAGCGTGACTTAATTAAATCAAAACCATCAAGTACAAGTATATGTTCAAAAAAAATAAAGGGTACAGGCTGACAGGCATAAATTCTATAAACCTTAAATCAGAGTCAACCCACAGAGTGAAATCATTCACTACTCTACAACAAAATCACATACATAGCTTTTTTTTGTGTTTTATATTTATAGCCGGACGTCCGGCCAGCTCGACTAATCCGGGACCCTGAAAGTTAACGACTGGGCAAACTAGAACTCTAGTGACCCTAATACATAGCTTTGTTTATGAGTTAAGCGATCTAATTGTCAAACAAAACTATAAAACCAAATGCCCAGAATAAATTCTGCATTGAATTGTACCTCAAATAGGAATCTGTCGAGAAAGAAACGAACGGAGGGGAAGAGAAGAGCAAAGAATGGGAGGACAGCGAAATCTGCGTATTCTGGGTATGATTCTTGTTCCCAATCAATGGACCGGGTGAATTCAGCAATACCCATTACTGTTTTTCTGAATAAAAATCAAAAGAATCGTGAAAGAAATGACTTTTGAATAAAATCAAAAGATTGGATCAGGAGATATCGAAGAAAGATGGGAACGCTGTGTTTTTCTCTTTCTTGTTTCTCTCTCTAGTCTCTATACTTGGGCTAGCTCAGGAGGTGAGTGCCACACGACGGAAAGTTCAAAGTCGCATCTGGGCTCAGAAAACCAGATTGAAAGAATATTAATGGGAGTTGATTTTTACACTCACATCTTATCTAAATGCACTCCTTTTTCTGTTTGTATGGGTATGAAATTACAAGGTTAGCCTTTTTCATGGGCAGAGAAGAATGTATGAAGGGCAATCCTATAATTTTACATGAAACAAAATTGAGTGGGAAGCGGTAAAGTGAATTCCCTATTTAATTGGTAATAATGGGTTGAAACTCGGGGGTGATGCTAAATGCACACAAATATGGTCCCACTGCACCCAATAAAAATTTCTTATTCAAAGGTCAACTACACATTTTTATCTTCGTAGTTTGACCCAGATTTCGTTATTGTTTTGATTTGGGTAAGAGTGATTCTTGAATTCAGGTTGAGTTCAAATCCCCGTTCAAATTACAAGAAGATATTGCTATGTCGTGGGGTGGTGGTTTGAGTTTGTGACGGTGGCATCAAATTTGTGGTGAGTAAGATGTTGATGAATTTGCGATGGTTGGAAAAAAAATTTGGGAGTGAAAGATATACAAAGGTAGAAGCAGGTGGTTACAGGTTTGAAGATAAGAGGAAATAGACTAATTGGGGGGCAAATGCACAACTCACAGGTGAAGCTATCAATATGAGTTATACTATGTACGATAATATAAAATATCATAAACACACGATTTTACATATTCATTGATAGGAGAGAATTTAATCTACAAAAACTTCCGACGACATGTAATACTTTGAATCGGATCAAAAAAAAAAAAACATGTAATACTCTGTACCGGTAAGGTAGAAACATTTGATGTGTTATTAAAGGTGTCCTATTCATTGTGTAGGTAAGCATTATATTATTTATCCATTGATCCTCTTTTAATTGCGGCATGAATTCTTAACAATGTGTGTAGTAGAAATACTTCTTTTTTTTTGGATACCTTTAGTGATAGATTCCATTAAAATTATTTTTTCTTGGTGCTATACACGCATATGACAAACATTGTTGATTATAGTTTTCAGTATGCTATTTAAATTTTTTCTAAAGTCACTGTGACCCTGTTTGGTTTGGATTTTGAGAGAGATTTTAAAGTGGAATAAGTGAAAAGAGAGAGATATAAAAAATTTATTGGAGACTATACGTAGGGATTTTGAGTACCCCAAACAAACAAGCCCTATATATCCTATTTTATTGTAATGTTCGTTACTACTAAGATAAAATTCTGACTCCGTCCCTAAGCGAGAGGGATGGGCAGTGGCTAAACAAGGGTACAATATGGATAAAATTCTTCTATCAGTGTGTTTTACTGCATATAGGAGGGTGTATGAAGACCAAATTGGTATGCATTTAGAAAGCTTCAAGGAACGGCCTTTTCTGTTTTGCTGAATTGCCCCTGATTGAGATGAAATGTGTAGTTCACCAACTTAATTGGTTGGCCTGCCTCAGCAGGACCATTGAGCAGTAGCGTTCCATTCGGCATGTGCTCACGTCTAAATCTTGATGGTTACTCATGTATTCAATGATGAAATTTGTATTGCCTTAGGGCGTTCTTATTCAAAATGTAATGTTTGACTGTTGATAATAAAAAAAGAAGAAGATAGAAATGCGTAGTTTGAATTTTCTTCTTGTTTTTTTTTATCCAACTTATTAGTTTGAAATTGAATAGTACAATATTCACCAACGGAGTCATATTTCTTTAATGGGTGTCATGTGATTATTTATATATTTAGATTATTTTTTAGCAGCAGAAACTTGGTGTCATGTGGTTTTTTTTTTTTTTTTTTTGTGATCATCAAAAAGGATGGGAGGGAGCGACCAGCGTAGCAACTCCTCCATGGGCGTGATCATAGGGGCTCCCGACCCGCCATGTCCGGCTCGAGCCATAGCTACGGTCTGAGGGGACGGGGACGGGGCCGTCACCACGGCACCACCTGGTGACAGCGGCGAGAAATCCTCCTCTTCGATCCAACTACAGGTTCGAATCAAAGCCTATTAATGGCACCACCGAGTACATGCACACATGTGTCTCCCGGGACTCGAACCTACGTAGTTGTTAAAGAGAGGTTGTGACTCCCACCAACTGGGCTACCACCACGGGTACATGCACACATGTGCCTACATAATTGTCATGTGGTTATTGTTCGGGGCTTTGCTTGAGAGGATAATTTGACTATTATAACCCTGAAGCAATGTTGAAACAACAATGCTACACACACAACCATCCAAACCTCCTTGTAGGGGAGGTACTAAAACTGCCCCAAGATTGGCTGAAAGAACAAAATAAAAACACCTCCCTGTAAGCGAAAGGGATTCTCTCCGGTCCCCCTTGGGCCTCGAGGATCCTCTTCACCATCTTTATGAGTCCTTTTCGGGTCAAAACTCAATGATCAGAATCGTTTATTTTTTATAACTCATCAAGACCACGCCCAAAATCATGTTCATCGTATGTCGATTGATATCTTTCGAAACACATACATTCAGGGTTTTCAAATCTCAATTTTGTTTTTGTTTTTGTTTTTCAACATAAATGTGTGTATCAAAAAACATATGAATCGATCGATAATGTGGTTGATAGTCTCAACTCTCAACAAATTCTAGAAAGTGAAAGATTTCCACAATCAAAGTGGAGCCAAGAAGGACCCATAAAAGCGTTGGACAAGATCGTCTAATTCTAGTTTTACTAGAGAGGAACCTCAGGTTATGACTACTCAGAGTTGGACTTGACATTTTGGGGGTTTAAAGTGAAAATTGAAAATGAGACCTCTTTTGTTAAACCATGATAAGGGATTAAAAAGTAGGAGAGACCCTTACAATTTTGATTTCTTTTGAGACTGAAAGCGGCCGCAACACAAGTTTTAACTCAGGGCAGACTCTGTGACTACTAGCGGGAGCGGGATAGTGATAGTGTGTGGGCCTATGTCAGAACACATTCGATGCGGGAAATGACAGGCCGGTCCCATTTTTTAGTTGGGGTTCCATTTCAACCCTTTTTTGTTATGCTATTCTGTAAAGACACTTTTTTAATATGCTTTTACTATTTTGCTTATCACTTTTTACACCCCCAAAATTCACACCCCAAGAATTCACACTCACGCCTTTGCAAAATTCACACAATTTGCAGAATTCACAGTTGAGTTTAAAGGGGTGTGAATTGTTTATTAAAAAAGAATTTACACCCTTAAATTCAGAATTCACACCTCTTTTCAAAATTCACACTCTCACAATTCACACATCTTATTAGAATTCAAACCCTTTTGCAAAATTCACCTCTAGAATTCTTGTCCCTTTGCAGAATTTACATTCGATTGAAGAATTCACACCTTCGAAAAATTACAATTCATCCCAAATGAAGAATTCACAACTCCGAATAGGATAGACCAAAAAAAAAAACCCCTCAATAATGCAATTACAAATGACCCAACCGTCAGATCTGATATCAAAAAAAATATTCCCGAAATTCTTGGGTCTGCACAATTGTTAGTATGAATTCTTGGTATGAATTTTTAGAGTGCGAATTCTTTCACACACCTCAATCTGCACAATTCACACCCCCCAAATTACACAATTCACACCTCTAATTCCTCCCCTTCCACTCTCAGATTACGTAGGACTCGAGTCCCTTCCAATCTCGTCTGAATCGAATCCACAGTCTAACATCAAGAGGGTTTCACTGAGTGGATCCTATCCTCCACTCTCAGATTACACTACAGCCTAATTTACAGGTGATTAAATAAAACTTTAATGAACTTCCTAGTTCCAACCACTTCTTTAAACTCTACCAAAATTCCTTTCTGTTTCGAACCTAAGGTTTTCAATCAGTTTTTGACTTTTTCGCCAGGAGGTTCAACAACCGCAGGCAAGGTCCGGCTGAAGACGAGGACAACAATGAGGAACAGGGAGGTGGAGAGAAAGAGGGAACCAATCTCGGTTTCGACCAAGCCGAACCCGATCACCGACTGCTTCTTCCGTTGGCCGGAGAGCATGTTAGAGAACCAAGACCCTATCGACGTTGACCTCGACGCCATGCTCGAAGTCATGGAATTTAGATCCGAGTCCATCTTCTTTTTCGCTTTGGATCTAAACAACAAACGCGAGAAGAGAGATAGAGTTGAAGGAGAGAATCTGGTTATCCTACTTGAGGTTGTGAATCTGAACTCCAATCTGGTTTGGCCCATCATGTTTGCGGGGGAGGCAAGGATTTTGGAGTATTTTTGGTAACTCACGTAAAACAAGGCTTACACGGGTAGCGTTTGACATTGGGTGGCGTTGGACGGACACACGGAGACAAAAAAATGGGTTCTTACCGGCCGGCCCAGTTTTGTGTCCGCATAGCCGTCCTAGTCCATCCCATGTCAAACCCTTTCCGCCCAAGCCCCGTTTCAAGTGGTATATCCAAAATACCCCCGCCCAAGCCCTGCCTCAAATAGATCCCAGGAACCTAGGTATTCACGAGAGAGATGGAGAGTTACAGATCGAGGACGGTGTCTTCGTCTTCTTCACCGGTAGTGACGGTAACCTCTTCGAGCTTGATGATCGGTGCGGCCGGTGCTCCAATGTCTTCGTCTTCGCCGGCGACGGGTTCTTCCGTGTCTGTGCTCCTCCTCTCTCTGCTGTCGCCGTTGCGGACTTGGAGGCCACACCGTTGGCAGGTTGATTATATCTTCCTCTTCCTCCTCCTCCAAGAAAGACTCTTCTTCTGCTCCGCTTTCGAACGCGCCGCCGCCGCTGTCTTCTTCTTCTTCGTCGAGCTCTACTTCTCGTGATGGTTTGGGTCAGAGAAACGGGGGCGTTTCCGAGGACATCGTCAACTCGGTGGACCAGCTTCTTCCCGAGGCTTTGCAAAATCCTCGCGAGAGGCTTTCTCGTAAAGTGTTAACTCGAGTAATCAGTTAGTTGCTCATTTTTCACTTGATTGGACTCGGGGGTTTGCTTCTTGTGTTTGGAGGAAGTAGTGGTGGAGGATATGGAGCTGTGGCAGCGGCGGGAGTCATGGTGGCATTGACTGCAGAGGAGGAGGCGGTGGATATAAATCTTGTTTCAGTGATGTAACGACCCGAACTTTTAAATTTTCGTTTGGATATTTCAAAATGTGTTTATGACGTCACGGGACACTTATGGATGAGTCGGAGTGTAATAATTCTAAAATCTTAGTAAATTGATATACATTTTCTAATTAGAACAAAAAAAAAAGGGAGAAAGAAAGGATTGAGGTGCACGTGTGTGGGTGTGGGGTAAAGAGAACAAAAAAAAAAAAACTAAATTTAGTAAAGTTGTTTTTATTTTACTCTTTCACTCCCCCTTGTTCTCTCTCTCTCCCCGTATACTCTCTCTCTTTCCCCCTCCTCCACCGACCCACCTCCTCCACCATTTTCATCAAAAAATCTGCAGTCCCATACTTCAATCTGCTGTGAGGATCAAAGCTCTGTTTGGGATTTCACTCATTGAAGTCCGGTTGGAGGTATTACAAAGCTAGGGCTTGAATTCGAAATTTTTCTACAAAATCCACTTGAGGTAGAAAATATTTGACCCATTTTACTTGTTTATGATTTGTGAGCTTAATTTCGTTGCTTGAGGTGGTTTGTTGACTGGTTGCACCATTTTCGCATTTTGCTTGAGCTGCGAATTCCTGTCGAAAAACCCAGCTCCTACCGCTGGGGATTTGTTCCTCCTGCCGGTGGGACTGGTTTGCATTTTTCCGGTGATTGCACTGAAATGGTATTTTCTTTTTGGGGCTATTAGCTAGACTTGGATGAAATTTTTGTAAGGCAGAGCACGAATTACATTGAATGGATAAGGAATCATGGCACTATGCATTTATCTTATTTGACAAATCTTCAGGGCTACCTGAATGGTAGATCGCTGGTTATTTTCAGGGCCATCTTTATGATGGATCACTGGTTTTTTTCGGGGCACCTTTATGGTGATTCACCGGTTTGTTTCAGGGCTACCTAAATGTTCGTCGCTGGTTATTTTCGGGGCCACCAAATGGTGGGTTCGCCGGTTATTCAGGGCCGCCTTATGGGCGTGTCGCTGTCAGGGGTGTCAGGGCCCGACACTCGCCGGTTAGGATAGGCATGGAACATTAGCATGGCGTGTCAAGGCATGGTGAAAGCATGATAAAGGCATGGTGGAAACATGGAATGAAAAGGGTATTCTTGGTGGCGGATAGGCTTGTACAATTCTCTCGGATACAATGTGTTTAATTGTTAGTGAACCCTTGCATACTTAATTGAGACACGTCTCATACACTTGTAAAATCTATCAAAGGGTTTCTACTGAGCACGTGTAAGCCCAAACCGTTATTTCTAAATCTTTTTCAGGTACGAACCCAGCGACATGATGTTTTGTGTGTGAATTATGCATCAGGGCATAGCTAGAGCTTCATTGGAGGTTACTTAGCCCTCTTCGCGTTATCCTTTTGGGTCAATAGATGGCTCTGTAACCGTATATTTTTTGTAAAGTTGTACTAAACTTTGGACTTGTAACTTATTTTGGACTTTAAGATGTAATTGGACTTATTGGTTAGTTTTGCTAAATTGGGGACTATTGTGAAATTGACAGTGGATCGTACTTGAATACTTTTATGACACCATTTGGTTTTAAGGTTGTATTTTATTTGATTAAAAAAAAATGGTGGGCGTGACAAGTGATAAGCGGAAGGCCAAGGGAAGGTGTTCTTTTTTTTTTTTTTTTTTTTGAATTCACACCTCTTGTTTTTTTGTGGTGTGAATTCTTTTTTAAATGTGTGAATTCTTAATTTGGTGATGTGAATTCTATCTTTTTCAAGGTGTGAACTCTTATTTTTGAATGTGTGAATTTTTTTTTCCGAAAGTATGAATTCTTAATTTGATAATGTGAATAATGTCTTATTCAAATATGTAAATTCTGCAAAAATGGTATAAAATTATAGGGGTGTGAATTCTGCAAAAGGTGTGGAAATGGTTGTTTGTAGCCCTAAGAATTCACACCCGCCAAAGGTGTAGGGGGCTAAATTCACACACCAAGAATTCATCTGAAGGGGTGTGAATTCTGCAGATAGATGTGAATTCTGTAACCGGTGTAAATTATGCAAAGGCGTGTGAATTCTTGCAAAGGAGTGATGAATTCTTGCAAAATTGTAAGTTGAAGAAGTAGGTGGTTTGTTGGGGGATGTGAATTGTTACTTTATTAAACTGTGTTGAATTTTTTTTAAGGTAATGTGAATTGTTGTATTTGTATATAGGGTTTTTTTTTCTTCGTACAGTGAATTTAATATTATTTGCATTTGGATGTGAATTTTGTACATATTGGTGTGAATTTAGACCTTTTTTCAGAATTCACCCCAAGAAAGAGGTGTAAATTCACACTAATAAATACAGAATTCACACCCCCAAGAATGAAACAGAGTGTGAATTCTGGGGGTATGAATAGTGCAAATGGGTGTGAATACTGTGGGTGTGAATTCTGAAAAATGGTGTGAATTTTTTAAATGAGTGTGAATTCTAAGGGATGTGAATTCTGGGGGTATGAATAATGCAGATGGGGCCATGAATTCTGAAAAAAAAAAGTAAATTTTGGGAGGTGTGAATTCTCGGGGGGGGGTGTGAATTCTCGGGGGCGTGAATTTTCGGGGGTGTGAATTCTCAAAGGTGTGAATTCTTGGGGGTGCGAATTCTTGAAGTATGAAAAGTGATAGGGGCAAAATAGTAAAAGCATCTTTAAAAGGGTCTAGATAGGATAGCACTTTAAAATAGGATTTACATGAAACCCCATGTAAAATTTGGGACCGACCACGAAGTTCCTGAACAAAAAAGGGGGGAGGCTTGGGAAGAAAGCCGCATTCGGTTTGAGTTATGAATGGGCCCATCAATGTGGATTCTGGACTAGAAGGCCCAGCACCAACCGTCCAGCTATTCTTACCCATGAATATCTGACAATAGTACACAAAGTAAAGTATTTCTATACATGGCTATGAATTGTCACCCCAAATTACTAACCAGGCAGTTTTCCCGTAAATATGCTTCCTTCCTTATCTCTCATCAATAAATAATACTCTCTCTATGTCCCAAATTGTTGGTCCCTCTTTCTATTCTCGGATGTCCCAAAATAAATGTTCACTTTCCACAAATGACCAATAGATTTTAAAAAGAGTTTTGCTATTTCTCTCTACCATTTATTAAAATCAATTGAACTGTTGTACTACCGTAAAGAAATGGCAATATAGAAAAGTCAACTATAAAGCAATTGTACTGTAATAGGTTGAATTTTCCCAAAGGGACAACCAATTTGGGACGGATAGAGTATGATTCAACAAAGAAATTTATCATGTTCCATCCATCCCCGCCTCATTGATTGAGAGCATCACGTAACAATGTCGCGTGATTTCCTCGGAGCCCTGAGTGGATACTCCTAATAATGTGGTTTATAAGAAAACTTCGTTAATGGGCCAATTAATAGAGAGTATGTTTTTTTACAATTAATGTTGTGAAAAACTGTAGTTTATGTGCAAGAGTGAGTACATGACATCATGTGGCTAAGTGGGCCTAGCAAGTACGTAAATTTACACATTCAAACACACACACAAATACACATCCATACACACAAGTGTGTGGGCTCCACACACACACTAGAGTGTGTGGAGCCGTGGGTGTGTATCTGGGTGTGTAAAGTGAGTGTGGTTGTAAAATTATTGTTCAAAAAATGTGTCATAGAATTCAACCTTTTAATTTACCAAATCATCTGGGTTTTAGTTTCCTTTCTTCTTGTTTGGTGCAACTCTAGTTGGTATAGTTTGTGCCCACCTTGGGCCTACCATTATCATTAGTGGAGTTCATTTTGTAGGTCCGCGGCGTCCGCCTGCCACATCGTCCATCAAAAGAAGGCCTCAAATTGCACTCCTAGCACTGTGGTTGAGAGCTGGGCTTTTCCTGAATAAATGGCTTTAGACATGATATGAAAGGAATTCTGGCGGAGACGGACTCTTTTGCGACCACCCAACTCCTCCATGATGAGAATATGGATAATCATGAATTCAACAACGTAATTTTTACTGTGGTCAATGCTTCGGGAGTGAAGTGAAGCATGTTTTTTGGAAAGCCAATTCTTGTGCGGATATATTAGCTAGTTTAAATTTGCAGCAAGACAACTTAGTTATTTTTCCTACTTTGTGCAACTGTCTTGGAAAGTCTGTGTATGAGGATTCGTTATGGAAGAAATTGCCTAGAACTCGTTTTATGATGTTAATTTTAGGCAGTTCCCTCTTAAGTTTCAACCACCAAAAAAAAACACTCAAATTGATCACGAGTTATGCAATATTATTGTTGTCTGAGAACTTAGACAGTAATACAAAATATTCAATTCATACCATGTCATGAGATAATTCATGCTTTTTAGCAGGAACAATTTGCTTCACAAATCCTACAAGATGACACCCTCTATTAAAGAGAATTTAACAGTGAAGAAATTACCACATGTTTACATCTTTCTGGTGAACTAACCTCATACCCATTTCAGTAACTTTTCATGTTCTGCTAAATTAGCAGGTACATGGATTTGCTTTCACATTTAAGGACAAAAGCTGTCCTTTTTTTCACTTCACCAAATTACCTGTCCTCGATATGATATGTCCCAATCTCATAAGCTTTGAGAGGGAAGGTATAGATGATGGGAAAAGAAAAGGACTCTCTTGCCACCTCAATTTGAGGAATACACTGGAACCCTGAACCCACGAAAACACACATGAACTTTGATTGAGAGAAAACAAACTGCACATGTGAATGATCAATCTCGAAACCCACACATTATTATCTTATATATTTGCCTCGTCTTAATTGGGTTGTGGATACCCATTTGAATTGCAACTAGACAAGGCTCCAGCTGAGGGAATCTCGTGTTCATTGCCAACGAAACTTCTAAGGTTTTACGTAAAGCGCCCACCGGACTTGAGCCTAATCACATGGTCCAAAATACTCAAGCCCAAATTGCTAGTATTAGCTTACATGATTCTTTCTATACTCAAGATCACCCATGTAGATTTCCGATATGAGATGGGGTATCACAATCTCCCACCTTTATGGCCTTGCACCCTCACGATGGGTTGAGAACTAGAGTCACCATGATATTATTTCATGGGTCTTTTCCCCTAGTGACCAGAGTCACCGCGAAATTTCACTAGTCTTTTCCCTAGTGGCCACATGCATCCCGGGCCTAGTCACCGCGATATGTCACGAGTCCTTTCCTTGGCCAAAGCCCACACGATTGTGTACACGGCTTGCTCTGATACCACCTATAACGCCCCACGTCCACCGGCCCAATAACTTGTTGGAGCCTAATCACATGGACCAAAATGCTTAAACTCAAGTTACTAGTAGTAACGTACATGGTTCCTTATATATATAGCCGGACCACTCATCTAGCTTCTGATATGGGTATCACATTTTATGTCCCACATGGAGGCCAAAAACCATGTGCAAATTAAGTTGCAATCATCAAAGGGGCTAAGCACCAAGAATGATGTTGTGGCCTATCTTGTCCAAGTTCAAAAACAGATAGATAGTCAAAGCGAAGAAGTAGGAGTTGGAACAACCAAACAACCTACAAAAATGATGCACAAAGCATTCAAAGGAGGGACTCACTCCCTATTCAACAACTACATCACAAGATCCAATAGAGAGGGGAAAAATTCAATATCAATATACAGGGATGACAAGATTTTAAACTTGCACACATCATCACTGAAAATAGGGCAGGTCTTGGCTGAGCAGTAGGGCATGCAGTCATGAAATTACAATGGATACTCATGTTAAGCTCCGTTCCAATGGATGTGCATTTCAAATGAAGGATTTGATTTGATAATTTGTTGTATGGATTCCAACATCAAGTTTGGAAACGTTATCATGACGCACTTGAAATTACTATTTACCATGAGCGTTTTGAAATTCGTCATGTAAAGGGTTGTAGTCGTACAAGAACCAAATGAAAATTACAAAAAGAACCATACAAACCTCTTCTTTTTTTCTTCTTTTTTCTCTTCACCTCTATTCCATCTTCCACTCTATTTTTACAACTCATCTGTAGCTCAACGCTGCGCTTTCATTGGATATTCACATCTACACAAACGGAGCCTTAATGAAGCACAAGTAAGACTAATTTGAAAGATCAAATAATCACTGTACATATTGTCTGTTTTTACCCTCAGTAACACAAAAGACACAAGAATGCTTTATGAAGAGAGAGAAAACACCTAACAAAGAAAGGTAGGGCAGGAGCAGATGGCCTCTTGCCACCCCTCATGCCCATCTGACCTGATGGGCTATAAAACGCCAAAAAACACAGTTGGTTTCCCACAGTAAATTTCACAGGAAAAGCTGCTCTTTTTGGTGATGACAAGACAGATAAGTAAAGGGTGGTGGTTCATAATAGTCAAGTGGCCTTCCCCTTAACTATTTGAGATCGAGGGGTCTGATATTCTTCCCTGTTTGCATAGGTGGCCTCACCTGTCCTACAAATTCAAAAGCTGCTTCATATTTATGAAGCAAAAAGACAAACAAAATGACAAGGGTATCCTCAGGTGGTGAGGTCTAAATGACAACTGAGCAACTCTTGGTAGACAGACTCATATTTAAGAGCATGGTCTGAACTATTTTGGATTGTATTTTGCACACACACTAGTTGTCCTGATAGTGAAAGGCCAGAGAGTTGAGCTCCAGGTGCTATTTATGCTCAATTTGAGATGGGTCTTTCCGCTCTATGTTTATTCGTTGGGTTTTGGTAGTCCACAAACAGAAACTAAAGCCTCCCACTCAGGGTTCCTACCAGTCTTTTCTTGGGTTATTCACAGTTGTATTGGGTTGTTTCTCTATTACTTGTAATGGAGTCTTCCAAAATTCCTGGAGATTCAGAAGAATGTTGCAGCAGTGAGTCCGGTTGGACAATGTATATTGGCTCTCCGGTTGACGATGATAGCAATGACGACGACAACAATGATGACCACAGCACCGATAAAACAGTGCACAACAACAACAAAGTTGAAGATGACGATGGAAGCGATGACTCCATGGCTTCAGATGCCTCGTCTGGTCCGAGCCATCGAGAGCTTCCGTACCTAAGTAATAAAGGAAGTTGTGTATTGGGTCATTCCAAGCACTCAGTGAGTGAAGATCAGAGTAAGTATTCCTCAAGCAAGAAACCTAACAAAAAGGCGGAGAAGAAGAGAAATGAAAAGAGGATAAATGGAGAGAAGGAAGTGCCAGGCCATAATGCAAATAGTGCTGCTGCTAGTTATGGTCAGGGTGAAGCAAAGGTGAGAAAAAACAACGGAACGGCAGGAAAATAGAAGGATTCTAAGGTTTCGTTCAACTATCGTCCAAGATTGGTTGCATATTCTCTTTATCTAATCCTACAATATCGGAAAAAGGTTACAAAAAGGAAGGGCCATCCATGCTGTGGTCCTAAAGTCTCAGTTTTCAGTGTTGAATCAAGAAAATGTGATTTGACAGTTTGTTAGCACATGCAACTATGCATCAAGAATGTGCACCTACAACTGTATTTTCATGTGTTCTATTAAGCACATTTGCTTATCCATTATATTCTCTTGTGTATACGCCTCCAAAACACAACGCGTGCAGTGCGACTATGCGTACTTGTTACAAGCTTCACTTGGTATTATTACCTATCGAATAGAGGTAGATGCAGGGTATGTTATTTTCGTGTGGAATTAGTTCGAAAAACTTCTATACAAGGCATCGACTTTTAAAAAAAAAAAAAAAGAGAGAGGAAACATCAAGTTGGCAGCTAAATAGTACTAGCTGCGCTCGGTGAAACAATATTAGTGTTGTCAAGATGAGAACATTCCCACGTCTCAGTGAAACAATGGGAAAAATCAAGTTGGCAGCTAAATAGTACTAGCTACGCTCTATGTTCCCAGGGTCCTTAAAATTATTTTGAACTGAAACTCCAAAGAAACAATTTTTGTGATGTTCATTTTCGGGGAACATAACTATAAGAGAAAATAGAAACTAATTCGCAAGTAGTCATGCCATTGATCTACAACAATGTCCTCCTGTTCAACTGGTTCCTTGTAACTATGCATTGGTGTGGTAACTCTTTGCCTACCATCTTACAGTTTTACAATTTCCAGAGTCTGGTGTTTCTATGCTTTTGCCTAGATAGTCGAAGGCAATATAAGAGATATGCCTCTACTAAAATTTGAACCAACCTAAAACAAGAAAAACCCACCTATAGATAGCACCCTCTCTTGCTCGTTAGGGGTTTGCCTTGACATAGAAAGGACTTGCCGAATTGGTGGATGAATGGTGGATGAAAGCTGTTAAGTTATCAACTCTCCCAAAAGCTGAAGTTGATAGGAAATGGCCCAACAATGTATATCAAGCTATCTAACACCCTCCCTCTCTCGTGCAACCCCGTCTTGCACATGGAGATGCAAACATCCATACATATCGCGTTACAATGAAAATGGGAGAAACATAATGCAAACGGGGAACAAATGCAAATAAAGAAACTTGAACCCAATACCTCTTGTAACCTGAGCTCTCATACCATGTTAAGTTACCAACTCTCCCAAAACCTTATGCTGTTAGAAAATGGGCCCAACAATGTATATCAAGCTATCTAACAAAAGCTTGACCCTCATTTAAGGAAACCTAATCTGAAGGTCTATGAATAACTCATCAGGGTCCAAGCCATAAGACCCATGACCTTCCTTCCACATCTCACTTAGAAGGTGTCGACGCCATCACCACCAGTTTATGTCCACAAAACATATTTTCTAGGAAACTCTGATCACTTAATCCGACACAAACCTCATCTTTTCTTATGGGCTGAACTGCTTTTAAAACCCAAAAAAATAGACTCACCTAACAATGCCAAACTTAAGAGTCATCTCTCAAACCTTGACAAATCTCCATTGAGGGAAAGTTACTACTCACCTAATACAAAGGATAAGATCAACATCAAGAAATTACATATTGGTATAACTTATAAGGCTGCTAACTGGGCTATCACCAAGCATATAGCCTGACCATTTCTCTCTCAGGATGAGAGAAATTTTAGGGGCACCTAGCACCTGAGATTCCTATGGTATCAATTCTTGCCACAGGACAGCGTGGACATGGGAGGTGAGGAACAATGACAATTTTTATACAGCAAGGTAGGAAAAATTCAACAGATCAAAAGCCAAACGCCAATCAGTATCACATGAACTCTCTAGATTAAGATTTCAAGATTTAGAATTTTAAAATTTATCAGAGTCCAAAATATAAACCAATCAGCACAACTGAAAAATAGAAAGACAGCAAAACGAATACCTAAGTACGAAAAGCAGAAAGTCCAAGATTTCATAATTCAACAAGCATTACATGAACATTAATAGATCCTCAAATCCAAGGAGAATGTCTGTATGGAGGTTCACATCACTGATAGGATTAAACCCATTATAGAAAGAAAGAGCTGTGAAGATATCCCGAATAGACCCTCCACCAGAAACATAAATATAATGATTCCCAAATTTGAAAATAACCTAAGACAAAACCACACAATATATTAGAGTATATCCATATCCAGTCTGAAAAAGGAACCTTATTAGCTTTAATACCAATGATTTGATGGTAAAAGACAACCAAACAGAAATCAAATCTTTGAGCTTTTAGCGAGCTTGAACCATTCAGTATGGAAAGCACCAGGCACGTCAACCCTCTCATAAGTATGAGCACCAAAGTAATCACGTTGAGCTTGGACCAAATTAGCAGGCAGCCGTCCCCTCCTGTACGTATCAAAATAAGCAAGACTGGAAGACATACCAGGAGTGCTAATGCCAGCGTTTATAGCAAGGCACACAACTCTTCGCCAAGCGGACTGCCGCTCAACTATCTCCGTTGCAAACTCAGGGTCCACAAGAAGGTTCGCAAGACCAGCGTTCCTATCGTACGCCTTCTTAATGCGGTCCAAGAATATAGCGCGGATAATGCAACCGCCTTTCCAAATCCTAGCTAGCTCCCCAAGTTCTAGGTCCCACCCTTTCTCCACGCTCTTGGCACGGATTAAATTCATTCCTTGAGCATAACTACATATTTTGGATGCATAAAGTGCTTGTCTCACATCATCAACCAACTTCTGCTTATCAACAGCTTGATCGCTGAGGATGTCAGACACCCCACTAGATTTGAACACCTTGGCTGCTTCCACTCTTTCCTCTTTCAACCCACTTAGGAATCTTGAATCCAAAGACGAAGCAATAGTGGGTGCAGCAATTGACAGCTCAGCAGCTTGCTGGACTGTCCATTTGCCCGTACCCTTCATCCCAGTTTTATCCAGAACCTTGTCCACCAAATAACCATCTCCCTTATCATCCTTAATCTTAAAAATATCCGCGGTGATCTCAATCAAGAAGCTCAGCAGTTCCCCCTTGTTCCACTCTGAGAAAACCTTGTGTAATTCCTCATTAGAGAGCTTTCCAACTGATTTCAGCACATCATAGGCCTCCGCAATCAGCTGCATGTCTCCATATTCAATCCCGTTGTGGATCATCTTAACAAAATTGCCAGACCCACCTTTCCCTATGTAAGTAACACAAGGGCCACTGTCTGGAACCTGGGCAGCTACCTTGAGAAGGATATCTTCTATGTGCTTGTATGCCTCAAAGGAACCACCAGGCATCAAAGAGGGCCCGTTCCGAGCACCCTCCTCACCACCTGAAACCCCCATTCCAAGATAAAGCAGACCCAACTCAGCCATGGCCTTCTCTCTCCTCTCGGTGTTCTCGTACCATTCATTTCCGCCATCGATGATACAGTCTCCTTTCTCCATGTAAACAGAAAG